>LR991031.1:21419346-22759487 GCA_905163495.3 Cosmia trapezina | reverse complement strand
TTTGTCACCGTTTCGATGGCGCGGCCACGGGGTTTTAGTCTTACAGCTCCTGAAATATAAACCTAGGATTTTTTGTTGTATTTTTACAAGTTTTGACAAATTCAAATCTATGTTTTGCAAAAAACTTCAGACCTCTGAAAGAAGAAAGAAAGAAAACTTGTTTATTCTGCACAAATAAAACGCACATAGACAAAGAATAATAATAAAACAAGAAGACAGTACACTCAAAAAGCAATATGAGCAAAAGCCTCATATCTAAGTTTGCAAATATTTTTTTATTGGTTGGTATGAGACCAAAGACAATTTACAAGTCTACATTGCCTCTGCTCTGAGTGCTGTGTTGTGACACTAGTAAATGAAAATAATGAGAACAACAAACAATCAAACAAAATCAACAACTCTGCGATGCTTTTTAAGCGAGATATCGGCGATAACATATTTTTCACCGTTTCAATGGCGCGGCTCCTGACATATAAACCTAGGATTTTTTGTTATATTTTTACGAATTTTTACAAATTCAAATCTAGGTTTTACAAACAATTTCAGACCTCTGCGATGCTTTTTCAGTGAGATATCGGCGATAACGTGTTTTTCACCGTTTGTATGGCGCGGGTCCTGAAATATAAACCTAGGATTTTTTGTTGTATTTTTACAAGTTTTGACAAATTCAAATCTAGGTTTTACAAAAAACATCAGACCTCTGCGATGCTTTTTCAGCGAGATATCGGTGATAACGTATTTTTCACCGTTTCAATGGCGCGGCCCTGAGGTTCTAGTCTTACAGCTCCTGAAATACAAACCTAGTATTTTTTGTTGCATTTTTGTAAGTTTTGACAAATTCAAATCTGGGTTTTACAAAAAACTCTAGACGTCTGCGATGCTTTTTCAGCGAGATATCGGCTATCACGTTTTTGTCACCGTTTCGATGGCGCGGCCATGGGGTTCTAGTCTTATAGCTCCTGAAATATAAACCTAGGATTTTTTGTTGAATTTTTACAAGTTTTGACAAATTCATATCTAGGTTTTACAAAAAACTTCAGACCTCTGCGATGCTTTTTCAGCGAGATATCGGCGATAACATATTTTTCACCGTTTGAATGGCGCGGCCATGTGGTTCTAGTCTTACAGCTCCTGAAATATAAACCTAGGATTTTTTTTTGTATTTTTACATATTTTGACAAATTCAAATCTAGGTTTTACAAAAAACTTCAGACCTCTGCGATGCTTTTTCAGTGAGATATCGGCGATAACGTATTTTTCACCGTTTCAATGGCGCGGCCCTGAGGTTCTAGTCTTACAGCTCCTGAAATACAAACCTAGTATTTTTTGTTGCATTTTTGTAAGTTTTGACAAATTCAAATCTGGGTTTTACAAAAAACTCTAGACGTCTGCGATGATTTTTCAGCGAGATATCGGCTATCACGTTTTTGTCACCGTTTCGATGGCGCGGCCACGGGGTTTTAGTCTCACAGCTCCTAAAATATTAACCTACGATTTTTTTCTATATTTTTACAAATTGTTTACAAATTGAATCTGTTATTTACCAAAATTTCAGGTCTGTGCAACGCTTAGTTTCTGAGATCTCCGTGGCCGCGCGGTTCTCCGCGTTTCGATGGCGCGGCCACGTTCAAACCCTTCTAACTTTTTAACCATAGCTTTGACAAATTTGTGGTTTTGGGAGTCAACTTTTACAAATTGTTACAAAATGTTGGCATAGTTTTTTTTTTAAACGCCATGGCCGCGCGGTTGAAACGAGCACAGTTTTAGTAACACTTACGAATATTAACAAAAGAGCTACATAAGTCGAGTAGCAGTAGCCAGGCGCCGTAAGAGGTGAGGTGGTCACGATCCATGGGCATCATGAGGAAGGCCGTGATTAACATTAATGTGATAGTCAGAGCCCACAGGACTATGTTGTAGATGTAGTAGACTCGGAGGAGTTTCACGTTTTTCTAGAACAAAATGTACATAATTTAAATTTAAAAAATTATCGTCGAATTCAGTTTACAATGGCCAAGATATCGCTGAACAAAAATACAAAAAAAAAACAGAAAAATTGAGAACCTTTTTGAAATCTGTTAAGGATAGCCAGATAGAATAGTAACTTGGCGTCCAGTGCAGTTAGAGCAGAAGTCAAGTCGCCATTTTATGCCAGCAACTATCATGTCAAAAATGCAGGTAAACCGAAGACGGTGAATTCTATCAAGGTAAACGCTATACCTACTTACAATTTTTGACAGATTGAGACAGATGAGATTTCGAACGTTGTTGTTAAAAATACGGGAATTGTCCAATGATATATTACCTTATTGGAATTGTGCCTCAGATCTCAGGAGAGGTAGGGAATGTATATAAACCGTATGGTTCGGAAGCGCCCCCAATTGGATCCGAAGACACGAATCTCCGTCGGCTCTCTATCGCACCCAATTGGACCCCAAAATGACGACATACGACTAAATACGACACTCTAAATTGATTACCTATGTCATAGACTTATAAAAAAAGATGGACTCCACGCCACGCATATCGAAAGTGAAGCACAGTAAGTATGCCGGACCGTTTGTACGAACACGCCTCGCGCACACATTTACATCATAGTATGCCGACCGGCCGCCATTACGTGACACGAGCGACGCCGTCTTTGCAGGTACTCAAATCATGCACACATAGATCGGTACGGTGCTTCACTTTCGATATTCGTGGCGCGGAGTCCATCTTTTTTTATAAGTCTATGACCTATGTAAATATTTATTATGCTGCCCATCAAATCATACGAATGTGCGTTAATGGGGAGGTATACTGCCAATTTATCCCGCTAGGAGTCACATCGTCGTTGGTGCGGTTTACCTGTCAAACAACATATTAGTAGTGGAGCTACTGCTACCTATACTTACCCATTCTAGTAGTTGTTTAGTATTCACTAATCATGAGTGAGTGAGTCAGCCACTGCACCCATGGGGGAATCCAAAGTGTCAAAAAAGCATGGTCCAGCATGTCAAAATTGTTAAAATTTCATACCGCACCAAATGCCACTTAAGTTTGGCAATTCTTCGGGGTATGTCGGTTACCTTGGTTCTCCTGTTCATTTTTGATTCGATCATGTAGGGAAACTCCAAGCATAACCCTCTCCATTGCCCTTTGGGTGACTTTAAAGTTTTCTAATAAGGCCGATTGTGAGTGACCACGTTTCAGTCCCGTAGGTCATCGTGGGAAAAAAGTAATATCATAAGTATCCGACTACTGAAAAATCACGATCTAAAATGTATGAAACAAGAAAATATTCTCATCTGAAATTTGAAAAAGATAGACATTATAAATCCGGAGTCACACGTAAGCTGTTCGATTTATGCCCTTAAATGACGTGTGACTCCGGATTTTTAATTTGTCTGTCTTTTTCTAATTTCAGATGAGAATATTTTCTTAACAGATGAACATAGTACCGGTCAAAATCATAATCCTCCGTTTCGCTTAGTCGTAGTCTGGTAAAAAGGGTCAGCTCAATCCTGTTGCTCACTTGAGCTTAGATTATAAGTACGATTTACCTAATTTAAAAAGCTCACCGTATGTCCCCCAACAATGAACAGTGTGTTTAGTACCGCATCGGTCAACAATATGAGAAGCACGATGCTGAAGACCACAATGCGGTGGATATAGTAGTACATCTTGTATTGTATCATCATCTCCATCATGCTGAACAGTGTTATTATTATCGCTATCGACAGTATGGTGGCTGCGATCTGAAAACGACGAATACATTTAAATAAACATAATATCGTAGCATCATGCACATCATTCCCCGGCAGGGGCATAGGTAGGCTCGTCGTGTATGTAGGTATTTTTATTTTGGCGTTATAATTATATTCAAGCGTTTGTTTCTACAGGGCTATTTTTAAATGACTAGCTAAATTTTCACAGGGTGTGTGAAAAAATCTACTGTGCCAAATCTACCCATGAATATGAACAACTTTCACTAAGGGACCAACTTTGAAATCACGAAAAAAAAAACCAGCGGTTTCCTACAAAAGTTCAATACCTACTCGATCAAAATGTATGAAACAGCTGATATTTTTTTTGCGATTTCAAAGTTGGTCCCATAGTGAAAGTTGTTCATATTCATGGGTAGAACACCCTGTGAAAATTTAGCTAGTCATTTAAAAATAGCCCTGTATAAAACTTGATTATACAGGGTGACTGTGTCTGGACCTGCCATAGCAAATTCGTATATAGAGGAGGTCATTTGCTAATTACGACCTTACTTTCCATACCTAAAGTTTTATAGTTTAGGAGATATTTCAATTTTTAAAATATAAAGAACATCGGCCAAATTTCTATAGAAGCTGGACCTGAGTTTTATTTTCAGTGTACAGAAGCAAATTATACTGAGATTTGATTGTTTTATGTAGTAAACACCATCACTTTCGAAAATAATATCTAAATAGCCAAGATATTTCAATAATGCAAAAAATACTTTTGAGGTTATCGGTATACGGAAATCAAAAGCACAGAATAATCGTCACAAGCGGTACCTAGTTATCAGTCTGTAAAACAATGCCAAGGTCAAACAACAGAAGGAAATCCAAAACAGTAGTTACTGTACGTATCACAATATTCACAATATTCACACTAACAACAACAACACAACAATGCGAGATCGCCAGGTGGAAAGACTACACACTACAGTATATTAGTGTCAAATTGACACCCATTGTAATTGACAGTATTGACACTGTCAATCCATGGCGCGCGTCGATGACATATTATGACGTTCCGTTGTATACAATTGAACAAAATGCTGATACTTACTATGAACCCACATAATTATTTTTATGACAAGAATCCAATACATAATAAAAACAGCACTAGTTGGTTTGATACACAAGTATATAGAATTGAATTAAATCTAATAACTATTCAGAAAAACGTGAATAATTATAATCTTTGAGTACTAAATCATTTCTTAAGCAAAATGAATCGTCAAAGGTGCGTTCTGAACATGTTATTCTAAATAATTTGCAAATTATGCTATTAAAAAAAATGTGTTTGTGCTTTTTTTTCTGGCGACTTAAATATCTATTTCTTATGTTTTTTAAGACCTTAAAAATACTAGATTTTTTCATATATATGGCATATCTGTACACCACCGCCTCGTAGTCAGGTACGATATGGCCGTCCTTCTTTAGTACCGTTGGAAAGGTGACGAACTAGAGAACTAACTTAGATAAAATTAGTTATTGAAACACCGTAACTAGTTTTTTTTTTAAATTTCAGGTAGAATTTGATCGTAAAGATTTTTTTTTGTATTTTTTTTTAAATAGCGTAGATACTACCGTAAAACATGGCAACTTTGCCCATAAATTTAAAAAATAAATGCTTAATTAATGATATTTTGGAAAATTTTAATAAATTGATTATTGTTTCGGTGCCACATAATACTATATGCTCATGTCTCGATACACAAAACTAAAAATAGTAAAAAAAAAGCATATTTATTAGTGAAAATAACAATTATAGGTGTTGGGCAAAAAATCATATACATTTGGTAACTTTGCCCACATTACAGATCTCCGTTACTATGGACTCTAACACTATACGAAAAGGACTGAATGAAAATACTGAGCAATGCAATAATGTATTAAATTATACGCCAAATATTCACATTCCTTGACCCTTAAAAATGAGTGGGCAAAGTCAAAAAGCCTTCTAGAACATTTTTCGTACAAAATGGCGATTTTTCAAGGGTTGTCACCATTGACAATACTTAACTATTTAATAATTTTTAGTGTGGAATATTATAATATATTATAATGATAAATTAAAAATAATATAACATCATTTTTTACATAATATGCTTTATTTCTAAAGTGTTCAAAAACTAAAAAATAATTAAAAAAAAACTAAAAAGTATGTACCTATCTCGGTCTTTGTTTTTATATGAAAATAACAAATAACACTAAAATTTGTAATGAGTTTTACAGAAAAATTATATTACTACGCAATATAATTTTTAGTAATTTTAAGTACCTATAAATATTAGGTACTTACCTATCTTTTATGTTATTGTTATATAATATAATCAACATTTAGCGTAAATTAATTTGGATACATATCTACACTGACGGACAAATAAACTGCAACAAAGTTCAGGATTAGGTACTAGTATGCAAAGTTTTTAGATTAAACTAAATGAAAATGTCGAGACTACCCATTATTAAAAAAAATGTAAATTTATAAACAGAACTGCAGTAAAAGATAAAATTATAGCCGGGAAAATAAAATTTGAATAACTTTCATAGTAGGTACTTATATTAACAATTATATTAGAAATTATTTTATGAATTTTATCGCGGTAGCGGTAAAACAAGAGTACCTAGGTAGTTTGATTTCGATGTAAATACATATAGTTTTTAAGAACCTAAAACCAATCAACAAAAAACTTTAAAAACACAGTCAGAATTTGGAAGATACGAGCCCTCGTATCTTCTAAATCCCGACTGTGTTTTTAAACTTTATATGTTTACCAACATTATTAACTGTTCATCAAATCCGAACCCTCCTTTTTTTACTAGGTTAAAAAATGTACCTCGGGTGACAACCCTAGTGAAAAAGAAACGTTGGGCAATGTTGTCAACGATATTCAAAAAATATGCTTGTGACTTTGCCCACCGTTATATTTTATGATTATACGACGCATTTAGCGAAGAAAACTAGTCTATATTATTCATTTCCAATGTAATAACGGATGTATAAAAATTACTTACCTGCGATAACTCCAAGTAGCACTTCTCGAAAAAGTTTTTTTAAAAGATTTTGCCCGCAAAAAAACACTCTAACTTCAACGACGTCTGACAGACAACTGAAGTAACATCTGTGACTGCGCGTCACACAGTGTTGCCAGAAAAATGATGAATTTTTTACCATAGACAAAATGTTCTTACTAACTACAGACAAATTTGGTATGTATTAAGTTTTTAAAAAAATACACAACTGGGCAAAGTCAACTGTCGAGGGCAAAGTTGCCATGTTTTACGGTATCTTATTTTTTAACCCTTGTTTGAGGGAAATTCCGAGGTATTTTAATCACCAATGTTTATGACTACCACAAATAATAAAAAAAACTACTTTGACTAAAATAATGCAAAAAAAGTTATGAATGCTTGAAGGTCAAATTTTGGAAAACTCAATAAAGTATAAAAATTTATATATCTCCCAAACTATAAAACTTTAGTTGGGGAAAGTAAGGTTCAATAATTAGAAATGACCTCCTCTAAGTATATGCGAATTTGCTATGGCGGGTCTGGGGGTCTACTCCCTAAGTCCGTCCGTCAGTCCGTCCGTTGACATAACGATCCATCAGACAAAATGTAAAAGTAAAATTTTTCGGACGGGCATAAACACATCGGGAGTAGGGACAACTGTCAAACGTTGTCGTGTTGTCATTCGTACTTCGTTAAACCCCGAACCAATCATACATCCGTAGGTGAATTGGAGTAGGAAAAGCCCGTAACGAAGCCCGAAACTACGGGTTTCATGCTTAGGGAGTAGACCCCCTGATCCAGTCACCCTGTATAGCTGTTGCTTGTATTTTAATCAGACTGTTCCATTATTTACATATTTAAGGCTGCCTGTCCACTGCAGCGGAGAAGAGAGGAGTGGAGCTGTGCCAATATTAACCAATAGAATCTTCACTCCAGAGTTTAGATTCTATTGGTTGATATTGGCACAGGAGGAGCTCGTGGCTAAGTAATAACAGCTGCACGGGTCGATCCGTCAGGTTATGCTACGCTTGCCGGGGTTGGTCCATGGATGGGTGACCATCTTTACATACAGAGACTCCTCCGTGCCTCGGAAAGCACGCTAAGCAGTTGCTGTCATTCGCGGATCTTTGACAGTCGTTACGGGTCGTCAGAAGCCCGAAAGTCTGACAACCAGTCTTACCAAGGGTTATCGTATTATCCAGTTACTGGGTTGTGGAGATCAGATAGGCAGTCGCTCCATGTGAAATACTGGTATTCAACTGCATCCGGTTAGACTGGAAGCCGACCCCTGTGTCTTCTCCGCTCTAGTGGACAGACAACGTAAGGCGGGTATCACACCTCCTCCGCGCCGCGAAACGCATGATGTTCCAACAATGGTGATGGAACATCGTGCGAGTCAGTTGAATTGAGCTACTGCTGTTTCGCTGCTATCGTTTCGCGGCGGACGTGTGGTACCCGCCTAAACGTTGCTGTCAACTGATGAGCGGTTGACTGTAGGTACAGGCACGAAAAATAATTGTTAATCAAATTGACTACCCACCAACTTAATTTGTCCGTACCTACTCTATATTCAAATCACAACTATCATTCTTCAACAGCTGTACAGTGCGTTTCAACTAAGAATAGGAATGACCTTGCGCCATATTGTGAAGATTTAGCAAAATAGCATCTAGTTTACACATTTGCAAAGTCAGTGACAATATCAAAATAATATCTTCGTTTCCCTACCTTTGTTCCTACGAAACTAAACGTGACATTGGCTAATTTATGCACAAACCGTGCGAAGTCAAAAGAAAAAAAAAAAAAAAAAAAAAATTACCTAAGCATACGTTCACACGAACGTAAAAATATCTCGGCTATTTTTTTTTCGCGCACTGGATTTTCAATGCTCTGCTTAGCGACGAGAGTTGAAAATCCAACAGTGTGTTTTTTCGATGCACTCTGTTGTAGTTAAGTTGGATTCTCGAAGCTCGGCTCAACACCGAGAGTTGAAAATCAGTGCGCGATAAAATCCCGCCGCGATATTTTTACGTCCGTGCGAACGTCGACTAACTGTAGGTATCAATATGACTTCACTTCGTCGAATGTCATAGATAAATGCCAGCCTTTTGGAAACTTTTCCCATAGATAGCGATGCGAACGAATTTTTTGATGACCAATGAGTTCTTCCCCTTTTTAGGGTTCCGTACCAAAATGGTAAAAAAGGAACCCTTATGGTGTGACTCAGTCTGTCTGTCTGTCACAGCTGGATATCTCAAGAACTACTAGTGCTATCAACTTGAAATTTGGAACAGTTTTAGATGACGTTTACCCAACTTTTTTTTCAAATAAGAAAGAAGTAAAAATATATGTATTTTTATTGCAACATGGGGTGAAAGGGGGTCTTAAAAATTCAAAGTGGACCTTCTAGGTCATGTGGGGTATCATATGAAAGAGCGCTGTTTGCACATTCTCAAACATATTTTTATTTTTTTTTAGGCCACTCAGTGTTCGACTTTTGATGAAAAATGTAAAAAAAAATACCGTTCCCCCCCTTATCTCCGAAGTTTGCAAAGAGAAAAATCTGAAAATATTCTATGTGATAGAAGTTTATGTAAAGATTACAGGAAAAATAAAACGATGTCTCTAAATAGCACACTTTTTCAGAAATCGGAACGGAACCCTCGGTGCGCGAGTCCGACTCGCTCTTGCCCGGTTTTTTATTAAATAACTTGTACAGTTGTACCTAAATATATATACTTTAGTGTTAGCTTGTATATTGTAATTAAGATTTATGACAAATAAATATATCTCATCATGACCTACAGTTACTATTCAGTGATATTGGTTTAAAAAATGGTCAAGCATCCGCGAGGATTTTTCCGTTTGGTGGAAACTGGGGGTCTACTCCCTAAGCACGAAGTCCGTAGTTTGATGCGGACCACTCGTTTTGATGGATCATGTCAGACGGAGGGACGATCGGACGGACGGACTTAGGGAGTAGGCTCCCTGACCCGGCCCTAGCGTATGTAAGTAGGTAAATACTCACCAGTTTTATATATCCCCATGTTATCAAACCATATCGTAGTGGCAAACAGAAACAACATCTTTTACACACTGGCAGCTCCGTACGCATTTTGAATAACGCTTTTTAAAAAAAAATACTTTCTATGAAATAAAATTAACTCCACTTAGTTGTAAACACAATCTCACGAGGCAAGAGCAGCCCAAATATAATTAAAGACACAAAAATAATAACAGTGCACTTCTTATCTTTTTCCAATCAAATTAATGTTTTGTGCTTTCAATAATATTATTGTTTCAATAAATAGTAAGTATCTACATATGCACACAATTATTGTCGCCTACTGTCGGATTCATACTGATAATATGTTGTTTTTGTACATAATTGCTTAGTTAGTAGGTACATAATATATGTAACTTATGTAGGTACTAAGTTAACCTCATGTTAACCTATACAATTTACTCTGAGATAATAATTAGCGAATATGATGATAAATAGTGGTATTAATAAGTAGGTCTTAAAAATAAAGACTCAACGCTCAATTGGAATTATACAGGCTGTATCAGAATGGTGTGGTACAGACCATTAAACTGAACAACTTTCTCCATGGACCAACTTTATCGTAATCGAGCAAAATTATCAGCTGTCCCGTACAAAACTTTAATAGGTACCTACCTACTTGACCCAAATGTATGGGACGGCTGATATTATTATTCGATTATGATGTTGGTCTCGTGGAGAAAGTTGTTCAGTTTGATAGTCTGTCTATGTACCACACCCTGTAGGTACATACACATATTGATTGTAGGCAGAAACTACAGAACGCCACCTCATTGGATTTTATAGTGCAACAAATATCTAGGCATGTTTCTTTCAAGAGTGAGTCCCAGTGGTAATTTAAGGTAGGTAGGTCGTGGGTACGAACCCAGCAGCCTAATTGCGTCACATATTCACAAACCTTTTAATTTTGACACGAAGACTTGAAATGAAAAGAAAAAAGAAAACGACAATTCAGTACTTCAACGTACCATAAAGATTTTATTGAATAAGTACATTAAATAGTAATATCTTAACACTGAAAATATAACAATGTGTATTAATAATCTTATAAAAATATGAAAAACGTATTACTTACTAAGAAAAAAATACCCAAGCATCGCAAGTCATGTAGGTAGGTACCATCGAAATATGCTAGGCCCTTCCAATTTTGAAACAATTTTGCTTGCAAGCTGCAGTTGTACTTATGACGAAGTAAAACAAAGGACCATAGGTGCAGGGTTTCTTCAAAAAGCAACTTTAAGGTCTAAAGGCGTCCGTTTTGTCGATAGTACCTACCGCAAAATGTAAATTCCTTAATAAGTTAAATTCATACTTGGCTATATTACACAGGGTGTTTTAAAATTAATCTAGATATACCTACTTATGTGAAGTTTTTCTAATTCATTAAAAATGGCCCTGTATTTGCGTTAGGATATTATTATCCATTTAAACGTAATTATTCCTGTTATGGCACTTTAAACATTTCTCAACATACCATTTTCCGCAAGTAGCAACACAAAGTCAGTTTTCATAATTGAAAACAACACAAACAAAATGTAATATTTTTCACGAAAGTCCTTGAATTTGGAAGACTTGTTTTCCTCAAAATAATGTAAATACGACACCTACCTATCCAATGATTTCGTAAATTTTTGTAAGTTTCGTTCATCCTGAAATAGTTCTGTCTTTTTCGCACAGCATCAAAAAAAGCGCGACAGCCTTTTAAAGGTTTTTGTCGAATAAGTATCAGTTTTTAGTCCTCTCGACCCTTGATTCGTCTGTTCAAGCTTTGTTCTATCCTCTTTTAAAATAAACTCGGGTTGTTCCCACTATGCCCATTTTTTTCCGAAATTTCTTCTCATTATTCCTATTAGTAGTAAAATAATTATGTGAAATCCATTGATGTATAAAATTAGGAAGATATGGTTCATGCCCCTCGACGTGGACCGCACACAATAATTGACCTTAATACTTAATACTAAGACGTAATTTTATACATCAATGGTGAAATCCCTATACAGACGCCAGCAGGTCAAGCCACCCGAAACTGTCAAATTTTCCCAATCAATCAATTTTGAACATAATGTTTTAGCGATAAAGATGAGAATCTATTAAAGAAATTTGACAGATTGTAGTAGCTTGATGTGCTGGCCTCTGTACACACGGCTACACATCAAGCTATACATTTCCAGTTTACACTGAACTCTATACATTGCATTCGATTGCAAGTATACAGGGTGTAAGGGACAGCCCTCCGCAAACTAACAGGGTGCATTCAGCTTATCATTTTGAATCATATTCTACCGGAAATTTTCTCAGGAAAATTTTCATTTTTTCAATTTTTTTTCGGTTACATTTTCATTATTTCAATGTAAAATTGCATTAGTCCAGTAAAAATAGTGTTTGAGATTGCATTAAAGACACTTTAGTAAATTGGTTTTAAAATAATAGTATAGTTATTTACGTATGCATTCGTGGCAATTTTGTGCTCATATGGTCGGAGGAACCTCAGAAATACCTAAAGTTGTGTTTTTACTGTTTAACGTTAAACAAAAAACACACTTTAGGTGAAAAGTAAGATTATCGTCTACAGCCAGTCTAAAATTATAGTACATAAGTAATCCCTCGGTTTGGGTACAAAATTCTTAACATTACGAGATTTTTTCTTTCATGGTGTGATAAATGAGACTTAAAAAATCGCACTTTCGGGGATTTTTCTGTTTATACATTCCAAACGTTAGCCTCGAACCTATGTTCAGTTTTCACCTTGGTGACTTCTCAGGAACATAGTTAAAAAGTGTTATAGCATGTTTTGTATATTGTACATAAAAGACACTTGAAATATTTTTTAGGCTGTGCATTAACATTTTCATTCTTCATATGTAAGTGTCATAATCCCCTGATTAAGTGATAAGGATTCTTCGCAAAATGCATAAAACCTAAATTACCTACACAATATAAAATGCCAACCTTGACCGAGCGCCTTGCATCCCCCGCGTCGGTGTGCGAGAGGGACGAAGTTATCGGATGTGAAAAAGATGGAGCTACTGTTTAACTGCTCAAATAATTACTGAAAATTTTCTTCTCATTACGCAATGAGATTGTTTACGATGCGCCCGGATTTTGGTACTTATTTATTATGTCTTGCGTAATATGCGGAAAGTCCTTAGATAATGGTTCTGTCACCGTTGGCAGTAAAGGTTTTAAAACTCTATGTTTTAGTGAGCTTCGGAAAGACAATTTATTTACTGTACCGGAACGAAAAGCCCGGATTGTCCGACTACACGAAACTGACGTTGTTGTTGTTACGTCAGCAAAGAGAAAATTTGAAATTATTCTATTGTTAGGATTTTAATAAACTCAGTACCTACACAGTTATACCTATGGGATATAATAAATGCGCTTTACATCAGGATAAGCGCATTTTTTCTATCAACCACCGCCTTCTGGTTCGAATCATGTAAGGTAAACGCGGGTGAAGTCGACAGTGACCCAGTAGTCGTCTAATTATCTAAAAACATCAATATCTTTTTCTACTAAACACAATGATGTTAATAGTATTAGATCAGTAGTGTACGGCGCCGAAGCGTTACTACATCGTATATGTCCGCAGGCATATCCGAGTTCAGTTGTCAGCTTGACGTCAAGTGAGCAATTGCTTAGCGATAAAAATATCAAAATAGTGAAATGTGCGATTAAAATTTGTATGTCACGGTCTGAAAAGATTACTAAGGCAAGTGGTAATACATTTCACAAGTAACTTTGCTGAATTTTGTTCAGATTATCCAAAAATTTATCAAACATTGTTTTTGCCATCAGTGTTCTGATGTTGTGGACTTTTGGGAGTTTAGTGAATGACGAATGTATGTTCCTGTAAGTCTAAATTATTATTGTAGTCTGTTTGGGTTAAACATACTGTACAGTACCCAAACACTCACTGAATGTAAAAGTACCCAAACAGTCACTGAATACAAAAGTAACACATGTCACGTGTAAAAATTGTCAAAGGTTTTAACCTAATATATCACTACATCGTCCACCAAAATTAATTTTATTAGCAATAAATAATCTTATATGTAATGACTAATGACTATGAGTTTATATTTTTAAATGAAAAATAATAGATTGTTTATGATCACATTGTGTTAGATAGTGGTGTGCTGTGCGAAAATAAACCGGTTCATTTTCAATTAAAGTAAACTAGCTGCGCCCTGCGGTTTCACCCGCGTAGACCGGGATAAAAGTAACCTATGTGTTAAGCTGGGGTATAAGCTATCTACTTACCAAAATCCCAAATCGGTCCAGCCGTTTGAGCGTGAAGAAGTAACAAACATACAAACAAACAAACACACGCACTTACAAACTTTCGCCTTTATAATATTAGTGTGATGTGATTACTGTGATTAGTAATCGATTATTAAATCGAATTGTTAAACTACGATCAAATACAAGTTAGTTTATAAATCCAAGATACGTTTCAGAATTTTTAAGTTTGACAAACTTATCTAACTCAGTAGTGAAACCCAGAACAGTCGTCGTAATTTCTTTTAAATGACGTACTTTTTTAGGGTTCCGTACCTCAAAAGGAAAAACGGAACCCTTATAGTATCACTTCGTTGTCCGTCTGTCTGTCTGACTGTCTGTCAAGACCTTTTTTTATCAGGAACGCGTGGAGGTATCAAGTTAAAATGAATATCAAATACGTAAGTCGTCTATGATCCTTTGGAGCTCTAAAAAAATCAAGCTTCTAAGTCTACGCCGTAAAAAAATACGGCCATTTATGCAACATATTTTGATACTCGCAAGTAAATCAAAACCTATAGGGTACTTACCGCTGACCTAGAATCATGAAATTTGGCAAGAAGCAAGGTCTTACAGCACAAGTAAAGGAAAAAGTCTGAAAACCGTTATTTTGTCATTTTATCGCATAA
This sequence comes from Cosmia trapezina, assembly GCA_905163495.3. Classification (NCBI taxonomy): domain Eukaryota; kingdom Metazoa; phylum Arthropoda; class Insecta; order Lepidoptera; family Noctuidae; genus Cosmia; species Cosmia trapezina. Next base: position 22,744,758 of record LR991031.1, on the reverse strand, counting down.
ACATTTATTTTTTTGGGATTTCTTGTTTTTCAGCAACAAATGTTAAGTTTGTTTTTGGATACATTCTTTTCAATTACGGAGACCTTCATTTTGCGTGGCCCACACGCGCTTGGCCGGTTTTTATTACTATTAAAATGGATCGAAACATAAACTATAGTAATTTACGTTATTTAATTTTCATCGCAACGTATGTACATTCATCATAAACGCGTCAATAGGTGCAGTACTAGACAGAGTGATCTCTTATTTGTTTTCCAGGGTACCTAAAGATCAGAAGCACATGGAAATATTCCATATTACAATCTTTCATTATAATTGATTCAATGAAAACCTTCATTAAATTCTTGGGAAATGATGTTGATCGTTGGCAACTCTGGCCGTTTTTCGGGTAACAATGTCTTGTCTCATTTCAACGTAATTAGTTTGACGGTAGAAGAAGTGAGACAAACATAGATTATTTTGACAGATTGACATATTTATGTATCCGTTTCAAAGCTACGTGTTTAAACTCGTACAAGTCGGTAAGTCGGTTTTTTCTGAATTATTTTGTAGGACGCTGCGCCTCTAGTATTATAATATACCTCATTGACTAAACATTAAACTTGCCGATTTTATGGCAACCTATTCTTGGTAACATATTGCAACGTCTGAAATATTTTACTTTAAAAGTGTGTCCGACAAAAATTTAATTTTTTTGCAAGTTCAGCTGCTAAATGTGAAGTCGGCACGTAGTTTTGTTTTTCGATTTGTGAAACTTCAGTTGGGTCTACGCTAAGTCTGATTATTTGCTGAATTAGTTAAGTTAATTTGCTAACGATAGGAGTAACTTGAAATTTGGAACACTTTAATCACAAAAGTATTTTTTTTCGAACGTGACATCTATTGGTACCTAAAAACTCCTACTTGACCCAGATCTCGTCATTTAATAGTTGCCTCTAAACCCGCCAAATTCTAGGTATTTTAGTGTTTTATGCCACAAAATGCGAATAATAACTATTATTGTGACCGCAACATAGTTGTTAACGCTTTTGTACACACAACATTAATTAAATTTTTAGAAAATTACATTTTGCAGTAGTAAACTACTTAATACATTTACGGTTTAGTTTAAGTCATAATGAATTTGCTTCCTAAGATAAATTTATGGGTAATAAAGGGTGTGCACGTTGTTAGAATGATTAGCACCACTGGGCCAAACTGGTCCACTGGATCCGGCGGGTCCTTCACATGCCCTAATCTTGTTGATTCTGGAAAGAAGCCAGTCGATTCCAAAGCGAAAATTATTAAGAACATGTCATGCGTTGAGCCACATTGTTCCAGCGTATATCTTCGGCAAAACCGAAATATAGCAAATAAAATCGTTACCTATGTCGGAGGGCAACCCGGAAGGCACACAGACTGTCGCAAAAGCTTTGGCAAAAACAGAAGCGTCTGGCAAGGAAGCAAGTGAATTCTTAACACGTTTTTACGGTGACCAGGTAAAATATTATTATATTATAATAGCAGGTCACGTTACTACAAACTGTAAAATTTTCTCATTCAATTTTGAACTTAACCTTCAACAATTGCTCAGGTGCTGGTAAAACTGCAGGCATACCAGGCCTGGGCTTCGGCCCGTAATGACAGGTGCGACTGTCAACGTGCTCGCGCGATGTTAAAAGAGCGTTAAATTCTCCCGGCAAGTATTGCGAACGGGTGTTACGGAAGGCGCGTTTTGACCATTTTGGACGAATTGAGGCCAAGTTGGCATCCTTTCTGGTAGCAAGGAGTTCTGATCGCTGTCTAAATCGGTCTAGACAAATTTCTGCCATTTGCTGCCTCTTATGCTTAAGTCTGATGGAACGCTGGCTCATCCCGCGCAAGAAAGTGCAAACTTATTAGCCTTTATCTTTGCCGAAAATTCACGCCTTGATGCGGCCTCTAACATACCCCACTGTAGTTCCACAATGCCGGAGATGGCAATCTGGTCAAATTCAATGCTCTGAAAACAAAGGCGTCTCTTTTCACTGCCAAAAGGAGTCAGTTTCAGTTATCTCCTACTTTCCGAGGAGCATCTGTACTAGTTACCGACCGCCTAGAGCTTTTGGGCATGGAGTTGACGTCTGATCGGCTCAACCATCGAGTCAAAAGCACAGACTTAACTCCGGACAAAAACTGATTCTGTTATTCTGATCGCACATATTTTTTTGCCAGACGTCTCTTAAAATTTTTAAGCAAAAATATGTTACAATTTAATTAACCTTGCTGTTTTTATTACCTCCTGCTCTGCTACAACCTTTAGTAAATCTTAGCATTCAGTCTTCTAACTACCTTTTGTTTCTTAGACTCTTAACAAACACGTACAGTATGTTCAAGGTCTGAGAGTTCACATTAACACAAAAAATTGAACACGACTGGGTCCTTTTGACGAGTAATAGTACAAATCCGACGACTATTGGTACAAATCGCCCTTTTTTTTAACTATCTAAAGTACTAAAATTACCTATTACTTAGTCTCTTTTTGCATGGAACATTTGTTCCATTCTGTATCTGAGAAGGACGTTGTTAGCTGCGCTACAGTTTATACTTTTGCAGCTGTCATCGTTTTACTTGTGTACCTAGGTACTTCTTGTGTTATTGTTCCAAAATATATTTTTTTTAATTTTGCTGATATTAATATTTTGCCTAGAAGTAGGTACACGCGGCTACACATCAAGCTATACATTTCCAGTTTACACTGACCACTCATTGTTAGGAAATCCTATACAATGCGAGATCAGCATATACTGGAAATGTGTAGCTTGATCTGTAGCCGTGCGTACTATTTCATTTTAAAACACCACATCTTTGTTTACTCATGTGGTCTAATTACACGAATCCAAAATAAAATTTATGTAATAGACGCGGCCGCTTGATGCATCGCGACGCCGCCGCCGCCACCCGCCCGCCGCGCGCCGCCCGCTCGCACCCTCTCGCGAGTGTTTCATTTTCATTTAATTATTAGAAATGCTTTAGAGATATTCAGGGGATTTCTTCCAATTTGAGTAGACAAAAATTGTTGGTAGTAAGATTCATAAAAATATCCTGGGTGTCTTTAATGTACAAGGGTTAAATACAAATTTAACTTCACGAAAAAAAAAGTATAATAGTCACATTGGTGATAATTTACCTAGTTATTTTTAGTAACTATTTAAATACTTTGACAAAATTTCACTCTCTAGGTAAGTACTGTTTTGAAGTTATCATTTATTTTATATAAAATAGTCAATATGGTACTTAATATGTTGATTTTGACCGGGGATAATTATTTCCATAATTAAAACTTTTGAAAAGGAGCAGTCATGTACAAAATCACCAGTGGTCCATTTTTTGTTCCCACTTAAATTTAATGTTATTGCTATAATTGCTAATAACTCAATATATATTAAAAAAAAATCGGGGATTACTGTCAATTTATGTATTTCAGCTATTTATATATTTAATTCTGAATTATCACCCAAAGAGCATTTATTGCAATCTACTCCATACAAATCGATCTATTTTTACTGGACTACATTGTGTTCGCAGCATTCCATTTATATAAAAAAAAAACTGCAAAAAAAACAACAAAAAAAAAACCAGCAATGGATGTTGAAATACTCTAACCAACGACGCGTGTAATCAGCTGTTCACTTTCTGTCTAGCTACAGAGTTCATCGAACTCACCGCATACCTATTACCTACCCCTCCCAACCAGTAATAGACGTTCCGATTTGTGCACAAAAACACAAACAAATCAGGTTTATTGGATTCCCTTAACGTTCCTGAAAAATTTCATGTACCAGTCATCTTAGTAAGACATACTGAATTCACCCTATCAGTTTGCGGAGGGCTGTCCCTTACACCCTGTACAATGCAATATCAGCTTATACTGGAAATGTATAGCTCGATTCACACTATAAGTACCTAATGGTACGAATAGTGGGAATAACCTATAAACTCCTTTTTCTCTCATAAAATGCGTACTGTGCCATTGTCTATCGACATTTCTTCATCGTCTTTCACCGAATTGATAGTGCCTTCGGGGTCATTGTCATTCTTCACGAATCTGTATGGGCAGTTGCTCCTGAGTTTGATAATTTCGCTCCTGAGAGATAGCACGAGGAAGGTCTGCACAACTGAAAGTAGAAAGAACACAGTGTTTAAAACAAAAGAAAATAAAAAACCGGCCAAGTGCGTGTGGGGACACGCGCAGTAATAGGGTTCCGTAGTTGCACAATAATGCGGACTAAGAGGACTTTTTGTTGTTTCATGAATATTTGACTATTACTCGTAAACTTGAAAAGCCTACTTAGCTGTGATAGTTTTCCTTAAGTTCGTTATCAGTGTGACCGTTTTTGGTATTTTTAGTACTAAATTGGTATATTTGAGGCTCCGAAGAATGACGACAGTTAATTTTTAGTACCTATATTATTAAATATCGGTATAATGTTAACCGGTGTTGTTTATCGGTATAAAAAAGTACGTGTCTAATATTTTTTAATAATCTACATGACCGACAAAACAAAAATTTTAGTCGTCATCCCTATTCTGAGGAGCAATTCCCTTATTTTAACAACGTTTGCAACCTCATCTCAGTCTCTATCAAAAATTGTACAGCACGCATCGTTGTCTATGGAATTCATGCGGATGAGAATGGATGCTTACCAATAGAAAACAAAAACCCCAAGACATTCAAGGCGAAAACTAAATTTCTTTCTGAACCATGATTGATACAGAGTATGATAAAGGCAGTGCCCACGATAGACATTATCATTGTCGCTGTCCACATGAAGAGGGCGTAGTAATAATAAGCTCTTAAGAGCTTCACGATTTTCTGTAAAGAAAAATAATAAAATAAATAATAAAATAATAAATAAATATCCTTGGACATTTCACACAACGCCATCTAGTCCCAAGATAAGCAACCTAATGCTTGTGTTATGGTAACGATATGGCTGATAAACTACTTATATAATTTTTTTTTTTGTAAATGTATACATATTATAGATAGAAAAACACCCAGACTAATAATAATATAATAATGTTTTTTTATTTTTGTTTTTATAAAAATATTTAAAAATGTAAATGATATATGTACATAAATGAAATAAAGGAAATATAATAACATAATATATTCAATAATAATTATAATAAAAGCGTAGCGAAGTTAAGGCTGCCTGTCCACCGGAGCGGAGTGAGGCTGCGGAGCGGAGAAACGGAGAAATATTAACCAATAGAATCTTAAGTCCGCTCCACTCCGCCGTCCGCTCGCGCTCCTATTGGTTAATATTTCTCCGTTTCTCCGATCCGCAGCCTCGCTCCGCTCCGGTGGACAGGCAGCCTAAAACTGTAGGGCATGCAGGTGCATGGTGCATGTGGGGGTGCATTTTTTTTAGGGTTCTGTACCTCAAAAGGAAAAACGGAACCCTTATAGAATCACTCGCGTGTCTGTCTGTCTGTCCGTCTGTCACAGCCAACTTGCTCCGAATCTAATGGACCGATTGAGTTGAAATTTGGTACACATAATGGACTTCTGTGACCCAAACACGGACGAATAAAGTAAATAAATAAATTTTGAGTATGGGGGTCACTTTTAGGGGCTAATAAGAAAATTAAAAAAAAAATGTTTATAAACTATACTGTGTGACATATCAAATGAAAGAGCTTACTGTGAGCGTCTCAATTTTTTTTTAAATTTTAAAATACTTCAATTGTTTTAAAGTTATTTAAGAAAATAGACGAAAATTAAGCATTCCCATTTATTAAAATTGTTTAAAATGTAAGAAGTTCTTACTCTTTGTAAATTAAATTGTATAAATTAAATTCTATGCGTCCCAAACGTTTTCAACACCTAAACAAATCACAATAGCCATAAAATGATAATAAACACTTTTTTATTGAAATTACAGTTTTAAAATAAATAAATAAATATCCTTGGATTGAAAAAAACCATTGCACATCCACCCTATGCTGTAGTTTCTAGGCCCAGGTATAGGCCAGGTTTGAATTTAATTGCCTGTGGCATACCATAAGTTGAAGTAACAATAAAAGTTGCACCATTTGAACAGTGTTTACACGATGCATGTCATTTCATGTTCGTCTACAACTGTTTGTGTTGTATGCCACAGGCAAGAAATTTGCACCATGTAAATTGGGCTTAAGAGTTAACACCAAACTAATCTGCAATAGCCGTACCTTATGTGCTCCAATGATGAATACAACATGTATTACAATTTCTATTGCCAGTATCACAGCCACCAGGCTTATTATTGTCATGAGAGTAATGTCTCCTATAATAAATCTTGATAGTGCAACCACAATGATTATGAAGAAACTCAGTACTATGAGTGCTGTAGCCTGTAAAGATAAACATTTTAGAGAGCTTTAGAGATAACTGACATAATATTTAAGATATTTCTTCTATTTTTAATTTATGATTGGTTTTGGTTTTTGGTTTTGAAACAAAAAAAAATTAGTTGTTCCCTACATTTATTTTGGCATAATTCGTCGAAATAATGTAGGAAATAGTTGTTTCTTTTTTTGCTATGTCAGGTTTGGTCCCATAGTAAAAGTTGTTGATAATAATGAGTACAACAACCCTTTAAATAAATAAATAGATCTTTATTTTCAGACAGGAGATCCATACTATGCGAGCAACAATTTGGCACTTGTTCTAAAACACTATATACAATGAAAACGTTAATGTACGACAGGTACTAATTTATTTAAATTAATTAACAAAAGATGTGATGAAAGGTACAGTCGAATATAAAGAAAAATAAACAGGTACCTAAACTGGACATATGACATAATATGTGTTTTAAATGTGTGTGTGTGTGTGTAATAGTTTTTAATTGGCCCCAATCTAGCAATCCTATATCTCTGGTGCCCAAAATTTAGTACAGATCCTACGATCATTCATGATTAATGTAATTAAAGGATACAATCTTATTTAGGGAAAATACATAATAAAGAACAAAGTTATGGTAAGTTCTTTGTTTTCATTACATTTAATAATTATTTTGTTTCTAATTAAGTACTGCAAAATAAATGAAAGGTATTTTAGTTAAGTATTAACAATATTGAGGAAAAATTTAATTATCCTATTTAGTGCCTAACAATCAAGCAATGCGAGTGATTTTATATTATTTTTGTTCCATTTTTTAATTTGCCTGAAGATAAGGTTCATTAGATTTTTTTTATGTAGGTACAAACTTCACAGACTATCTTTTGGCTATAAGGAAAAATTGGCAGTTTGATTTTACCTAAGTAGGGAATGATTGAGAATATTGAGTTTGAACACAAATTTTATTTAGAATTAAGTAATATAGTGCATTGGTCTGTATCTAATACTTCTACCAATGCAGTGTTTTCTAGAGCATTCTATCATAGATTTGCCATCCCTAATCTGGGATAATGTAAACAAGATGAATGGTGAGGGGATAATATGAGACAAATGCATTTTATATAATTTTCTTGGCAACCATAACCTTTAAATTGGAATAGTAATGTTGTTCGACAACAGTAAAAGGCAAGGTAGTTGAACCGGACTTATTCCTTTATTAGGGAGCTATCATTATAAGTTCATAAAATGTTCCAATTATCTCACCAATTTCAGATATCCCCATGTAAGTAAACCATATCGTAGAGGCACACAGAAACAACATTTCTTAAAAACTGGCAGATCATCCATTTTGTCAGATGTCAATTTTTACAGTGAGGTACTTTTGAGGTCACTAAAACGTCTGCACTTTACTCAAAATTAACCCAAATTTTCATCACTGAGATGACCTGTAATTTAAAAATAGGTTTTAATAAATTAAGGACTTTATACGCAGCTATTTGCGGTAAATGGTAACTATACACTGAGACAGATGTGTATAATTTCTATAATTAGAAACGGATCAACAGCGAGATGACGGGAGCGCGTGTGTCTGATAATCCTTTAGTATCTTTTTATCCTTAAAGTTTTACCCGAAGTTACTTTTTGGGAATACTTGTTATGTGATGGCCGTCAATATGAAACATCCCACTTAAATATATACATAGAATCATAATTATATTATGTACCATGTATCATGAAGTTGTGAGATCGATTTTTGTGTATTGATTTTCCATGTTCCGCTTCTTCTTTAGCATATTCAATAATACTGATATTGTAGCGATGCTCAGGTTAAATGTATCTTTCATTATTTTCATCTATTTTATAGAGATTTTGTTAAGGGAATATTTAAATAAACATGCAGCGTTATTGTTTTTAGCTCTAGGAATGCGATCAAAATCAAAACAAATAAACTGACTGTCTTTGTCAATGTCATATCATGTGACAGTGACATCCTCTTGTATAATGTCAGCGTGCTTTTCTTTCAGGTTCTAGGATTCGTCTATGGATTCGTTTTGATTCCGTTTTAGATGTGGTTTTAGGGTCATTTGCAACCAAATGACCCCAAGCAAATTAATGTTAACCATTTTTTTTTGCAGAAACCGACACCATTTCAAAAATATGAAAATTGTAACGATTTGTAGCTTTGATTTAAGGTGATTGCGCTGTGTAGCCCGCGAAATTCATTTTTTTTGGGTTTTTTGCAATGTGCAGGTCCGTGTCAGGTTGTATCTTGTTCAAAGTATGATACGCAACAATAAACCATATGTATTTATATAATTTTAACCATAAAAATCATCAATACATCTCTCTAAGTTGATTTCGTACAGATTCCTCAAACGAACGAAATCTAACGAATCTGCACGTCTAACCTATAGAGATGTATGATGATTTCTAAGGTTAAAATTATTTATATACTTAGAGTCCACTCAACAATCATTTGTTGAGTGGCCTCTAAGTATATAAACTAGGGCGTGCAAAACCGGAAGGTCTTCAAAACCGGTTTTGAATTCCGGGTTTGAGGGCCCAAAACCGGAAACCGGTGCTAGCCCCGGTTTCGGCAACAATTTTATATTATTGTTTATATAGTAGAATTTTAACAAGAAAACAATATTCTTAGATACCCACAAAATCTGCAAATAAAACAAATTGTATGATATACCTCTTTTTAAAGAACCATTTATGCCTAACAATACCAAGTAGACCACATTAATACTTTTTAAAGTGCCTTGACCGGATACAGTTCAGCCCAACCCATCAATACTGCTGAGCGTGCCCGCCTGCTGGCTGTGGGAGAGTGGGAGTTGGGCCTGTGGCTTCAGGCGCTACCGTCACCCAAAATAAGCACTATGCTGGTTGACACCACATTCCGGCTCGCTACAAGTCTGCGTCTGGACGCTTCTTGCGAGGCCCCACATCACTGTCAGTGCGGTGAAGCAGTCGACCGCCTCGGGCACCTAGCCTTGGCCATGGCCTTTCCTTGCTGCAGGTATAGTTATTTGGCAAGGCACGCCAGCATTAATGGCATCATTCGTCGCCCTCTTGTTTTCTCGGGTGTCAGCTGTTTTAGAGAACCCAATGGCTTGGCATGCGACGGTGGTAAGAGGACAGATGGAATGACCATGCCTTGGATTGGTAGAGGCCTTTGGTGTGGGATGCAACCTGTGTTGACGCCATCCTCCCCTCGCCCTCGCGTCATCCCATCTTAAGCCGCCCAGCATAACCCGCCGTACTAGGATGGTGGGTTATTCTGGGGCGGCTGCTGCAGGTGCATAATACCCTCAAACGGCACAAATTTAACATCCTTATATGGAGCTATATATTTGAGCCGTTTGGGGTTGGGCCTTGGGTCCGATTGCTCATTGAGTATTTCGGGACATTTCCAAGCGGTTAGTCGACTCTTCACGTGACCAGAGAGCTGGCCTATTTGTCGGTTGGGGTCGCGGAGTGAGGAGTGTAAGTGGGTTATAAGTGTAAGTGAGTGCGTGAGCTGGGACGCTATACATTTCCAGTTTACACTGGCCTCTCGCTATAAGGAAATCCTGTACAATGCGAGATCAGCTTATACTGGAAATGTATAGCTTGATGTCTAGCCGTGCGTACGAGTATTAACAATATTGAGGAAATGAAAATGAAAGGACCATGGGCAAATTTGTACGGAGTCTGGGCTAAACTCTCAACAGTGTTGAAACCTATGCCATGTGAAAGCTTTTGGGGTATTATTTAATTCATTCTACGGCAGCCAAGTCAGTTCAATAATACGTATTTTTTTTGTAAAAATATTTGTTTCTGTAAAAAGTTTTTATTTTGCACTTTTTAGTTCTGGTACTAACCAACACAAATTCGAATACCTGCAAAAGAAATTAGAACATCATCTACATAAAAAGTAGGAAAAAATACGTATTATTGAAGTTAACTTAAAAACTACGCAAGCAAAGTTGATAAGTTTTACATGGGACCAATTGAGGGCCCTCGCCCTCGCTAGCGATGCGATAGCATCGCTACTCGAATCGAATCGTGGTGTAGGCGAGGGCAAATAGATAGAACTGCATCGGGACTGTATCGATGCAAACGCGCGACAACATCGCTACTGCATCGCTACAAAAAGTCGCCATGGGCGAGGGCCCTTAGAGGTATATGCTCCCGAATAAAACAAGAATCTTTCAAATCGGACAACTCTGTAAAAAGTTATGCGTGGTCAAACGTAAAAAAAAAAGTTTAAAAGACAATGTTCGTGCTCGATTTCAACTTAGCTGCCATATAATGAATTAAATAATACCCCAAAAGTTTTCACATGCATGGCATAGGTTTCATCACTGTTGAGAGTTTAGCCCAAAACACCCATGGTCCTTTAATGAAATAATATGTAAATCATTCTATTGCGTCTTGTTTTTTATCGAAACTATCGAAACACCGATGTCAGTGAAATCCAATACCGGTATTTCAATATCGGAATTTTGGTCCGATATTCCGGTTTCTTGATATTATTGAAAACCGGTATCCATGCTCTAGTCATAACATGTGACATGCCCTTGTTTACGTCAAACTTCAAAACACCAGCAGATGTCGGGAAACCTTATTCAGGTGTTTGTCAAAATAGCCAGAAATGACGTGAAGCCTTATATTATTAGGGTGTCTATAATATAAGGGTGGTATCCCATTAGTCAAATAACATATACAATAACACATAGTCCAATGTACACTTGGATAATATACATCTAGATCGAGCCACCGCGTGGCCGGTCATGAGACAGCAATATAGGTAATACTTTTTCTAGGTTATGTGTAAAGCATGTTTATTGTCTATGGTGCCAGATAACCTTTTTTCTATTTAAAATCGCCCCATGAATGATTATTTTCTATGTAAACATTTTAGGGTACCTACCTTACTTATATTTATATTTATTACGTGTTTATATTATATAATTTTAGATCACAGCGACCGTGCTGACAGCTATTTTCTACTGTCCTATTGACCAAATATAGTGATACAATGGCTGGGATGGACAGCACCGGAGAAAATGTTATTTCGACTCTAGAGATCGTACTCTTCATAACGGATTTTACACTGGGCACACTACTTTATATTGTAGGAGGACATAAAGGTATTTCTTAGCTAGTGTCATTAGAATAGTTCGGCAGTTCAGAACTTGATGTTAAAACGTGCGTAGGTATCATGCAGACCAATCTATTGATTCAGCCTGAAGGACTCAATTTTGTAAACTTACTTGGGTATGTATGTACCTAATCGATTGGCTTTTAGTAGGTAGATACAATAATAGCAAAATTACTACAAAGGTGCTGATAGGTGCGACATTTAGTTTATGGAGCGTTCCCTGAATCCTCGTAATTATAAGAGGTTTCAGGGAACGCTGCATAAATTCTGCCGGCACGAGTCGTGAGCACACTTTAACTGCCCTCGTCAGTGTGCTCTTGTATTCTGTTTTCTGTCTGTATCTAAATATGCTTATTTCCTATCACGGCAACCTAACCTTCCAACCCTTCCCTCCTTAAATAAATTTAAATTTAAATATCCTTGGACATTTCACACAACGCCATCTAGTCCCAAGCTAAGCAACCTAATGCTTTAGGATAACGAGATGGCTGATAAACTACTTATATACATTTTTTTTTGTAAATATATACATATTATAGATAGAAACACCCAGACTCGGAACAAATACTTGTAGGTCGTACAAATATTAATTTGTTCCGTGCGGGAATCGAACCCGCGACATGCTGCGCAGCAGTCAATCGCTCAACCACTGCGCCAACCGTGTCGTCCTTCCTCGTAACTATTCCTTTTTAGGGTTCCGTACCAAAATGGTAAAAAGGAACCCTTATGGTGCGACTCTGTCTGTCTGTCTGTCACAGCTGGATATCTCAAGAGCTAGTAATGCTATCAACTTGAAATTTGGAACCATTTTCGATGAAGTTTACCCAACTATTTTGCGAATAAGAAAAAAATAAAAATATTTATGTTTTTTTGCAACAGGGACTGAAAGGGGGTTTTAAAAATTCAATGTGGGGGCTACTAGGGCATGTGGGGTATCATGTGAAAGAACGCTGTTTGCAAGTTCTCAAACATTTTTTATTTTTTTTAGACCGCATAGTCTTCGACTATTGAGGAAAAATTAAAAAAAATACCGTTCTCCCAAGTTTGCAGACAAAAATCTGAAATTATTCTATGAAATAGAAGTTTATGTAAAGATTACAGGAAAAATAAAACAATGTCTCTAAATAGCACACTTTTTCAGAAATCGGAACGGAAACCTCGGTGTGCGAGTCCGACTCGGTTTTGACCGCATTTTTTTTCCTTCCCTTCCTTCTTTTTTTCTTCCTTTTAACCTTTTTATACCTTAGCATAGTGACACAAACTTATCTAACGATGTCGGTGAACAAAATATGACAAACCTTGTCACTTTTCATAGTGATTTCGTTAGTTCCTATTAAAGGCACCGGGTCAGATAGGGTTGTGGCACTCTAGCTACGCTCTGCTCTTGCAGATGTGAAACTATAAATTAGGTCTTAGTTATGTACAATAACGACACAACTTAGATTTGAACGCAACCCATTCATTCATTTCAATTTTACGAATGTATTTGATTTTATGACTTTACAAGTTAAGTATTGCGTTTGCGTAAAGATCATTTTCACCTAAAGCAGTAATAAAGATTGGTGATTTTGAAGGCGCACTCAGTCCGGATCGTGATCTGTTTTACGAATTTTGCCGATGCTATTTTAACTGCCTCCCTGGGTTCAGTCTCCAGGTCGGGCAGATTATCATTGGGTTTTACCTACCATTACTCTTAGTAGCACCCCTTTTTTTTGTGGATGGGAAATCATCAAATGACTTCTCCCGCTCTGGGTGGAAGGGCGTGTCAGACTTTTACTGACTAAAACCCGTGTTCCTTCAGTTGCCTATGCCAGGGCCACGGTATCTCTTTCGAACAACCCGCGACCCCGGCGGCATCGGCCCTATCGGACCCCATCATTTTGCTGACATCTCTTTGAGGCGCGCGTGGAACACAACGCTCCACCGACCTAGCCCTGGTCCTTACCGGACGGCGAGCTACCCATTACTCGCCGACCGCAAGCCCGCGCTTACGGTGGCCGGGAATCGGCTCTCGATTCCCGCCGCCCAGGGCGTCTCCTGCGGCGACTGAGGGCTTGAGGTTGTCTCTCCCTCACCCGTTCCGCCTCCTCCTTCGCGAGCATTTCTGCTTCGCAGAAGGAAGTGACGGCCTCCCGTGTTAGTAGCACCCTTGAATCTGAATTTGTGTGGTTATGTTATATATAATTTGACACGGTTGGCGCAGTGGTTGAGCGATTGACTGCTGCCCAGCATGTCGCGGGTTCGATTCCCGCACGGAACAAATATTTGTACGACCTACAAGTATTTGTTCCGAGTCTGGGTGTTTTTCTATCTATAATATGTATGTATTTACAAAAAAAAAATGTATATAAGTAGTTTATCAGCCATCTCGTTACCATAATACAAGCATTAGGTTGCTTAGCTTGGGACTAGATGGCGTTGTGTGAAATGTCCAAGGATATTTATTTATTTATTTATTTTATTTATTTATAATTTTGCAGAACAATTGAAGCCTCCTCCGAGCTTATTATACAGCATTGTTCTGTACTCACTGACGGTAGTGTTGACCGGTGTGCTCATTGAACTGTCTGCCCGGGAGTGGTTTACGCCCAAAATGTTAATGTACAACTTAACCATTCGGGTCTTGTACTATACGGGTTATTTTGTGAATATTGTTAAGTTTTCAATTTAAAGGTTTTTCTAATTTTGGAATGAACACCTTATTCAACCTTATTTTCAACTACTTAATTGTTTGCTCGTCTTCCTGTATGAAGATTTTATGGGCAATTTGGGCAAAGCACATCACAATTTTACAAATATGGGTGACTTTTTGGATTCAGTCGGCAACGAAAGTTGGTTAAAATCTTTCTGACCACCATAATATTTGTAAAAAAAACTTTCCTTTCTTTTTCGTGAGGTGACTGACTAACCTCGAATTTTTTTTTGAACCTCAAATCTAATATTATAAATTGAAAAATAAGTGAAAGTAAGTTTGGTTGTTACCTTTTCACGCATAATACACTGAACCGATCATCCTGAAATTTTGCTTATACGTTGTTAGGTGTACAAAAACGGACATAGGGTACCTTTCATCCCGAAAAAAAATACTGTTCCCGAAGAAAACAACAATAACGTTCTTATGATAATTAATAGATGACGCCACGTGTCTTTCGAATCATGATTGAATTATATTATTACAAGCGGAGTACAACCCCAATATTGATTGTCAAATTCTAAATTAACGCGAGCGAGTGGTCCTAAAAATACTAAATAGCCAAGCAACTGCAATCAACTTGCATGTAGCGGTGGGTCACGGTTATAGCCATAGATGGAGATGGATATGTGCCCAGTATGTTAAAATGCTCCACTTTGTCTCTTTGTCACTTTCATGATTTTAAAGACAAATACACTAAAATATGTATACTAACATATGGTAAGTGCATGATTCCATGATTTACATGGCTTCGGTTTTTACAAGAAACTACTCAACAACACGGCATTTTTATAAATTGTCACGGTCACAGTCGAAAGCGCACTAGTTCGCGGAGACGGAATTTGTACTATGAACGGCTCATACTGAGCTTGTCGCGCGGACACAGATTCTCCCGCTTGCCACTTCTCCTGTTTTTTTAGGGTTCCGTACCAAAATGGTAAAAAAGGAACCCTTATGGTGTGACTCAGTCTGTCTGTCTGTCTGTCTGTCACAGCTGCATATCTCGAGAACTACTAATGCTATCAACTTGAAATTTAGAATAGTTTTAGATGACGTTTACCCAACTATTTTGCAAATAAGAAAGAAATAAAAATATTTATATTTTTTTTGCAACAGGGACTGAAAGGGGTCTTAAAAATTCAAAGTGGGGCTACTAGGGCATGTGGGGTATCACATGAAAGAGCGCTGTTTGCACATTTTCAAACATATTTTTTCTTTTTTTTAGCCCGCATAGTTTTCGACTTTTGATGAAGAATGTAAAAAAAATACCGTTCCCCCCCCTTATCTCCGAAGTTTGCAAAGCGAAAAATCTGAAATTATTCTATGTGATAGAAGTTTATGTAAAGATTACAGGAAAAATAAAATGATGTCTTTAAATAGCACAGTTTTTCAGAAATCATCAACAAAAATTACATATAAATGATGGTACGGAACCCTCGGTGTGCGAGTCCGACTCGCTCTTGACCGGTTTTTTTTAAAATATTTCTATGGTTATAACCTCACCTAACCCATTTGATCGCGGTGCCTTAGCTTAGTTATTGCGACCAAGTGAGAACATTTTAGTGGATCAGTTTTACTTGACTGCCACGTTGGTCTCTGCTGAGCACAAGGTCCTGAGTTCAAAGACCCTCCAAAGTGTTATTGATTTTTAGGGTTCCGTACCTCAAAAAGAAAAACGGAACCCTTATAGGTATCACTTCGTTGTCCGTCTGTCTGTCTGTCTGTCTGTCAGTCTGTCAAGACCCTTTTTCTCAGGAACGCGTAGAGGTATCAAGTTGAAATTAATGTCAAATACGTAAGTCTATGGTCCCTTGGAGCTCTAAAAAAAATCAAGTTTCTAAGTCAACGCAATAAAAGAATACGGCCATTTATGCGCCATATTTTAATACTCGCAAGTAAATCAAAACCTATAGGGTACTTCCCGTTATTCTAGAATCATGAAATTTGGCAAGATCCAAGTTCTTACAGCACAAATAAAGCAAAAAGTCCGAAAATTGTTAATTTATAATTTTTTCACACAAAATATATTTTTAAGTCGGTCAGCCTGTAAGACCCTTTTTCTAAGAAACGTGAAGAGGTATCATGTTGAAATAAATATCAAGTACGTAAGTCTATAGTCCCTTGCAGCTCTAAAAAAATCAAGCTTCTAAGTCATTGCGTTATAAAATACGGTCATTTATACGACATATTTTGATACTCGCAAATAAATCAAAACCTACAGGGTACTTCCCGTTGACCTACAACTATGAAATTTGGCAAGAAGCAAGGTCTCACAGCACAAGTAAAGGAAAAAGTCCGAAAATTATTAATTTGTAGTTTTATCACATAAAAATTTTTTTTTTTCAGTAACAATGTTCAATTTGTTTTTGGGATAAATTCTTTTCAACAACGGAGGAACAATGAAGGGTTTCATTGTGTGTGGTCCGACACGCACTTGGCCGGTTTTTTTCTATCTGGAATTTCTCAGTAGCAGCCAGGAGTCTGTATTTGTGCCCGGTTGATGGCAATAGGCTCGCTCCCTATTACATGGGACTTAAACATAACCAGCGAAATGTGGGTGTATACTATAATAGGTACACCTCTGCCACCCTTTGGGGAAACAAGTCGTGATTATAATCTACAGGGTGTAAGGGACAGCCCTCCGCAAACTAACAGGGTGCATTCAGCTCCTCATTTTGAATCATATTCCACCGGAAATTTTCTCAGGAAAATTTTCATTTTTTCAAATTTTTTTTCAGTTACATTTTCATTATTTCAATGTAAAATTGCATTGTGTGTTCACAGCACTCCATTTATGTAAAAAAAACTGCAAAAAAAAAACCAGCAATGGATGTGGAAATACTCTAACCAACGACGCGTGAAATCAGCTGTTCACTTTCTGTCTAGCTACAGAGTTCATCGAACTCACCGCATACCTATTACCTACCCCTCCCAACCAGTAATAGACGCTCCGATTTGTGCACAAAAACACAAACAAATCAGGTTTATTGGATTCCCTTAACGTTCCTGAAAAAATTTCATGCACCGGTCATCTTAGTATGACATACTGAATTCACCCTATCAGTTTGCGGAGGGCTGTCCCTTACACCCTGTATATAAATAAAATTTAAGTGTCTGTTTGTAATGTAAAATTAACACATTTAAAAAAAATTGTCTGTCTATCTGTTTGTTCAGGCTAATCTCCGAAACGGCTGGACCGATTTTGACGGGACTTTCACTGATGTTATAAAGAGGAATTACGCTACTTTTATTTTAGAAAAATAATTAGAACAACAACATGTAATTGTAAACAAAATCCGATCCTAATAGGGAAGTTTTGACATCCACGCGTGAGCAATAAATCAATTTTAAAAACACAATAATAATCTTTGTAATTCGTTGCTGAACCTATCATTGCAACAAGTTCAATGACTCTCGACTATCAAAATAATGTTATGAAGTTCAAGAAATATTAACTTTATGAAAAGGGATTCTAATATGGATTTTTTCAGCGCTTCAGGTATATTTCGTACTCTTACTAAGGAGTGAGATTATGAAAAGTAACGAAATCACATTAACTGACAAGGGGGAACAATACAAAGATGAAGAAGCAGGAGAGAAAGATATAAGTAGAATATTTAAAGCGGGCAAAAGAAAGCTTGAATCAAAAGATTTGGCAAATGTAGGGAAAATCGTAGTGTTCTGATATAAGTGACTTTTTGTTTATGTTAAATAAATCTGTTGTTTTTAATTATTTCAACTTGTAAAGTTACCTAATTGTTTTCTTCTGACCCCATTCCTTACTCTTTCGAGTCCATTTTATTGCTGTATCTAACCTACCGCCTCTGCACTTTGCTGGATAACAATATCCTCAATTGCACAGTTAATTAAAAGGGCGGCCGAGCAGATGATATATCAATGTGAGACTCCTGATATCAACGAAAAAATAAAAACAATCAGATTGGGTATGAACTTATAAAGTAGTTTATTAGTCCTGAATATTATGCTTTATTTATTTCCTAAAAACATCGATCACTATCACCTTCACTATCTCTCCAAGATTCCATTTCATTCGCATGTGTTATGTTACTTCTTTCTCTTTCACTCATCATCAGTGTCCGTTTCATCTCCCGCTATCTTTGTTTCACATTTCATTGTACATTCTGCTTCTGCGGGTTTGTTCACAAATTTGAACTCACCATTGTTCCTTGGCGTGACGATCTCAATCCTCAGTAGAATTAGGAAATACGTTTGTATAACTGGAAAAGTAAAAATAATTTACAATTTTGGCATCTGGCATAATTATTATTTCGATCCGTAGTAGCAGATTCAGAGGGAATCTAGAACGAAATTAACAAATGTTGTGTGGTGACATGTAACTTTGCCAAAATACATGGCACAGATAGATCGAAGTAGGAGAGAAAGATAAAGAAGGATATAAGCCTTCTTTGTTAGTCCCACATGGTGATGATACACCATCATCAAGTGGGACTAACAGTCAGAAAGAGAGAAAAGGAGATAATGAAATACGAGAGATAGATAATAAGGAGTAATAGATGTTGTAATCAACATCTATCTATCTCTCAGTTTAAGAACAACTTTCGGATATAATTATCCTTTTTAATGAAAAGCTACAGTTAAATACTAAAGTCCACTCACTTATAATCCCGTAATATGCTGAGAAGTTCAGTAAATTGATGATCAACGAGCGCAGTGACATGTAGCGAGACAACCAGCTCTCTATTGATAAACCGACTGCCATAGCAGACAACAGTATTGTCATCGCCCAAATTGCTATGCTGAAGATATGGAATGATTTTAGTAGCTTCCTGTTTTTCTGGAAAGATTAATCTTTGTTGTAGAATATATATTACTAGCTTTTTCCCGCGTCATCGCCCGCGTGGCTGTCGGAAACTATCCCACGGGAACAAAAATCCGTCCTTATTCCTTGTCTATATTGTAAAGGAAACCTATGTGCAAAATTTCAGCTTTATAGGTCCAAGGGTTTGGGCTGGGCGTTGATGAGTCGGTCAGGACTTTTCTTTTTAAGTATTGAGATAGCTTCTGCCCACGACTTCGTACGCATAAAATTTCTTGTTCCCCCGACCCACCCCATCGCATCGCATTGCCTGCCTACACTATTACTTCGCTTAGCGTTCTTTCTGACTTTTTTTATTTTTGCTCGGCACCCAAGTGTTTTAGAGTGATGTTAAATATGCCTATAGCCTTCCTTAAGAATTGGGCTATCAAATACAAAAATAACTATTAAAGTTCGACTGGTAGTTCCAGAGATTAGCGCGTTCAAACAAACAAAAAAAAACTGTTCCGTTTTTCCGAGTTTCTATTTTTTGGTCATTTCTGTCGGGCTGGGTTTCTTCAATGAATCAGTGCTATACAAAAAGCAAATTTAAGGTGTTAAGGCACTCGTCCCCCCTCTCACCCCTCTTCCTCTCCCTCTAATCCCCCTCTCACCCTCCCCTATCGTCCCACTCACCGCCCCCTCTCACCCCCTCATCCTCCCCATTCAGCTCTCCCTCTTACACCCCTCTCAACCCTCCTCCTCTCCCTATAACCCCGTTCCTACCCTCCCCTATCATCCCCCTCACCGCCCCCTCTTTCCCTCCCGTCACAAACTCCTCCCCTCCACCTTTCCCCTTCTCCACACCCTCCTATCCCTCACCCCCTCCCTCCATCATCCTCCCCCTCTCCTTCCTCACCACCCCTCCCCAGCTTGTCCCCCTCACCACACCCCTCCTTCTCATTCTCACCGCCCCCTCCCCTTCCCCCCTCCCCCTATACCCTTCCCTCTGGAGGAAAAACTATTAATGACCAATTTTATTATTTGCTTAGGTAAGTATTTGTGCCAAGTGTCAAGTTAATTAACAAAACCAATTTTCGAGTTAATAAAGACTTGCAGTAAAATCTGCCCTGTAAAATTTACTACCCCTTTTCACGCCTTCAGGGGTAGCTTTTCGAAAAACCCTGATACACGATAGTCTTCATTTTTGGTCTCAAGTATAAATACTGAGTTTCGAGTTAATCAGACCGCGCGTTAAAATTCCTCATGTACAAACTTTAACACCCCCCCCAACCCTCCTTAAGGGGTAGTTTAGGAAAGCTAAAAATGACAAACTTTATAATTTACCTTATATATGAATGTTCATACAAAGTTTCAAGAGTATTAACTCAAGGAATAAGATTTTTCATACAAACTTTGGACCCCCGTTTCACCCCCATAGAGGGTGAATTTTGAAAAATCCTTTCTTAGTGCACCCCTAGACCTCATAAGGAACCTACGTGTCAAATTTGGAATCTACAGACCCAGCGGTTTTGGCTGTGCGTTGATATGTGAGTCAGTCAGTTAGTTTCTTCTTTTATACATATACTAGCTTTTGCCCGCGACTTCGTCCGCGTGAAATTTATTGCTCCTCCGACCCACCCCGTCGCATACCATTGCCTGCCCACGCTATTACTTCATTTTCGCTTACCGTTCTTTCTGACTTTTTTTCTTTTTGCTCGGCACCTAAGTGTCCTAGAATGATGTTAAATATGCCTATAACCTTCTTTATGATTTGGGCTATCTTTAACGCAAAAAGAATTTTTAAAGTCCGACTGGTAATTCCAGAGATTAGCGCGTTCGTTTACCACATCCCCTTCCGCTAACCTCTCTCTCACCCACTCTCACACCCCCTTCACCACTTCCCGTTCCCCTTCTCTCCCTCACCACCCCGACCCTCCCTCTCCCCCTCACCAACCCCTTTCCTCCCCTTCACACCTCACCAGGTCTTCCTCCTCTCCTCACCAGCTCCTGCCCCTTTCTCCTCTTTCCAGCATCCTCCGCTCTCCCTCCTCACCATACCTCCCCTTCTTATCCCCTTCATTCACTCTCTAATTACAACCTCCCCTCACCCGTTCCCTCTTCATCCCCCCTCTTATTCCCCCTCCCCTTCGCCATCCCCCTATAAGCCTCCCTCCGGGGTAGTTTTAAAAACTATTAATGACAAACTTTATTACATAAACTTAGGCAAGTATTTGTGCCAAGTTCCAAGTCAATTAACCAAATGAATAACATTTTTCATGTAAATTGTATTCCCTGTTTTCACCCCCAACAGGGGTGGAGTTTAAAAAAATCGTTTAAGATGTTTCTATAGCTTGACTCAAAGATTATTTATACCAATTTTCGAGTCACGCAGAAAATCCACCCCTGTAAAATTTACTAACCCTTTTCACCCCGTTAGAGGCAGATTTTCGAAAAACCCTGATACACACTAGTCTTTATTTTTGGTTTTAAATATAAGTACTGAGTTTTGAGTTAATCGGATTGCGCTTTAAATTTTTTCCATACAAATTTTGACACCCCCCCATTCCCCTTCAGGGGGTAGTTTAGAAAAACAAAAAATCTCAATAATCATAATTTATTTACCTAAATATTCGTGCCAAGTTTCAAGTTTATTAACTCAAGGAATAAGATTTTTCATACAAACAATATCCCCCCTTTTCACCCCCTTAAAGGTCGAATTTCCAAAAACCCTTTCTTAGCGGATGCCTATGTCATAATAGCTATCTGTGTACGAAATTTCAGCCCAATCCGTTCAGTGGCTTGAGCTGTGTGTTGATAGATCAGTCAGTCAGTCAGTCAGTCACGCTTTCCTTTTATAGATATACTAGCTTCTGCCCGCGACTTCGTCCGCGTGAAATTTCTTTTTTGCTCGACCCACCCCGTCGCATCGCATTGCCTACCCGCGCTATTACTTCGTTTTCACTTAGCGTTCTTTCAGACTTTTTTTCTTTTTGCTCGGCACCTAAGGGTCCTAAGGGTCCTAGGGGATATGTTAAATATGCCTTCTATAAGATTTGGGCTATCATTAATGCAAAAAGATTTTTTAAAGTCCGACTGGTAGGGTAGTTCCAGAGATTAGGTCGTTCCTTCACCATATCCCCTTCCGCTACCTCTCCCTCCCCCTCTCACTCACTCTCACACCCCCTTCACAACTTCCCCTTCCCTCTCTCTCCCTCACCACGCCGTCCCCTCCCTCTCCCCATATCCTCCACCTCCGGCTCACGAACCCCTACCCTCCCCATCAGCCTTCACCACGTCTTCCTCCTCTCCTCACCAAGTCCTGCACCTTTCTCCCTGCGTCCATCATCCTCCCCCTCACCACTCCTCCCCTTCCCTCTCCCCCTCTAACCATCCCGCCGGGGTAGTTTTAAAAAACTAATAATGACAAACTTAGGCAAATATTTGTGCCAAGTTTCAAGTCAATTAAAACCAAATGAATAACATTTTTCATGTAAATTGTATCCCTGTTTTCACCCCCACAGAGGTGGAATTAAAAAAAATAGTTTGAGATATTTCCACAACTTGACTGAAAGATTATTTACACCAAATTTTTGAGTTAATCAAGCCACGCAGTAAAATCCTCCCCTGTGAAATTGACTACCCCTTTTCACCCCGTTAGAGGTAGATTTTCGAAAAACCCTGATACACATTGCTCGCGCAAGTTTTAGTTATAATAAGTTTTTTTTTTACTATAATATATCCGACCGCAGTTTTGAGCTATATTTCCTTCCTCTCCCCAATTCCATACAACAGAGCGAGAAGGAATGTATATCGCCCGCGCCAATCAACGGCATCTCCGCTGCAGTGATAGCCAATCGCTGCATACCTTCACTCTGACTTGAGAGAAATTCTCGAAGGTTAAAAGAGTCAGTGCTACCTCAACCCGCTTCCGCTAACCGCACCGCTCCGCGCCGCAAAGTAATCCGCTACTTTATAAAAAATTCAAAACTATCTATTCGTAAGTGTTGGCCGACACAAGTGTAACATTTAAAGACCTCATGTAAAAGTGCACCACAGTGAAGAAAGAAAATCAGTGAAGTGGGACATCTATAAAGGCTGTCCTTGAGTCAACGCTCACCATCCAGAAGATTCCCAAGTAAGTCCATCCATCCCATTTTCTCCTTACAAGATTCCCTTTAGCTCAATTCTGTGTGTCGTGTCAATTCACCGCCTCCGCAAAGGTCCTTCGAAAGCCGCGTCAAGCTTATCACCATAAGTTTTTTGGTCCAATCGAGTCGGATTCAAAGAATCAACGATAATATATAGGTCTTATACCTAGGACTTAGGTCAAAATACCTAAAGTACAAAGTTCATAAACCGCCATATTGAACGCGTTCTTACGTTCGTTCATTCCCGCTAGATACATTATTCATTGAGAATTACTGTACCAACTTAATATTTCGCCTATTGCATTGAAATAGCATAAGTAAATATTCTAACCGCTAATTATCGTGAGTTAGCTCGGCTAACTTACCTACAACTTATATTCAACCGCATTCTTTTCTTACACCCGCTTAGAATAAAATAATTATTCTAGGTCTACCCGCTATACTTAATATTTTCTACGCTATATTTTCTAGTATTATTCCAACATGGAAGATCTTAAAATGAAAGTTAAATTACTTTATGCTAAAAATCAAGCAATCTATGAACGTTTATCGTCATTATATGAAGCTTCTAAGAAAATAAATACGACTAGTATCGAGCTCCGTTCGGTGGAAACATTCATGGCGGACACGGAGATACTCTCAGTTACTCGTCAAGAATTTAGTGCCAATTTAGATAAAATAAATACATATTCTTTACAATTAAATCCTGATCATAAAATCGATTATAACAGTCTAACATCTTACGATGGAGTATATACTCGCGTAGAACGAGTGCGATCACTTATCGCCGCGAAGTTTTCAAGGTCATTGGACGACTCAGCGTCTAATGATAACGCAAAACAATATAAAGGCGCGGTCAAACTGCCGCCGATTCAAATCCCGTCCTTTGATGGTAAAATTGATAACTGGCCTGTTTTTTATGAATCATTTAAATCAAATATCCATAGTAATTTAAACCTTACAAATTCTCAACGTGTGCAGTATTTGATAGGTAATTTAAAAGGAAACGCATTGCAAATTACCGCCGGAATTATTCCCTCGGGTGATAACTATACCGCTATCTGGAACAGTTTAGTTCAAAAGTATCAAGATAAACGAGCACTAGGCTCACATTACATGTCTAACATATTAAATATTAAACCCGCAACTAATAATTCCGCATCTTTGAATAGTTTCATTGAAAGTTTTCACGCGTCCGTTTCCGCTTTAGAACAATTACAAATTAACGATTTAAAGGATTTTATTTTGCTTAGTTTAGCTTTGAGAAAGTTAGACCCCGCAACCGTACATTTATTTGAAATGCATAAGAGAGATGAGGAAATTCCTACTTATACGGATTTCGTTGAATTTATAAAATCGCAAGTTAAAATATTGGATCGCACTATTTCATCTCGAACCGCGTTAGTGAGTAACAACCCTAATAGAAATAATTCTTCTCGTAATCAGTCACGTGATAATACAGTGCATACTTTTGTAGCTTTTGATAATAATCAAACTTGTTTGTATTGCAATAAAATTGATCATTGTAAACTTTACACTTGTCCAACCTTTCAATCACTCTCACCCAATTCGCGTTTGGATTTTATTAAAAACAAACGTGGATGTGTAAATTGTCTTAGTGTAACGCACACTGCTTCACAGTGTAAATCTATACATACTTGTAGGACGTGTAACAAAAGACATCATTCTCTTTTACATTTAGAACACAGTTCACAGCCGCCTAGATCTGTCTCGATCTCGACTGACGCTGCCACTAGCTCCGCGGATTCGCAACAGGTGGCGCTGTGTGCGTGCTCTCGCGTCGGAGGTACAAACACACCACGTACTACGGTACTTCTGTCAACTGCACAAGTTTATGTCGATAACAAATATAACAAATACGTTTCTGTGAGATGTTTAATAGATAACGCTTCGCAAAATAATATAATTACTTCTGCTTGTTGTAAAAAACTACAATTAAACATTATACCGCTTTCAAACTCCGTTATAAAGGGTGTCGGAACCTCTTCGCGGCCTATCATAGGTTACGTTGAGACAACAGTTACTGCTAAAAATAAAACTAATTCTTTTAAAATTACCGCTCTTGTTGTCGATTGTATCACGGATAACTTACCATCTCACTTTGTTGACACTTCTGCTGTGCAACATTTGTTTGATTTACCGCTCGCTGACCCACTGTGGCACGTACCTGGTGAGGTTGAATTGCTTCTAGGGGCAAAACTGTTCCCGTATTTACTACTTCACAATAAAATTATCTCACCTACCGCTCCGTCCGCTATTGAAACCGTGTTTGGTTACATTCTTATGGGTGAGGTACCCGCTAGTTTATCTAATGATAATTATAGTCCCGCTGAATTAAATACCGCTTCATATTTTTCTACCGCGCTAAATATAGATAATACTCATTGTTTTCTGTCTTTAGACAAATCTTCACATACATTTCGGAATATCGAAGAAATACCTTCAAAACCTTTTATGAGCCCTGCTGAACTGGAGTGTGAACAGCTGTACGTTTCTACTGTGTCACGTGACTCCAGTGGTAGGTATTGTACCGCGTTACCATTCTGTAAAAATCCAGATTCACTTGGAAATTCTTATGCTGTCGCTTATCGACGTCTAATTAATTTGGAAAAAACTAAGCTTCGCGACCCTGTTTTGCGCGCTAGTTATAATGAAATAATTCAAGAGTATATCGATCAACATTATTTAACTGAAACTACACCTAGTTCTGTTGATCAGACTGTAGGTTATTACATACCGCATCACCCTATTATTAGGAATGATAAACAAACCACTAAAGTTCGTATCGTTTTTGACGCAAGCGCTAAGTCTCATAATGGCGTGTCATTGAATGACTTGTTACACACAGGGCCGAATTTACAGGCTGACATATTTTTATTACTTTTACATTTCCGCTTGTTCCCTATTGCAGTTACAGCTGACATAAAACAGATGTATCTTCGAATAGCTGTTATTGATGAGCATCGAAAATACCAAAAAATATTGTTTCGTTTTAATACAGCTGTTCTTTTGTCTAAACTAATTAAATTAGTTTATGACACTTACCGCTCTCGTACCGCTATTAATAATATATTTGCCTTTTCCGATTCTACAATTACGCTCTCATGGATTCATTCCTCACCGCACAAATGGAACATTTTTGTTAGTAACCGCGTCGCTAAATGTCAAGAAAATCTTGATCCTAAGCATTTTTATCATATTAACAGAAAGGAAAATCCTAGTGACTGTCTGTCTCGAGGTCTACTACCTGAACAGTTACTAAACCACGATTTATGGTGGCATGGCCCTGAGTGGCTTCTGCGTCCAACTGCTGAGTGGCCTATTACTCCTTTTGTTTCTTCATGCAACGAACAATTGCCTGAATTTAATAATAAAACTCTAACATTGGTATCTACCGTATCAGAACTCAATTTAATATATAGTCTTTCACAAAATTTTGCATCATTAAATAAAATATTGCGCATAATTGTATACATTCTAAGATTTTTACGTATTATTCCTTATGATAAGTCACACAAGATAATTACTGTCCGTGAATTAGCTACCGCTGAAATTTATTTGATTCATTGTATTCAACAATTTCATTTTAAAGATGTTTATGATGAAATTAAAAGTAAAAAACTTCGCTCACAATTTAAAAAACTCGATCTCTTCATAGACGAGCATAATATAATTAGAATCGGCGGCAGATTGTCAAATGCGAACCTTCCTTATGAAGCTCAGCATCCCGCTCTTTTACCTAAACATGACAATTTTACACATGTTCTAATAAACTATTATCACCGCATTTATTGTCATGCCGGTGTAAGCCTTCTTAGTTCTCTGTTACGCCAAAAATATTGGATCCTCTCTTCTAGAGGTGTCATCAGACAAAGATTACATGCATGTAACTTTTGTTTTAAAGTTTCTCCTTCTCACCCCAGCCCAAAGATGGCTGATTTACCCGCTTGTCGCGTACAGGAGACTAAAGCTTTCGTTCATACGGGTGTGGACTACGCTGGTCCCATTAAAGTTACGTTATGTAGACGCCGAGGACAGAGAAGTCAGAAGGCTTACATATGCTTATTCATTTGTTTCGTTACCAAAGCAGTTCATATTGAATTGGTTACCGACGTGTCATCGGACACTTTTATTTCCGCTTTCAAAAGATTCATTTCCCGCAGAGGACCTGTCTCTTATTTATATTCCGATAACGGAACAAACTTCGTTGGAGCCAAGGCTCAACTGCAAGAACTACTTGTTAACCGCTACCGCATAGAGTGGAAAATGATTCCACCCCGCGCTCCCCACTTTGGAGGGTTGTGGGAATCAAATATTAAATCTATTAAAACGCATTTATACCGTGTTATCGGTTCTCAACTTCTTACCTATGAGGAGCTTTCGACTGTTCTCACTGAAGTTGAGGCAGTTCTAAATTCCAGACCGCTCTGTGTCCTGAATGAGGATCCGTACCCAGAACCGCTTACTCCCGCTCATTTTATAATGGCTTCTCCGTTGACTTCGTTGCCTGTCGTGAATGTTCCCGAAACGTCGAAGTCTCTAACTTGCCGCAAAAAATTGCTTGACCAGATGGTTTGTAGTTTCTGGAGAAGATGGCGTATAGAATATTTACATAATCTTCAAGTTAGACAAAAATGGTTGAATGCCGCAGACAATATTAAGATTGGTACAGTGGTTCTCATACAACAGGATGATGTCCCTCCTTTACGTTGGCCAATGGGTGTAATTACCGAAGTTTTTCCCGGCAGGGATGGGACAACCCGCGTTGCTATGGTGAAGACATGCAGTGGCTCTTTCAAGAGACCCGTTGTCAAACTATGTCCTTTACCTTCTCAATAACATCACCGCGTAATTAAAACCCTAATTTAGCTGTAGTTAACATACTTAAAAATATTTTTCTTTTTTTTTCCTTTGTCCGCTCTAATATAATTTCTTTTCTTTTGAGAATACTACATATCCTCAAAACCGGGCAGGATGCTCGCGCAAGTTTTAGTTATAATAGGTTTTTTTTTTACTATAATATATCCGACCGCAGTTTTGAGCTATATTTCCTTCCTCTCCCCAATTCCATACAACAGAGCGAGAAGGAATGTATATCGCCCGCGCCAATCAACGGCATCTCCGCTGCAGTGATAGCCAATCGCTGCATACCTTCACTCTGACTTGAGAGAAATTCTCGAAGGTTAAAAGAGTCAGTGCTACCTCAACCCGCTTCCGCTAACCGCACCGCTCCGCGCCGCAAAGTAATCCGCTACTTTATAAAAAATTCAAAACTATCTATTCGTAAGTGTTGGCCGACACAAGTGTAACATTTAAAGACCTCATGTAAAAGTGCACCACAGTGAAGAAAGAAAATCAGTGAAGTGGGACATCTATAAAGGCTGTCCTTGAGTCAACGCTCACCATCCAGAAGATTCCCAAGTAAGTCCATCCATCCCATTTTCTCCTTACAAGATTCCCTTTAGCTCAATTCTGTGTGTCGTGTCAATTCACCGCCTCCGCAAAGGTCCTTCGAAAGCCGCGTCAAGCTTATCACCACACATTGTTCTTTATTTTTGGTTTTTAGTATAAATACTGAGTTTTGAGTTAATCGGATTGCGCGTTAAAATTTTTCCATACAAACTTTGAGACCTACCAATTCCCCTTTAGGGGGTAGGTTAGAAAAACAAAAAATCACAAAAATCATAATTTACTTAGATAAATATTCGTGCCAAGTTTCAAGTTTATTAACTCAAGGAATAAGATTTTTCATACAAACAATATCCCCCCTTTTTACCCCCTTGAAGGTCGAATTTCCAAAAACCCTTTCTTAGCGGATGCCTAGGTCATAATAGCTACCTGTGTTCCAAATTTCAGCCCAATCCGTTCAGTGGTTTCAGCTGTATGTTGATAGATCAGTCAGTCAGTCAGTAACGCTTTCCTTTTATAGATATAGACTAGCTTCTGCCCGCGACTTCGTCCGCGTGAAATTTCTTTTTTGCTCGACCCACCCCGTCGCATCGCATTGCCTACCCGCGCTATTACTTCGTTTTCACTTAGCGTTCTTTCAGACTTTTTTTCTTTTTGCTCGGCACCTAAGGGTCCTAGAGTGATGTTAAATATGCCTTCTATAAGATTTGGGCTATCATTAATGCAAAAAGATTTTTTAAAGTCCGACTGGTAGGGTAGTTCCAGAGATTAGGTCGTTCCTTCACCATATCCCCTTCCGCTACCTCTCCGTCCCCCTCTCACTCACTCTCACACCCCCTTCACCACTTCCCCTTCCCTCTCTTTACCTCACCACGCCGTCCCCTCCCTCTCCCCCTATCCTCCACCTCCGGCTCACCAACCCCTACCCTCCCCCTCAGCCTTCACCACGTCTTCCTCCTCTCCTCACCAAGTCCTGCCCCTTTCTCCCTGCGTCCATCATCCTCCCCCTCACCCTCCTCACCACTCCTCCGCTTCCCTCTCCCCCTCTAACCCTCCCGCCGGGGTAGTTTTAAAAAACTAATAATGACAAACTTAGGCAAATATTTGTGCCAAGTTTCAAGTCAATTAAAACCAAATGAATAACATTTTTCATGTAAATTGTATCCCTGTTTTCACACCCACAGGGGTGGAATTAAAAAAAATGGTTTGAGATATTTCCACAACTTGACTGAAAGATTATTTACACTAATTTTTGAGTTAATCAAGCCACGCAGTAAAATCCTCCCCTGTGAAATTGACTACCCCTTTTCACCCCGTTAGAGGTAGATTTTCAAAAAACCCTGATACACATTATTCTTTATTTTTGGTTTTTAGTATAAATACTGAGTTTTGAATTAATCGGATTGCGCGTTAAAATTTTTCCATACAAACTTTGAGACCCCCCAATTCAGGTAGTTTAGAAAAACAAAAAATCACAAAAATCATAATTTACTTAGATAAATATTCGTGCCAAGTTTCAAGTTTATTAACTTAAGGAATAAGATTTTTCATACAAACAATATCCCCTTTTTTTACCCCCTTGAAGGTCGAATTTCCAAAAACCCTTTCTTAGCGGATGCCTAGGTCATAATAGCTACCTGTGTTCCAAATTTCAGCCCAATCCGTTCAGTGGTTTCAGCTGTGTGTTGATAGATCAGTCAGTCAGTCAGTCAGTCAGTCAGTCAGTCAGTAACGCTTTCCTTTTATAGATATAGATATATAGATATTATTTAGATTACTAGATAGATAGCACAGAGTAGACGTTCGGGACCAAAATCATCATCTTCATCAACACTTTTATCGGCTATATCAACCGATAAAAGGACATTGCTGGGCATAACGGGCTTATACCTCCTCCAAGGATACCACACCACAACACAACCACAGCGACCAGTCCTGCGCTGCCCACATCCAGCGGATTCCCGCAACTTCTAAGCATGGCTCAAAATAGCAGGAAGAAAATGAATATTGGTCCTGTGTGTACAAGTCTTCAACAGTATTTTTCAATTTTATTATATACACTGGTATAGAACTTTACCTGATGATCTCCAACGATAAACAGCATTGTCAGTAGCAAATCCATTACGAAGAAAGTCAGTGCAATGATTGTTATAGCAATATCTGCATAGATCCGGGTCCAAGCGTTTTCGCTTCCATTATACCCATGCATCATACAACTATGTAACAACGCATATGATACTACTAGTATAAAAAAAGCTGACATTATCTGTAACATAATAAAAATTATCATCGTCATTAGGGTAATAAAAATACAGTTCTGTTAATTCTACTCTTCATAAACTTGACTGGCAATTAATATTAAAATAATGAAAAAAATACGCTTACATCCGGCAGTAAATTAGTAATGAAATACTCACCATTTTAAAAGTACCCCACGATTTGAAACCATAACGTAGAGGAAAACATAAACAACATCTTTTACCCTCTGGAATTTCCCTCCTAATGTTATTTTCTTCATTCATTTTCTCTCACTGTTGCTCTCAATAACGTCTATAATAAATAGTATAACACATCAATTACTGTTCCAAAATCTACTTTTTTCAGAGACGATTTAAACTCATATGAACGATACCACTCTAAAGGCAGTAAAATTAGTTTCGAAGCTCTGGAAGTCTGTACACAACTAATGAATATTCGTTGGGTTTGTACTGTAAAAAATTAATGTGGCTGATAATATCACTACAATGTTTATAGTAACCTAACCTTTATATCGTCCATATTGCGAGATAAATACCTATCCTGTTGTGTACTATGCGAACAAATTGCAAATATATTATAGCTGTTCAATCTGATTTTGACTACCACTTGTACTATCATGTTTAGTATATGTGTTCTATGTGTTTCTCCGTGTACAATAAACTTATTTATTTATTTATTTATTATTATTATATTAATGTACAAAAGAAGAAAGGCGTCAGTTTACGTTTGTGTGTTTCTGTATGTACCTATGCTATTTTTTTTGTATTGTTTTTTTTTTAAATTATGTTCTTATGGGATCATTTGTGTACTAGCTTTTGCCAGCGGCTTCACCTGCGTGGATGTGGGAAATTATCCCACGGGAACCTCACAATTTTCCGGGAATAAAAGTAGCCTATATGCTATTCCAGACTATAATCTATCTCTGTGCCAAATTTCATCTAGATCCGTTCAGCCGTTCTGGCGTGATTGAGTAACAAACATCCATCCATACAAACTTTAGCATTTATAATAGTAAGATTATTTTTTATTAAACACAGGATGTGGAAAAGGGAAAAGATTAAGGAGTAGTAGATAGAAATAATAATAGAAGTATAAGAAAACACACAAAACAAAAGACACACAAAGATAAACGTAACGAAATTACGAAACAGAAGATACAGAAGAAGGAATAATGAATTTGAAAAATAGTAAAATGTAGTGGTTTTATAAATCACGTCGGTAACTAAGGTATCTTCTTATCCGTGCGCTTTTATTTTTTAGCTTTCGTCTTCAATTTTATTTCATCTTGCGGTAACGGATGCCAAAGGTTAAATAAAACACGATGGCGCAGTGGAGTTATATTGTGTCTATTAGGTATCCCTTCTCAATTTTAACTATTTACCTCACAAACAAAGGCCATCCTTTGTTTGTGAGGTAAATAGTCAGAATTATTAAGCTATAATCATCTAGTTTATGGTGTGACCATAGGGTGTGAATCAGAAACTATCAGAATAACCCTACGTCCGCATTAATCACAGCATAGCAGCAGTGGGATTTAAGTAGGCACAAATGAAATGCAACAGTTCCAACTTCCTATTAAGTAGGTATTGGTTTTCCCATGCTAATCAATTTGATATTTGTCATGAGTTATACTTAAACGAAGAAGTTGCAGTGATCGTTAGCTATCATCGGGAATAGTTGTGTCTAAAACATAACTAAAATATATTTTTTATCAGAAATATTTCGGAAGATAAAAGTGAATCTTTTTCCTTGAAGTAGAACAACATCATGCCGCACTGGAAACTGCCAGTGATTAAAAGATGTTGCTTCTGTGTTCCTCTACGATACGGTTTGATTGTATGGGGATATATTACCTTGGTGAGTCTCATAGTCTATCACATCCTAATTTAGAAATTCATTTTAGAACCATAACTTCAGGGCCAATGGTAAGATTGGCTCGCAGAGTGACAGGAACATCGAATATGAATGTTATGAGAGCAGAAGATGAATGTCTACTAAGCGAAGAATGTAAGGTCTTGGAACGCTGGAAGGGATACTTTGAGAGTTTATTTAGCTATCAGGATAATGTGCAGGGAGTGTGTAACTGGACAGACGCCAGTTTTGACGACCCAAGCTCAGATATAGATGAAGAGAATGAAATAGAAATAGATGAGAGTTAAGGGCGCTGAAAGAGATGAAAGTTGGGAAAGCTGCAGATTACGACAGAGTATCTGCTGAAATGCTAAAGGGCGTTGACGGGGTTTTAGCAAGTCTGCTGTGCCAAATAATAAGTGCTGGAGATTTATGGCCGTATGCCGGATGATTGTGCAAGGTTGTAATCGTACCACTATATACGGGAAAAGGCTCTCAGCAAGAGTGTAAAAACTACCGCGGCATTAGTCTTTTGAGTGTTGTTGACAAACTGTATTCGAAGGTTTTGATAAATAGAGTGATGAGAGTGACATATGAGAAAATATGAGATGTGCAGGCAGCATTTATAAAGGGAATGGGCTATATGGATCAGATCTTCTCCCTAAGGTACATAGCCAAAAACATCTGGCAAGGCACAAGGAAGTCTACTGTGCTTTCGTTGAAGAAGGCCTATGACAGTGTGTGGTGGGTAGAAATGCGGTGGTCGACACTATCCATGTACGGTGTGGACTAGCGCTTGGTACGGGCACTGATATCTTTACACAAGGATTCCAATGCTTGTGTTAGGATAAAAAGGGCATACACGAACTGGTTCTGCATGTCGAGGGGTGTTAGACAGGGTTGTGTAGCATCATCGTGGCTGTTCAACTTGTACATGGATAGTTGTCTGACAGATTTGAAAGAGAATGACTGTGGATTGAGGATGAATGAGTTGCCTGTCAAATGTCTTCTCAACGCAGATGATCAAGTTCTACTTGCATCGTCAGCAGAACAGTTGCAAGACATGGTGACTGTGATGGATGAAGCATATAAGATGAAAGGTATGGTTATAAATGTGGATGTTCTTCAGAAAGGTCCGGTGTGTAGCGCAGTACTCACAACCGTATGCGTTTATGACCAGATGTACCTATGAACGTAAATGAGGAAAATGGAGTATGTAAGGATCGTAGCAAGTGGAGTTCTGTAATTTCTGCTTACCCCATGAGAAGAAGGCGTGAGTTTATGTATGTATGTTTTTTAGAACCATCAATCCATCTGGATGAATGGATAAATTATAAATTCATTTTGAAATCTTAAAATATGCGAAAAAGTACCTACGTAGTAAATAACGAAGCTGGAGGGACCGCGTTTCACCCTTTTGGTTGACATAGGTGCACTCAAGATTGGGTGCAATTATTGTGGCCACTACCTCGCAACTTATAACTTAAGTACTTACAATTTTTAATTTTCAGATGGTAAACTTCATAATCTTGTGTGATAAAATAGCGACGGTTCATCTATATATATAAAACAAAGTCGGGTTTGTTCGAACACTTATAACTCGAGAACTACTGGACCAATTTTCATGGTTTTTGATTTGTTGTATTTGTCTCCGTCCCGAATAGCAGAATAACTATTAAAAACATAGGAAAATTCACAAAAAAATATGAAGAAAATTCATTTTCTCATACATGAAAGGGCAGGGCAATGTCTGTCGGGAAACTTTCATTCTTTTTAGAATTCCAAATTCAAATTCATTTTATAATCAGTTGTTCATTTGTTTTGCTGCCGTTCGATTTATTGAATTTTTGACAGGTCGTCTGGCGGGTCAGCTACTTATGTAGTATTTTAAAATAAAAATCAATTGCCGAATGTATGTAGGTACGCGCATCACTTCAGAACGGATGCACGTATTTGGCTAATTCTTTTTTGTTGTATTTGTAATTGTCAGGACAAAGTTTGTATGAAAGAAACTTCTACACAGTTTATTGTTATAAACTTATAACGTCAATTTACTAACACTACTGTACTAAATATGTGGAGATTTGATACAAGTAACCTCAGATTTTTTATAGGCCTACGGTAACAACCTACTATACCAATTTATTTTGGGTCTGCGCAACATGTCCCTTTCTTCCAT
Organism: Cosmia trapezina; assembly: GCA_905163495.3. Lineage (NCBI taxonomy): Eukaryota > Metazoa > Arthropoda > Insecta > Lepidoptera > Noctuidae > Cosmia > Cosmia trapezina. The sequence continues at coordinate 22,709,921 of LR991031.1, read as the reverse complement.
ACTTCTCTATTAGTCGTCATCTCGGTAGTCACCCCCTTTCTAACCATATCATCTTTCACACAGTCCATCCATCGTTTCTTGATCTTCCCCTACTCATATAGCCATTGACATTCATACTCAAAACAATTTTTTTTTTCAAATTAATTGGCTCCAATTAATCATTTTCATGTTCTTGACTTTTTACTAAGTATAAATTTATTCCGGTATTTTACTTTTCAGCAAAAAATCTTAGGTTCATTCTTAAAATATAAATTAAGTTTTCCTAAACAATTCAAAATGTACTCAGCTTGCGCCTTCAGGAACTTCGCGCGTTTACATTAGAATATTCATAGCTAAGACAGGACAACGTCTGTCGGGTCAGCTAGTAATCTAATAAATAAAGACGACCATGACTACAGTGTACTTTATAAAAGTTGTGAGCTAATGGTGATGTTAGCAGATATGTTACTCGTCATTGTATTAGTTGTTGCAGCTCATATGGTAAGCAATATTGTAATCCTAACTAATATTATAAAATGCGTAAGTAAGTTTATTTGTTTGTTACCTTTCCAAGCTAAGCCACTGAACCGATCATCCTGAAATTTTGCATATACGTTGTCAGGTGTACAGAAACGGACATCACCTTTCATGCCGAAAAAAAGTATTGTTCCCGAGGCAAACAACTATAACGTTCTTATGATAATAGATGGCGCCGTCTCTTTCAAGTCATGATTGAATCATATTATTACAAACAGAGTACAACCCGAATTGATTGTGAAATTATAAATTAACGCGAGCGAAGCCGCGGGAAAAAGCTGGTATATAATACAGTATTAAATTATATTAACTAGCGAAATTCCGCAGATGTGATGGATATCGATATCTAAACATGATAAAAGCAAAAAAGGATACCTATATGATAAGGTGGTTCAGACCATCAGACTAAACAACATTCTCCATGGGACCAACATCATAATAATGTTGATTTTGATTTGCCAAATACTGTATTTAACATTTTCTTACAGTCTACATGTTATCATCATCTCATCGTATAGGTTAATATCTTTTGTACATTCCAGAAAAACTTGACGTTGTTGAAGATTTCTTTTATCGGGAACCTAACCTCAGTGATAGTGTACACACTGTACAACATCTATATGGTTTCGTACTATTCGCAATTATTAAGCTTCTTGTACCAACTATCGTCAGACTCTGCGGGCATCAAGCGCATCATCTGGATGCTCGTGGGAGTTGCAGCAGCCACATGTATTGAAATCTGTAAGTTATCTTCTTCGCTTTCCATTGATTTATTTATTTTACTTTAACATAAAACAGCAATCCGCCAAAACATTATTTAAAGAAAGTTAGACAAAATTCATGTACACTCATATCACTGAATTCCATACGTACTGACATGATAGTCTTCCATTTCTTCGCAATCGCATCACAGTCAGGTTTAGTGTCCAAAAGAACGTTGAGTGTGGAGAGAGGGCTATTAAGGACCGGGACTGGACCCATGTGACGGTGCGACGCGCAAGCACGGCGAACAATCTATTTTACCGAGCACAAAGTTAGGACAGCTCGTCGTGCAGCTCAGGAGTATCGGTTTATCCATGAAGGACATATTAATAAATTGTTTTTTCATCCTTCAGACCTCAAGCAAATTGTACCATATACAACATAAAAAAACTTTGTGGGGTACATAAAGTTATTATTATTGTTCTTTCTGGATTCAAACCTTCGCTTCTATTACAATTTCAATAAACTAAGTAGATAATAGCGTAGCGTTGGAAGGACTCCCACAAGGTGGACTTGTTGAAGGCCGCAGGAATCCGCTGGTTGTGAGAAGCACAGAACCGTTTGAAGTGGTGGTGCTTGGGGGAGGCTTGTGTCCAGCAGTGGACGTCTTTCAGCTGAAATGATGATTTCATCATCATCATTTCAGCCGACGAAGTACCTAGATAATGTTTTTTGTTTCAGTAATGAAATTTTACATCATGTTCATATTAAGAAAAGAGATAAAAAAACTTGAGACAAATAGGGGTCAGTTCAGCTTTGTGAACAATGCGGCTGAAGCAAAGTGTAAAATGGAAAGCGATGAAATGGAAAATGGAATGTTTAAACCAATTGAAATAGAAGATGAAGAAAAAAGAGAAGAAGACACGTTTGATAAACAGACGACGATAGGAACAGGGGAAGGAATTGAAGTTACTTGCGAAAAAGAAAAATGTGAATATTCTTTTAACAATATGACTGAAACAAAATGTAAGTTAGAAAATGACTCTTCATTTGTTATTCCTCCATAAACAATGTTTTCGAAACTAATTAATAAAATAAAAGTATACAATAAATTATTTTTTTATACTAAGTTTAAGAACTCTATTCATTGTTTACTTACTTTATTAGTCCAGAGTCCCACAATTGCGTAACATAATTTTAATCACAATCTGAAGGATTTTGAAGGAACTTGCTAACAATTTACTTGCTCAACAACGTAAAACTTAATCAATGTTGTTGATCTGTCAAAATGCCATTGCCATTGTAAGTGTGGTAATGGTGTAATTGTATACAATTTAGACCCGCTGGACTTTTGTGGCTATAAAAATATTATTGTGTTATATTCAAAGCGTGCTTATTTTAGGTGCCTACCTACTTATTCACTAGAATATATGTTTTATTAATGACGAAGAATATTCTTTCAATAAAATAAATATAACCACATTATCTCAAAATACTTTATTATTTAAATTGTCTCATATAAATAAATTATGTTATTTCTATTCGTTTTCCATAATATTCATCACTCCTTTTATACGTTGTTCGGTTTAAAGCAGATTAGTACGTTCATCTGTTATTTGTCTGCAGATTATCATTTTTCTGGTGTCATACATCTTCCCTTTCAGTCTTCTCTTCTGCTATTATTTCTTCACATGTCATGGTACATTCTGCTTCAGCTGCATTGTTCAAAAATCTGAACGCGCCGTTGTTCCTCAGTTTGATAATCTCACTCCTCAGCAGAATTAGGAAGTAACTTTGTATAACTGGAAAACATAGCGTTTAGTTTAGAATTAGAAAAAGGTCTTTGCTTGAAGCTCCAGCTATCTAACCCTTCTATTTACATATTAAGGGAAATAATCCGTCTGTAGCTTCCTAAGAATATGATAAGGTAACAATTTGTAGATTTTATATCCGTAGTTTTGCATAGTTATAACGTAATGAAATACACGTAACGCCCCTTGCACACACAAAAGCGACTTTTAAAATAAAACAAAAATTAAATGTAAGTAATTCACCTTGAAAAACCAAGCCTACAGGTTTATTAACCTTTTGACCACTTGGCTAAATATCAATTGCCGTGCCCCTAGCGCGTGGGCTACAAATCGATAAAATAATACCTACAATAAATTACAGTTAATAGTAAAAAAAATAATATAACGAAAACTCATGCATGTTCTCTGTCGCAGAAATACGACATGAGCGGTAGGGGCACGGAAACATGTGTCGCATAAATGACACAAGCGGTCAAAAGGTTAAGTTGTGCAAAGATAATATATATATAAGAACAAAAAATTTAGTTTGCTTACCCAAAACCAGGAAATGAAATGAGAATGTCAGCATAGCTATCTCCCAAAAAACCTTGTAGTGCAAAATCAAATCCTGTATTGTTAAAACTAATGCCATAGCAGTGAACAGTAAAGTAAATACCCACATCGCTATGCTGATGAAATAGAATACTCTTATCAGCTTCACGTTTTTCTGCAAAAGGAAACGATTAGTCAGAATTTATTCCTGTGTTTGTATTAATAACTGCTTAAATATGATATCCGTCACAACTTTTAATTAGTATACTTGACTTAGTATAGCCAATCAAAAGTTTTGACGGTTAATCAGCAGTAGTCAGTAGCCGTAAACCGACGTTCAACACCAGTGGGCGCCGGCCGCCAGATAACGGCAAAAATTATGGACGAAGGGTCCATAATTTTTGCCGAAAGAAAATGTATTAATTTTTTACATTGAATATGTAAAAAATTAATACATTTTCTTTAGTAAATTATCAGGGGCCAAAACAAGATTGACAAAATAATTTGGCTCGATACAAAAAAATCGGAAAATTTCCTCAAAATTTGCATTTTTTATGAGAAAAACTGTTTTCTTCGATTGTTTCTGTTTTCTGTTTTTTTCTTATTCAAGCAATTTCAATAAAATTTCATTTACAAGTTACGACATAAGACAAAAGATATAAGACAAAGACAAAAGACATAAGGGGTTTATGGGTTTATTTTAATGTAACAGAGCTTAAAGATTTTTTTAAATTTCTTAAAACCCCGTTACGATACCATTTCGCCTTAACACCATCCCATTGACAACTATCAATTCACAGTCCAATGATGGGCAAAAATCTCTCCCAAATTAAGATAGGGAACATTCAGTCAGTACCGCAGCTGGCCACAAAATTTTGAAATCTTACCTTATGTCCTCCAACGATGAACACTATGGTCACCACGAAATCTGCAACAAATACTGCAAGAGCAATGACTGGTAGAATCATTTCTTGATATACCCGCCTCTGATAGTCATCATCGTTGCTATTTACCCTGGTCATCATTATTGTTTCCACTATCGTATACGAAATCGACGTAATAAGAAACGCATCTGCTGTCTGGAACATAAAAATACGTTCTGTACGCACGGCTACAGATCAAGCTATACATTTCCAGTATAAGCTGATCACGCATTGTATATGATTTCCTTACAAATAAGAGGTCAGTGTAAACTGGAAATGTATAGCTTGATGTGCAGCCGTGTGTACCTAAGCTATACACTAACAGCCTTACTAATAAAGATTTACACAAGACGTATACCGGAGTTATAACGCTTTTTAAAAAGGGCAAAAGCGTTATAACTCCGTTATACATCGTGTGTAAATCTTTATTAGTAGGTAAGGCTGATAGCAGGTAAAGTTATTGGTGACGAGAGGTCGAATCACTACATAAGTAAGGGCATTATATTTGTATACGTATGGCTTTTTATTTCACCATGGTCCACTGAGTCTGACATATCTTGAATAGATGTTGTGACTGCCTCGATTTTGATCCTGACACATGCTTTTAATAAACTTAGATTTTATGATGGGCAAGTCACTTCACCAAACTGCCCCCAGTGTAAAATTGTTGAAGATATCTACCATCATGATCATCATCATCAGCTACAGGAGCTGATGTATATATGATGATGATGCTGTACATACCCCATCGCACGTTGTTTTTCTCGATCTTTGGCTTATCTTATCCAGATGCTTGCCAGCCATCTTGCGCAGGTCGTCTAATTATTTTGGTCGAATTTACTTGGAACGAAGTTCAAAGGCACTTTTAAAAAAGTATTGAGATTTTCAGAAAATTTACATGAGGAATGGCACACTGCACCAATCAGTTCCTGGCACATCTTCAATCAGAGGTCAAAATGTTTATATTCTAGTCAATATAGCTAATGCCTAACTCTTAAGATGACCCTCTGACCAAAGAAGACATTAATGGAAGGCCTAAGAGTATGACATGGTCATAAACTCATAAATAAAATAAATAAAATAAAATGTCTGGTGAAACCCTTTTTTGCTGTAACTCTTTAAACGTCGATTGACACCCAGGTGTTCAGGTATCAATAAAAAATCTATTGTGTCTGCTAATTGGCGTGCGACGAGTTAAAAATAAAGTTGTTGCGAACAACAGCGCATGTGTCTGAATCCGGATACTACCAGTCTCAAGAAAGTCTGATTACGAAGATAAGGTAGTGTTCTAATGGCCATGATTGGTAAACAGGATAATAGTAAACTTATTACTCACCATTCTGAAATAACCCCACACGAGCAAACCATATCGTAGTGGCGCACAGAAACAACATCTTTTAAACACTGGAATTTCTCCTTTCATTGTAACTCGATATTACAAGTCAATAATTCTTAAATAATTATAACACTTAAATGTAAATAATAGGGACTATTAAAATAAAACCTATGACTTTTTGAAGAAAGTCTAAGCTCACACTAAATATAAATAACAATAAAATTGATAATCAACCGCCAGACACAATTTGTGTTGTTAATTCTAACGCCGGTACAGTTAAACTGACAATTACAAATATTTATATTAACTTAACCTTTTTATCTAATTTATCCGGCTACGCATTAATTGCAAAGATAATAAGCGGTGGGAATTTTGTTGTAAAGCCCGCTACTTTTAACTTTATTCAGGCAAAACCACAGTAGGTAAAGCAGTGGTGCCTCAGTGGTATTGGCCCCGACTCCCGAGTTCAAATCCACACAGGCTCTTTACTGTGTATTTAATTTCATCACCACTGCTCTCAAATCGGTGAAAGAAAACATCGTGAGGAAACCGGCTTGTCCTAGAACCAAAAATTCGAAGACAAGTGACATCCACCAATCCGCATTGGGCCCCGTGGTGGATTATTGCCACTCCCTCTCATAGAGAGGAGGTCTGTGGCCCAGCAGTGGGAACATTATAGCTGATTATTATGATTATTTACAGTAGGTAAGTAGCTAGTCTAAGCTGAACAAAGAGAACACATATAGGCCGCGTGAACACAGCTAAAGTATCGTCAGCCAAGGTATGTGAGCGCACGTTACGCAGTTTTCTACTTTCCCATACAATTTCGTTCACACCGAACCGACGATAAGCTATTATGTCTTCACGTTCACAGTGTTCACACAGAGGTTCACAGTCAGCCGGCTCACAATCGGCGACGCGGTACGTTTGGCGGACATGAATGCGTACAGACTAACTTTGTTCGTAATGCCGATACAACCTCACGGCTTTTGACAAAAATACACCGTGCCTAACCACCTTTTCTAAAGAACCTAGAACACAAGGGGTGGGTCCGCACACAAAATTACAAATAAGTAAGAGCCGAAACGCGCGCGCTGTCACCTTTCCTTCCGGGACACTTTCGGGCTCTTGGTCAATCCTCATTTTTCGGTCCGGGACACTTTCGGGTCGCACAAGTGGTTATTATTGCAATGCAGGCGAGATGTAGTGTTGTGTGGTATTTAGCCGCTTTTAAGAAAATATCAAAATATTAAATACTAGCTCTTTCCTGCGGCTTCGCCCGCGTGGATGTTTCATGTCTAATTAACTCAAGGAATAAGATTTTTCATACAAACTTTGGACAACCGTTTCAGCCCTTTAGGGGGTGAATTTTGAAAAATCCCTTCTTAGTGCACCTCTAGACCTTATAAGGAACCTACGTGCCAAATTTGGAATCTCTAGACCAAGCGGTTTGGGCTGTGCGTTGATACATCAGTCAATCACTTTACAAAGTTATTTATTATTTACAAATACATACATCAAAAAGATCAACTTACAATAAAATTAGGTTTAAAATTATTTATATTCAGTTCCACTCATTCACATTCACTATTCCTTTTCAAAGTTTTCATTTTCGCGCGTCGTGTTTCTTGGTCCTCTTTAGTTTATTACGACTTCCTTCACCGTCTCTTCTCCCACTAAGTTTTCTGCACTTGTCATGGTACATTCTGCTTCAGCCGCATTGTTCACAAATCTGAACTCGCCGTTGTTCCTCAGTTTGATGATCTCACTCCTCAGTAGAATTAGGAAGTAACTCTGCACAGCTGGAAAAACAAAGAGGTTGGTTTAATTTAATCGGAACGAAGTTCTATATCGCACCTTATAGTCTGCACACTTGGCGAATGAGACCCAGACCGAAAGAAGTGACCTTTTGAATCGTGACCGTCAAAGCGAAAGGAACTTCGGTCCAACCGGGTTCCAACAACACCTCTCGTTTTATAGTTTTAATAATTGTGTCCAAGCTTCTACTAATTGTTGCAAGTCAATAATAACTATCTCTATACAGTATTTAACAGTAGGTAATTTCTAAGAAATGATGACTATTTTAGAAACAAAATATGCTCACCTAATACGACGAAAAAAAATGTGGATGGCACCACAACTCTCACCCAATAACGCGAGTTGTATATCATGAAACAGCGTATTGCTATAACGACTTGTATGGCAGTCAATATACAAGTTATTACCCACATCGCTATGCTGAGGAAATAGAATACTCTTATCAGCTTCACGTTTTTCTGCAAAAGAAAAATATTTATTAGCTTTTGTTCCAAGGATGATGATTGATGATTAGTTTTTTTAATGGAATAATACAATCATTGACGAACATCAGCCTCCCGATAATGACAATTATGAGTGATCGACTCGTCCACTTTACGTCATCGCATGCACTGGACAGGACGAAGGCCTCTTTAAGTGCATCTCAACAACCCGTTCTCCACCTTCCATCATCAGTTTATTTCAGCCACCTTGCTTAGGTTGTCGGTTCATATACCTGGCGTCCCATTCTAAGCGAATTTGACGATTCAGTTCCTCCACTCAATGATTCCTCATTTACTCAAGGCCTTAACTTTATATAGAAAAGTTTAAATTACAATTCAAATCTCACCTTATGTCCTCCAACGATGAACACTATGGTCACTACGAAATCCGTAAAGAAAATAGTAATTGCAATAATTGATACAATCACTTCTGCAGAAAACTGGCTGATATGATTTTCATTTCCATACAATCTGGTCATCACTAAAATATTTATTAAATCCTCTGTCAATATTGAGACGAGAATTGCATCTGTTATCTGAAACGTAAGAACGATAGTTTAGTATACACGTCGTAAAGTTGGTCTCTCAGGTCTTCATTGTAAAGCAACTAAAATTAAACTCACCATTTTGAAATATCCCCACGCGAGCAAGCCATATCGTAGAGGCAGACAAAAACAACATCTTTTGAACACTGGAATTTCTCCTTTCATTTTGATCTTCGATAGTTAGACGTTCAGATATTTATAGATCACACCTAAATCACTTTTTATAAACTCTTTACACCTTTCAATTTACGACAAGGCAAACACTTTTGATGCAAGTGTACAACTGATTAGTTATATAATGACAAAATCTGTAGTGTGGACTGAACTGTGGTGATTGTTCAACTATTGTGCCTTCTACGCGGGTAGTGAATCTGTTATTGGTTGCGTTGCCTCAGATAAACTGACAACTGTTGAAAATAACATAAATATTTATACTGATTTAACCTTTATATCTTTTCCCGAGTTACTACTGACGACACATCATTACTTGAAAACATGATAAGGGGTGGGAATTTTATTGTAAAACCCGCTACATTTTAAAGTTTTAACTTTTTTTTTTTTTCTGAAGAGTAAGTTCTTGTCCGTTCTTCTCGATATAGGAACATGTTTTGGAATGGTCAACTAGCCTTCAGTTGAAAAGTGCCTGTAAATGGTTACGGGATTTGGTTATTGGCTGACGAGCTTCGCATTTTCGTCAAAACCACAATATTTATATCTGTACATAACATCAGAAAATAGCAAAGCTGGGGAATTGCTGAACCTTTGTCTTCACATCTTTATACAGGGTGTCCCGTAATTAATGGAAAATCTCTTAAGGGGTCATTGTACTCATCATTATGAACAACATTTACTATGGAACCAAACCTGAAATCGCGAAAAAAAATCATTGTTTAGATTTTTTTTCGCTATTGCAGGTTTGGTTCAATAGTAAAAGTTGTTCATAATGAGGAGTACAATGACGCCTTAAGGGGTTATCCATTAATTACAGGACACCCTGTATAAGGTGTGACTTAGATGACGCACAAACGCTTAAGGAGTCATTGTACTCATCATTATCGACAACTTTTACTACGGGACCAAACTTGATACCGTGAAAAAAAATCTGCTGTTCCCTACATTTTGACGAGTTATGCGAACATAAGTGCAGCAGAATTTTTTTAAAAGGTGTTCATAATGATGAGTACAACGACCCCTTAAGAAGTTGTGTGTTATTTAAGTTACACCTTGTATATTATAAATTATAATTCTTCTGTAACGACGTAGGTGGTGAACTCCTAAACGGCTGGACCGATTTTGATGAAATTTTTTGTGTGTGTTTGAATGGGTCTCTGGATGGCTTAGATTAGGTCCCGGTAGATGGCGCTGCGATCGAGTTTAAGAAACGGGACAACGTCTCTCCGGTGTAGTGTTAAATAAATTAATATATCCACACTAATATTATTATTATTAGCTATATAAGACCTATAGCACCATCCTTTTTCTCAACGGAACCATGATGGTTCCGTGATCTATTTTCACGTCATAGTACAGCTCCTGGTATGGTACCTCCATAGGTAGGTTTCTGACGCCCCAGATCCGAGTCCCTTCTAAGTTCTATTCAATACATTTTATCAATAATCTTGATTTCCGAAATGCCAGTGCCATACCTACCAGTGATATACATAGATACTTGTACTATTAGCTATTAGCTTAATAGTTAACAGCTAGACTTTTCATTACTGTAAATATTTTGAGAGTATTTATAATATGACTGCACTGACTATACAAATAAATACAAAAACAAAAGTAAACTTAGGCGTCGAAGTCTATAGCTCTCAAAATATTTACAATAATGAAATTATCCCTAAAATAATATTGTCGTTTACGATTTGTGAAAAAGATAAGCGGTAAACATGTCCGGTAATCTAAATTGCCAACAATAACAAAACGTAAAAAAACGGTTTTCTCTTTTAGTACTAGAAATAATTTGTTTACAATTTTTATTCTAATTGTTGTTGTTCCTGTTTTGTTTATTGTTGTAGACCGATACCTTTAGGTTGGACATGTATTATTTGAGTGATTTTCTCAAGCGTAATTTTTAGGCGGCGCGGCTGAAATTCATATCTTAAACAAAACGTACAATATCGTTAAATTTTTTTCAAGAAAGTAGACGTAGGTATCTTGATCAGGCAGTAAATATTTTAGTAAAAAACATTTTAGAAGTTAGAAAAAAAAAATTGTTATTAAGCATAATTCTAAGTTTGGTGGCGCGTCCACAATCTGTTTTTCTAGGAATTACAGCCGCTTAAACGAAACTACACTAGTTTAATAGAAATTACAAATTTTATTTGAATTCATTATTAGTTTTTCTATCTGATGACAGTTTTATTATTTTATTTAGTGCAATTCTTTATCCTGGAAAAAATCGAAAAGGACTGTCCGCGCGAAATTTTAAATTTTGGTGGGCGTAATGAAATCGTTAATTGGCTCGTATAGAATAAACCCAGAAGTACGATACTATCATCGTTCACTTGGTATAATCATACGCTCGCATGCAGCAGTGACAGAAGTTTGCCATCCTGTCTTGATTTCCCACTAAAAACGTAACTAAGTCTTTTCGTAGTAGCCGGACAAAAAAACCTGCAATTTTGGTGTTAATGTTTTAAACGTTCTATGAACGAGACGGTGTTGTAAAATATATTTATTATAAAAAGGTTTGGTATGCTTTCAAAATGATACAAATATAATTATTATATTCTTAGTAGTTTTTTTTAAAATAAACATTTTAAACAAGATTCTAATTTTGGTGGTGCAATTTTGGTGGTTTTGGTGGTATTTTACCAATCACAAAACTGCTTAGTTACACCAAAATCAGTTTTTAAAGTTACGTACCTCAAAGAAAAACGACTTTATGACCCACTCTTTGAGAAGCTCTACTGAGGACGTCGAGCATTTTACTGATGTCCTCCATAGTCTCAGCCATGACTACTATATCGTCGGCAAACCGAAGGTGAGTGACGTACTCATCATTGATGTTGATGCTTAGCCCTTTCCAGTCCAGAACCATGAAGACATCCTCCAGTAAAACGGTGAACACCTTCGGAGAGGTAACGTCTCCCTATTTCATACCTCGCTGCAGAAGGATAAGGTTCGAGGTCTGGTCCTGGAGGCAGACTGACATAGTGGCATTTTTGTACAGACACTTGAGCACCTCAATGTATCGATAGTTGATCTGGCACCGTTGAAGAGACTGCAGGACAGCCCATGTCTCGATCGAATCGAAGGCTTTCTCGTAGTCCACAAGCGCTAAGCAGAGAGGCAGGTCATACTCTTCGGAATTCTGTGTAACCTGCCGTAACGTATGACATACACACATAGGTCTATGGTGCAAACGCCTTTACGGATTTCGGCTTGTTCAGGCTGGAAGTCGTCAAACCTGTGAGTAGTTCCGTCATCACCTTGTTGTTTTTGAGTTGCTTTAGAGCCATCCTAATCTCGTACAAGCTGACGTCTGGGATTTCTTCGGTATAGTGACGGGTCAATCTAGCTGTTGGGTCGTTTGTCAGATTCGTAACGGGGTTACTTGTTGACGTGTATAGCTGTCCATAGAACCTATCGATCTCCCTAACAGCTCAGGTTTGGTGGATACGCCTGCCATCGTCGGTCTTCAGTTTCGCAAGTTGGCTCTGCTCAACAGACAGATCTCTTACAAAGACCATGGATCTCTTGTTCCAATCTATCTCGTCCTTAATACGGTTTGTATTATAGCAGCGAAGGTCGCTTTTCAAGGACTTAGAGACCCGTCAATTGAGCTGCCAGTATTTGAGCGCATCGTCTGAAGACTGCAGGATCATTTCGCGCCTCTCCTTCATGAGCTGTACAGTAGGATCAGAGAGCTTCTTATTTATATTTTTACGACGGGTCTTGAAGAACTTAGACCCGACAGTATCAACAGTTTTCACGAACCTATCGTTATAATCGTCCACGGAGCTCCCTAGGCACTCAAAACGATTCTGAAGTTCAAGTTGAAAGCTCTCGGGGTTTTGGACTTGGACGGGTGCTGGGCGGAGCGTAGACTTCACCAGTGGAGATCTTTCCAGTTACTTATTTAAGTTCAATGTGCCTCTTACCATGTGGTGATCACTTCCTGTTTTCACTGCATTGATCACAGATACATCATTGAATGCTTCTTCGTCGACATAATGAAGACAATCACATTTTTAGTTACACTATCAGGGCTCTCTCTCTGCTAGGCCCACTTTCTGTGCTCACGTTTTCTGAAGAAGGAGTTCATCATAAAGAGGTCTTCTTTCTCCATAAAACTAATTTTTGTGACAGAAATAAATTCTTTTGTCAATGTTTCTAATTTTGGTGTCAGATATCAATTTTGGTGTCTTACCAATTCTGGTGTCGACAATATTTTAGAAGCTTTCAGGGTTAAATACATTTCTCTTACATTTATGTAACTGAAAACGTATTTCTTGCTTAGCAACATCTTATTTTATATAAAAAATCAGAAACAAAATTTTCCACCAAAATTAGGTAAAAAATCATAGTTGTTGAAATTCACTCATTTATGCTCTAATCTGAATCACGAGGTTACCAAAGTCTGTATGTTAAATATTGAAAGTGAGCGCGCCGGCAGAAAATACATTATAAGTACTTTAAAACTTTTTTAGTTAAGGGGGATGCGCTAAGGTAGGCCGCGAAATTTTGTAGTTTTTTTTTTTTATATAAAAAGTTTTTTGTCAATCTTTTAGTCCAATACGCTCAACTAATTTATTACAATCCAATTTACTACTGACCAATTCGTAAAGGAACATTAGATTCTGTGTCAGCCGACGGTCGCGCAGAGAATCCATATTGTAGCATAGAACGTTGTTCATATGTGCACCAATAAGGTATAGGTACGCTAGGTGTTTCGGACCTCTGAATGCTTTCGACTTTTTGTGAGTGCAACGTTCAATGCGGGTGTGGACCCACAATACGCGGCAAATTCAATGTGGTTTCCAACTAAGGCATATAACACAGTTTTAATTCTAACCAGCTTGAAGCATTTAGTGTTTTCTTAAGAAATCCAAGTAACCTTACTGATTTCATGACTATGTTATCAATCTTCTGAAGTTAACTTTGTTATCCATGATGACACCAAGATCTCGGACTTCATTTACAGACTTTTATTGCTCCTTTTATATACAAGACGACACTGGATTGTTTTCCTACTAAGTCATATGTGACTATTTTTTCAGGCTTCCGTATCCGAAGGGTCCAAACGGATCCCTATTGCTGTCACTCATGTCCGTCTGTCCGTCGTCAGTCACACAGGTTTTACAGCCAAACGGTATGAGCTACAGACTTAAAATCACAGTATGCAGTATAAGCATCTTGTTGACCCAAAGCCATACAAATTGTCAAAAAATATTTTGAAATGTTTTTACGCTAAAGGCGTTCGCAAAAAAAAAAATTAGCTACCCCATCGAGTGGGATATCGTTGTAGAGCTCGTTGAGTAAATAAATACTGTATTTTTTGGAAAACAAAGGAATGCGAAGCCACCAAAGTCAGCATTTTTTACAAAAGTTTGTTCCGAAGATTTTTGTAACTTCGCATTGACCAACAACTTGTTTGGTGATAATGTTTATTATTACGTATATTTCACTAAAAACATTATATTGATAAATCAGATTTGGTACGGAACCCTAAATGTGCGAAGTCCGACACGCACTAGGCCGGTTTTTGTATGATAGCTTCATGCGGTGGCACCATTGGTCAGTCCTATCTCAACCTTCTTGAATTAGAATCTAAATATCTTAAACAATTACCACATGGCAGTGGCTTATTATTCACTGTATTAATTCTCCCGTCGTCAGTTAACATCTTTATTATGAACTCATAATCAGTGTCCGTTTCATCTTCCGCTATCTTTACTTCACATTTCATGGTAGATGCTGCTTCAGCTGGTTTGTTCACAAAGAACTCACCATTGTTCCTTGATGTGACGATCTCAATCCTCAGTAGAATTAGGAAATACGTTTGCTCAACTGGAAAAGTAAAACAATATTTTGTCCCATAGTAAAAGTTGTTCATAATGATAAGTACAATGACCCCTTAAGAGGTTGCTGGTGTTTTACCAATAATTCTGTATAGATAGGGACATATAACTTTTCCAAAGTAGATATTACAGATAAATCGAAGTAGGTGAGAAAAATAAAAAAGGCTTGTACCAAGATGCTTAATATCAAGATGTAAGATTAACCGTCAGAAAGGGGAAAAAAAGGAATGAGCAAAATACAAGAGATAGATAGATTAGGAGCAGAAAGTTTGATCATTTGGAAGTTTGATCGGTTTAAGGAGTTTTTTTTGAAGTTTCATCATTAGTTTGAGTTTCATCATTTCCTTTTTATGAAATGCTACAGTTAAATACTAAAGTCTACCCACTTATAATCCCGTAATATGCTGAGAAGGTCAGTACATTGATGATCAACGAGCGCAGTGACATGTAGCGAGACAACCAGCTCTCTATTGATAAACCGACAGCCATAGCAGACAACAGTATTGTCATCGCCCAAATTGCTGTGCTGAAGATATGGAACGATTTTAGTAGCTTCCTGTTTTTCTGGAAAGATTAATCTTTGTTGTAGAGTATAGATTATTAGTAGATACAAGATAATACAGACGTTCGTGCTCGAAATAATTATCTTTATCAACTGTTTCATCGGCTATATCAGCCCATAAAAGGCATCTAAGCATGGTTCAAAATAGCAGAAAGAAAATTAGCATTGGTCTAGTAAAAAGTATATTCAGTGAGGGGTTCGTGGCTCAGTAATAACAGTCGCACGGGTCGATCCATCAGGTTAAGCTACGCTTGCCGCGGCTGGTCTGTGGATGGGTAATTATCTTTACATACCAAGACTCCTCCGTGCGTCCGAAGCACGTCAAGCCGTTGGTAACGGCTGTCATTCGTGGATCTTCGACAGTCGTTACGGGTCGTCAGAAGCCCGAAAGTCTCAAATTGAATTGAATTGACAAAGTATATTCAGTAGTCTCCAAAATTAAATTCCAAGAGTAAAGTTACTCTCTTCGAGGGTATTTTTCAATTTTATTATAGACAATGGTTACCCAATGGTTATGGTGGTTAAACCTTACCTGGTGTGCTCCAACGATGAACAGCGTGCTCAGTAGGAAATCCATTACGAAGAAAGTTAGTGCAATGCTTTATATAGCAATGATGTCTGCATAGATCCGGGTCCAAGTGTTATCGCTTCCATTATACCCAAGCATCATACAAGTATGTAACAACGCATATGATACCACTAATATAAAAAAAGCTGACACTACCTGTAACATAATAAAAAATATCATCGTCATCTTCATCAGCCTAGGAAATCAATATAGGCCTCTTCAATCGTCCGCCATTTGACTTGATTTCCGGCTGCCATCTTCCAGCTGCTACCAGCTTCCAACGAATACCGTCTCTACCTTGCCTAAGATGCCCTTATATTTTTCCCACCCAACGGCAGAACAATGTTAGGATTACCTTTCTTCTGCCGTGAATTCATAAACTTGACTGGCAATTAATAGTAATCAGGATGGCAACCAACCGATTATCCTTTAAAGTTAAAGTTCGTGATCACATTCGCAAGAAGCTGGCAGTGTCATCACAACGGTAATGTTTCCCCATTGTTGGTATTATTTGTATTACTATATTTGTGTATTTGCGTATATTTATTTGTGCTTATATTTATATATAATTAGGTATATATTATTATATTCATAGTTTGTAATAGGTATATGTGTATCTTTATATTTAAATAAATATTTATTCCTTAATTTTTCGAAATTGCAACTGCCACTGCTTGTCTCTGCTTGTCTCACCCAATGGTTGACTGGTAGAACATGCCTATGGCATTAAGTCCGCCTCTGTACATTTGTGCTTGAAGTGTTAAATAAATAAATAAATTTATTTTAAAATAATGAAAAAAATACGCCCACTTCCGACTGTAAATTAGCAATAAAATACTCACCATTTTAAAATAACCCCACGATATCAAACCATATCGTAAAGGAATACATAAACAACATCGTTTACCCTCTGGAATTTCCTCCTTCATTTTATTTTCATCGTTCATTTTCTCTAACTTTGATATCTTAATATCTTCTACTGCCTTTCACTTGAATTACGGGTTGGTAAAATTGTCCAGTTAGTTATATCAATTTTCAGAAAAGATTTATACTATACCCAAGCAACCCATAATTTAAATTGCAATAAAATTTTGAAGCTGGACACAACCTAGGAAGAAGGATTGCTAGGAAGATATTTGTTGTGTCGGTACTGTTATCATAGACTATACACTAATATCTGGAATAATTACAATGACTGATGTCACTACAATGTTTTTAATAACCTAACCTTTATATCGAGCATATTTATACAAGTAGGTATCCTGTTTTTCGTAAATGCGAACGAATTGCAAAGACAAATTGTGTTGAAGAACTCGTTTTTAGGGTTCCTTACAGTCAGCAACAAAAGTCGATTTACACTTGTGTTTTCTAAATCTTAATTATTGAAAAATACT
The DNA here is from genome assembly GCA_905163495.3 of Cosmia trapezina. NCBI lineage: Eukaryota > Metazoa > Arthropoda > Insecta > Lepidoptera > Noctuidae > Cosmia > Cosmia trapezina. Next base: position 22,692,704 of record LR991031.1, on the reverse strand, counting down.
TCATTAAAATCGGAAGAGATGTAAATTCCAAAGAAAATTAACTCTTATCTAATAAATGAAATGCTAAAAAGCAGGTTATCGTATCATTTTATGTGAATTTAGATGATATCAAAAAGTACCAGTGTTAACCGACTTCTGATGCTGACCGTACCAAAATGGTAAAAAAGTTTATCAGTTTTAGATGACGTTTGCCCAACTATTTTGCAAATAAGAAAGAAATTTTTTTTTTTTGCACCAGGGACTGAAAGTGGCTCTTAAAAATTCGAAGTAGGGTAGGGGTATCATATGAAAGAACGCTGTTTGCACATTCTCAAAATTTTTTTTTTCAGGGCGAATAGTTTTCGACTTTTGATGAAATACACTCCTTTGCAAAAAAAACGGGCGGTTTGGATTTTTCTACATTATTGGTAATCATTTAGTTCTAAAGAGGTTTTAATAGCCAAACTATGATACTGGCACTTATTATAGAGTCTGGGTATGAAAAAAAAGTTAATTTCAAATTCGAAACTGTTGTTTTTAAAAATAATAATCCCTTTTTCAGTTTATGACTTTTTACTTGCTATTCGCGGGTTTGCGGTTAAAAGGTTATCAGGCAACTAAAACTAACTTCTCGTTATTTTTATTAGAATAATTTATGTTTGTCGCATAATCCTGCCTTATTGTGACTTAAAACAGATATCTCTGTGTGGATTGTAATGGCAGAAAATGCAATAAGAGCTAGTCAAATTATAGCGCTGCGGGAAGTGGGTGTAGCCAATGTTACGGCTCATAGCGGTTAAACGTGGGTCGTTCCACCGTCCAAAGAACCTGGACTCGATACCAAGAGACAGGTTCCGTTCAGAGAAGTCAAGGTTCTGGGAGAAACCGTTGCACACAACCACGAGACGACCGCTTTTTAGTGACTCAGGCGCTGAGGAACCGCAAATGCAGTTACATAGACCTCAAAAGAAACCTTGAAGAGGTACGAGGAGCACAAGTTAGCCTATGGACAGTGAGGAGCAGGCTTTTAGCGGTTGATATACGCAGTCGACGACCAGCGCGGGGCCCCAAGTTACTCCGTGAGCACCGGATTGCTCGACTGAGGTTCACTAGAAATTGTCTATCTTGGACACTAGGTAACTGGAATAGCGTACTCTTCTCCGATGAGGCTCGAATTTGTCTGAATGGTGAGGACCGACGTCGGCGAGTGTTACGAAGACCAGGGGAACGCTATGCCGACGTGTGTTTTGAAGAAATCACCCCTTATGGTGGAAGGTCCGTTATGTTTTGGGCGGGCGTAACTTCCAGCTATCGTACCGAGATAGTGTTCATTGAAAATGGCTCACTATATGCGCAAAGGTACATAACAGGAATAATTTGTCAACATGCACAGCCCGCACTGACTGTAATTGGCGAAGATGCTATTTACATGGACGATAATGCTTGGGACCACCGTTCTGGCGACGTAGATGCTTATATGCAAGAGGTCGGTATTCGTCGCCTGGATTGGCTAGCGCGGAGCCCCGACCTTAACCCCATTGAGCACGTCTGGGACCTCCTAAAAAGGCGAGTACGATCTGTCCAACACCTTCCACAAAACATCAGGGAGCTTAAACGTGTGATTTCGTCTGAGTGGGAACACATCCACAGAACACCATCAAAAGCCTGGTGGAAAGCATGCCAAGACGATTACATGCCGTAATCGCTGCAAGGAGAGGTCATACTCGTTATTAATTTTTATTTTTTAATGTCTTTTTTTTATTAAAATACCATGAAAATACTAGTAATCATAATTTAATTATACCCTAAAAATTTCCATTTTAACACGACTCTCTGTTTACATTGACTAAAACACCGATTCCTGGATCTAAGGGTTAAAAACTATATTCTCAATGATAATAAGAAATTTCTAGTCATTTATGCTAATGACATACTAAAAATATAAATATTATCCAAAGAAAAGCCAATGACTGTAAGGTGCCCGTTTTTTTTGCAAAGGAGTTTATATAAAAAAAACTGACTCATCAACACCCAGCCCAAACCCTTGAACCTAGAAAGCTGAAATTTTGCACAACGGTTCCCTTTATAATGTAGACAAGGAATAAGGAAGGATTTCCCGGCAGTACATTCTCGTGGGTTTTATCCGACATCCACGCGCGCGAAGCCGCGGGCAAAAGCTAGTTAAAATAAAATATACGCACCCAAAGTTGCAGCTTATTAAAATGTAAAAGGTGTTATATAAACAAAGAGTTAGTTAGGGCACTAGCGCGCGCAAATTGTTGCAGACAAATTCAGACAATTGTTGTAATTTGATTTAGCAGGCGAATAGCAGCGAGCGAAACAAAGCGTGTCGCCGTGACAGTAATATAAAATGCTATCTCTTTCTGTATCATACGTACCATTTTACCTATCGCAGTCGTAGTTGAAAACTACTGCACACATTTATGTAAAAACATTATTTGTAATAACAACGCAACGATACGTGTCTTTCGCGGAAATGTCTTTCGCGCAAGTGAAGATCCGTTCAGCAAAAGACAGGAATATGTGGAAATCTTTAGAGAAGGTCTTTGTCGACAGACAAGCTGTTCCATACAAACACCCAGTTTGTCGATCAGCAGAAATTACTAAATCAATTTAGTTTTAGTAAATAGGTAGGCATTTATTAATTGTAAGGAACGAAACAGCAATAAAGGCAATTTTTTTTGTTCTTTTATTTTTAGATATGTTACCGGAAATGTATGATACCTAGGAATTGTACACGATTCCTACGAAATATATGCAATTCCGAGCCTAGATATAAAATTTCTTAAGGATATTGGTATTCTCACGGTGGCATCACAGTTCATCTTCGCCAACATCTTATACATTAGGCAAAATATACATTTGTACAGTAAAAACAGTGATATTCACAATATTAACACCAGAAATAAGGGCAAATTACGTGCTCCATTTCATCGGCTTCATAAGGTTCATAACTCATTTGTTGGTCTTGGTATAACTTTTTATAACAAGCTACCTTCTTCTTTGCTAGATTTGCGTTTAAAATTAAAGTAAAATCCAATCTTTGTTCAAAGGCATACTATTCTATCAACGATTACTTAAACGATAAGAATAGTTGGTCGCTGTGATTAACTCAAGACAATGTTTATGTTATGTTCTTTCTCCAGAATCAGCTTACATAATGACAGGTTATATGAGTGTAGTACTAAAATTGTTTATTTTATTTGAAAAAATTATAATTGAATGTATTGTGTTGCGTAAATTATTTTGCATAGGTACTATTGTATAGAATCTAGTTCTTCTAACTGAACAGACAGCTGTGCTGCTGGGGAGTTTGTTCCGCTACTTCTTCTTCCTAGCTAAAGCACTAGGAAGTGGTGAAGGGCGGGCGTTTTGTGGGGACTGTCTTACTGTTATTTCGACGTTCAAAAGTGCTGATTCTCAGCCTAATTTGAATAAATGACTTTTGATTTTGATTTTGTAAAATAATGTTTCAAAGATTCTATAATACACACATTTCCTGTGAAATGTATGTATTTCCTAGGAATTGTATGCAATTCCGAGATGATGTTAGGAAGTTTGTATAAACTAATACTTTCTGAGAATAAAATAAATAGAACACGTTTGTAAACTGAAGTCAGAATTTTTATTAAAAATTCTTCGTTGATAGCTTGATAAAAAACTTTTTTACAAAAAAAAAAACAACCGACTTCCAAAAAAAACACTACAGAGTGAAAAATTACTTTAATTTTGGAAGTCGGTGTCTTGGGATCTGTATTTTAGTTTTTTGCCACCGACTTCCAAAATTAAAGTTATTTTTCACTTTTTAGTGAGTCAGTTTGTAATTTATCTATGTTACAATAGCCCAATGTCAACTGCTCATTACCTTTTACAAAATATTGCTTTTCCCGATGCAAGGACGTTAATTGTTGAGGAGTTCTCCTAGTAAGAACCAGAAGAACTGGAGCTCCTTGGTGAAGTCGTCATCTGGTGATGAAAACTAGATCAAGGTGGACATCTCAGGGGCAGATATAAAATAATAAAAATGATGGACAGCTATAGGATGTATATTGTATTTAATAATAATAATAAAATTAAATAATAATAATGATTAATAATTTCGCCCCCTGGCGCTTTCGCCCTTAAAGGTACCTAGCTCAAACCAGTTTAGCAGCTGTTAAATAGTCAAATTACGATCCAGTGAATTACTGGATCCAGACTTGCAAAATAAGGTCTAACGCAGATCGGGGCAGGCCGCGACCCGCAACGGAACGCATTGCAAATCGCATTATCTATGAATCAACACACACTAAAGTCGGGCCGCAACGCAATTTTTTGTATAAAAATGCGTTGCGCTACGGCCTGTTGCGGCTTCAATGTGCGCTTAGCTTAAATCAGCCTCACCTTTTGTCTCGGACTAGTAAATTCGTCAAAAAACAAAGTCCAATCTCTTGATGAGTCACTAACGAGCATTTAATTGATGTTTGATTAAAATCATCATTTTCGTGGTATACATTATTACCTACTGTGATCTATTCTATTACCTATAGGAGCTAGTGGCTAAGTAATAACAGCTGCACGGGTCGATCCATCAGGTTAAGCTACGTTTGCCGGTGTTGGTCAGGGGATGGGTGACCATCTTTACATACCGAGACTCCTCCGTGCCTCGGCAAGCACGTTAAGCCGTTGGCCTCAGCCACCGGCTGTCATTCGTGGGTCTTTGACAGTCGTTACGGGTCGTCAGAAGCCCGAAAGTCTGACAAGCAGTCTTACCAAGGGGTATCGTATTACCTACCCAGTTACAGGGTTGTGGAGGTCAGACAGGCAGGCGCTCCATGTAAAATACTGGTTTTCAGCTGCATCCGGTTAGACTGGAAGCCGAACACAACATTGTCGGGAAAAGGCTAGGCAGATTGATTTATTCTATTACCTATACCGAGTGGAGGAGTATAAACGAGGTGTAGACAACAATACGACAATAAAGATGTAGCTTTAGTATATACAAGACATATTATTATTACTATACATATATGGGCTCCACATGAGGCTAAGTACTCACTGATGTTAGAGCGAGTCCAGAACAAATTCACACGCCACCTGTACCTACAAGAAACTTTATGGGGTATACCCATTTTACCCTTTGATGTACCCTACTCTATTCGTACTGGGTATGGTTGGGTACAATCCTAAAACCCGTCTGACTCGAACAATTCGCACCATCAATCATATTCAGGTCGAAATTGATGTATTTACATGTTACTAGGGTGAATTCGCAAAAGTACTATTGTTTAGATTATGTTATAAACAACTATTTTTAGATATATTTTGTACTTTAATTTTAATTATGTGAATTGGCTAACGCATTAGGTAAAGTCTTGTAATGGTAGTTTTAAGGCATTTAATTAAATAAATTGTTGAAGATATATCACCTTCATGTACTAGCACTGGCTAGATAGAAAACTGTCTAGATAAAAGTGACAAATAGTTTTGTAGTCGATTCTTTTTTCACGTTGTTCTAAGATATATCCTTTTACTCGTTATACCTATATACTTTACACTATTTCATGTAGTTTCGCTTTACAAAACTCCCCAACAAAGGTTATGGGCCCAGAGCAGTAAAGTGTGTTGAGTTGTGAAAATAATTCGAATTTGTGAAAATTTGTAAAGTACACGTAAGAAGAAAAATTACTTCGAATGTACGTATAGAACTATTGACGAAGGACAACTACGACAGTTGGCAGGTACAGATGGAAGCATTGTTGATAAGGAATGACTTCTGGGAGTATGTAAGTGGAGAAAAGCCAAAACCTACTACCGATGCTGCTATATCGACATGGAAGACGGCTTTAATATAGATAACTAGCTGTTTCCCGCGGCTTCGCCCACGTGGATGTCGGAAAATTTCCCACGGGAACAAAAATCCTTATTTATTACCTGCCTACGTAATAAAGGGAACCTCTGTGCAGTGCCTATAGCCTTCCTTAAAAATTGGGCTATCAAATGCAAAAATAATTATTAAAATCCGACTTGTAGACTCCAGAGATTTAGCGCGTTAGAAGAAAGAAAAATAAGTGTGTGTGTCTCTCCAACACACGATTGGAGTTTACTCTTTTTTTTGTGCCGTTCCGAGTTTTCGACTTATAATTTTTCGGTAATTGCTGTCAGGCTGGGTTTCTTCAATGTATCAGTGCTATACAAAAAGCAACTTTAAGGTGTAAAGGCACTCTCTCCCTCTAACCGCCTCTCACACCTCCTCCTCTCCCTTTAACCCCTTCCCCTTCCCGCGCCTCTCAGACCCACCCCTCTCACTCTCTAACACCCCCTTCACCGCTTTCCCATCCCCATCTATCCTCACCAATTCCTACCCTCACCCTCTCCCACTCTCCAAACCCTCCTCCTCACTACACACTCTCTCCCCCCCTCCTCTCTCTCTACCCTCTCCGTCTCCCTCCATCATACTCCCCTCCTTCCTGCTCCCAACCCCTCACCTCCCTCTCCCGGGATATTTGGATTGGATATTTGGATTTGGGATATTTGAACTTGGCTGAAAGATTATTTACACCAATTTTCGAGTTAATCAAGCCCCGCAGTAAAACCTGCCCTGTAAAATACCTATAAAATACTACACCTTTTCAGCCCCTTTCGGGTATATTTTCGAAAATCCCTGATACACGTTATTCTTCATTTTTGTCCTCGAGTATAAATACTGAGTTTCGAGTTAATCAGACCGCGCGTTAAAATTCCTCCATACAAACTTTGTCACCCCCCAATCCCTCCTTAGGGTTTAGTTTATGAAAACTAAAAATGAAAAACTTTATTATTTTAATTAATTAAACATTCATGCCAAGTTTCAAGTCTATTAACTCAAGAAATAAGATTTTTCATACAAACTTTGGACCCCCGTTTCACACACTTATATGGTGAATTTTGAAAAATCCTTGCTTAGTGCACCTCTAAACCTTATAAGGAACCTACGTGCCAAAGGAATCTCTAGACCCAGCGGTTGGGCAGTTAGTCAGTCAGTTTCTTCTTTTATATATTTAGATAATCCTAACTCCTCCTAAACGGATGAACCGTTAAATTTTGTGTGTATATTTCAATGGGTTCCTGGATGGTTTGAAAACACAATTGGACCCGGTAGGTGGCGCTGCAGTCGGGTTCTAGGATCGTTCAGACAGGACAACGTCTGTCGGATCCGCTAGTATTAATATACAAATATTACTAGCGGACCCGACAGACGTTGTTCTATTCTACACAAAATTTCATTTAAATCGGTCCAGCCGTTTAGGAAGAGTTAGGTGACAAACACACATACAGAAGAATTATATATATTAAGAAGATAAGTACATCCAGGTTTTTTTTTACAAAATTCTTTATTATTTACAAATACATGGGTATGTCGAATCCGGTCAATAGTACGGTCAGGAAACGAATCGCAAGCGCGCCACTGTCGACATCCACGTGATCAGAGTCGTGCTGTTTTAGGCCGATGATGAGGAGGACAGTCTAGTGTCTGATCGCATCGGGGTTACTGCATCGCGGAACTGTATGTTGTGCTCAGTAGTTGTGTTAATTTTAATTTGGAATGATTGTGTTAGATTTTGATTTTAAGCACCGAGTATAGCACCCAGTGTGTTTTCATTGCACGAAACCCATCTTCTGCCCACATTATATCTGAATCTGACTGAGTAAATCCTGACGACCCGACAGGTATATCAACATCAACTTACCATAAACTTAGGTTTAACATTATTTGACTTCAGTTTCAGTCTATCCCTTTTTCAAGTTTTTGATCGTCGTGTTTCTTGGTCCTCTTTAATTTATTACGACTTCCTTCACCGTCTCTTCTCTCACTTACTTTTCTGCACTTGTCATGGTACATTCTGCTTCAGCCGCATTGTTCACAAATCTGAACTCGCCGTTGTTCCTCAGTTTGATGATCTCACTCCTCAGTAGAATTAAGAAGTAACTCTGCACAGCTGGAAAAACAAAGGTTAGTTTAATTTAATCGGTACGAAGTTCCTTGTCGTACCTTATAGGCTGTACACTTGGCGAATGAGAGCCAGACCGAAAAAAGTGACATTTTGAATCGTGACCGTCAAAGCGAAAGTAACTTCGGTCCAACCGGGTTCCAACAACACCTCTTGTTTTATAGTTTTAATATTGTATCCAAGCTTCTACTAATAGTTGCAGGTCATTAATAACTATATGTCTATACAGTATTTAACAATATTTCTAAGAAATTATACTATTTTAAAACAAAAATATGCTCACCTAATACGCCGAAAAAAAATGAGGATGGCACCACAGCGCTCACCCAATAACGCAAGTTGTTTAACATAAAACAGCGTATTGCTATAACGACTTGTATGGCAGTCAATATACAAGTTATTACCCACATCGCTATGCTGAGGAAATAGAATACTCTTATCAGTTTCACGTTTTTCTGCAAAAAAAAAAAAAATATTAGCTTTTTGTTCCAAGCATGAGTCATGATTGCCATGATTAGTTTTTTTTAATGGAATAATACAATCATCGACGAACATCAGCCTCTCGATAATCACAATTATGAGTGATCGACTCGTCCACTTTACGTCATCGCAAGAGCTGGACAGGACGAAGGCCTCTTTTAAGTACATCTCAACAGCCCGTTCTCCACCTTCAGTTTATCTCAGCCACCTTGATTAGGCAGTCGGTTCATGTAGCTGTTGTCCGATTCTAAGCGAATTTGGCGATTGGGTTCCTCCACTCAATGATTCCTCATTTACTCAAGCCCTTAACTTAATATAGAAAAGTTTAAATTACAATATTCAAATCTCACCTTATGTCCTCCAACGATGAACACTATGGTCACAACGAAATCCGTAAAGAAAATAATAATTGCAATAATTGATTCAATCATTTCTAAATAAATACGTCTGATGTTGTCTTCCCTTCCATTTAATCTGATCATCACCAAAGTATTTATTAATACCCATGTCATTATTAAGACGAGAAACGCATCTGCTATCTGAAACGTAAGAACGATAGTTTAGTATGCACGTCGTAAAGTTAGTCTCTCAGGTCTTCATTGTAAAGCAACTAATATTATACTCACCATTTTGAAATATCCCCACGTGAGCAAGCCATATCGTGAGGCAGACAAAAACAACATCTTTTGAACACTGGAATTTCTCCTTTCATTTTGATCTTCGATAGTTAGACGGTCAGATATTTCTAGAGCACACCTAAATCACTTTTTATAAACTTTACACCTTTCAATTTACGACAAGGTAAACACTTTTTAACTGACTTAAAAAAAAGGAGGAGGTTCTACATTCGGTTGTATTGTTTTTTTTTAATGTTTGCACTCACTAAAAATAATAACAAAATCTGTAGTATGAACTGAACTGTGCTGTTGTCTTCTACGCGGATAGTGAACCTGTTAATGGTTACGTTGGCTCAGATAAACTGACAACTTATTTATAGTGATTTAACGTTTATACTTACCTATCTAGCGTATCCCGAGTTACTACTTACGACACATTATTACTTTAAAACATGATAAGGGGTGGGAATTTTAGCGCTACATTTTAAAGTTGACTTTATTTTTTTTTGTTTTAAAGAGTGAGTTCTTGCCCGTTGTTCTGCATATAGGAACATGTTTTGGAACGTGCAACTAGCTTCATCTTACTGACAGACCGAATCCTCGACAGTTGAAAAGTGCCTGTAAATGGTTAAGGGATTTGGTTATTGGTTGATTATGGACGAGCTTCGCATTTTCGTCAAAACCACAATATTTATAGCTGAACATAATTTTAATTAACAATTCCTAGCTTTGCAATTTTCTCAATTTATGAGAAAATGGCAAAGCTGGGGAATTGCTGAATCTTGATCTTCACATCTTTATATAAGGTGTAAATTAGATAACGCACGTTGGCCACAGCCAAGAGCGGCGCGAATTGCGGCGCGGCTTGAGGCGCGGCAATCGGTGAGTGGCGAAAACAAATGGTAGACAACGTAAGAAGTATGCCACATCTGTATAATCTTTGGCGTACTGCGGCGCGACTTGCGGCGCGGGGAGAGGCGCGCGGCACGCGGCGGCGCGCCGCGCGGCGACGGGCTGCGCGGTGTGCAAGTGAAACAAATGTACATACTACCACAGTCATCATACAATCGTCCGGCGAAGACGTCTAGACAAAGCAATCGTGCGGGGCGTGAGGGGGCGAGAGGCGGGAGGCGCGAGCCCGAGCTGCATACTTCCACCGTGTTAGTAGCTCGGGATACGATTTTCAGGGCTATCGTGCTGATCTTATTAATGTTGTAATTTTATGTACACAGAAAAAACCAAAGATTTGTAACATTTGAGTGCCTGCTTGCTTATTTCTTAAGTTTTTTTCCCAATTATTTTACCCGCCGGGGTCGCGTGTTGTTCGAAAGAGATACCGTGGCCCTGGCAAGGGCAACTGAAGGAACACTGAACAATTTTCGGACTTTTTCCTTTACTTGTGCTGTGAGCTTGCTTCTTGCCAAATTTCATGATTAGGACAGCGGAAAGTACCCTATAGGTTTTGATTTACTTCCGAGTATCAAAATATATCGCATAAATGGAGGTATTTTTTAATGCGTTGACTTAGAAGCTTGATTTTTAAAGAACTCCAAAGGACCATAGACCTACGTATTTGATAATAATTTCAACTTGATAACTCCACGCGTTCCTGAGAAAAAGGCTCACAGAAAGACAAACGGGCAACGAAGTGATTCTATAAGGGTTCCGTTTTTTCCTTTTGAGGTACGGAACCCTAAAAACAAGAAAACAAGGACAAAATGTTTGTCTTTTTCATGGTTTCATTTTGATCCAAAATCCAAGATGGCGACTGCGAAACTTTCAAATTGTTTTGTCAAAATCCATTTTGATTTTGACCTCATTATCGTTTTCAGCGACCGCAAAACCCGGTGTTTGAACACCATGACAATGACACCCATGACGATAAAAGAGAATGCCGAGGGGCAGTACCAACTTGCGGGGGAGCGTGTCACAAGTACACAAACAAAAGTTCATAAAATTACTCCTATTTTTTTTAATCAGATTTACGTTTTTTTTATGAGAAAGATTCCCGGCTTTCCGACATCAACATTAAAAGTATTTTTTTACTTTGTATGTATTTTCCACATCTATGTCTTGTAGGTTAAGTCTTGTAATGGTAGTTTTAAGTAGAGTTGCCGCGAAGAGTTGTAATAGCGAATAGTCGAATACCGATTATTCGCCATTCCCTATGGCGAATAGTCGAATAATTCGCTATTATTATTCGACATTAACATAGGAATATAAAAAATAGTTTATTTGAGCCTTCTGAAGACCAACCCAGCAAGCTCTATTTATTCAGAAAGACTATTTTCTGAGGCAGGGCTGATGTATGAAAAAAGCGCAACCGACTTGATCCCAATCGTGCAGCAAAACTGGTTTTTTTGCACCACAATCTGCCCCTTTTGGATTTTCAATATTATTTAATTCGCGAATAACCTGGACAGAAATCTGAAATATTTTGTTTTGTTTATTCAATGTGAGGACACATTGAATGGCAGTAAAACAAAATATATTGTTTTCTCCAAGACCCGCTCCAAAACCTTCAGCACACCTAAAACTCAAATTGCATCACTGCTCTTCTAGTATCTCCTCTTCCCCTTGTAACTGTCCTTCTCTTGAACGTACCACTTCCATTAAATACCTCGGTATTCTTATCGCCGACCACCTAACATTCAGACACACTACTACAAGTTTACCTAGCGCTATGCCAATCCATAATTCAGTATTGCATCAGCGTGTGGGGTAGTGCTGGAAAGACCTGCTTGATTGAAGTAGAACGAGCACAGAGAACGCTTCTTAAAGTAACTTTTAAGAAGCCCTACAGGTTCTCTACCGACTTACTCTATCGTGAAACGAGAGTTCTCAGAGTCCGCCCAAAATTTTCACAGGGTTAGTTCTACTCATGAACAACTTTCACTATGGGATCAACCCGTAAATCACGAAAAATAAATCGGCTGTTTCATACATTTTGGTCGAGTAGGTATTGAACTTTTGTATCAAACATCGTAATTTTTTTCGTGATTTCAGAGTTGGTCCCATAGTGAAAGCTGCTGAGATGTAAATCCAAGATGGCACTGCGAATATTTTCAAATATTTCGTCATGGGTGTTGTTTCCATGGTTTTCGAGGGTCTTAAAGCTGATAGTGACATTAAAATGTAAATCCAAGATGGCGGCTGCAAACATTTTCAAATTTTTCGTCATGGCTATCGAGGGTGTTAAAGCCGATAGTAACACTACAATGTAAATCCAAGATGGCGGCTGTGAATATTTTCAAATTTTTAGTCATGGGTGTCGTTTTCATGGTTTTCGGGGATGTTAAAGCTGGCAGTGACATTAAAATGTAAACCCAAGATGACCGCTGCGAAAATTTTTAAATTTTTCGTCATGGGTGTCGTTTTCATGCTTTTCGAGGGTGTTAAAGCCGACAGTAACACTAAAATCTAAATCCAAAATGGCGGACAGCCGCCATCTTGGATTTACATTGGGCGAAAAATTTGAAATTATTTACATGAAAATTTCAAATTTTTCGTCATGGGTGTCGTTTTCTTGGTTTTCGGGGGTGTGGGTGGCAAGCTTAAGCTCGCGGGGACCACGTGTAACAAACGGAATATTTAAGCGATCCCGATATCCCGGTATTTAAATAAGTAAATAAAACCACATTATATAAGAAGTCGTTTCTATACCATGTATCCGATTAGTTTGTGCATTCCCACATTTTCTGGAATTTATAACATTATGAAAAAAAATATTAAGAAGCCGCTTCCATAGTTTGTTAGCCAAATATTAACTTTTTAGGCTATTACGCATCTGATTATCCGATCTCTACTCATGAGTCATGTGAAATAACGTAGTAGTGAACAGTGCAACTAGTTAATGTGTTAAATGATAGTGTGACCAAATGATACAATTATTGTTCAAGGACATGTTAATTTTAAGATTTTTACATTTAAAAAAAATGTAATATGTATGTAAAAGATCGTGGCTAAGTAATAACAGCCGCACGGGTCAATCCATCGGCTTAAGCTACGCTTGCCGGGGTTGCTCAGTGGATGGGTGACCATCTTTACATACCGAGACTCCTCCGTGCCTCAGATAGCACGATCATTCGTGGATCTTTGACAATCGTTACAGGTCGTCAGAAGCCCGAAAGTCTGACAACCAGTCGTACCAAAGGGTATCGTATTACCCAGTTACTGCGTTGTGGAGGTCAGATAGGCAGGCGCTCCATGTAAAATACTGGTATTCAGCTGCATCCGGTTAGACTGGAAGCCAACCCCAACATAGTTGGGAAAAGGCTAGGCAGATTGATTGTATATAAAATCCTGGGGGAGTAGTTTAGGAACTATTTAAGTACCTACTAGCTGCGCCCCGCGGTTTCACTCGCGTAGACCGGGATAAAAAGTAGCCTATGTGTTAATCCAGGGTATAAGCTATCTACACACCAAATTTCATTCAAATCGGTCCAGCCGTTTGAGCGTGAAGATGTAACAAACATACACACACACACACCCCCACAAACTTTCGCCTTTATAATATTAGTGTGATGAATGGTAAGCGTCAGCGGTGTGTAGTGTGAAAGGGATGTGTGCATGGTGCGGTCGCCAGTTACTGCGGGCTGGTCGATCCGTGTGCCTGTGCTTCAACCTAGGAACAAACGTAGGAACTTCCAAACAAGCCATTCGTTCCGTCATAAGAACAGATTAAATTTACCTCGGTCCCATCTTAAAATGCACTCTTCTAGTCCTTATTCAATGTCAATTAAAATTTACAATAAATTACCAGAGAACTTAAAACAAATATATTTTTAAGCAAAGTAAAACAATTTTTAATTATTATATGCTACTACTCATTAGACGAATTTTTAAATGATAAATTTTAACTATTTTTTGACTAATAATTTGACTAATTTGACTGGAGGAATACCTCCTTTTTACCTGGTTTTGTCTTTTCATTAATATTGTATATTATATAAACAATAAATTATTTAGTAAATATATGACATTTTAAAATAATAAATATGCACCCAATAAAACTGAAATACAATAATGTTACAAATTATAAATACATAAAATAAATAATTGAGAGATATATACTAAATATAATAATAATAAATAATTTATTTTAATAAAAAGCAACGATATAAATATAATAAAATAATCTACTAATTTCCAATTTACTTTAGTCTTACGGAATTAAACGGTTTAAATAATAAAAATGCACCCATTAAATAAAATTAATATAACTGGAATATAATAATATTACAAATTATAAATATATAGAATAAAAAAAAAACGAATGATAAAATCAAATATAATAATTAATTTCTATTTAAATTAAAGATATGAATACGACGAAAAAAAGTCTACCTATTTTAATTGTTTTAGTGTTATGGAAAGTCGATAAAAGCGCTCTTCCTCTCTCCTACCTATTTTTATAATTTTGCTGTGCCCGACAGGGTCCTTAATTGTTTCTTCTAATGTATTTTAACACCTGTAGGTATATGTACATTATGGATTGCAATAAAGAATTTGAATTGAATTGAATTGATAACTGGGAAATAAATGTCTTAACATACATTCAGCGCTCAAAGCGTCCAATATAACAATGCGTTCAGCGTGCGGCGGTTTTTTTTATTTAATTTTAATTTTATGAGGACGCCCTGTTATTTCCAAGCATTACTGAGTTTGGTTCGTCGTGATAGATCATTTAGTTTAAAAGTTATACCTACTGTTTTGTTTACACAGGGGTCACAGCAGCGAAAAGAATTAAAAAAATGCTATAAAAAAAAAGTTTTTATTTTTAGATTTTTTTTAAATATTTTTCCCGTCGATAAAATTAAGCATAGTTTCCCTCATTTCGATATGTAAACAATAAGAAGACTCACACTGTATAAATGGATTTGTAATTATCGTTAATTGTCATTTTGTCAGAATAAACGTTATCATAAACATTAGCTGTTGTGGCCGGAGGAAGATTAATTGTTGAGTTACTTTAGACAACTACTTTAGACTTTCGTAAATATTTGTCTTTTTGGAAATTAATAGAAGTAACTAAAAAGTTTTTAACAAGTGATAACAGTGTTATCTAGGAATACATAACGGACTGTTAGCCAAATAAGACAGTATTGAAGATAAAAATGACAGTGGAAATACCAGAGTTTAAGAGAGGTTGTTTCTGTTTGCCGCTACGTCCCGTCTTGCTAGCGTGGGGCTATTTCAAAATTGTGAGTATTTCTTACTATGGTTGCTATAATTGATACCTTTTTTTTTTTCGTGGATGGGAAATCATCAAATGACTTCTCAAGCTCTGGGTGGAACAAAAACCCACCCGTGTTCCTTCAGTTGCCTATGCCAGGGCCACGGTATATCTTTCGAACAACCGGCGACCCCGGCGGCATCGGCCCTATCGGAACCCATTTTTTTTTAAACAAACTCAAATAAACTAAATAGTGGTCTGTGAGGGTGTGACTATGGGTTTAACCAATCTTTGACTTGATATAGTGTTATTGACTAAACTATTGAATAATATAAAGTAATTTGAATGAATCTTCGTATGCAGACCGGGAAACGTAGACGCAGTTTCATAATTTATTGTCGTATTGTCGCCTCCACTTTGTATAATTATTGAACTTATAACTATGTATAATTATACGTGTGTATAATTATATATATCACATGTTTTTCTGTTACAGCTAGCAAGCGTATTGATCTCAATACTGGCGTATTTTAAGCTGCGTCCGTTAAATATTATCTTGTTTCTAATCGAGAGTGGAAACGATAATCATGTGATCTGGATCAAGATATTTACTGCTATAATATTATACATCACTCTTATTCTGTTCATAACGGATTTCGTGGCGACTATTGTGTTTATAGTCGGAAGTCATAAGGTGAGATGTCTAACCCAATGTTCACTTAAGGTTGATGCGCCAGGGTAGCCCGCGAAATTCAAAATTTCTTACGTTTTTTGCAATTTGTAGGTCAGTGTGAGCTTGTATATTGATTAAAATATGATTCGCGGCCGTAGCTAATATGGCTTTACAGAATTATAATCATTAGAATCAGCAATACAACTCCATAAGTTAGTATTTATCTCAAATCTAGATATTTCATGAAATCATGAGGTTTGAGGTAAATGCTAACTTATGGAGTTGTATTGCTGATTCTAATGATTATAATTCTGTAAAGTCATATTAGCTACGGCCGCGAATCATATTTTAATCAACATACAAGCTCACACTCACCTACAAATTGCAAAAAACGTAAGAAATTTTGAATTTCGCTGGCTAACCTGGCGCTTTCGCCTTAATTCTTTTTGCTTAGTTCTTGCGATGACGACGATGATGATGATGATGAGAACGTTGATCGTTGTTGTTTCTATGCCATTTTTGGGAGTTCCATTTCCAGCAGTGGAAAGCACGACGATGATGTCCTTATTCTTATTCCTTACATAATTGAGTTAAAGTTTGTAAAACTGTTTGTTACTTGAGTGAAGCCGCGGACAAAAGTAAAAGTAAATAAATCTGCCTATAAAGTCTTTTCCCAACTATGTTGGGGTCGGTTTTCAGTCTAACCGGATGCAGCTGAATACCAGTATTTCACACGGAGCGACTGCCTATCTGACCACAACCTAGTACCTGGGTAACACGATACCCCTTGGTAAGACTGGTTGTCAGACTTTCGGATTTCTGACGACCCGTAAAAACTGTCAAAGATCCACGAATGACAGCCGGGACCAACGGCTTAGCGTGCTTTCCGAAGCACGGAGGAGTCTCGGTATGTAAAGATGGTCACCCATCCACTGACCAACCCCGGCAAGAGTAGCTTAACCTGATGGATCGACCCGTGTGGCTGTTGTTGCCAACTGTTAATGAAAATAATAATCTTCCTCTTTAACAGAAAAACGTGAACTTGTTAAGAGTATTCTACATCTTCTGCGTCGGAGAGCTGATAGTGACGATACTATGGATGGTGGTGGCAGTCGGTATATCAACAAGCGACACAACGCAGTTTTTGGTAATCTATGAAGCTTATCTCGTGACTTTAGGTGAGCATAATTTTTTTAAGGATAATGCGCAGTGGTAGCCGGCGAAACATATTTTTTTGGGTTTTTTGCAATTTGCAGGTCCGTGTCAGGTTGTATCTTCATAAAAGTATGATACGCGGCAATGAAACATATATTTTATATAATTTTGACTA
The DNA here is from genome assembly GCA_905163495.3 of Cosmia trapezina. Lineage (NCBI taxonomy): Eukaryota > Metazoa > Arthropoda > Insecta > Lepidoptera > Noctuidae > Cosmia > Cosmia trapezina. The sequence continues at coordinate 22,675,459 of LR991031.1, read as the reverse complement.
TTTATATAATTTTAACCATAAAAATCATCAATACCTAGATTCGTTAGATTTCGTTCGTTTGACGAATCTGCACGAAATCTAACATAGAGAGATGTATTGATGATTTTTGTGGTTAAAATTATGTAAACACATATGTTATATTGTCGCGTATCATATTTGATCAAGATACAATCTGACACGGAGCTGCAAATTGCAAAAAACTAAAAAAAAAATTGAATTTCGCAGGCTACACAGTGCAATCACCTTAAGTACTTTCCGTAAGAAATGCCTACATACCTAACCCACTTACGGAAATGATGATCATTAATTTCTCCCTATAGCTTTTCATTGTTTTTAAACTGAAGATTACGTTTAAACTAGTATCTTTAATGATTTGGAAAAAATACATATTAATTATTTTACATACCTACTTATATTTTACAAAAATGCTTTAAACAACCGACTTCCAAAAAAACACTACAAAGTGAAAAATAACTTTAATTTCGGAAGTCGATGTCTTTGGTTTTTTATTTATTTTCGTTTTTTTTTGCCACCGACTTCCGAAATTAAAGTTATTTTTCAATTTGTAGTGTTTTTTTGGAAGTCGGTTGTTTTTTTTTTTTGTAAAAGCCACTCATCAGAACTTGAAGATATTTTTATGAGACAATCTCAGAAGTATACCATTTCATATAAAAACTTTGCAAAAAGGCAAATACGTCGCGATAGAGTAGTGTCAGAAGTTTGGTAGGCGTAGTTTTAGTTGACGGAGATAACAAGGCTACGAAATCTGCCTTCTGACAATCAAGGCCACACATACAACTCAAGTAGCGCAATTTGAAGCGGCATATAGTTACCATTAAATCATTTATAGCCAGAGTGCCTCATGACAATTCCAATAAGCCCAAACGCGGCTAGGATACATTGTTTTATTACCGAGTTCCGATGCCTACCTTCCGGCTTCTTCATCAAATCGGTTCGTTGGTACCATTTTCATCAGAACCATTTCGTCATAGTCGCTTAACTATTTTAATGGATATATCTTATCGCCACCCGTGAAACAGGTACTAGGTACTTATCGTCGTTGAGAAGTTCCCAGGCCATATGTGGTCTTCTTCATCAGTTCCACTTCACTAGATGATACTTTCTGAATGCAAACGCTTGATTTGTTGATGAAAATACCAAAATCGCTATATGTATGCCTATAATATTTGAGGAGTTCCCTCGATTCCTCATGGATCCCATCATCAGAATTGGATTTTGATAAAAAATGGGACCAATCTGGAAGTATACCCTTTCAAATAAAAAAAGAATTTTCCGAATTGGTTCATAAATGACGGAGTACTGAGGCAACAAACATACAAAAAAAAAAAAAAAACAACCGAATTGAAAACCTCCTCCTTTTTTTGAAGTCGGTTAAAAAAATGCTCTTATGAGCATTTGCATTTTGTAAAGTTATGTCTAACGCGAATAAAAAACTGAGAATGACGTTTATACTATCAAGCGTATTTTTATGACACGTTCACCATTTTAAATAGAATACATAATATTTAAATAGTATAATCACACCTAGATCTAAACTGAGACAACTCAAAAAGGTCATTTTTCTGGAGACGATAAAAACGTAGGTATATCTAACCAGGTAGTGGTTTTTCCAGCTGTGCAAGCTTTCTTCAGCATTCTGCTACTGAGGAGTGAGGTGATCAAACTGGAGAGCAGCGGCGAGTTAAGATTCGTGAACAGTTCAGCTGAAGCACAATGTATAATGACAAGTAAACAAAACCCACAAATGCATGAGTGGTGCTGCACCCACGGCCCGAGCTGTCACATTGCTGAACGCTTTACTCACCCAGCATATAGATGTGGATATTTTCCATGATAAGCCGCACCAAGTTTGTAAATATATAAGTATATATATTTGTTTCTATATACCGAAGTTTTTTTGATGTATTTTTTTCCTATTTTTAGTATTTAGCAAAGTTCTACAATATAAGTGATTTGGTCGTAAGCACTGTAAACTTATGTTTTAAGTAAAAGAATAAATAAAATTTGAACAAAAAAACGTTTCAAAAGAAGAACTAGACTAATAGAACATAGAACTAAAGAGAAAAAATTTACAACACACGACGAGATAACCCTAATGTTTGAACTTGAAATAGGTGCGTGTACCTAATGGAAACGTGCATGAATAAATAAATAAATAAATAAATAAATATCCTTGCAAACACACAACACATGTACATACGTGTGTGTATGTTACATGTGTGTACACACATGTGTGTATGTTACATGTTTTTGCAAATAAATTAATCTGAATCTGAATCTTGGACATTTCACACAACGCCATCTAGTCCCAAGCTAAGCAACCTAATGCTTGTGTTATGGTAACGAGATGGCTGATAAACTACTTATATACATTTTTTTTTTTGTAAATACATACATAATATAGATATAAAAACACCCAGACTCGGAACAAATACTTGTAGGTCGTACAAATATTTGTTCCGTGCGGAAATCGAACCCGCGACATGCTGCGCAGCAGTCAAGCGCTCAACCACTGCGCCAACCGTGTCGCCTGTGTGAATACCTATAGAAACTGAATAGAAGAACACCAAGAAAAAAAAACCGGTCAAGAGCGAGTCGGACTCACGCACCGAGGGTTCCGTTTCGATTTCTGAAAAAGTGTGCTATTTATAGACATCGTTTTATTTTTCGTGTAATCTTTACATAAACTTATATCATATAGAATAATTTCAGATTTTTGTCTATGCAAACTTCGGAGATAAGGGGGAGGGGGTGGGGGAACGGTATTTTTTTTACATTTTTCATCAAAACTCGAAAACTAAAAAAAATACTTATTAGTAGTTATTGAGATATCCAACTGTGACAGACAGACAGACAGACTCGAATCTCACCACAAGGGTTCCTTTTTACCATTTTGGTACGAAACATTAATGAATGTCAAGAATATCACGCCGCGCCGGTTGACCACGGGTTCGAACTGCGGTCGCGGAGGAGCGCTCGAGTAGCGGGTGCGCAGCGGCGGGCACTGCACTGGCGATCGCAAACATAACTTATTCATTTCTCGCCAATTTTAACATAGTACCGTTTTTAACCTTTACCGTGAACCTTATAATACAGTCCACTATTGTCAAGCTACTGGTGTCTTAGCTTAGTCCTCACACCACCTGGAGGACATACAATTCCTGTGCATGATCCGGCTCGAAGGACAATGAATTTGGAGCCACGATATCTATTTTGAAAGAAAAATTGTATTTGTTGTTTTTTGCTAAAGCTTCTGCCTGAGTCAGGAACGGGCTGGGTCTGTTGTCGTGTCATATTCAAATAACACTATTTTATGACTGTTTCTGTATATCAGGCGAGGTAGGTAATTAAATATAATACGACAGTAGGTACCAGTCAATTGTTGCTTCAACTTTATAGTATTGCACTAGCAATAAACTTGCAACGCGTAATCGGGGTTATCAAAAATGTAATTTAGGTATTTTTATTCCGACAATTCTTTCACTTATGGAAAGCTGCAGTAATGCCGAGTGTCATGGGATATTATTTTACATTAAAGAATAAATAGTGAGAGCAGTCATGGTGGGCCAGTGGTAACGGCCTTGATTTACGAGTTGTAGGTCGTGGGTTCGAACCCAGGCAGGCGCTTTACTTTGTGTTAGGTTGTAGATGCTAATCGTTTGTGTGCATGAGGACATAATAAATGGACATAATCAGAATAAATCGATAAAATGTCTTAGTCGATTATTGAGACATTATATTGATTCTGGTAACACTAGTGTTTGAAAAATGACGTTTTGACATGAAGGTTGAGAAGGCGAGAGTTGACTCTGCCTATTTATTCGGGGCCAGCATCGTGAGCGGACGATGTCGGCATACAGGGCTATTTTTAAATGACTAGCTAAATTTTCACAGGGTGTTCTACCCATGAATATGAACAACTTTCACTATGGGACCAACATTGAAATCGCAAAAAAAATATCAGCTGTTTCATACATTTTGATCGAGTAGGTATTGAACTTTTGTAGGAAACCGCTGGTTTTTTTTTCGTGATTTCAAAGTTGGTCCCTTAGTGAAAGTTGTTCATATTCATGGGTAGAACACCCTGTGAAAATTTAGCTAGTCATTTAAAAATAGCCCTGTATAGTAAATAAATAGTTGGAGATCTACTGCAAATTACGGTAACCTATTAGTTTTATTGTAATTATTAGAATACTAAATAAATAGTGATATTATGTGGAGAATAGGAGGGCTCAGGCGCAAAATATCGCTTTCGCAAAATGTCTACTGGTAGTAAAATGTCGCTTTCTCATAATGTTCTTTCACAGAATGTCGCTTTCGCAAAATGTCGCGTTAGTAACTTAGAAGAAAAAAATTGCCTGGTTTAAAAAAAAAGGTTATTTTTTTCCAATTTCTTATTAAATGTTTACAAGTTTTACAACATATATAAGCTGTGTTTGGTATTTTAGTTTTTTGCCACCGACTTCCAAAATTAAAGTTATTTTTCACTTTGTAGTGTTTTTTTTTTTTGTAAAAAAGTGTTTTTTTTTTTGTTTTTTTTTGGTGGTTCAAATTTCATTCAATTTGAACCACCAAAAAAAAACAAACTCCAAACGTAGCTTAGGTGTAGTTATGTTGTAAAACTTGTAAACATTTAATGAGAAATTGGAAAAAATAACCTTTTTTTTAAACCTGGTCAATTTTTAACCTGGCTAAGTTACTAACGCGACATTTTGCGAAAGCGACATTCTGCGAAAGCGACATTGTGAGAAAGCGACATTTTACTACCAGTAGACATTTTGCGAAAGCGAAAATTTGCGCCTGGGCCGAGATGTAATGGTATGATGTAGTTATTGAATTTTATGTTGACAAAAGATATTAAATGAATGACTGAATATCTTGGTGTTTCATATTATTTACCTATCCCCTGAGACATAGGTATATTAAATGATTATTATAGACAGTAACGACTTTAAGATCTATTTAAACTGGCTGTTCTGAAATAAGGGTTATACCATCCCTTACATTTGAGTAAATAATTTCATCACTGCTGCTCTCAAAATGGTAAAGGAAAACGTCGTGAGGAAACCGGCATGTCCTAGAGACAAAAAACCGGTCAAGTGCGAGTCGGACTCGCGCACGAAGGGTTCCGTACCATATTATATGTTTAACTTTTTACTTATTTTATAATGATACTGTGAATTACAAGGTTATTTTTGCAGTTGCAGAAAATCACCCATGTTTAAACAAAATACCTTATGAATCGCCGTTTTCAGTATTGTTGCTTAAATACAGTATTTATGGTACCTACATGGTATAAGGAAGTTTCAAATTCCTAATTTGTTGAATTGTTGCGCTAGAGCTCGTACAAAAATGGTCTAAAATTTACAACTTTTGCGGCCCCCTATTTCTTAATTTTAGAAGATAAAAAAAATATGTTTGTACTCTACTCAATGAGTTCTAGACGATGACACCCCACATGCTAGATTTTTTTTTTTTTTCAAAATGAAAAGTTTATTGTATGGGGACCGACCCCTTAAATTTTTAACTTTGCCTTATTTTTATTATTTGTTCTTATAGCCGTAATAGACAGCGGAGGCTTAGTAAGTTTGTACTGGACTGTACGTGGTTGACTGATTTCATGGATTTTAATTTTCTTGCGCTTCCGCGCATAATTATTTTTCTAAAATAAAAATAGCCTTAGTTACTCCTTAAAACATCAGCTATATGCCGTCAAAATCGGTGAAAATTCGTTTGGCAAGTTTCCTAACTTGACTCAAAGTACCATTTTTTTAATCGGACTGCGCTTTTAAAATTCTTCTATACAAACTTTAACATCCCTCAACCTCATTTGAGGCGTAGTTTTGAAAAACTAATTATGACAAACATTATTACTTACTTATGCAAGTATTTGTGCTAAGTTTAAGTTCATTAACCAAATTAATAAGATTTTTCATAATAAACTGTATCTCTGTTTTCACGAACACAGATAAAGAATTTCAAAAATCGTCTGGTATGTTTCTATAATTTGACTCAAACATTATTTACACCATTTTTAGAGTTAATCAAGCCCCCAATAAAATCCTCCGCTATAAAATTAACTTTTCACCCCTTAGGGGTAGATTTTTGGAAAACCCTGATACACGTTAGTCTTCATTTTTGGTCTCAAGTATAAAAACTGAGTTTTGAGTTAATCGGACCGCGTGTTAAAATTCCTCCATACAAACTTTGACACCCCCAATCCCTCTTTAGGGGGGGTTTAGGGGAGTTTAGGAAAACTCAAAATGATAAACTTTATAATTTACTTAGATGAATATTCGTGCTAAGTTTGAAGTCTATTAACTCAAGGGATAGGATTTTTCATACAAACTTTCATCCCCTATTTTACCCCCTTAGGGATGGAATTTCCAAAAATCCTTCCTTAGTGGATGTTTACACTATATAAGGTATCTATATGCAAAATTTCAAGTCTCTAGGTCCATTGGTTTGGGCTGTACGTTGATATATTAGTCAGTGACTCAGTCAGGACTTTGATTTTTTTATATATATAGATTTACCATGTTTTTTTAAGACCACAGACTTCTTATAGGTTTTCCTGCAATCTACAGGTATAGAACTATTTTCTATATTATTTTCAAAATTTTAGGCTCAGTAGTTTCGGAGATAAGGGGGGGGGAATGGTCAATTTTCGTCTATTTTCTTAAATAACTTTAAAACAATATATTTTAAAATTATAAAAAAAATATATTTGAGACCCTCATAGTAAGCCCTTTCATTTGATATGTCACACGGTACAGTTTACAAAACTTTTTTTTTTAATTTTCTTATTTTCCCCCTAAAAGTGACTCTCATATTCAAAATTCATATATTTATTTTAGCTGTACGTGTTTGGGTCACAGAAATCCATATGTGTACCAAATTTTAACTTAATCGGTCCATTAAATTCGGAGCAAATTGGCTGTGACAGACGGACAGACAGACAGACAGACACACGAGTGATCCTATAAGGGTTCCGTTTTTTCCTTTTGAGGTACGGAACCCTAAAAATCAAAAACATGACATCTACCAACTCGTACTTGACTGGCCCCGCGTGGTAGATTACAGCCCACTCCCTCTCGAAGAGAGGAGGCCTGTATCCCAGCAGTGGGAACATTATAGGTAGGCTGATTATGTAATAAATAATTTAGTAAAACTTTTCAGTTTCCTTTTTTATTGTGAATTTTGCTATCATTACATTAATAAAGGAGAATGATTTAATTTATATTTTAGTCTTCTAAAACAATCAGATCGTTTAACATTCTATAGTACATTTTGTTTCAGACACTTTGTGCAACGGATAATCACAACATGTTGCTTTTTTGCTCATTTCTTCCGATTCTTCTTCTATATTGACAGTTCCTTTTTCAAATGTATCTTCTTCTCCCTTTTCCTCATTGACTGTATTATTCTCTTCGTCACATTCCATCACACATTTTGCTTCAGCCGCTGTGTTCACAAATCTGAACAGGTAGTTATTTGTCTCCAATTCTTTAATCTCGTTGCATAATAGCAACATGGCATACGATATTACTGAAACAGGAAAACAAAATTCACTGCAATCCAATAGAAAATAAACTGAAATTTATACAGCGTGAAATTTTAATGGCTATTTTCCTCATACGAACAACTTTTACTATAGGACCAAACAGCTGCTTCCTACATTTTAACGAGTTTGTTGTAGATAAATGTACTGAAGTTGATTTTTTTTTCGCGATTTCAGGTTTGGTCCCATAGTAAAAGTTGTTCATAACCATAGAGAGAGAGTGTATGATTTAGTTGATGAGGCGGGGGGCTTAGGTTGTTATTCTACCTCTATCTTCATTTAATACAATCTAGCTACAGATAACTGCAGTATCTGTTATAGATCTTCCTTTACGACTGCGTAAGACAATATACAAGGTGTCTGAAAAAGATGTGACCAAAATTAAGGGTGTGGTACAGACCATCAAACTTAAGAACTTTCTCAATGGGACCAACATCGTATTTGTGAAAAAAATCAGTTGTCCCATACGAAACTTCAATACCTACTCTCTCCCTCTGTCTTCCTAAGGGACGACTGATATTTTTTTCGCGCTTAAGATGTTGGTCCCGTTAAGAAAGTTGTTCAGTTTGATAGTCACCCTACATTTCAGCAACGCCTTTCGCAGACACATTGTTTATTAATCTTTCAAAGACAATCAATTATTAGGTATGGTAACTACCTATGGTTGCAATGCCTCTATAATAAGCGCCACGAATGATGAGACTTGACACACAACGTGGTTTAACTTGCGCAGTAGACGATTTTAGAGGTCTGAGCATGGTGTGGGACTGGGCATCATCTTTCGTGGCGCGTATTCAAATTCAAATTCAAATATTTTATTTCAGATAAAATCCATATCATGTAACTTAGCCTAGTGTTAGTATTAAATTAATAAATAATAATAATAAAAATAATAATAATAAAATTATAATCAATGTACTGGAGTAGTATTGTACCCCTTTATATTTTTTCCAGAAACCTTCCCGGGCACGCACACAACAACTCACCAAAGTTGTATCGCATTCAGATGCACGATACATCCCAAAACACCTACGGGACAGACAAAGAAACATTTATTTTGATTTAAATAAATAGATAGATTACTAACTGATTTCAATACTGGCTCCTGATGCTACCACCCCAAGGTTTCCGAGGAGGGGCTTGATGTACACCCACTTTACCGAGACTTGGTACTGCGCGTACAACGAGTACGAGTAGTAACAAAACATGCACAGAGAGTACAGTGTAAATACCATCACTGAGGCTATGTTCCCGATCAAGGATATCTTCAGCAGCATCATGTATTTCTGAAACGTATAAAATATCTATTTTAAATTCACTGACAGACAGCGCACTGTCTAAACGGCTGGATCTAGAAGCACAACCTCTTAAGAGGTCATTGTACTCCTCATTATGAACAACTTTTACTACGGGACCAAACCTGAAATCGCGAAAAGAAAATCAGCTGTTCACATTGCGCGACATTGCGATATTATATCCGTAGAACAATTTCTATGGAATCGCGCGCGACCATTCATACAGGAGCGACGCGATATCGCCTCTGTCTGTAAGAGCCTTAACTCGTCAAAGTGTAGAGAAGAGTTGATTATTTTTCCATCTGGAATTTCTCAGTCCGGAGTCTGGATTTGTGCCCAGTTGATGGCAAAAGGCTCGCCCCTTATTACATGGCGAAATGTGGGTGTACCTACTATATACAGGGTGTACCAGAAAGGTGTGGTCAAATTAAGGGTGTGGACCATCAAACTGAACAACTTTCTCTATGGGACCCACATCGTAATCGTGAAAAAAATATCAGCCATCCCATACATTTACGTCGAGTAGGATTGAAGTCACATTCGTTGAGTTGCACAAAACCAACATTACTTTAGTGCACTACAGGTACATCTCTGCCGAACCCTTTGGGGAAAAGTCCGGGTTTCCTGTCGATGTTTTCCTTCACTCAGAAAGTACATATGAATTGTAGAAGTCACATTGATACTTGCCCGGACTTGAAACCACAACCTCAGGTATGAGAGGCGAGGCCTTAACCGCAGGTTAAAATATTGTGATGTCACAATTTATGGATATTTTTTGATAGTTTAGCCGGGATGAGATAACAAAAATATTCACATAGGCTGTGAGATCCTTAATCTATGCTATGAAGTAGTGCGGTAGGTATATATACATATCTAGCCTGTCACGTCTCTGCTGCTGGGTCACAGGTGAGAGGGAGTGGGCCATAATCCACCAAGTGGGCCCAATGCGTGTTTGTGGATGTCACGTCTTCGAATTTTTGATTTCCTTCACCGTTTGCAGAGCTGTGGTGATGAAATAAATTACACAAAAGTAAACTGCTTATCTGGGTTCGAACAATGACTCTACACTTAATGTCGGGGCCGTTACCACTGAGTCACTAGTGCGGTAAAACCAGAATCGATTATGTGGTATTAATTGTACGTAATGACCATATTTGGTTACTCAAAAATACAATCGGCTTTAATAGCTGATACTTACAATATGAGCTGCTAAGATAAACATCACGTTGAGGACCACATCTACTATCATCACAGACAAATTCACTCTTTCGTAATGTATGCTGCTGTCATTTTCGCCTTTAACTAATATGCTATTTACTCTCTTTATTCTCCAATACATAAATAGTAAGTTTATGACCTGAAAAGAGAAAATAAAAATCAGGCGAACACAGAATGGGTTGGCGCCGTCTGCGCAGCCGTGTGCGGTGAAGCAGTTCAAATGCTCCATGTGTTAACTGAAGATTTTGATCCACTGATAAAAAGACTTGACAGATTGCCGACAATACGGTTGATATCGGTACTTGATATACGGTATGGAGCTCACATCTATGCAATAAATCCAATCACATACTTGATATCGCCTTTGCTGACGATATACAAAAAACCGGCCAAGTGCGTGTCGGACCACGCACAATGAAGGGCTCCGTACTTAAAAAGAATTCATCCCAAAAACAAATTTAACATTGTTACCGACAAAAAAAAATTATGTGATAAAACTACAAATTAATGATTTTCGGACTTTTTTGCTCCGAGACCTTGCTACTTGCCAAATTTCATAATTCTAGGTCACGGGAAGTACCCTGTAGGTTTTGATTTATTTGCGAGTATCAAAATGTGTCGTATTAATATATGGCCGTATTTTTTTATCGCGATGACTTAGAAGCTTGAATTTGTTAGAGCTGCAAGGGACTATAGACTTACGTTTTTGATATATATTTCAACATGATACCTCCACTCGTTTCTGAGAAAAAGGGTCTTACAGGCTGACAGACTTGAAAATATTTTTTTGTGTGAAAAAATTACAAATTAACAATTTTCGGACTTTTTCCTTTACTTTTGCTGTAAGACCTTGCTTCTTGCTAAATTTCATGATTCTAGGACAACGGAAAGTACCCTATAGGTTTTGATTTACTTCCGAGAATCAAAATGTGGCGCATAAATGGCCGTATTTTTTTATTGCGTTGACTTAGAAGCTTGATTTTTTTACAGCTCCAAGGGACCATAGACTTACGTATTTGATATTAATTTCAACTTGATACCTCTACGCGTTTCTGAGAAAAAGGGTCTTGACAGACTGACAGACAGACAGACAGACGGACAACGAAGTGATCCTATAAGGGTTCCGTTTTTTCCTTTTGCGGTACGGAACCCTAAAAAACCGGCCAAGTGCGTGTCGGACCACGCACAATGAAGGGTTCCGTAGTTGAAAAGAATTTATCCCATTGAGTTGAAAAGCATGTTCTCCCATACATTGATATACGTCACGGACAATTCTCCAACTGCATATTTAAGTTTGTATTGACAAAAAGCTATTCTTAAACATAACATCACGCCTTGTTTCCTCGAAGGGCTGAGCAGAGGTGTAACTATTTGTACACCCACATTTTGCCAGAAAAAGAAAACTAAAACCATTTTTTTATGGGATAAAACTATAAATAATCAATTTTCGGACTTTTCCCTTACTTCTGCTGTGAGACCTTGCTTCTTGCCAAATTTCATGATTCTAGGTCAACGGGAAGTACCCTATAGGTTTTGATTTACTTGCGACAGTTGCGAGTATTATTGCGTTGATTTAGAAGCTTGATTTTTTTAGTGCTCTAAGAAACCATAGACTTACGTATTTGGTATTAATTTCAACTTGATACCTCCACGCGTTCCTGAGAAAAAGGGCCTTGGCAGATGACATACTTGAAAATATTTTTTTATGTGATAAAATTATAAATTAGCAATTTTCGGACTTTTTCCATTACTTGTGTTGTAAGACCTTGCTTCTTGCTAAATTTCATGATTCTAGGACAACGGAAAGTACCCTATAGGTTTTGATTTACTTCCGAGAATCAAAATGTGGCGCATAAATGGCCGTATTTTTTTATTGCGTTGACTTAGAAGCTTGATTTTTTTACAGCTCCAAGGGACCATAGACTTACGTATTTGATATTAATTTCAACTTGATACCTCTACGCGTTCCTGAGAAAAAGGGTCTTGACAGACTGACAGACAGACAGACAGACGGACAACGAAGTGATCCTATAAGGGTTCCGTTTTTTCCTTTTGCGGTACGGAACCCTAAAAAACCGGCCAAGTGCGTGTCGGACCACGCACAATGAAGGGTTCCGTAGTTGAAAAGAATTTATCCCATTGAGTTGAAAAGCATGTTCTCCCATACATTGATATACGTCACGGACAATTCTCCAACTGCATATTTAAGTTTGTATTGACAAAAAGCTATTCTTAAACATAACATCACGCCTTGTTTCCTCGAAGGGCTGAGCAGAGGTGTAACTATTTGTACACCCACATTTTGCCAGAAAAAGAAAACTAAAACCATTTTTTTATGGGATAAAACTATAAATAATCAATTTTCGGACTTTTCCCTTACTTCTGCTGTGAGACCTTGCTTCTTGTCAAATTTCATGATTCTAGGTCAACGGGAAGTACCCTATAGGTTTTGATTTACTTGCGACAGTTGCGAGTATTATTGCGTTGATTTAGAAGCTTGATTTTTTTAGTGCTCTAAGAAACCATAGACTTACGTATTTGGTATTAAGTTCAACTTGATACCTCCACGCGTTCCTGAGAAAAAGGGCCTTGGCAGATGACATACTTGAAAATATTTTTTTATGTGATAAAATTATAAATTAGCAATTTTCGGACTTTTTCCATTACTTGTGTTGTAAGACCTTGCTTCTTGCTAAATTTCATGATTCTAGGACAACGGAAAGTACCCTATAGGTTTTGATTTACTTCCGAGAATCAAAATGTGGCGCATAAATGGCCGTATTTTTTTATTGCGTTGACTTAGAAGCTTGATTTTTTTACAGCTCCAAGGGACCATAGACTTACGTATTTAGTATTAATTTCAACTTGATACCTCTCTGTTTTCTTCAGAAAAAGGGTACACACTTTACATACACATACTTTGAAAATATTTTTTTATGTCATAGAATTACAAATGAACAATTTTCGGACTTTTTCCTATAATTGTGTTGTGAGACCTAGCTTTTTGCCAAATTTCATGATTGTAGGACGATGGGAAGTACCCATCTCCCCCATTTTACTTGCGAGTATCAAAAAATGTCGCATAAATGGCCGTATTTTTTTATTGCGTTGACTTAGAAGTTTGATCTTTTTAGAACTCCAAGGGACCATAGATCTACGTATTTGATATTAATTTCAGCTGGATACCTTCACGGGTTCCTGAGAAAAACGGTCTTGACAGACTGACAGACAGACAGACAGACGGACAAACAAGTGATCCTATAAGGGTTCCGTTTTTTCCTTTTGAGGTACGGAACCCTAAAAATTAACGAAATCGGTCCAGTAATTAGGTCAAAAAGTAGAGATATAATTTTTAGTAAATTTGAACACTGTAGAATTGGATCACTAGGTCAGTAAATCTTGAATCCTTGAACATGTGTGCAAACAAAAATACCATTTTTGGCAAACAACGGACTGGGCACTGTAGTGCACCGCAGGTGGCCTGCTCGGTTGTCTAAACAGAGTGATTACTTTAACTGAATTTATTTTGTTTGAAAAAATAACTTTTTTAATTTACGGTTTTTAATTGAACATATATATATAAGCTATACTTCTGTGGACGAGTATTTCCTGTAGATACTAATGGAACTGTATTATGTGAAGGAGCACACGCTCCTGGTAGTCAGTACCACGGCTGCACTGGCTGCCGCAGTTAGGTCAAGGAGCGAGCGCTGCACTGCCCGGAAAAACCACTACTCTAGTGTGTGCAACACTGTATCGACGGCGCAATTTCACAACCAGGGGACACTTGATAAGCGACAACTTTACCATTTTTAGGGTTCCGTACCTCAAAAGGAAAAAACGGAACCCTTATGGAAGGGAAAACCCGGACTCGTGTGTCTGTCTGTCTGTCTGTTTGTCTGTCTGTCCGTCTGTCCGTCTGTCACACCCAATTTGCTCCGAATCGAATGAACCGATTAAGTTGAAATTTGGTACACATATGAATTTTGAATATGGGGGTACCTTTTTGGGGAAAAATAAGTAAAATTCAAAAAAAAGTTTTGCAAACTGTAGCGTGTGACATATCAAATGAAAGGGCTTACTGTAAGGGTCTTAAATACATTTTTTTTATAATTTTAAAATAAATTGTTTCGAAGTTATTTAAGAAAATAGACGAAAATTGACCATTCCCCCCCTTATCTCCGAAACTACTCAGCCAAAAATTTTGAAAAAAATACAGAAAATAGTTCTTTACTTATATATTGCAGGAAATGGTCTTAAAATAACATGGTAAATCTATATAAATAAAAAAAATCAAAGTTTTTTTTTTTGTGTATGGGAAATCATCAAATAACTTCTCCCGCTCTGGGTGGAGCGGAAGGGCATGTCAGACTTTTACTGACTAAAACCCACCCGTGTTCAGTTGCCTCTGCCAGGGCCACGGTATCTTTTTTAAACTACCCGAATGTACCCCTAAGGTGTGAAACGGAGTAGTCAATTTTACTGGGGGCTTGATTAACTCGAAAATTGGTTTTTATAATCATTGAGTCAAGTTATGGAAACATCCCAAACGATATTTAAATTTCCACCCCTGTGGACGTGAAAACAGAAAAACAAATTTTAACCTAGCATGTGGGGTGCTATTGTCTAGAACTTATCGAGTAGAGTACATTTTTTTTTTATTTCATAATGGTAGGTACCTACTGTGAATTACAAGGTTGTTTTTTGCACTTGTAGAAAATCGCCCATATTTAAACAAAATGCCTTTGAATTGTGGCGGCATCTACATCGCCACATACGAACTACGCATCACAAAGACACGATGTCACGCAATCCTGCATCGCGCTATTAGAGTTTACCGCGCGTACAACGTCCCGACATCAACCGTCAGGCAGTTGCCCACCAGACACTACACCCGTCTGGTCGGAGGATCCTCCCTTTTCTATGGAGGATGAGTGAACTTTACACCCTGTTCCTCATGCCGTTTTTAGTACTTTTTGATTAAATATAGTATAATAATATGGTACATGATATCACAGAAGTTTCTAATTCCTAATTTGTTAAATTGTTGCGATAGAGCTCGTACTAAATTGGTCTAAAATTGACAACTGTTACCGGGAGGTTAAGAGTTTATTTATTTATTTCTTTATTTATAAAATGAAGAAATAGGGAGGAGGATAGGTATAGGGGGGAGGGGTATTTTGTTTAAATATCGGCGATATTCTGCAACTGCAAAAAACAACCTTGTAATTCACAGTATCATTATGAAATACAAAGTTACCTTTGCGATTGTTAAACGTATATGGTACGGAACCCTTCGTGTGCGAGTACGACTCGCACTTGGCCGGTTTTTTTCAAGTTTCTTAAATTTTTAACCGACGAAAAAAAAGGAGGAGGTTTTCAAGTCGACACGTATATTTTCTTTATGTATGACCACGCATAACTTTTTACCATAGAGCAACACGGCCCCCGGCGAGCTTCGTCGGGGGACATGTTGCTCTATACTTTTTACGGACTAGTCCGATTTCAAAACAATTGTATCCGAAAGGGTACTTCGAGGTATAATACCCTCCCGAATAAAATAAGAATTGTTAAAATCGGACTACGCTGTAAAAAGTTATGCATGGTCATATATTATAATAAAAATTGAATTGACTTGAATCTCAATTCAAGTCAATTCACCTCCTCCTTTTTTTTCATCGGTTAAAAAAGGGAGTGAATGATAGTGTGATGGTTGGCAGGCGAGAATGGAAGAACAAAACGTGTTGAGCCGAACCCAAGTAACATGGGACAAGGGCAGGAAGATGAAGATGTTAAATTAAGATAAGTGTACTTACCAGAATACTTACCAGGGTGATCAATATCATCCTGGTAAGTATTCTGGTATATATTTCCATACAATCAAACCAATTCGTAGCGGAGAGCGGAAGCTACTTCTTTTGATCTCTGACAGCTTACAAGGCATGTTGGTATATGCTCCAAAGTAGAGTTTGCACTCATAAAAATCTTATACGGTCACGTATGTTTAAAAAAGTTCACTGAGTTTACTTATTACTGCACTTTTCACAACTGATTATTAACAAAATATTATAAATTTTTAACACAACTTATTCGTATGACAGTCAAATCACCAGTACAACTGTACTGTAATAAATCATGACGTATTCAACAAAAAGATAAGCAAAGGACCATTTTATTGTACAGGGTGAGGTTTTGAACAAGGCAGCAGCAGATAAACCAACGGTTAGAGATAGAGACAGTAGTGTAATTTTGAAGCGAAATGAAAATCCTTAAATGCAATGCATTGTATTTAAGCATTTTCAACATGCAATAAGGATTTTTAAAAACATTTTAGACATTTAGGTCCAAACGTTGTTGGTACGCACGGCTACAGATCAAGCTATACCTACATTTCCAGTATAAGCTGATCTCGCATTGTATAGGATTTCCTTACAATGAGAGATCAGTGTAAACTGGAAATTATAGCTTGATGTGTAGCCGTCGTGTGTACGTTTAATTTAACAGCGATCATAATGTTATATAGACACGCTTTAGTTGTGTGGCTAATGGCTATTCGCATCATACCTGTTTCTTCCTAAAATCTATTAATTTTTATTTTTGTTACAAAATAAAAATTAATAGATGCTCCTGCTGCCGGCCTGCTCTTGACCTGGATTTCGCCTGATGGAAAGCGATCGATGAGGTCTACGATAGAAAGAGTGTTTCTAAAAGATGCCTGTTCACTCTCACTTCATTCTGACTTTTATAACCTTCCACATACTCTAGATTTTATTTCTAGCTATGAAAGGGTTTAAATATTTTATAGATCCTATCAATTTTTCGTTTTCTATCTTTCTCATTTCTTCTCCAAAACTCTCTGCTTGACACTTCTTAATACATACATTTACTTCTTTGAATTCTTGAGCTGTTAAGAACGCTGCTACTTCACCATTGTCTTTCTTTCTTTTTATCCGTAGGTATGCGTCGACAATAAACAACAACTCTTACTAATTCAGTTAAGTTTGGAAACGGTCCCTTATTAATTACTTTCTGTGTTCGAAAAATGTACTCTAATAACTTCTAAATTGGTGTCCATATCTTTAGGTTTGTTGTCTATACAGGGTGTCCCGTAAATAATGGATAATCTCTTAAGGGGTCATTGTACTCATCATTATGAACAACTTTTACTATGGGACCAAACCTGAAATCGCGAAAAAAAATTAGCTGACCAGTACATTTATCTACATCAAACTCGTCAAAATGTAGGGAGCAGCTGATTTTTTTTTCGCGATTCCAGGTTTGGTCCCATAGTAAAAGTTGTTCATAATGATGAGTACGATGACCCCTTAAGAGATTATCCATTATTTACGGGACACCCTGTAGAATCCAGTCTGTAGATCCTTAAATGTAGCTCTGAAAACAACACAGGTGGGTGTCTATAATATCAAATCTTTTTCTCATAGCTACCACTGAGACTCTTGTTCAAAACACACCCTGTATGTTCACGTTGACGCTATCCTATTAAAATGTAAATCAAATTTTGTTTAAATCTCAGTGATTAATGCGGATGTAAGTATACCTACAGCAGCGAACTGCGATTGTCAATCCGTTTTCAAATGTAGTAATTTTAAACAGGCCTATGTATTATATTTATTCTGAAAGTGAGGTTCATTATCAGTACCTACTTATTTTTATATGGTGAAATCAAAATATTGAATAATCAAACATTACTTATCTATCCCATATTGAGTGACTTTATACACACGGCTACACATCAAGCAGAAATTTCCAGTTTACACTGACCTCTCATTGTAAGGAAATCTTATACAATGCGACGTCAGCTTATACTGGAAATGTATAGCTGGATCTGTAGTAGTACCATCACTCAATATGGGAATCTCTACATTCGCAAAGTGCTGAAACCGTTTGTTTATCTGCAGGTTCTACAATACCTTTATCAAAAGGGTAATAACAGGATTAGATTGGAGACGACTGGACCTTTATCAGAAGAGGAGTTAGACAGGGAGACCATATTTCTCCAACAATTTTTAACTCAGTGTTACAATGTGTCATTGGGACACTGAACTGGGAAAAAGTTGGCTTAAATATAAACAATCATCACAAAATAATTTAAGATTTGCTGATATAAATTGTCTTGTTGTCAGAAAATACAACCGAATTGCAGGCAACGATAAACGCACTCTAGGCCGCAAGTCTAAATCGCAGACCAAGATTATGAGTTTATGACGTACTACATAAAAAATCGCGAACCTATACATAGAAAATGAAGCGCTAAAGTATGCTGACACTTACATCTGTCTGGGTAAAAATATAAAGAACTTCAATTGCATGGAAGAAATTTTGAAACCTGAAAGAAATTATGAAGAGCGATATGCCGGTCAAAATTATACAGAAAGTACCCTGCATCCTCCCATACTCCCATCACCTACGCTAGCCAAACTTGGAAGTTCACATACCGAATAAAATCGAAAAATAGGTCATGTCAAAGAAGTATGGAGAGAAGTTGATTGACCCCATAACTGCCCAGCGGTCAAAACCAAAAAAGCCGAACAATGACCGCCGCATGACGTCACCGCCGGCGCTTATCGGCCGGCCTGCACATGACGTTGCAAAAAATCTTTATATACAACGTGTAACGTTAAATGCGCAAAACCTCTTAAGGGGTCATTGTACTCATCATTATGAACAACTTTTACTATGGGACCAAAACTGAAATCGCGAAAAAAAAACAGCTGTTCAGTACATTTTGACGAATTATGCGAACATAAATGTACTGAACAGCAGATTTTTTTTTCGCGATTTCATGTTTGGTCCCATAGTAAAAGTTGTTCATAATGATGAGTACAATGACCCCCTAAAAGGTTGTGGGTTATTTATGTAACACCTTGTATATATGAGTTCTTTTTTATGCATCTGCTTTACAATTGATGTTTTTAGGGTTCCGTACAAAAATGGTAAAAAGCCTTATGGTGCGACTTAGCCGACGTTCGCACGGGCGTAAAATTACCGCGGCGACTTTTTTTCACGCGCTGGATTTTAAACGCTCTGCTAAGCGCCGAGAGTCGAAAATTCAACAGTGTTTTTTCGACGCGCTGGGATGCACTCAGTTGTTGTTGGGTTGGATTCTCGAAGCTCGAAGTTGAAAATCCAGGTGCGATGAAATCCCGCCGCGATTTTTTTACGTCCTTGCGAACGTCGGCTCAGTCTGTCTGTCTGTCTGTCCGTCAGTCACAGCTGAATATCTCAAGAACACAACAAGAACAGTTTTAAATGACGTTTGCACAACTATTTTGCAAATAAGAAAGAAAAAATTTTTTTTTTGTTTTTGTTTGTGCAACAGGGACTGAAAAATTTGAAGTGGGTCTACTAGGGTATGTGGAGTATCTTAAGAAAGAGAGTTGTTTGCATATTCTCAAACTTTTTTTTATTTTTTTTAGGCCGCATAGTTTTCGACTTTTGATGAAAAATGTAAAAAAAATACCGTTCCGAAGTTTGCATACAGAAAAATCTATAATTATTCTATGTGATAGAAGTTTATGTAAAGATTACAGGAAAAATAAAATGATGTTTATAAATAAGACACTTTTTCAGAAATCATCAACAAAAATTACATATCATACGGAAACCCACGGTGCGTGAGTCCAACTTGCTCATGACCGGTTTCGACCGGTTTTTTATAAAGGGCAGAATCAGGCCTTTAGAATTGTGTTCATTTCGACTGGCCGGGTGGTGAGCAGGCGAACCGTGGATGAACACAGCGCATGACAGAGAAGAATGGAAATCTCTAGAGAAGGCCTTCACCTTCAATTAAATGTGGTGTTCTTATTAGCGCAGAAATTTTTAAATTAGTTTTAACTTTACTATTTAAGAAATTGTAGTTAATTTAGGAAAAGTATGTTTTGTAATTTTTTTGTAAAAAATATACCTAAGCCTTTCTTGTTTTTATTTATTTATTTACTTATCTGACATAAATCTAATATCATTAATTAATTACCCAAAATGGTAAGCGACCTATTTAGAGATTTCAGTTGCCGATAAAAACAGCTGTCTGAGAACATCAATGGCATCTGTATCGTGCTTGAGGTTACGATACCGATGCCATCGAATTTAAAAATAGATTTCGCAAAATTCCAGCCCTATACATGTTCTATAGCCCTATGTGCTGTAGAAAGGGAAGATTCGAATAAAACTTACCGGTCGCTGCCGTCCCGCCGCTTCGCACACCGATGGGCTAAGAAGGCGCGCTCGATAGTTCTGAATCTTGCTTCAACTCCACCTCACATATTTTTCCACAGGCGCTGGTTCAGGGTATATCTGGTATCTTGCGGGGATTGTAGCACGTTTTCAACCGAAGGACCTTATTTTTGTAGAAAAGTATAAATCGCGCGTCGCGTGTATGCGCGGACACACCGTATGGTACGTAGTACAGTGAAAAAACACGCAGGAGCGCAGCGCTAGTGTGCTCATCCGCAACCAATCAGAAGGCTCCACGAATGGGCGATGAGCAAACACCGGAAGCTTATTCAAATCAACACCCTCGGCAATTACACAAAAAAGCCTGATTACCAGTTGTGGGGTGAAGAAAACACTATTCTAAAATCTCTAAGAATTAATTCAGTAGGTACGTAATACCAACTGCAAAGAGAACGGTACGTAACATGCCGCTCGCCTTAAAAGAATGAATTTCTTTTAACTTTAAATTAAAAGACAAAAAAAGACTGTAACATTCGAAAAAAAAAGAATGAAAAATGCTACGAAAGCATGAAGCCTTAAATTTTTTAAACTAAAGTTATTCTAACTTAAGATTACTTAACTAAGATTCGCAACAATATTAACTAAACTTACAGAATGATTATTCTAAGGGCAAAGGACATATTTTGACTACTGAGCGTTTCACGAAAGTTTTGCCCATCTGTAAAGTTACGACACGAGTAATATTATCGGAACCTGGGTGGAGAGTGTGGACACGAGCCAGTCTCCATTGTAATGGTGGCAAATTATCATCTCGTACAATGACAATAATACCTTCACGGAGTTGTGAGCCGCGATCTCGAAACCACTTGTTACGTTGTTGAATTTCGTGTAAATATTCACGACTCCAACGTTTCCAAAAGTGTTGCACACATTGTTGTATTCTACGCCATCTAGTGAGTCGATTTGAAATATTATCGGTTAATGAAATGTCTGGTAAGGACGTCAACGGACCTCCTATTAAAAAATGAGCTGGTGTCAAAGGTAACGGATCTAATGGGTCAGCACTTAATACACAAAGTGGACGTGAATTAAGTACCGCTTCAATTTGACAAAGAAGGGTATGCATCTCATCATAAGTTTGAGTTTGCGTACCGAGGACTCGATGTAAATGATGTTTAAAACTTTTAACACCGGATTCAAAAAGGCCACCAAAATGAGAGGCGTAAGGAGGCTGAAAATGCCAAGTAATGCCTTGTTCTAAAATTTTACTATTAAGAGTGGCTTGAACAGAATCATTACGTAAAAAATTATACAAGTCTTGTAGATAATTATTACAACCAACAAAGTTCCTTCCACAATCAGAGTAAATGTCGGTGCATAAACCTCTACGGGACGTGAAGCGTCGCAATGTTGCCAAAAATGCATCAGTTGACAACTCGGATACGAGTTCGAGGTGTATGGCCTTGACAGACATACACACAAAAACAGATACATAACATTTAATAATTTTCGCATTTCGAACTTTATTTGCTCGAACGTAAAACGGACCCGCGAAATCAACAGATGTTTTAAGAAATGGCCGCTCGGGGCGCACTCTGACGGCCGGTAACGGACCCATGCATGGCTGCGGATTCACGGGGCGCGCACGAAAACAACGAACACAGCGATGTATGCGTGTACGTATAGCGTCACGACTAGACATTATCCAATATTTTTGGAATAAAATGTATTGCATGGATTGCGGACCAGCATGTAGATGCGTGATATGTGCATGGTCAATGATTAAATCTGTAAGATGATGTTTCTTAGGCAAAATCAATTGATGTTTGGAAACAAACGGTAAAAGTGATTTATGAATTCGCCCACCTACCCGAAGATTATTTTTGTTATCCATGAACGGGTTGAGTCGACGTAATTTAATTGATGGATACTTTCCATGTGAAATATTATTAATGTCTTCGGAAAAACAAGAATGTTGAACTAAATGGATAAGTCGATTTAAACAAAAATTAAACTCGGATACAGTTATGTATTTTGGATAGGAATTTTGAACTTTCTTACATTTATTATAGAATCGAAATAACAGTGCTGTTATCCTAACAAGTTTACCTAGAGTAGAAAATCTAGTAATATACTCGACCACATCAGGTAGTGCTGAGGTGGAAGAGTTTGACACCATAGACATAGGTAGATTGCGTTTGTCTTCAGTGACTTCTAGTATTTTCTTGGGACTTGGCCAAGAACTAGAATCACGCGCGAGCCACCAGGGCCCATGGAGCCACATCTCATTTTGGACAAAACTTGTAGGAAGCATTCCTCGAGAAGGTGCGTCAGCTGGATTGTCAGCTGACGGGACATGTCTCCAAGTTTTGGCCGGAAGCCTGGATAAGATTTCACTAGTGCGATTAGAAACGAATGTTTTCCACTCGTGTGGTGGAGAACGAAGCCACGCTAACACGATGGATGAATCAGTCCACGCACAAACATTTTCACAGTTTAAGTGGTTATCATACACACTTCTCACTTTATCAATCAACTTTGATAACAAAACAGCAGCGCACAACTCTAGGCGCGGAATAGTAAGAACCGGTTTTATAGGTGCTACACGCGTTTTAGCGAGAAGAAGAAATGTTTTAACGTTATCATTATTATCGGATATACGGGCGTAAACACACGCGGCATAAGCCCGCTCGGAAGCGTCGGAAAACCCGTGAATTTGAATTGCATTCACGTTTGCAAAAACGAAACGTGGAATTTGAAAATTTGATAATAATGGTAACTCGTTAAGAAAACTAGACCAAGCGTTTATAATATCTAAAGGAGGTGACTCATCCCAGTCGACCGCTGAAATCCATAACAACTGAATGAGATGTTTCGCATAAATAGTTACAGGAGATAACCATCCCATAGGGTCATAAATTTTCGCTATTTGTGATAGTATGGATCGCTTTGTAATTTTATCATTAGTTGACTGAACGCTAAAAATTAAAGTATCAGATTCAGGATTCCACTGAAGTCCTAAAACCTTTATTTGTTTGTCATTCTCCATCAGAGCGAAAGAAACGTTATCAGACCGCTCGCCCTGAACGACTGACGTTTGTAAAGCAGCGAGTAACGCTGGCGAATTGCTCTGCCACTTACGTAGCTCGAAACCAGCTGACGAACAAATACCTACTAACTCACGTTGTAAAACCAGGGCCTGCTTTACGTCGCCTGCTCCGGTGACGATGTCATCAACAAAAACCTGGTTCTGGAGAACCTTAGAACCTAACGAGAAGTTAGCAGCTTCATCATGAGCCAACTGTTGAATAGTACGAAGGGCTAAGTATGGTGATGAGCTGACACCAAAGGTGACGGTGCGCAATCGATAATCACGCAACGGTTCAGTGGGTGATTTACGCCACACAATGCGTTGAAAATCCCAATCGCATTGTTGTAATTTTATGTTTCTGTACATCTGCTTTATGTCGGCAGTGACAGCAATAGCATGGATACGAAAACCCAATAAAACGTCTACTATATCCTGGTGCAGCTTCGGACCAGTCAGTAGAACATCATTAAGTGATATTCCATTCGAAGTTTTACAACCCGCGTCAAAGACGACACGAGTACGAGTAGTCTCACTGGACTCTTTGACCACGCAGTGGTGCGGAATGTAATAGCTGTTAGCTAACGAAACAGGTAAATCAACGGGCTCCATGTGACCGAGTTCCAAGTACTCCTGGAGGCACGCATATAGTCTACCTTAAGTTGAGGATTGTGTTCCAACCTATACTCTAATTTCTTAAACCTGGAGACCGCCGTATCTCGTGATGCGCCGAGGGTGGGTGCATCAGGTTTGAAAGGGAGTGGAACAACATATCGCCCAGTTTCATCACGAGTATGTGAATTTACGAATATAGATTCACACAACGCTTCGTCGGGACTTAGAATTCTTTTTTCCGGAAGAGATTCCAATTCCCAGAACCGTCTCAGGTTGATGTCGTCATCGTAGGATGAGCTTAAACTACTGAGACAAACTTGAAGTGAAGTAGATGTATTTTGGTTGTATGAAACATCACCCATCAATAAATAACCAAAGATACTGTTCATAGCCATCGGTGAACCGGGTGGACCCGTGATCACGTGACCTAATAAAACTTGGGATAGTATATCCGCACCTAAAAGCATTTCCACTGATTGTGGAAGATAAAACTTAGGATCAGCTAAAGTTAAGTTTTGTATGTGTGGCCATCCCTTAAAAGGCAATGTCACACATGGCATACGTGAAATAAGATTAGATAAAATTAATGCGTTAACTGAAATTGAAGGTTGATCCCTGTGTGTAGGAGTGATATAAAAAAAAATAAAAAAAATAAAAAAAAAATAAAAAATAAAAAATGTTTATTGCATTTAAACAAATTCTTAGCTCACATGAGTTAGGAGATCACCTTTTAAGCAAGGAATTGCTTGTGATAGGTGACTCCGCCCTTCCGCTTAACATAATCACAGGTATGCAATAGTTAACAAAAACAAAAACAAAAGATAAACCAAAACAATTAGAAATACTAAATACAACAAGGAGCGCATTTGTGTGTTGTGTATGAGTGAGTTTTTGAACGAGTGTGTGTGTGTGTGAGTGGGGGTGCGTGTGGGAGTGTGAGAGAGAGGTTATGTGTTCGTGTGTAATGGAGTGAGCGTGGAGTTGAATACATGAGCTTATTTTATAAGGGTTTCTGTTTAGGATTAGGTTAGGTTAGCCCTGCGAAAATGTCTTGGGATCGGAGGAAGCCAGGTACAGCTTCCTCCACTAACAGATTGGCTCCCATGGTCCTATTAATTCAGGATGGAAGTGATGATACCAAAGCCTCAATGTCGTCATAGGATTTATTCTTAAGCCAATCAGTCACAGCTTGTTTACAGTCACGGAGTTTCAGAGGATAGATGTGTAGCTCTTTGTTCAGTATGTTGTATACGTGGGAAGATTGCTTTTCATACTGCCTCTTAGCAAAAACAGATCTAACTGGGACAGTCGGAGCGACTAAGTAGCCTCTTCTGCTACTGATATGTGGTTTTGTGGGATCATACGGAATGGATTTGTGTTTCCTCAATATAAGATGGAGTAGGTAGAGTTTCCTTACAGACAGGAGGCCAGAGGTAAGGTAAAGACTTTGGGTAGGGAATCTATAAGGTTTAAAGAGCATAACCTTAAGCAGAGAACGCTGCGCCCTTTCAAGTTCCAAGAATTTAATTTTAGTTGCCCCTCCCCAGCATGGCAAACAGTACGTAAGAATAGATTGTGCCAGTGAAACGTAAACTTTCCGCAGAAGATTCTTTGAGGCAACGTGACGCAATGATTTGAAAGTCCATATTAATTTCCTAACTCTTTTCATGATTAGTTCAGTATGCATATGCCAGGACAGACGCTGATCTATCATGATACCCAGGTATTTGGTATATTGTAACCTGTCAATCTTTGCACAAGAGCAATCAGGAATTGCAGGGTTGGCACAGCAGTGGATCTTAATTTGGAAGTCGAGCGGAGGCTGAGAATTTGCATACTTAGTGAAACATATGTAGTTGGACTTGGAGGCATTTAGTGTGAGGAGGTTACGATTGAGCCAGTCTGCAATCTTAGACAGGCCAATTTCGGCTGATCTTTTAACTTTTGCCCATGTCTTACCAGCAAAGACTATGGCGGTATCATCCGCATATGAGAAAATGCAACCCTCGTCAATAATTAGATTGCAAAGACTGTTAATGTATATGAGAAACAACGTCGGACCAAGGACACTCCCCTGCCCAACGCCATATGACGTTGTTTCTTCTGAGCTTACTAACTCCCCTATTTTTACTCTTTGTTTGCGATTAGTCAGGTAGGATTTGAATAGTTCGAGAGGAGGCCCCCTTATTCCGATGCTTTCGAGCCTTTGCAGAAGTATGGGGACAGATACTGTGTCGAAGGCCTTTTTGAGGTCAAGGAAAACGGCTAGACATTTACTGCCCTTATCCACTTTATCGACTATAGTAGAAGTTAGCGATAGGACCGCATCTTCAGTAGATCTACCCTGGCGAAACCCAAACTGAGACAACGACAGAATGTTATGCTTAGAAAGATATTTGATTAAGCGTGAGTTTAGGAGTCTTTCCAGGATTTTTGAGATAGATGGCAGTACTGAAATTGGCCTATAGTTCGACGGGTCTGACCTGTCTCCACACTTGTACACGGGCGTTATTAGGGCTACTTTCAATGCATCCGGGAAAAGTCCCTGCTCAAAACATAGGTTTGCTAAGTAAGTTAGGATTGGAACAATGTGTTCGTGTGCAGCTTTTAAAAATTTAACGGGAATGTTGTCCCATCCAGGGGCGCTGTCTTGTTTTAAGCCCATTAGTGTAGCATGAACTTCGTAAGGGTCTGTGTCGAGTAGAACAAAAGATGAGGACGATATATAGTCAGGTAAGGATGGGTTTGGGTCACTGTTATTGACTGTAGCAGACGGAGGCAATGTGATTTTATCTGCAAGAAGCTTTCCTATATTAGAGAAAAAGCTATTCACCTTGTTAATAGAGTTCTGCGGGCTATTGGATATTTCAAGGAGATCTAAGTTATTTGTTTTTTTAGGTTTTCGCTGTGTGATATTGTTAATGATATCCCAAGTTTTTTTAGGATTATTGTGTGCTTTAGCAAGTTGATCTCTGTCATATTTACGTTTTTGTTTTTTGATGATATAGTTACAGTAATTTCGGTACCTTTTGTAGGTAATTTTTAGCACCTCATTAAACGGGTCAAGCCTCAGTCTCCGTTGCATGTTATTTCGATTGTGAATACAGCGCAATAAACCAATAGTCATCCACGGTTTTAGGGTTCTATTTTTTATCGGGATCAACCTAGTGATAGTACTGAGTATGATACAATTGTGAAGAATTTCAATTAATTTATTAGTAAGTGTGTTAGGGTTAGTTAGCTTTAGTAGGTCTGCCAGGTTACTATCTTTTAAGTGGATGAGTCCCTGCTCAAGGTTAAAATCTGATTTTACTTTAGTAGGATTTATTAAGTTTGTATCGTTCGTAATTTTTAGGAATGTCATGAAATGATCCGTGATGGTTGTGTGAATAATTGCAATAGTCGCTGTTTTGCCAGTAGGTTTTAGCTTTATGTTAATATGGTCTAGACAATTTTTGTCCCTCGTGGGTAGCCAGTGACCAGGGAGAAGCCCATGCATAGCCAGCATGTTGAGGTAATTAAGTCTATTTGCGCGTGCCTGTGATTGCTCGCCGTGGTTTAGTATCAGATTAATATTAATATTAATGTCCCCAGTTACAATTATATTACTAGTTGATGCAATGGTAGCAAGATGATTATTTAGGGAATTAATAAATTCGTCAGCGTTTGCGGTTGAGGGGGACCGATAAATTGCGATGACTGTAAGGTCAGGTGAAATATGGATCTCCAGGCAAGACGCGTGTGTTAACTTTATTTCTCTTATTCTATATTTATGTGTACTTTTAATATAAGCGACCACTCCATCAGCTTTATTAAGATGGTTGGTAGTTTTGTGTGAATTATAGTTGGTTATTTGAGGAATTTGTTTATCTGTGTTTAGTCTACATTCAGTTAAGATTATCAGGTCAATTTCCATTTTAAGATTTATTATGTTTAGTTGAAGGTCTTCAAAGTTAGAATAAATGGATCTAATATTTTGAGAAACAATAGTGAAGCCGGAGGAGTTAGGCTTAATATGGTTGGCAAAGTCGCTGAGCTCACAGTCGAACACTTGGGCTATTTCATAATTGTCAATGTCATTTAAAGTCTGCAAGGTGCTATCCATAATTATAGGTTTTATAAGTGCAGAAAAACATAACTATACAGGCATTTAGTGTATGAGTGATTGGTGTGGGAGTGATAGGCTGAATGAGTGTAGAATTGAGTGGTAGGTATGTATGAGTGCGCACTAAATAAATACTTAGCTTAACAATTAGTTTTACATTTATCCTAATACCAGAAATTAATTTTAAGCAACTAACAACCCAGTGGAACCGAGACAAATAGGTATAACAACTGAGTAAAATATGGTGAATACGACAAATAAACATCAGTAGAATAACAATGTATTGGTTAAAATTTAACTTGGCAGTTAGCTTTATATTTAAACTACTATTAGAAATTAATTTTAAGCAACTAAAATACCAGTTGAACCGTGCCAAGTAGGGGTAACAACTGAGTAAAATAGTGTGAGTAAGACAAATAAACATCAGAAGTATAACAAAGTATTGGTTAATATTATTCTTATTGCTATAGTATAGAATCAAGTAACAACATAGCAAAATAACGCAAGTAAGACAAATGATAATCGGTAAGGTAAAATCTAGTCATTTAAGTTGCAAAAGATTATGGACCTGTGACTCACTAGTTATGATGATAGTAGGATAGTTGTCATCCTTCTTAACATGAACTCTGCCGAATGATGTCCAGCAGTACTTGTAATCCTTGGATTTTGCCAGGTCACGAGCAAGAAAGTGAAGTCGAGCTCCTTTTGCAGTTAGCTGTTCCGAGATAAACACTGGAGTGGATTCTTCAGTTTTAAATCCGAGATGCTTGGCACATATTTTCTCATTATGTTTCCTATTATAGTCTCTGGTTTTCTTTAAGAGATCGGTCTTCAGAATAGCTGATGTCATCTCAACTATAATTGTACTATTTCTCGTCTTAGCACGCTTGTTCTGAACTCGGAAGATGTCACTTATGTCCGATTTTGCCATATTGCAACCAACTTCATTAGATAGGGAGATGGCCATTTTTATTAGTTCTTCTTTGGATTCCTTAGCCAGTTTAGGTACATTTTTGATCTCAAAGTTAGACTTACGGCTGCCTCTTTGCAGATCCTCTATCTTATCTTCCAAAATAGTGATATAATTTCTGTCTTTCATTGTTTGAACTTCGAGCTGTTCTATTTTATTTTTCAGCTCATCATTTTGAGCTGAGAGAAAAGCCATGGCGGTTTCTATGTTATTATTAGTAGATTTTATTTCCATTAAAGTCGGGTAAATTTTCTTGAGCTCTTCTTGCTGACACGATATGACAAGATACTACACCCTTTGGGTAAACAGCTCCAACCTCGGTCCCTCCAACACCGAACACCGGAACGTTCGCTTGGCTGCGATGTAACCCTAACCGCTGAACACAAGACTCGGTAATAAAAGTCGCCTGACTGCCTGTATCAATAATACATCGAACTGTGTGTTTTTGTGGGCCAACATGCACATTGATGAGTGCCGTACATAAGAGCACCGTACTCGCGCTAACCGACGGAGCAATAGAACGCGAATCGTTCTTGCGATCGTTCACCGCCGCAGTCATCGCAGCGTGCGAGGTACTGGGAACCGCTGTCTCTGTCGTTTCGTTCACAGAAAGTGAGACCGCATTATCACTACTACCACTAATAACTGATAAACTGTTAGACTTTTCGAAATGAATTAATGAATGATGTCGTTTAAGGCATGAGCGACAAACAAAGTTAGATTTGCATTGTTTTAAATCATGACCGACATGTAAACAATTGAAACAAACGTTCTTGTTTTGAATAAAAGAATACCTATCACGGGGAGATAAATTAAGGAATTTCGAACATTTTGTCAACGTATGTTGAGCATCACAACATAAACAATTATTTTTTAAATTATTTTGTTTGGTAGACTGTAAGTCTGTTGTATTCGAACTCGATGAAGCGACATTGGCTGCGAGCGCGCGTCGCGAGCCTTCGTTACCGCGCGATGTGCGGGGAGCACCTACCTTTTCAAGATTATTTTTATTTTGTGGGTGAGAAGAGAATTCGCTTGCAGCTAACTCGCGTTCTAAGAAAGTTATCAATGTACTTATGTCAGGTACATCCGATGGCCTCGATAGTGATAATTCGAAACGTTTTCGAACACTAGACGGAATCTTACGTAGTAAAATCGTCACTATTATGAAACTCCACTGATCTATCGGAAATTGCATGGCCTGCAATGCCTTGATGTTTTCTTGATAAACATTGAGTAAGTTTCTTAGACTTTGAGTCATTTTCTCGGTACTAGGTTCAATGTCTAATATTTTTTCGAGATGTTTCGTGGCGATAGCCCGTTTATTATCATACCGAGAAACTAAAATATCCCACGCAACACTATAGTTTTCGTCTGTAATTGGTATCGATTTAATAAGATTATAGGGTTCATCTTTTAATGACAGTAACAGGTAACGAAACTTCTCTGTCTCCGTGTAGGTATTTTTTTCATGTACTAATGAACGAAACAAATCGTGAAATGGGGGCCAATCCGTGGTTTCCCCTGAGAAAGTAGGCATTGGAAGAATAGGTAATCTACTTGCCCAACTATTACTCGTATGAGTAGATGGAACATGTACCACTGAGTTATTATTAAATGACGTACTAGAGGACATTCTTCGTTTACGCTCATTATCCTCTTCCTTAATTTTATCTAAGTGAACACTAATTGCGAAATAACAATCATTAAAATTGTTACGAATCTTCAGTTGTTCGTCTTTGTCGAAAGAATTGGATTTTATTAAGAATTTTTCTATTTTTGCCTGAAGTTTGAAGAACTTTCTTTGTTGCAAAGTTAATTCTTTTGAGCGTGACCTAAACTGTTGTTCGTCTGAATCTATGAACTCTAAAATACGTTTGAGATCATCGATAATGATCTCACGTTCAAAAATGTCTTGTTGAATAAGTTCCGCCATTTTGGACGCGTAACGCCGCAAATGGACTTTGAACTAAGAACACTAGGAAACTAGGAAAATAACCCCACAACAAGTACCTAGATATAAATCCAGGCTCGAAGAGATCAAACAATTATGTGCTGTAGAAAGGGAAGATTCGAATAAAACTTACCGGTCGCTGCCGTCCCGCCGCTTCGCACACCGATGGGCTAAGAAGGCGCGCTCGATAGTTCTGAATCTTGCTTCAACTCCACCTCACATATTTTTCCACAGGCGCTGGTTCAGGGTATATCTGGTATCTTGCGGGGATTGTAGCACGTTTTCAACCGAAGGACCTTATTTTTGTAGAAAAGTATAAATCGCGCGTCGCGTGTATGCGCGGACACACCGTATGGTACGTAGTACAGTGAAAAAACACGCAGGAGCGCGGCGCTAGTGTGCTCATCCGCAACCAATCAGAAGGCTCCACGAATGGGCGATGAGCAAACACCGGAAGCTTATTCAAATCAACACCCTCGGCAATTACACAAAAAAGCCTGATTACCAGTTGTGGGGTGAAGAAAACACTATTCTAAAATCTCTAAGAATTAATTCAGTAGGTACGTAATACCAACTGCAAAGAGAACGGTACGTAACACCCTATAATTATAAAATAATAGTCTGTGCAAGTCGTGCATTCTTTAAGTTAGTATCTCGGAATTATTTAAATGTAAAGGTTACGTTAGTCTAAACATTTTAACGTAAACATTTTTACAACTATCAACAATAATTACACTACTAACGCAATCATTAACTGCACTGCTATTCTGTGACCATCTCATCCAGACACTGTGCAAACTTAAGTGAAGTGAGCGTCGACTCGTGGAGTGAGCTGTCAGTGTCATCCCACTCCTACCTGATGCTAGGGATGGACCACGCACATTAATATTCAATCATAATCGACATTTTAATAATATTTGTATGCTATTCTAGTGATCATTTTATATAATTTCAAGGATAGTGTTTAATTGTGTAAACATTACTATTTAGGGGGTTTTTATACAAAATTGCAGAAATTCAGTCAGAAACTCGATTTTGTTTTTTTATTTTTTTTCCTCGATCACACGCCGCGCTTGCTGAATCGGGTAAAGTAATCACGCCACGCTTACGTGTTACGCGCTGTCATTAATATAATAATTATTCAGATTTTTTATTTTATGTTACTGGAAGTATTCAAATCCGCTTAAAACAAATTATTGAGCTCCAAACGATGAGAACCTTTTTTAAAAAATGCACCTCTTTTAATTTTTTTGTCTTTTAAAAAAACTGCATTTAACGTTGGTCAGCGGAAAATACCCATTGTGAGCTTTTTATTACGAGGTGCTGATACAAATATCTTCTGATTTACAATAATTGGTATTCTAATCAACAACATACCTCCCTCTCTCCCATCCCTCTCCCCCTCTCCCCTCAACAGCCCTCAACTCCCTCTCCCCCTTACCAACCCCACCAATCCCCCTGCCCTTCCCCTTTTCTTCCTCACTATACCCTCTCCTTCTCTCCTCCTCCTCTCGTGCTAAAGCCGGTAATGAAGTCTAAATGAAAATTCAAGATGGTGGCTGCGAAAATTTTCATATTTTCATGTTTGTCGTTTTCATGGTTTTTAAGGGTGCTAAAGCCAATAGTGAGGTCAAAATGAAAATTTAAGATGGCGGCTGCGAAAATTTTCAAATTTTTCATCACGTTTTCATGGTATTTTCATTGCTTTCACAGCCGCTGTCTTAAATTTTCATTTTAGACCTCATTACCGGCTTGAGCACAGAGAGGAGGAGGAGGGAAGGAGAGGGTGTGGTGAGGAAGAAAGGGGGAAGGGGCGGGGGACTGATGGGTTTGGTGAGGGGGAGAGGGAGGGGAGGGCTGTTGAGGAGAGAGGGGCAGAGGGAAGGGAGGGAGGGAGGGAGGGGAGAGGGAGAGTATAGATTGGGAGGAGCAGGGTAGTAGAGGGGACTGGAGGAGGAGTGGAGGCGACGAGTGCCTTTACACCTTAAAGTTTCTTTTTGTATAGCACTCATTCACTGAAGAAACTCTGCACCACAAAAACGACCAAAAAATATAAAGTCGGAACGGCACAAAAAACAGGAGTAAAATCCAGTCGTGCATCGAAGCTGGCTCAGACACTTTTTTTTGTGACTTAATTTTTATTGATATTTACGTAAATAATTAATGATTAAACGAATTTACCTGTACGTGAAGTTCTATCATAATTATACGAGCACCGAGTCCGAAGGTTATGCCTAATTAATTGATAAAAATAAGAAAATTATATCCTAGCTTATCTAAAACAATTCACAAAAAAAAATATAAACAAATAAAAATTCATCAGGCCCGGGTCGACGGCGAGTTTTGTTCCACGCGCGCCTCAAAGAGATGTCAGCAATGTTGGGGTCCGATAGGGCCGATGCCGCCGGTGTCGCGGGTTGTTCGAAAGAGATACCGTGGCGCTAGCATAGACAACTGAAGAAACACGGGTGGGTTTCAGTAAGTAAAAGTCTGACACGCCTTTCCGCTCCACCCAAAGCGGGAGGAGTCATTTGATGATTTCCCATCCACAAAAAAAAAAAAACTCGATCACTCAGATATCTCTTCTTATTGAACAGATTTGGGTTAATAACAACGCTTCACTACGTTGCACAGTCTATTAGATTCGATCCACTATAGCTTCTTAAAAACACAGCGCGATTGGGTCATGGATTGCGTTTATACAACGTGTAACGTTAAATGCGCAAAACCTCTTAAGGGGTCATTGTACTCATTATTATGAACAACTTTTAGTATGGGACCAAACCTGAAATCGCGAAAAAAAAATCAGCTGTTCAGTACATTTTGACGAATTATGCGAACAGAAATGTACTGAACAGCTGATTTTTTTTTCGCGATTTCAGCTTTGGTCTCATAGTAAAAGTTGTTCATAATGATGAGTACAATGACCCCTTAAGAGGTTTTGCGCATTTAACGTTACACGTTGTATATATAATCAGTTAACAATGGGTAACATCAAACAAACAATGGTAATAACAAACAATGTCGATGCGCATAGTAGCTAACGTATATGTTTTGTTTTATTTTATTTGTTGTTCGTGTGTGACGCGCTCGTATCTCAAGCTACATAGAGTCTAGCAAAAAAAAACCGGCCAAGTGCGTGTCGGACTACGCACAATGAAGGGTTCCGTAGTTGGGATGAAATTATCCCAAGAACAAACTTAACATTATAGTTGAAAAACATGTTCTCCCATACATTCCAACAGTAAATGTAAGTTTGTACTCACAATATTGAAAGATTTACCATATTAAGACCACAATCTTCTTAAAGGTTTTTCTGTAATCTACAGGTATAGAACTATTTTCTGTATTTTTTTCAAAATTTTAGGCTCAAATCGACCATTCCCCCACTTATCTCCGAAACTACTGAGTTTCGGAGATAAGTGGGGGAATGGTCAATTTTCATCTATTTTCGTAAATAAAATAAATAAATATCCTTGGACATTTCACACAACGCCATCTAGTCCCAAGCTAAGCAACCTAATGCTTGTGTTATGGTAACGAGATGGCTGATAAACTACTTATATACATTTTTTTTTGTAAATACATACATATTATAGATAGAAAAACGCCCAGACTCGGAACAAATACTTGTAGGTCGTACAAATATTTGTTCCGTGCGGGAATCGAACCCGCGACATGCTGTGCAGCAGTCAATCGCTCAACCACTGCGCCAACCGTGTCGTCATAATAAAAACAAATAGTAGTAATAGTAGTCATATAATGTATAAATAACTTTAAAACACTTTATTTTAAAATTATAAAAAAATATATATTTGAAATCCTCATAAGCCCTTTCATTTAATATGTCACACGGTGCAGTTTGCAAAACTTTTCTTTTTTAATTTTCTTATTTACCCCCTAAAAGTGACCCCCATATTCAAAATTCATTTACTTACTTTAGCCGTCCGTGTTTGGGTCATAGAAATACATATGTATACCAAATTTCAGCTTAATCGGTTTATTAGATTCGGAGTAAATTGGCTGTGACAGACGGACAGACAGACAGACAAACAGACACACGAATGATCCTATAAAGGTTCCGTTTTTTCCATTTGAGGTACGGAACCCTAAAAATGGAAAAAACAAAATCGAGTTTCTGACTGAATTTCTGTGTTGCTATATTTTATTTAAAACCCACCTAAATATTAACGTTTCTTAAATAATAGCTTTGAAATAATATAAAAATGATCACTAGAATAGCATACAAAATATTATTAAAATCTCGATTATGACTGTATAAATGTGCTTGGTCCATCCCTAGCATCAGGTGGGATGACATTGACAGCTCATTCCACGCTCACTCACTGACGTTTATACGTCAGTGCGCTCACTTCACTATAATTTTCGCCATTGCATTTTGGCATTGCATTATTGCATTCACATTGCTTGCACCGGTCGTGTCCGGAGGTCAATCATAAATTTTGTTGTCATTTAAATTGCGTGTAAATTGTGTGTTGTTTAAATTGTGTTGTTTAACTAAAGGCAGGGAGATCTAACTGTAATCTGAAAGCTCCAAAAACCAAAATGAAAGCAGAAATTCCAGTGTGTAGAAGGTGTTGTTGCTGCTTACCGCTACGATACGGTTTACTCGCGTGGGGTTATTTCAAGATTGTGAGTATTTATTATAACCTTGTACCACACATAACATGACGTCATGCTTGTTTTTCCCAAAGGGTTAGGTAGGGGTGTACCTGTAGTAGGTACTGTAGCAAGATTTTTTACAAACTTATTTATTCGTTTGTTGTTGTATTCTAACTATTGTTATTATACAACATTAGTTTTTGTTTACACTAAACCCGAAAAGGGGTCATTGTACTCACCATTTTGAACAATTTTTTCTATGGGACCAACTTTGAAATCGCGAAAAAAAATCAGCTGTTCCATACATTTTGTTGATTTAAAAGTGAACACAAATGTATGGAACAGCTGATTTTTTTTTCGCGATTTCAAGTCCCATAGAAAAAAATGTTCACAATGATGAGTACGATGACTCCTTTTCGGGTTTAGTGTAAACAAAAACTAATGTTGTATATTATTGGTATTGGTTAATAAAGTATACTGTGTGACACTGTTTTTAGAGGGTACAACTTATAATGTTGCTTCAACTTATTAGCTAACGTAACTCCGCAGACTCTATCCCTCTTACAAAATAAAACACGGAATAAAGTTATATCAGGAATAACAAAGGAATAACCATACATTTTCATAGGTTTAAACTTGGAATAACTTTATTCTGTGTTTATTAGTAAAACGGTTAAGGTATAACGATATCTAAACATGATAAAGTAAAAAAATATTAATTAGATGATTTTTTGGGGTCATCGACCGCAGTGTAGTTGAACAGTTTAAAAAAATCTGTTTTTTTTTTTTTGTGTAAACTTCACAGGCGTGATGGGTATCGATATATAAACACGATAAAACAAAACAAAAACAGATTTCTCCACTCGTACTTCAAGTAACAACACCTCGTCGTCGACTCCAAAAAATCGTAGAACATACATAGGGGTTAAATCGATAGGTATGGTACTCTGCTATCAGCTCGCACTGGCAAACGCAAAAAAACATCATCCGATGGAAAACAAATCATCATCAGTTAAGTAGTACCTATGGGGTTCGCAACTAACCCCCAAGACCCCCACCCCCTCGGCGGGGGTTTTGGGTCTAAAATTAGCCCATCTTAGACATCTGAGGAATTAACACCTTATGGTAATAAGGTATTATGAGTTATGCTTATAAATGACCGTTCTAAAAAAAAATACAAAAATAAATAATATTTTCTCGTCACACTAAATAATGCCTCTAACGGAATAGTCAACGAACAATATTAGAACAAAATATAACCGAATTAATTTGTGGTCGTGGTGAAGAAGAATGTAAAAAAAGTTCAGTATTTTTCTCAAAAAAATCTTAGGAATGTATATTTTGTGTATTTTTTTAGAACGGCCATAAGGTACCTATATTATATGCTGTTTCAAGGTTATCAATTAATTACGGGACACCCTATTTAATGTAGCTCGTGTTGTTTTCTTTTTCAGATTGCAGACGTTTTTTCCATTCCGTTAATGGTATGGTATTATTTGTTAAATAGTATACTGATGATCAGTTCGTTTGGACACACAAAACTTTTGAATACGGCTTTGTTGCATTTTGCTATATCAATCTTTGCAGTTACTACTTTCATGACGGATATCGTGGTGACGATAGTGTTTCTCGTCGGAGGTCATACGGTGAGACTTGAAATTTTATTATTATTTCCATTATTTCATTTATAAACATTTTAATTTACATTAAAAAACATTTTTATAAAAAACATAAAACTTTTAAAAATATAAAAATAGTAGCCCACCGATATCGGTAACAGGGTCCAAGCTACCGGTGGTCGGGGCTGCTGAGAGAGGAAACTCCTAACGATACTTACCGTGTCCAAAAGTACCGCTGTCTGGATCAAGATCAAGCCCTTGATCCGGCTGTCTAACGAGAGCCGCCTCAGGTGTTGGATGAAACTCTTGGCTATTATGCCATTGACCGTCACGTACGACTATCAGCACAATGACTGATGTATCCACATTCCACATGTCGACAACCTCGCGAGCCAGGTCAAGATATTTAATCGGCTTATCTTTTTCAGCTTTCACGAGGTTCTCGTCATGCACTATACCAATAATCATTGTGCGTCGCTCTAATCGATCTATCACCACTATGCCTGGCTTATTGGCAACAATAGTCCTGTCAGTGATCATAGATCAATCCCAATACAACGTGATATTGCCATTTTCGAGGACTTTGTCGGGTACTTCCAATTTCACAAGACTATATTTCAGAGCAAGTTGCTGGTACATAATCCTGGCTACAAGATTGTGCCTATGCAAGTAAAGTCGTTGGGCAGATGAGAAGAGCCATAAATAATGTGACGGACTGATTCCCGCGGACGGTGGCATGCCCGACAGGATGTTAACCGTGTCGTCCTTCACAATGTATTTCCGGTAGTTGTTCCGTCATCATAGTTATCCACAAACCGTCCGTCCGTCGTGTCCATATTTGCAAAGACAAAACCTTCTGTTTCTCCAAAGACATCACCGAATGGCAACCAGGATACGGACGCTAAGAGGTCTACATCGGCCTCATGTAGGACTACGTGGTAAAAGCGCCCGTGAAGGTTTTTGCTCTGCCATACCTCCCTGCGGTCATTGTATCTAATACTACCTATAGTTTTACACCAGTTTTCCCAGATTTGCGGTCAAGTTATTAATTGTTGGTCAAGTTAGAATAAGTTATTTTTTTAAATTGCGGTGCTGTTGAGTGAAATGCGCGTGCATTAAAATATTCTTTTTTTGAAAACGAGTTGCATTATGAAATTCAGTACAACATTATAACACCCGTTTGGATGCTATTATGGTTACTATGACACTGGCTGTTTTAATGTTGGCAATAAGCTAACTGTTTCAGAACTTTTATAGAGGATTTATAGCATGGGTGTAGATAAAATGCTAAATGCTATTACTGATACAAGTACAGCTATTTAATACTTTATTCAGGTGGCCAAAGAAGCGCTCCCTCAGCGATTGTTTCATGTCAGCAGCGTAGATACGTAACGCTTCCGACATACTCAAATACTTGTAAGTTTCGATTGAGGAGAGGGATCTTATAAGTGTATAGAATCCGAGAGTGGGTCCACGGATTCCACAATCCCCCTCGCTTTACGCATGTAAAGCATGTGCATGACCGCATATTTGTCCACACCAAGTTCCATCCTGAAAGTTACCTTCAGTAGCTCCATCAGTTGCAAATTGTTGGGGGCAAAAAGTTTCAAGTCATCCATGTAAAGGAGGTGAGTATAACCTGACCACCTCTAATCAATCGATTAGAGGTGGTCAGATTAGATTCAAACGAGATTCAAAAGAGGTGGTCAGGTTAGATTCAAACCTTGAATCCTCTAAGCACACTGCTGGAGGATTCAGGTCTAGGCTAGACCTGAATCCTCCAGCAGTGTGCTTAGAGGATTCAAGGTTAGGCAGAACCAAAGTGGACTAAACTATCACCCTGAACTATATCTCGCTCCATCCTTATCAGCTCGCTATTCCTCTGGAAATGTCGACATTCTAAATAGTGAAGGACCATCCTCCACTGCCTTATCATGACATCAGAAAAGAGCTTGAAAAAAACACAATTATTTAATAAAACAAAAAACCCGACTGCATAAATACATAACTGAAAAGAGAAAAACAAGCATTATAATCTATAGAATTTTAGTATTACAGGCGGAGACAAACCAATAACCTGAAATATTGTGTATACTTTTGTTTGTCCCCTGCCTGCTATACCAAAATTCTATAGATTATAATGCTTATTTTTCTCTTTTCAGTTATGTGTTTTTGCAGTCGGGTTTTTCGTTTTTTTAAATAATTTGTTTTTCTTGTGCATGGGCGAACGAGGTAAACGTGGTCTAAGAGAGTACCACACTCTCCTGGAAAGCTTTCGCCAAAGTGCTCCTCAATCGTTAATTCCATTGGGTTATTTATTATTAGAGCTAGCCTGTACTGTTCCACTGTTGCGCAAAGGCCTACCTCTTTCCATTCCATGGGTCTCAAATCTGCGCTACTTCTTGCAAGACATCCAAGTCGTCCCGCCATCTTCTTATAAAATTTCGACCTTATGTTTACTTATCTGTTCATTTTGGGGTGATCATTTCCGTTATTGGAAAGCCGTTGTAAAGCGATGGTCAAGTACTATAGCTGATTCTTATCAGTTATAGTCCATTTTCGTCAACTACAAACGTTTTCTGGTTATATTGGTCAAACTATCATTAATAGAAAACTTTTAATGTTGCAGAAAAATGCAAAGCTACTACGAGGATACTATTTTTACAGCATAGCGATGTTGATAATAATGACTATATTACCAATTGCGTCAGTCTGTTTAGCAATAGAAAATTGCGTTACTAGCGACCACCACGACCAGGTGCTACTGGGCTATTGCTCTGGGGATATTCTTATGGTTACCTGCTCAGCGTATTTCGTGATTTTAGGTGAGCGTAAATCGATATTTTTTATTGTTATATGTATATTCTATGAATTTTAGATTATGTCCATAGACTTATAAAAAAAGATGGACTCCGCGCCACGCATATCGAAAGTGAAGCACAGTAAGTATGCCGGACCGATTGTACAAACACGCCTCGCGCACACATTCACATCATAGTATGCCGACCGGCCGCCATTACGTGACACGAGCGACGGCGTCTTTGCAGGTACTCAAATCATGCACACATAGATCGGTACGGTGCTTCACTTTCGATATGCGTGGCGCGGAGTCCATCTTTTTTTATAAGTCTATGATTATGTCCATAAAATCATAATTTTCTACTTGAACGCTTATAACAATATCTTTCTTTCCCTCTATCTGACTGTTCCTCCGATCTAGTGATAGAGAATTCTCATTTAATATCCCTCTTTCACTTATTTCCTCGCCGAAGACTTTGTAGCAGATTACATAGATAATCTGATAGTATTAAAATTTCTTTGTGATGATTTCAAACCATCTCGGCTTACTGTCTTACAGCTTATTCATATGCCATCATCAAAGTGGTAACTAAGAGGAGTTATAACGCATCATTCTTTGCAGCTGCCCCTAAATGCTTCATTGTCACAGTGGTCGAGTGTTTTATCACGGCCGGTTATATTCCTACAAGGAAAAATAATTAAGAGGAGTTATAACGCATCATTCTTTGCAGCTGCCCCTAAATGCTTCATTGTCACAGTGGTCGAGTGTTTTATCACGGCCGGTTATATTCCTACAAGGAAAAATAATTAGTAGGAGAGAGAGGCAGAGCAAACAAAAAATATTTAGTAGATGTGAAGAGCATTCCTGAATATTTTGATTTTTTTTTAATTCACCGCTGTCTTTTCCAGCTTTGCAAACTTACTTTCTCCTACTACTGAGAAGTGAGATCATCAAACTGAGGAACAACGGCCCGTTCAGATTTGTGAATAATGTGGCTGAAGCAGAATGTACTATGATACGTGAAGAAAAGGGGACTATAACGGAAGACATTTGAAAAGAGGATCGCGACGTGAATCAATGGAGGACATTGGAGGATCACGGCGTGCTAAAGTAAAGGAACCTGTCAAAGGTGTAGGGCTCAAGTTTTGTTACGTTTATTAAAGAAATAGGTACAGCTACCTTATTATTTTGATATTCAAAAGGTTGTATCTTATTATAATCTGGTAGTAGGTATTTATTAGAAAAATCTAAAGGCGTTAAGTAATATTGTATATTGTTGGACTAGTACCTAAGTTTAATGTGCATTTAATAAAATATTTCCTAAAACAATTGGAAATATAATAAAATTTTGATATTCAATGTTGTTATTAGACCTTACTACACCTAGAACTGGTAACACAACTCATTGTGTTACCAGTTCTAGGTGTAGTAAGGTCTAAATATCTGTAACATCTCAATGTTACAGATATTTACAATGTCGTCCGCATTAACTTTTCTAAGTTGCTGCTCGAGGTCAAGAGTGATTTTGATTACGAACGCTTGCAGGAGGACATAAACGGGATAGTGGAATGAAGTTGTGAGAATAAGCTCTACTTCAACGTATCGAATCGGTAATGAGTTTTGCCCGCCCACGTGTACCTCTACTTCACGTGGTGACGCAGCGCCTATGCAATGAGTTGGACAAGTACATCATTTATTTCATTTTAGCGTTTCTGTTACTCCTGAATATTGTCGTTTCGCGATTAGAACTAGATCTGCAAAAATGTATTCAGAAACTTGTGATTCGTACTGACACAGATAGGAGACTACGCCAATAATGCAGTAGTCAGTCCAGTACGTCGATTCTGTAAAATTCAAACAACAACTCGCTATTCACTCTCACTTCGCATCACTTCTGCTCACTTGTTTTTTATTTGATACTTTGAATTTAGAATGCCAATCAAGAAACTCACAGCGGATTCGAAGTTTATAATGAGTTTTATAGAATCACGCGGCTGTCACGCACTTGTCAGGAATAATCTGAAATATAGTGCTGTCATAATATGAGCTCTACCTAAGGCCAAATTGGAGCGCGTTCAGAACTAGCTTACGCGCCACATGTAGGAACAGGAAGCTTTATGGAGTATATAAATTAGTCATAGTCATTTTCATAGCCTATGGATTATAATTATTCTTGTTAGCTTTTTGTTTTAATGTAACTATAAATCTTCTTGATTGCAGATTGATTTGTTAAAGTTTTTTTTCATTATTTGAGACTTTCTGCAACCGACTTCCGGTGATGTAAATACTGTCTCCGGTTAGGAAACGGAAATCGATTGCAAACTGATTAAAATAAATCGTGCCAAGCAATTGCTTGGCACGATTTATTGTACTGCTGCACTATTTGCAGTTTTTAGATGTAGAAAAAGCACATGGCAGTGCATTTTTAAGTTAGTTTCGTGTAGAATATAGAGCTATAAAGTTACGCTGCTCGTTTTCTTGTCCCAATTCGTTCTGGTTTCTTATATTCTGAAAGTGAGGTTCATTATCAGTCTACTTATTTTCAAACAGTGTATTCAAAATATTGAATAATTAAACATTACTTACCTATCCCATATTGAGTGACTTTGTAGTAATGTATGTACCATCACTCATTATGGGAATCTCTACATTCGCAAAGTGTTGAAACCGTCTATATGAAGGTTCTACAACACCTATATTGAAAGGGTAACAGCAGGACTAGATTGGAGACGACAGTAGGTACCTTCTATACCTGTCAGAAGAGGAGTTGGACAGGGAGACCATATTTCTCCAACAATTTTTATTTCAGTATTACAATGGGTCATTGGGAAACTGAACTGGAAAAAGTTGCCTTAAATATAAACAATCATTACATAAGTAATTTAAGATTTGCTAATAATATTGTCTTGTTGTCAGAAAATACAACCGAGTTGCAGGCAATGACAAACGACCTCCACGACGCAAATCTACAAATAGGGCTGGAAATAAACCGCAGTAAAACCAATATTTTGACGGACTACATAAAAAATCGCGTATACACAGAAAATGCGCTAGAGTATTTAAGACACTTTAAATATCTATTTGGGTAAGAAATAGAGAGAAAAACTTCAATTGCCTGGAAGTTTTCGAGCCTGAAAGAAATTGTGAAGAGCGATATGCCGGTCAAAATTAGACGGAAAGTCATGGATACCTGCATCCTATCATCTTTAACCTACGCTAGTCAAACTTGGAAGTTTTAAAACATGCCGTTTAAAATGGAAAATTAGATCATGTCAATGAAGTATGGAGAGAAGTTTATCCCACCAAAAACATTTTCATGTAAAATGTTGCCAAGACGAGACCACATATAGCTCGCACTGACAAAAAGCTATCAGATTTCATGTAGAGCCAAGCTTCTAACTCTAAACGCCCTAACTCTACAAGCCCTAACTTCACAAACTCTACACCTTAGTCAAAAAATGAGGCTTGTCCGTTTCGTTCCTACAAGAACTT
Organism: Cosmia trapezina; assembly: GCA_905163495.3. Lineage (NCBI taxonomy): Eukaryota > Metazoa > Arthropoda > Insecta > Lepidoptera > Noctuidae > Cosmia > Cosmia trapezina. Next base: position 22,631,904 of record LR991031.1, on the reverse strand, counting down.
TGAATAACAGAAAAGTAATCAACAGTGAATACATTTTTCACCTTGCGCCCATGTGATGGTAGCGAAACGGCCAAGCCACATATTTTGACTAAGGTGTAGAATTTGTGAAGGTGTAGGGCTTGGGGAGTTAGGGCGTGTAGAGTTAGAAGCTTGGCTCTACATGAGATCTGATAGCTTTTTGTCAGAATAAGAATAAGAATAATTTATTTGTTAAACATAGGTAGGTCAGTGCGAGCTATATGTGGTCTCGTCTTGGCAACATTTTACATGAAAATGTTTTTGGTGGGATTTCATTTCTTTTTGTAAGTTGCTTACGATATGTACAGGTTGATAGGTAGGAGATTAATAAACACTTATCGAAGTATCTACAAGTGTATTAATAATATTCGTAAGTATAAGTACTTATTATTTGCGGAAGTCTCATAAAAATTTCCATCCCCTAGTTTAAGGGGTTGGGGGATAAAAGTTCCAAGTTTTAGAATTTTTTTGTTGTTGATTTCCATGTTTGATTGATGATTTCCATTTTGTTGTTTTCCATGATACGGTCAAGACTAGGTTCCCATATTGAATATGCATAACATTTATCCAGATTACCAAGGCGGTGAATATTTCCAATATTAACAGACCCAGGTCGTAGAAATAGAAGGTCTTTATCAGCTTGAAACCTTCCTGTAATAGAAAAAGAAACATTTTCATTTTGACTGGATATATTGCAAATAGATATATTTATTTATATAATATGTTACCGGCCAAACCCAATTTCAGGCCAAACTAGTTTGTCCTAGGCCAAACCGGTCTATCATACCCGTGTCCGGATGGATATACTAGTTTAGCCCAGGACAATCCTCGCCAGCCTCGCTGCTGGACTTGAGCCAGCCCGCGTCGCTGACCCTGTCTGTAATAATAATAATCAAATTCAGCCCATCCCCTGCTGTCCTCCCCCCAGCGAAGCTCTAAACCGAGGCCCTTACCCCTCAGCGGGTGCCCTTAGCGAATAGCCGCTTAGTTTATAAGTCTGATGACCTTGGCTGGAGGGCTTAATTTATTGACCCATTGACGCACCCACAGGAAAGTCCGTTAAGCGGCCGACAACCAAAAAATAAGAAAATGAAGTAAGCCGACGTTCGCACGGACGCGGGACGTAAAGAAATCGCGGCGGGATTTTATCCCGCACTGGATTTTCAACTCTCGGTGTTGAGCCGAGCTTCGAGAATCCAACCTAACAACAACAGAGTGCATCCCAGCGCGACGAAAAACACACTGTTGGATTTTCAACTCCTGGCGCTAAGTAGAGCGTTGAAAATGCAGATGTCCGTGACCACCGCCGGACCACCAACGCCTATCGCTTCCATATTTGGTAAATCGTTACTACTCCATTGGTACCAATTAATACTCGAACAACAACATTGGTACCCTAGTAGTTTTCGAGAAAATCGACTTTGAAGGTGGTCCGGCGGTAGTCACGATCCCTTCAGCAGGACCACCATGAGCGTCGGAAAAGGGGGCATGCTACAGCTATTCTAAGTATACAAATAGTTAATACCCTCATATGTGATTCATTTCGTAAAAAAAAACAGATCTGAAACATTTGTATTTACCGAGAAATCAACGATGATGACTTTCCGCTCTCGTTCAGCAGGACCACGACTTTGAATGTTGATTACAAGTTTGAGGAGTTTGTCGCTTTCCTCAAACCTACATAGAAAGTTACTACCCTGCAAGATAAAATCAGTACCCAAAATTCAAAATGCGGACTCCAGTAGTTTACGAGATATACCGTGCCATTGGTGGGGTGGCGGTAGTCACGGTGTAAAATTTTCATTTCAAGATTTCCCTATTAAAAACTCTATGATTTCTTCCCAAATTTACACAAAAGTTACTACTCCTAAAGAAGATACGGTGACCGAAAATTCAGTTTTCTAAGTGTTGTGTATAAAGAGAAATTAGCTTTCATTACTTTTCCATACTAAATCTACGCGTATAACCCGACCAAATTAAGTCGTCAATGGTTTTAAAGTGTATACGAGATGTACACTCGTGCACATAAATTTATGGATATGTCGGAATAGTAGTAGCTACAGTTCATCATCTATATTTTATATACAAACTGTACCTAGGTACGTACTACGTATTAAGATAAATAAGATCACCTATCGTTACCCATGACCTTTGCTAATGACGTAGGTAGGTAGGTACCTTCTGTGTTGTTATATGAATATCATTAAACAGCGATAGGTATTTCTTATGTATTTCTTTCCTACTAAAAAACGAAGTATTATTAAAAACCTAATTTACTGCAGTAAAAATATGTTGCTATAATAACGAAAGTATAAAAGAATTACATAAGTAACAGGTATGTATTTTTTCAGTACTTGAAGTCGATTTCATCAAATTTTTACCGACATTTTTTTTGGCCTTGTGTGTAGAGGAAGGGAAATGATGAATGATAGACTTATAAGGACTAAAAATCCCCTCCCCCCTCGTCGCGATGTCCGACACCCTGGGCGTCTCCCACGGTGGCTAGGGCTTGAGATAGAGGATTACCGCTCCCTCAAGTTTCCGCCTCGTCCTTCGCTAGCATCACTGCTTCGCAGAAGGAGGTGACTGATGTAACCAAGGTTTTGTTGATAATTTTCTGATTGAAAAAGTGTGTCCATGGAGTTTCTTGCCCGTTTTTCTCCATAGAGATCTACGCCGCTTTGGAATGGGCATCTACAGTTATTGTGTCTTGTGAATGGGACTGTAGCTCCATAATTTTTAATTGTTATTTTTTTTATGTTTTTTGACAATTCAAAAGTGCCTGTAACTGGCCTACTTCAAATAAATGCTTTGATTTTGACTGCTTCTCATTTCCCCTCGCTTCGTAACATGGCCTGAACCAGGGCCGGACGCGAGAGGTCGCCGCCGCCTATCACCTCCGTGAGGACATGGCGGTGTTCCGCCAAAGCGGGGCAGACCTCCACCGTATGCTCCACCGTGTTCTTCGGGCGGTCCACACAGTGGTGACACCCGGGTGTATCCTCCCGCCGGATCCGATACAAGAACCTCCCGAAACAACCGTGTCTGGTGAGGTCTAGCGTCAAGAGGAAGGTAAGGACGCCGTGGCACCTCTCCAGCCACTTCACACCGGCGATAACGGTGTGCCCGATATCTGTGGACCTTGGATACTTACCTATATTTTTATTTAGTTACTTATTCAATACCTACTTTGCTAAAGCTAGGTTATGAATTAGTAGTATTTTAAAAATCGAAAACACGTTTATAAATCGAACAAGTTTTATTAAATAGAGATCACAGTTCGATAACAATTTGTAAAATCAGTAAAATTTTAAGTACTTAAAAATCAACAATATAAAATGTGCACTTAGGTTTAATATCACAAATCAATCAGTAGATACTATTACGGTAAGTATGCCTGCTAGTAGGCAACTAGGTAGAACCATAAACAAAACTATAACTTTGTTATTTATCTAGCAAATAGGTTCGTTATAACAACGGCAAAAGCTTCGATATTCATGCATAGTTACAACAATTAAAGAATAGAATAAAAATTAGTTTTAACATTCTTAAAACCATCTCAAAATCACAGATTAATTATTATTAGGTACGGCAGGCCCACACGTCTTCAATACCTAGATATCTTAAAAGTAAGGTGAATGACCACACTAATCATTTACAAATTAACTACTTAGAAAAATAAAAAGGTGGCAATACTTATTTTTACAATAATGAAAAATCTTTATTAAAAAAAACAACAAACAAAATAAAAGGAAAAATGTTTATGTGAACTGTAAACATAAAAAATAATAATCTCAAAATAAAATAAACATTATAACTTTTAAACGATTTATCTACTTGGTCAATTAATTTTAGTATAAATAATGCAATGCGGTATTACGAATGAAGGACTCTTTGCACACTTTGATTTTAAGTCATCATAAAGTTGCCACTTCCTAAGTAAATGTCTATATATTAAACTTTTATAGTGACCCATTGTATCTTTCTTCGTAGATTCAAATATGATTGCTGATAGTACTCTATATGATTTGTCTCCCAGCTTGAGTAATTCTGGAATTTTTTTTACCTCGGTAGATATTTCGTAATTGAATTCAAAAAATAACACATTGTTTAGTTCGTATTTAAACTTACAGTAACCGTATTTGCATTTGGTGCAAGGTTTGCTCTCCTCTTCTAAAGAGGCTTCTGCTGTCGAATTCAGAGAAGCGATACCCTCTTTTTGTATAGTGTCTATATTTATAGGCAGGTAGCTACATTTCCGTGGGTTATTATTATTTATCTCACAATCTTTGTTGGAACATTCTTTGACTCTTAAAGCACTAAAAAAGTGTTCCCCAAGTATTTGCTCTATTATTTTAGAAACGTTACACTGACAATCAACACTTTTTATGATAGGTTTAATGTTTTCGCTTGTGCCTATTTCTATTTCATGATCAATATCATCATTTACTAGCATGGTTTCATTGGTTTTCATGTTATTGGTATCACGATCATCATCATTGACACTTTCAAACGTATCCGATTTGAAATGTTTGAGTAAAATTTGACTTCGCTTTACGTATATTCCATTGGCGCTTTTTTCTTTTTGAGAAGTTAAAAGTGATTTTATAAACCTACTTGTTTCATCATTTAGGTCTTTTAAATATGACTTAAAAGCTTTCCTATCTTTATAAGCATACGCAAAGCTTTGCGCAACAGAATCGAAGGCACAAGTGTTATAAATCAGAGTCCCTTCAATTCCTGAAGTGCTCATATTTCCGTTTTTAAGTATATGAACAATAGTAGTCCTTTTTTTGTCTTTCAAGGCTTTTCCCCTCCAGTTTTCTACTGTTCTGGGATGTTTCATAAAAATGGAGCTAGAATCGAAACCGTCACTTGATTCATCATCTGATAGTTCTTTCTCATTTTTCTTTGGTAATCCCATATCGCTACGATTCACTACAGAATCATCCAAAGCTAACTTTAATGCCCCTGTTATATGGGTTGAATGTTTAATAATAAACTCATCAATACGAACCCGGTCATCAGATTCAACAATATATTTTTTTATGTCTTTAAAATAACTTTCGCAATTTGAAGAGCTCGGGCTTTCATAGCCTGCCTTAAAAAATGAATTTATAACACTGCCCCACATTGGCAATTTATTTAAAAGCCTTACAAGGGTACTATGAAAGTTTGGCAAGTAATATATATTTTCGTATAATCCTCCTCTGTTGTTTTCATCAATGTGCTGTTTTTCGAAATTAATAACAGCGGAACAATAATCAAACATCATATTTTTTGAATTTGTAAAGGTAGCACTTGTGGGATAATAGTCGTTGTCATCAACTTCATACGTGTTTACGACATCAATTTCTTCTTCATCCGTTACGTTATATTTTTGTAAAGTACTTTTTAATCGTGCTATAGACTGCTCCGCATGCGATAGATTGCCATTATCAGTTATTCCTCTAAATTTGTACAATGATGTTATAATAACATCTCTAATAATTAATTTTACTTGATCATAAAATTCACATTTTCGGATCAATTTAATACATTGAATATAAAAAAATTTTACTCTTACATCGACATTATTTAAAACGGTCAAATTATATAATTTTTTAATAAAATGTGATTTGTCCAGGCGGAGGAAACATTCTGGTAAATCAGTTGTATTTCCTTCTAATATTTTAAAAGCGTGCTCGAGATATGTTTGGGTAGAAGTAAATCTTGTAAAAGATTGTACGGCTGCCCCAATCAAGGCTGATGAATCATCTGTAATTACTTCTTTAGGCGGCGTCCTTCCTTGAAGCCACGTACTTAGCCAGTTACGTATAGAAATCATGTCATGATTCTCTGATATCATTTGGCATAAAGGAATACTTGCTTTTTTTACAGTGTCCGTCATAACTTGGTATAGAAATTTGTGTTTTTGATATGTTTTAAATTTTTCAGTATAATCATTTAATGGAGGAAGAAGAATTTTTTTAAAAATCGAGCCTGTGGCATCTATGGATATTCTTAAATTATTATAGTTGTTGATGCAGTTCTCATAGTACCGTATTTGTTCCTGTGTCCAATAGTAAATATAAAATGGGAATACAGAGAATCTTTGTATTATTTTATTATAAGGTGGGGTATAACACATACACTGTAAGGATAAAATTACATTTACGTTGAAAAATAAAGACATTTTATGTCTTTGTTTCATTTTTCGAAGAGTATTCAGTTTAGGAAGAATTGACGGCTCAGCATCAATGTCATCGTGATGTAATTGGGTGGATAGGGTTTTGTGAACGACCGATGCTGGTTTATTTCTTAATAACTCACACAACTTGTTTTTTTTCAGCGTAGTTGATCTAACTTTAATTAAAGGGGAATGGTGGAATTCCGCATTAAAATTAAAAATTGAATAATCAAATTGAATAAAATTTTCAGATTTCATTTTTGTATGTAACATAATTTTAGCCGAGCATTGCTTGCAAATTCCACAGGTAGATATCTCGAATTCACTTTTCACTTGATGGTTTTTAAAGATCCAATTACATGGAGATTTAATATTTTTCCATAGTTCTTCTCGAAAGATAGAAGTCCACGCATTTCCTCTTAAAAAATATTTCTTATGGTACAGGGAATATGGCTTACTATGATCACTGCGTTTCGTATAAAATGCGTTTGGCTGGATTTTGCGCCAGGTATGTATGTCAACTTCGAAATTATTAACATAGCTATTTGTATTTTTAATAGAATCACAATTCCAGTCACTATCTGATGATACGGATAGTCCGTCCTGTTCATCATGTTTACTAATTGAAGCTAAATTGTCTGTCGTTACGTCAAAAAAAAAGTTGAAATTCTTTTTTATCGACAAGTAAATTGCCTTTTTTGACATTTTACAGTTAAGTTTTAAAAATATTTCTTCATACACTTTATCACTTAACGGAGGAAGTGGCAACTTTAAGGTATCTTTGAAGTTATTAAACACTTCCTTCTGATGCTCTAACGATACTTGTGGTTTTCTACCTCCCATGTTTTTCACTAAAACTATGTTGACGAGGTATATTGACTAAGGCAATAGTGAAATTAAATTATATCGATCACAAAAACAAGTAAAAACAGTCTTAGAATATTAATAATACCGTGTAGTTCCGGTTCCAAGTCCATACAGCTACATAGGCTTGAAATTTGAAGATGCTGAAATTTGACATTTTGTCCATCCATCGATTTTATTTTGTAGCCTGTGGTTTTTATATATTTAGCAAATGCCTGAAAATAACAAATATTATTAACAATTGAGATTGATGTGCTGGCTAATTAGTACCTACTTAAACTCAGGTAGGTATACGAAAATATTTTTAGTTTAATTCGAATCAGAATCTTACAGCCAAATCTAAAACCTAGGAAACCTAGAAAAAATAAACCTAGGAATCTTGCAGCGGCTTGCATTGAACCAATAATTGGCTGTATGATTCTGTATTATATTGGCTGTATGATACTAACTAGCCAACACAGCAAGCTACCCCAGTCTGTCTATTTTTTTTAATAGATTTTCAACGTTATCACAAAAGAAGAAGGTTCATGTTCGATTGGGAAAGATTGGGGTAGGTTGATGTGCTGGCGTCTGTACATATTTTTTTATTTAAATAACTACTCACTTAGTAGTTACTTATACCTATTTCCTACTAAATTATAAACTACTACGCGTTTCAACTAAGAATAGGACGGCTAGGGCGCCAGATCGTGACTTCATGCACGCTTTTCTAATACTTCCATGCTCTTAAATAAACAATAATTTTATAAAAATAACATTAACAAGATAATAACGATAGTAACTATTTTTGAAAACAAAAGTTTTTTGTTAAATGTAACGGGCGATCTTTTGTTTTTTGTTTACTTGCCATAGATAGATGGCGTTACTCCAAGTATGGCGAATCAGTCCCAAAAAATCCTAAGTAATCCACAGTCCACAGTGCAGTAATCAGTGTCCTAGTTGTTTGTTTTCAAGATAAAATAAAACTATCAAAATAAAAAGGAAATCGCAGTCAAAAAAAGATCTAGTGGAAAGGAGCAATGTCACTAATGTTTGTGTCAAATGGAAGGTTGTCAGCCCGGTAGCTCGGGTGTTTATGTATGTGAGTTCAAGTGTTTGTAAACGCACCCACGACACACGAGAAATTCCTAGTGTGGGGCAACGCTTTTTTTTTAATATAAAAAAATATAAATAAAAGTATTACTCATAGAGGTAGGATTCCTTATTCAGTGGTAGGTATTACTACAGGCTAATGAATGTCATCAGAAATAAAAATAATGGCTAAATACCTACAAAAATAAACACATCATGATAAATACCTAGATTCGATACTCAGAAGATATTACAAAAACTTTTTATCCTACACTCTAAAATCCCTGGCAAAATTATTTTTCTTTTCTTTCTTTTTCATTAAAACGTTGCCCCACACTAGGAGTTTCTTCCTGTATCGTGGGTGCGTTTTTCGAAATAAGTATCCTAAATAGCGAATAGTCTCTGATTGCAATAAAATATTACTGGAGTTTCGAGATAGACTAAAATGACGAAATATTTTTAAACCAGCAACATTGAGCAGTGACAGAATCGCTACACTTCGTACAGCGCCATCTTTTGAGCCTTTTAGGAACGCCCGGAAAATACCCCATTGTTGTCACAATATGGCGTTAGAGTCGTCCTATTCTTAGTTGAAACGTATAGTACGTCGCTGCTACGTTGTCAACGCTCTGCCGCCATCACGCCACGCCGCATACTCCTCTACTCTTCCCGGGCGGTGCGGTGCGGCGCGGCGCGCGTTTTCAATTATTTACCTACCTAAGTTCTTAAGACAATAAACCAAAACAGGTTTCTAGAATGAAACGGATGAAATGGGATAGTTGTTTGTTATCTTGAGCACATGTATACTTCTTTAAGTAGTTATGTATCTATATAAATGAATTATAAACTTACCAGACAGACTTCTTCACACAAACTCCTTGAAGATAAGTCTCGAATAAGAAAACTAGATGATTTTACTTTAATCCAAGTTTAATCTGAAAAATAAAAATAAGTTACTATTGTAAATACGTAGGTAAGTACTTGTTAATACATTTTAATTATTTAATAAATTAAAATAGTTACCTGCTGTAATTACATCTAGACTTACTTAAATTTCGTCAAAAAACGTGAGTCAAGACGCACAAACTATATAGAGCTTGTCAAGACGCGTTCAAACGGAGATCATTTGGCTGTATGTTATTTATTCACACGAAAGTAATTATGTATCCTCATGATACAGGGTTAATTTTAAGTTCTACTCAGAGAACAACAAACAAAACTAGCTAACTGACAGATTCAGATGATTTCGAATCTTATTTTATCTTGTCTATGGTCCAAAACTTTTTAATGTGGCATGGCGCGCAGGTTATTACTGGAGTAAGCGAGTAAGCGTTCGCGAAGCGTGTCGTGGATACATCGAGAATTTTTTTATTCGTTTATGGTTTCAATTTTTTTTAGACAAAGAAATAAATGAATATTAAGCAATTTAAAAGAGTTCACATGTCTCCATATTTATAGGTTTCAGAAAACGATAAAACTAATAATATAACAACACAGAAGGTACAATTCAGAAAAATAATTGTTCGAGTACGTAACTACCTACCTACCCACGTCACTAACAAAGGTTTTATCTTAATTATGTACCTAAGTATAGTTTGTATAAAATTTGTAGATTATGAACGCTACTACTATTCCGACATCCATAAATTTATGTGCACGAGTGTACATCTCTTATACAGCTCAATACCACTGACAACTTAATTTGGTCGGGTTATACGCGTAGATTTAGTATGGAAAAGTAATGAAAGCTAATTTCTCTTTATACACAACAATTAGGAAACTGAATTTTCGGTCACCGTATCTTCTTTAGGAGTAGTAACTTTTGTGTAAATTTGGGAAGAAATCACAGAGTTTTTAATAGGGAAATCTTGAAATGAAAATTTTACACCGTGACTACCGCCACCCCACCAATGGCACGGTATATCTCGTAAACTACTGGAGTCCGCATTTTGAATTTTGGGTACTGATTTTATCTTGCAGGGTAGTAACTTTCTATGTAGGTTTGAGGAAAGCGACAAACTCCTCAAACTTGTAATCAACATTCAAAGTCGTGGTCCTGCTGAACGAGAGCGGAAAGTCATCATCGTTGATTTCTCGGTAAATACAAATGTTTCAGATCTGTTTTTTTTTACGAAATGAATCACATATGAGGGTATTAACTATTTGTATACTTAGAATAGCTGTAGCATGCCCCCTTTTCCGACGCTCATGGTGGTCCTGCTGAAGGGATCGTGACTACCGCCGGACCACCTTCAAAGTCGATTTTCTCGAAAACTACTAGGGTACTAATGTTGTTGTTCGAGTATTAATTGGTACCAATGGAGTAGTAACGATTTACCAAATATGGAAGCGATAGGCGTTGGTGGTCCGGCGGTGGTCACGGACATAAAATGCAGTGCGCGAAAATAAAATCGCCGCGATTTCTTTACGCCCGCCCGTGCGAACGTCGGCTTAGTCGTTCGTTAATATTGTTCGCTGTCCTCCACGACTCGACGTTGTTATTCTGTTAACTATCGGATTGTTTCATATTCAGTAGTTTATTTATAACTCTCTTGTTTGACCCTGTTACGTTATTGCTGCTCCCGCAGTACAATATTGCTGGAGTAGCAACATTGTACTGCGGGAACATAAATGGTAGAATTGCTATTTCTGCAATATGGCACTACGGGATTAGCAATAGTAGAATTGTTTAGCGTTGCACACGCCAGCAATGCACAGAGCTTCTAGAGTGCTAAAATCTGAAGCCCGGTGTATTAATCATGTGCAACGTCTTAGAAACGGTAATGACTTATCTACATAATAAAAAGCAGTTATCAAAATGTCACCAATTTTTATTTATTTACTTTACACAAACATTAAGTAATATAATACACATAATTACAGCCGATTAGTCTTTGGTCAGTTTAAAGACGACACACACGTAAACTAAAACCGTAACCTTACTAAAAATAATATTAAATCGTAATTTTTGTTTTCTAGTTTAATCATCACACAAAACATGTCAATTTGTCGAGAATTTCACAACACTTCATTACACATAATGTCATAACACTTCTTTTTCACCACACGCACTTTTTTTACTGTTTTAAAATACTTTTTCACGACGAAAAACGACGCAGACGCGCCGACTCTGGTCATAAAACCTATTTTTCACGTATCTGCACAGACTATGTACCTTTGACTTCTAACACAGGCATTATCTGCTTAAAAGGAGACGCCATTCACCAACAAAATGTTAACAATTAATGGTAATGAAATAAACATTTTTGTATTCTTTTTTTTTGTATTTTTTTGTATGTACGTATGTATCTGTGTGTCCGTGCGGTGCGGTGCGGTGTATTTAACTAGCCGTTCGCGAGAACTTCCTAGAATTAGATAATTATGGCGTATTTCTACAACGCGTACCAAGTGTACCGACCCAACGCACGCGCTGCGGAGATATATTCTAGTACAGACTATACGTAGTAGTGTTGCCCGCCACTGCCAACCGAAGACTAAACTAGATTCCGAGCGATTTTAACAACTTTACCAAATTCAAACATTGTCGAGAATAGACTTTGTGATTTTCACTATAGTTGATTTGCATTTTTATCTATGTTAGGATTCCCTCGCTGAGTTTGAATTGTGTTTATAGCAAATTGAACATTGTTAGAGAATATGCACATTGTGAACTCGGCTAACTATCACTTAGTGATGTTAACAAAGCGCCCTTAGAATTGTTAACCCCGCAGAGTTCAAATACACAATTTTATAAAAATTAATGTGGTTCTTAGGTATATTGCGAACGACACAAACTTTAACCTTGTGAACGCCTCTTAATAGGATATTGCGAATTTATCAAAGGTACCCTTTGATAAAATTAATTGTTAACGATGTAATGTGATGATTATATAAATCATTGTCCAAAACATATAAAATCAACGTGCAACTTAAATTGCGAATTACACAAACTTCAACTATGTGAAGCCCAGCCACATTGCAGATTACCAACTTACAATTTTATCAAACGGCTCGATAATTGCTAACGCCACAACATGTCAAAGTCTATGTCGAACCACCGGAACCGTGCACAAACATTAACCTGTGAATCCTTTCTTCTTATTGTTAGTTTGCTAACAAAACCAGCATAAATGGAAATATGGATTTAGATACATAATAGGATAAAATTACTTTTGAACAGAAATCAGCCATACCATAAGTGAACCCCTCAGATTACCACATCGTGATTTTATCAAAGGTCCCGAAAATTGCTAACGCCACAGCATGTAACATTAATGCACAGCTTATATTGCAAATCACACAAACTTTGACCTTGTAAGCCCCTCATATTAGGACATTGCAATTTTGTCAAAGGGCCCGCTATTTGCGATATGCCACAACATATAAAATCAAAGTGCAACTTAAATTGCGAACTACACAAACTTTAACTTTGTAAACCCCACAGATTACCAACATGCGATTTTAACAACGGACCTGAAAATTGATAACGCCACAACTTATAACATCAATGTGCGGCTTACATTGCAAACTACACAAACTTAAACCATGTGAACCCCGCATATTAACACTTTGCGAATTTATCAAAGGGCCCAATAATTGCTAACGCCACAACATCTTTAGTCAATGTGCAGCTCACATTGCGAACTGCACAAACTTTAACCAAGTGAACCCAGCAAATTACCAATTTGCGAATTTATCAAAGGGCCCAATAATTGCTAACGCCACAACGTCTAAATTCAATGTGCAGCGCACATTGCGAACTACACAAACTTTAACGATGTGAACCCCGCAAAATACCAATTTGCGAATTTATCAAAGGTCCCAATAATTGCTAACGCCACAACGTCTAAAGTCAATGTGCAGCGCACATTGCGAACTACACAAACTTTAACCATGTGAACCCCGCAAAATACCACTTTGCGATTATATCAAAGGGACCAAAAATTGATAACGCCACAATATTTTACTGCGGGGTTCACAATATTTGCGTTTCACAAAAAAAAAGTTGCTGTGGCAGCAAAGGGTATTTTGCTATAATCTCAAAATTATTTTGCCACTTTCGCAAGAATTTGCTCGCAATGTAAAACTGCAGCTTTGTGTCAGGATTTTTTTCTCAGTGCGCTTTATAAATTAGATTAAACTCAGTTTCATAAATTAAGAAACTGTTTAATTAAAGTGTCTAAGCTCGCAAACTAAAAAAAAATTTTTTTTGTGTTGGTAACCTTTTTTGAATGTTGGTAAACACATTAAAAAAAAACAAATTAAATTATTACATAAAACTTGACACTACTGCTTATGTTGCGCATCGGCAAATGTATGATGAGATACACTCATCATACATTTGCAGTGACATTAAGAGCCCTATCACAAAATTACATTTTGACAGATTAGTTATCGTCGCCTTAGAGTGAAAACCTCGGGAATGCATTTTCGCTCAAATTTATTTTATTGCGTTTCTAGGGAGAAAACCTCGCAACGCACATCCTGATCTGACTAATTTGTTCATTCGATACTTGTAGCGTCATCTATGACGGTACTTAGTATTTGCATGCTTAAGTTCGAGTTTTTTGTACGAATACCTCGTAAGTAGCATTTTATGCATTTCGGACAATCTTAAAGAATCGAACAGTTCTTGATATAAAAGCGGTTAAATTTCCACATTAATTAAAATAAAAACATAAAAGCCGCCGTGCAAAAATTTTACATCGCGCAGTTTTTTTTTCCTCCTCAAAAGTTACTTCTTTTACACTTACGAGGTTTTCACTCTAAGGCGTCGTTATAATTATTGAAGCGCGTCGGTGACCATCTTCTTGTAAAACTTTTCTTTTTATTTTTTTTTTCTTATCTGTTCTTCTATGGGATGATGATTTCCGTTAGTGGAAAGCTATTGTCGAACAATTGCAAGCTCAAGGTCCTGCAACTTGCTCATTCCATTTGTATTCAGCCCACTCCCTCTCGAAGAGAGGCGACCTGTGTCTTAACTGCTGTCAATAATAAACATTCTGTTTGCCTTTTATCGACTCACGGGGTCATTATGTTACCATATAACTGCATGATTTATTTGTATATCTCATAATGTTAAGAGGATTGTGAAGGTGTAAATTTTTATACATAAAGCGACAACGTTTTCCCCCCGTAAATATAGTCTAATTTTCATAATTTTTGTTAATGTATAATTATATAATGTAAAGTTTTTATTATAAACAAATATTGGATCATTAACATTCTATATATATTTTTTAAATATTGGTATAAGTTATTAGCATCTAAATATTTTTGACTTGAAAACTTCCTCGAGTGCTTTTTTGTTTTAGTAAAACTGAACTGAATTACTAAAAAAGAAAAACGTACAGACCTAGATTAAGGTGTACTAAACCTAACGAGATCAAAATTGAATCATTTCGTAAAGGTTTATGGGGTGTGAAAACGTTATCGCCCGTAACAATATTTCAAAAAGGAAATGTAGGTTATTGCCTCCAAGACTTGCAACTCTCTCTATCACGCCCGGAGGGAGGCTGAGGAAGTGGTATGAAACAGATAGCATTTTTGAAAAACCTACCCTTGCCGCGTATTGGCACTTCTCAATCCTCTTAAGTGAACTGATTGTGTTCTTTATGAGAATAAATGTTTAAACCAGAATAATTGCAATAATGCGGCAATGTGGCATCCATCATAATGATAAAAGGTCGCACATGATAGCAATAAATTGTTGGTGCTCATTATCACTCTAAGTTCCTTCGAAGTGACGGAGCAGACAACCATCGCGCGGAAAGTTGAACGACACATGGTTACTCGCTCAGCGTATTTCGTGATTTTAGGTGTTTGTTATATGTATTTAATTAATTTTATCATTATCATTTCCTACTTGAGCGCTTTTAACAACATCTTTCTTTCCCTCTCTCTGACTGTTTCTCATAACTGGTGATAAAGCACTCTCGTTTAATCTATTTCTGTGTACCAAAACTGTCCATCTAGACTTACGTCTCCTGCAGGATCTCTCGCCGAAGACCTATGGCTGTAGTGGCAGATTACCTATATAATCTGAGAATATTAAAATTTCATTGTGATGTTATATAAACCATCTCAGCTTACTGTTTTACAGCTTATTCATGTGCCATCATCGAAGTGGTTAGCAAGAGGAGTTATAACCAGGGACCGTACTACCCCGGTTAAGATTTAAGTCTTTCGAAGGGGTAAGCCGTTTATGAGGTTACCTATATCATCAACTCCTTGAATGGGTTTTAGTCTTGAATGGGTTGTGGTTCCCAGCACAGCCCACCGTGCTAGGAAAATGGGATGGCGCGAGGGTCTCGACTAGGGTTGCCAACTTTTTCTAGAAGAAGTAGAGTATATTTGATTTTAGAGAGGGTCAATAGAAAAATGTATTTTTTAGCACTTTACATAACAATTTTTTACTACTTGTCTTTAAAAGAATTTTATGACTCCAAACATCTCAATTCTAAGTTATTATAGGATCAGGAGCTCATTTTTAATCAATTTTATTGAAGCCCTTGTTCAGCTCTTCTTGCCGCTTCACTTTCATGACTGGCATCAGTGAAGATTATGCCAAAAAGGTCAATTTATGTTAAAAGAGTATTTTAGCGTACTCTCTCTATTAGTGTTATAGATTCTAGAGTACACCTACAAGAAAAAGAGTACAATACTCTATTTTAGAGTACGGTTGGCAACCCTAGTCTCGACACAGGTGGCATCCCAACCAACCAATAATGTAATGTAAGTAATTTGTTGATATTGATATGTAACTGAGTATCACTGGAACTGGATGAATTAGACGTTGTATTGTGTAGTTATGGGACGCAGATTTGAACCCAAGAAAGCACTTTACTTTGTGTATTATTTAATCACCACTGCTCTCGAAACGGTGAAGATGAACGTCGTGAGGAAACCGGCATGTTCTAGAACTAAAATTCGTAGACATCACATCCACCAACCCACACTGGGTCTGCGTGGTGGATAACGGCGCACTTTCTCTCAAGTCTCACAGATATGCCGGGGCCACACTATACGTCAACGTCAATGCCCATAAACGCTTTAAACATCGCGGTAATTGTTCCGTTGTTCAACGCAATGAATTGAGTGGCCACACTTGAACGGTCAACGCTCATTGAATTCACACCCGTCGTCCATCGGCAATGTGAATGCCGTTGTCAAATTATCGCCGTAGTGGTGGCTACACCTACGGTTATCGCCCTTCAACGCGATGATCAACGGCGATGTCCGTATAGTGTGGTCCCGGCAATAGAAGGCTTATGTTCCAGCAGGCCTGTTACAAAATATTTGTAATATCTGACATGGCAGTAATTTCTAAAAAAGGAATTAATAAGACGTGCCGGGTGGTGCTACACCAGCATTACGTACGTCTCCTTAGAAACATAAAGTCGGACGCATTTGTGGTGGTTCTGATAGCGATCTCAGAAGATAACCATGATTACATCCATGTCATGATACAGTGGGTTATGTGTGTAATCATAAAGGCATTGTTGGTAATGGCTAAGGATGAGGAGCTCGTGGCTAAGTAATTACAGCCGCACGGGTCGATCCATCAGGTTAAGCTACGCTTGCAGTGGATGACCACCTTTACATACCGAGACTCCTCCGTGCCTCAGAAAGTACGTGAAGCCGTTGGTCCCGGTTGTCATTCGTGGATCACAGTTGTTACGGGTCGTCAGAAGCCCGAAAGTCTGACAACCAGTCTTACCAAGGGGTATAGTATTACCCAGTTACTGGGTTGTGGAGGTCAGACAGGCAGTCGCACCATGTAAAATACGTACATGTAAGATTTTCCGCTTAGATTATGAGTTTTAGTATATTTGTGTTCTTTGTTTTGTGCATAATGTAAAATACTGGTATTCAGCTGCATCCGGTTAGACTGGAAGCCAACTCCAACATAGTTGGGAAAAGGCTAGGCAGATTGATTGATTGGCTAAGGATAGAATAAAATAAAAAAACCGTAAATAGAGTTTATTGTTTATTGAACAAAAATCTTTCATCCTTTGTCAGAAGCAGTCAGAATTACACTAACACGAATGTCCAAAACTCCAAACCAAATTTATTTAAGGAAAGGTTACAGTCTACAGCTTACAGTAAGTCTGTTTCACCACCTACGATTAAGTTTCTATTAACTTAATTGGCAGATAATTTTATACAAATTCTGTTCCATTTTTGATTTTATTCGGTGAGTAGTGGCTATTCAGGCATCGTGAAATAGGCCGTAAGCCCATAAGTATATGTAAATTACCTAATAAACGTTAACAAACTTTGCAACCAGCTTCACCATCTTCACCTTCTTCATCACTATTTCGCTAATCTTATAACCCTAGCTCGTCACCTAATTTCTCATATTTCATATTACAGTTCGGTTCTTTCGCGAGTTTAGCTTTTTCAATACAAGTATAATTACGTTTACTTGTTTCGTCCTTGCTAATATCTGCAGTCTCTTCGTCGTCCAATTTCTTATATTTCATATTACCATCTGATTCATTCTTAAGTTTACCCATATTTTTACGACAGTTGTCTTTAGATTCAAATGTTTCTTCATTGCTTTTTTCTAACCCTAGCTCTTCGTCACCTGTTATCTTACATTTCATCGTACACTCGGATTCTGCTGCATTGTTCACGAATTCGAACTGACCAGTATTTTTAAGTTTGATAATCTCACTCCTCACTAGTAATAGGAAGTAGCCACTTATAACTGAAAAGAATAATAAAAGCTTAAGTTTAGGCGTCTTCATCTTTTTATTACTAAAGGTTTTCGACACACAAGTTTTTAAAATTTTTAATGTTTGATGATGGATGAACACAAAGTTTTGAAGTGACTGCAAAACAGTACGAGTTATTTTAAAGTAAGTCTGACTAAAATGAACACTTACTAAAATAAGTAGTTAAGGCCGCAACGAGCATTAAGAGTTTCCATAATAAGGTCGAGACTAGTTCCGCATGTTGAATAATCATGCAAAATAGCCAGATTACGAAGGCGGTGAACAACAAAATTTCGAATATTAAAAGTCCCAGGTAGTAGAAATAGAAGATCTT
Source organism: Cosmia trapezina (assembly GCA_905163495.3). Taxonomy (NCBI): domain Eukaryota; kingdom Metazoa; phylum Arthropoda; class Insecta; order Lepidoptera; family Noctuidae; genus Cosmia; species Cosmia trapezina. The sequence continues at coordinate 22,613,729 of LR991031.1, read as the reverse complement.
TATCAGCTTGAAACTTTTCTGAAATAGAAAAAGAAACATTTTCGTTTTGACTGGCTTCATTAAAGAGATATATTTATTTATTTATACAGGGTGCCTTGTACTTTGACGTACTTTTTCCAGAACATAATACTGTGACCCATTTGCAAAAATTAAGCACCCTATTATAATACCTAGGCGAAAATACATGGGATTCGAGAAAACCCAATTTTTATGTATTATTGAAAATATCACAGAATTCGCCACAAATATCACTATTCTCTATACTCTCAAATTTAACAGCCTTCATTTATTTAACTTTCTCAAACCTTTTGGTGTAACCAAATTTTCTCAATCATCAAACGGCTATAAGTTAAACGGGAAGCGCCAGGGCAGACCGCGAAATTCAAATTTTCGTACGTTTTTTGCAATTTGCAAGTCGGTATTAGGTTGTATGTTGATTAAAATATGATTCACAACTGTAATAAATATGTATTTACAAAATTGTAATCATCAATCATCGTATGTGTTCTAATCCTTCCGACAAACTGTCTACTAATCTGTCGAAATTTTTGTCTTTCTTAAACAACATTATTATAAAAAGTAAATGAGTGTACTCTGAGATACTTTTGTGTTGTCGTCTATGAAATCACTGTTTTCGAGTGAATTTGATAGAATTTCTTTAAATAATTACAGTTCTAAAGTTATTACATGTACAAATATGTAGTCAAACATTAAAAACTTACTTGTTAGAAGTCCTTCTATAACATAAAAAAAAAATCAAAAAGATATACGAATGCAAACTATAAATAGTACAGGGCTCATGCCTCGCATGCATGCCATGCATAAACTGCTACTGTTTGAACGCACAGAACAGTACAAGACAGTACTGTTCTGTGCGTTCAAACAGTAGCAGTACTGTCACAGAATAAATAATAGTACTAACGTACAGAAGTTGCACTCCTTTGATCTTGAAGAAAGCCGCTTTTATAATAGCCTACAAAATCTTTTCCCCTCCATGCGCAAGCTAAATTGCTCTTAATCGCCGCGCTTGAGAGTTGTTATTACTTTGTGTCGTTACTCGTCCGTAACATACCTACGCCGCTTAGCCGAGTACTAGGGCTGTCCGCAAAAAAAAAAAAAATATGGTACCATACCACCATACCATACCATACATACCTTAAGGTATGGTGGTGGTGGTGGTGGGGTATATGGTACCTTTTTATACTTTTATTTTATTTTATGAGTAGTCTATCTAGAGTTGTTTCACTTTAATGTAATGTCTTATAATTTTCAAACGTTATTTTTTATTAATCAATCAAACAATCATCAATTATTTTTAATACAGCATCATCTCGTATAATTATTTAGAAGTGTTCTAAAGTAAACAAGGTACAAACACGTCTTAAAATTGAAAGTGACATTTGGGCCACTTTAGTCGCCTGAACATGGACATAAAACAACTAAAGATGCCTCAACGCACCAGTGGCTAAGTTTGTGCGATCGTACGATCGCGGGTAGGTACAATTGCTTGTTAATCCTAAGTTAATCTTTAATTACTTTAAGCGATTTTGGACCTTACTCCTGGAACAATACGACGCGCATACAAACCCCCACCACTCCGCCGAGAGCTCAAGTTAAATGTCGGCAACTATAGTAAGTAGGTAGGTAGGTAAAAAAAGGTAGCAACAAGACTCGACATTTAGTAATGGATTTTCGTCATTCAAAAAGTAACTATATCACTAATTTATATATAGTATAGTGATAATGTGAATAGTATACTTAAATTTAAAATCTAAGATTTAATTTTTTCATGGGCGGCCGTACGTGTCTCGCTCGCTGAGCGCGTAGTACACCTTGACTGACTTGTAACCCAGAGTTGCCGCGAGCTGTAGGTACTTATCTCGAGCGGAATGTACCAGTGCAAGAGGCCTGGTACTGTGCTGCCCACTGTTCTGCCTCACTGTTCTGCCCTCGTGTGAAACCAGCATAACTGAAGAGCGTACGCAACCGATAAGCATTCGCCAAGTTGCGGGTACTCTTGTAAAAGAGTGTATAATGTTACTGCTGTGGTTACTGGGTTACTATTACTGTCATATTTTAGTAAGCCAGACACTAAATAACGTTGACACATATTATAATACGTATTGAAAAACATCGGTATTATCGCTTTTTGTCAAGTTAAATCGTCACTTTTGCCGTGTGTGCGGTGGTTTGAATGTTGGTGGAAGACAGGCCTATAAGGATGACGACATCACTCATTTACTGTGTGCCCCGTTTTGACTATGAAAATTAAAATGAGTTTTATAAATGAAAAAGGTTAGTATTGTTAATAATAGGGTGTCATTCCCAAACAACTGCACCAGTCTTTAAAAACGCTAGACTTAGCTCCCTCCACCTACCAAACTCTACAGAAAGCTGCTATCCTGAACACTTGCAGAATTGTCCGAAAATTCTTGCAGAACGACAGTGACGCACAAGTATCACACGCACACACAGCACTCACCACTGCAACACAAAGTCAAAATGTAATATCATTACGCCATAATATATTATCATCAAATATCACTTAGTTTAGCACTCTCAGGGGTAGCACTTGGCTTTGGCCCGTGTTATCCTATAAAGCCGGCAGATCAGCCGAGATACAAAAATGTATACAAACAAATAATAATAATAATAATAACCCCACCGCAGTATCTCTACGTTGACGTCGTGGTGGGGCTTGCGCGCTCCGAATTTTAGGTCTGTGCCGGTAGAGTTCACTTTGCCGGAACAGGTCTAGGATGAGGAGCCAGACCAAGAGAGATACAGAAACCCGCAGGGCAGCATGTGGCGACCTGTTGGGCAGTAGCGACCCCACGGACCCTATCTCCCGGGAGAAGTCTTGTTCCTCATCTCTCGCTTGCCTTTATTGGCCGGCTGGAGTGAACACTGACGAGGAACAGAGCTCCCACCTCTTTCCTGCCTTTATTGGCCGGTTTGAGTGGAGATTCGCAAGAGCAAACGTGCTCGGAGGAAGGAAGTATTCCATTAAGTGTTTGTAGGGATCTTGACCATCTTCCGGGCTCTGGGATTGTTCTGAGAACCGTGGGATACCTCTCCACTCCTCACAAGCACCTCAGGACATGTTGCCCCCTTGCCGCTACGACACTATGTGCTAGCGACCTTTTCGGGGGCCCATTATTGTGTGTGCAAGTCACCCCCTGCCATTTTATCCGTGTATTACAAAACATTGATCCAGCAGGGGCCATAGTCCTTCCATAGTTCTAGGCAACCAGTCCACTTTAGCCACTCAAATCCATAGTCCAATCTCTTTATTTCCATATACTGCAATATTCCTGCACCAACCGGGGGTTGTCCTTGGGTGCACTTGCATAGTGCGTACAGGGATAATCGTCGGTTGGTGCCTCATTTCATTGAAAGCGTCTAACGGGCCTCTGCGAGTTGGCTTTGGCCCCTCGTACGCCTTTTAAAGGTCCGGGACTCCAGGGTCCCGAGAATTGTCAAGAAACATAATAATAATAATATAATAATATCCTTGGACATTTCACACAACGCCATCTAGTCCCAAGCTAAGCAACCTAATGCTTGTATTATGGTAACGAGATGGCTGATAAACTACTTATATACATTTTTTTTTTTTTGTAAATACATACATATTATAGATAGAAAAACACCCAGACTCGGAACAAATATTTGTAGGTCGTACAAATATTTGTTCCGTGCGGGAATCGAACCCGATAGTATGATAGTATTCCGATGAAATATTCATGTTTTAAGGAAAATAGACCACTAGGAATATTTTTAATCGGTTTCCTAAAAACTGTCAACTAGCTAAATCTGGGAAATTAAAAAAAAAATATGAAACGAAAATTGGGTTTTCTCGAATCCCATGAATTATCGCCTAGGTTGTACGGGATGCTTAATTTTTGCAAATGGGTCACACATTACGTCCTGGAAGGAATTATGTCAAATTAGACATCACCTATAAGTACACACAAAACACTTCATAGAGAAAAAAAAAGAGATATACACAAAGATAGAAAAGCACAAAGGTAACTGTTTACTTCATTAGATTAGAAATTTCATCCAGCAGATCTGCGAGAGCTGGATGAGAGACGTATAGACACGGTGCGTACAAAACCATACAGGAAAACATAAATTAGACTAAACTTAGGCATAAAAAAAAATTAATTCACTATTCTCACCTTATGTGCTCCAATAATGAATATAACCAAAAGTATAACATCAACAGATAACATTGTCGAAATTATAACCAGGCAATAAATGTTGCTGAAAACAGAATTTACATCTGTTGATAACACTATCAGTGTATACAAGCTAAATATGTTGTTAATCTGAAAACAATTAAATTCAAGTTAATTATGTAAAAAATACTGAACATCTACCTGAGAGCCAATGCCCGTATTTTTTTTTTTTGAGTAATAATCTTCAATCTTATTCTGTCAAAAATGGGTATTAATAAATGATTTATTAATTTATTCACAAATACAGAGTAGAACAATAATTACCATAAACTAATGTAAAAGTAAAAATAAAACTAGTCTAACAGACCGCTACTAGTTGGCAATGTTCCCAAAATGCTGGCTGAATTGCCACGTTGTATGGCAATGCTTAGCCTATGGGCAAAATGAAGGCCAGCATTTTGGTCACATGTTGCGTGGACCAGAATTTAATAAATTATATTAATATATATAAATAATAATTTTATTAATAAGTTATAGTTTAAAAAAACTAAAAAACACACTTTAATACCATAAAACTGAACTGAAAAGTAAAAAATAACTTACCAAACTGGCATACCCCCAGAGGAGCAAACTGTATCTTAGCGGGAAACAGAAACAAGCTCTTTTAATTTCTGGCACTTCCGTACGCATTGTGACGAATATTGGGAATAATACTTTAAACTTGAAATCCTATAAAACTGTTTATTTAGAAAACTTCAATTTATTATATGTAAGGCCACTGGACACTGGACAAGACCACACTAGCCACCGGCACTGGAGAAGGACACTGGTTCCAAAAATACCACTTTATAAATTAGATTATACTCAGTTTCCTAAATTAAGAAACTGTTTAACTATTGTGTAGGCTCGCAAACCAAAAAATATGTTTTTTTTTGTGTTGGTAAGCTTTTTTGAGCAACCACATCTATTAATTTATTTACTTGACACAATCGCTTATGTTGCGCATTGGCAAATGTATGCACGATGAGATAGTTACAAAACCCTTATTAGGTATTCCCACAATGATAGCAAGTAGCCGTTAGGTGAATAGTTCAAGTATGACGAATTATAAGATAAACATTCGGACTTTCCGATTTTTTTAATTTTTTGGGGATTTTGTTGCGCCACTTCTTCTTCTTAGCTAAAGCACTAGGGAGTGGTGAAGGGCGGGCGTTTTGTGGGGACCGTCATGTAATTTTGACGTTCGAAAAGTGTTGTTTCTCAGCCTAATTTGAATAAATGACATTTGATTTTGATTTTTTATCGTTTTTTGCACGCCTCACAACTCTTCAGCGTGTCAGTGTACTCTCGATATGTCGCCTTGTCACAATTATCCAACAAGTAATCACACTAATATTATAAAGGCGAAAGTTTGTGAGTGTGTGTGTGTTTGTTACTTCTTCACGCTCAAACGGGTAGACCGATTTGGATGAAATTTGATATGTAGATATGTGTATGTTTGATGTAGCTTATACCCTGGATTAACACATAGGCTACTTTTTATGCCAGGTCTACGCGGGTGACACCGCGGGGAGCAGCTAGTCATTTATATACTCTCAATATACATGGAATTCATATTAACAGGAAGTTTTAAAAACTAGAGACTTGAAATTATAAGATTAATGTATTTCAGACAGTTATATACCTACCTTGACTATATATAACATATAACAAAATATATAACATATAACAAAACATATAACATATAACAATATATAACAAAACATTTAATTAAAAATTAAGTTGGAAAGACTGTTTGTTGTCACGATTCACGTCGTTACAAACGATGGATTAATATAGATCTTCTTCTATGAGCTTTATTTTATTCTTCGGATAAGCCCTAACGATTTTCACTATCAAACTGATAACTGTTCAAAAGATCAACAAAAAAATTGATGAATTTTCTTAGATTTTTTCCGTAAAATTCATCGTCAACATATTTCTGTCTGCGAGGCGTGCATTTTTGGATTTTGTTTATTTCGCCCACAAAAACGGACTTAATGCCTTAGGCATTATCTGCCAGTCAACCTACCACCTTATCTACCAGTCAAGTCATCATTGACTTGACTGCTGGTAGCGAGGCGGTGGTGAAAAAAAAAATTAATATTCAATTTTTTTGAGGTAAACCTCAAAAGGTTTTCCTTTTGAGGTTTACCGGTCAAGTGCGAGTCGGACTCGCGCACGAAGGGTTCCGTACCATATTATATGTTTAACAATCGCAAAGATAACTTTTTACTTATTTTATAATGATACTGTGATTCACAGTCTGTGAATTACAAGGTTATTTTTTGCAGTTGCAGAAAATCACCGTTTAAACAAAATACCTTATGAATCGCCGTTTTCAGTATTCTTGATTAAATACAGTATTCATGGTACCTACATGGTATAAAGAAGTTTCAAATTCCTAATTTGTTGAATTGTTGCGCTAGAACTTTTGCGGCCCCCTATTTCTTAATTTTAAAAGATAAAAAAAAAATATGTTTTCAATACACTTCCTCGAAAACTGGTTCATATCGCACTACGATTAGGTTCACAATGCAATGTATTTCACACGCGTGCGATTTTTTACTTTCCCGCACGTGTGTGGGAATAAAAATTGCCACAGATAACTTATACCTATACTTAGTCCAAATTGGTTCAATGCCTCTATTCACAACTCTCTATTCGGAGGTGAATGTTTTTTTTTAATCTCGGCAAAGAGATATGCGTCTTTACGGCGTTAATATTTTTTTGAATATTTATGTATTAAATATCATAAAAAACTATGATTATTGCAATAAAAGAAACATTTATGAACAAATTAACATTTATTTGTGTTATAAACTCAAAAATATAAGAATTTTCTATTTTTCATATTAGGCTGTTTATCGGCTTTATACCTTTGCTTCTCCTTCAACCTGGCGAAAGCAAAGCGCAGAAAAAAAAGAAAATTTATTTATTTATTTATTTATTTAACACTTCAAGCACAAATGTACAGAGGCGGACTTAATGCCATAGGCATTTTCTACCAGTCAACCTAAAAATCAAATTTAAATCACAGTTTCGTAATAATTCATGACAAAAATATTGTTCGTTATTTTATTTTATTTCTTCAAAAGGAAAAACGTCGTTTGATACTCGTGGACATTTGTTATTGCAGTTCTCGGCTCAAAAACAACCTCGCCTACGGCTCGGGTGTTAATACCGCCTCGAACGCAATATCAAACGTTCTCCACTTGTATCAAAATATACTATTGTACTCTACTCAATGAGTTCTAGACGATGACACCCCACATGCTAGATTAAAATTTTAATTTTTTTTTTCAAAATGAAAAGTTTATTGTATGGGGACCGACCCCTTAAATTTTTAACTTTGCTTTATTTTTATTATTTGTTGTTATAGCCGTAATAGACAGCGGAGGCTTAGTAAGTTTGTACTGGACTGTACGTGGTTGTCTGATTTCATGGATTTTAATTTTCTCGCGCGGTACCCTAATTATTTTTCTAAAATAAAAATAGTCTAAGTTACTCCTTAAAACATCAGCTATATGCCGTCAAAATCGGTGAAAATTCGTTTGGCAAGTTTCCTAACTTGACTCAAAGTACCATTTTTTTAATCGGACTGCGCTTTAAAATTCCTCTAAACAAACTTTAACATCCCTAAACTTCATTTGAGGCGTAGTTTTGAAAAAGTAATAATGACAAACATTATTACTTACTTATGCAAGTATTTGTGCTTAGTTTCAAGTTCATTAACCAAATTAATAAGATTTTTCATATAAAGTGTATTTCTGTTTTCACGAACACAGATAAAGAATTTCAAAAATCGTCTGGTAATAAACCGTCATAACTTGACTCAAACATTATTTACACCAATTTTAGAGTTAATCAAGCCCCCAATAAAATCCTCCGCTATAAAATTAACTTTTCACCCCTTAGGGGTAGATTTTTGGAAAACCCTGATAACGTTAGTCTTAATTTTTGGTCTCAAGTATAAAAACTGAGTTTTGAGTTAATCGGACCGCGTGTTAAAGTTCCTCCATACAAACTTTGACACCCCCAATCCCTCCTTAGGGGGTAGTTTAGGAAAACTAAAAATGATAAACTTTATAATTTACTTGATGAATATTCGTGCTAAGTTTCAAGTCTATTAACTCAAGGGATAGGATTTTTCATACAAACTTTCATGCCCTATTTTACCCCCTTAGGGATGGAATTTCCAAAAATCCTTCGTTAGTGGATGTTTACACTATATAGTGTAAACATCCACTAAGGAAGGATTTTATAAGGAATCTATGTGCAAAATTTCAAGTCTCTAGGTCCATTGGTTTGGGCTGTGCGTTGATATATTAGTTAGTGACTCAGTCAGGACTTTGATATTTTATATATATAGATTTACCATGTTATTTTAAGACCACATACTTCTTATAGGTTTTCCTGTAATCTACAGGTGTAGAACTATTTTCTGTATTTTTTTCAAAATTAATAAATTTCATAAGGGGGGGAATTGTCAATTTTCGTCTATTTTCTTAAATAACTTCAAAACAATTTATTTTAAAATTATAAAAAATATATATTTGAGACTCTCACAGTAAGACCTTTTATTTGATATATCACACGGTACAGTTTGCAAAACTTTTTTTTAAATTGTACTTATTTTCCCCCAAAAAGGGACCCCTATATTCAAAATTCATTTATTTACGTTACATGTCCGTGTTTGGGTTACCAAAATACATATGTGTACCAAGTTTCAAGTTAATCGGTTCATTAGATTCGGAGCAAATTGGCTGTGACAGACGGACAGACGGACAGACGGACAGACAGACAGACACACGAGTGATCCTATAAGGGTTCCGTTTTTTCCTTTTGAGGTACGGAACCCTAAAAACGAAACCCCTATAGGATCACTTCGTTGTCCGTCTGTCTGTCAGTCTATCTTTTTCTCAGAAACGCGTGAAAATTATGATTTTTGATCAACGCAATAAAAAAATTAAATTAAAAATTTTAAAAACCCCCAACGCAAAAAAGAAAAACGATCATTTAAAAAGTCAAAAATAATACCTATCGTTGAGCCATCAAATTCGGCTGAGTAATACCTATATATATTTTAATTACAGAAATTGATGGATGGCACGATAAGGTTTGCTCATTGAAATGGCGCTATAATGTCGCGGCGGGGTACCGCATATGTAGATAGTCAATCAAGTGAAGGGTCTCTGATTTACTTATGCGGGGTACCCCGCCGTGACATTATAGCGCCATTTCAATGAGCAAACCTTATCGTGCCATCCATAAATTTCTGTAATTATAATATATATTTTATTTTAACATTTTTTAAACAATTTAACAATATAGAAATGCATTGTTAATACTGCAGAATGTTAAGTTTCGTACTGCAAATAGAATTAAATACTTACTGATAAAAAAAATGAAAACAAACACTATTATCTGCTATTTTTTTTCAAGAGTGTACTGTGTACTGGATATCCTGACTGCAGCATCAGCTCATCATGTAGCCACCCTTGAATTTTATGTAGAATGAAATACTGATCAAAACGAATCCAAACACGACATATCTGCTATTATTTTTTCAAGAGTGTACTAGTGTGCTGGATATCCTGGCTGCAGCATCAGACCAAGAATTCCATAATCTTGCATAGATAGATAGAATACATGGATGTTTCAAATTTTAAGTCACACTAAGGTTTGAAAGTAAAGTAAATACCCATTACGCGTCTAAGATGCCTACCGCAGCTAACAAAAGAGCGGATAACTTTGAAACGTCTGAACTGATTTTGATAAAACATGTCTAAGAACCATCGCTGGAAAACCTGCTTTCAAATAAAAAAAACTGCATCCAAATCGGTCCACCCGTTTAAGAGCTACGGTGCCACAGACAGACACACAGACACACACACACACACACACCCTCACACACATAACGGTCAAACTTATAACACCCCTCTTTTTGCGTCGGGGGTTAAAAAAATACGGCAATTTATACGTAGGTACTGTCGTCCTGTTGTAGGTGTCATGTTAGGGTTTGTCGAGAAAACATCAAGTTTGACAGAACATGTATGGCAGCGCTGTCAGAAAACGAGAAAAGCATTGAGCTGTCATAAAAATTACTCACGCGATAACGAGTAATTGTCACGTGTGTCGCCTGCTGGTCGACTGAGCTCTGCTCGGGTGAAAATCTAGAAAACGAATTTTCCCAGAAATGAGACATAGACAGACAAGCTTACGCTAAGCCAGGCAGCCAGTTCCTGGTTCAGGCAGAAGCTTTTTCAAAAAACAACAAATGCAATTTTTACTTCAAAATAGATATCAAGGTTCCAAATTCAAAACTATGGGCAAAGTAGTACATACTTTGCCTTTTGCCCAATTTAGAATTTAGCCTGAAGAGCCATCGCAACAACCATGTTCATTTAAAATTCACAATTCTTTATTACATTCCACAATGTTGTTAAAACAATAACGTCACAGGTCACAGCATAGAAGGTGAGAGGAGGAAGAGCGTTTATTTTTTTAATATTATTTATATAGGGTGACTGGTAATTAGTGACCGATACCTAAACACATGATTGTGCTCATGATAACAAACAACTTTTACTATGGGACCAAACCTGAAATCGCGAAAAAAAAAATCAGCTGCTCCCTACATTTTGGCGAGTTATGCGAACATGAATGTATGGGGCAGCTGATATTTTTTTCGCGATTTCAGGTTTGGTCCCATAGTAAAAGTTGTTTGTTATCATGAGCACAATCATGTGTTTAGGTATCGGTCACTAATTACCAGTCACCCTATATAATCTGGTAATTTTATTTTATTACTACTACTTCATTTAAAAATTCTTTTTTTAAATTAAATAAGAAATTGTATAAGTACCTATACATTATAAAAGACTATCGAAAACGGGTCTTATCGCGATATTCTTTTTAACAAGTAGTTACCTGTTTACCTCGTTAAAAAGAATATCGCGATAAGACCCGTTTTCGATAGTGTTTTATAATGTGTACAAATCGCGAAAGTTTAAAAAGTTTAAGTACCTATAACTTTTTGTTATTTTTATTTTAAGGTAAATAGTATTAAGTAGACTAGGTATAAAATTATGAATGAATTAAATGTTGTCCTTTTCGAGACTTCTAATGTTAAATATTGTTAAGAAACTGTCCTACAATTACCATATAGTATAAGCTCATGCCGCCTGTGATACAGGTTTATCCTAATACAGGCACCTTTTTTTTTTTTTTTTTGAGGGTGGGAAATCATCAAATAACTTCTCCCGCTCTGGGTGGAGCGGGAGGGCGTGTCAGACTTTTACTGACTAAAACCCACCCGTGTTCCTTCAGTTGCCTATGCCAGGGCCGCGGTAACCCCTTCAGACAACCCGCGACCCCAGCGGCGTCGGCCCTATTGGGCGACGTCACTTGCTGACATCTCTTTGAGGCGCGCGTGGAACACAACGCGCCGTCGACTCGGGCCTGGTCCTTACCGGACGGCGAGCTACCCGCTGCTCACCGTCCGCAGGCCCGCGCCTACGGTGGCCGGAAATCGCCCCGCGATTCCCGCCGCCCAGGGCGTCTCCTGCGGCGACTGAGGGCGTGAGGCTGCCTCTCCCTCACGCGTTCCGCCTCCTCCTTCGCGAGCATCACTTCGCAGAAGGAGGTGACGGCCTCCCATGCACTCTCGCTCCGCACCATGGCCTGGACCAGGCTCGGACGCGAGAGATCGCCGCCGCCGATCGCCTCCGTGAGAACACGGCGGTGCTCTGCCCAAGCCGGGCAGACCTCCACTGTATGCTCCACCGTGTCCTCCGGGCGATCCGCACAATGGTAACACCCGGGCGTTTCCTCCCGCCTTATGCGAAACAGGAACCTCCCGAAACAACCGTGTCCGGTGAGGACCTGCGTCAGGCGGAAGGTGAGGACGCCGTGGCGCCTCTCTAACCACTCCTCAAAGAGGGCACCTAGCATTATTATTACCTTTGTAAATTATTTCTAAGATTTTATGTTATTATTTTACCAATTATTATTAATACTGAATAAATATTCTATTCTATTCTATTCTATTCTATTTCACCATCAAATTAAATATTAGAAGAAGAATCTAATATTGAATTGACTATTTTAATAATATGTTGGATGGGATAAGGCGGGATAGCTGGACTCCTTTAATAAATATTGGTCCTTGGCAGCTCTGGACAGAGAGAGGTGGAAAGAGAGTAGGTAGGCCTTTGCCCAGCAGTGGGACAATAATTATGACTAGTAAAAAAAAAAAAAATTCAATGTTTCGGCATTATCTCTTTATGTTATAAATAATACCTGCTAGAGTTTATGTTTTGTTCTAATCAGGGAGTAAAGAAAGAAGTTTGAAATAAATGGTTTGAGTTTGAGTTTCGTACAAGGATATTTTGGTGCGTGGCCAAAATCGGGACTAACGCTGCCATCTTGATTTTAATACAATTTTCTTAAATGCCGAACTACGCCCCCCTGTCAATGTTACTCATGCGTCAAACAAAACCTCCTTGTAGCACAAGGATCTGTTGGCGCAAAATTGTGAACCTAAAAGCGACGCAATAAGAACCACTTTTCGACGAGTGTATTGAAATGTCACTTTTCAATAGGTACCGTAAGTATGCAGCAAATATATTTATTATTGCTATTTAAGCCATCTTATTGTTTTACCAAGCTTATTACTGTATTAAGATCTACCATAAATGCTCGGTGATTGTTCAGTGATTATAAGATTTAATTTTCATAAAATAAATATATCCAGATTCAACATTGTTATTAAAACATTCAGTAACATATAAAAAAATACGTAAGTTCAAACAATATGTAATAGGTATCTGGATGACATACCCATTCCTGTGCATTGTCCTTCGAGCCGGATCACACACACACACAGGAACACACACAGGGCACAGGAATGGTATGTCGTCCAGGTGGTGTGAGGACTAAGCTAAAACACCAGTAGTTTGAGAATAGTAGACTATATTATAAGGTTCACAAGGTTATCAAACAAACGGTACTAGGTTAAAATTGGCGAGAAATGAATAAGTTATGTTTGCGATCGCTCAGTAGCGTGGACGATGACGCAGTGCAGTGCGTGAACGTTTCCACGTACACGGACCTATTTCAAGTTCAAACATTTTGGTTCTCACGTCGTGTGTTGTAAATTGTTCCTCTTTAGTTCCATATGTTCTATTTAGTCTAGTTCTTCTTTTCAAACGTTTTCTATTTCCGCTTGATTTTGTTTACTTGTCATCATACATTGTGCTTCAGGTGAATTGTTCACGAATTTGAACTCGCCGCTGCTCTTCAGTTTGATGACCTCACTCCTCAGTAGCAGAATGAAGTAAGCTTGCACAACTGGAAAAAATTGCTTTGATTTTAGATAGGTTGATAGAATTGTTATTTTTGCGTACTTGTTTTAAAGCTTCGACTAATCGTTGCCATAATAGTAACTGTTAACTACAGGGTGTCTGAACAAGATGTGGTCAAAATTAAGGGTGTGGTACAGACCATCAAACTGAACACCATTCTCCATGGGGCCAACATTGTAGTCATACATTTCACATACAATGTGATATAATAAGACATATACATTATATTTGTTCCGTGAAGGATTCCAACCCACCACCAGCAGCAGCTACGTATAGTGAGTTATCACTGCGCTTCATGTAATCAGTCATTCGAAGGCAAGCTGGCACTATAACCATTCATTCTCGGGATAAGATATGCTCGTGATACACTGCAGGGGATCAGAACCAGATGGACAGATATGGTGCCCATGCTCAGATCACAAATCGATGATAATGGTATCGTTATACGACATGATACGTTTCGAAGCAGGAATCAAAGAAAGGCAGGTTTGCAGTCCTAATCTGAGAGAGAGAGGGAGATCACAGTGTGATGATATTATGTATGTCAATGACCTTGAGTAGTTAGCTTGCGTATTCTGTGCTGAGCTCACGCAACGCGTCGTACCTACGTTTAGCCAGAAATAGGACTCGCCCGTCAAAGAGCGCTGTCCCAAATTAGACGCATTATTAATTTATTATACATAAAAAGGTATAATATTGAACCACGTACCTATACTCAAACATAAATACTTAAATTATATTTAAAATGCTAAAAGGTTTTATAGAAATACGCTTGATAGTTTATGCGTGATTCTCCGTTATTTTATCCGCGTTATACATAACTTTACAAATGAATGAATAAATATAAACTAAAATATTCACATTATTAGCCTATTACATATATTTTTTCCAAATCACAAAGATACTCGTGTAAACGTGGTCTTTAGTTTAAAAACATTAAAAGTCGGTTATCGTCGCCTTAAAGCTTTAGGTAGACATTAATGAATATCCTTTCCATATGTGGGTTAGTTATGTAGCCATTTGTTACGAAAACTACTTATAAAATATAATCTTAAAAAAATTATGCTCACCTAAAGTCACGAGAAAAACTGCGTAGCTTAACAAATACTTCGTTGTGTCCCTTGAAGCCCAATGTACTATTGATATACCGACTGCCACCACCATCAATAGTATCGTCACTATCAGCTCTCCGATGCAGAAGATGTAGAATCCTCTTACCAGGTTCACGTTTTTCTGTTACAGAGGAAGATTCATTAGATATTTCAAGGTTTTTAATATTTTCACTAACAGTTACTTATGCTTGTCCACGGTTTCACTCACTTCTCTTAACTCGTTCACCCATTCATGTGTAATTGAGTAGCAAACAGCTTTACAAACTGTAACTCAATTATGTAAGTAGCAAGAATAAGGAGAATAATCGTCGTGCTTTCCACCGCTGGACATGGAACTCCCAAAAATGGCATAGAAATAACAACAATCAACGTCCAAAAAAGAATTAAGTGAACATTGGGTTAAACATCTTACCTTATGACTTCCGACTATAAACACAATAGTCGCCACGAAATCTGTTATGAACAGAATAAAAGTGATGAGTGCTATAGCAGTATATAAAATGATCCAGATCACATATTTCTTGTTTCCACTCATCAAACTCATCACTATCGTACTCAGCGTAAAATACGCCAGTATTGGTATGATCAATGCGCCTGCTATCTGAAACACAGAAAAACACGTGATATTATACATATTAGTTCAAAGTTATGTAATTATACAAAGTGGAGGCGACAATAAAATAATAGTATAAATAGTTTCTTTGTTTGTTTTTTTTCGTTTATGATATTTTTTCAAATAATCTTTGACTTTTGCCAGAATTTTCATTAATAGTCGTCCCCACATGGTATAGTTATAATCACCAAATTGGTGTTAGGATAGTACTGGCCCCTTGAATTTCATTGATTTTAGAAGATTGATGTCTTAATTTGGATGCCAGTTTAGGTACTTGACAAAACATTAGGTTTTTGAGTACTGTCAAATCAGAATATAGAGAGATTTTTAAATATTTCAGCCTTTTCTTGGCTTCGTAAGTTCTTTTTGATTTGTTGTTATTTTTTGGAATCTAAAGCACGATACTTTTTTTTTTCATTCTTTTTAAGTACCTACCTACTAACCTATCATAAAATAAGGCCACATCAAAAATATGCAAAGCAGCAATGTTGAACAATTCGGCTATAGTATAAATTTGCTATTGTAATAATATAAGACCATACTGACGGCCCCAGAATTATGAATAGGTATCAGCATGGGCATGTGATATGAAGGAATGAGGAACATGACGTAGTGAGGAAGGTTTTGAGTATTGATGTGGATGGCTTTAAGAATAGAGAAGACCATAAGAACAATGAATGGATTGTGAGAGAGATGATTATTATGGTTAGGAAGAAAGTAAATTCTGAGATGATGGTATACCATCAAATCAATATGTAACTGGCAACAAAAGTTAGATGAAGATCGCATTAAATAAACAACTAGCTGTTGCCCACGATTTCGTCTGCGATCCAAGATGAAATGTAGTAATTATGTGCTTACACAGGTTATGGTCTATGTACCAAATTTCATCCAACTCCGTTCAGCCGTTTTAGCACGAAAGTGTAACAAACAAACAAACAAACTTTTGCATTTATAATAGGTATTTAGCAAGGATACTAGTAGCACCACGAGGTTTCACCCGCATAAGTCGCCATACCGTAGGAATATCGGAATAAATAGTATCCTACGTCCTAACCCAGGTTATGGTCTACCCATGTGCAAAATTTTATCAAAATCCGTGTATCCGTTTTAGCGTGAAAGCGTAACAAACAAACTCACTTTCGCATATAAAATAATAATGATAGAAGCTGCACCAACATAATAATGATCATCTCCACGGACTTATCCTGGATAGGTCTACGCAGATGATCATTAATCCCAAGTTAGATTTAGGTACGCCCTCTATCATTCGTTAGGTATCATTTATAGCCACCATAGTAAAAAATACTCACAATTTTGAAATAGCCCCACGCTAGCAAGCCGGGACGTAGCGGCAAACAGAAACAACATCTCTTAAACTCTGGTATTTCGACTGTCATTTTGATCTTCGCTACTGTCTTATTTGGCTAACAGTCTGTTAAGTATTCTTGGATAAAACTGCAATCACTTTTTAAAAACTCTAGACTTCTATTAATTTCCAAAAAGTTAAACACTTACGAATAATATCTAAAGTAACACAACTAAATTAATCATCCTCTTTTAATCTGACAAAATGACAATTAACGATAATTACAACTCTATTTAAAAGTAACCTAACCTATACACCCCTTAACTACTGACAACCCACGACTACGGAATTTAGCCAAAGATTTGTTCCAATTTGATGATAACAACAACAATGTTTACATTAACCTAACCTAACCCAAACCTAATCTTACATGTGCCGGAATACTACCTACTGACTACGCACTATATAGGCACTAGGCACGACTAGTAAAAATAAACGTGAAGCGTGTTTGAAATAAATAAGCGAACGCTTATGTTTATGATATAGAAAATTTATTCATAGCTATCATAGAATTAACAGATAAGATAGAGGTGTTTCGAAGAGTAGAACGATGGTCAATAGAAGAGTAAAGAAAAGCGAATCACTGTTACTAACACTAGATATACGCGAATACTTAAGAACTTTAATAGTCATACGAAACAAAGTATCGAATATAAACGTCACAGCATCGAGCGACGTGCGTTCCGTGTCAAGGCTAGTTTTCTACTGGCCGGCCCAGCAGCCGGCGCCCGTCGTCGCCGGCGACCACCCAATCCGGCGCCAGCACCTAGCGGCATGGCGGTGTGGGGGCGTGGGGCCAGTAAGGCAACCCATTTGCAAGAGTAAAACATCTCTTTGTCTATGAAAACAGAAAAACTGAAGAACTGTTTTTCGATAGCCCACTGGTATATGTACTTTTTGGTCCACCATTATGTGTAAAAATGAAAAGGCAAGCGATACAATCTGTATTTGGTATGCGTAGTTACATTTTCTGAAAACGTCCTTGGCTCGACGCATTCCTCATCGAACTATTTCGGACCAAATGGTTGAGATTTGGAGGGCGACCTTGACCTACCTCATTGCCACTCAGACAATGAGGTTGGTCAAGGTCGTCCTTCAAAACAACTAGGTACGATTATACGTATAGGCCTGTGCTGTTTGTTGAATGGGTGTGTCTCGTAAAAAGTTTGTAGAGTGCCTTCAACGACGAAGTCAAGCAGATGAAGTTATTTAAATGCTTACCTGAATAAATAGTACAGTAAATAATATAATCTGATGCCTCATCGATATTATAATAATTTTAGAAACAGTTTTAATGAAAGTTGTAACTAAAAATAAGAGAACTTTCACTTAATTATAACAGTGATATCATTAGACCTTGACTATATTATGCCATGACTCATTGGTGAAAAATAGTTTTAATTCGGTCGCCCGTTTTTGTTTCCCTTAGAATAGTTAAAGAATAAAATTGTACATAATTTTTATACAATAGTTTAATTGTAATAAAGTCCTAATTGTGAAGAAGGAGAAGATTTAAATCTTCTTTAAAACCATAGATATATAAAAAACAGGAGAAGTGGCAAGCGGGCGAATCTGTGTCGTTCATAGTACAAATTCCGTCTCCGCGAGCTAGTGCGCTTTCGATTGTAACCGTGACAATTTATAAGAATGCCGTGTTGCTCAGTGGTTTCTTGTAAAAACCGAAGCCATAAGTAAATCATGGAATCACTTTCCATATGTAAGTACAAGCATTTTACCGTGTTTGTCTCTAAAATCATGAAAGTGACAAAGGGAAAAGTGGAGACACAGGGTTCCGATACATTTAAACATACTGGGTACATCTCCTTCTTTCTTATATCTATGTTTAAAACGCACATTAAGCAGCCAGCCATATAAGTTGAGGGAATACTTACATTGCTAACAAAAATGCATTTTACTTCTCTCTCTCATTTCCTTCACAAGGACGCATAAACTAATTGATTAGCATTCGAAAATATTAATGTTAAACTCCAACAATATTTTATACAGTCAAAGTAAAGTAGTAGTAGTTTAAATTCAATCTCTTAGTATTGTATATTTGCCTAACACATATTGTGAAAGCACTACATATGTAGCTACTATAAAGTTACCGTTTAGTGGTTACGTCTATCATTGACTTGAATGTGCCCTGGTGGTTGAGAGTACCTAACTATGTTGTCATGTTCACTCAAATGTCTCGCTGGTGGTGGCGAGTGTGTTGGATCATTAAATTTCTTTCAAAATGATTGAGCTGAATGGTGCTGATCCATGCGTCATGTTCGTGAACGGGCGCCGTCAGTTGTGACTGGTCATCTCTTAGCTGCGAGTCTGCGACAAATTATTAGGGTTCCGTACCAAAATGGTAAAAAAGGAACCCTTACGGTGTCACTCAGTCTGTCTGTCTGTCTGTCTGTCACAGCTGGATATCTCAAGAACTACTAATGCTATCAACTTGAAATTTGGAACAGTTTTAGATGACGTTTACCCAACTATTTTGTAAATAAGAAAGAAATAAAAATATTTATATTTTTTTTGTAACAAGTGCTGAAAGGGGGTCTTAAAAATTCAAAGTGGGGCTATTAGAGCATATGGGGTATCATATGAAAGAACGCTGTTTGCGCATTCTCATACGTTTTTTAATTTTTTTTAGATCCCATAGTTTTCGACTTTTGATGAAAAATGTAAAAAAAATACCGTTCGGGGAACGGTATTTTTTTTACATTTTTCATCAAAAGTCCCTTAACTCCGAAGTTTGCAAAGAAAAATCTGAAATTATTCTATGTAATAGAAGTTTTATGTAAAGATTACAGGAAAAATAAAACGATGTCTCTAAATAGCATACTTTTTTAGAAATCAGAACGGAACCCTCGGTGCGCGAGTCCGACTCGCTCTTGACCGGTTATTTTAATTTAGTTGTATTTAGTTTTAAACTTTTTATTACGGACACTTTTAACATGCACGTCTTTCTACATAATTCTCACATGTATATTTTCAACATGGATGATTTATCCAGTATTTTATAACAATATTTTGATTTAATAGAGTGACCGTTTAGTTTCTTGCCCGTACTTATCCATAGGTTACCTACTACGCTTTGGAATGGGCGACCAGTTTCAGCTTTCTGACTGACCGACACCTTGACAGTTCAAAAGTGGCTGTAATTGGTTTATTTGAAATAATTGTAATCAAAACAGAGTATGTATTTGCTTAGTGCTATCCATTTAAAAACATACTTACATTTCTTTCCATAAAATCGGTATAGAAAGATAAAGAGAAATAGGAAAACAATGGAATAGATGGTAGCAATTCATTATTTTTAGAGCTATGTCACTGGAATTTCAAAAATCAAGATCGTTGACAAATGTATGAAAAGAAGGGAACCCGCGTTAGAACCTTGCGGTATCCCAAATTTGTCATAATACCAACCAGACTCATGATCTCAAACTGAATCCAATTACTTTCTGTATTTCTATCACTCAAGTAAGACATACGCCAAGCGAGAGGAGTACCATCGATACCATAAGGTGCCAGCAGATTCTACATTTAAAATGTAGTATTGATGATTCACTTTATCAAACGCACCGGGAAAGTCAGTGTAAAATGCATCAACTTGATTGCAGCTCACTGCTGGAAAATAGTATTGGCTAGTCTAGGAAACCCAAAATAATCAAAATAGTTCACTAGAGTAGATAAATTACCCTGTGACACATGATATTTATTGATAACTAGCCGTGACTTCACCTGCGTGTATTTTGTATCACATAATTATTTAATACAAATATCCAAGAAGAAAAGTAGCTTACGTCTTTGTACATAACCGTCAAATTTCATAACGATCAGTTTACCAGTTTAGGCGTGAATAGGTAACAACACAAAGGTTTAAGAATAACTTTATTTCTCATAAGAATTGCATACATAATTCACTTACTGAGAAACAATATCTAAAAGTAAGATTATTAATTAGAGCGCACAGATGTACATATATAAAATAACAAAAACAAAATAGCAAAGAAAAAAATAATAAAAAATGTGGGTAAACAGATAATACTTAACTCAAACTCGATCGTCAACCAAACACAACATGGATGTAAGAATTAGATTTTTACTAGATGCGGCATTGATGGCGTTATTAGCATGTTTGTTATTAGAAGATTATTTTATTTTTAGTTTATTGTTTTAGTTAGATATAAAGACAGATAGACATACATAATTTCTTTCACATTTATAATACTTATTAGTATATATGTAAAAATAGATTTAATATTGTGAAGACCACGGCTTAGCAATTCCCCAGCTTTGCCATTTAACGCCTCACTTACTGGTCTTATGATAAAACCAACCAGTAGGCTACTCTAAAAGCTGGCTGTCTTTAAAATACGACGAAAAATAATCTCTCATGTAATATGTGTATATGTGTGTATGTGTGTCTCATGTATGAATATTGTGGTTATGGCGAAAATGCGAAGGTATTCAATAACTAACAGAATCCCGTACAAAAATCTTAAACTCAAAGCATTTACTTCAATTCGGTCTGTCAAAAAGATGAAGCTAGTTGCCCATTCCAAAGCATGTTCTTATATGGAGAATAACGGGCAAGAACTCTATGGACAATCTTCAAAATAAAAAAAAAATAGTTATAACTTTAAAATGTAGCGGGTTTTACACCAAAATTCCCGCCCCTTATCATGTTTTCAAGTAGTAATGTGTCATTAGTAGTATCTCGGGAAACACTAGATAAGGTGTACCTAAAGGTTAAATCACTATATATATATGATATTTTCAACAGTTGTCAGTTCATCTGAGCCAACGCAACCATTAACAGGTTCACCATCCGCGTAGAAGACACACTAGTTGAACAATCAGCACATACCATAATAAGTACATGTGGTTCGTGGGTCTGAGGGTTCATACTACAGACTTTGTTATTATTAAAATTTAGTGCAATAATTCAGCTGTACATTTGTATCAAAAGTGTTAGCCTTGTCGTAAATTGAAAGGTGTAGAGTTAAAAAAAAGTGTGATATAGAAATATCTGACCGTCTCAATAACGAAGATCAAAATGAAAGGAGAAATTCCAGTGTTCAAAAGATGTTGTTTTTGTCTACCTCTACGATATGGCTTGCTCGCGTGGGGATATTTCAAAATGGTGAGTATTTTAGACCTAGAGAGGGCTAAGAGACCAACTTTACGACGTGTCTATTAACTATCGTTCAATGTTACAGATAGCAGATGCGATTCTAGTCGTAATAATGGCGTATATATGGATAAGTACTATAAATATAATCAGAACATATGTAAAGAAAGACAACATCAGCTGGTTTTATAAAGACCTGATTATATCAAGTATTGCAATTACGATTTTCTTTACGGATTTCGTAGTGACCATACTGTTTATCGTTGGGGGACATAAGGTGAGATTTGAATTCTTATTTTAATTTATCTATATATCGCAGCCAACTACCTTAATTAGCCATTTAGTTAGCAGCCTAGCTTTTGGAAGTAGCGCTCGCAAGCGGGCCGGCCGCTACCGCGGCACCGCTCGCTTTGCCTCGCTTGGCTCGCGTGGTTTGCCACAGTTCTAACCTAATCTTCCCATTTGGTCAGG
Organism: Cosmia trapezina; assembly: GCA_905163495.3. NCBI lineage: Eukaryota > Metazoa > Arthropoda > Insecta > Lepidoptera > Noctuidae > Cosmia > Cosmia trapezina. The sequence goes on along the minus strand of LR991031.1, from coordinate 22,591,442 downwards.
GTGCCCCGGCTTAGTAAATGCATCCAATTCGGCTCGCATGTGTTTTGTCGCAGTTCCAACCTAACCTATAATTGAATATCATTCAATTATAGGTTTGATTATTGATAGCTAAAAGGCTGTTAACTAGTCTGCGACATATTATTATATAAAGCTGAGGGCTTGAGGAAATGAGGAAGTGGAGAACGGGCGTTTATGCGATGACGTAAAGTGGATGAGTTGATCGCTCCTATGTCATTATCGAGAGGCTGTTGTCCATCGATGATTCTATTATTCCAATAAAAAAGGCTAGTCATTAGCAATCATGAATTCATGACTCATCCTTGGCACAATAAGTAGCTAATACATATTTTTCTTTTGCAGAAAAACGTGAAGCTGATAAGAGTATTCTATTTCCTCAGCATGGCGATGTGGGTATTAACTTGTATATTGTCTGCCATAGAAGTCGTTACAACAATACAGAAATTAATAGCATACAACTTGCATTATTGGGTGAGATGTGTGCTGCCACTCCCATTTTTTTCCGTCGTATTAGGTGAGCATATTTTTGTTTTTAAAATAGTGTCATTTGTTAGAAATTATTTTTCTTTATTAAGGAGCTCGTGGCTAAGTAATAACAGCCGCACGGGTCGATCCGTCAGGTTAAGCTACGCTTGCCGGGGTGGGTCAGTGGATGGGTGACCATCTTTACATATCGAGATTCCTCCGTGCCTCGGAAAGCACGTTAAGCCGTTGGTCCCGGCTGTCATTCGTGGATCTTTGACAGTTCGTGGATCTTCGTTACGGGTCGTCAGAAGCCCGAAAGTCTGACAACCAGTCTTACCAAGGGGTATCGTATTACCCAGTTAGTGGGTTGTGGAGGTCAGATAGGCAGTCGCGCCATGTAAAATACTGGTAGTCAGCTGCATCCGGTTAGACTGGAAGCCGACCCCAAGATAGTTGGGAAAAGGCTAGGCAGATTGATTGTTAGAAATTATTTTTAGCCACTGTTTAGAGAATTATTCTCTTATTATTGACTGAGTCATTGACTTGTAACTATTAGTAGAAGCTTGGATACAATTTTATTATTAAAACTATAAAATGAGAGGTATCGTGGGACACCCGGATGGAACACGAAATTCCTTTCGCTTTGACCGTCACGACATTTTTTTAATTTTGTAGCAAATTGTCGTGATGGTCAAAATGTTACAGGTTTTTCGGTCTGGCTCTCAATCGCCAAGTGTGCAGAGTATAACGTGCGTTAAGGCACTACGTTCCGATTAAATTAAACTATCCTCTTTATTTTTCCAGCTGTGCAGAGTTACTTCCTTATGCTACTGAGGAGTGAGATCATCAAACTGAGGAGTAACGGCGAGTTCAGATTTGTGAATAATGCGGCTGAAGCAGAATGTACCATGACCATCGAAGAAAAGTTAGTGGGAGAAGAGACGGTGAAGGAAGTCGTAATAAACTAAACGAGGACCAAGAAACATGACGCGCAAAAATGTAAACTTGAAAAGTTAGAGATAAGTGAATTTCTCACTGAAATTGAATTCAAATAATTTTAAACCTAAGTTTATGGTAAGTTGATGTTGATCTATGTATTTGTAAATAATAAATAATTTTGTAAAAAATCTTGGATGTACTAATTTATTAGGATATATAAAAAAAAACATTTAAAATAGTGGCCCACCAGTATCGGGAACAGGGGGCCTACTCCCTAAGTCCGTCCGTCTTTCCGTCCGTCCGTTCATCCGTCCGTCTGACATTACGATCCATCAAAACAACACAACACAAGTTAAATTTTTCGGACGCGCAAAAACACATCGGGAGTAAGGACAACTGGCAAATCATGTTGTCATTCATACTTCGTTCGTTTCCCGAACCAATCATCCATCCGTAGGTGATACGGAGTAGGAAACGCCCGTAACGAAGGCCGAAACTACGGGAGAGACAGGAATCTCCTAACAATTCGGGCCGTGTCCAGAAGTACCGCTTTATGAATCAAGCCCTTGATCCAGCTGCCCAACGAGAGCCTCCTTAGGTGTTGGTCGAGGCTCTATAACTATACTTATAATAAATCTGTAGAGAGGTCAATTCTGTACATGATATATATTTTCAAAATAACTATCAGGGGGTAATTAGTGATCGATACTGATGCCCAAAATGCAATCAGTAAAATTTTTGTCTGTCTGTCTGTCTGTCTGTATGTTCCAAAAAGTACTCGACGGATTTTAACGAAACTTGCTAAAATTATTCTTCATACTCCTGGGGAGGTTATAGTATACTTTTCATCACGCTACAATCAATAGGAGCAGAGCAGTGAAGGGAAATGTTGGGAAAACGGGAGAAGTTGCTCCATTTTTTAAGGTTCCGTCGCGTCTGCAGCCTTAATGGTTAAAGCTACATAGAAATCATTAATGACAGAAATGTTCTACATAAAATTATCTAAAAAATATCCTACAACAGAATATGTCTATCTTTTATGGTTGACTCACAATAACACGTGTAACTCCCGATAGCTTAGCAGTTCGGAGCTTTCTGATTATATTTGTTTACACTTACGTTTATAATACTCTCACTCATCCCTAATTAAAAGAAGTTAATATTATTACTTATTCAATAAAAAAAGAATCATAGTAATCGGTATAGAAACACCAAACTTATACATCATTTATAGATTTGAGAAAAGTAGACGATGTTGTTTATCCAACTTACCATGCAGCTTCCCAAGCGCGTGGTTTGCTTGAAAATGATCAGCATTGGGATGACGCTTTAGCAGAATCCTGTGTTAGTGATAATCCACGACGGTTACGCCATTTATTTGTAACATTGCTCACATTTTGTAATTTGTCAGATCCTGTCAAATTGTGGGAAAAATATAAAGAAAAATTTGCAGAAGACTTTCTTCGGAATATATGTTTGTTTCTCGCATGGTCTTCGTGTCTTAATGTTCACGTGCCGGACGGGTCAACTTTCAACATAGTTTACCCGGAAGCTTTGCGCTGAAGTATTTTCGTTCTATAGGTACTTAAGCCTCATGTGAAAGTGATCTAAACAATATTACCAATACATTAAGTTAATAACATACAAGGAGTTACATGCTGACGGAGTCGCGGGCACAGCTATTAATAATAATATTCTGCGGTTCCTTATTGCCATATTTTTCAACAGTATTGTGGATTGACATATTATATTTCCCTACTAAACTACTACGACTACTACTTCTACTATTTTTTATACGAAAGTTAATCTGTCTGTTATATCAAAACCACTGAACCGTGAGGAAGGACATATTATGGTACTTTTTTACGAATAACGATGGAAACGCGGACGAAGTCGCAAGCAAAAGCTAGTCTATCTATCTATATCTATACATATAATAAATCTGTAGACGAGGCGTTTCTGTACATTGCAAATATTTAAAAAAAAAATAGTTGGGGTGTTAAAGAATCACCAACAGATGCCATTTCTACCATTTTTGTCATTTTTGTCTGTTTGTCTGTTTGTCTGTTCGTCTGTTTGTCTGTGAGAGTTCATAAATTTTTGTGCAAGTATCACGTCAAAAGTACAAAACCAATGTGGTTAAATTTTATACTCAAATATTGTGTGTGACTCAGAGTTTTACTTAGTTTTTGTTTCATCGCAATCGCTTCAGTCTATCAAAAGATATATTATGAATTTAAAGAAGAACTTTTCATTACCGTGTCTTCATACACGTAACGACATCTATTGATACCAAATGGTACTAACAATAAAAATCGCTTTATAGGGGTGGTTAACCTGATGGGTCGATCCAGCAGGTTAAGCTACGCTTGCCGGGGTTGGTTAGTGGATGGGTGAGCATCTTTACATAACGAGACTCCTCCGTGCCTCGGAAAGCACTTTAAGCCGTTGGTCCCGGCTGTTATTCGTGGATCTTTGACAGTCGTTACGGGTCGTCAGAAGCCCGAAAGTCTGACAACCAGTCTTACCAAGGGGTATCGTATTACCCAGTAACTGGGTTGTGGAGGTCAGATAGGCAGTCGCTCCATGTAAAATACAGGTATTCAGCTGCGTCCGGTTAAACTGGAAGCCGACCCCAACATAGTTGGGAAAAGCCTAGGCAGATTGGTTCTATTGGTGGTTGATTAGTAACGCTAAAAGAATTTCAAATATAAAAAACCGGCCAAGTGCGTGTTGGACCACGCACAATGAAGTAGTTGGGATGAATTTATCCCAAGAACAAACTTAACATTCTAGTTGGAAAACATAATTATTCTCCCATACATTCCAACTGTAAATGTAAGTTTGTACTCACAATATTGAGAGATTTACCATGTTATTTTATGACCACAGACTATTCTTATAGATTTTCCTGTAATCTACAAGTAAAGAACTATTTTCTGTATTTTTTTTTTTGAAACTTTAGGCTCAGTAGTTTCGGAGATTAGGGGATATATTGGTAAATTTTCATCTATTTTCTTAAATAATTAATATAATTTTAAAATTATATAAAAAATATATACATATGTATTTGAGACCGTCATATTAATTAAGCCCTTTCATCTGATATGTCACACGGTAAAGTTTGCAAAACTTTTTTTTTAATTTTCCTATTTGCCCCACAAAAGTGACCCCCATATTCAAAATCCATTTATTTACTTTACCTACCTGTCCGCGTTTGGGTCACAGAAATTCGTAATTATGTGTACCAAATTTTAACATAATGGGTCCACTAGATTCGGAGCAAATTAGCTGTGACAGACGGACAGACAGAGGGTGCCGTTTTTAGGGTTCCGTACCAAAATGGTAGAAAAGGAACCCTTATGGTGTGACTCAGTCTGTGTTTCTGTCTGTCTGTCTGTCTGTCTGTCTGTCACAGCTGGATATCTCAAGAACTACTAATCCTATCAACTTGAAATTTGGAACAGTTTTAGATGACGTTTACCCAACTATTTTGCAAATAAGCAAGAAATAAAAATGTTTTAATTTTTTTGCAACAGAGACCGAAAGGGGGTCTTAAAAATTCATAGTGGGGCTACTAGGGTATGTGGGGTATAATATGAAAGAGCGCTGTTTGCACATTTTCAAAAAAAAATTTTTTTTTTTTAGGCCGCATAGTTTTCGACTTTTGATGAAAAATGTAAAAAAACTACCGTCCCCCCCTTATTCCGAAGTTTGCAAAGAGAAAAATCTGAAATTATTCTATGTGATAGAAGTTTATGTAAAGAAAACAGGAAAAATAAAACGATGTCTCTAAATAGCACACTTTTTCAGAAATCGAAACGGAACCCTCGGTGCGCGAGTCCGACTCGCTCTGGAACCCTATGGAACCATAAATATGGGCATATAATTGTAAGATGATAGTTAATACTAATAACTGATGTGGTGTTCTGAGTGAAAAAGAATGCAATGTCAGATATAATAATCCTATCAACTTTTCAGACACAGAGAAGGTGAGGGGGAGGGTTTGAGAGTGTACGGGCAGGGGGACGCGGTGAGAGGGAGGGAGAAGCAGTAAGGAGGTGTGAGGGAGAGGAATGGGGAAGGGGATGCGGTGAGGGGTATTAGAGGGGAGGGTGACAGGGGGGAGAGGAAGGGTTACCTATTTACTAAAACTAAATTGATTTAGTAATTTCTAACTTGCATTTGAATGATCGGCAAACTGGGTGTTTGTATGGAACAGCTTGTCTGTCGACAAAGACCTTCTCTAAAGATTTCCACATATTCCTGTCTCTTGCTGAACGGATCTTCACTTGCGCGAAAGACATTTCCGCGAAAGACACGTATCGTTGCGTTGTTATTACAAATAATGTTTTTACATAAAGGTGTGTAGTAGTTTTCAACTACGACTGCGATAGGTAAAATGGTACGTATGATACAGAAAGAGATAGCTTGGCATTTTAGAATATTACTGTCACGGTGACACGCTTTGTTTCGCTCGCTGCTATTCGCCTACTAAATCAAATTACAACAATTGTCTGAATTTGTCTGCAACAATTTGCGCGCACTAGTGCCATATCTACTTCTTTATTTATATAACACGTGTTACATTTTAATAAGCCGCGCCTTCAAGTGTGTTTTATTTTAACTAGCTTTTGCCCGCGGCTACGCCCGCGTGGATGTCGGAAAAAATCCATGGGAATGCACTTCCAGGAAATCCTTCCTTAGTCCTAGTCTACATTATAAAGGGAACCTCTGTGCAAAATTTCAGCTTTCTAGGTTCAAGGGTTTGGGCTGGGCGTCGGTCAAGTTTATGAATCCACGGCAGAAGAAAGGTAATCCTAACATTCTTCTGCCGTTGGGTGGGAAAAATATAAGGGCATCTTAGGCAAGGTAGATACGGTATTCGTTGGAAGCTGGTAGCAGCTGGAAGATGGCAGCCGGAAATCAAGTCAAATGGCGGACGATTGAAGAGGCCTATATTGATTTCCTAGGCTGATGAAGATGACGATGATACTTTTTATTATGTTACAGATAGTGTCAGCTTTTTAGGGTTCCGTACTTCAAAAGGAAAAAACGGAACCCTTATAGGATCACTCGTGTGTCTGTCTGTCTGTCCGTCTGTCCGTCTGTCACAGCCAATTTGCTCCGAATCTAATGGACCGATTAAGTTAAAATTTGGTACACATATGGATTTCTGTGACCCAAACACGTACAGCTAAAGTAAATATATGAATTTTGAATATGAGAGTCACTTTTAAGGGGAAAATAAGAAAATTAAAAAAAAAAATCGGAAACTGTACCTTGTGACATATCAAATGAAAGGGCTTACTATGAGGGTCTCAAATATATTTTTTTTGTAATTTTAAAATATATCGTTTTGAAGTTATTTAATAAAATAGACGAAAATTGACCATTCCCCCCCCTCCCTTATCTCCGAAACTACTGAGCCTAAAATTTTGAAAAAAATATAGAAAATAGTTGTATACCTGTAGATTACAGGAAAACTTATAAGAAGTCTGTGGTCTTAAAATAACATGGTAAATCTATATATATAAAAAAATCAAAGTCCTGACTGAGTCACTGACTAATATATCAACGCACAGCCCAAACAAATGGACCCAGAGACTTGAAATTTTGCACATAGATACCTTATATAGTGTAAACATCCACTAAGGAAAGATTTTTGGAAATTCCATCCCTTTTTATTTTTTTTTATTTTTTTGAGGGTGGGAAATCATCAAATAACTTCTCCCGCTCTGGGTGGAGCGGAAGCCCGCGTGCCAGACTTTTACTGACTAAAACCCACCCGTGTTCCTTCAGTTGCCTATGCCAGGGCCGCGGTAACCTCTTCAGACAACCCGCGACCCCAGCGGCGTCGGCCCTATTGGACCCCGTCACTTGCTGACATCGCTTTGAGGCGCGCGTGGAACACAACGCGCCGTCGACTCGGGCCTGGTCCTTACCGGACGGCGAGCTACCCACTGCTCACCGTCCGCAGGCCCGCGCCTACGGTGGCCGGAAATCGCCCCGCGATTCCCGCCGCCCAGGGCGTCTCCTGCGGCGACTGAGGGCGTGAGGCTGCCTCTCCCTCACGCGTTCCGCCTCCTCCTTCGCGAGCATCACTGCTTCGCAGAAGGAGGTGACGGCCTCCCATGCACTCTCGCTCCGCACCATGGCCTGGACCAGGCTCGGACGCGAGAGATCGCCGCCGCCGAGCGCCTCCGTGAGAACACGGCGGTGCTCTGCCCAAGCCGGGCAGACCTCCACTGTATGCTTCACCGTGTCCTCCGGGCGATCCACACAATGGTGACACCCGGGCGTTTCCTCCCGCCTTATGCGTAACAGGAACCTCCCGAAACAGCCAAATTCCATCCCTAAGGGGGATAAAAACTAAAATAGGGGATGAAAGTTTGTATGAAAAATCCTATCCCTTGAGTTAATAGAACTTAGCACGAATATTCATCTAAGTAAATTATAAAGTTTATCATTTTTAGTTTTCCTAAACTACCCCCTAAGAAGGGATGGGGGTGTCAAGGTTTATATGGAGGAATTTTCACACGCGGTCCGATTAACTCAAAACTCAGTTTTTATACTTGAGACCAAAAATTAATACTAACGTGTATCAGGGTTTTCCAAAAATCTACCCCTAAGGGGTGATATCCCCTATAAAAGTTAATTTTATAGGGGAGGATTATATTGGGGGCTTGATTAACTCTAAAATTGGTGTAAATAATGTTTGAGTCAAGCTATGGAACCATACCAGACGATTTTTGAAATTCTTTATCTGTGTTCGTGAAAACAGATACAGTTTATATGAAAAATCTTATTAATTTGGTTAATGAACTTGAAACTTAGCACAAATACTTGCATAAGTAAGTAATAGTGTTTGTCATTGTCATTATTAGTTTTTCAAAACTACGCCTCAAATGAGGTTTAGGGATGTTAAAGTTTGTATAGAAGAATTTTAAAGCACAGTCCGATTAAAAAAATGGTACTTTGAGTCAATGGAAACTTGCCAAACGAATTTTCACCGATTTTGACGGCATATAGCTGATGTTTTAAGGAGTAACTTAGGCTATTTTTATTTTAGAAAAATAATTGGGGTTCCGCGCAAGAAAATTAAAATCCATGAAATCAGACAACCACGTACAGTCTAACAAACTTACTAAGCCTCCGCTGTCTATTACGGCTATAACAACAAATAATAAAAATAAAGCAAAGTTAAAAATTTAAGGGGTCGGTCCCCATACAATAAACTATTCATTTTGAAAAAAAAAAAAAAATTATCTAGCATGTGGGGTGTCATTGTCTAGAACTCATTGAGTAGAGTACAAACATATTTTTTTTTTATCTTCTAAAATTAAGAAATAGGGGGCCGCAAAAGTTGTAAATTTTAGACCATTTTTGTACGAGCTCTAGCGCAACAATTCAACAAATTAGGAATTTGAAACTTCTTTATACCATGTAGTTACCATAAATACTGTATTTAATCAACAATACTGAAAACGGCGATTCATAGGGTATTTTGTTTAAACATGGGTGATTTTCTGCAACTGCAAAAAATAACCTTGTAATTCACAGTATCATTATAAAATAAGTAAAAAGTTATCTTTGCGATTGTTGAACATATAATATGGTACGGGACCCTTCGTGCGCGAGTCCGACTCGCACTTGACCGTTTTTTTTTATACTAGTGGTATCATATGCGTTGTTACATACTTGTATGATGCATGGGTATAATGGAAGCGAAAACACTTGGACCCGGATCTATGCAGACATCATTGCTATAAAAAGCATTGCACTAACTTTCTTCGTAATGGATTTCCTACTGACCATGCTGTTCATCGTTGGAGCACATCAGGTAAGGTTTTAAACCATTGTCTATAATAAAATTGATTAATACCCTTGAAGAGACTAACTTTACTTTTGGAATTTAATTTTGGAGACTACTGAATATACTTTGTCAATTCAATTCAATTGGAGACTTTCGGGCTTCTGACGACCCGTAACGACTGTCAAAGATCCACGAATGACAGCCGTTACCAACGGCTTGACGTGCTTCGGAGGCACGGAGGAGTCTTGGTATGTAAAGATAATTACCCATCCACAGACCAGCCGCGGCAAGCGTAGCTTAACCTGATGGATCGACCCGTGCGACTGTTATTCCTGAGCCACGAACTCCTCACTGAATATACTTAGTACTAGACCAATGCTAATTTTCTTTCTGCTATTTTGAACCATGCTTAGATGCCTTTTATTGGCTGATATAGCCGATGAAACAGTTGATAAAGATAATTATTTCGAGCACGAACGTCTGTATTATCTTGTATCTACTAATAATCTATACTCTACAACAAAGATTAATCTTTCCAGAAAAACAGGAAGCTACTAAAAGTATTCCATATCTTCAGCATAGCAATTTGGGCGATGACGATACTGTTGTCTGCTATGGCAGTCGGTTTATCAATAGAGAGCTGGTTGTCTCGCTCCACGTCACTGCGCTCGTTGATCATTAATTTACTGAACTTCTCAGCATATTACGGGATTATAAGTGGGTAGACTTTAGTATTTAACTGTAGCATTTCATAAAAAGGAAATGATGAAACTCAAACTAATGACGAAACTTCAAACAAAACTCCTTAAACCGATCAAACTTCCAAATGATCAAACTTTCTGCTCCTAATCTATCTATCTCTTGTATTTGCTCATTCCTTTTTTTTCCCGTTCTGACGGTTAATCTTACATCTTGATATAAGCATCTTGGTATAAGCCTTTTTTATTTTTCTCACCTACTTCGATTTATCTGTAATATCTACTTTGGAAAAGTTATATGTCCCAATCTATACAGAGTTATTGGTAAAACACTAGCAACCTCTTAAGGGGTCATTGTACTCATCATTATGAACAACTTTTTACTATGGGACAAAATATTGTTTTACTTTTCCAGTTGTACAAACGTATTTCCTAATTCTACTGAGGATTGAGATCGTCACATCAAGGAACAATGGTAAGTTCTTTCTGAACAAACCAGCTGAAGCAGAATCTACCATGAAATGTGAAGTAAAGATAGCGGAAGATGAAACGGACACTGATTATGAGTTCATAATAAAGATGTTAACTGACGACGGGAGAATTAATACAGTGCCATAAGCCACTGCTATGTGGTAATTGTTTAAGATATTTAGATTCTAATTCAAGAAGGTTGACATAGGACTGACCAATGGTGCCACCGCATGAAGCTATCGTACAAAAACCGGCCTAGTGCGTGTCGGACTTCGCACATTTAGGGTTCCGTACCAAATCTGATTTATCAATATAATGTTTTTAGTAAAATATATACGTAATAATAAACATTATCACCAAAGAAGTTGTTGGTCAATGCGAAGTTACAAAAATCTTCGGAACAAAATTTTGTAAAAAAATGCTGACTTTGGTGGCTTCGCATTCCTTCGTTTTCCAAAAAATACAGTATTTATTTACTCAACGAGCTCTACAACGATATCCCACTCGATGGGGTAGCTCAATTTTTTTTTTGCGAACGCCTTTAGCGTAAAAACATTTCAAAATATTTTTTGACAATTTGTATGGCTTTGGGTCAACAAGATGCTGATACTGTGATTTTAAGTCTGTAGCTCATACCGTTTGGCTGTAAAACCTGTGTGACAGACGACGGACAGACGGACATTAGTGACAGCAATAGGGATCCGTTTGGACCCTTCGGATACGGAAGCCTGAAAAAATAGTCACATGTGACTTATTAGGAAAACAATCCAGTGTCGTCTTGTATATAAAAGGAGCAATAAAAGTCTGTAAATGAAGTCCGAGATCTTGGTGTCATCATGGATAACAAAGTTAACTTCAGAAGTCATATTGATAACATAGTCATGAAATAAGCAAGGTTGCTTGGATTTCTTAAGAAAACACTTAAGGCTTCAAGCTGGTTAGAATTAAAATTGTGTTATATGCCTTAGTTGGAAACCACATTGAATTGGCCACCACACCCGCACTGAACGGTGCGGTGCACTCATAAAGAGTCGAAAGCATTCAGAGGTCCGAAACACCTAGCGTACCTATACCTTATTGGTGCACATATGAACACCGTTCTATGCTACAATATGGATTCTCTGCGCGACCGTCGGCTGACACAGAATCTAATGTTCCTTTACGAATTGGTCAGTAGTAAATTGGATTGTAATAAATTAGTTGAGCGTATTGGACTAAAAGATTGACAAAAAACTTTTTATAAAAAAAAAAAACTACAAAATTTCGCGGCCTACCTTAGCGCATCCCCCTTAACTAAAAAAGTTTTAAAGTATAATGTATTTCTGCCGGCGCGCTCACTTTCAATATTTAACATACAGACTTTGGTAACCTCGTGATTCAGATTAGAGCATAAATAATACATGTCTAACCTGAAGGTATACTGTATAACTTAAATTGAAAACAACAATAAACAAAACAGGAATAACAACAATGAGAATAAAAATTGTAAACAAATTGTTTCTAGTACTAAAAGGGAAAACCGTTTTTTTACGTTTTGTTATTGTTGGCAATTTAGATTACCGGACATGTTTACCGCTTATCTTTTTCACAAATCGTAAACGACAATATTATTTTAGGGATAATTTCATTATTGTAAATATTTTGAGAGCTATAGACTTCGACGCCTAAGTTTACTTTTGTTTTTGTATTTATTTGTATAGTCAGTGCAGTCATATTATAAATACTCTCAAAATATTTACAGTAATGAAAAGTCTAGCTGTTAACTATTAAGCTAATAGCTAATAGTACAAGTATCTATGTATATCACTGGTAGGTATGGCACTGGCATTTCGGAAATCAAGATTATTGATAAAATGTATTGAATAGAACTTAGAAGGGACTCGGATCTGGGGCGTCAGAAACCTACCTATGGAGGTACCATACGAGGAGCTGTACTATGACGTGAAAATAGATCACGGAACCATCATGGTTCCGTTGAGAAAAAGGATGGTGCTATAGGTCTTATAATATAGCTAATAATAATAATATTAGTGTGGATATATGAATTTATTTAACACTACACCGGAGAGACGTTGTCCCGTTTCTTAAACTCGATCGCAGCGCCATCTACCGGGATCTAATCTAAACCATCCAGAGACCCATTCAAACACACACAAACATTTCATCAAAATCGGTCCAGCCGTTTAGGAGTTCACCACCTACGTCGTTACAGAAGAATTATAATTTATAATATACAAGGTGTAACTTAAATAACACACAACTTCTTAAGGGGTCGTTGTACTCATCATTATGAACACCTTTTAAAAAAATTCTGCTGCACTTATGTTCGCATAACTCGTCAAAATGTAGGGAACAGCAGATTTTTTTTCACGGTATCAAGTTTGGTCCCGTAGTAAAAGTTGTCGATAATGATGAGTACAATATGACTCCTTAAGCGTTTGTGCGTCATCTAAGTCACACCTTATACAGGGTGTCCTGTAATTAATGGATAACCCGTAAGGGGTCATTGTACTCCTCATTATGAACAACTTTTACTATTGGACCAAACCTGCAATAGCGAAAAAAAATCTAAACAATGATTTTTTTTCGCGATTTTAGGTTTGGTTCCATAGTAAATGTTGTTCATAATGATGAGTACAATGCCCCCTTAAGAGATTATCCATTAATTACGGGACACCCAGTATAAAGATGTGAAGACAAAGGTTCAGCAATTCCCCAGCTTTGCTATTTTCTGATGTTATGTACAGATATAAATATTGTGGTTTTGACGAAAATGCGAAGCTCGTCAGCCAATAACCAAATCCCGTAACCATTTACAGGCACTTTTCAACTGAAAGCTAGTTGACCATTCCAAAACATGTTCCTATATGGAGAAGAACGGACAAGAACTTACTCTTCAGAAAAAAAAATAAAGTTAAAACTTTAAAATGTAGCGGGTTTTACAATAAAATTCCCACCCCTTATCATGTTTTCAAGTAATGATGTGTCGTCAGTAGTAACTCGGGAAACGCTAGATGTAAAGGTTAAATCAGTATAAATATTTATGTTATTTTCAACAGTTGTCAGTTTATCTGAGGCAACGCAACCAATAACAGATTCACTATCCGCGTAGAAGGCACAATAGTTGAACAATCACCACAGTTCAGTCCACACTACAGACTTTGTCATTATATACATTGAGTGCAATAATCAGTTGTACACTTGCATCAAAAGTGTTTGCGTTGTCGTAAATTGAAACGTGTAAAGAGTTTATAAAAAGTGATTAGGTGTGATCTAGAAATATCTGAACGTCTAACTACCGAAGATCAAAATGAAAGGAGAAATTCCAGTGTTCAAAAGATGTTGTTTTTGTCTGCCTCTACGATATGGCTTGCTCGCGTGGGGATATTTCAAAATGGTGAGTATATTATTATTAGTTGCTTTACAATGAAGACCTGCTAACTTTACGACGTGTATACTAAACTATCGTTCTTACGTTTCAGATAGCAGATGCGATTCTCGTCTCAATATTGACATGGGTATTAATAAATATTTTAATGATGGCCAGATTGTATGGAAATGAAAATTATATCAGCCAGTATTCTACAGAACTGATTGTATCAATTATTGCAATTACTGTTTTCTTTACGGATTTCGTAGTGACCATAGTGTTCATCGTTGGAGGACATAAGGTGAGATTTGAATAGTAATTTAACACGTTCAGACCGGCGTGTACCACCGATGGAGCACGGAGTATTTGCTGCCACGGCGGGGTGTACCACCGGTGGCCTCGTCACACTGTACTTTCAATGTACTAAGAAATTCGCGCCGCTTTGAGAGAAAGTGTTGTATTTACCGTCCCCGACTAGTAAAAAAGACAAATGTTCATAGTGCAGCTCAGGAGGTGGACATAATTTCGGCAAGACTTTTGGTTCATGGGGCGGTGATGTACCACCGGTGGTCACATGAAGATTTGCGCCGTAGGATACCAAGTACCTACCCATGAGGTGCCGGTCTGAAGCTTTTCTATATTTAAATGAGGAATCATTGTGTGGAGGAACCGAATCGGCAAATTCGCTTAGAATGGGACGCCAGGTATATGGACCAACTGCCTAAGCAAGGTGGCTGAAATAAACTGAAGGTAGAAGATGAAGAACGGGTTGTTGAGATGCACTTAAAAGAGGCCTTCGTCCTGTCCAGTTTATGCGATGACGTAAAGTGGACGAGTCGATCATCATCATCATCATCATCATCTATTTCATTCAGGAGGCTGATGTCCATCGATGATTATAATTATTATTCCATTAAAAAAACTAGTCATGGCAATCATGACTCATCTTTGGAACAAAAGCTAATATTTTTTTTTTTGCAGAAAAACGTGAAGCTGATAAGAGTATTCTATTTCCTCAGCATAGCGATGTGGGTGATTACTTGTATATTGACTGCCATACAAGTCGCTCTAGCAATACAATTTTTCATGATATACACCTTGAGTTATTGGGTGAGAGTTGTGGGGCCATCCTCGGCTTTTTTCGTCATATTAGGTGAGCATATTTTTGTTTATAAAATAGTATAATTTCTTAGAAATTACTGTTAAATACTATATAGAGATAGGTATTATTGACCTGCAACTGTTAATAGAGGCTTGGATACAATTATTAAAACTATAAAACGAGAGGTGTTGTTGGAACCCGGTTGGAACGAAGTTCCTTTCGCTTTGACGGTCACGATTCAAAATGTCACTTTTGTCGGTCTGGCTCTCATTCGCCAAGTGTGCAGACTATAAGGTGCGATATGAAACTTCATTAAATTAAACCAACCTCTTTGTTTTTCCAGCTGTGCAGAGTTACTTCCTAATTCTACTGAGGAGTGAGATCATCAAACTGAGGAACAACGGCGAGTTCAGATTTGTGAACAATGCGGCTGAAGCAGAATGTACCATGATAAGTGCAGAAAACTTAGTGGGAGAAGAGACGGTGAAGGAAGTCGTAACAAACTAAAGAGGACCAAGAAACACGACGCGCAAAAATGTTTACTTGAAAAAGGAATAGTTAAGTGAATTTCTCATTAATGACTGAAACTGAAGGCAATTAATTTTAAACCTAAGTTTATGGTAGGTTGATGTTGATGTATGTATTTGTAAATAATAAATAACTTTGTAAAAAAAACCTGGATGAATTTATGTTAAATGTACAGAATGTTTCTTTTAAGGTGTCAAGACAGTACTGCGAGCAGATAGCAGAGTACTATACCTGTCGATTTAACCCCCATGTGTGTTTTACGATTTTTTGTAGCTTTCGAGTTATTTTGGATACCTCATTTCATATCAATGGTAGTGCTTAGTAGGTATAAAAATGTTTTTATTATCAATTAAGCTCTGCTTAAACGTAGAGGAATAGTAAATATCAGGATTGACAAAAATATGTAAAAGATAATAATAAATTATAAAATATGAAAATCACAAGATTTCAGATAACACCACTTTCAACGAGGTATTATAATTAATAAACGGTTTGTTTCATAATAACAAAGCATCGTATGCATGTAAAATTTGGTTGGTTTAATGCCAAGAGTTCAATAAAGCAAATACTAAAAAAAATAGCATCTAAATCACCTTAGTCTAACAATAATAATAATCTCAAAAGACCTCCAAAACGCTCCGACCCACTAAGAAATTTCCCTCGCAATTCTTGTTCATAAACTCTGTTTTGGAGGTCTTTTGAGATTATTATTATTGTTAGAGTAAGGTGATTTAGGTGCAATTTTTTTTTAGTGTTTGCTTTATTGAACTCTTGGCATTAAATTAACCAACTTTTACATGCATACGGTGCTTTGTTATTATGAAACAAACCGTTTATTAAGAGATAAAAACAGAGAATTTCGATGACATTGTGACATCTGAATTAAGAAAATGAAAGATAATTAAAAAAAAATAATCAGCGCATTTTGAAGACAAGAATATGGAAACAATTATACGCTGAACAGATTTTCTAAATAAAATGTGTATTGCCCAATGCAAGTGCACAAACATAACTCGAATCGTTGTTGCCGCGAAAGAGCTGTATTTAACGGTTGATTTACCTAACATAATCCACCCAGATGAACTTAAAAAAAACTATCATCTATTACTTATATTATGGTTATTCACGTACTATAATAATATTTCATGTTATTTCATTACTTTTGTTTAAAAAAAAATACAAAGTTGCGCAAATAATTCGCCGCGAGTGAATTTTGCAAGACTGCAGCCTTAACTAGATCATTAGAGATTTTATGTCTCAGATATTAAAAAAAAAAAACTAGGTATGGCATAGGCCTACTCCGTTCACCTAATATACCTACCCTATTTTTTTCAAGACTGTAAAAAAAGTCAACTGGTATATAAGGGCTCTTAGCTTAGCGGGAGTGTAAAAACTACCGCGGCATTAGTCTTAGATTAATGTGAATAAGAGGAAGGTCATTGTGTTTGAAAGTGAAGAGGATGTATCGGTGTGTGATGTGAAAATAAATGTTAAGTGTGGTGCTAGTGAATGAGTTTGTATATTTGGGGAGTCTGTGTACAAAAGATGGAAAGATTGATGAAGATGTGGAAAGGAGAGTGAATGCGGGAAATAAAGTGAATGGTGCTATACATGCGATTGTGACCAACCAGTTGATGTCCAAAATGGCTCGACGGACTATTCACAGTGGTGGCTACGCTTATGTATGGAAGTAAATGTTGGGTGTGGCAAAAAAGGCTTGAAAGTAGAATAAATGCTTTGGAAATGCGTTTCTTGCGAAGCATGTGAGGTGTTACAATGAAAGACAGATGTGATAAGGCATCGTTGCAGTTTCAAAGAAGATGTTGTGGCAAAAATTTATTGAAAATAGTATGTCTTGATGGTTTGGTCATGTTGAGAGTATGAATGAAAGGCGACTGCCAAAAGATATTTACAAGGCAGATGTGAGTGAAAACGCCAGGACCACGGACGCCCTAGCTAGAACTACAGATGTATTGTGACTTTATTGGTGATTTTCTTCAGAGAGGTCAGGTGGGTAGTACTCGCAACCGCGTCTGTGACCAAATGTATGAACGTATACGAAGCTAAAGAAGTATTTATGGATCTGCATACTATACTTTCTGCCTACCCCCATGGGAAGAAGGCGTAAGCTTATGTATGTAGGCGTGTTATGTAAATATTTTTTTATATATATTTTTGTATATCCATCTACAAAAATAATTACACCAAATAAATTTAATATCACAATTTATTTTGGTTTGTCCCTTAACTATATTAATTAACTCTTGTCATTTATACAATTCAGGCACATATTTTTCATACGTAAACTCTGATGCTTCCTCTCCGTTAATTTCTTCAAATTTCAAGGTACATTCCGCTTCGGCCGCATTGTTCACGAATCTGAACTCGCAGTGGCTCCTTAACTTGATGATCTCGCTCCTCACGAGTAGCAAGACGTAGACTTGAGCCACTGAAAATAAAAACAAGAACCTGTTAGGAGCTTCCTTACTTTGCTTAAGCGGGATGCGCTAAGGTAGCCCGCGAAATTCAAATTTTCTTACGTTTTATTGCAATTTGCAGGTCAGTGTCAGGTTGTCTGTTGATTAGAATATGATTCGCGCCCGTAACTGATATGGCTTTACAGAATTCTTATTAGAATCAGCAATACAACTCCATGAGTTAGAATTGACTTCAAATCTAAAGTTTTCATTTTGAGTTTCGCGGGCTACCTTAGCGCATCAATATTATTACAACTGGGTTTGTGTCCATGATAACGCTTGCAGTCCCTAAAGAGGTAGGCATAGGCACCGGGGACAAGACTACTGATGGAAAACTAGATGTCACTTCCCGACCTGGCAATCGGACCTGACCCGGACGGCGGAGCAGTTGCTTGCATCCACAGTAATCTCCACTTAAACAGTTGTCTCCATTTAAATCTTCATAACAAAATCTGCGGCTAATATAACCACTGCTGTGAGATTCAGGTCTCCTCTCCGCAAGTAAAAGTTGGCTGAAGTCAGCCACCATCGCTCAGTATGGTTAGGTTCCTCCACCAATTATCTTATCATATTGTAATTGGATATGATTCCAATTACATTAAGTTATGATAATTGGTGGATCGTATCGAAATGAGCCCTGAGTGAAGAGGTAATGGTCCAAAATTAGCTAGCATTTCATTTGTTTTGTAAATATAATATTTTTGCAAGTAAAGATTTTTGTTACTTACAATGTTTCTAACTGTGTTAGTAGTCTTATTCTTAGGCCAAACATACAGCACTGCAACAGTTCTGTCAATCCTTGCTACAAGCTCAGCAACGAGGTAGAAAGCTTGCAGCAGGGGTCACACAAAAGCAGTCCATCTACTCGCCGGCCCGCATACGATTAATAATCGATCATGAGGGATGCGCTAAGATAGCCGCGAAATTCAAACTTTCTAACGTTTCTTGCAATTTGCATGTCATGTCTGATTGTATACGTATTTTGATCAATGTGTATTTATAGAATTATTATAATGATTATAATCATCAATACAACTCTATACGTTTGAATTGACCTGAAATGTCATAATTTCATGAAATTGTCATTAATTATGAATCTGTCAATACATATTTGTTACTGTCTCGAATCATATTTTGATCAACATATAACCTGATAATTTATTGTCCTAACCTAAAAATTTTTGTCACCTACAAATTGCAAGCAATTTGTAGGTGACAAAAATTTTTAGGTTGCAAACGTAGCAAAATTTCAATTTCGGGTTATCCTGGCACTTTCGCTTTAAAATTAACAAGTTTACTTACAGACTTGAGCCAACAAAGTAGCTGTGTCCACGAGAACGATCCAGATGTGGAATACGAGGTCGATCTCCCCGATTGTGAACAGTAACAAGGTGTATATGGCCGAGGCAATGCCCATCAGCGCTGTCAGGATACAGAGGATGAAGCTGTAGATGTAGTACGCGCGTAACAGCTTCAGATTTTTCTGAAAATTATATGAGTTGTATAAAGTTAGTTAGTTGTTGTTTATTATTCATAAATTAGGGATGATTCGGAAATTGCAGGTTCAGTTCTAGCAAGGTGCCAATGTGTTTATGTATTTTCTAAGTAAAAATGTTTTCTAAGCATGTCGCGGGTTCGATTCCCGCACGGAACAAATATTTGTACTACCTACAAGTATTTGTTCCAGGTCTAGGTGTTTTTCTATCTATGATATGTATGTATTTACAAATAAAAATGTATATAAGTAGTTTATCAGCCATCTCGTTACCATAACACAAGCATTAGGTTGCTTAGCTTGGGACCAGATGGCGTTGTGTGAAATGTCCAAGGATATTATTATTATTATTTTTAAGTGTCTTGACAATTCTGGGGACCCTGGGGTCCCGGACCTTTAGAAGGCATAAGAGGGGCCAAAACCAATTCGCAGAGGCCCGTTTTGTTATTCACAGTACCTACTGGCTGATGCAATAAGAAATCATGGGGAAACTGAATTATAATTTGTCAGAAAACGTCAACAAGCACCCGGCAACCTAGAGGGGTCTTGGTATGTAAAGATGGTCACCCATCCACGGACCAACCCCAGCAAGCGTGGCTGAACCTGATCGATCGACCCGTGCGGCTGTTATAACTTAGCCACAAGCCCCTGACAGAAATAGAACGATGTTTTAAATTCGTTTAGTGCTAAATGCATTTAGTGATATGTGGTCAAGTCAACCTAACAAGTCTACCTAAGTCAACGTTGTTTATAAAAATAAGGAAACTACCAACGCATAAATTAGACTTTATAGGTCACTAGATCTTCGCTTTTAGGTGCTCGTGGCTAAGTAATAACAGCCGCACGGGTCGATCCGTCAGGCTAAGCTACGGTTGTCGGGGTTGGTCAGTGGATGGGTGACCATCTTTACATAGCGAGATTCCTCCGTGCCTCGGAAAGCACGTTAAGCCGTTGATCTCGGCTGTCATTCGTGGATCTTTGACAGTCGCTACGGGTCGTCAGAAGCCCGAAAGTCTGACCAACCAGTCTTACCAAGGGGTATCGTATTACCCGGTAACTGGGTTGTGGAGGTCAGATAGGCAGTGGCTCCATGTAAAATACTGGTATTCACCTGCATCCAGTTAGACTGGAAGCCGACCCCAACATAGTTGGGAAAAGGCTAGGCAGATAGATAGATCTTCGCTTTTAGATACCCATAATCGCTTTTGTATCCGTTTCTGCGAATACTATTATTGCGGTGTTGGACATTATTAAGTCATTATTCCCCTTTTACTGATTATTATTATATATGTTTTTATTATTTAGCTGTACCTATCCGTTGTTTTTCTACAGTGGACGCATGCTTTATGCTATATCTAATACATAGTACGTGGCTGCTAATATATGGCACACCGAGTTTTGGCTTTGTAGAGCGTTGTCTCTGTCACTTAATGCATGGGTGACAGTCTCTTTCTTACACTCCTATTTTTTTTTTCGTGGATGGGAAATCATCAAATTATTTCTACCGCTCTGGGCGGAGCGGAAGGGCGTGTCAGGCTTTTACTGACTAAAACCCACCCGTGTTCCTTCAGTTGCCTGTGCCAGCGCCACGGTATACTCTATATATTATGTACTCTCGCTCTGTACCATGGACTCCTCTATAGATCTTTTGGCCCTCGAATGATGTTTAAAAGGGGGCGCCCCCAAACTGTTGGTAAACATTTGAGTAATTGTTTTCTAAAATGTATTGAAAAAAACATGATGGCGGCGTTAGTTCCGATTTTTGCCGCGTGCCAAAAGAACATTGTACAGCTATAAATACAGTGCCATAGTGACGTCCGGGCACTGTAGGTATAGTTTAAGTACTGCTGGGCACTGTATGTTTTTAAGGACGAGAGAATTACGGCGATATTCACGGTGACCCATCAAAATTTATCTCTGCGATGATTACGCCGTGTGAGATTGATTCATAGTTTCTATTGAATTTGATGGCGCGACGATAGTCTATAAAAATCTTGCGACTATTCTTATAAACTTATTATAGGTAATTACTTCAAATGTTTGATTAATAAACTGCTCAATATCTTGAACAAAAACTCACCTTATGACCACCAACGATGAAAATAGTATTTAATATAAGATCTGTCACTGTCAATAGAATCATGAAGCCTAATATTGCTGTATATACTACATTTATAGGATTATTCCGTAGATTGTTCTCTTCTGTTGCACCCATTTCTAATATCCCGTAGAAGGCTACGACCAATCCGGTTAAGAATGACATGGATGATGCCTGAAAAGAAAAAAACAAAATATTTTAGAAAATCAAAATAAGATACACTGCCATGCTGCAAGGTCTTTTGGCGCTCGAGTGACTTTGACAGCGAGGCACTGTTTGTAAGAAAAATCAAAATCAAAATCAAAAGTCCTTTATTCAAATTAGGCTGAGAATCAGCACTTTTTGAACGTCAAAATTACAGTAAGACAGTCCCCACAAAACGCCCGCCCTTCACCACTTCCTAGTGCTTTAGCTGGGAAGAAGAAGTAGCGGAACAAACTCCCCAGCAGCACAGCTGTCTGTTCAGTTAGAAGAACTAGATTCTATACAATAGTACCTGTGCAAAATAATTTACGCAACACAATACATTAAATTATATTTTTGTCAAATAAAATAAACAATTTTAGTACTTAACTCATGTAACCTGTCATTATGTAAGCTAATCCTGGAGAAAGAACATAACATAAACATTGTCTTGAGTTAATCACAGCGACCAACTATTCTTATCGTTTAAATAATCGTTGATAGAATAGTATGCCTTTGAACAAAGATTGGATTTAACTTTAATTTTAAGCATTTGTGCAATTGTTCTGTAAAATGTATGGAAATAAAAGATCGGCTTCTTAAGGTTGATGCGCCAGGGTAGCCCGCGAAATTCAAAATTTCTTACGTTTTTTGCAATTTGTAGATCAGTGTGAGCTTATATGTTGATTAAAATATGATTCGCGGCCGTAGCTAATATGGCTTTACAGAATTATAATCATTAGAATCAGCAATACAACTCCATAAGTTAGCATTTACCTCAAAACTTCAGATTTTGATGAGCATTATGTAAAAATAATACGTTATACTTAATTCAACATTTTCTGTTTTCCATGCCAGTAACTTTGCCCGTGCAAGTAGTCGACTCAGATGTAGTAATTAATTAAAGATAATAAAATAGTCTGTTCCTACAAAAAAAAAAACATGAAAATATTTTAAGTATAAGTACTTTGAAAGTAATATCGTTTATATATATATATTTTGGGTAGACTTACTTCCTGAATTTATTTCATAAAGTATTTTACTACAATACTTATTTATTCACATAAGTACATAGAATTAATTTGAACGCGTTCTAGTTCTAGTTTATCATACTTTTTTGCATAACTTACTTGCATTATTTGAAGGCGTAATAACAGATTTAAAAGTCACTAAAATCATATAATCTGAGACTTAAACTGTAACATTAGCATCATGGTGACGTAAGTGTCTACAAAGGACGCCACATGACGATTTGAACACAATATCTGACTTGATTTCCCTGGAGTTTATATTTTGGGTGTCCAGCTTAAGATTTTTACGACAGGATCTGAACAACCTGCTTGCAGTTTTGCACTTCCCTTCCGTATCTTGGAAAACATTCTACATAGCTGGCTATAGTTTATTATCCTATCGTTCAGTCCAAGAATCTTACATACTGTTGTATTGGTATCAGTAATTGGATTACGAGGTCAAATGGCAAAGTTATATCAGCGTGATTTTATATAAATACTTTAAGGGCGTAAATGTTGGTTTTTGACTCAGAAATCTAAATAATAAGGCACTTATTATTTAGATTTCTGTGGTATTTGACCATGGACCATGTCCGTTTGTTTGAACTTTTCTTTTAATATAGAGCTCACTAAATTCAGGTACTTACCAATCTAATATATCCCCATGTTATCAAACCATATCGTAGCGGCAAACAGAAACAACATCTTTTACACACGGGCAGCTCCGTACGCATTTTGTTTCCTTTGTATTCAACTATTGTTCCTTCTCTTTCACAAATACTCCAAATTATTTCAATACCACTTTTGGAACTGATTAATTAACAATCGTGAACTATTGGCATGTTTGAGAACACAGCTAGTGAGGTCAACCGTTGACTTTGGACTGATGTTGTGATAATTGTATATATATATATATAGTTACGAGTATGTACATTTACAAGATACGCGCCCGGGATTTAGAAATAAGTATCTTCATTAGCTTACGATAACAAAAAACAGGCGGTTTTCCAGGTTATTTACGATTTCCAAATCTTGACACAAATTCTCAATTAATTATTAGAATAACAGCTTAAGAGTTGAAAACAATATTAGGTAACGCTTTCGCGAGCTCTTAACGTCTATGGACGTCATAACAATAAAACTTCAATTGTGTCTCGTTTACCATCCGCGAACCGATACAATTGGTAAACATCATCTACTATTGTATGCAGGTATAGCACAAAAGTTTAAAGTAAAATTGCTATAGGTGGAGCTAAATACACTAGAATAACTGTGTCCAAAGCCACTCACGTGAACATACTAAAACGAAGCAGAGAACATAGGTACACACAACCAAGAGTTAAAAAAAATTACGTAAATCGGATAAGTGGTCCTTGGACATCGTAGCTCATAAGTGCACTAACAGAGGAAATACAGAGAGACGATGCGTTTTACAATACAGAGAAACTTGCAATGCAGTTTACCGTAATTGTCCTCAAAAGGACAATTACGGTAAACTGCTGCTGCAAGAGACATACCTTAATTTCCTTTATAACATAAAAAAAATAAAGAAGGCGAGAAAGGCGTGATTTTATTATACGTATATGTATGAAAGAAAATAACATTATCATGAAACATGATTTAAATATATTTTAAATGTATCTTTACAATTATGGCCATTCGTAATCGATGACTATTTCTTTCATAGATAGTTCTTTTTGTAACCGTTAACTGTTCCATGTGCCATTCTTTCAATATGTCATTGTGTCTATAGATTCTCTTGTTCCATTTGTGTAAACTTCTTTTTTATCTCCATTGCCAGTAATAATTATACTAGCAGTAATATCTCCATTGGCTATAGCATGTGTATTGGCTATAATATCTTTATTTGCTACAACATTTATTTTGGCTGTAATATTTCCATCGGCTATAGTATCTTCATAAGCTATACTATCTCCTTCACATTTCATCTTACAAGCTGACTCGGCTGCGTTGTTTACGAACCTGAACTCGCAGTCCCTAGTTAGTTTTATAAACTCACTTCTTACCAGTAGAAGAACATATGCTTGAATCACTGAAAACAATAATAGTAGTACTCAATTCCTTTTTTTTTTCAGAATCGTAAGGTTGTTCTTGCTTTGATTTAGTGGATTATTTGTAAAATAATCATAAATACCGGATGACTTTTTTTACCGTCTCGAAAAAAATTGGGTATATTAGGTGAACGGAGTAGAAGCTTATGGCAT
Organism: Cosmia trapezina; assembly: GCA_905163495.3. Classification (NCBI taxonomy): domain Eukaryota; kingdom Metazoa; phylum Arthropoda; class Insecta; order Lepidoptera; family Noctuidae; genus Cosmia; species Cosmia trapezina. The sequence continues at coordinate 22,566,547 of LR991031.1, read as the reverse complement.
ACCTATTTTTTTTTATAACTAAAAAAAATCAAAAATTCAAATCATATGCAGGCTGCATATGATTTGAATTTCGATATTTTAAAACGATTTATTATTATTCTTTAAAATTTCTGTTTTATGGTTCAAATATGCAAAGTTTACATCGAATTTGTAGTATTTATTGGTACTTAGATATTTTTTTCTGTCTAAACTATAAAAAAAAAACTAAGTAAGCCATAGGCTTCTACTCCGTTTACCTAATATACCAAATTTTTTTCGAGACGGTAAAAAAAGTCATCCGGTATATATGTCAATATGTTGCTATATTTGGGTTAGTTATGGGAACAACTAATAAAATTATCTGTTATCACACTCACTAGAAAAAGAACTTTTACATTGTATGCAGAGAATTTACAAGAGAAAATTTGTCCTCATTGCAGTAGCAATAAATTTACTGGTATTCAGCTACATCCGGTTAGACTTGAAGCCGACCTCAACTTAATTGAGAAAAGGCTAGGCAGATGATGAAAACCCATATCAATAAACTTAATTCTTAGCTACCACCTCTACCTAGTCACTGTTTAGAAGACTATTGTGATTGGTGATTGTTTGTCATTCCTACAGAAGTAACTACACTACAGTGGAATCGACACTAGTTTTATATTTGCGTACAGGTAAGCCTATCTAAGACTAGTCACTAAAATAAGGTACCTTTGTACGTATTTTTATGTTCCTTTCATCTTGTGAATGGTTAAATATACATATAAATTATATAAATAAATAAAGATTACTTACAGATTTGAGCCAAAAAAGTGACTATATCAACCAGTACGATCCAGACGTGGATGAAGTCCATCTGTAAAAGGTTCATCACATGGACAGCGTACCCGGTTAGAGAGACGCCCATGATTATCATCAGGATCCAGAGGATGAAGCTGTAGATATAGTACGCTTTCAACATCTTCAGATCTTTCTGGAAAAAACAAAATATACGGAATGGATCAGCTTTCGGAGTAGCACCTTTTTTTTCTGAAAGGCTATAATTATATCATTATATTATAACGTAGTATTTTTCTTTTATTGTTTTCATTTGTTTTAGTGTTTTTATTTTTTATTGTTTGTATAATGTTCTAGTTCGCTAATTGATAGTTTAGATAGGCTTTCCTATAATTTAGATACATGCGAGGCCTATATTATGATAAAGGCTTTGGGTTAATGGTGTATGTATTTAGTTGGTAAGCCTTTATAAATACCTAAATAAACTGTAAATTTAAATTAATGTTAATTAAGCATAAGCACAATCAGAATCAGCATATAATGTTCCCACTGCTGGGACACAGGCCCTTTCTCTGTGGGAGGCTGGCCGTAACCCATTTCCTTCACCATTTTGATAGCAATGTTGGTGGTGGTGGTGTTAGTCATTTGATTGAATGCTACTTTTGTTCCTTTTAATCCGGCAATCACAGCAATGAAAATGATTTGGACAAATTTTTAGTTATAATGATGTTTAATTCATATATTGGTGTCTAAAAGTGTTGTTTTAACCAGTTTACAAAACCAATACAGTTATAAGTAATTTACTAGCCGACCCGCCAGACGTTTTCCTGTCAAAATTTCTATTTCTTTTTATTCTTTCTTTTAAACCACCCCAACAAAGAGGAGAACAAAACAAAAATATTCAAATCCTTCAAGCCGTTCTCAAGTTATGGCGTGAGCACGGGAAATAGGTATTCATTTTTATAATATAAATAAGAAGATAACTCACCGTATGACCTGCATAAACGAACACTACATTTAGTACAATATCCGCTCCTCCTACTATAACAAAGACTCCAAACATGACTGCATATATTTCGTAACCTGTTTCATTCTTGGATACTGATAGCATTAGGAAGAAACTTTTTGTGACGCCAACTAATAGAATGACACCTATAACCTGAAAAATTTATAACGTTGGTTGATGTTGGAAAAAAATATTTTAATAACAAGCCCACCCCTATTTTGAAAGTTTTCAGTGACGTGTTTTATTGTGTAAATAACCACACGCTGCGAAAAACATTTATTTCACTTTTATATGTTTGTACATAACATTAAGTACTCCAGATGGACCGACGACCTGAAGAAAGTGGCTGGGACAGACTGGATGTAGAAGACGGAGGACAGGGTGTTGTGGCGCAGACTGGGAGAGGCCTATGTCCAGCAGTGGACTGCGATAGGCTAAGTTAACTAAGTACTCAAATTCTATTAAAGGGTCGTACGCCATTTCTGACAAGCAAAGAAGATAGTAAAAGAAAATTAAACGAAGTTCTAGAAACTTATGAGATCTGTAAAAAAAGAGAGGCAAAGAACTATTCGGGTTTTAATAAATGTAGGTAGGGCAGTTTCTGCCTAGATATTGTTATAAATCCTAAACAACAGGGGCTATTGCTATAGCATTGTTTAGTTATCTATATAAATAAAAAGAGAAGTCCTGAACTGACTGACTGATTGACTGACTCATCAACGCCCAGCCCAAAACCTTGGAACTAGGAAGCTGAAATTTTGCACAGAGGTTCCCTTTATAAAGTAGACAAGGAATAAGGAAGGTATTCTCGGTGGTATGTTCCTGTGGGATATTTTCCGACATCCACGCGGGCAAAGCCGCTGGCTAGTCCTATAATAAGCAGATACTCACCAATCTGAAATAACCCCACACGATCAGCCCATGCCTTAGCGGCAGACACATACAGCATCTTTTAAACTGTGGTATCTCGCCACGAATTCTAATCATTATGTCCGTCAATTTTCACAAATTATAACACTATCAGTTTTGAAATTGTAAAAACAAAAACAAAATTAACAAGTTCTATGAACACATAACTCAGTTCAAAAGTTACTTTGATTAAAATCAGGAGAATACACTACTAAGTGTTTATATACCTAGTTATCTTCCCCCATTTATATTTATAAAACAAAAATAAGCGTCAATAAATTAGCAGAAATCACAGTAAATAAATATTTTGGACCTAAAAGCTGTAAACATGTTATTATGTATTTGTTATTATCTTTAAGTCACAACGGAACTAAAATACGTTGTTTTTTAATTTTATGGGAATTCCAAAGGTCTGGTTCAAAGCTGATTCTCTGTTCCGCTTGTATGCGCTGTACAACGACATTCACAAGTTTATAAAGACAGAACCATTATCAAAATCCAACACAAAAACAAAAGAAAAACGCCACTATTTTCACTTGTTTTAAAACTTCATTACCACAGTCGAATCCAAAACATTTGTCAAGACGTCAATTAGTAGATGTCAAAGGTATTCATACTCCTTTAACTAACTATAAGTACAAAGTAGGAAGTGGACTGAGTCGTATGCCACGCGTTACGTATCTTAACGTGGTATGTAGTACCGACACAAGCCATTGGTTAAGTGGCCCCTTGCACCGCAATCCTGCGGCCTCTAGTCTGGCAACCGTCGACCGTAATCATCTTTACTCTGACCCATTTATAGAAACTGTTTGGATTGATTTACGTCTTGAATTTTTGCATTTTTGATTTTAAGAAAACATCTTTTTAACACTTCTTTATTGTTGCCTATAACATCATCATGATCCATTGATTTTATGACAACCTGAAATGTCGTCCTTTTTTAAGAAACAACCGGTCAATAGCGAGTTGGACTCGCGCACCGAGGGTTCCATGTAATTTTTGTTGATGATTTCTGAAAAAAGTGTGCTATTTATAGACATCGTTTTATTTTAAAAGCTTTTATTTAACTTGCAATGTATGTATGTATGTATGTTCGCGTGGAATCTTGCTACTCAATTTTGAAGCAGATATCCTCAACCGATTGAGCTGAAATTTTGTATACACGTTTAGTTTGGATGACAATACACGATAAGCTATGTGACGTCATTCTAAATCCAATATGGCGGGCCATCCAAGATGGCGGAATAGTTATTTTTAATGCATTTCTACAATATGGGTATCAAATGAAAGGGCTTGTTGAGTGTAACTTGAAAAATAATGTGACGTCATTCTAAATCCAATATGGCGGAACATCCAAGATGGTGGAATAGTTATTTTTATGCACTTCTACAATATGTGTATCAAATGAAAGGGCTTGTTGAGAGTAACTCGAAAAATAATGCGACGTCATTCAAAATCCAATATGGCGGAACATCCAAGATGGCAGAATAGTTATTTTTTATGCACTTCTGCAATATGGGTATCAAATGAAAGGGCTTGCCGAGAATAGGTAATTAGAAAAATATTCTGACATCACTCTTAATCCAATATGGTGGACTTTTGAAGTTTTTTATGCTTTCCTATAGTATGGGTAACGCTTCGTTGCCACTAGTTCCATTATTTGTTCCATGATGGAACTAGTGATATTTTTTTATTGCCACTAGTTCCATTTTGAATGAATCTGAAAATAATGGAACTAATGGCGAATTTTTTATCATTAGTTCCATCATGGAACTTGTGAAATTTTTAAGGGTGTAAAACACTAGAGGTAAAAAAAACACTTAAAACGATACTGATGTCAAAATGAAAATCCAAGATGGCGGCTGCTAAAATTTCCTAATTTTTCGTCATGGGTGTCGTTCCCATGGTTTTAGAGGGTGCTGAAAATGATACTGAGATCAAAATGAAAATCCAAGATGGCGGGTGCGAAAATTTCCAAACTTTTCGTCATTTGTGTCATTTCCATGGTTTTAGAGGGTGCTAAAAACGATACTGATGTCAAAATGAAAGTCCAAGATGGCGGCTGCGAAAATTTCTTAATTTGTCGTCATGGGTGTCGTTTCCATGGTTTTAGAGGGTGCTGAAAACGATACTGATGTCAAAATGAAAATCCAAGACGGCGGCTGCGAAAATTTCCTAATTTTTCGTCATGGATGTCGTTTCCATGGTTTTAGAGGGTGCTGAAAACGATACTAATGTCAAAATGAAAATCCAAGATGGCGGCTGCGAAAATTTCCTAATTTTTCGTCATAGGTGTCGTTTCCATGGTTTTAGAGGGTGCTGAAAACGATACTGATGTCAAAATGAAAATCCAAGATGGCGGGTGCGAAAATTTCCTAATTTTGCGTCATGGGTGTAGTTTCCATGGTTTTAGAAGGGTGCTGAAAATGATACTGAGGTCAAAATGAAAATCCAAGATGGCGGGTGCGAAAATTTCCTCATTTTTCGTCATGGGTGTCGTTTCCCTGGTTTTAGAGGGTGCTGAAAACGATACTAATGTCAAAATGAAAATCCAAGATGGCGGCTGCAAAAATTTCCTAATTTTTTTCATGGGTGTCGTTTCCATGGTTTTAGAGGGTGCTGAAAACGATACTGATGTCAAAATAAAAATCCAAGATGGCGGCTGCGAAAATTGGGTATGTTTTTGTTTTCAATAATACGTGAGAAGTAACTTTGCTGACGGGAAATGACGAAAAATGAGGAAATTTTAGCAGCCGCCATCTTGGATTTTCATTTTGACATCAGTATCGTTTTCAGCACCCTCTAAAACCACGGAAACAACACCCATGACGAAAAATTAGGAAATTTTAGCAGCCGCCATCTTGGATTTTCATTTTGACCTCACTATCATTTTAAGTGTTTTTTTTTACCCCTAGTGTTTTACACCCTTAAAAAATTTCACAAGTTCCATGATGGAACTAGTGATAAAAAATTCACCATTAGTTCCATTAATTTCAGATTCATTCAAAATGGAACTAGTGGCAATAAAAAATTATCACTAGTTCCATCATGGAACAAATAATAGAACTAGTGGCAACGAAGCAAATGAAAGGGTTCGCTGAGAATAAAAATGAGATGAACAGACTCAGAAACCTAGCCAGCGATAACTAAATAGTAAAAAATAAATTAAAAGAAAAAAAAACCTTTTTAAAAAAAGCTTTTATTTAAATGCTTTAAAAAGAAGAAAATAAAATTTTCTTTTAAAATTTTAACTATCAACTTATAACGTCATTATACACAATTTATATGATCATAAAAGCTTGTCGCGAGGTTTGCGTAAGTACCTATAAAATTAAACCTACGTACCTATTTAATTAAACTGAAATTTGAAAAAAAATTAACTTAGCAGATTAAGTTACTCAATTAACTAAGTACTAGTTTATTTACACAAGTAAATCGCGCGACAAGCTTTTATGATCATATAAATTGTGTATAATGAGGTTATAAGTTGATAGTTAAAATTTTAAAAGTAAATTTCATTTTCTTCTTTTTTTAAAAAGAAGAAAATAAAATTTTCTTTTAAAATTTTAAATAAAAGCTTTTTTTAATAAGGTTTTTTTTTCTTTTAATTTATTTCCCTGTAATCTTTACATAAACTTCTATCACATAGAATAATTTCAGATTTTTCTCTATGCAAACTTCGGAGATAAGGGTCCGTACCCTTATCTCCGAAGTTTTTAACGGTATTTTTTTGTAATTTTTCTTAAAAAGTCGAAAACTATGCGGCCTTAAAAAAGAAAAGAAAAAATGTTTGAGAATATGCAAACAGCGCTCTTTTATATGATACTCCACACATGCCCTAGTATTTAAGTCCCTGTTGCAAAAAAAATATAGATATTTTTATTTCTTTCTTATTTCCAAAATATTTGGGCAAACGTCATCAAAAACTTTCAAGTTGATAGCATTAGTAGTTCTTGAGATATTCAGCTATGACAGGCAGACAGACAGACAGACTGAGTCACACCATAAGGGTTCCTTTTTACCATTTTGGTATGGAACTAAAGGACCTAACCATAACGTGGCAAAAAGACGCAGTAATAAACAGTAAACACCATTATTGCTTACTGCTTGTTAGCGATTCTGCTCTTAGATTATTTTCAGCTGAATTGAAGATAAGGGTGGAAATATAAAAGAGGCAATCAGAGGCATACGTAAGTACAGTAGGCCACACGTAACTGGCAACAAAACCAGTATAAACTAGCCTCTTATTCTATTAAAACTCCGTTCTACGCTAGGCCAGCTCAAGGTGAAAGTGTAACCATCGACGTTCAGTCGACTGTAACTCCACAAAGGAAACAAAACAAGATAATGTAGTAGAAGCTCGTCTAAGCTAAAATGACGCGCCCCACTATCGCATTTATCGTTGTACTTAAGCACGGTAGTGGGGTGCGTCATTTAAATTTGGACGAGCTTCTAATGTTTTATATTAATTTACAAAATAAGGTTCTTAATTATTATCACAACATGGTATCATTCGATATTTCTAATCATCTGTTGACATCGTTCCGTGAGTCTTACTCACACCTTCCTCACAATTTTCATGTTTCACTTCATCAGCCATTTCTTCTTCCGAATGCATCGTACATTCACAATCGGCTGCGTTGTTTATAAACCTGAACTCGTAGCTTTTCTTAATTTTAATCATTTGACTTCTTATTAGCAGTAGAATACATGCTTGAATGACTGAAAGAAAAAAATAATCATTAGAAGTTGATATGTTCTCTTCATGACCAACATCAGCATAAGATATGCTGATGCTTCTTCTTATTATGCTACTTTAAAAGTAAGAAATAATCAGAATGATTTAAATGTTTCGTTTTGAGATGCTAATAGTGTATCTAGATGACAGTGTAGGTTTGTTTGTCCTCAGAATTTCAATGATACCAAAGCTATACAAGTATATATAGCTGTAAATTGAAACAATTCTATGGCTATTTAAAGTACAGCAAGCCAGTTACTGAGGTCTAGTAGTCGAGTTAGTCGATATTAAGGATAAAGACAACTTACAAATTTGGGTTAGATAAGTAGCCAAGTCAACTAGAAGCACCCAAGTGCGGAATTCATCGATCTTTTGCAGGTTGTACCAGTAAACAGTGTACGAAGACAAGCCGAAGCCAATCACTGCCGTTGTTATCCAGAGGGCGAAGCTGTACATGTAGTATGCTCTCAACAGCTTCAGGATTTTCTGAAAAAGATAAAGTAATGGTATGAAAGTGGTACCGGTGACTGAAAATTGTGGAAATCGGTGAAGGATGACACTGAGGGCCTTAGCACACCTCAGCTGCGTAACCATAGCAGCTATACGACTATACTAAGCCGGAGTATAGTAATAAAAATGTACAGGATAAAATATGGAGAGAAATAGGATTAAATGTCGGTGCAGCAGGTGACATTTTCCACACAGGGTGCACCCAATATCTTCGGTGTATCTGCACGTTAATGAGTTCCAGCAAGGGAAGCGCATCTTCGCCGTCTGAAGAGGAAGACATGCTGTCACGATAAAGTCAGTCTGTATAATGACTAGTTCGCCTCTTTGATATAATTTAAATCTTATCCGTGCCGTCTGTTCTACGCCTGCTCTGTGCCTGCGCCGCGTCTTTACCGTGCGCCGCTTCTGTGTAATTCGCGCCTTAGCCTTCACTTTGATCAAACAAATTTTCAACAAAAGAAATATGTCTTTTGTGAAGAAGTAGGTACTTAATAAAGATCAGTTTTCTTCTTCTTAAATCAATAAATATATATTTTTTCCTAGAACATCAGGCGGTCACTTCTATAAAATAAAAGAAACCTTCCTTATGTACTCACCCTATGTCCACCAATAACAAACACAATGTTCATTACAATATCTCCCAATGTAAAGAGCATTAAAAATGCCAAAAGTGCTGCATAGATTTTATATTTAGTATCTGGTTCAGTTTTGGTCAATCCCAACATCGTTGAAAAAGATTTTTCAGCACCTACCATCACTAGAGCGGAAATTACCTGGAACATTGAAACATATTGTTTGATTGTAATATACCCTCGCTTTATCGGGATAAAAGTTACGTACTCCGTGAATTTCTGCTGGTACCTATCTCCCAAGTTAATCTTTCTGCTCAAATTCAGTAAACATTTAATCAGTTACATTGTATTAATAGACCTCTATAAGAGATACCACTTATAGAGACAGATATACTCACTTTTGGAAACGTACAAAATGATCAATGATTATGTTCCTACGCCCCATGCGTAGGAACATAATCATTGATCATTTTGTTGTCTTATTAGATATGCAGTACTCACCAATCGGAGATATCCCCACGCGATCAAACCATATCGTAACGGTAGACATAAACAACATCTGGTGCACACCGGTAACTCCAACCGCATCTTGCTGGAGCACTCACTATTCTAATATCCCTCAAACAAACTAACAGTTTTGATATATAGGACTCGCGGCACCTCAGATAACACTTGTGCCAGAAAAAAACTCAGCAAACACAATCACTAGTTTTTGATACAAAAACAATACAAGCTTACAAGCTGGATATTTTTTTCGTTAAGTAACTGGGTAATGCGAGTATATTATTTATTAAAATAGTAGCAGAAAGACTTGTTATCGCGCTCGCGGACCGGCACAAGACGGTGGCTAAGTGATAGCTCCGTGGAATCACGCGTCCGCGCATTTTAAAGCGGCTATTATAGGGCTATACTAGCTCGTCCTGTCATAACCCAGAAGACCAGCGGAAGCGGATCAGACAAAGTAAACAACACGTTTGGAAGACATACGCCATCATCTTTTCCAGACATGGAAAATGGCATTATAAATAATTTCAAGTGATTTTGAAGTCGGTGGACTTTCCACTTCATCCTTCATTCTTTCATTTCCTTAATCAAGGTCTTTCTGGAAAAGTCAGTCATATCTTGAAAGCAAGTGCATCTGATTCGTTTCTAACTAAAACATACAGTGCACATGAATAGCTAAACTGACGCGTCTATTAAGTCAGTTAATGGATGATGGTCATATCCGTGTTTTTGAGAAGCGAGCTGACATCGCGCGGGCGGCTGATGCGTCATCAACTACGGGAATTGAGCCCGATGCAGTGACACTCGCAGTTGGAGATTCGAAAGAACCTGTGTCAGGTTTATTTCAGGTAATTCCCAATATCAATGCTGCTGGTTCCATTTTAACGCCTACCTTTTCGCGGGTACTTTTTTATACACCGAGGCTATTGGGTAGTTATAGTGCACTGTTTACAGACTGGTTCGCCAAGCCTGGTGATTATGGGAATATTCAATGAAGCTATTAGTAGCAGTAAACTTTTTATTTTATAAATAGTGACCTACGTAATTTAGTGCTACAGCAAAATATTTACTTTCAGCATTTCGATGGTAAATTTAGTACTACTACCCCTATCTGTACTTTAGTCTTTATTCCTCGTCACAGTATTAACACCATTAAGAATGAATTTCAAGCAGTACCTAAGCACTCCTATTAGTTAACAGGACACCACATGGCTATGAATAGCCCCTGGTATGTAGTGTGTAGGATTGTAAGACGGAAACACCTATTTAAAGGTTCGGATTGAAACGAGTACTTACGTTGACTGTGAATAAAACTGACACTGATCGTGGCATAACTACTTAGTGGGTAAAGAGACTTTTAATCGTTTTCACTAACGATAGGTAACTTCCAAATAGGAGCGCGCGGATTTTCAAACCTGGGTTCAGGGCCGTGAGTTAAAAAGTGCTATATCATTTTGGCATTACATTTAGGTGTGGTGAAAGATAAATAAAACCAATCAAAGACACAGAAGAAAAACAGTAGGTACGCGAGCGGTCCATCAAAGTGTTTTCTATTTCAAATTGTGTTTTTCGCTACAAAATTTTTGGCCTTCAAATCGTCGAGTGTTTCAGTAATCGTATTTACACGACCTTTTTAATTAATTGCGAGCATTAATATCTAGGAGAGTACCTAATTAAAAACATGGTACTGTTGTACAAGCTAGTTGTTCCTGGTGGCTTTCATATTCATATTCATTTATTTGCGTTCCACAAGGTAAAATAAGATGTTAACAAAAGGCTTAGAGCTAAGAGCCATTGTAGACTCTTGTCAGGGCACAGTAAAAATTATTATTTGATACAATAGCTATAGGTACTTAATATCATCACTACTCATCATAATCAGCTTAATAGAAGTACATTGCTGGAAACAAGCCCGACCAATAGCATGCCGTAATCTCGATCCTTGCCTATTATTTTCCAGCTAATACCAACCACCTTGCGAAGATACAACGCCACAATGACTTCACGCAAAATCCTGAATCACACAAGCAGAGTTTTCCGCACAATTTTGCATAATAATAATAGGTCTTTACCTATGAAATTGCCGTTTTGTATGAAAAAATTTAAACGAATTTTTTTCATGTATTTTTTATTTGTATTAATCGAAGTAATCACCCATGCAATCAATGCATCTTTGCCAACGCAGTGGCAGTTTATTGATGCCCTTCTTAAAGAAATCAGCTGGTCGGGAGGCAACAAATTCTTCAAAGGCATTTTGTACTGCCTCTCGGGTATTGAATTTTTTTCCCGCCAAGAAGTTATCCAAATTCTGGAAAAAGTAGTAGTCTGTAGGCGCAAGGTCTGGTGAGTAGGGCGGATGACGGAGAGCTTCCAACCCCAGTTCTTGCAACTTGGAGACCGTCTGCTGTGCAGTATGAGGTCGCGCGTTGTCGTGCAGGAGCAGCGATTGACCAATGCTGGTTGGAGATGTGCCAGCTTCTCCATCATTGTGTTCAGTTCTTCACAGTACACATCTGCAGTAATGCTCACCCCGTTTGGTAAGAAGCTGTGATGAATCACACCGGCGCTAGACCACCAAACAGTGACCATCACTTTTCTAGGGGTAAGTTTTCGTTTAGGGCATTGTTTAGGTGCTGAACCAGGATCCAACCAACTTGCTGAGCGCTTGCGGTTATCAAACAGAATCCACTTTTCATCGCAGGTAACAATGTGGTTCAAAATTCCTTCATTTGTGTGTCTGTTGAGCAGTGCAAGGCACGTCTCGACGCGTACTTCGCGCTGGCGATCATTGAGTTCGTGGGGCACCCATTTGTCAAGCTTTTTTACCTTGCCAATTTGATGCAAATGGACCAATATTGTTTTGACGCTAACGTCGAAAGCTGCTGCTAATTCAGCCGTAGATTGTGTATCATCAGCTTCCACAATCGCCTTTAATTCGTAATTGTCGACCAAAGTCTTCGGACGACCGCGAGGTTCATTTTTCAGGTCGAAATTTCCAGAACGGAAGCGAGCAAACCAATAACAGGTGGTGCGTTGGTTTGTAGTGTTAGCTCCGTAAACGTTGTTGATGTTGCGTGCCGCTTGTGCCGCGTTGCTGCCACGACGGTACTCATATTCCATAATTACTCGAATTTTTAACGTATCCATGATGACGACAAAGATTGAAATGCGATGAAAATGTAACACTAATCAATAAACAAATGACTACTTTTGGAAAAAAAAATCCATGTTTTTAAAATTAAATTAATTTGAAATTATAATTCTTAGCCAAACAAAAATTATTTTGATTTGAAATGGCCAGTACTGCAGAACGGCAATTTCATAGGTAAAGACCTAATATTATGCAAGATTCTGACATCAACCGTCAGGATTGAGGAGGGGAAATTTTTTGTTGTCCAGGAGTAGTTACGAGCGTATAGTGTAAACATTACAAATAAAACCGGTCAAGAGCGAGTCGGACTCGCGCACCGAGGGTTCCGTTCCGATTTCTGAAAAAGTGTGCTATTTAGAGACATCGTGGGTCTTCAAAATTCAAAGTGGGGCTACAAGGGAATATGAAAGAAGACTGTTTGCACATTCTTAAACATTTTTTTTTTAGGCCGCATAGTTTTCGTTTTTTGATGAAAAATGTAAAAAAAAATACCGTTCCCCCCCTTATCTCCGAAGTTTACAAATGGAAAAATCTGAAATTATTCTATGTGATAGAAGTTTATGTAAAGATTACAGGAAAAATAAAACGATGTCTCTAAATAGCACACTTTTTCAGTAATAGGAACGGAACCCTCGGTGCGCGAGTCCGACTCGCTCTTGACCGGTTTTTTGTAAAATATGTGATTTGTGTGTGAAAGTCTTTGGAAAGAATTTAACGAACTAAAATACATGTGTTTAAATATAAATATATATTAAAAATGTTAAATAGCTTGGTTTCTTTGTAAATTTTGTGTGTGGGGGTCAGATAGTTTTAGTGAAATAGGACTTTTATAATTCTGTTTTGCGCTCTTTGTAGTTTTTAACCGACTTTTTAAAAACAAAAAGGAGGAGGTTATCAATTCGTCGCGTATATATATATTTTTTTTATGTATGTACACCGATTTCTTCGTCAATTGTGGACCGATTTTGAAAATTCTTTTTTTGTTTGAAAGGGTGTGCTCTCGAGGTGGTTCCATTGTCAACAAGTCAGAATCTGATGTGAGGATCCCATGAAATCGAGGGAAACCCTCAAATTTTATAGGCACACCTACAGCGATTTTGGTATTTTTTATAGTAACTCGTGCATTTGCTCCCGGAAAGCACGCATTTGGTGAAGTGGAACTAATGAGGAAGACTACAGATGGCCATCGGAACTACTCAATAATACGTATTTCACTTGGGTTGCGATTCGATTACTTTAATAAAACTAAGCAATTTATGCTCATCACAATGCATATTATTATGGTGAAGTGGAGTTGATGGTGACTTCACCATCAGTTCCAGTTCTCCTGGTTCCTTATTAGGAGAACTCCTCAACAATTAACGTCCTTGTATCGGGAAAAACAATATTTTGTAAAAGGTGATTGACATTAAATTTAGGCTATTGTAACTTAGATAAATTACAAACTGACCCACTAAAAAGTGAAAAAAAAAACTTTTTTACAAAAAAAAAAACAACCGACTTCCAAAAAAAATGCTACAAAGTGAAAAATAACTTTAATTTCGGAAGTCGGTGGCAAAAAACTAAAATAATAACCAAAGACACCGACTTCCTAAATTAAAGTTATTTTTCAGCATTGTAGCATTTTTTTGGAAGTCGGTTGTTTTTTTTTTGTTCTAGGTTGGTTTTAGCTGCTGAACCCCATAGTTCTATAAGATATTCAATGTGCGGTTTCACCAATGAATTATAAATAGTGTGGCGGACTTTAAGAGGAAAGCACCTCACAATTCGACGTAACGCCCTCGTTAGGCTTAATATTTTAAAACAGGTTTTCTCGATATGTGGTTTCCATGTAAGTTGATAATCCAGAATAAGTTCAAGATATTCCTCTTTATTAACTTTATTTAAATTGACTTCATTAATACTAAGAGGTTTGTGATCTGAGATTTTTTTTGTTTCTAGCTGCAAATATTATACAGTTGGTTTTGGATGTATTGATAGTTAACAGATTATTAAGAAACCATTTTTCTAAGATAATGAGATCCTCTTGTGCGTCTTGTATCATTGAGTCATTTGAGTGACCAAAATAAAAAAAGGCAAGTGTCATCAGCATAGAAGGAAATATGGTCCTTAAGGCCTATCTTGTCTATATCGTTAATGTAGATTAGGAATAAAAGGGGACCACAAATTGAGCCCTGAGGCACGCTGCAGTTAATTACCTTAGGTGCGCTAACATTGTCACCTATTTTAACGACCTGTCGGCGTCCCTGAAGATACGATTCAAAAATTTTTAAGCATTTCCAGTTACACCGATCGAGGCAAGTTTATTCATTAACAAGCTATGGCTAACGGTGTCAAACGCCTTTTTTAGGTCGATGAAGATCCCTAAAGCAATGTGTTTCCTGTCTATATTAGTTTTCATAGTAGTGATTAAATCTGTTGCCGCTGAAATAGTATTAGATTTTGGTCTAAAGCCATACTGTCGTTGAGAAAGGTAGTTAAATGAATTTAAATATAGAATGAGCCGATTGTGCAATAGCTTTTCGAAAAATTTAGACAGCATAGGCAAGACTATAGGTCTATAATTTCCTGGCGAAAGTTTGGAGCTAGCTTTAAAAATAGGAGTAACTTTGGCATATTGAATGTGTCAGAGAAGTGACCTTCACTCAAACATTTGTTGATGCATTGAGTTAGACTAGGTAATATGAGATTCTTTATACACATGAGTGATTTGGCACTAATGCCGTCTATACCTGTGCTGCTTCAAGTCATCAGTTATTTTCCTAATTTCGCCTGCCGTTGCTGGCGCTATCTGAGAAAGTGCAGCTAGCATTTTCGGTTTTGTTTAGCGTGATAGTTTTAGCCTGGTTATTATAATATTTTGCAGGTATCTGATTAGCTAGAAGTGTACCTATACCTGAAAAATAGTCATTAAAACACTCACATATTTCCTTTTCCTGGATTTTCAACTCTGCTTAGCGCCGGGAGTTGAAAATCCAACAGTGTGTTTTTCGTCGCGCTGGGATGCACTCTGTTTTTGTTAGGTTGGATTCTCAACGCTCGGCTCAACAACGAGAGTTGAATATCCAGTGCGCGATGAAATCCCGCCGCGATTTTATTACGCTCGTGGGAATGCCGACTTTCATAGCTAGCCGAGTATTTTTCAATTTGGGGTCATCTGTATCGTGATTGTCCAAGTTACGGTTATAACTAATAAAAATAAATAAATAAAAAATAACTGGCGAAATTAAATGAAAAAAAAAAGAAAAAAAAAAAATGAATTAAATGTGGGTGTACTACATATACACCTCTGCCTAACCCTTTGGAGATTACAGCCGTGATGTTGTATTATGTTGTTTTAATTGTAGGAAATAACAAATAAAAAATACGAATTGGCAAGCATTCAAAAAACCCCACATTTTGACCCCAGATAAATGGATTTTTGTTGTTTACAAACAAAGTTATCCACACACACACACACATTGAAACTAATTTTGTTATGTAGTTCAAAATAATTATAACGGTACGGTTACACCAAAACCGATTTTGTCGGCCGATGGCGGACAGAACTACTCGGACGAGTAACTCGGACGTGCATGTGCACGGTACGGTTACACCAAAACCGATTTTGTCGGCCGACGCTGTTGCGCCGACATTGGACGTTGCTGGTCTTCTGTAGTTGAAAAACGCGTCTACACTGTGTTAAGCCGCACTGGCTTAACACAGTGTAGACGCGTTTTTAAAATGGAGGAATTTGAAGAAATGTATCTTTTAGAAAATTCGTACCGCAATTTAATACCGTCCGTTTCGTACCGGAATTTTTCAATATCCATAGTCGTTTAGGTAGATAACAACACCAGAAACACAACAGAATAAAGACTGAATTATAAAATTAAACTATAAATTTGATAAATACACTCAATTTGCGCTGTAAACGCTGCGCCGGTAGACTGCCGAGAAATCCCAACAAGTGCGAATTGATCGGCCGTTTTCGGCCGTCATCGGACGATGGCGGTTGTAGTAGTGTACGCGCTCCCTTACATTTACAGACGCTTGATTTGATCGGCCGAGTTTGGGCGAAGACGACCGGGTAAAGATCGGCCGATATCGGTTTAGGTGTACGCGTACCGTTTGAGTGTTTAACAGAATAATTTGACAGTAATGATTAATACTGTGAGAGGAGCAGACACAATATAGGTACATACATACCCTGAGTAACTCTTAGTGACTTTATAGTGAAAACAGCTTTCAGCATTGCTTCAGAGGTACGTTAACTTACTTTGATAATATAACTGATGTTCATAGAGCTTTTATCAGTAGGAGAAAATAATAATTATCGTATATCCATAGATACTGTGAGAGGATGAACCTCTGAGGGGATAGCTACGCTATAAAATTAAAGAGGTAGACGGCAGACAAGAGAGCCTTGGGCCTTTTTATATTTAAAATACTCTGTTTCCACTTAAAATATATCACAGTCCTATCGAAGCCCTAGCCAGAATCTGCACCATTGAACAAAAGCTATTTAGTTCCGCTTTTTTTTCAAAAGTAATTCGATGTTCGAATGACAAAATGTCTGCCAGTAAAGCCTGTACTACACTGCTCGCGAAGTTGCTTCGACGAAGTACTCGTCGAAGTTGACCGAAGTCAGAAGTACGTGACTACACACTCGTGCAACTTCGCGAGGAGGTCAGTTGCCCGATGGCACCCGCGCGCTTTGCACCACAGACTAAGTAGTATTCTTTGCACCATGGATAATGTTGAAGTGGCAGCTGCCGTTGCAATGTGCACTCTCGCTTATTATAATTACGTGCGAGTTTATCACGCGACAATTTGAAGCGAGTCGAGTAGTGTAGTCAGACGCTTCGTCGGTGCACTTCGGGCCCTTTGTCTCGGGCGCAAAAACCGACAACGATCGGAAGTCGCGCGAGGCGAGCCGAGGTTGCACGAAGCGAAGCGAAGTGGGCGTCCACACTACCGTATTCGCCTAACTTCGACCAACTTCGCGAGTAGTGTAGAGGAGGCTTAACATGGTAAGGTGGATTTGCAACAAACCTCTACAGTACCTATAAAAATCTAGTATTGTTATATCAATAGTATGTAAAATGATTATAACTTTAATTTATCTATATAACCTTTTGGTGTAGGTACCTACATTAATGCCCCAAAGTTAGCTTATCTCATATTTATTTCAGTCAACTAGTCACGACGTTTTTTTTGTATTTTATTTCGGTACTAACTCAAAAGTTGCTTATCTTATAGGTACTAAGGCAGTTCTAAGGTGCACGTAACAATGTTTTTTTTTATATTTTCAGGAGTTACCAAATAATTATTGGAGGTTTGTACAAAAAGCTATCTTTCACAATGTACTCTCCAAAAGGGCGGCCAATGGCTACCGGTGAAGTGACCATACAACATGATATACGTGCACCTCGTGTTCAAAGTTCCTCTAGTTTTTTCACTCTAAGAGGCTTGCTATTAATATGGGCATTTCTGCGATTGGTAAGTACAAAACATTATCAAAATTATTAATAGCAATAATAAAAAAATAAAAAATAATATACATATTATTACATGTACATTATTATTATATTATATTGATAATAATATTTTTTTTTTTTTTTTTTATTAGCTTCAGCCAGCGACTTCGTTCGCGTGATATTTCTTGTTTTAACATAAAAAATGTTCGCTAAGCGAAAACGAAGTAAGGTACATACATACAAGACACGAGGTATAGGATTTATATTTTATACTAGCTTCTGCCCGCGACTTCGTCCGCGTGAAATTTCTTTTTTGCTCGACCCACCCCGTCGCATCGCATTGCCTACCCGCGCTATTACTTCGTTTCACTTAGCGTTCTTTCAGACTTTTTTTCTTTTTGTTTGGTCCCTAAGGGTCCTAGAGTGTTGTTAAATAGTTCTATAAGATTTGGACTATCATTAATGTAAAAAGATTTTTTAAAGTCCGACTGGTAGGGTAGTTCCAGAGATTAGCTCGTTCCTTCACCACATCCCCTTCCGCTACCTCTCCCTCCCCCTCTCACTCACTCTCACACCCCCTTCACCACTTCCCTTCCCTCTCTCTCACCACCTCGTCCCCTCCCTCTCCCCATCTCTTCCACCTCCGGCTCACCAACCTCTCCCTTCCCCCTCAGCCTTCACCACGTCTTCCTCCTCTCCTTACCAAGTCCTGCCCCTTTCTCCCTGCGTCCATCATCCTCCCCCTCACCCTCCTCACCACCCCTCCCCTTCCCCCTCCCCCTCTAACCCTACCTGGGGTAGTTTTAAAAACTAATAGTGACAAACTTAGGCAAATATTTGTGCCAAGTTTCAAGTCAATTAAAACCAAATGAATAACATTTTTCATGTAAATTGTATTCCCCGTTTTCACCCCCACAGGGGTAGAATGAAAAAAAATGGTTTGAGGTATTTCCATAGCTTGACTCAAACATTATTTACCAGTTTTCGAGTTAATCAAGCCACGCAGTTAAATGCTCCCCTGTGAAATTGACTACCCCTTTTCACCCCGTTAGAGGTAGATTTTCGAAAAACCCTGATACACATTATTCTTTATTTTTGGTTTTAAGTATAAATACTGAGTTTTGAGTAAATCGGATTGCGCGTTAAAATTTTTCCATACAAACTTTGAGACACCCCAATTCCCCTTTAGGGGGTAGTTTAGAAAAACAAAAAATTACAAATATCATAATTTACTTAGATAAATATTCGTGCCGAGTTTCAAGTTTATTAACTCAAGGAATAAGATTTTTCATACAAACAATATCCCCCCTTTTTACCCCCTTAAAGGTCGAATTTCCAAAAACCCTTTTTTAGCGGATGCCTAGGTCATAATAGCTACCTGTGTTCCAAATTTCAGCTCAATCCGTTCAGTGGTTTCAGCTGTGTGTTGATAGATCAGTCAGTCAGTCAGTCAGTCAGTCAGTCAGTCAGTCAGTAACGCTTTCCTTTTATAGATATAGATTTAGATTTTTTTTGCCATTTTTATTTTATTTTTACTCGGCTCCTAAGGTTTTTTAAAAATAAATTATAGCCCATGTTACTTCCTCATAATTGAGCTTTCTATTCGTGAAAAATAGTTAAAATCGGTCCAGTAGTCTTGGAGCATATTCGGTACAAACAAACAAACAAAAAAATCTTTCCTCTTTATTATATTATATTAGTATAGTATAGACAAACCGACGAACTTCCATACAAACTTTAATTTACTATACAGGGTGCAAGTGTAAACAGTGGCAATCTTTTAAGGGGTCATTGTACTCATCATTATGAACAACATTTATTAAGGGACCAAATATGAAATCGCAAAAAAAATCAGCTATTCCCTGTATTTTGACGAATTATGCGAACATAAATGTACTGAACAGCTGATTTTTTTTCGCGCTTTAAGAGGGGCAATTCTCGTAATTTTAAGAACGTTCGCATTCTAATCTACAGTCGCAATCTGTCAAAAAAACCTCTAATTTCCCTACATTTTTGACATTGATTGTCGCTGAGATGACACTGCGACTTGAATTTGAACGTTTTTTAAGTACGAGAATTGGCCCTCGGGTTTGGTCCCATAGTAAATGTTGTTCATAATGATGAGTACAATGACCCCTTAAAATATTGCCACTGTTTACACTTACACCCTGTATAACTAAGTGCCTACTTTCGTCCTATAACGAACTCTTGTGCAGGAATTCAAGCTTCCCAGCGGATTAGGCTGCGCGTTGTCTGTCAATATGTTAATGAATGAATTGAAGATTTTTACATAAGGAGAATAAAGGTTTCATTTGCTTCTTCTTCAGTCGCTACGTTGCTTATTATTCTCGGGTTGGGTATATAATAAGCGACCAAATGTTATTTCCAAGATATAGGTGTTTTTTCTTGTTTGGAAGTCAGGAATTCATATAGTTCTATCAGCTCTTTGTTACAATATTTTTAACTAGCTTTTGCCCGCGGCTTCGCCCGCATGGATGTCGGAAAATATCCCAAGGGAACCTGCTACCGGGAATTCCTGCCTTATTCCTTGTCTACATTATAAAGGGAACCTCTTATTATTATTGGTATAATGAAAATGTTTTTTTTTATTTACAGGTAGTGTCAGTACTGTGGACCGGTTTAATAATATTTGCGGCAAACAGGGAACCCAGTCACAGAGAGCAAAGTCGATTGTTTGCATCATTTGCTATAGTTTTACAAGAAGTGGAATTTGGAATGCTTGTCACGTTCATCAGAGCTGGGCTCAAGGTAAACTATTAAAAAAAACTGTTTCGTTAGTCCAATGGTCACAATGGCGACCGCAGAGAGTAGGGTCTTGGCTTCTTGCGCCGCCGGGGTCGCGGGTTGTTCGAAACAGATACGGTAGCCCTGGCATAGGCAACTGAAGGAACACGGGTGGGTTTTTTTAGTCACTTAAAAGTCTGACACGCCCTTCCGCTCCACCCAGAGCGGGAGAAGTCATTTGATGATTTCCCATCCACAAAAAAAAAAAGGGTCTTGGGTTCGAGACTGACTACTGACTAGAAGTAAACAGTAAAAGATAGTTGTCGGCGCCAGCACTGACTTCTTCACACTAATATTATAGAGACGAAAGTTTGTGAATGGGTGTGTGTGGTTGTATGTTTGTTACTTCTTCACGTTCAAACGGCTGGACCGATTTAGATGAAATTTGGTATGTAGATAGCTTATATCCTGGGTTAACACTTAAGCTACTTTTTATCCCGGTCTACGCGGTTGAAACCGCGGGGCGCAGCTAGTTTACTTATAAATTAATGCATGTTAATGAACAAGTTAATTGATACAAGACTTGTCACGTTGCAACTTCCTCGTTCATTAGTAATCATTAGCTATACTGCCGTCATAATGAAAAAAGGCACAACTAAAATTTTTGTCAAAATTCTATAAAAAAATGAGTAGATGTGCCTTTTTTTTCTGATTCTAAATATGTATATAACTCAATTTTGACAAAAATGTTAGTTGTGCCTTTTTTCATTATGACGGCAGTATAGCAATTGGGCTCTGTACCTCTGGAATACTTTCTAATTAACACAACAATTTAACAGCATGTCTGTAATCCCCAAAGGGTTTGGCACAGATGTAGCTACCCATAGTACACCCACATTTTCTTAAATTATTAAGCAGTAAACTTTATTTTTCAGAGAAGTGCCAGTCTCTACCGAGCTTACTACCGCTACTGCATATTTACCCTTATTATCTACACCATAGCGGTGATAATGTGCTCCACACTGGACTATGAAAATGGACATTATTTTGGAGAGATCTACATAACTTATCATATCAGTGATTTACCAATTTTTGCAAATGACGCTCTCTTATTTGGCGTTCCTGCCATTTTGGATATTTGTAAGTACCTACCACATTTATACCTGACTGCAAAAATGTTGTTTTCATAGAAAACCTCAATTGAGACAGCCTTTGGCAATAAAGTTTCAAGTTTTCTCTGAATATACTCGTACTTGCTCTGTGCTATATATATAGGAGCTCGTGGCTAAGTAATAACAGCCGCACGGGTTGATCCGTCAGGTTAAGCTACGCTTGCCGGGGTTGGTCAGTGGATGGGTGACCATCTTTACATAGCGAGATTTCTCCGTGCCTCGGAGAGCACGCTAAGCCGTTGGTCCCGGCTGTCATTCGTGGATCTTTGACAGTCGTTACGGGTCGTCAGAAGCCCGAAAGTCTGACAACCAGTCTTACCAAGGTGTATCGTATTACCCAGTTACTGGGTTGTGGAGGTCAGACAGGCAGTCGCTCCATGTAAAATACTTGTATTCAGCTGCATCCGGTTAGACTGGAAGCCGACCCCAACATAGTTGGGAAAAGGCTAGGCAGATAGATACTTGCTCTGTGACAATCAAGAAAATCAAAGTCAAAGATGGCATCGTACTCAATCCTACTAATATCATAAACGCAAAAGTTTGTGAGAATGGATGGATAGATGGATGTTTGTTAAGGGAAACCGGGTACGGTTGTCTCACGGGTTGGTTTTCACAGCGGTTAAGTTTAAGAACATAGTTTGTTTTAATTTACAGACACTTTTGTCCTCCCCTTACATACTAAAACTCCTTATGGTAGCCATACACGTCACAATATACTTGCGCAAGTTGAAACTTCCACAAATCTGCGTGACACCGAATGGCTCGGATACTTGTGCAAAAATTCGTCCCACAGTCCAATTTTGCGCAAGTATATCGTGTGAGGCCTGCATTAGAAACGGGCGTATAAAACAATGACCTATGAAACACAGGTCATTTTTTTAAACGCCCGATCGGTCGGTATACCTACCTATGTCATGATGTATTTTCTTTGTTTATTTACAGGTCTGGAAATATTGCTTATACGTTTAATAAAGAGGTTGATCAACAAATACAGTTCTGATGAGGATAATACAAATTGCGAAAATGTCTAGTCATTATATTTTATTATTATAAGCTAATTTTACTTTGACACTGTTATTACGAGTAGTACAGACCATTTCAAATAATGTCATCAAAACTAAAATGCAGATTTTTGTTTATCTATTTTATGCAATATTATTCTGTAGCTTCATAAATATTGTAAGTCCGTAACAATATTAAGTTTATCAATAAAAGAATAACCAACAATAACTATGTTTTTATTAAATCTACAGAATAAATGTCCTCCATTGCCGCCTCAGCGGTGGTTCTACGAAGACCTCTGCTATGTGGTTCGTATAGCTGGACCTGCCCTCCTGGTACACACGGCTGCACATCAAGCTATACAGTTCCAGTTTACACTGACCTCTCATTGTAATGAAATCCTATACAATGCGAGATCAGCTTATACTGAAAATGTATAGCTTGATCTGAAGCCGTGCGTACCGCTCCTTGCGTCACTGCGGACTAGGAGAAGATACATCTGTAACACTGTTCACAAATGTTGTGTCTGAGATCACCAACTAGCACTGGGCCCGCGTGGTGGTAATCCACAATCTGTGAGAGGGAGTGGGCCAATTATGGCCCACTCCCTCTCACCGAGAGGAGACCTGTGTCGCAGCCGTGGGAACGTTGTAGGTCGGTCAGTTAATCAGAAAGTTGAAGCCTATTCCAAAATGTAGATCTCCATGGAGAGCGGGCAAGAAACTCCACGGCCACTCTTTTAAATCATGATAAGAAATATAACATCCTGGGTACATTATTCTTGTTGCTTCTACATGTGAGAACAATGTAAAAAAATAAAAAATATTTAAAAACAATTTAAAATATAAGAATAAAAATAAGCTCTGGCAGATAAGAGATTACCAGTCTCAACTGACGGCGCCCGTTCACGAACATGACGCGTGGATCAGCACCATCCAGCTCAACCATTTTGTAGGGAACCGAATGATCCAACACACGTGCTACCATCAGCGAGACATTTAAGTGAGCATGACAAATTCTCAAATGACATGCTCTTTCAAGTCAAACTTATAACGACGGCGAAGTGCCAATAACACCTAACTACTTACCACCTAACTGATAAAGTCAAAAATTTACACAAACTGAAAAATATACACTTGAAATAGACCCGTTGGTTTAATTGGGAGGTATGTACCTATTTCCACTTTTTAACTTAATGCTGCTGCTGTTGCAACTGAAAATACACTAGGAGATTTCACTAAAACAAGCGAATGACACCTTTAATTTCAAAATGAAAAAAAAAAGAGAATTTCTCGAAAAATGTCAGTTAAGAGATATTGGTACTTCACCGTCAATAAACGGCTCCATAGTACTCACATTTACATAAATTGAAAAAATGCTTTTAATTTATACTAAACTATATTTTGCAATGAATTGAGATGAATGAAATTTACTACTTACCAAAGATAGGAAAATCATTATTATTACTATTAAAGAATTCGACAGCTTTATTCCAATTAAATAACAAAATAAAAAATAATAAACAATAAAATCGTAAAGTCGGAAAAATAAGGGAAGCCCACTTGTTAACATTTTAATATTTGGAAGAGAGATCTCTTCCAAATATTAAAATGTTAACAAGTGGACCCAAGTGGCTGTGGAGCAGGACCAGCATTTTGCCAAGCATTTTCATCTACGATGTAATCATCCAACTTATAATATGCTTGTCTACATAGTGTGCGTTTAATGCATGTTTTAAATTTCTTCTCATTTAATTGAAGAATATCGAGTGGTATTTTACTATAACGTTTTACACAGTACCCCATAAAAGAAGTGTGTGCTTTAGACAATCTGAAACGTGGTTGATCTAATTTTTTCCTATTTCCTAGTTCCTTGTATTCAAATTATGCCTGTCACTTATCTTACTAAAAAGATGTAGATTTTTTCTAACGTACATAATGTTTTCATATATAATATTGGCAAGGAACCGTCATGATGTTAATTTTTTTTGAACAGTTTCCTTAGAGGCTCGCTTCTGCGGAGGTTGTAGATGGCTCTTACAGCCCTCTTTTGCAGAATAAAGCAATATCTGCAGCCCGTCCCCACAGCAAAATACCGTCAGACATGATGCTATGAAAGTAACTAAAAATAGTATTTCATGAAATCAAAATATATTTATAAGTAAATAAATAATAAGCGCCCAAAATAAGCGCTCTTCCTCCTCTCTCCTACTGTGCTGTGCCCGACAGGGTCCATAATTGTGACATTATTTTTAAGCTTACCAACTGTTATTATAACATTATGGAACGCAATAAAGAATTGAGAATTGAGAATAAAATAGACTAGTCTCGCGGTATCCACGTCCGTTAATTGGCGGATTTTCCAAACAGCGTAAGCGGCTGAAGTTAGCTGCCCTGCAAGTAATGTTAAGTGAGGATCTCGACTCCACTGCAGCTTTGAGTCAAGCGTGATTCCCAGGAAAACGGGTTTTTCGACGAATTCAAGTAAATAACTCCTTATTCAATACAACATGACATTCGCTACTTGTAACATTTGGTAACGCGAATCTTTTGCATTTAGTTTTTTTCTCATTTATTTACAGTAAACCAATTATTATAACCACCAAATTATTTACAGTAAACCAATTATGAAGCTTAAGCATAGTGTTATTTATGTCGTCAAGTGCTTAGTAGTCATAGAATACAAAGCTGATTGAGTTTATACAATGCAAAGCTATTCTTCAGCAGCTCCAACATTATCTTCAAATGTTAATTTATAAATTAAATTTAGTTGTGGTTGTGGAGCAGGACCAGCATGGAGCTAAGCATTTTTATCATTTATGTAATCCCCCAACATATAATATGCCTGCCTGCATAGTGTGAATGAATACACACCGTTTATTTGAACTTGCTGCAGTCTATCATTCAAATAAGATTTTACTAAGCTAAGCGCAAGTTTACCCAGTCCGTAATGCTCAAATTTCAAGAGCAGAGTTTCGTGATTCACGCAATCAAATGCTTTGGATAGGTCGCAAAAGATGCCTATTGCATCTTGTGCCTCTTCCAATGCGTTATAGATGTGATTTAATAAGGGTTACACCTGCGTTAATTGTACAATGTCTACTACAAATTGTTGATCGTGTAGGATTTTAATACGATTAAAATGATTGAGCATCTGATTTAACATTACTTTTTCAAACACCTTGCTGAAAACCGGCAAAACCGATACGGGTCTATTTATTCGTGTCTTTGCTGTCCCCGGATTTGAAAAATGGAATAACTTTACTGTACTCCATTAAGTCTGGGAATATCCCTTGATCTACACAATAATATAGCTAAATAGGGTGCAACTGTCTCATTATTGGTTTGACAAACTTTAGTTGACACGCCCCACAGATCTTCGGTAATTTTTATCTTAAGTTGCTTAAAAGCCTTGAAAACGACCACAGGGTTTATATGCTTAAATTTAAATTCCACAGGGCAGGCTGAAACATTCGCTCTTAATAAATCAATTGCAAGTGAGGGCGAGGAATTTAAAGTTTTCTGTAGTACGAAGATGACGACAACGCCACAATGACGTCACGCAAAATCCTGAATCACGCAAGCAGAGTTTTCCGCGCAATTTAGCATTAAGATTCTGACATCAAACGTCTTGCAGTAGCCCACCAGATACAACACCCGTCTGGTCGGAAGATCCTACCCTTTTAATAGCTGATGAGGAACTTGATTCCTTGTTTTTCATATCTCTACAATTGCTGCTTCTATCCTGAGTACATTCCACATTCCGCTTGTCGGTAAGATCGTTTATATGACAACAGTCCTCGGATCTACGGCTAACCACGTCAGCTTGTTTATTCTGGTTCTTTTCAGAATACAATAATCAAACATTTATTGCATTCCACAATGTATAAGCTTAGGTGGTAAGTAAATATCTGTTGTAACAATCGTGGACCCTGTCGGGGACAGCACAAGAAAAGTATGAAGGAAGAGGACTTATTTATCCCTACCAAACACACAAACACATACAAACAAACACACATACATACAAACTAAATTAACTAAGTAAAATTTAAGGTAAGTGGAGTGGTGGTAAGTGGTGGTGGTATTTAAGGTTTTGGGAATAAGATGATTATTCCAAATAGCATAGCCTTTTACAATAGCTCGCCGAGTATGTTTCAATTTGGGGTCAGCTGTACCGTGATTGTCCAAGTTACGGTTAGGGAGTCAAGCTCCTATGGAATAGAATGCGTTTTTTTTAAAAACCGCCTCGTTGGTTGGTTAGTGGTCGCTAGCGTTTCTGCTGAGCATGACGTCCTGGGTTGGATTCCCAAGTCGGGCAAAGCGTTATTGGGTTTTTTCATCAGGAATTCCTCAGTAGCAGCCCGGAGACTGGATGTGCCCGGTTGATAAGAAACTCGCCCCCACATGGTATTTTAACATAACTGGCGAAATTAAAAGAAAAAAAAACAATTTAAACCGGCCAAGTGCGTGTCGGACCACGCACAAATGAAGGGCTCCGTAGTTGGTATGAAATTATCCCAAGAACAAACTTAACATTATAGTTGATAAACATGTTGATTCCAACAGTAAATGTAAGTTTGTACTCACAATATTGAGAGATTTCCCATGTTATTTTAAGACCACAAATTTATTATAGATTTTCCTGTAATCTACAGGTATAGAACTATTTTCTGTATTTTTTTCAAAATTTTAGGCTCAGTAGTTTCGGAGATAAGGGGTGGGGGGGAATGGTCAATTTTCGTCTATTTTCTTAAATAACTTTACAACGATTTATGTTAAACTTATAAAATATATTTGAGACCCTCATAGTAAGCCCTCATTTAATATGTCACACGGTACGGTTTATTTATTTATTTAACACTTCAAGCACAAATGTACAGAGGCGGACTTAATGCCATAGGCATAAAAAAACTTGCGTTTGCAAAACTTTTTTTTCTAAATTTTCTTATTTGCTCCCCAAAAGTGACTCCCATATTCAAAATTCATTTATTTACTTTAGCCGTACCTACGTGTTTGGGTCACAGAAATCCATATGTCTACTAAATTTCAACTTAATCGGTCTATTAGATTCGGAGCAAATTGTCTGTGACAGACGGCCGGACAGACAGACACACGAGTGATTCTATAAGGGTTCCGTTTTTTTCCTTTTGAGGTACCTACGGAACCCTAAAAAAATGAATAAATTAATGAAATGTGGGTGTATTATAGATACACCTCTGCCTAACCCTTAGCAGATTACAGCCGTGATGTTGTATTGTTGTTATAATTGTAGGAAATAACAAATAAACAACACGAATGGGCAAGCATTCAAAAAACCTCACATTTTGACCCCAGATAAATGGAATTTTGTTGTTTACAAACAAACTTATCCACACACACACATTGAAACCAATTAAAGTAATTCACAATAATTATATTTATGAGTGTTAAACAGAATAATTTGACAGTGTTGATTAATACTGTGAGAGGAGCAGACACAATATAGGTACATTTTATACAGCTTACCCTGAGTGACTACTTAGTGACTTTATAGTGAAAACAGCTTTCAGCATTGCTTCAGGTACGTTAACTTACTGTGATAAAATAACTGATGTCCATAGAGCTTTTAGAAGTAGGAGAAAATAATAATTATCGTATATCCATAGCATAGTGGGGTCGAACCTAGCTACGCTATAAAATTAAAGAGGTAGACGGGAGACAAGAGGGCCGAGGGCCTTTTTTATATTTAACAGACTCAGTTACCACTTAGAATATATCACAGTCATATCGAAGCCCTAGCTAGAATCTTTCTCCACCATTGAACCAAAGCTAGTTCCGCTTTTGTTCAAAATTAATTCGATGTTTGAATGACAGAATGTCTGCCAGTAACATACTAATGGGGTATTTACACGGGTTGATTTTCGCCGTGCGGCGAGTCGCTTCACAAATTGCCTCACCAAGCCGCATCGCTAGCCCATTTACACAAGTTACCAAAATCGCATGCGGCTCGGTCATTTCCATCGAAAATGTTGAGCAGAATAGCCGTTTGTGCCGGAATTATGCGGCGGGCGATCGCCTGCAACTGATAGTTTACACGGTCGATTTTAGTCACCAGTCGCATGCGGCCGGTCGCCGCGCGGCCAAAGTCGGATGCTACCCAATTTTGGGGCTTGCGGCTTTAGTCACTTGCGACTTAGCCGAATTGCGATTTAGATGGTCGATTTACGCCGCGCGGCAAAAATCGTGCGGCTTTAGTCACCCGTGTAAAACCCCCATAAGGTTGACCAATGCAACAAACAGTAGCTTTATAAAACTAGTGTTTTTTTTATCAATAGTAGGTAAAATTATTATAATTTTAATTTATCTATTTAACCTTTGGTGTAGGTACTACATTAATGCACCAAAGTTACTTTATCTCATATTTATTTCAGTCAACTAGTCAGAGGGTTTTTTTTGTATTTTATTTCGGTACTAACTCAAAAGTTGCTAAACGTGTAGGACGGTCAGCAACAGAATTCGGTTAACACCGCTACTTTTTGACATCATCTAAAATAACAAAATGATTCGATAACCTGCTTTTAGCATTTCATAGATAAGAGTTCATTTTCTTTAAAATTTACATCTGTTTCGATTTTAATGAAGTATTTTTCTCAATATTAATTTAGATTTAGATAACTCAAGTGATAGTCTACTTTTGTTGCTGACTGTACTATACGGCAGGCCGTTCTAAGGTGCAAATAACATTGTTTTTTTTTTAATATTTTCAGGCGTTACAAAATAATTAGGTATTGGAGGTTTTGGACACAAAGCTAACTTATTTCAGAAAGATTAAATTTTCACAATGTACTCTCCAAAGTTAGGGCGGCCAATGGGTACCGGTGAAGTGACCAAACAACATGATATACGTGCACCTCGTGTTCAAAGTTCCTCTACTTTTTTCACTCTAAGAGGCTTGCTATTAATATGGGCATTTCTGCGATTGGTAAGTACAAAACATTATCAAAATTATTAATTACAAACCGATGAACTTCCATACATATTTTCATTTACTATATAAGGTGTAGGTATCTATTTATACACGAAATCTGTTAAGGCGTCATTGTACTCATCATTATGAACAACTTTTACTATGGGACCAAACCTGAAATCGCGAAAAAAAAATCTGCTGTCCAGTACATTTATCTTTAGCAAACTCGTGAAATTGTAGGGAGCAGTTGATTTTTTTTTCGCGATTTCAGGTTCACACAAAAATCGACACAAAATCGCAAACGCGCATGTAAAAAAAAACAGCTGTTTTTTTTTATTTTTTTTTTTCGCGATTTCAGGTTCACACAAAAATCGACACAAAATCGCAAACGCGCATGTAAACTATGATAATTATGTTAACTGGCACTTGTTTCAAAAAAACTGAAACAAATGCCAGAATTTCGCAGTTTTTCGATGTGCATAACTCCAGCTTCCTCATAGGTGATAGAATAATTCTACCTACGCCAATATTTAAAGCATAATAGCTGCCATCGAAGTACCCAGTCTTAATTTAGCTGCCGCAAAAACTTCGTCAATATGAGTCGTTTAGTGTGTGTTAGCTAGAGTGACGTCACCCCAGCTTCCTCATTCAGAACAGCCAAACCAGTGAGGTTAGAGTTTTGGAGTAAAGTCAGAAAATTAAAGCATAATTGCTGCCATCGGCAGCAAAATTTTCAAATCTCTGGTCATAATACTCTATGAGTTATTAAACTTTTAAACATGTGTAAGCTGAAGTGACGTCACCCCAGCTGCTCAGTCATATCTTCCGAACGACATAAGATATGATTATGTAATATAGCTCAAAAATTAAAGCATAATAGCTGCCGAAGGCAGCAAAATTTTCAAATCTCTGGTCAAAATTCTCTCTGAGTTATTAAACATATAAACATGTGTTAGCTGACGTGACGCCACCCCAGCTGCTCAGTCATATCTTCCGAACGAAAGAACATAGGATAATGTTTTACAGCTCAAAAGCTAGGTCATAATAGTTGCCGTAGGCAGCAAAATTTTCAAATCTCTAGGTCTCGTAGTTTCTACGTAATAACTAAAAATAGTTTCCGCGCCAAAAAATTCAAATTATTACCTCGGAGCATGTAAGGAGCGGCGTTGCCGTTCCGTGCGCTACATTATTGCAATCAAGTTTGTACTTAGCAGAAATTGTATTAGAAGTCATTATAGCTTGCGCTCAAAACAATTTTAATTTTGAATATTGAAGATCTTAGACTGAGAGCCGACTGAACTATAGTGGAACTAATAATCTATATACCTATACAACGTGTAACGTTAAATGCGCAAAACCTCTTAAGGGGTCATTGTACTCATCATTATGAACAACTTTTACTATGGGACCAAAACTGAAATCGCGAAAAAAAAATCAGCTGTTCAGTACATTTCTGTTCGCATAATTCGTCAAAATGTACTGAACAGCGGATTTTTTTTTCGCGATTTCAGGTTTGGTCCCATACTAAAAGTTGTTCATAATAATGAGTACAATGACCCCTTAAGAGGTTTTCAAATTTTTCGTCATGGGTGTCATTTTTATGGTGTTTGTGGTCGCTGAAGACGATAGTTGGGTCAAAATGAAAATCTAAGATGGCGGCTGCAAAAATTTTGAAATTTTTGGCAATGGGTGTCATTTTCATGGTATTTGAGGTCAATGAAAACGATAGTGGGGTCAAAATGAAAATCCAAGATGGCGGATGCGAAAATTTTAAAATTTTTCGTCATTTGTGTCATTTTCATGGTTCTTGAGGTCGCTGAAAACGATAATGAGGTCAAAATGAAAACCCAAGATGGCGGATGCGAAAATTTTCAAATTTTTCGTCATGGGTGTCATTTTCATGGTTTTTGAGGTCGCTGAGAACGATAATGAGGTCAAAATGAAAATCCAAGATGGCGGATGCGAAATTTTTCAATTTTTCGTCGTGGGTGTCATTTTCATGGTTTTTGATGTCGCTGGGAACGATAATGAGGTCAAAATGAAAATCCAAGATGGCGGATGCGAAAATTTTCAAATTTTTCGTCATGGGTGTCATCTATCGTCTTCAGCGACCACAAACACCATGAAAATGACACCCATGACGAAAAATTTGAAAATTTTCGCAGCCGCCATCTTGGATTTTCATTTTGACCTCATTATCGTTTTCAGCGACCTCAAAAATCATGAAAATGACACCCATGACGAAAAAGTTTAAAATTTTCACAGCCGCCATCTTGGATTTTCATTTTGACCCAACTATCGTCTTCAGCGACCTCAAACACCATGAAAATGACACCCATGACGAAAAATTTGAAAAATTTTCGCAGCCGCCATCTTGGATTTTCATTTTGACCTCATTATCGTTTTCAGCGACCTCAAAAATCATGAAAATGACACCCATGACGAAAAATTTTAAAATTTTCACAGCCGCCATCTTGGATTTTCATTTTGACCCCACTATCGTTTTCATTGACCTCAAATACCATGAAAATGACACCCATGGCTAAAAATTTCAAAATGTTTGTAGCCGCCATCTTGGATTTTCATTTTGACCTCATTATCGTTTTCAGCGACCTCAAAAATCATGAAAATGACACCCATGACGAAAAATTTTAAAATTTTCACAGCCGCCATCTTGGATTTTCATTTTGACCCCACTATCGTTTTCATTGACCTCAAATACCATGAAAATGACACCCATGGCTAAAAATTTCAAAATGTTTGTAGCCGCCATCTTAGGTTTTCATTTTGACCCCACTATCGTTTTCAGTGACCTCAAGAACCATAAAAAACACACATGACGAATAATTTTAAAATTTTCACAGCCGCCATCTTGGATTTTCATTTTATACATGTTACATGTTTTAATATTAGACAAGGGTCGTGACGGAAAAATCTTGAATTGTACCGGCGCGCCGGTACAATTCAAGATTTTTCCGCGGCGTCCGTACATAGTACAATATTAAAGTGTGTAGTCGGCTCCCAGTCTATAATCTAGTTCAAACTACAACAAACTGATAACGTAGCGCACGGAACGGCAACGCCGCTCCTTACCTGCTCCGAGGCAATAATTTGGATTTTTTGGCGCGGAAACTATTTTTGGTTATTACGTAGAAACTACGAGACCTAGAGATTTGAAAATTTTGCTGCCTACGGCAGCTATTATGACCTAGCTTTTGAGCTGTAAAACATTATCCTATGTTCTTTCGTTCGGAAGATATGACTGAGCAGCTGGGGTGGCGTCACGTCAGCTAACACATGTTTATATGTTTAATAACTCAGAGAGTATTTTGACCAGAGATTTGAAAATTTTGCTGCCTTCGGCAGCTATTATGCTTTACTTTTTGAGCTATAATACATAATCATATCTTCTGTCGTTCGGAAGATATGACTGAGCAGCTGGAGTGACGTCACTTCAGCTTACACATGTTTAAAAGTTTAATAACTCATAGAGTATTACGACCAGAGATTTCAAAATTTTGCTGCCGATGGCAGCAATTATGCTTTAATTTTCTGACTTTACTCCAAAACTCTAACCTCACTGGTTTGGCTGTTCTGAATGAGGAAGCTGGGGTGACGTCACTCTAGCTAACACACACTAAACGACTCATATTGACGAAGTTTTTGCGGCAGCTAAATTAAGACTGGGTACTTCGATGGCAGCTATTATGCTTTAAATATTGGCATAGGTAGAATTATTCTATCACCTATGAGGAAGCTGGAGTTATGCACATGTTTTTCGAGCACCATAGGTTCGAACACAAGGTTTTCAGTGTTGCAAACTTGGATAAAAAAATCGTAGTTACATACGCGTTTGCGATATTTGATGTTGTTATTGGCTGGGCTACATGACAGAAATAATCATTTTGACATGAGTTTGACAGACTGTATCTATGTACGCACTGATAGGAAATAGGAAGGATACTTTGAATTTTTGGCCTTTAGTTTACTATTTCGTTGGCCTTAACAAAAGACTAACACGCTAAGAAAAAGAACTACAAAAATCAATATTGGTATAATGAAAATGTTTTTTTTTTATTTAGAGGTAGTGTCAGTACTATGGACCAGTTTAATAATAATAGCAACTTATGCGCCATTGTTATCCGAACACAGGGAACTCACTCCCAGGGAGCCCAGTCGATTGATGTTTGGAGCAGTTGCTATAATTTTACAACTAGTGGAATTTGGAATGCTTGTCACGTTCATAACAGCGGGGGTCAAGGTAAACTAGTTAAAAAAACTGTTTCGTTAGTCCAAATAGTCACAATGGCGACTGCAGAGCGTTGCTCGGGTCCTGACTTAGAGACACTACCCACCCATATTCAAGTCGTAGCCTCGAAAGCTCTTAGACTCACAACTCGGTTGAGGCGACCTCCAGGCGTCCCTCGAAAGATCGTCAAAATCGGTATTCACAGTCGTAAGATTAAGGAAATTATGAGGTTCCTCGAATGAGTGTGAGTCGAAGTGATACGTCACGAAAACAGAAATGTTTGGAGAAATATTCTATTATATAACTTAATTGTAAGGTAGATGCCATCGTACCTTATATTTGACAGTTGGTTTCTCAGCCCAAACTCACTCTAAGGAAACTGTTTTAGATGAGGAGTAAAATTGCAACTATGAATAACAAATATAGATCGTGCAATCCACGAAGACGCGCCCCTCTACTCCTCCTAACCGTTTATAGTATATGACTGTGTGCAACGGTTAGGAGGAGTAGTGGGGCGCGTCTTCGGGGATTGCACTATCTATGCCATTTAAACAAACCTTTTTTATAGTCCGTTCAACCGATTTTGCCTTCTATTGCATAGACTTAAGAAAGGCATTAAAGGCAAAAAAGTGGTTACAATACCAACTGTTTA
This sequence comes from Cosmia trapezina, assembly GCA_905163495.3. Classification (NCBI taxonomy): domain Eukaryota; kingdom Metazoa; phylum Arthropoda; class Insecta; order Lepidoptera; family Noctuidae; genus Cosmia; species Cosmia trapezina. Next base: position 22,532,177 of record LR991031.1, on the reverse strand, counting down.
CTGCAGCTGCCATTTGTCATGCCTCCAACGCAATAGAAGTCAAAATCGGTTGAACGGGCTGTAAAAAAGATTTGTTTAAATGTCTAATATGGAGTATAAGAGTTGAGTCGAGTCGAGGAAATTATGAGGTTTGGACTTAGAATATGGGTTCTTTTATTTTCTTTGTAGCATCCCAGAGTCTCGATTGGTGCCTGGTTAATGGAAATAGGCTTATCTCCTATTAAAAAAAGTTTTACCTAAACAAAACTGGCGAGCTTTGTACACTTTTGGTTTTACTAAAGGGATCTCCTCAGCTTTCTCCTTCGGGGAAACAGGGTCTCATGCTCTGTTATTGCTATACTAATCCGAAACCTGACATTGCACATTAGTTTAGATATTGTTTTTTTTTAATTAGTTTAGAGTTTAATTAATTACCTAGTCTGCATTGTTGTAGTATTTTGCTGTGGAATTAACTAAACTAACAACAATTTACATCACACATCACATTCATTAACGCGAATTATTGCGTTAATTAATGTGAAGGTATAAAACTTCCTGTCAAGCGCTAAGGCTACCACAGACAAGCGCGACATGACGGCGCGACGCCACTCCGGTAGAACAATTCTAATGAAGTTTTCATAGAAATTGTTCCACCAGAGTCGCGTCACGCCAATCTGCGGGAGCCTTTAACGCGTGCTACACAATGCGCAAATAAACTATTATTAATATACCTATAAGGCTAAAGTCTATAGACTATTAAGTATGGGCATATTATTCATTAACTTTATCTTTAGATTCGAGTCATCATAATAATCAGCCTATAATTTTATTTATTTATTTATTCCTTTATCTCAGGCAGCTGTGGCCCATACAAAATACAATAAATACACAAATACAAAAAATTACCATAAAAAAAAATATATACAACGTGTAACGTTAAATGCGCAAAACCTCTTAAGGGGTCATTGTAAAAGTTGTTCATAATGATGAGTACAATATGATCCCTTAAGAGGTTTTGCTCATTTAACGTTACACGTTGTATACACTAATACATATAAAAACATAACTTATAAACTAAGACACACGAAGTAACGGCGCGCGGCGTCGTGTTACGCTGTAATAAAATAATAATACTAATAATAGTGTTATAATGTTCCCACTGCACACTGTTCCTGGACACAGGCCTCCCCTCTTCAAGAGGGAGTGGGCGAATGCGTGTTGAATGGATGGGTGGAAGATTTGAGTGCTGGCACTTAAAAGTGCAAGAGACCATGACACTAAGGACCCATTTCACCACATACGATTAAGTTCCTCTTACTTGGCAGATCATTTCATACAAATTCTGTTCAATTTTTGAATTTATTCGGTATGTGTTGACTATTCGGACATCGTGAAATAAGCCCTAAGTATCAAAAGCACAATAAAAGTATTAAAAATGTACTGATTATTCGTTAGAAAGCCGCAGGAGTCCGCTGGATGCGGGAAGCACAGAACCGCTCGAAGTGGCGGTGCTTGGGAGGCCTATGTCCACAGCAGTGGACGTCTTTCCGCAGAAATGATGATTATTCAATTTCTTTTTTTAGAAAAGTGCCAGTCTTTACCGAGTTTACTACCACTACTGCATACTGACTCTTATTATCTACATCATAGGGGTGATAGTGTGTTTCGTACTGGATTATAGTAGTGGACACTACTTCGGACAGAACTACATAACTTATAATATCTGTGAATTGGCGGGGCTTAAAAATGACGATCTTATATTTGGCGGTGCTGCCATTTTGGATGTTTGTAAGTACCTAGAAATTATGACGTCACAGGTCACTTTGAGAAACATTTGGCAATCAATTCTTCCGTGAAAGTATGTTTTTGCGGTGTATTTGAATGATATGTTTTGATTTTAAAAGTTTTTGTGTGATTGCTAATTCTTTTGGATTCAATCTGCCTAGCCTTTTCCCAACTATGTTGAGGTCGGCTTTCAGTCTAACCGGGTGCAACTGGATACCAGTATTTTACATGGAGCGACTGCCTATCTGACCTCCACAACCCAGTAACTGGGTAATACGATACCCCTTGGTAAGACTGGTTGTCAGACTTTCGGGCTTCTGACGACCCGTAACGACTGTCAAAGATCTACGAATGAAAGCTGGGACCAACGGCTTTACGTGCTTTTCTGAGGCACGGATGGGGCTCGGTATGTAAAGATGGTCACCCATCCACGGACCAATCCCGGCAAGCGTAGCTTAACCTGAGGGATCGACTCGTGCAGCTGTTATTACTTAGTCACGAGCTCCTCTTTGCTAATTCTTTTGGATTATTGTTTGTTTTAAATGTCATCGACACTATTGGTGTCCACACCTTATAAAAGGTTGTTTTACATAAATTACGTTTGTGTTTGATCATTATGTGTCTCAAAAACATTTTTTTTTCTTTTTTTCAGGTCTGGAAATATTTCTAATATTTTCAATAAAAAATTTGATACGCAAATACAGTTATCAAAATTATGCAGCTGGTGAAGATGTTTAGTCACTGTTATGTATTTAATTATTTATATAGATGTATTTAGGAAAAAGTCCTTACAAAGGCCTTTCAGGTTAAATAACCATTTTTGTTATGAAAATGTACATTTTTTATTATTAAGATTGTTTAAAACATTTTCCAGTTTTCCTCCAGACCTAAAAACACCCACTTATTTTGTAAGTAATGATATAATTGTATGTTGATATTGCAAATAAAGAAAGACAAGAAAGACAATAATAAAGAGACGAAGAAGAGAGAAGAGTCAATCAAAGCTACAGAGTTCCCCGAATATTTGGTCAACGATCTCGACATAAAATTAAATCGAATGTATGTAATTTATTAGCAAAATTTGATGTTGCTGTGTCGTGTAGCTTTATAAATATTGTAAGTATATAATAATATCCTAGGTTTATCAATAAAACATAACCAATATATTTTTTTTATTAATCCTACAGAACACAGGATACGTTTTTAAGCAGTGCGCTTTTCACAGGGTGTGCTACCCATGAATATGAACAACTTTCACTATGGGACTAACTTTGAAATCGCGGAAAAAAATCTGCTGTTCAGTACATTTTTATCTACACCAAACTTGTCAAAATTTAGGGAGCAGCTGATTTTCTTTCGCGATTTCAGGTTTGGTCCCATAGTAAAAGTGGTTCATATTGATGAGTAGAACAACCTGTGATTTTCGCACTGCTTAAAAACTTATCCTGTATAAAGCCGTGTACGCAACGAACGAACAAAAACATGGTGAACACGAACATCGAACACTTTAAGGCTTGTCCGCCGTAAAAAGCGCGGTCACTGTCGGACTGCATAGAAAAGAAAGAGAAGCGCGATGACACAACGCTTGCAAAATATAAAGTCATTACCGATTTACAAAAAATCTAGGGATTGGACTAAAAAAGTAATCACATGAAATCATTCCTTATTATTTTGTAAAGAACAGTATAAATTTATGAACACTTTTAATGAAAACTGTGGGAGTAATATGGTAAAAACTCGAAAAAATAGTCAGAAATAGACCTGGGTTTAGCCTTCTTTTTCTTTAGTTCTACAAACTAAAATAGATTTTAGGACACATGAAATCTTACTTCTTATGTATTCTAGATTATTGTGTATTTTTTTTCTATCAAAAAGGGTGCTTGCTATAGTTACTGTAAAAAATGGATTGCTTATTTTGGCCGTATTTTAGGGAGGACAAGCCTTAAATGTTGAACAGGGTTCTGAGTTTCTTCAAATGTTCCGTGATCGATGTTCGTGTTCACCATGTTTTGTTCATTCAAGTAAACACAACATCACGACTATTTCCCCAAAAGGTCAGGCAGCGTCCTAACCAAAACCGATCGTCAAGATCAATGATCATAATTGTTTTTGTTCGGTGAACAACACATGGTCGCGCCGACAGAGGGAGCCTTCCGGTTTTCCGAAGAAAGAGTGACATAAGAACGCGACGATCGTTTTGGTCGCAGGGTGAGGCTGAAGACAGAACACACACTACACAAAATATAAGTCTTCCATTGCCGCCTCAGCGGTGGTTCTACGAAAACCTCAGCTATGTGGTTGGTGTACCTGAACCTTTCCTTGTAATACCAATCCTTGAATAGAAGCTGCATCTTTATCTGAAATACACCCACAGCAAATGCAGCGGCTTCGCCCGTGCATAAGTACCTGTAATACTCCATGTACTTTGCTATGTACAGATTTAGAAGCTGTCCAGATGTGAAGTATCACCTCCCCCTAGTTTAGGGTTCCCAGCTTCTTGTTTGCAGTCTGTGCTTTTACTTTTTCTGGACTGACTTAGGCTAACTCGCAGACCTATCGATCTGCTACTCAGCTACGAGCTTCTCTGAGAGATAGTAGTTTGTTAGACTCCTTGCCTAATCATCATCAAATAACTTCTCCCGCTCTGGGTGGAGCGGAAGGGCGTGTCAGACTTTTACTGACTAAAACCCACCCGTGTTCCTTCAGTTATCTATGCCAGGGCCGCGGTATCTTCTTACGAGGGCTGCTATTTATGTATCCGGAATAACAAAGTGAAACAAACATTTATCATTTATTATGGTTTTAATGCTTTTCAAAATATTCGCCATGATGATCGATGCACTTTTGCATACGTTGGAACCAATTTTCGTAGCACTTTTTCCATTCGGATTGAGGTATTTCCAGAACTAGACAGCATTTGGCGCACCCTGATAGTACTTTTGCAACATTTTTTTACAACTATGTTCGTGTAATATTGTATATATACTCGTCATACTTATGCCCCGAGAAGCCTCTATCTCGCGATATGTAACATAACGACCTTGCATTACTAGTTTCCGCACAGCATCAATATTTTGAGGTACAACAACCGATTTAGGGCGACCTTCTTTAAATTCGTCCGTCAGCACAGACCGCCCAAAATTTAACTCACTAAACCAGTGATACACAGTAGTTTTCGATGGTGCTTCGTCCCCAAAAGTCGAAGTGAGTTGATCGATGCACTTTTTTTGAGTTAGCCCTGGGCGAAAATCGTAATAAATCATATCACGAAAATTTTCACGAGTTAAATCCATGGTGCTATAGACAACCAATTTTCAAAATGACGCCACAAATTAAAAGCAAATGACAGCTCCATGAAACAAATTGTATTCTTCATCCAAAGAGTTCTAGTTTTAAATGTTATAATTACTTTTTTAACATTAATAAATAAATAAATAATAAATATCCTTGGACATTTCACACAACACCATCCAGTCCCAAGCTAAGCAACCTAATGCTTGTGTTATGGTAACGAGATGGCTGATAAACTACTTATATACATTTTTTTTTTTTTTGTAAATACATACATATTATAGATAGAAAAACACCCAGACTCGGAACAAATACTTGTAGGTCGTACAAATATTTGTTCCGTGCGGGAATCGAACCCGCGACATGCTGCGCAGCAGTCAATCGCTCAACCACTGCGCCAAACGTGTCGTCTAACATTGTTCTGTAACTGGCCAGTTCCGGATACATAAATAGCAGCCCTCGTAAAACTACCCGCGACCCCAGCGGCTACACTCCTTTGCCTAAGTTGGTATACATGTGAAGGTAAAATTAGTCACAAAAAAAACAGCTGTAGTGTGTATGTTTGTATGTGTAAGTAGCGTAAGTCTACATATTGAATGGTTTGCTAATTAAGACCAGTATTATACATCAATTCGTGTACCTAATTACACCTATCCCTACATGGTGACCCTGGCTTCGGGCAAGCCAAGCAAGCAAGCTGCAAGCGACTCCATACATTTTGTCGATCGAAGTGAACTCAAATGCAAGGTAAGTGTGGAGCGGCAATTTTTAGGGTTCCGTACCAAAATGGTAAAAAAGGAACCCTTATGGTGTCACTCAGTCTGTCTGTCTGTCTGTCTGTCACAGCTGGATATCTCAAGAACTACTAATGCTATCAACTTAAAATTTAGAATAAGTTTAGATGACGTTTACCCAACTATTTTGCAAATAAGAAAGAAATTAAAATATTTATATTTTTTTGCAACAGGGACTGAAAGGGTGTCTTAAAAAATCAAAGTGGGGCTACTAGGGCATGTGGGGTATCATATGTGTGGCGGCATCTACATCGCCACATATGAACTACGCATCAATGACATGACGTCACGCAAACCGGCATCGCGCAATTAGAGTTTACCACGCGATTAGCATATTTATACAACGTCCCGACATCAACCGTCGGGCAGTAGCCCACCAGACACAACACCCGTCTGGTCGGAGGATCCTCCCTTTTCAATAGAGGATGAGTGAACTTTACACCCTGTTCCTCATGCCTCATATGAAAGAACGCTGTTTGCACATTCTTAAACATTTTTTTTCTTTTTTTTAGGCCGCACAGTTTTCGACTTCTGATGAAAAATGTAAAAAAAAATACCGTTCCCCCCCTTATCTCCGAAGTTTGCAAAGAGAAAAATCTGAAAGTATTCTATGTGATAGAAGTTTATGTAAAGATTACAGGAAAAATAAAACGATGTCTTTAAATAGCACACTTTTTCAGAAATCGGAACGGAACCCTCGGTGCGGGAGTCCGACTCGCTCTTGACCGATTTTTTTTCTGTGAAATTAAAATCAAAAATCAAAAGTCATTTATTCAAATTAGGCTGAGAATCAGCACTTTCTGAACGTCAAAATTACATAACCACAAAACGCCCGCCCTTCACCACTTCCTAGTGCTATAGCTGGGAAGAAGAAGTGGCGCAACAAACTGCCCAGCAGCACAGCTGTCTGTTCAGTTAGAAGAACTTGATTCTATACAATAGTATGCAAAATAATTTACGCAACACAATACATTAAATTATATTAATTGTCATTTTGTGTGATTTCAGGCTACTTCCCATTGTAAAAATCCACGACCTTGTTTAGGGTATTATTCAGGTTTAGGGTACCTAAACAAAAACTTAGCTTGTATATCCAGGTTCTGGAAAACCATGGGAAAACCCCACGAATTTGACCTTCAAAACGACTGCGTTTCAGTATAATATTGGCCTCGACATGACCTTTGAAATTAATTGCATGCTTTAATATTATGTTGTGTTTAGTTTAATGCACCTAGGCCGAAGTAATTAAAAAAACCGGCCAAGTGCGTGTCGGATCACGCACAATGAAGGGTTCCGTAGTTGAAAAGAATTTATAGGTACCAAAAACAATCCCAAGAAAATCCCAAAACAATGGATCCCAAAAAAATTTTTTTTTATGTCAAAAAATTACAAATTCACAATTTTCGGACTTTTTCCTTTACTTGTGCTGTAAGACCTTGCTTCATGCCAAATTTCATTATTCTAGGTCAACGGGAAGTACCCTATAGGTTTTGATGTACTTGCGACAGTTGCGAGTGTGTCGCAAAATGGCCGTATTTTTTTTATTGCATTGACTTAGACGCTTGATTTTTTTAGACCTCTAAGCGACTATAGCCCTTCATTGTGCGTGGTCCGACACGCACTTGGCCGGTTTTTTTTTAACACATATGAACATCGTAGATGATAGTGTAGGTGTAGAAGACTTCGGAGATGGAGGAAGACATTACGGGCCTGAGGTCGTCAACACTTAAAAACAAAGGAAATGTCTTCTCCAATGTAGCTATAATTTAGTTAAATGTTGACCTAATATGGCCTGCCCACAGAGCACAGAATCGCTGCGCCTGCGGCTGCGACCGGCGCGCTCAGACGTCTCCGTGCTCTGCCTATTGCCACTTTAGCTTGCCTGTTCTTTGAGGCTGTTTCGAGCTATCTATGGTTCTCTATATAAGCGCATTCACGATCATACAATGCGTTTCAACTAAGAATAGGAATGACCTTGCGCCATATTGTGAAGATTTAGCAAAACTGCGCCTTGTTTACACATTTGCAAAGTCAGTGCCATATTTTAACAAAAACAAATTCCAAAAACAGTACTAAAATGGATAAGGATAACACTACAAAACTTTACAAGCCGTATATTTCTAGTTTCAGTTGACAGTATCGAGGTCATTGACGTTCCTAATCTTAGTTGAATCGCATTGTACTTGAATGTCATTAGTAAGTCATTGCAATATAAATCTTATTGTGTGTGCGTGCGTGCGTGCTTATTAAGTTTGTGAGTGCGTGTCTGTGTTTGTACGTTTGTTACTTCTTCAAGCTCAAACGGCTGGACCGATTTGGATGAAATTTGGTATGTACATAGCTTATACCCTGTATTAACGCATAGGCTACTTTTTATCCCGGTCTACGCGTGTGAAACCGCGGGGCGCAGCTAGTTAAGTGTAAATTAGAATTATTGTGAGTTTTATGAAACTCTGGGCAGTCATTCTAAGAAGACCATTCATATTGGGCCCAAAATTGAAAGTAAAAAAAAAGGTTTTTTATCTGCTTGGGACATCATTTTAAGTATTTGGTACTATGGCACCAAAGCGGTAGCACCATTATATTAGCAGCTACATGAGTTCTAAATAAATGTAAACATATCATCTATACTCCATTTGCAATAAGATTAGACATTTCAACAAAACTTTTTTACAGTCCGTTTAACCGATTTTGACTTCTATTTCATTGGTGGTATGACAAATGGCAGCTGGAGTAAAGAGTTTGGTATTGTAACCACGTTTTTGCTTTTAATGCGGTCCATAATATGCCTACGGCATAGCAGTCAACATCGGTTGAACTGACCGTAAAAAGGATTGTTTAAATGTCTAATATTATTTCAAATAGGGTATAAATAGACTTATTTAATGAATGGGTCATTCTCAATGTCAATTTCACTTGTTTTTTTTTTACATGACTACGTGTGACTGTAATATTAAAGACAACCTTAAGTTCGATTTTCCGCTTAGATCATGAGTTTTGTATAATTGTGTTCTATGTTTTGTGCATACCATGTCTTGTGCAAGGTTACTAACACTCGCAAATAAAAGAATGGCAAACATGTTCTTAATACTATTTGAATCAGTATACACAATATTTTAATTCCGTCAAATAAAACAATAGCAAACATTTTTTTAATACTATTTTCAATTATTTTATTAAGAATAAACCAGGACATCTTCCAATTCTATAGCTGGAGAGCGTCTCGCATTTGTTCATACCGTGCGTAGGTTAAAAACTACTCTATGCACTTTACGTGTGAACAACATCCTACTGTCCTCTTTCCAATATAGTGGCTGGCTGCATTGCGACCCTCCAATGTCCTGGCAGAGCGTCTCCTAACTCTTTCTTCATCCTGATTCACCTGGTGACCATTTGCCGATGGGTGGTCGAAGTGATCAATGGTCGGTTCAAACGAGATTTTCAGCTTTTGAGAAATGTTCATGTCAACTGCGCCTTATACAACATGTTCCACTATTGTAAAGTCGCTGCGGCTTTACTTAACGCATATCATATTTTGATCGAAGACAACGTCCACGCACAAACATTTTTAGAGATCATCAGAGAAAGGATTGAAATTCCCAACAGGTTAGCCGATCTTGTTGCAGGTACAATTACAATAGGCCAAGTACTTACTTCCGACCCGTCTCCGCTGACTTTCCAGAACACAACGATATACCAATACTCACAGAAGAAAATCTAACGTTGTTTAGTCTTGGCTCCTATCAATTAAAGCAAGCAAGGAGTTATTACACTGAGCAAATTAAAGCCAACAGCACATTTTCGATAGAGTTAGGCTGCCTGTCCACCGTAGCGGAGCGAGGCTGCTGAGCGGAGAAACGGAAAAATATTAACCAATAGAAGCGCTAGCGAACGTCGGAGTGGAGCGGAGTTAAGATTGTATTGGTTAATATTTCTCCGTTTCTCCACTCCGCAGCCTCGCTCCGCTCCGGTGGACAGGCAGCCTTAGGAGACGCTCTGCCAGAGGAAAACACAAGGTAGCTAGGAGGAAATGTTGTCCTTTTTAAAGGAAGAATTCAATCTCGGCTCGTCACTGCGAAAAGCTGTTGTGTATGTGGGTGCTATGTTTATGTGGGTTTTGACAGGACATTGGAGGGTCGAAATGCAGCCACTACTAATATTGCACATGCAATATTGGAAAGAAGACAGTAAGATGTTGTTCACACGAAATGTGCATAGTGTAGTATTAATAAAATAATTGAAAATAGTATTAAGAAAATGTTTGCAATTGTTTTATTTGACGGAATTAAAATATTATGTATATTAACTGATTAAAATAGTATTAAGAACATGTTTTCCATTGTTTTATTTGCGAGACTTGACATGGTATGCACAAAACATAGAACACTTAATCTCATAATCTAAGCGGAAAATTGAAGTTAAGGTTTTTTGTTAATATTTCAGTCACACTTACAGAATTACAGTCATGGCAAAAAAGCCAAGAGAAATTGACATTGAGAATTACCCACTCAATAAGTATATTTATAATTACCTCATTTGAAATAAGATTAAACATTTAAACAAACCTTTTTACAGTCTGTTCAACCAATTTTGACTTCTATTGCGTAGTCATATTATGGACTGCATTAAAAGGAAAAACGTGGTTACAATACCAAACTGTTTACTGCAGCTACCATTTGCCATGCCACCAACGAAATAAAAGTCAAAATCGGTTGAACGGACTGTAAAAAGGTTTGTTGAAATGTCTAATCTTATTGCAAATGGAATATAGATGATATGTTTACATTTATTTAGAACTTATGTAGCTGCTAATATGATGGTGCTACCGCTTTGGTGCCATAGTACCAAATGCTTAGGACGATGTTCCAAACGGATTAAAAACATCCTTTTCCGTTGGCGGCACTTTCGATTTTGGGCCCAACAATGTATGAAACCTGAATGGTCTCCTTTATACCTTACCTAACTGAGATGTGGGTTACCTACCTACAACTAATGGTTTTACGTCAACCGTGAATGTCTTTATGTCTTACCTTAACCTATCGGATCACTTCATTCCGGATTCAATTCTTCAAAGAGACCCCATGCATTGATCAGCCATCCCATAAGTGTCCACATCTCGCCTCCGTACCGGTGGCGTCCGGTGGCATTTCCAGAAAAATAGGAAATAACAAATAAACAACCTCAATGGGGTCAAAAAGGCGTTAAAAAACCCAACAATTTAACCCATATTACATAAATGGGTTTTTGTTGTTTACAAACAAACTTATCTACACACTCACTGAAACTATCAGTTGTTATTATGTAGTTCACAATTATATAAATGAAGAGTATCATACGGATTAATTAAACAGTGTTGATAATTACTGTGGAGCAGACGTATAAATTAAGTACAGAATATAAAGTGACTAGTGCTTTTGACTGAGAAGCCAAACTGTCAGATTTGCTTCAGGTATGTTAACTCGCTTTTTTATACATCTTAAATGTTAGGTATTTATTTTGCCTTCTCTTTGTGTTTTATCAATATTTATGTATTTATTTACTTCATTGTACACTACATAATTATAGCTATACAGGGCTGTAGTGTATAAACAGTGGCAATATTTTAAGGGGTCATTGTATTCATCATTATGAACAACTTTTACTATTGGACCAAACCTGAAATCGCGAAAAAAAATCAGCTTTTCAGTACTTTTATGTTCGCATAATTTGTCAAAATATAGGGAACAGCTGATTTTTTTTTCGTGATTTCGGGTTTGGTCCCATAGTAAAAGTTGTTCATAATGATGAGTACGAAGTCAGTGTTGGCCTTTCCGAACCCATTGTAGAAGTTAAGCGAGTATTAACTTCGCCTTAACGATAATATTCGCTGACAGCCGTCAGCATAAACGCCTCAGCATAAAAATAACTAGGTCATTGCGGGCCATCCGACTGGACGGCGTTATTTTGATGTGTAAGCACTTTTACACTATGGTACGCGCGCGGTCGCATGTAGAATAGAATAGAATAGAATAGTTTTTTATTTGCACAGAAAGTAGGTACAAGTTACAGGTGTTTTAGTTTAAAAAGTTCCTTATACTAACTACCTCAACTAAGGCATGCAAACAGCTTAAGCTATAATATTAAAGACATTAAAAATATATTAGGTACTATCACATTCAATCAAATCAGTACAATTTTACCATGTCAAGAAGAAATTCAGCAAAAGAAAATTGAAATAGGCAATACAGTCAATACAGATAAATTAAAAATATAAATGAGATCAGTACAAAACAGAGATGTCATATTATCAATTTAAATTTTTATCGGTAAAAAATTCGCCAAATGAGTAATAACATTTATTAATTAATAGATCTGTCAATTTCTTTTTAAAAAGTGGAAGTGTCTCATTTTTTATTACATTGGGTATTTTGTTAAATTAAGTAACACAAATAAAGCTTATTATAATTTGAATGAGTTTTTTGATGAGAAATTTTGATTATGTTTTGATGATTTATTATTTTTAATGTTCTTATAATTATCATGACATTTTTAATTAATTTGACGCGGAATGACATTTTATATAATATTGTATTAATAATATTTGCATGACATTGTTTTGAGAAAAAAAAAAAAATAGTTGATGTGGTAATTCATTATCATCATCGATCATCGAATCGTTGCTCCAGGCCCAAACTATTCATATATTATGACTTTATGTATGATTATTCGTAGATTACTTATATCCAAAAACATAGGATAGATAGATCCTACAATATAAAACCTAACCTAACTTACCTATTTATATGTATTTGTACGCCGATGAGGCAAAACATGACAGATATATATATATATTTTTTTTAACATCTTGCATGCCATGTGTGTATACTCATGTTTTGGACAAATAAAAAATCTTTATCTTATCTTTATCTTTACACAACTGCTCTCAGAAAAATCAAACGGTGTGTATGAACTCACTAGGGGTCACTAGTGTGAGGTAAGGTGTTTATCTCACTAATATTATAAAGGCAAAAGTTTGTGAGTTTGTGAGCGTGTATGTGTGTGTTTGTTACTTCTTCACGCTCAAACAGCTGGACCGATTTGGATGCAATTTGGTATGTAGATAGCTTATACCCTGGATTAACACACATACTACTTTTTATACCGGTCTACGTGGGTAAAACCGCGGTGCGCAGCTAATCTATATATACAGGGTGACTTTGAAAACATGCGACAAAATTTAAGGGGGTGTTCTACGCATCAATATGAACAACTTTTACTATGTGAACAATTTCGAACTCGCAAAAAAAAAATCCGACCTTTTACAAAAGGGTCCAATACCTTTAACTGTAATATGGGAAGCTAATTTTTTTTTGCTTTTTCGATGTTGGTTCCTTAGTAAAAGTTGTTCATATTGATGCGTAGAACACCCCCTTAAATTTTGTCGCATGTTTTCAAAGTCACCCTGTATAAAAAAAGTCGTGCTAGTTACACTATTTATAACTCAAGAACGGCTGAACCGATTTGGCTGTAAATTGGTGGGGAGGTAGCTTAGAACCAGGAGACGGACATAGGATACTTAAAAAAAAACGGATAAAACGTGGTATAACAACGGCTGGACCGATTTAGATTAAATTTTGTGTGTATATTTGAATGGGTTCCTGGATGGTTTGAAAACACAATTGGACCCGGTAGGTGGCGCTGCAATCGGGTTCTAGGATCTTTCAGACAGGACAAGACAACGTCTGTCGGGACCGCTAGTAAGTTATAAAATAAACGTTCTAACTAGCAATAATGACTTCATTTTTTTTTCAGGCGATACAAATAAAGTATTGGCAACATCGGTAACAAACAGTGTTATTGAAAGATTTGACTTGCACAATGTTTGCTCCAAAATTGGGGCCTCTGATGGCTTGTGAAGAAACCAAACCAGGACAGTCCAGTGATAAGGGCATCCATCAGCACCTCAGAGATGAACGTATAAGGCGCTGGTTATTATTTTGGGCATATCTGCGATTGGTAAGTCAAAATTATTTTTTTTAAACTAGGTGTTTACTATCTGAATACTCGGAGAAGAAACACCGTAATAAACCGAGAAGTTGAAGTTAAACTTAGAAGGTACCCTAAATTTTTTTCTCTTTATTTGTTTATAGGATCTTTTACGCATAGCGTATGTCAGTCCAATCGTATCCTAAACAATTGTACTTTCACAAGACGTGGGCCATGAATTTGAACAAACCCTTCGCATCGTCGCCATTTGATTGGGATAGAATTGTATGGAACATCAGTTCTGTTCAAATTCAGGGACCTTACTAAATTATTTCTACTAACAGCCGACACCAGTCAAAACGAATTTATTTCGAACATAGTGCCATAATAATATCTAGGCGTTGGGATTTTGCTACTGAAAACGCAATAAAGAGGACACACAGCAGCAGATCATTTTACTTCAAACTGTCAAATTTACTCATTCGATTTGGAACTTAACCGTCAGAATTTTAAGGTTTAAAATAATTTGGAGAAATTTGACAGATATAACCTGATGTGCTGTTGTCTGTAAGTACATCGATATTATAGTATTATCAGTGGCAAGCCGAAACGAAGAACATGCAAAGAAGTAAATTATAAGTATATAAGCATGTTGTGTCCTACTGCAGGGCAAGGCCGTCATTCCGGCTTTCCATTTCTCTCTCTCTCTTTTGCAATTTGAGCCCAATCCTTTATGTAGGAGTCTATCTCGTCAATCCATATCCTTCTCATAAATAATAATCTGTCAAAATCGTAATCTGTGAGAGGGAGTGGGCCGTAATCCACCACGCAGTCTCAGTGCGAGTTGGTAGATGTCTTCGAATTTCTGGTTATAGGACATGCCGGTTTTCTCACGATGTTTTCGAAATAATTTAGGCACAAAGTGCCTGTCATGGTTCGAACCTACGGCCTACAACTCGTAAGTCGCAGCCGTCACCACTGGGCCACCACTCTGCTCTGCACTCACCATCTCCTTCTAGGCCCAGAAATCATGTTTTTTTTATTTTTATTTACAGGTGGTGTCAGTACTATGGACCGGTGTGTTAGTGACAATGACTTGGCAAATTAATGCATACTACTGGTACCACCAGAAATCAACGTACTACAAAAAAGCTCCCACTGTTTTGACGTTTGCAGCAGTTGCTATTGTTTTACAACTAGTGGAATTTGGAATGATTGTCACGTTCATCTGCGCTGGAGTCAAGGTAAACATAGAAACTTTTTTGTAGGTCTATAGTTTGACCGCTACCGCTGTACCGCGGGGGCGGGACGTCGTGAACGTTGACGAATGAGCGGCGGGAGGCCGTGAGCGTTGACGAATGAGCGGCCTTCACTGCCCCCCGTCTCGCCGCGCACATACCTAAGGCGCAGTACTACGGTAGCGGTCAACCTAAGTATAGTCCTGGCTTCGATACGGTCGAGCCAAATGTTATTGTGTCTTTACGTCATAAATGTTTATGTCAGTACCAGCCCGGAATCGAGATTTGTGCTCGGTTGGTGGCAACAGAAATGTGGGTGTAGTATACACCTCAGATTACTTCTTTGGGGTATACGGACGTTTTGTTTTTATAAATTTATAAGACTTCCACCCAATTGAACCCAGACTATACAACATTAGTTTTTGTTTACCCTAAACCCGAAAAGGGGTCATTGTAGGTACTTACTCATCATTTTGAACATTTTTTTCTATGGGACGAGAAAAAAAATCAGCTGTTCCATACATTTGTGTTCACTTATATCGACAAAATGTATGGAACGCCTGATTTTTTTTCGCGATTTCAATGTTGGTCGTTCCGTTGGTCCCACAGAAAATTGTTCAAAATGATTAGTGCAATGTCCCCTTTTCGGGTTTAGTGTAAACAAAAACTAATGTGGTATGTAATACAAATAATCGAAAACTTGACATAACCTCGATCGAAGTAGGTACCTACATAAAACAAAACTAAATAAAATAAACTGCGTTATTATTCTGTTTGAGTAATAAGAGAACATCATATTAATTAACACTTTTATTCCGAACTTCCTGCTTAACGATAGCACAGTATGCTATAATGTGCGCATGTATAGTAGTCCCCCTATGAACTGACAGACCGTAATATTGCCTCAGGCATTAAGTCCGCCTTTGTACAGTATTTTTTTACTTGTGCATAAAGTTTTAATAAATAAATAAATAAATATTGACGGTACTGAAAATGCTTGGCATTAATAATTGATTACTGTTCGAATATAACAGCGTAATAAAGGCTGATTTACACAGGGTCAATAGCTGACTCCAAACTCGACCCAAGTCAGCGCTAACCCGTTACTGTCTTCATGTAAATTGACTTGGAAATCAGTAGTACGACTACTGACTGCATGTAAACAGTGAAAGATAGTTCTCGGCGCCAGCACTGACTTCATCACATTAATATTCTAGAGATGTGTGTATGTGTGTTTGTTACTTCTTCACGATCAAATTTGTTATCTAGATAGCTGCCCTGGATTAACACAAAGGCTACTTTTTGTCCCGGTCTACGCGGTTGAAACCGCGGGGCACAGCTAGTTTACTTATAAATTAATGCATGTTAATGAAAAAGTTAATTGATACAAGACTTGTCAGGTTACAGCTTCCTCATTCATCAGCCCTGTACCTCTGGAATACTTTCTAATTAACAACAATAACAAAATAATAACAATAAAACAATATAACATCATGTCTGTAATTCCTTGAAGGATTAGGCAGAAATGTAGCTACCCATAGTACACCTACTTTTTCAGGATTCCGTACCTCAAAAGGAAAAAAAAAACGAATCACTTCGTTGACCGTCACTGTGTCAAGACCCTTTTTGTCTAGAACGCGTGGAGGTACCAAGTTAAAATTAGTATCAAATATGTGTAGATCTATGGTCCTCTGGAGCTCTAAAAAAAATCAAGATTCTAAAGTCAACGCAATAAAACAATACGGCCATTATTTTATGCGTGATATTTTGATACTCGAAAGTTAATAAAAAATTGTAGGGTACTTCCCGTTGACCTAGAATCATAAAATTGGTCATGAAGCAAGGTCTCACAGCACAAGTAAAGGGAAAAGTCCGAAAATTGTTAATTTCTAGTTCTATCACATTAAAAAAATGCGATTATTTTTAAATTTGCAGTTGGAGAATTGTAAACATGATTTTCAACTACAATGCTAGGTTTGTCTTTGGGATAAATTTATCCCAACTTCGGAACCTTTCATTGTGCTTGGTCCAACACGCATTGGTCGGTTTTTTAAAATTATTAACCAGTAAACTTTATTTTTTCAGAGAAGTGCCAGTCTCTACCGAGCTTACTACCGCTACTGCATATTGACCCTTATTATCTACATGATAGCGGTGATACTGTGCTTCGCACTGGACTATGACAGTGGCCATTACTTCGGAGAGATCTACATTACTTATCATATCAGTGATTTTCCGATTGCTGCAAATGACGATCTCTTATTTGGCGTTCCTGTCATTTTGGATATTTGTAAGTATCTACCACATTTTTACCTGACTGCAAAAAAGGTTGTTTTAATAGAAAACCTCACTTGAGACAACTTTTGGCAAAAAAGCTTCAAGTTTTCTCTGAAAATACTTGCTCTGTGACAATAATAAAAATCTCAAAGCCAAAGATGGCGTCGTACTCAATCCTACAAATATCATAAACGCCAAACTCAAAAACTACTGAACGAATTTTGATGAAATTTGGCACACAGATAGTTTTTAACCTAAATTAACACATAGATTACTTTTTATTCCGATATTCCTAGGGGTTCGAGACTTACGCGGGTGAAACCGCGGGGCGCTGCTAGTTATACACGTTACAAAATATACTTGCACCAGTTTAAACTTACACAAGTCTGCGTAACACCGAATGGTTCGGATACTTGTGCTAAAATTCATCCCAAACAAGTTAATGTATACTTGTGCAAGTCCAATTTTGCGCAAGTGTATCGTGTGTGGCCTGCATTAGAAACGGACGTTTAAAACAATGACCTATGTATTTGATCGATATACCTATGTCATGATGTATTTTCTTTGTTTACAGGTCTGGAAATATTGCTGATACGTGTAATAAAGAGGTTGATCAACAAATACAGTTCTGGTGAGGATAATACAAATTGCGAAAATGTCTAGTCATTATATTTTATTATTATAAGCTAATTTTACATTGACACTGTTATTAAGAGTCAGCTATAGAGCATTTGAAATAATATCGTCAAAACTAAAATGCAGATTTTTGTTTATCTATTTTATGCAATATTATTCTGTAGCTTCATAAATATTGTAAGTCGTAACAATATCATAAGTTTATCAATAAAAGAATAACCAACAATAAATTTGTTTTTCTTACATCTATACAGAATAAATGTCCTCCATTGCCGCCTCAGCGGTGGTTCTACGAAGACCTCAGCTATGTGGTTGGTATAACTACGGACTAGGAAGAGCAGATATATCTGTAACACTGTTCACAAATGTTATGTCAGAAATCACCAACCCGCATCGGTCTCGCGTGGTGAATTATGTTAGAAGCTCTCTGTTAGAAGGAGTAGGCCTCCTTCTAACAGAGAGGTGGCCTGTGTCCCAGCAGTGGGAACGTTGTAGGCTGAATACGCTTATATTTCGGGCCTTAATGTTAATTTTTAGGGTTCCGTACCTCAAAAGGAAAAAACGGAACCCTTATAGGATCACTTCGTTGTCCGTCTGTCTGTCTGTCTGTCTGTCTGTCTATCTGTCTGTCTGTCTATCTGTCTGTCTGTCTGTCTGTCCATCTGTCTGTCCGTCTGTCTGTATGTCTGTCAAGACCCTTTTTCTCAGGAACGCGTGGAGGTATCAAGTTGAAAATAATATCAAATACGTAAGTCTGTGGTCCCTTGTAGTTCTAAAAAAATCAAGCTTCTAAATCAACGCAATAAAAAAGTACGGCCATTAATGCGACATATTTTGATGCTCGCAAGTAAATCAAAACCTATAGGGTACTTCCCGTTGAACTAGAATCGCGAAATTTGGCAAGAAGCAAGTTCTTACAGCACAAGTAATGGAAAAAGTACGAAAATTGTTGATTTATTATTTTATCACATAAAAAAATATGTTTCAGTATGCCATCTGTCAAGGCCCTTTTTCTCAGGATCGTGTAGAGGTATCAAGTTGAAATTAATATCAAATATGTGAGTCTATATTACCTAAAAGATCTAATAAAAAATACGGCTATTTATGCGACATATTTTGATACTCGCAAGTAAACCAAAACCTATCAGGGTACTTGCCGTTGACCTAGAATAATGAAATTTGGGAAGAAGCAAGGTCTTACAGTACAAGTAATGGAAAAAGTCCGAAAACTGGTAATTTACAATTTTATCACATATTTTTTTTTTTTTTTAATTTGGCATCTGTCAAGGCCTTTTTTCTGAGGAACGCGTGGAGGTATCAAGTTGAAATTAATATCAAATACTTAAGTCTATGGTCCCTTAGATTTCTAAACAAATCAAGCTTCTAAGTCAACGCAATAAAAAAATACGGCCATTTAAGCAACATATTTTGATACTCGCAAGTAAATCAAAACCTATAGGGTACTTCCCGTTGACCTAGAATCATGAAATTTGGCAAGAAGCAAGGTCTCACAGCACAAGTAAAGGAAAAAGTCTGAAAATTGATTATTTGTAGTTATAACACATAAAAAAAAATAGTTTTTAGTTTTCTTTTCCCTTCGAGGAAACAAGGCGTTATGTTATGTTTAAGAATAGTTTTTTGCGAATACAAACTTAAATATGCAGTTGGAGAATTGTCCGTGACGTATATCAATGTATGGGAGAATATTTTTTTTGCAACTCATTGTTAAGTTTGTCATTGGGATAAATTCTTTTCAACTACGGAACCCTTGATTGTGCGTGGTCCGACACGCACTTTTACAAAAAAAAAACACTTATAAAGGTAGGGTGACTTGTAATTTGACGTATTCCTACCAAGACACAATAGTGTGGCTCATTCGCAAGAATGAAGCACCCTATGAAGCCTAGGCAAAAATACATGGTATTTGAAGAAAAGCCAATTTATATGTATTTTTGAAAATTTCCCAGGGGTAAATATATATATTAAATACATAAACTCATACCTTCTTCCCATGGTGGTAGGCAGAAACTACTGATCGCCGCCTGCTACGGTTCTTATAAATCGGTTGCGTGTACTACGCATCTGACCTTTTTGAAGAACATCCAATAAGGACACTTGTCTTCCTAGGGCGTCCCTCCCGGCGTTTCCACTCACATCTGCCTTCTAAATACCTTTTGTTATTTCGTCTTTCACTAAACATCAATCAATCAATCAATCAATCATTATCTTTATTGTGGATCATAGGTAGGTACATAATACAGGTCTTAAATAATTAAATAGTGATCAGCTATGTCCCGCCCTTAGGGCATACAATAATAGCACATAGAAAATTAAATTTACATTATTATTACAATTTTTAAGCATTCACATAAAATATAAAAAAGGTTAAAACACTGAACGGCACGAATTAAGTTCGTACATATTATCAGTGGGCCACTGAACGCATCATGACTGAGGGGAACTGTATTGGAGCAGTGATTTGTCTGATAGGAAGTCTTTTATAGAGTAGTAGCACTTGTTTACTAACAGATCATGGAGATTCTTTTTAAATTTTGTTATTTCTGAAATTATTCTAATAGGCCCCGGAATATTATTAAAAATGCGTGTAGCTGTACAAAAGATACTTTCATGCATTAGATGAGAACATCCTCTCAACATGACCAAACCAACTAAGCATACTCTTTTAATTTTTTGCCACTAGCTTCTTTTTAACCGCAACGATGCTTATTCACATAATTCCTCACTAAATATCACTTTTCTCTAAACTCTCAAACTGAATAGTTTTCATTGAGCGTCTAATATAAGTATTATTAATTTATAGCCATGCTATACACTTAAAACTCACTACGCGATTTGTGTCCGGTTGAATGATTGGTTCGGGGAACTACGGGCTTCGTGCTTAGGGAGTAGACCCCTGGTCATGACGACCTGGGTGCTTAACGTATGATGGATTGCTGGGAGGTTAGAATGTAGTGGGATGACATAAATCAGTTTATTTTCGAGTATCACACATTTTTCAACCATTTGCAAATTCGACCTTTGCCAGCATTATCGACTGTTTTATCGGCACCTCAAAATATGTTTTTAACTTTAGTACCTCGTTATTTATCTGTAATTTATACGCTTAAGGTGAGCGTCCATTGGTCCGCGCCGGCCGCACCGCACGCACGGCACGCAACGGATTTTGGTTTGCTCTGTATGAATTCATATAGCACTGCGTCCACTAGCGGTACCGGCCGCACCGACCGCCGGCATATATGGGCAAAAAAGGCGATGCGTGCCGGTGACGTCATAAGGAATGCCGGTGACGTCACCGCCACGGAACGCATTTTTGAACTCATCTCATCTGTCAGTGTCATCCTACTGATTCCAGGGATTGACGAAGCGATGCGTGCCGGTGACGTCATAAGGAATGCCGGTGACGTCACCGGCACGGAACGTATTTTTGAACTCATCTCATCTGTCAGTGTCATCCTACTGATTCCAGGGATTGACGAAGCATAACATTTACAATGTTGTTTTATCTAGACTAGTCCTTAAATGCATAAAGACTAGTCTATACAACATTAGTTTTTGTTTATACTAAACCCGAAATGGGTCATTGTACTCATCATTTTGAACAATTTTTTCTACTCCTTCGCTAGCTCACTAGATGGCGCTTTTAGGAGTTTTTGTTTCTAGTATTAAATCCCTAAACATTGTATTGAAGAATGTTTATGTTATTTTATTTGTGGAATAAATTAATTCTTATGTGTATAAAATAAGACTATGATGACAAATTCATATTCTAGAGGAAATTTAGAATTCGAAACATACACATAAGAATTTACTTATTTCACAAAATAAATAACATAAACATTCTTCAAAATCCTAAACTATAAATGCCATCATCAAGAGACATACCAATAAATGAAACGGAATAAAATGGTAGATAGAAATGAAATAATATTTATTTAGAAAACAAGCACAGTCCTAAGTTGTAAAAGAACACAAAACAGATCACCAGAATACACAACACACGACACAGAAACAATGAACGAAACTGTAGGAACACACATTAACTTCATTAATTTATGAAGTGTATTCACAAAAATAATAGTGACGATTTGGAATCAAAATGAAATGGAATAAAATAATAATTCCTAAAATATTGTTATAGGGAATATCAAATTTGAACGAAACCATAGCAACAAAACAGATATTTTCAAAAGTCAACAGTACTGACTGTTTCTATGGTTTCTATGTCATCATTTACGTTTAGTTTCACTCGTGAAAAAGGTGTTATATATTTTGCTACTATATTTAATAAATTTATTTCTAATCAATCTGCCTAGCCTTTTCCCAACTATGTTGGGGTCGGCTTCCAGTCTAACCGGATGCAGCTGAATACCAGTATTTTACATGGAGCGACTGCCTGTCTGACCTCCACAACCCAGTAACTGGGTAATACGATACCCCTTGGTAAGACTGGTTGTCAGACTTTCGGGCTTCTGACGACCCGTAACGACTGTCAAAGATCCACGAATGACAGCCGGGACCAACGGCTTAACGTGCTTTCCGAGGCACGGAGGAGTCTCGGTATGTAAAGATGGTCACCCATCCACTGACCAACCCCGGCAAGCGTAGCTTAACCTCATGGATCGACCCGTGCGGCTGTTATTACTTAGCCACGAGCTCCTCAAATTTATTTCTAATGCAATAGTAAAATAATCAATAATGCTTATTTATTATTATTTAATTTGTATAGTAGCTATACTTTTGCTGTAGGAATTAAGGTAGGTAAAAGTAGCTCTATATATCTGCTAAAATGTAAAACTATGGCCAAAGCTTCCGTTCATTTTCCTTCAGATGGCAGCATTGTCTATGAATATTTTGTTTGAAGCCAATGTATGCAAGTTTCACCCCCCTGCAACAAGCAACTGATAATACTTAATAATATCTTCGTCAATCTCCATGACAACGCACGACGTCTACTGACAACAACAAAAACACTCAGACTAAATAAAAATGGTGGACGCATGACACCGGCAAATCCGTTCAATACGTTTCGTGCCGTTCGTGCGTTCCGGCCGGCCGGCGCGGGCAGTGGACAGTGGACGCATACCATCGGCAAATCCGTTCAATCCGTTGCGTGCCGTGCGTGCGGTGCGGCCGGCGCGGACCAGTGGACGCTCAGCTTTAATCTCATTCTAAATTTTTGAGATAACTGGTGTCAAAGTTCATAGTTGTACGTAAGTATAATATATGATTTTTGAAAATGGTAAACTTTTACCTTTAACTTCTAAATGTTTGATGTTTTTAAAAATTTGGTTATATCGAAAATAGGTTTGTTAAAGTATTAGGTATAGAATGAAATGCCAATGAAAGGTATTCAGTTTAAGAATTTAGAGAAAAGTGATATAATAGTAATTTTCAAAAATACATAAGCATTGGGTTTCCTCGAATCCCATGAATTTTCCTAGACTTTATGGGGTGCAAATGTCCTGGAAAGAATACGTCAACTAACTAAGAAGTCAACCTGTATATTCAATTTTTATTTAAGACCCCGTTTGGCGGCCTCTTCCAACTTTTTTCAATTGGTTTCTATCTTTCGCTTTCTTTGTCCACTCCTTTCCGGTAATTTATATTATTTCCTATGCCCAACATTCTCTGTGTCGTCCTCTGGCTCTCTTGCCACTTGGGCCTGGCCATTGAGTTACAATCTGTGTCCATCTTCCATCTGTCATTCTTGCTATGTGTCCAGTCCACTTCCACTTCAGGCGTTTCGTATGTTAAAGAGAATCTATTTTAATATTAGTTTGCTTGCTATATTCAATAGTTGTATACAGGGTGTAAGGGACAGCCCTCCGCAAACTAACAGGGTGCATTCAGCTCCGCATTTTGAATCATATTCCACCGGAAAATTTCTCAGGAAAATTTTAATTTTTTTAATAGTTTTTCAGTTACGTTTTCTTTATTTCAATGTAAAATTACATTTGTGTTCGCAGCACTCCATTTATATAAAAAAACAGTAAAAAAAAACCATCAATGGATGTTTGAAATCAGCTGTTCACTTTCTGTCTAGCTACAGAGTTCATCGAAATCACCGCATACCTATCACCAAATCAGGTTTATAACGTTTATAATTTTCCCATAACGTCCCGTATCTTAGTATGATATACGCACCCCATCAGCCCATCAGACTGCGGAGGGCTGTCCCTTAAACACCCTGTATATATTCAAAATGTTTCTTCTACAGCCATCGCGCGCCGAGTTTTTTTTTATTTTATCTCGTGTATAAAATTGTTGTATATCCTAGTTTGAGACCCGTAGGATAGGCGGGGTACCAGACACGAGTCTCGAGACTTTCTTTTTTCAATTTCAAGGGCAATTTTGATTTCAGTATTTTTTTTAAACTCCAGAACTTATTCCATGTCGAGTTGATTCTCCTCTCAATCTTATCTTTGTGTCTCGAAATGCTGAATGAAATGTGGTTTCCAAAATATAGGTAATTTTCCATATACTCTATTCTCTGTGTTAGGTTTACTAATATTTGGTTTTGAAGGGCGATAGTCAGTAGCATTACTTTTGTTTTTGATGTGTTTAGTTGTAATCCTATGTTGTTGCTAGTTGCGCATGTCGTCAGCGGTGATAGTGTAGGTCTAGAAGATTTCGGAGATGGAGAAAGATATTTTGATGGAAAATTTTCATTACCGTTTCACCAAGCCTGAGGGCGTCAACACTTGAAAACATAGGTAATGTCTTCTCCGATATAGGTAATTTAGTTAAATGTCGACTTACATAGGTATGGTCTCCCCTCAGAACACGGAATCGTGAGTTTGGTGAAACTCTAGGCAGTCATCCTAATTGATACCTTTCCTTAACGAGATAAGGGTTACAACTAATGGTTTTACGTTGATCGTGAATGTCTCCTTAACCTATCGAATCACTTTATTCCGGATTAAAGTATTCAAAGAGTAAGTGTCTACATGTCGCCTCCGTATCCAGTGGCAATGGTATGGAGTCAATTTGTAAAAGTAAGGAATAACAAATAAAGAACCTGAATGGGGTCAAAAATCCAACATCCATTTTAGATAAGGTTTTTGTTTAAATGCACACATATTTAAACTATCAGTTATTTTATCATTGTAGTTCACAATTAAAAAATGAAGACTACCAAAGAGATTAATTAAACAGTGTTGATAAGTATTGTGAGAGGAGCAGACGTACTTAAATACAATACAGAATATAAAGTGACTACAGTGCTTTTCAGTGAGAATCCAAACTTTCAGTTTTACTTCAGGTATGCTATCTCGCCTTTTATACATCTTACTTATTATTTATTTGGCCACAACTTTGTATTTTTATTAATGTTTATGTATTTATTTACTTCATTGTACAACTAAATAATTATATCCATCCATACATAATTATGTCCATCGTTTTGTGGCGGCATCTACATCGCCACATATGAACTACGCATCAATGACATGACGTCACGCCAACCTACATCGCGCAATTAGAGTTTACTACGCGATTATCATATATACAACGTCCCGACATCAACCGTCGGGCAGTAGCCCACCAGACACAACACCCGTCTGGTCGGAGGATCCTCCCTTTTCTATGGAGGATGAGTGAACTTTACACCCTGTTCCTCATGCCTCTATAGTTTCTTTGGTCGTCCCCTTCTCTTATTATTAGCCATCGACATTCGTACTCAAAACGAAGAGAACGAAACGAACGTAGAGAAGGGGACGACCAAAGAAACGATGGACGGACTATGTGAAAGATGATATAGCTAGAATGGGAGTAACTACCAACGAATTAACAATGGTTGGTAACAACCGATATGACTCCCAATAGAGAAGTATGGAAGAAAGGGACAGGTTGCACCGTCCCCAAATAAATTGGGATAAGGGCAGGAGAATGATGTGATAGAGAAAATATTGTTTGAAACAATGCTCTTATCACAATCCATGAACTCTTCTAGGCAACATGAGCATTATAATGATTGCGTCACGATATGTCTCCTCACGTGTCTGAGTTTGTGCTATTTTTAGACCCAAAACATCAGCGTGGGGGGGGGTTGGGGGGGTAGTTGCGAACCCTATATGTTCACAACTACTGATGAGGATATGTTTTCTATCGGATAATGTTTTTTTACGTTTATATATATGTGATATAAGCTTATGTACCTACTATGTAAAGTTTTGTCCTTATGCACACATGGAGTGCATTTGACACGCGGGGGGGAGGGGGGGTTAGTTGCGAACTCCATAGGTGCACAACTACTGATGATGATTGGTTTTCCATCGGATGATGTTTTTTTTCGTTTATATATGCGATATAAGATTCATGCATTCGACACTCGAGGTGTTAATATAACTTAACTGACCCAATATTCACAAAATTTGCTCAGTAATAGAAACCCATTGCCCAGGTGTTAAAAATAAATTAATTTATACACATTCATTTTAGGATTTTGATGCAGATTAGAATTTTAGATAGTGAATTTATTCTGGAAGGTTTTTGTCTTATATTAAACTTACATACATATAATAGAGATCTAGATGTTCTGTCAAGTAGTAAAACTCATGCGAAGTATGGGATTGAATTACAAAAAATGTAGTCAGTTTTTCCAAGGTCTGACAATCAACTCAGCCTATCGCAGTCCACTGCTGGACATAGGCCTCTCCCAGGCTGCGCCACAACACCCTGTCCTCCACTTTCCGCATCCAGTCTGTCCCAGCCAACTTTCTAAGGTCGTCGGTCCATCTAGCGGGGGGCGTGCCACACTACGTTTGCCATTACGCGGTCTTGTCTGCTCGACGGGCCATCGGTCCTTCAACAAACATGGCCAGCCCTCTGCCACTTCAGTTTACTTACCCTGCAAGCTATGTAGGTAACTCCGGTTCTTTTCCCGATAACTTAATTCCTGATCTTATCCTTCAAATAAACTCCGAGCATAGCCCGATCCATAGCGCGCTGAGCGACCTTGAATTTGTGAATTTCTCGACCAGCCCGACTGTCGGTGTCCATGTTTCGGCACCTTATGTCACAACGTGTTTGGTGTTTGTCACAAAGTGTTGTTAAGTTGTAAAATAAAAGTTCTGGCAATTTTTACTAGCAAATATAAGTGACTTAATTTTTTTTTCAGGTGTTACCAACAAATTATTGCCGATTTCAGTCACAAACAGTGTTTTTGAAAGATTTGACTTGGAAAATGTGTACTCCGCAAGTGGGGCCTGTGATGGGTACTTCTGAAAAAACCAAACCAGGACAGTCCAGTGATAAGGGTAAGCAGCACCTCGCAGATCAATCAATAAGGTGCTGTTTATTATTTTGGGCATTTCTGCGATTGGTAAGTCAAAACTATTTGTTTAAAGTAGGTGTTTCCTATCTGAATACTCTGAGAAGAAACACCGCAACAAACTCAGGGGTTGAAGTTAAACGTAGAAGGTACCTGCATATGTTGGTGTACCTTCTACCTTTTGTGGTTCTATAGCTTTCTCCCATCAGCACTCAGCAGTCACATCGAATTTGTTTCGTACTCCTGCGGGGCAATTGCGTATAGTTGTTGCACATTGTCTTTGTGTGCGTAAGCTCGCGCGCTACCTGCAGGTACGCACACAAGAGCGCGTGTCGAGCGCGTATCTATACGCATTACATCTACAAGTATGGCTCACCCGCTTTCGTAAGATAAAACACCACGGTAACACACTATCAATTGGAATTGGCTTCATTTAGACAATTTAACAACATTCATTGCGTTGTTTACGTTTTTGAGCAGACAAATTGCATTGCATTAGCAATTAGCTTCAAAATGAATCGGAATCCTGTTGATAGTGTATTACGCAATTAGGATGTTGAGTGCCATAAGCAGGCGTTCTGACTTTTTACTGACAATGCAATAGAGAAGATAAAAAAACCGGTCAAGTGCGAGTCGGACTCGCGCACGAAGGGTTCCGTACCATATTATATGTTTAACAATCGCAAAGATAACTTTTTACTTATTTTATAATGACACTGTGAATTACAAGGTTATTTTTTGCAGTTGCAGAAAATCACCCGTACCTTATGAATCGCCGTTTTCAGTATTGTTGTCAAATTCCTAATTTGTTGAATTGTTGCGCTAGAGAATTTCTTAATTTTAGAAGATAAAAAAAAAATGTGTTTCTACTCTTCTCAATGAGTTCTAGACGATGACACCCCACATGCTAGATTTTTTTTTTTTTTTCAAAATGAAAAGTTTATTGTATGGGGACTGACCCCTTAAATTTTTAACTTTGCTTTATTTTTATTACTTGTTGTTATAGCCGTAATAGACAGCGGAGGCTTAGTAAGTTTGTACTGGACTGTACGTGGTTGTCTGATTTCATGGATTTTAATTTTCTTGCGCGTAACCCTAATTATTTTTCTAAAATAAAAATAGCCTTTGTTACTACTTAAAACATCAGCTATATGCCGTCAAAATCGGGGAAAATTCGTTTGGCAAGTACCATTTTTTTAATCGACTGCGCTTTAAAATTCTTCTATACAACTTTTAACATCCCTAAACCTCATTTGAGGCGTAGTTTTGAAAAACTAATAATGACAAACATTATTACTTACTTATGCAAGTATTTGTGCTAAGTTTCAAGTTCATTAACCAAATTAATAAGATTTTTCATATAAACTGTATCTCTGTTTTCACGATCACAGACTGATAAAGAATTTCAAAAATCGTCTGGTATGTTTCCATAACTTGACTCAAACATTATTTACACCAATTCAAGCCCCCAATAAAATCCTCCGCTATAAAATTAACTTTTCACCCCTTAGGGGTAGATTTTTGGAAAACCCTGATACACGTTAGTCTTCATTTTTGGTCTCAAGTATAAAAACTGAGTTTTGAGTTAATCGGACCGCGTGTTAAAATTCCTCCATACAAACTTTGACACGCCCAATCCAGAGGTTTAGGAAAACTCAAAATGATAAACTTTATAATTTACTTAGATGAATATCCGTGCTAAGTTTCAAGTCTATTAACTCAAGGGATAGGATTTTTCATACAAACCTTCATCCCCTATTTTACACCCTTAGGGATAGAATTTCCAAAAATCCTTCCTTAGTGGGTGTTTACACTATATAAGGTATCTATGTGCAAAATTTCAAGTCTCTAGATCCATTGGTTTGGGCTCTGCGTTGATATATTAGTCAGTGACTCAGTCAGGACTTTGATTTTTTTATATATATAGATTTACCATGTTATTTCAAGACCACAGACTTCTTATAGGTTTTTCTGTAATCTACGGGTATAGAATTATTTTCTATATTTTTTTCAAAATTTTAGGCTCAGTAGTTTCGGAGATAAAGGGGGGAATGGTCAATTTTCGTCTATTTTCTTAAATAACTTTAAAACAATATATTTTAAAATTATAAAAAAAATATATTTGAGACCCTCATAGTAAGCCCTTTCATTTGATAATAATATGTCACAAAGTACAGTTTACAAAACTTTTTTTTTAAATTTTCTTATTTTCCCCCTAAAAGTGACTCTCATATTCAAAATTCATATATTTACTTTAGCTGTCCGTGTTTGGGTCACAGAAATCCATATGTGTACCAAATTTTAACTTAATCGGTCCATTAGATTCGGAGCAAAGTGGCTGTGACAGACGGACAGACAGACACACGAGTGATCCTATAAGGGTTCCGTTTTTCCTTTTGAGGTACGGAACCCTAAAAAGAAAGAGAAACAAAGAAATTTTGTTTATTCTGCACAAATAAAACGCACATTAGAAAAATAAAAAAATAAAAATGACAAAGTAGACTCAGAAAGCAATGTAAGCAGAAGCCTCATATCCAAGTTGCAAATATTGTAGGTATTTTCAGTGACAACAGGCTAAAAAGAAGAAGTAAATTATAACTATAAGGGTGCGTGCCCACTTTTATTATATTAAAAGTATTATATATTTTACACTGTTTCCACTGACGCGTAGTGGTGATTTCGAACACTGTAATTGGTCAATTCACGGTCCGCTCTTCTCCTCTCCGCCCAGCTTCCTAAGCTGTCGTGCCCAGCTGCAGGCCAAATGCCTCCCTTCCATATTTTTATTTCTCTTTTGCAATTTGAACCCAAACCTTTAGGTACCTAGGAGTCTAGCTCGTTACTCCATCGCCTTCTAATAAATTATAATCAGCCTATACTGTTCCCACTGCTGGGACACAGGCCTGCTCTATGTGAGAGGCCGAAATCCACCACGTCACATGTCTTCGAATTTTTAAATAAAATAAATAAATAATAAATATCCTTGGACATTTCACACAACGCCATCTAGTCCCAAGCTAAGCAACCTAATGCTTGTGTTATGGTAACGAGATGGTTCTAGGACATGCCTCACGATGTTTTCCGTTTTGAAAGCAGTGGTGATGAAATAATTTGCACAAAGTAAAGCGCCTGTTAGGGTTCGTACGTACGATCAAAACTCGGAACTCGTAAGTCGCGGCCGTTATCACTGGGCCACCACTGTACGTCGATTCTGTAAAATTCAAACAACAACTCGCATTTCACATCACTATTCACTCTCACTTCGCATCACTTCTTCTCACTTGTTTTTTATTCGACACTTTGAATTCAGAACGCCAATCAAGAAACTCGCAGCGGATTGAGATTCGAAGTTTAGGATGAGTGGGGCTAAAACGGCCACTTTGGCAGAATCATAATAGGATAATAATTATTATGAATAATATTTGAAATCGTAAAACGGTCACAAACTGACAATTCATAATATATTGTCAGTTTGTGACCGTTTTACGATTTCAAATATTATCCATAATATTACCTATCGTATTATGATTCTGCCAAAGTGGCTGTTTTAGGCCCCCTGGTCTTACAGAGTCACACGGCAGCTCTCCTCTCTCCATCTCCGTTTAAGCCCAGATATTTTTTATTTACAGGTAGTATCAGCAGTATGGACCAGTATATTTGTGTTAAATACTTGGTACGTTGTTTCACGCTACTGGTACTTAGAGCAAGAACAAGTGCTCGAATTTTTGAAGCTTACATTACTTGAAATATTTTTACAACTAGTGGAATTTGGAATGATTGTCACGTTCATCTGCGCTGGAGTCAAGGTAAATTATCCTAGAAACTTTTTTGTAGCACCCTTGTACCGCGGGGGCGGGACGCCGTGAACGTTGATGAATGAGCGGCGGGACGCCGCACACTAGGCACGCACACCACAGAATAAATAATAGTACTAACGCCAGTACTTTTGATGCGATACCCAAAACTCAGGAATTTTTTCATGGTTCATAATTATGTAAAAGGGGAAAAAAAATGTATTTCGCTATTGAAATATAAATTATATATTTCTTTTTCTAACATAGTAGTAACTGCAATATCGAACATGCAGTTTGGTCCACATAAAAGTCCACGATTACATCAGCATGCAAATCCTTTGTATTTGCTATTGTACAATAGGTTAAACAATGATTCATATTTAACACAACTTATAATGTTAGTACCAAACCAATGCACCTTTCATAGGTAACAACATGTGTAAATTAAATTGAACTAGTTTGTTTACAAGTATTTAAGCTAATCTGTTTAAGAACTTGGTATACTAAGTATTTATAAGTTTGTAAATGTTTTACTTTGTAAAAAAAAAAGACGTAAATAAATTATTATTATTATATTCCGAACGATAATGTGTTACGCAATTAGGGTGCTGGGTTCGATCCCAGGTCGAGCCAAATGTTAAAGTGCAACTTTCTCATCCATTAGCTGTAGATTTGGGTCCTGTCTGGAATACGTTTTTACTAACACAACAACATAATATCACACATGTAATCCATGAAGGGTTTTTTTTTAAATAAATAACCAATAAACTTTATTTTTTCAGAAAAGTGCCAGTCTTTACCGAGCTTACTACCGCTACTGCATATTGACCCTTATTATCTACATTATAGCGGTGATACTGTGCTTTGCATTAGACTATGAAAGTCGCCGTTACATCGGAGATATCTACTTAACTTATCATTTCAATTATTTTACGATTATTGAAAATGATGCTATTGTATTTGGCGTTGCTGCCAGTTTGGATATTTGTAAGTACCTACCCTATTTTTTTCTGACTCCAAAAAAGTCGGTTCCATAGAAAACATCACACTAAACAAGTTTTGGAAATGAAGTTTCAAGTTTTCTTTGAAAATACTTGTAATATCTTTTAGAGTTAAAGATGGCATCGTACTCAGTATCTATATTTTTCATGATTGTAGTTTTTTGTTTGGGTTTTTAAGAACATCGTTTGTTTTTACAGACACTTTCTTACATAATAAAACTTAAGGTTCATTCACGTTACGATATACTTACGCAAGTTTAGACTTGCACAAGTCAATTATACTTGTGCAACACACACGTTAATTTCTACTTGTGCAAGTCTGAGCAAGTATATTGTGTGTGACCTGCATTAGAAAAAGGCGTTTAAAACAATGACCTATGTGTTTGGTCGATATACCTGTCATGTTTTTTCTTTGTTTATTTACAGGTCTGGAAATATTGCTGATATTTTTAATAAAGAGGTTGATCAACAAATACAGTTCTGTTGTGGATAACACAAATTGCGAAAATGTCTAGTCATTATATTTTATTATTAATAGCTAATTTTACTTTGACACTATTATTAAGAGTCAATAGCTACAGAGCATTTGAAATAATGTCGTCAAAACTAAAATGGAGATTTTTGTTTATCTATTTTATGCAATATTATTCTGTAGCTTCATAAAATATATTAGTCCGTAACGATATCATAGGTTTATCAATAAAAGAATAACCAACAATAACTATGCTTTTATTAAATCTATAGAATAAATGTCCTCCATTGCCGCCTCAGCGGTGGTTCTACGAAGACCTCAGCTATGTGGTTGGTATAGCTGGACCTGCCCTCCTGGTACCGCTCCTTGCGTAACTCACTGCGGACTAGGAGGAGCAGATATATCTGTAACACTGTACACAAATGTTATGTCAGAGAGGGTACGGTCTTTAGACAGGGGGTACCCGTTTGACCACCCAGGGTATGCTGAACATTCAGAGTGTAAGAGGACCACATAAATAAAAGTGTAAACGATGAAAAATTTGGCTGTGTGTCGCTGTCACTGCCAGGGTTGTATTAAGCCGGGTACAGAATGCTGTAACGTAACATGCAATGTAACATGAAAGGAGCATTTCATACGTCCACAACGTAGCGCGCGCAAGAACCGAGCATTACCTACTCGCATCTGTTTCTGGTATGCATACATAGCTCAGTCTGCCGAGAACGTTCCGCAGTACAGACACACACAACCCGTCCACACTGGCGCTCCGTGCACACTGCGCGCCCCTTTGTGTTCGGCGAAAAAACTGACAAACGGCGGATCGCAGCGCGCATGAGTTGAAATGCTCTGTACGTGCGCGTAGTGTGCACGGTTCGTGCGTGCAAGGCGTCCACACTATGGGAATTATTTCATTGGGTGTTACATTGCATGTTACATTTTGTAAGTCTGTACCCGGCTTTAGATTTTACCACGCGGCTATTCCAAATTAACTGCCTTGAACAAGTGTGTAGCTTAAGTATGTACTTAAAGCAAATTGCTACATTACCAAAACCTGTGAATGCGAGAGAGAACTCAGTGACGACGAAGTTCCAACGAGGGAACCTGTCCAGGTCTATGTAGGTGATCAGCACCACTACGAAGGTGGCCACCATCGTCGTCAGCTCGTAGTAGTAGTACACGCGCAGGAGACGACGCCTTTTCTGAAATATTTTAACATACATGTGGTATTAATAATATTGTACCTAGTATGTTAAAGTGTGAACGCAGCTAAAATCAGGAATGAAGTTATCCAGAAAAGAATCGGAGTAACCGACATAGCTTGCAGAATAAGCAAACTGAAGTGGCAGTGGGCTGGCCATGTTTGTCGAAGGACCGATGGCCGGTGGAGCAGACGAGTCCTGGAGTGGAGACCGCGTATCGGTAAGCGTAGTGTGGGACGCCCCCCAGCTAGATGGACCGACGACCTGAAGAAAGTGGCTGGGACAGACTGGATGCGGAAGGCGGAGGACAGGGTGTTGTGGCGCAGACTGGGCGAGGCCTATGTCCAGCAGTGGGCTGCGATATGCTGGGTAGATTGACGCAGCTTATAATTGTTAAAACAGAACGTAACGGATGAAAGTACTCGTATGAGAAGTATGGTGTGCGAGTGAGAAAGGATGAATAGTAATGGCGAGAACGAGTTGCCACGACGAACTCGGTGAAACGCGGATCTTTTGTGAGCTCAGAAATAATAAATAGTCTTACAAGTATTCTGGTCGTCTATTTTGCCATACAATCCCACATACATATCCTTTAATAATAACAATACCAGCCTATTACTGTCCCACTGCTGGGGAAAGGCCAGATACTGAGAAGGCACGAGCATTGATCACAACGCTTGCGCAAGACGGGTTGGCGATTTCAGACTTATACAGTGTGTAAAAAGACACATCACAAAGCCGTCAACTAAGCATACCGTTCATATAACTGAGTAGCTTTGCGCAAAAATTATTGCTGGGAAACGACTTTTATTTTTAGGTATTAAAAATAGTATATTATGCAATTAGTGAATAAAGGACGGATTTAAAGCGAGGGCCATAGATGAACCACGAGCTAGTGAAGGGTTCTAACGATTGAATCACGACCGTAGGGAGTGATTCATGATGATTGAATCACGAGCGTAGCGAGTGATTCAAGTGTTAGAATCCTGAGCGACGCGAGTGATTCATGGCCCTCGATATAAATCCATTTTATTCAAGAGTTGCATACTATACTTTATACCATGACTGCGAGAAAAAGAAAGATTTAAGTGAAAATAGACATATACTGAAGAAAAAGGAAAGTTAAATTGGCTTTGATGTAAACCAGCCGTGATTTTTTGGGTAGCAAGTTTTCCACTATATCGGCCGCCCTCTCTTTCATAAACTCAGGTGTTAACACATCTTCATCACTAGAATGCATTTTTAATCGATTAGAACAACACTAAAGAAACACTAAATTAAAGATTAAAGTAACACTAAACTTTGTGTTCGTACAACTTACAGTATTCAAAATAGCGCCAATTTACTAAGGACAGCAAAGAACTTATAACAGTTTTTATTCTAATTAAACTCCTTGTCGAAAATGTCGACCAATCAAATTGAATTTAGAACACATCAATATAGGTCGAATACAAAGATTACACTTACACTAGATATGGCAAGCCACGACCAAGCGTGCCCTGCATGTTCGACTGTTCGTACTAAAAAAAGTCTGTTAGCTCAGTGACGCTTAGCGATTGAAACAATTCTGTTTACGTTGAGCACATCACTAAATGGCTGGGGTGAAGTTATCGTAGGTATAAAAAAGATGACACGTTCGGTTTTCATACTATCTAATAACATGCCGTATCTAGCCTAGGTGCTCTAAATCTGTGGTCGAATACATTGGTGTGTTCCATTTTCAAACATCAAAACAGTGAGTAAAAGTGCTTTTTATTCACTGTTTTCAGTGAATAAAATAAGCTTTTTAGAGGGGGAATGGTATAAAAGCTATTTTTTATTACGCACAATGTAACGCGAACCCAGGCAAACGGAGTTAAGCCCATCGTTCTACGGTACGCGTAGGTACTTGTCGGAAAAAGTTTAGTAATAACACTTGGAATACGTTTTAGTAAAAAAAAATGCGACTTCGACATTCAATATCTCCAGAACCAGTGGATTCCCAGGTATGGTCTAATTGGAAAAAAACGATCAAAATAATGGGTAGAATAAATGTGACTTTCGGCTTCGGCAAGTGTCTTTTTACACCCGGTATTAACTGTAAGTCCAGGTTTCCATGTTTTCCTTCACCGATGTCAGTGATGTCCAAGATGAACTCAGAAAGAACATGAATTGGAAAAAATCACATTGGTACTTGCCCGGGTTTGAACCAACAACCTGAGGAGCATGAGGGGCGAGGCTTTAACCACTGGACCATCACGACCATATCCTTTATAGACAGGCCAGTAATGTCGATGGCTATAAGAGTAGGGAAAGGCCAAAGAAACGATGGGTGGACTGTATGAAAGATGATATGGCTATAGCTAGACAGGGGGTGACTACCGAGATAACGACTAATAGAGAAGTATGGAAAAAAGTGACATGTTGCGCCGATCGCAAATATATAAGTGCAGCAGATTGATAACACTTTAGATAGGTTAAATTAGCTTATTATTAGGGCTCGTGGCTAAGTAATAATAAGCTACGCTTGCCGGGGTTGGTTCGTGGATAGGTGACCATCTTTACATAACGAGACTCCTCCGTGCCTCGGAAAGCGCGTTAAGCCGTTGGTCCCGGCTGTCATTCGTGAATCATTGACAGTCGTTACGGGTCGTTAGAAACCCGAAAGTCTGACAACTAGTCTTAACAAGGGGTATCGTATTACCCAGTTACTGGGTTGTCGAGGTCAGATAGGCAGTCGCTCCATGTAAAATACTGGTATTCAGCTGTGTCAGCTTAGACTGGAAGCCGACCCCAACATACTTCGCTGGGAAAAGGCTAGGCAGATTGATTGATTAGGCCCTATTTAATAAAACCGATAGGTGACCAGAGACAGTAGGCGACAAAACAACAATTTTATAAGTTTAGGTTAAGTATAGTTTTCTCTTTTACGCACGTATCGGAGTTTGAGAATCAGAATCAGAAAAAAAAACAAAAAAGACAAAATAAAAAAGGGAAAATAAAAAATAAATCTGACGGAAAATACTGGAAGTCAAGCTACTGCCGTTCGATCTTCTGGTCGTATTCCAATAAGAATATTATCTCTCTCTTTCTAAAAATACCAGCATAATATTATTCGTAAGAATAAGAATAATATTTATTACACAAACAAGATTCATGATAGGGACACAAGAGCAGATGTACAAAACAACAAAACACGGATACTTATCTAAGTAAATCTTCACAGATCATGTAACCCTGTCTCCTAAACTAATAATAACTAACCAAACCACCTATACCAGAAAGGTTTAGGTGGTGAAATAAAGGTAAACAATCTTGATGTGACTTTTTACACAAACACATATTAAACAAATAAACTACTGCTTAAACTAATGGCTCAATTGATTTAGTAATCATTATTGTTGTATTTACAATGGTTTTTATTTGCATTTTATTTTTAAACTGAGGTTTTAAAATACAAAATGATAAAAGACACATCAAGATTGTTTATGTTTATTTCACTACCTAAACCTTTCTGGTATAACTATTAATATTATTCGTAAGCTATTATATTATAGCAAACAGTCTTACCAAATGAGCTCCAACGATCAAAACAACATGGAACACAATATCCAGCGCATATAGTACGAATATGACGCACAGCTGAGCTTCCATGATCACGCCTCTGTACAGCGCGGCCGTGGTCGTGAAGGTGCTCTCGATGTCCCGGTAGAACAGCCATAGCACCGCCTGCAGGATCGCGAACAGGCACGTCACCAGCTGGAACAGAACATTTAATCTTACTACTATTATAAATGTGAAAGGATAATGCAACTTACAGGGCTCAATAATGAAAAGCTATTGCCCAAACATGAAACATACACCAAGTTATAGATCTCATTCATACGATCACTTTCTACTAAGGCGTCATAAAAATCTAATGCAGAGAAAAAAAGATACGTACTGCTAAAAACATGGCTGTCTTAGTTGAATTTTTGAACATTAGGTAATGTAGGTACACCTCAAAAAAAAAATCCCGGGGTGCGATTTTTGTGATGCCATATCGAAAGTTACTAGCGACAATTATATTAGGTCTTTACCTATGAAATTGCCGTTCTGCAGTACTGGCCATTTCAAATCAAAATAATTTTTGTTTGGCTAAGAATTCTAATTTCAAATTAATTTTATTTTAAAAACATGGTTTTTTTTTTCCAAAAGTAGTCATTTGTTTATTGATTAGTGTTACATTTTCATCGCATTTCAATCTTTTTCGTCATCATGGATACTTTAAAAATTCGAGTAATTATGGAATATGAGTACCGTCGTGGCAGCAACGCGGCACAAGCGGCACGCAACATCAACGACGTTTACGGAGCTAACACTACAAACCAACGCACCACCTGTTATTGGTTTGCTCGCTTCCGTTCTGGAAATTTCGACCTGAAAAATGAACCTCGCGGTCGTCCGAAGACTTTGGTCGACAATTACGAATTAAAGGCGATTGTGGAAGCTGATGATGATACACAATCTACGGCTGAATTAGCAGCAGCTTTCGACGTTAGCGTCAAAACAATATTGGTCCATTTGCGTCAAATTGGCAAGGTAAAAAAGCTTGACAAATGGGTGCCCCACGAACTCAATGATCGCCAGCGCGAAGTACGCGTCGAGACGTGCCTTGCACTGCTCAACAGACACACAAATGAAGGAATTTTGAACCGCATTGTTACCTGCGATGAAAAATGGATTCTGTTTGATAACCGCAAGCGCTCAGCAAGTTGGTTGGATCCTGGTTCAGCACCTAAACAATGCCCTAAACGAAAACTTACCCCTAGAAAAGTGATGGTCACTGTTTGGTGGTCTAGCGCCGGTGTGATTCATCACAGCTTCTTACCAAACTGGGTGAGCATTACTGCAGATGTGTACTGTGAAGAACTGAACACAATGATGGAGAAGCTGGCACATCTCCAACCAGCATTGGTCAATCGCTCGTCTCCGCTGCTCCTGCACGACAACGCGCGACCTCATACTGCACAGCAGACGGTCTCCAAGTTGCAATAACTGGGGTTGGAAGCTCTCCGTCATCTGCCCTACTCACCAGACCTTGCGCCTACAGACTACTACTTTTTCCAGAATTTGGATAACTTCTTGGCGGGAAAAAAATTCAATACAAGAGAGGCAGTACAAAATGCCTTTGAAGAATTTGTTGCCTCCCGACCAGCTGATTTCTTTAAGAAGGGCATCAATAAACTGCCACTGCGTTGGCAAAGATGCATTGATTGCATGGGTGATTACTTCGATTAATACAAATAAAAAATACATGATAAAAATTCGTTTAAATTTTTTCATACAAAACGGCAATTTCATAGGTAAAGACCTATTATGTACTGGTTGGTATAGGTTTTATGTGTGGGCAGCATTGTAACAAAAATGAGCCCAGAACACAAGGGAAAAGTTGCATTATCCTTTGTGTGGGTGAAGGATGTTTGTTACTGAATCACGCTAACGGCTGAACGGATCTAGATGAAATTTGCCACAGAGATAGATTATAATCTGGAATAGCACATAGGTTACTTTTTATTTCGGATTAATATATTAATAGTAAATGGAGGTAGACATTTTTTTTGGGATTCGGCGCCTGCTGTTTATGCACTCTCAATATTGTTCATGGAAAGAACGAACAACAGGAAACAGCATATACTAGAATGGCATAAACGGTGGTCTATTTTTGGTGCTAATTTTATAACCTGCCTCGTTGAGCTATTGGTTGCAATGAGACTGGTGAGTGTAGGCTTGTTATTTGGGTCAGGCAATAGATATAAGAAAGAGGTCAGGCAGTGTGATATTTTCTGTTTCTACGGGGTCATACTGAAAGTTTCTGGAACTGGCCACATACAATAAAAAAGCAATTACTGAATTGAAAATAGAACTGGGAATTGGAAAAGGGAACGTGTTACTTTTCGATTTGCAAGACTGTATTTGTTTTTTTCACTGTGGCGTCCGGTCCGTAAGAAAATTGTGTGTCGCCTAGTAGGCTACCGTAACTTGATTCCAAAAAGTCACCAATATTGTCTATTCTATTCTATTTTTATAACATGGCAAGCAAAGCCGATGTCGACTATTCTGCCAATGTCTAAAGTGAGCTAGAGAAACAAGTGTGCACGATATTACAAAAAAAAAAACAAAAACAAAAAAAAAATATTTTGTTGATCCAGTTGATACAACTTGCTGGATTAGTACAGGACTGAAATAAACAAAAAATAGAAATAAATAAATATTATAATTGTTAAAACATAAAATACACGCATACCACACCAACACATACGGAGTAATTCATAATTGTATGTTATTGTGACGGATGAAAGTCATCAGCGCCACATGCAGATCTGGAGAGGAGTATGTTAGTAAAGAAGGAAAATTAGTCGGAAGAGGGATCTCAAATTTTGGGAGGCGCCTATATAAATCTAAAGGTGGAATGTTGTTTGAGCATTCAAAGAAGATGTGGTCCAGAGTGCCTTCCTCCAACCCGCACTCACAGAGAGAGGAGTCTCAAACACGAATCTTTTGCAAAAACACTGGAGTACAACAGAAACCCAAGCGAATTCTACAAAGGGTAGAAATAATTGATTTGGAGGTTTTTTGAAGCCATAGAACCAAGGTTTTGATTTTATTATTGGCTGTACTGCATAGTAAAACCTGCCTTTTTTCCTTC
Source organism: Cosmia trapezina (assembly GCA_905163495.3). NCBI lineage: Eukaryota > Metazoa > Arthropoda > Insecta > Lepidoptera > Noctuidae > Cosmia > Cosmia trapezina. The sequence goes on along the minus strand of LR991031.1, from coordinate 22,491,787 downwards.
CAGTACATACTCCAGTGTTCCTGCCATGAGGATTGGAGCTTAGCCTTTGGAAGGCTCAGTAAGTCATACACCTGATGAATGTTGTAGGTGAGATCAGCTGTTGCTGAAGAGCAAGCATCTTTGGCCAAAGCATCAACACACTCATTGCCCTTAATGCCACAATGACAAGGTATCCAAACCAACTGAACTTCCCTTTGACTACTAGCACAAGATAATAAAGATTTTTTAATTTTTAAAACAAGGGAACTGTGCAATTTACTTTTGAAAGGGTTTTGTACTAAGGCTTGCAGACAGCTAAGAGAGTCGGTGAAAATAACGGCCAATATTGTCAACTCTTCGATCCCCGCGACAGACGTCAAGGGACGTTCGCCACGCAAACGTCACGAGCCGGGTGTTTAATTTTTTTTTTTAAATGACAAGTTCTGCTGTGAAATCGTGCAAAAATTACACTAACAAAAAGAAAAAAGCACCGACATCTCATTTCATAAGTAAGTATTCAGTTTCACCGTGTATTTCTTATTTAAATTAAAAAATTAAAAAGTAACAATGTGACAGAGCAACTGTTGAAGTGTTGCCTAAGGCATGAAATCAATTTGCTCATATTTTTAACAACTCCCGACAAAAACGAGGGATGACAAAGGAGTTTTACTAACATGAATGATGATGATTGTTTTTGTGAGTGTTAGTTAGTTTGTTTCTTATACTTAGCCCGCAAGTTTATTAATTTACCTTTATAAAATCCAAGTCTGTAAATGCGATAATCGCCATTTTGCTAACAGTGGTGGTCGAGGCTAAAAAAAATTATTTTTTTCAGCCGCCACCTTGGATTTACATTTTAACGTTATCTACTATCGGCTTTAACACCCTAGAAAAGCATGAAATGACACCCATGACGAAAAATTTAAAAATTTTCGCAGCCGCCATTTTGGATTTAAATTTTGACCTCACTATCGGCTTTAGCATCCTTGAAAACCATGAAAACAACACCTATGAAGAAAATTTTGAAATTTTCGCAGCCGCCATCTTGGATTTTCATTTTGACCAAATTCACACTTTTTTCTTTGTGTTCTTCTTTACAAGTTGCTTTTCAATGTTCCTTTTAATCTTTCCACATTTTTAGGGTGATCTCTATGCGCTGGTATTACTCGCGTGTTGCACACATACGCAAATGTGTTATCTACTACGTTATGTAGTACACGGCGCTCACTCATACACGTATAAAAATTGGCTTCACGTTTTATGTTACATACAAAACGTAACATAAAACGTGAAGCCAATTTTTGTTGAACACGGAATCTGGACAATTCATAATCTAAGCAACCCGCATTTTGAGTTAAATACTAGCCACTTTCCGAGTATCAGTGATGAAAAGATCTATACGATCTACACTATCTACATAATCATTTCTTTAGGACAGTATTTATTTATTTTCTTTATATTATTTCCACTTACTCATTATCATTAGGTTATAGAGTCCTCTTGTTTGCATCTCATTTAAATGTAAGACATTGTTTTCGTAAGTTCATACTCATTGAGTAAATATTATGTGGGAATTGGACAATATTGATAACAGTTATCACTTTTAATTCAGAGAAGTAGCTTCAGACAGTTACTAAATAAACAGACAAGGCATTAAATACATTATTATCACTTATTAGCAGTATAAACATGGGATAACTAATGACGATCATAATATTGCAAACCAATTTGAAATTCCAGTTTAGGATCGTGAATTGGCGCAAGAGTTCACCAAATTACTCGACAACCTTCGAACATATTAACGATATACATATTAGCTTTCGAAAATTGCGTCAAGCAGGAATTACAAGATTTGATACCCGTTTCAATATTTGAGAAGATTTTTGACTAAGAAGTATAGACAATGATTGGTGAGTTTAGCAACTTATATGCTACTCAAATAATTGGCACAACTTCATTGTCACTGCTACGGAGCTGAAAACTTTTTTGGAGATAAGTACTCATACTGGCGGGCTATCACAAACTACCTGGTAAACATTTTATTGGTCTCTAAATGAGGATATTGGGGTTGCAGTGCAAGTGGTGTCAAAATATATACGTTCAAAAACAAAGATTTACATACAAAAACCACACAAGTAAAGACAACTGATACTGACAGAGTTAGGGCCTATTTCACGATGTCCGAATAGCCACTACTTATCGAATAAAATCAAAAATGGAACAGAATTTGAATGAAATTATTTGCCAAGTAGGCCTACTGTCCACACAGTCGTCTTTTGTAGGATGCATGTAACCTACAAATGAAGGTAGGTGTATTTTGCATATTTTGTTTGTTATGTCCACGCTGCTTCATGCAATAGTCAGTCACGCTACAAAACGTCTCAGTTTTCACTAAAAGCAAGCGTCCGTCTGACGAGTCGGTCGAGCCATGTTGCCGCGCGCGTACCGCATGACGAACGCAACACGAGCGGCTGACGCAACGTTACCGCTTCGTGGACACATATTTCATTGTTTCTACGCAAGATGCAAGCATTCGTCTTGCAATAGTCAATTGACGAAAGCGTGCTAAACCAAAAAATAAGGATAAACACAAGATAAATACCAAGTAAGACCCAATATTCTACAGAGTTAGGAGAAAATCTAGTCTATGAAACAATATACACGAAAAGTTTTAAATTATTGGCCTACCAGCCGAAAAAAATCAAGAAAATTACGAAATCCAAATATCAACTTACCGAAAGTGAAGAAGAAACTAGCGCGGAATTATTACTTCATAGTTCATTCATTGCGACCAATATAACAATAAACAAGAAGAAAAAATTGTCAAAAAAAGATCGACTCGCTTGCTTCTAGGAAAAATTCAGTATGTCAGTTGAAAAGAATTAAAATGACACCAAAATATATATTGTTTTACTAATTTTGAAAAACTATAACATGAAGAAATAATATATCCAAAACATTTTTTAATACTAAACCGAAATGAAAAAGTTTTTAATGTCGTAGAATGTAATTCTTCAGTGGGTTTTAGTCAGTAAAAGTCTGACACGCCCTCCCGCTCCGCCCAGAGCTAGGAGGTCATTTGATGATTTCCCGTCCACAAAAAAAAAAGAAGGTGAAACAAACAAAACACCTAATCGAAACGATCTGGGGATATGATAACAAAACTAAAGCTACCAATAAAAAACATTTACCAAAATTATTGAAACTTCCGCTCATGCACATTGCATTTTAAGCATCCAACACACAACTTATATTCTCCATAACAATAGACTAGAAGCTAATAGAAGTATAAAAGATAACACTTACCAAGCTCAGATAGGCGAACACAAGTATCCCCCGTCGCAGAGGCAAGCAGAAACAACACCGCTTCAACTCAGGTATTTCAATCAACATTATAATAGTTGTAGATCACGAACTCAAAGTAATAAACATGGTACTTTTATTTTTGGTGTGACATTGGTAGATGCTTCTAAATGCAACGTTTGGACTATAGCGCGGGGAGTAGCGACTGAGTTAGTTGGTGATAGGGTTGGCGACTTCGGTCTATTCAGAATTGTGTCAGTTGGTGAGTCCAAAGGAATTTGTACGTTATCGCCTTTTTAAAAGTGTTTGTCGGAAAGGGATTCTGATACTGGCTGGTTCTGTCTGGCATGAACTATCTAAAGGGTCCCCGAAACGATCAATTGCAATTGTCAATTTTGACGTGATTGATACACATTGATGCGCAAATTGATCTTCTACCAAATGCAATTGAAGCGATTGACAATATTACTACAATACAAATTGATTCCAATTGAACAATTGCAAATACAGACAAAAAATTTTAAAATGGTTTTTTGTTATCAGTACTTATTTTGGGGACACCGGCACACAAATTTATGACTTAACCTCCCTCGTCAAACCACTCTGTATAGCCTAACACTGTCTCCTAAGATAAAGGACTACCTAGTTTAGGAGATACATGAACTGTGTAGATTTATGTTGATATCCGTGTTTTGATATTTTGTACATATTCTGCTCACATGTATCATGAATCTTGTGTGTGTTATAATAAATATTATTCTTATTCCTAAACATTCATGCATTTAGTAAAAAGCTGTCATTTTGACATTACAAACAGACACTTCAATTTTATTTATTTGTATAGTTAAATATGGTTGGATGGTGATGATGGTATCATGGTATGTTCCACTATTCTGATGTTTAATAACTTATCATCACGCCTGAAACCTTGGGGTGTAGGTACCGCAAAGGTTTCATACTTTGGTCAATCCTTAGCAATGATTCTGACTGACATTTCGATCATTCAAACATCGAAATATTCTTAAAGAAAAGTGATGCTGGTTAAAATCTAGTATCGTTTGGCAGGAGGAGGGGGTGAGGGGTTGGGGGGTGGGGGGTACCCTGAGGTACCCCACCACTCCCATGAAAAGGTAATGCACCGTTCTTGAGAAAAACTAATTATTGCAACCTAACCTCAAAACACTTTAAAGTTACTTTTAGTATCGTTTGGCAGGAGTAGCGGTTGAGGGGGGTGGGGTGGGGGTACCCTAACCCCCCCCCCCAACACTCCTATGTAAAGGTAAGCACCATTTTTGAAAAAAAAAAAAAAAATATTGTAACCTAACCTCTAAACACATAAGTTGCTTCTGCAACGTCTCCGGCGCTGCGGGAAGTGCAGCCCCTTCGCCTTTACGTAACAAAGGACAGGCACCCGTGCTCACCTCTCCCTCCGCGTCTCCGGATTTTTATATACACTCTAGTATGCCAGCCAAAAGACTACGTAAAGTCGGGGTGCCCCGATTCGGTTTTGGGACAGATTCGACCTATTTTAACTATAAAGTGGGGTGCACACTAACTTCCTTCTGAGCAGAATTTCTAGGTTGTTATAAAAACAAATAAACCAACAAAACATTAATAAATTTATTATTTATTAAATCCAATTAACAACTTTAATTAATTCCTCAAAAGGATCTCTTTTGTTCCTTTCTACGTCTCTTCTCCACAGATATTCATATAGTAAATCACTCATATTTGCACGATTATTATAATTGTCTCTTGAAAAAAACCTTTTTACGACACGCCACTGTGACTCGATTCTTTGAGTATGTGTTCCGTCGTTGGCCACAAAAGGATTGTCTGGATCACTATGATTCACCTTATGGTGGATGAAACCACAGTCACCCAGACAATCATAGGCCCGCCAGAAATCTGTATGTATGGTGGTGCCCTCAGCCACATGTTTCTGTATTAAGCACCAGAACGTCAGCGGATCGGACATTATCTGGACAGATTTCTAAACGTAGATCCTCACTCCCATCCTGGATCATCCCGAGAATCCAATTTCCTTCAACTCGACGACCTGAAAAAAAAAGAGATTTAATTTGGTTGTATGTATACACTTTAAAAATAATGATATGTTTTTGTTAATTTATTCAGTTGTACCTTTATTGTATTTCCTTTTTCCGAACTTGCTTTCATCTATTTGGACTATTTTGCCGGGACCTCCAATCTTCCCGGCAACTGTTTGTTTGTTTTTCTGGTAAACTACAACTGCCTCTCTACAGTAATTAAACCAGTCATTTATTGTTGACCTAGAAAGGCAGTGCTCTCCTTCAGAAAAATCCTCTATAATTGTTCTGTCATAATTGAACTTATCTGAGTAGGCGTACATAAGATAAAACACTTGTGACATTTCAATTTTTATGTTGTCAAACCAAGTGCCTTTGCCTCGGCTCACTTTGGATTTGGCTCTGCATGGCCCTCTATTGCAAACAAAAGAGCCTACTGTTTTATTAGTTGTATATTCCACTTTCATCGGTTGTTTGTGATAGTTGCACAATTTTCGAGACGGTATCATGCCCCTTTCCTCTGCAAATGCAACAGCCTGCTCACGCGTGCCCAATTGGCGGTACACTTTCACCAAGTTCCACATGCAACGCATTTCCTCCACATAGAGATGCACACGCTTAGTTTGTGGTTCATCGTCCTCCTCTCCTGCAGAACTGTCTGTCGATGGCCGACGTTCGTCTTCGACCGCAGAACGGCTCGTGTATGGCTGAGGGTCATCCTGTACTGCAGAACGGCTCGTGGATGGCTGAGGTTCATCCTCTACCGCAGAACGGCTAGTCGATGGCTGAGGTTCTTCCTCCATGGTAAAAAAAGTCGATCGTGTAGGCGGCAAATCGAAGTCCAGGAAATTACGCGCGAAAGTCAGTCGATTAGGCAGATAATCGGTGTCCAGTATACAGGCGTAGATCAAACGTTTAGGCAGAAAATCGGTATCCAGTATGAAAGCGTAGGTCAATCGAGAAGGTAGAAAATCAAAGTCCAAAGGAAAAGCCAGAGTCGTCGAAGAAAACCACAATAAAAATATCACGAAGCACACAAAACACATTCACGCAACTCGGGGAGAAACGGAATGAACCATTCCCATAGGAATTGGAGGATGATCAAATCAACGATTTCGTTCGTTCAAACCAGTTCAAACAAACGATTTTTTTTTTGCGTTTCGTTTCACCGATTTTACACAACATTTTACACCGCAGACAATATAAAGATACAAATTTGGTTGTCAATCGCCCATTTTGACATTTCGTTTCACTGTTTATCTGATTTGAGGTTAGAAACAACTTTTATTAATTTCTCGAAAAATATGCATTACCTTGTAATGAGAGTGGTAGCGGTATAATCAGGGACCCAACCCCTACCAACTTTCACCCCATTCACCAAGAGGGTGAATTCCTCCTGCCAAACGATTCTAGATCCAACCCGCTAGCATTTCACTGTTGAGGTTTGAGTCCTCGCAGTGCCTACCTAGCACTTACTTTCTGTGTACTTTTCTGTTAGGCAGAAAAACAACCAACAACAACTACAACAACAACCAGAAACTTTTTCATTTGATTTGATTTAAAGACTTAGTTGGCGGCCCTATGGTATCATTATCTTATTGACTCTTCGCGTTGGAGGACGTAAGCTGTGATACATACACTGCTCTCTGGTCTTGATGATGTCTTCCTCCACAGGAACTCATGATATTATTTTACGGAAAATTTCCTCAGGTGCAAATTTTCCATCTTTATAGCCTAGCGCTTTAAAGATGGAAAATTTTATACACAATTTTTTGATAAATCTACCATTCTACCATCCAAGAGACTATTATAAACAAGATTTAATTAAGTGTCTTTCTCTATCTCTACGGTGACGTCGGCCTGTGGGCCCTTAAAAAAATTGGATTACGAATTTCTTCCTGACGACCTTGCGATGCTTCACCTCTATTTACATAATTATTGTACTCTAATCATTTGAAGAAAACGTGCTAAGGGCGGAACATAAGACACCGTTGAACCTAGGTCATAAGTCACGTGCTCAATAAATATGCCTTCATCATCATCGTCTCAGCCGCAAGACGTCCACTGCTGGACAAAGGACTTGCTTATCATTGTGGACAGTTACTTAGAAATCTAAAAATAGACCAATAAATTATGTGGGCTAGTTTGCACTAAACGAACTAGATGGCGCTACTAGTTGCTTCTTAGACACAAAAACTTCCCTTCTTATTTATCACGCGATATTCAATGTATTATTTCAGGATAATAAATTGATTTGTTTGTTTGTAGAAATAAAAATATAAAGGTAAATTAGTAAAATACCAATTTTAAATAAGTTTAAAATCAAAGTTGTTTGTCCAGTAAATGGAATTATTGGTTATCCTGTAAAACCTAAACCAATTTTACTGTTCATAAAACACTTGGCCTTAGGAATGCATGCAATGCAATTTTAATTTATAAATTAATGAAAACTGAGGAATTCATTCAAATCATTGTACCAAGCGTCTAACACAAAGAAGAACATTACCGACACGGCTCAATAACGCATCAACCATTGATCACTGCCCCAAGGTACCGTAGATTACCGTCCCTTATAACCACAGCAATGGATCATAAAAGAAGTACACCACTTATTAGGATGAATGTGTCTTTAAGCAGCGGAAGTATCTTATAAAAGACGGTCTCAGAGGATGCAATTTTGGATAAGAGTCGCTCAGACCCAGTCAGTGATGAGATTGGATGTGAAATGTATGTAAAGTGTAAGAAATATGAAGAATATGTGTAAATTAAAATGTCCTACGATACCTTTAGTTAGAAAGTGTTGTTTCTGTATACCTACCTACGTTGGGATCGCTATTTTTGGATATGCTGATCTAGTAAGTGCAATAATTAGGTGTTTTGTTCTTATATCGATTCTGACGTGTGACGTGTCCACTCGGATTTTTCACGATATTCTCAAGAAGTTAATAATTTATCAGATTTATAAGATCAAATACAAATACAAATATTCTTTATTGTGGTACATAGGTAAGCAATAAGTTGTTACATGTTTCCGAAATTGTACACAGCTATGACCCGCCATAATGGCATACAATAATTTTAACGTAGGTAACATTTTAACAGCACAATCAAATAGAAAATTAAAATAATAACAATTTAAATATGCAGAACTTTAGAATTAACGAATATTTTTACATGTCAAGGCAACAATTAAAATAACGAGACATAAATTATAAATTCAGTTAGAATTAAATAATACAAATTAAGAAATATAATGATAAATGATAAATGATAAATGATAAATGATTTATTTTCTGTAAGTAGGTTTGTACAAACACTTTTACACGTCAAACATATTTTTTTTAAACTAGATGAGTTCGACGTTTCCTATCTGACTACTCTGAGAAGAAACGCCGAAACAAACTCAGAGGTCACAGTCTCTTTTAAAGTCCAGACATAATCTTGGTCAGATCATGTGAAGACCATGTAGATTGCAGTCAGAAATGGTCTTTTGATGAAAGAACCACACAGATTGAGTGGACCTGTCCAGTCAGTGCACGCATTTGTCAGTAATCGTGCAGCTCAACTCAAAACTTAAGGAGCTTAACGATTCGACGAACAATACCAAAGAAAAGACATTTGGGTAGGCCGCATAAATTACTCAAACTGTCAGACTATAACTAAAACTGAGAAAAGGATAAAATAAATAAAAAACAATGATCCACGTAGTCTTCACATTCACAATAATTAAAAATAGTATAACAAACAAAATATTCATGTCATTGTATAGAATATGTAAAAAGGTATTTAAATCAACATTAATAGTGTAAATTTATTGGAGCAGCTCAAACCCAAGCCTTTTTGTCCTCAATATAGTCTTTGACAGTATAAAAGGCTTTCTGACAAAGTTTCCGCTTTATACAATTTTTGAATTTATTAAGGCTTAGTTCTTGAATGTGGCTAGGTAGTTTATTATAAAAACGTATACATTGGCAACTAAACGAACCACTTATTTTCTTCAGCCTGGTTGTAGGAACAACAAATTTGTGTTTGTTTCTAGTATTCACATTATGGACGTCACTGTATTTTTTAAACAAATTGATATTTTTATGAGCATACAAAAGATTTTCATAGATATACTGAGAAGGCACAGTCATTATATTAATTTCTTTAAATTTATCTCTGAGGGAGTGTCTGGGACTTAATTTGTAAATTGAACGAGTAGCCCTTTTTTGTAAAACAAAAATTGTCTGAATATCGGCGGCATTTCCCCACAACAGAATACCGTACGACATCACACTATGAAAATAACTAAAGTAAACTAAACGGGCTGTCTCTAAACAAGTTAAATCACGAATTTTCCTAACGGCGTATGCTGCAGCGCTAAGCTTCTTCGACAATTTATCTATATGGGGGCCCCATTGAAGTTTGGCATCCAAAGTTATGCCCAAGAACACTGTGGTATCTTCGGGAATCAACTCTTCACCCTTTATGAGAACACTAGTTTTTACTTGTCTAACATGAGGTATAGTGAACTTAATACACTTAGTTTTTTTCTCGTTAAGAAGTAGGTTATTAACATTAAACCAGTTAACTACTTTTGCGAGGGCGCTATTTACATTGTCAGTAACCAGCTGCTGACGTTTGAGTTTAAATAAAAGTGAAGTGTCATCTGCAAACAACACTATATCATGATTATCCTTTATGAGGTAAGGCAAGTCATTAATATAAATAAGAAACAAAAACGGGCCAAGAATTGAGCCTTGGGGGACCCCCATTGTTACTACGGATCCGGGTGATCTTTTCCCGTTAACATCAACTCTTTGAATCCTATCACTTAAGTAAGAAGTGAGAAGATCCAGAGAGGCGTTCCGGATTCCGTAGTGATGCAGTTTCCTGATTAATGTTTCATGAAGAACGCAGTCGAATGCCTTGGACAAATCACAAAAAATGCCCAAAACATCGCATTTATCCTCCCATGCATTATAAACATGACCTAAAAGTTCAACACCGGCATCAGTAGTCGAACGACCCCTTGTAAAACCAAACTGTTTGTTATGTAATAATTTATGTTTATTAAAAAATCTTTGCAGTTGATCTAAAATAACTTTTTCAAAAATTTTACTAAAAGTAGGTAGCACTGAAATAGGTCTATAATTAGTAGGGTCAGATGTACTACCCGATTTAAACAACGGTATTATTTTACTATATTTCATAAGATCAGGAAACTCACCACGGTCAATACAATTGTTAAAAATAACTGCTAAAGTAGGTGCTACAATGTTTATAATTGATTTAGCAACGTCCACAGAATTACCCCATAGATCAGCAGTCTTTTTAATATTTAACGTGTGAAAGGTTTTAATTATGTCTCTACAGGTAACATATTGGAATTTAAACTCAGAATCACAAACTGAAACGTTTTCTTTAAGTAAAGACTCTGCAGCAGTGGGTGATGACCTTAGAGATTTAGTAGTTGATACGGGAATCTCAGCGAAGAACTTTTCAAAGGCCGCGGCGACTTGGGAATCTGATTTAATTATGTTGTCATCAATAGCAAGGCTGTAGTCACTACTTCGGTTGCTTGACCTTCCTGTTTCGCTATTAATGATATTCCATGTCATTTTTATTACATTACTACTATTTTTAATTTTTGTACTCAAGTAACGTGACTTGGCCATACAACAAACTTTTTTAAATAATTTAGAATAATTCTTAACATATAAATTAAATTCAGCAGTGTTAATACAAGTCCGTTCATCATACAACTCATAAAGTCGTTTTCTACTTTTATGTATACCAATGGTGGCCCAGTCACTGAAGCAAGTGTTATTATTAACCGAGAATGCCTTTGGAATGAAAGTGTTATCAAATTGTGTGCAATACATATTTAAAAAATCATTATATTGTTCATTAGGGTCATCATTAGTTGACAAAAGTGGTAATTTACTCAAAAGTTTAGTTTTAAATGATTCCAAACGATCAGCTGTTTTTGGATTAACAGTGATATCCTTTTTAGTATTTTTTTTTATTAGATTTGGAATGGTAATCAATTGTCCGCAATGATCTGAGTCTAATAAATTAATAATTTCTTTGTGGGTTGGTGTAATATTTGTATAAATGTTATCTAGGCATGTGGCACTAGTGGGAGTTATTCTAGTGGGCTCTAAAAATTGGTTAGCAAGATTGTATGACTGAAACAAACTTATAATTTTAGTACTTGACCCAGAATTTTCTAACAAATTAACATTAAAATCACCACAAGTGATGATAGACTTGTTAGAATTATAGATTTTGTGCAAAACTTCATCCATAACCTTCTCAAAACAATCATACAATCCTGATGGAGGCCTGTACACACTTAATATAATGAACTGCTCCAATTCTATACAGGCTAATTCAATTGTCCGCTCAACAGATAGGCTCACAATATCCTTACGATCTTTAAATTTAAGCTGTAAAATTAATGAGCCACCGTGTATAGCATTTACTCTGCTGAACGAACTACCAACCTGGTGATTACTAAAATTGAACATGAACTGGTGGCTTTTAAGCCAATGTTCTGTCAAACAAAGAATGTCTATATCGTTACAATTCAGGAATAATTCTACTTCTAAATCTTTGTTCAAAAAACCTTGAATATTTTGATGCACCAGGTTGATACTATTTAAATTTTTTACACTTTTATTTGATTTTACCTTCCTTACATTTTTGCAAGAGGTTGCCTCTTTTGTCCTAATTTCTAATTTAAATGAAAATCAATGTCATTAATAATTGTGGCCAAATTATTGGCAGAATTGTTTAAAATGTCATTGCATTGCTCAAAAGAAGCAAGTTGTTTAGCCAAATTTTTGGCTGAAATAGAAAAAAAATATGATAGCGACACAGCTATCTGTCTTTTGTGATAATTAGAAAGATAGTACATAACAATATTATGTCTATCTTTTGTCAAATACAAATTACTAACATAATTGTTAGTATCAATTAAATGGAATAGACTATCATTATATGTCAAATTGTGCAAAGTCATGTTAATGTCAAATCTTATGTTATTTTCTTCCTGTGGCAAACTGTTACTATAAGGGAATGTAAACAACACAATTTTTTTCAATCTAAGGTTGCACAATGTTTTATGATATTTGAGCAATTCCCCTTTGTTCACATTTCCCCTATTTCCCATAAAAATTAATAATGTTGTTTCTTGACTAAAGTTACATTTAATAATTTCTTTCATAATATCAAGTAAGGAACAACCAGGCATACAGTAATTAATTATTGAGTGTCCCGGATAATTATGTATCAACAAGTGACCTAAATCCTTTCCAATCTCATCACAAAATAATACAATCTCATTATTTACAATTGGTTTACAATGTTTTTTATTGGAACTATTAATAACAGGAATTGTCAAATCAACACAAGGCTGCGGAAAGGTGGTATTGCATGTTGACGATGAATGGTCTGGTGTAGGTACATTGGACGCTGTTTGACAACACTCACAGTTGTTGGTTTGTGAGTTAACCAGCTCATTCATAGCCAACACAGATTCCCTTATCAGATCCTCGGAGGTATTATACTTGTCGGTCATTAAACTAAGTTTCTCCTTTAGATGGTCAAGTTGAGATTGCAAGGCCTGTGTGTCAATGTTGTATTTCCTATTGCTTTGCTCCAAATTAAAAGAATAGTTATCTAATTGTTTAACTAAATTTAATCTATCTCTATGAAGTTTAACATTTTTGGTGAAGAATTTTTGTTTTTTTACCATTCTTTGAGTTTTTACAATGTATTTATTAATTTTAATGTATTTTTTTAGCTTGTTTTTACTGGTGACTACCCTTACTGAATTACATGATTCTGATTCATCATCACCTGTCAAATCAATATTGCATGTGGAGTTTATGGCAGAAACCATTGATGGGGCAATAGACACCAATTCGCTGAACAGACTTTGATTCAGCGAGGCAGTGATGTTAAGATTTGTGGTCTCAAGTTCTGTAATCTGACTTTGAGCCTCATGCAGCTGCTGTTGAAGTAAATGCTTGTGACTAAGAGCTTGTTCATACTCTATGCTACATTGGCTGAACCCGTCCACAACAATTTGGAGTCTATCCCGGGCTTCTATGGCATCATTGTATTGAATATGTATCTGAGCCATTTCATTTTTTAACTTCCTATTCAATTCATGGGCATCAAAGAGCACTCTTTCATTGTCATTTATTTCCTTATTTAGTTGGTCACAGTACTCCTTTGACGCCTTTAGTTCGCTCAAAGCCTGGCTGAGTTTGGACTCTTCATGGCGAGCACGGGCGCTGCGAGTCATCATTATTAATAATGAAAAGACAAACAAATTAGAAGAGAGTAGGTAGTTGTAGCAGCAGTTTAAAAGATGATTAGTTTAAAAAGAAAACGAAATTTCGAAATTTAGATTAGATGACAAGCAAGGAGTTCTGTCATCAAACCAAATTAGGGTTATGTTTACGTACAAAGGTCATTGGCATCAACAAGTAACCGTATTAAAAGTGAAATAAGTTGCTGGTGTAATGATATAACACGTAAACAAAATAAAAGAAAGTAAATTACTGAATATTGTACCTGATAACTAGATGACAATGCAAAAATTCACTTGTGCCGGCAACTGTCACCGATTCACATTGATATAATATCACTTATTTTGCACTTAGTATGTGAATCTAATACAAAATACACAGTATTATCCTACTTACTTGATGAGTAATTGGAAATAGGCCTTACAAACATAAAATTTAAATATTTAAGCTAAAATTATCAAGAACAAATTCAAATCAGCTGTTAGCTGTAGTGTTGCCACAGGAAAAAAAAAAAAAAAAAAAAAAAAAAAAAAAAAAAAAAAAAAAAAAAAATTAAACTACGTATAATTAAATTATAAACATTTTACATATCAGGGGAACAATTAAAATTAAATAACATCATCGAGATAATCTTTTAAAGTATAGTAACATTTGTTTAACAGCAATTGAAATAATTTATTTTTATAATTATGCAAATCTAAATCTTTAATTGTCTTTGGCAATTTATTATATATGTCAGGTATTAGATAAAAAACACTATTAGCATTATTATTATTGTGATCTTGTTTAATGATAATAACTAGAGAAACATGGTAATTCAATAAATTAGTCATTATCTTGTAAGCAGACGATAACGCAAATAATTATTTATAATATCTGGTATTTCCAGGAAATTATTATATTATTTAAAATTGATTAAGAAAGACGATACAAAACAAAGTTATTTTGAAAGTTTATCATTATAGCACTCCAACTCGTCAGATCAACTAACAACGACAAAATTGTCAACTAAAAAAGTGTAAACCAGACATCTTATAAAATAATATCAGTTTTCATATAACCGGAATCACACGTAATCGCCATAAATGTATATAACATGTACATTATAAATTATTAAACTTACATGTTACATAGAAATCTCGATAATAATAATAATTCACCAAAATAAGAACACGTATTACTAAATTGAATAATGATATCAGTAAAATGTCTTAATAATAGTCATAGGTTTTAGATGCTACAAAATAGTGAAAGGCCACCAGCCCAGCCCACGTTCTTTAGCCGGTTGCACAAACAACTGTACGTGTAACTTCTAAGGAACCTGGTGCCCTTTAACTTACTAACCTTTTCTTCTACATTATAATTGTCATTTCATAATAATATACTTAGAGAAGGAAAATTCAACTAATTAAGACTTTTTTTATCATCTTCATTAACATTTCAACTCAATCTTCAGCTGATCTTTTTTCAACTTTTTTTTCGTTTTTTATCTCAATATCAAGTATTTTCTTTTTGTTGGTTTGAAAACATTAAGTAGCTGGTCAGTTATTTAACTTTGTATGGTGTTTACTCGATACCTACGTATAATATAATTAATGTACCTACTGCCTCAGAATTTGCGGAGTCAATATTAGGAGCTATTTTTGTCCAATCCTTCTGAGAATCACAAGGTTGAGCTTGCGTACCCAAGCATTGAATTCTAACGAGTTTTGACCAAACAAAAACTAAAGTGATGTATACCATGTTATAATAGTATATTATGCAATTAGTGAATAAAGGACGGATTTAAAGCGAGGGCCATAGATGAATCACGAGCTAGTGAAGGATTCTAACGATTGAATCACGACCGGAGGGAGTGATTCACGATGATTGAATCACGAGCGTAGCGAGTGATTCAAGTGTTAGAATCCTGAGCGACGCGAGTGATTCATGGCCCTCGATATAAATCCGTTTTATTCAAGAGTTGCATACTATACTTTATACCATGACTACGAGAAAAAGAAAGATTTAAGTGAAAATAGACATATAATGAAGAAAAAGGAAAGTTAAATTGGCTTTGATGTAAACCAGCCGTGATTTTTTGGGTAGCAAGTTTTCCACTATATCGGCCGCCCTCTCTTTCATAAACTCAGGTGTTAACACATCTTCATCACTAAAATGCATTTTTAATCGATTAGAACAACAATAAACAAACACAAAATTATATATTAAAGTAACACTAAACTTTGTGTTCGTACAACTTACAGTATTCAAAATAGCGCCAATTTACTAAGGACAGCAAAGAACACAAAACAGTTTTTATTCTAATGCTAAACTCCGTGTCGAAAATGTCGACCAATCAAATTGAATTTAGAACACATCAATATAGGTCGAATACAAAGATTACACTTACACTAGATACGGCAAGCCACGACCGAGCGTGCTCTGCATGTTCGACTGTTCGTACTAAAAAAAAGTCTGTTAGCTCAGTGACGCTTAGCGATTGAAACAATTCTGTTTACTTTGAGCACATCACTAAATGGCTGGGGTTGAAGTTATCGTAGGTATAAAAAAGATGACACGTTCGGTTTTCATACTATCTAATAACATGCCGTATCTAGCCTAGGTACTCTAAATCTGTGGTCGAATACATTGGTGTGTTCCATTTTCAAACATCAAAACAGTGAGTAAAAGTGCTTTTTATTCACTGTTTTCAGTGAATAAAATAAGCTTTTTAGAGGGGGAATGGTATAAAATATAATTAGTAGCTATAATATAAAACGCTTGTCATGCCATGCAGGTTTTCAAAGTCAAATAATCATAATTGTGGTTAACTGTTGATGTCCTTACACAAGAAAAAAACACGAGTGCTGTCATCGGAAGTAGGTGCCTACTTACTTGGCACAAAATCGGAAATACCAAATGTAAAGTCAGACCAGTGTAAAGTCCAAATAAAACAAGGTAAAGTCAGATGATGTGGGTGAACAAATAAAAGGAGTGAGTGTGTCATACTCGGTCCTAAACAATATTCCCTCTTTCATGGACTTTATCTAAGACCTTTCAGCATCTCCCAGTGATGCTATTCTTAGCATAATATATGTAAATGATGATAAGATACCAAAAATATATGTAAATGCTCTTATAGTTACTAGTCCTTTCCTTGTAGAAGACAAAGATAAAGTTCCACCAATCTGTATTCCAGACGCTGGCCCTGGTTGCGTTCCCAATGCTAATGTACGAGATGGTGGACGAACTGACGAGTGACAAGCCTCACGGAGACATGCACTACAGTGACCCTGCGGTACACCTCCCAGTCATAGTGACTGCGGCATTAGCAGATATTGTGCTGACTGTAGTTCTACTGATCGGTGCTCATAGGGTAAGACTTCTCGTGTAGGCAGGAACTGTAATATGAGAACAGCTTGAGATGGTGGATGAGCGGACGATTGACACGCCTCACGGAGACATGCACTACAGTGACGCTGCGGTTCACCTCCCAGATATGGTGATTGTGGCATTAGTAGACATTGTGCTGACTGTAGTTCTACTGATTGGTGCTCATAGGGTAAGACTTCTCGTGTAGGCAGGAACTGTAATATGAGAACAGCTCGAGATGGTGGATGAGCGGACGATTGACACGCCTCACGGAGACAAGCACTACAGTGACCCTGCGGTTCACCTCCCAGATATGGTGATTGTGGCATTAGTAGACATTGTGCTGATTGTAGTTTTGCTGTTCAGTGCACATAGGGTAAGTCATCTCGTATCGGCATGAACTACAATAATGATATAGTAGGTATAGCTCCGATAGCTCGAGATGTCGGTGTTAGATGAGCTGAAGAGTGACAAGCCTCGTGAAGACTTCATGTACAGTGATCCTACGGTTCACCTCCCAGTTAATAGTGACTGCGGCACTAGAAGATATTGTGCTGACTGTAGTGCTACTGACCGGTGCACGTAAGGTGAGTCAAAGGCCTTTGATAGGCCGTCATGGACCTTGCGGGACACCTGCGTGTTGTTTTTTGTGGTTAAAGAACCACAATACATTGGGCACTGCTGCCCAAGTGCACATTTTGAAGCGTATCACGTTACGCCTACAAAAGTTCTACTGCAGTTTAGGAATCAGTGGTTAATGAAGTAGTCGTGAGTGGTTGTTGGATTGAGGGATAAAGCGACATATAGATAAACAGAGTACCTAAGTCATATATTTTCACCCTTCTACTTTCAGTTTATTATGTCGATAAACAGGAGAGGCACACTGAAATGTAAAAGACTTAGTTTAACATTACCATACCTACTCGTTTAATGTACGAATTTTGCTAATACTTTTTTAACAGGCACGAGCTGTAAAAACGTGGAACCTTAAGTCTATACAGTTTAAGTCTTCATAATGTGCACATATCGAACTTAGGGCAACAGTGCTTAATTTTATTATTATTATTAAACCTTTATTCTCAGACCACAGGGATCCATACAGTGTTAGTAAAAAACAAAAACTTAAAACTAATGTTAGTATCCTAATTATAAAACGCTATAGCCTGGAGTCGAACCTCACACTATCCACGTAGTATGTAGTACATACTTGTAGACGTATGAAGTCCGACCCAGTGACGCAGCATCGGACAATCCCACCTACCGCATTTTTCCATTTTATCGATGGAAAAATGTTTAAAAAAATCCAAAAAAAAAAATTAAGTGTCTACTTGCTAAAAATCCAAAAAAAATAAATTAAGTGTCTACTTGCTGAAGTATCGTACGTAGCAGTGAGCAAGGCCTTTCTTTAACAGTTGATAGAAAAGGCTGTAACTGAGTTATTACGGGGCATTTTTACTTTTATATTGCTAATACGGTGTAGAATAATTTAAAGTAATAAATAAAGGTAGATAATAAGGGGTTTTATTGAGAAATTTTACAATTATTGTAAAAATTGCTGAAATAATACCAGATTTTTGTTAAAAAACACCTTAATTCTCAATTGAAGGCGGTTTTTTTCTTTAATTTTTATTTTATGAGGACGCACCCTGGTATTTCCAATCATTACTGAGTTTATTTCATCGTGATAGGTTATTTAGTTTCAAAGTTATACCGTTTTGTTTACTCAGGCAAACAAGAATTTTAAAAATGCTATAAATTTAAATATTTTTTTCCGTCGATAAAATTAAGCATAGTCTATCTACCTCATTTCGATATATGCACACTTTAAAGACACACTGTATAATAATAATGTTCCAACTGATAAACAGCTGACATAACTAAATGATATCCTTACTATAATTCCAGAAAAACAAATTAATGCTGAAGATCTACTTCTACTTCGCGACAGTCTCGCAGCTGATGACGCTGCTCGCTGACTTGCCCTTCTTCGACTACACGGAGTACAAGAAAAACGCCATTTACATCTTCTTTGTTGGTTAGTATTTAATTATTTGCGTGTCTTGTGTGGCACTGGTCTACCCATGCCAAGCAAGAAGACACTGCCCCAAATGAGACATGTTGGATAATATCGGGCTGCTTAAAACCAACTCCACTCGATTAGTTTTACCCGCTTGCAGGAATCGCTCCACCTGCCGTAGGAAGGGATGTCGCATACGCGCTGGAAAAAAAAGAACCAAGAATACGATTCGTGACATCCCCTCTACGATTACACAATGAGTGCGGGTAGGCTTTATAGTCGCAAGAGCTTCTTACTCTCTACGCAAGTTATCGAGGACAAACCACCCAATGAGAGAAAGGAAAAATTGTGGGAAGATCCACCACGTTAAGTCCCGGGAACATTTGCCTCCCGGGCGAGATCTGCAGTGGCGTATATGGAAAGCTCTCAACTGACTGCTTACCCAAGTAGGCCGCTGCAGACATAATTTGTCGAAGTGGGGGATTACTGACCTACCCAACACTCAGTACGAGTGTGGTGCTTCTGATCAGTCCCACTTGCTGGAGTCTCATAAGTGTCCATTTACCTGCACCTCGCATGACCTGAAGAATGACACTTATAGGGATAGCCTCAGAATTGTTGCAGAAATAAAATCCAGTAATATCTTCACAGTACCTACTATAATCACATAAAACAATAAGTTTAAATTAAAAAACTGTAACCCGACTACGGAAAAATACAAGTGATCTAAAAAGTATAAAACAAAGAATTCATGTAGCCTGTGTCACCCAGACTATTATTACGAATCTATTGATACCTCATTCAACAAGATCGGTTTAGTAATTTAGGCGCTACGGAACACACGTAAATACATACTTATTTAAATACATACATACTTACATACATTTGACGACACGGTTGGCGCAGTGATTGAGCGATTGACTGCTGCGCAGCATTTCGCGGGTTCGATTCCCGCAAGGAACAAATATTTGTACGACCTACAAGTATTTGTTTCGAGTCTGGGTGTTTTTCTATCTATAATATGTATGTATTTACTAAAAAAAATGTATATAAGTAGTTTATCAGCCATCTCGTTACCATAACACAAGCATTAGGTTGCTTAGCTTGGGACTAGATGGCGTTGTGTGAAATGTCCAAGGATATTTTTTTTTTTTTTTTTATACATACATAGACTGCTAAAATCAAAACCCTTCCTTTTGGCTTTGCCGTAGTCGGGTAAAATTTCTCCTTTGTTTGTACAACGATTACCCTCACGGCTTTAGCATCCAGCGCTCGACGAACGGCTACGCCTTGACCTTGAAGGTGTCCGAAGAAATCTCTCCCCTAGGAAATAACCCTTTGTGGACGAAGCGCCCTTCGTCCTTGACGCTATCCGTCAATATTGTCATAATTATTATCACCCTCAGTATCACGCACCCGTGATACCCCTGGTTGTTCCGAATGTGTCCTACTAGCCTGACCCTCATACATGGGTACTCTTGGACAAGTTGCGTGGCTAGACTCACGCCTCAAGTCTACCGCTTCCCGATCCTGACCCTCAAACCTGGGTACTCCTGGGTCCGAACTAAGAGTCCTATTATCTCGATTTTGACTCTTCTCTCTCTCCATGACAAGCACTTGAAACTGACAGTCGACAGCTTAGTAAACCATTTTTAACATCAGTAAGATAGATTAAGTTTATGCAATAACTTAGTCACTCCTGATTAAGCACGATCTTTATCACATAGTACTGCTACTACCACCGTAGCACAGCACACAATGTTCAACTCGAAATACGCAAATATTCCAGTAACAGGGGAAAAAAAACATTTACTCTCTTCGATTACAAGGATCGACCCCAGTACCATCGCCAATCGCGGGCAACGATAAATAAAATTTCCAAAATATTTGTGTTCCCTACTTGCTTTGTACAGCAAACACCAAAATTCTATATATACAAAAAAAAAACAAAACGCGTTACTTTCGACAAGCGTGGGTAGTTACGCAAGCGCCAAATAGTTAAATGGTAATTCCATTTATCTTATTGTGAAACGGTATATTATTTGTTAAATACTCTTATTTACAGTAAACTTTCTTACCAACTATAACAACCCGTTATAATTATAACTTTAAACAAGAGATACTTCAATAACCTCAATTCGATTTCGTCGAATTTACGTTGTGTTAGTATTCGATTAATACCAAATACTTTTTTTTTAAAGACACATTTTTCACGTTATAAAATTCGAATCAGACAATTAAGTAGTTGGTACAATTATATGTACTTACGTTTTTCTCGTAGGCGTAAGTCGAAAAGAGTAATACTTTTCGTTTATCCCACTTCTAAAGCTATCGGGATAGCCTCAGAAGTGTTGCAGAAATAAAATCCAGTAATATCTCCACAGTACTATAATGGCTATTAACAAACGATTTCATCTACAATTAGTTGTATACAATGTAATATTTCACCATAAATCAAAAATGTTTAAACTTTAACATCCGCCCATCTGTTGCTACTTAATAAAGTCAATACAACATCCGTTAGAGGTATAATAATTCCAGGATATTTAAAATATTATTAACCCCTCAAGTGTCGAATGCACCCCATGTGTGCATAAGAAAAACCCTTTTTTTGTTCGGTACATAAGCTTATATCACATATATATAAATGTAAAAAAACATCATCCGATGGAAAGCCAATCATTATCAGTAGTTGTGAACCTATGGGGTTCGCAACTAACCCCCAACCCTCCCCACTCGCTGGGGTTTTGGGTCTAAAATCAGCCAAGCTCAGACACTTGAGGGGTTAAACAGACGTACATTATACTAATTAGGCTTACACACCGCGATCAATGTGGTCATTTACTGGGGGTATTCCTCGAAGCGCACCAACTTTGACCCGAACCAAATGAAGCGCACCAAAAAGTATTCCTCGAAACGCACCATTCAGGTGCACTAGAGAAATCAATTCAAAATACATACTATAATTTTATTCCTCGCAACGCACCAACGATTTTTTTTTTTTTATTCTTTATTTATTTAGAGAGGGTTTTAATCTAGACAGATTATGCCACCCTCATCGTTACAAGTCGACTTTTTACTTATCTACTCAACAAAAAAAAAATAGAAAAAATTATCTATTATCTTATCTCATACTGTCTCTGCGACTAATGCCAATGTTTACGAGCCTGTACAGCATCCTGGCTGCTTCCGAAGCAGGAGCAGCAAGGACGCTGTTACATACCCCAGTCTCGCACATATTATTAAATACCATTAATAAGTCTCGTCTTTCCGGCTCGTTCCGGACACACTCCATGATAATATGGTAAACATCTTCAATCATGTTGCATTCCACACAATTTGGTGACTCGACTTTACCCATTAGGAATGCAAATTTATTTAAGGGTATGTGTCCAGAGCGGAGTCGCAGAGCCGTTATTATTGTCTGCCTTCCCATATTGGCACTGTCTATCCATGTACTTTTAAAGACGTTCGGTTGTATAGTGGCATACCATATACCTTTACTGCGGCTCCTTTCATTGAAGTATTCGTGCCAGTTGTCATAACAAAGGTGTTTTAATCTAAAGTAAAATTCGGTATAATACGGGACACAGGAATACTTTTCTCCGTCGTTGGATGCCTCTTTAGCGAACTGGTCGACCATCTCATTACCTTCAATGCCAATATGAGAAGGCACCCATTGTATTACAACGTTTTTATTCTTACTTTTGAGTTTACATAATACATCTAATATAACATAGGCAATAGGAATCCCTCGTTTGGGAAAGGTGCATCGTTTTAATAATTGTAAAGCACTGCGACAATCAGATAAAATTAAAAACTTAGAACATGCAATTGAGTCAATATAGGACAATGCCTCTAGTTGTATACAATGTTATATTTCACCATAAATCAAAAATGTTTAAACTTTAACATCCGACCATCTGTTGCTACTTAATAAAGTCAATACAACATCCGTTAGAGGTATAATAATTCCAGGATATTTAAAATATTATTAAACAGACGTACATTATACTAATTAGGCTTACACACCGCGATCAATGTGGTCATTTACTGGGGGTATTCCTCGAAGCGCACCAACTTTGACCCGAACCAAATGAAGCGCACCAAAAAGTATTCCTCGAAACGCACCATTCAGGTGCACTAAAGAAATCAATTCAAAATACATATTATAATTTTATTCCTCGCAACGCACCAACGATGAAATATAGAGAAGAGCATGAAGAATTCGGAATAAATGATGTCGATAAGACGTTTTAAAATTCAACTGTCCTAATTATTTATTCATTAAAACTACTAGGAAAGCAGAAATGAACTGGAACTAGGTTCTTAACGGACTTAATACTTAGCTCAACAAAGATAAAAATACAGGTTTTGAAATTGAATTATTTGTTATTTTGAAAAGTATCAGCGTGACAGAAATGAACAGAAAAAATAGGCACCTAAACGATGTCACTAAGTTGTGCACCAGCGATTAAACACAAAAAGAAATATAAAGTACTAGCTTCTGCCCGCGACTTCGTCTGCGTGAAATTTAGTTTTTGCTCGACCCCCCCGTCGCATCGCATTGCCTAACCGCGCTATTACTTCAAAGACAAAGACAAAGATTTATTTGTAGATAAATATGGTTACAATAGTAATATAGTAGCTTAACATACTTAATCATAACATAATGACGTGCGTGGCGTGCGTGGCGTGCGTGTTCGTTTCCACTTAGCGTTCTTTCAGACTTTTTTTCTTTTTGCTCGGCACCTAAGGGTCCTAGAGTGATGTTAAATATGCCTTCTATAAGATTTAGGCTATCATTAATGCAAAAAGATTTTTTAAAGTCCGACTGGTAGGGTAGTTCCAGAGTTTAGCTCGTTCCTTCACCACATTCCCTTCCGCTACCTCTCCCTCCCCCTCTCACTCACTCTCACACCCCCTTCACCACTTCCCCTTCGCTCTCTCCCTCTCACCACCCCGTCCCATCCCTCTCCCCCTCTCCTCCACCTCCGGCTCACCAACCCCTCCCCACACCTCAGCCTTCACCATGTCTTCCTCCTCTCCTCACCAATTTCTGCCCTTTCTCCCTGCGTCCATCATCCTCCCCCTCACACTCCTCAGCACCCCTCCCTTGCCCCTCCCCCTCTAACCCTCCCTCCGGGGTAGTTTTAAAAAACTAATAATGACAAACTTAGGTAAATATTCGTGCCAAGTTTCAAGATTATTAACTCAAGGAATAAGATTTTTCATACAAACAATATCCCCCCTTTTCACACCCTTAAAGGTCGAATTTCCAAAAACCCTTTCTTAGCGGATGCCTAGGTCATAATAGCTAGCTGTGTTCTAAATTTCAGCCCAATCCGTTCAGTGGTTTCAGCTGTATGTTGATAGATCAGTCAGTCAGTCAGTCAGTCAGTAACTTTTTCCTTTTATAGATATAGACTAGCTTCTGCCCGCGACTTCGTCCGCGTGAAATTTCATTTTTGCTCGACCCACCCCGTCGCATCGCATTGCCGACCCGCGCTATTACTTCGTTTTCACTTAGCGTTCTTTCAGACTTTTTTTCTTTTTGCTCGGCACCTAAGGGTCCTAGAGTGATGTTAAATATTCCTTCTATAAGATTTGGGCTATCATTAATGCAAAAAGATTTTTTAAAGTCCGACTGGTAGGGTATTTCCAGAGATTAGGTCGTTCCTTCACCATATCCCCTTCCGCTACCTCTCCCTCCCCCTGTCACTCACTCTCACACCCCCTTCACCACTTCCCCTTCCCTCTCTCTCCCTCACCACGCCGTCCCCTCCCTCTCCCCATATCCTCCACCTCCTGCTCACCAACCCCTACCCTCCCCCTCAGCTTTCACCACGTCTTCCTCCTCTCCTTACCAAGTCCTGCTCCTTTCTCCCTGCGTCCATCATCCTCCCCTCACCCTCCTCACCACTCCTCCCCTTCCCTCTCCCCCTCTAACCCTCCCGCCGGGGTAGTTTTAAAAAACTAATAATGACAAACTTAGGCAAATATTTGTGCCAAGTTTCAAGTCAATTAAAACCAAATGAATAACATTTTTCATGTAAATTGTATCCCTGTTTTCACCCCCACAGGGGTGGAATTAAAAAAAATGGTTTTAGATATTTCCACAACTTGACTGAAAGATTATTTACACCAATTTTTGAGTTAATCAAGCCACGCAGTAAAATCCTCCCCTGTGAAATTGACTACCCCTTTTCACCCCGTTAGAGGTAGATTTTCGAAAAACCCTGATACACATTATTCTTTATTTTTTGTTTTTAGTATAAATACTGAATTTTGAATTAATCGGATTGCGCGTTAAAATTTTTCCATACAAACTTTGAGATCCCCCAATTCCCCTTTAGGGGTAGTTTAGAAAAACAAAAAATCACAAAAATCATAATTTACTTAGATAAATATTCGTGCCAAGTTTCAAGTTTAAGATTTTTCATACAAACAATATCCCCCCTTTTACCCCCTTGAAGGTCGCATTTCCAAAAACCCTTTCTAAGCGGATGCCTAGGTTATAATAGCTACCTGTGTTCCAAATTTCAGCCCAATCCGTTCAGTGATTTCAGCTGTGTGTTGATAGATCAGTCAGTCAGTCAGTCAGTCAGTCAGTCAGTCAGTAACGCTTTCCTTTTATAGATATAGATATAGATTCATTCCTATTCGCTATATCGATAGAAGGTTTAAAATTCAACTGTCCTATATCTTACCTATAACTATCATGTCCTATACCTATAGGTAACTAGCAGAAAAAACCAAGGGTACTAATTATACCGTAATATATTACCTGCCGTGCATAATGTAAGCCATACTAGGTACGTTTCACGGGGGGGCTAAAACGGCCACTTTTCCAGAATCATAATAGGATAATATTGTGAATATATTGGCAGTTTGTGACCGTTTTACGATTTCAAATATTATTCATAATATTATCCTATTATGATTCTGCCAAAATGGCCGTTTTAGCCCCACAGGAGAGATGCATATGCAGGTGTACCTGCCCAGATCAACCGCAAGTCGTATGATTTATGAACTGCAAATACACGGTCTGACCTATCTGCGCAAGCACTACATAGGCAGACTACTCAGGTGGACCATAGCGTGTATGGCTGCCATAAGAATTTTGGTTTGAAATATTTTTTTTTTTTTTTACGTTTTAAAACAATGACATTATACATCTAGACGTTGCGATGATTACAGTGTGAAGTGTGGAAGTGAGACACATATATACGAAATAATTAGGAAAATTGAGACAAAGCATCGTATCTTCTGTCCCTTACGGCGTGCCGTATTTTTGCTTTAAAAATGTTGCCAAACAAAGTACTTTACATGGCAAAATTTAAAAATGTTGCCAAACAAAGTACTTTCACTATTAATATTGCTGTCTCTAAAATATTATAGGCTTGACAGATCACCGCATATATTACATGCCTATGCCATGGGGCAGGTACGGACTTTTCTGCAGTTAACAGGTCAGGGAGTTAAAATTCTTGAAGGCTAAGAAGACGATTAAATACTCAAGTTTACGTGTTTTCAATACCTTTATGCAATAAAGTCGGTATTCGAGTTGCATCAATGCCGATTGTGCACTTTCATGGACGCATTTCAACACAATGATAGCACACACAATATTTGGATTTCAAAACATAATTTGATACAATATGTGTAATGTAATACTGGTAATTAAAATTTAATTTACTTTCACAGATTTAGGGCCTGTTTCACCACCTACGATTAAGTTCGTATTAACTTAGCCGGATAATACACGACCGTGCCGTGTAGTACACGACAGTAAATTAATTTTTGACGATCACATAGAAACCATTGTCAAGAAAGCTTTCAAGGCCCTGGGCTTTATTACTAGAGCTTGCTCTAGCTTTCGGTCTCTAAAACCAGTAAAAGTCCTCTACTGTTCCCTTGTGCATAGCCATCTTGAGTACGCTTCCCCAGTCTGGAACCCTCAATACGAGATTTACAAATCTCGTATTGAATCCGTTCAGAAGAAATTTCTGCGTTACTTGGATTTTAAGGCAAAGCAATTCTCAGTGGACTATGAACACCGTTGCAAGCGATACCATTTCTTACCGTTGAACATGAGACGTAATGTTAGTGACGTATGTTTGTTGGTAGGCATAGCAAACGGCTCGATTGATTGTCCGGAACTACTCAGCAAAATACTTCTTCGCACTAATCAAAATAACCTACGCAGACGACCTCTGCTTCAGGCACCATGCGCATCGACTAATTACAGGCGCAACGCCTTCCTCATTCGTAGTGTAAAAGCCTTCAATAGTTTACCATCACACCTGGAGATCGATCTATTTTGCACCAACGCATATAGTATTAGAAAGATCCTAAACAAGGAATATTTTAGAGATAGTCATATCTAAACTGTTTTGATGTTGCACGATTCGACTAATTATCTATAATTAGCTTTTATTAAATTTATATCCTTTTTTTAATTTTTATTTTTGTATCGCTGTTAATGAACACAGTCAACGCATAGCATGTGTAACTAGACGTCTAAATGTGGAAGCTTGTCATTAGCAATTTATAACCTTTTTTTTAATTTTTATTTTTGTATCGCTGTTAATGAACACAGTCAACGCATAGCATGTGTAACTAGACGTCTAAATGTGGACGCTTGTCATTGGCAATTTATAACCTTTTTTTTAATTTTTATTTTTATATCGCTGTTAATGAACACAGTCAACGCATAGCATGTGTAACTAGACGTCTAAATGTGGAAGCTTGTCATTAGCAATTTATAACCTTTTTTTTAATTTTTATTTTTGTATCGCTGTTAATGAACACAGTCAACGCATAGCATGTGTAACTAGACGTCTAAATGTGGAAGCTTGTCATTAGCAATTTAAAACCATTTTTTTAATTTTTATTTTTGTATCGCTGTTAATGAACACAGTCAACGCATAGCATGTGTAACTAGACGTCTAAATGTGGAAGCTTGTCATTAGCAATTTATAACCTTTTTTTTAATTTTTATTTTTGTATCGCTGTTAATGAACACAGTCAACGCATAGCATGTGTAACTAGACGTCTAAATGTGGAAGCTTGTCATTAGCAATTTATAACCTTTTTTTTTAATTTTTATTTTTGTATCGCTGTTAATGAACACAGTCAACGCATAGCATGTGTAACTAGACGTCTAAATGTGGAAGCTTGTCATTAGCAATTTTTCCGACCTACGAAATATTGTAAATTTTAGCTATTAGTCTGTAAGCTTTCTGTAAAATAAAATAAATAAATAAATAATTTCATACAAATTCTGTTCCATTTTTGAATTTTTTCGGTAAGTAGTGGCTATTCGGACATCGTGAAATAGGCCCTTATTAATGAAAACATCTTTGAGGTAGAAGGTACTGGGCTACAATGAACCAGTCGTATGATTTTTTTTTTTAATGTGTCTATGGTCATACGGTCTACCTTTTCAATATCAGTTTCTCTTGAGCCAGCCTACATATTGAAATGTGACAGGAAGCCCTATTGTGAGATTGACATACTGTTGTCTTGATAAAAAAACCGGCCAAGTGCGTGTCGGAACACGCACAATGAAGGGTTCCGTAGCTGAAAAGAATTTATCCCAAAAACAAACTTAACATTGTAATCCAAAAAAAATATTTTCTTACGTGATAAAATTACAAATTAAAAAATTTTGAACTTTTTCCTTTACTTGTGCTGTGAGACTTTGCTTCTTGCCAAAATTCATGATTCTAGGTCAACGGGAAGTACCCTATAGGTTTTGATTTACTTGCGAGTATCAAAATATGTCGCATAAATAGCCGTATCTTTTTATTACGTTGACTTAGAAGCATGACATTTTTAGAACTCCAAAGGACCATAAACTTACGTATTTCATATTAATTTCAACTTGATATCTTCACGCGTTCCTGAGAAAAAGGGTCTTGACAGACTGACAGACAGACAGACAGACAGACAAACAGACGGACAACAGAGTGATCCTATAAGGGTTCCGTTTTTTTCCTTTTGAGATACTTAACCCTAACAAAGTGATCATATAAGGGTTCCGTTTTTTTCCCTAAAAAGAGCTAATACTTTACCACAAACCAAACATTAATCCAATTTCTTTGTATTTCACAGCCCTGAACATCTATCTCCTATTCCTGGTACATAACGTTGTGTACGTGAGAGAGGAAAGCAGAGAGATCCAGTACATAGCATACGAGCAGCATCGGACCAGTGTGTAAACGATCTTCTACCATCATCAGCCAAACACTTAAACGTGAGGATTATGAGCGTTGTAAATACGATAACCATTTTAATAAAATTTTAAATACTTTAGTATGTTTTAGTATATGAGAAGCAAAACGAAAAAGATAACAAGAACATACATTCATGATATTATGAGAAAAAGACAAGAAACTCTTATTCAATTATGTAATAAACTAGGAAATTATTTAAATATTTGATGATTCATGATGACGGAATAAAAATGTTGTTTTTCATAATCAGCTAAGTACGATAACGTTATGAACTCAGAAAATTTAACAGTTGAGAATTTCCCATAGTAAAATTAATACATAACTGCTGCTGCGGCTGCGGAAAACCTCAAGCGGCGTAAATATAATAATATAAGATAATAACCTTATTGGTAACTATATTTACGATCCGTTTGGGGTTGAAACCCTCGGGCCGTGGGGTCCGAGTGCTTATGTCGAAACGGCTCGTTGACACTTCCCGTGACCCAAGGGCTAGCTTTTAACTTGGCCACAGCCCAGAAGCTAACCATTGCCATACAACGTTGCAATGCCGCCAGTCTCTTGGATACTCTACCAGTCGATAGCGATGCGGCTAAATTTTTCGACGCGTTGTTAGGGTTCCGTACCAAAATGGTAAAAAAGGAACCCTTATGGTGTGACTCAGTCTGTCTGTCTGTCTGTCTGTCTGTCACAGCTGGATATCTCAAGAACTACTAATGCTATCAACTTGAAATTTGGAACAGTTTTAGATGACGTATAAAAAAGAAATAAAAATATTTATATTTTTTTGCAACAGGGACTGAAAGGGGGTCTTAAAAAATTAAAGTGTGGCTACTAGGGCATGTCGGGAATCATATGAAAGAGCGCTGTTTGCACATTCTTAAAATATTTTTTTGTTTTTTTTTAAGCCGCATAGTTTTCGACTTTTGATGAAAAATGTAAAAAAAAATACCGTCCCCCCTCCCTTATCTCCGAAGTTTGCAAAGAAAAAAATCTGAAATTAGTCTATGAGATAGAAGTTTATGTAAAGATTACAGGAAAAATAAAACGATGTCTCTAAGTAGCACACTTTTTCAGAAATCGGAACGGAACCCTCAGTGCGCGAGTCCGACTCGCTCTTGACCGGTTTTTTTAGTTTGTGATAGTTTTAGTCATGTTTTAGTTATGTTATGATATAATTTTGTTATTTTTAGGTTATGTTTATATTACCTACATTTATATAAAACATACTTGGATGAAGCTTTTAAGTTTCTTATGCCTAAGTAGGCTTATTTTAAAAGAAAAGTCCTAATGAAGTAAATCAAATTATAGAACTAGTTACAGCTAAGAATGCAAAAGTGAACTTCGTCGAAATGTAGTAGCTAGAAGTACAACAATTTATTACACTGATTATAGTGCGTGACGTCGTATACAGTTTATACTAAACTCATAGTTATACAACTCAACATTAACTAACCGACAATTCTTACACGTGTATCTGGACATCATGCATAATCTTCCGTTATTGATAATAATATATTAGGTCGGGGAAAAAGTTCCTTCGTATTTTATATACAAATTCAAGACATTTTTTTTTCATAGTTTATTATTTAGTTATGTCATTTGCCAAATGGGTCAAAACTGTTTTGTGATCAATTCGCAGTTCTTCATCTACGTCGTAACTACTGATATGCCGATTTTGCTCCACTTTTTCAAAAATGGCATCCATTTTATCCGTAATAGGGCGACCAGAGCGACGTGCATCTTTGACTTCAACATTTCCGGATTGAAAACGCTTAAACCAAATTTGTGCTACTCTCACAGACACTGCACTAGGTCCATAAACATCGCAAATTTTTTCGCGGCTTGCGTTGCATTTTTACGTTTTTTGTAGTAAAATTTTAAAATGTATGGAATTTCTTCATTAGATTCACTCATCTTGACAGTACGACAAACAAATGAAAATCATACATTTTCCTAATTTGAATTTGGAATTATGTTCTTTAAAATTTAAACTTTCAATGATATCAAAACCAGCCATATACAAACAGTAGCGCCAAAGAGATTTTATTACAACTTTGTACCTATAAAATTCGATAAAACTTTTTCCCCGACCTGTTATAATTAATAGTAAAACAAATATCATGAATATGGGTAAGGTACTATTATTAGGAAGTGTTTCCCTCATCAAGCGCATTTAGAAGATAGGCTTGATGAGGGATTGAGGATGAATGAAGGATGGAGTGATGGAAGGATGGATGGGGATGGAGGGAGGATGTATGGATTGTTTGTTTAGTTTATGATTGCAACAATTCAGTCATACGACTAGCCGTAAACCAACCAGATTCTTAAATGGTGTAGGACAAAAGATGCCCACCTCGATTACTACGTATTTAAAATAGGCAAAGCAATTCTACAACAGTAAGAAAAGAACCATAATATTTATGATCTCAGAAAGTCAGTGAAGAGTAATACAAGATAAATGTGGAAAGAAAAGTACAATAATACATAACAGTGTGATCTTCTCACGCGTCTGTGGTGCCTAAAGAAGCCTGATGCAGGACTAGGTATTACATAATATTATATGGAGTTGACAGTTTAGTGTGTATAATAAGGTCTGACAATTTCATTTTATTTTCTAAGTGTACCTTAGTATTAGATCTTTTAGATGGTATCATATTTTTTTATAGTTTATAGTTACTAGCTGACCCGACAGACGTTGCCCTGTCCAATTCTAATGTAAACGCGCGAAGTTAAAATAGTTGTTAAGTTTTCTGAAATTTTCTTTCTGAACCTCCTGACAATAAAACACAACAAAAAAGAATTACCGAATTTTTTTCATCCGTTCACGCGTGATGCTATGACAAAGAGAAATAGGGATTAATTTGTATATAATTATTGTATAGATTTTAAGACTTTTCTTTTAGGCATTTTCCGTGAAGTGAAATAAAATAACGTCGACAAGTTCTTCAACAACTGCATGAACACAGATAACAGACATAACATTTTCTTTAAACAAAAATAAATACGGGTTTTATCAGTCCATGAAAATACCAACCCGAGCATCGCGTCGAGTCAACTCTTGCGCATTGCGCTGCTGCCTGTGCCTGCTGCCCAGCCAGTGTTGCACCAGCCGTTGTAGTTCGCGCACGCGCCGTCGCGTCATGTCCACCTCTATCGAAACTAGTTTGAAGTAAGTGTTGTGAGCGAAAGTTCTACGAATCTACGCAATTTGGGCCGTGTGTGTTTTGGTGACATCGTCAACTTTTTTTTCTGAAGTTATAGAGCTGCGGCAAACGTAAAGTATCGTATTTTTTGCACCGGAAATGTTTAGAAATTATTCCAGTTTTCTTGCGATTTTGCACGTTTAGAAATTTTATATGTTACTGTAATGGTTTGGATCCTGTGAGTATATAGTAAAATATTTAACAAGTGCAGCAATCATCACGTTTTGAGGACAACAATATTAATTCTCCGGTATTTTAACATAAAACCGATAGAACACGAATTTATCATAAATTAACATTAATTTACTACTATTATTTATAGCTAATGAACTAACGGGTTCCTTTTGGTTCCGTTTTTCCAATTTCTAGTTACAAATTCATATAGTCTAAATTTGAGAGCATCAGAATTTTTTTATTATTATTTTACTTTACAGTTTACACATATAAGTTTAATTTTTAAATATTAGAATAAAAAGTATATAAAAACATTTAACAATATAGTAGCCCACCGGTATCGGGAACAGAGTCCGCTTGGACTCTGTTCCCGATACAGGGGTTCAGAGAGAGGAACCTCCTAACAATGCGAGCCGTGTCCAGAAGTACCGCTCTCAGAATCAAGGCCTTAATCCAGCTGCCCGAGAGCCTCCTTTTAGGTGTTGGTTGAGGCTCTTGGCTTATCTGTTACTTATTATTATTATTTTTCATATGTTTACATATCTCGGGACCCTGGGGTCCCGGACCTTTGGAAGGCATACGAGGGGCCGAAGCCAACTCGCAGAGGCCCCTTAGACAATTTTATATGACGAGGAGGCAACAGCCGACGATTATCCCTGTATGCACTATGCAAGTGCACCCAAGGACAACCCCCGGTTGGTGCAGGACTATGGCAGAACATGGAAACAAAACATATCGGGCTATGGGTTTGGGTGGTTGTGGACTGGTTACCTAAAACTATCGAAAAACTATGGCCCCTGCCTGACTAATGTTTTGATACCAATACACAGATAAAATGGCAGGGGGTGACTTGCACACTCAATAATGGGCCCCCGAAAACGGTCGCTAGCACATAGTGTCGTAGCGGCAAGGGGGCAACATGTCCTGAGGTGCTTGTGAGGAGTGGAGAGGTATCCCACGGTTCTCAGAACAATCCCAGAGCCCGGAAGATGGTCAAGATCCCTACAAACACTTACTGAAATACTTCCTTCCTCCGAGCACTTTTGCTCTTGCGAATCTCCACTCAAGCCAGCCAATAAAGGCAAGAATGAGGTGGGAGCTCTGTTCCCGTCAGTGTTCACTCTAGCCGGCCAATAAAGGCAAGCGAGAGGTGAGGAACAAGACTTCTCCCGGGAGATAGGGTCCGTGGGGTCGCTACTGCCCAACAGCTCGCCACATGCTGCCCTCCGGGTTTCTGTATCTCTCTTAGTCTGGCTCCTCTTCCTAGACCTGTTCCGGCAAAGTAAACTCTACAGGCACAGATCTAGAATTCGGAGCGCGCAAGCCCCACCACGACGTCAACGTAGAGATACTGCGGTGGGGTTATTATTATTATTATTATTAATTTTAATGGCGATTAACAAGGTCTAATGTTCCCAGTTCCTAAATAGGTACCTTTGTTCTCAAAAGAGACTTTGACAACAATTTTATAATCCATTACATGCACTCCTCTTCGCGTCTTTTCTGTAATGGGGTTTACATAATTGTAATGCCCGGGCCACATTAACGTCAACGTCAATGTCCATATACGCCATAAACGTAGCGGTAGTTAAATTCTGTCAAGATTCGGTGAAATTATCGCGGTAAGTGGTGGCTACACCTACGGCTAACGCCCTTCAACGCGATAATCAACGGCATATCCCGTTAATGTGGCCGCGGCATTCGCAATATTCGTTAGATGTATCAACGTCATTATGATGATTAGATGCGAGAAGCATGCTAACCGCTTCGCGCAAGCGCAGGCTCCTTTCATTATTTCAATGGAGTTCCCTGCTGTAACCCTGTAACAATGGAGTTCCCTGCTGTAACCCTGTAACAATGGAGTTCCCTGCTGTAACCCTGTAACAATGGAGTTCCCTGCTGTAACCCTGTAACAAAGGTTTCAGTTACAATCGCTAAGGTTAAACCTGCTTCAGCTTCTGGATAAAGGAGTAGATAAAATTTTCCTACATCGATTTTTATTTCTCATTCTGGGAAAGGATTATCCCCAGTATGTAAGTTTTCAAAAATTTTCGTTAGTATTCCCGTTTGTATGGAGCAGGTGATTTTTTTCGGGATTTCTAGATTGGTCCATTAGTAAAAGTTGTTTATAATTATGAGTACAATTTATGAGGTATTCACTCATTTTAGTTACACTTTGTTGGTCTTCCTAACTTTTATGTTATTTATGCTGTGCCCGACAGGGTCCATAATTGTATCATTAAAAGCTTACCAACTGTTTTACATTATGGAATGCAATAAAGAATTGAGAATATGTATATAATCTCTTCTTTCTCATTCTTTTCCTTCTCTTTCTCTGTCTTCTTTTTCTCTCTTTCTCTTATTTCAGTCTTTCGACTGAAATGTTAACGACGATGATGATGATGATGATGATGATGATGTTTAATATCTGGAAATATTTCACGTGGGAGACGTGATCTTCTCTGAAACAGGGGAACACTACTTGATAGTTACTACTGTGAAACAATCTGCCTACTAATCAGTAATCTACTAATCAATCTGCCCCGTAATCTTCTCAGAATCACAAGTCAAGTAAACAATTAAGACATTTAAGATGTCTTTCGAAAAACAAGATTGATTTCTTGGAATCTTTTGTTTTATACGTTGTTTTTGTGTTGATGTTCATCAACCGGTTAAAAGATTTATTGCCAAAGTGATTATCACAAAAAACGAACCTTGAAATATTATAGAAGATTAAACTAAATCAAAAAGATGAGTTTTCATTCAATTGAGTTGGTATTTGCGAAGCTCAATACCCAGCTAACAGGTTTGCTCAAAGTTTTTGTGAAACGTGATATTTTGTTTAATATTGGAAAGAAGGTTGTGAATACAGAGGCTGTTTAAGGCGACGATATGAAACTTTTAAGATTTTCTGAACGAGTAGGTAGTGTGAATGATTAAAAAAAAAATTGATGAATTGATGGCAAAACCGCTTAACGTGTCATTGTACTCATTGTTATGAACAACTTTTACTATGAGACCAACCTTGAAATCGCGACAAAAATCAGCTGCTCCCTACATTTTGACGAGTTTGATGTAGATGTAGCTGGTTTGGTCCCACAATAAAAGCAGTTCATAATGACCCCTTAAGCGGTTGTGCCATCAATTCTGTGACATATTGTATGTTAAATAAGAGTATTTTTTAATAACATAATATGTGAATATTTTTGATTATGATTATTTTACATACCTAGTGTAATTAATTTGTAAAGAAACGTCTACCGCGGATAAAAACTGAGAATCACGTAAAAACCATCAAGCGTATTTTTATGAAACCTTCATCATTTTAAATATGATTTAATTATATATCTTTTAGTATCCGTGTTTTAATAAAATACCTTTTGTTTTATGTGTAATAAAATAGTAATGCGTTAACCACTCCAGGCCGCTGGCACTTGCCGCTGGGGTCGCGGGTTGTCTGAAGGGGTTACCGCGGCCCTGGCATAGGCAACTGAAGGAACACGGGTGGGTTTTAGTCAGCAAAAGTCTGACACGCCCTTCCGCTCCACCCAGAGCGGGAGAAGTTATTTGATGATTTCCCACCCTAAAAGGCCGCTGGCACTTATCTGCGTCTTAAACAGATGTATGGAAGGTGAAATACTGCTCTGACTCTTAACTAAGTGATAATATTGACTGAACTTAACAGGAAACCATGGCCTCTTTTTTAATTTTAGAAAGGAGTTTGATTCTACTTTTCTTTTCAGGGATCAGTTCTGAGAAAATCTTTGAAATATAGAATTAAAGATTATGATTATCTTCCTTTAATACTTCCAGTTGATTGATGTGTTTAAAAATATACCTCAATATTTGTTTACACATTGCAAAATGCTGTATCTCGCCTTGGCAAGGTTGTTTCCATCTTCCAAGAATTGCAATTTAATTATAGAACAAATTAAACAATATACGTCAGGCAATAGTTTCCACTAATTACATACATAATGGCATTGTTATATCAAACCTTAAAAACACTAGTACAAGTCTTAAAATTATTTTTTATCCTGTGTAACATACAACGTTATTAAGATCAGGCTGTTGATTATGTACATAGCTTATCTAGGAGACTTTGTTCTGATAAAGTGTGCTAAGCATATTTTATGAATAATTAAAAAAACATTAGTCAATAGCATCTTTCTTTTGGTAGTTGCTTTGAGGTCATCGGCTGATAGCATTGATTATTCCTAACCATCTCTAAATGTGATCCTCCCAATTTAAGGGAATTCCAAATTAGGATGTAAGAAGAGATATCTAGTGTTGGCAGAAGATGAAGGTGAACATACCTATTTAGTATAGGATGTCCGTTTATAAAGATGATGCAGGCTCGCCCCCATTACATGCGAAACGAGGGTGAACTATAGGTATACCTCTGCCTAACTCATCAGGGTTACAGACCTGATGTTATGTTTATGTGTTACCACAAACACATAAACATAACATTGTGTGTTGTGTTGTTTGTTGTGTGTGTGTGGTTGTGTTGTTGTGTTTGTATTGTGTTTGTGTGTTAGGGTGTGTTTTTGTGTTATGTATGTGTGTTGTTTTTTGTGTGTGTTGTGTTGTGTTGCCTTTATATTATCCAGTATCCAAAAACGTATAGATACATTTGAAATATCACATGCGGTATAAACATTTGAATTATTATGGGATCATACTGTTTTTCCTATGAGTACCTATATCGTTTTTCTATTCTATATTCCATACATACATACTTAAGTAGGTACCTACCTACATATTTTTAAAGATAAATATTTAAGTATATTTCTAAATTACCCTTACGGATGGGCAAGCTGTTTTAATTTGATTGTAAACCAATAGAAATCGTTTGCAATTCTGACATCCTTGTAAGCACTAAGGCCGAATTTCACCAATGAAGGCGCAGATTTCCTGAAAACGATCAAAAAGGTGGTTTTTTAAAGCTGTGTATCTCATAAACCGTAAATAATTTTGACATGTAAAAAAAATATGATATTTTCACATTGACTTATATATTACTGCGTATTTTCAAGTCCTTTTCGCATACAGTGATGGAAGCCAAAACATAATCTAACATACTCTAATGCACCAAAAAAATCTTTAAACATACTTCCTAATAATCTTTAAAAGCAGTTTGTCCCTTCATTAGCAATTATAATTATAATTAAAAATATATCATGAAATGTCAAATTCCAAACTACATCCAGTGATGGATTACTTTTTATTAAATAGTTAATTTCTAATTTTATACGATTTTATTTGCACTTTTACGACATAATTCCGGTGCGCGTGAGAATATTCTATCTCGTGCGTCAAACTAGACAGCCATAAAGCCATCTCACTTACACACCGAGCTAAACCAAGCTTGGAACCAGGGCCTGAAACTGAACGCAAACAGCACATCTAAACCGCGTTCAAGACCTGTCAGTGTCAATATATTCCACAATAACTGAGACTTGACAGCTCTCGAACGCGATTTAGATGTGTGATGATCGCGTTCAGTTCCATTGGTGAAATGCGCCCTTAGTAAGCTAAATTATTAACTTCTCAAACGTCGGACAACTCGACGGAAAGCTCAACTTAAATTACTATTACTGTAGATTATTGTTGCTTATCAACATTATTAATATTTTCAACAAATCTAGCTAGTTCTTAACCTAGATTAGTTTACAGTTTCGTTCGTTCTCAATGACACACATTCTTATGGTAGCAAAAGGTAGCCGGTAGCCGGTAGGTCGGTAAGGTATCCGAGCAGCTATTGTTTTTAAATTAGCTCTACCATTTAATTTTGTTATTATAATAGGAAAACTAACCACGTCATATAAATAATATTGACCACAAATATTTTATAATAATATGGTCTTTTAAAAGCCACAGATATAAAATAAGTAAGTAAGTAAGTTGATGTAAAATTGTTTTTCTGTCCTTTTTAGGGTTCCGTACCAAAATGGTAAAAAAGGAACCCTTATGGTGTGACTCAGTCTGTCTGTCTGTCTGTCTGTCACAGCTGGATATCTCAGGAACTACTGATGCTATCAACTTGAAATTTGGAATAGTTTGAGATGACGTTTACCCAACTGTTTTGCAAATAAGTAATAAATAAAAATATTTTTTTTTTTTTGCAACAGGGACAGAAAGGGGGTCTTAAAAATTTAAAGTGGGGCTACTAGGGCATGTCGGGTATCATATGAAAGAGCGCTGTTTGCACATTCTCAAACTATTTTTAATTTTTTTTTAAGCGGCAGAAAATATCGATGAAATTACATTGATTCAATTTACCTACTAATGTTTGATTTCAAATTCAAATTCTTTATTTTAGACCATAGATCCATTATAGTGTTGGTATCGCCTTAGCCTAATTGTTAGTAAAAAAAAAAATATTTTAAATATAAATTATATCACACAATACCTACATCTGTGCGCACATGTGTACCCGCCCACTGCCTGATAAACGGCCCATCTATTTTATCCGCTAGTGTAGCAAGGATGATTATGATGATGATTATTGGGTTATTCTATATCTGTTCTTTTTGTTTTCTTTCTTAAAAAATGTATAAAAAACATTTAAAAATATAAAAAAGTCGGTTAAAAATAGTGGCCCGCCGCACTATGGGACCAAACGGTGTTTTCCATTTCGAAAATGGTTTTGACGAACGTCGTAAATCCATACATTTCTTTATGATTATATACTCTCAAAGGATGGAACTTACGAATAAATAACGAAAAAAATTAAATAACTTAGTTTTACGTTTATAAAATGAACGAACCTCAAACATTGGGCATAAATATTTTCATGCCACTTAAATTACCGTGAAGGAAGTTCAACACAAAATTATTCGGAAGTTTTCCATCGAAGCATGTTAATGTTATACATAGCTGTTAGCTTAGAATGTACACTTTGCAACCACGTTCGGTTTTTGTAAAAAAATATTTTTGTTTTATTTTCTAATATTTTTTTAGTGAAGTAAAGAAAATTTCGTTTTTGTTTATTTCAATTGGAGTTTTCCTTGTTGCCAAAAGCTGATGGAAAACACTGGTTGGTCCCATAGTGCGCCGGTGTCGGGACCAGGGTCCAAGCTACCGGTGGTTAGCGCTGTAGAGATAGGAACCGCCTCACAATACGAGCAATTTATTAGGTTGATTATTAGGATTATTTTAAATGTGTTTTATGTTTGTGTTATTTGTTTTTAGTAATGCGTTTATATTTTATACATGTTTTAAACTACGCAACTTTCACGTCTTTGTCTGAGAATGTAAACGAGTAATTTAAATTAATTTAAGGAAATTCCCACAAAGTCACGGGAAAAACTAATCATAAAATGTTTTCTGTGTATCATCACTTTTTGTTATTCTTTCTTTTGTTTTAAACTGTTTTGGGTTTGTTGTTTCGTTTCGTTTCGGCGAATTCGGTTTGGTAAACAAAGTTTGTTTTAATCTAAATATTGCATTTCTTGCTACACAGCGATGACCTAGGGGTCACCTGTTCGATGCTCAGGTTGGGTAAATCTGGCATTTACTGGTTTGTAACGCAACACGGCAACGGACAGTGAAAGTCCCTTCGCATTAGTGGTTTTACTTGAACGTAGGTACCCTTTGTTGATACGCGCAGGTACAGTCGAACTCTTTATTGTTGTACCTCCCCTAGGGTTAAAAGTCTATTTTTCTATGTGACATAAATAGTTTCAACCCAAAGCTTCAGTTTATTGGGAATTGCTGTCAAAAATGAGACTTTACTTACTAAATAATTAT
This sequence comes from Cosmia trapezina, assembly GCA_905163495.3. Lineage (NCBI taxonomy): Eukaryota > Metazoa > Arthropoda > Insecta > Lepidoptera > Noctuidae > Cosmia > Cosmia trapezina. The sequence goes on along the minus strand of LR991031.1, from coordinate 22,451,407 downwards.
AGTGTTCCTAAAATTCTCAATCTTCATGAATGCATTATTCAACACGTTTAATAAAAACGTTTACAAAAAACTATTTTCCAAATTGGTTAAGAGATTTTCTTAAAATTGGGCGTTCTTCTCCGACACACAACATTAAACCCTATTAAACCTTTAAAATACTGTGGATGTCATGGGGATTCGTTCGAGGTTGTCCTACTGTGGTTGGGCTACAGCTGTGAGGTATCCTCATCATCAGCTGCAGCAGTCCACTGCTGGACATAAGCCTCTCCAATTGCACGCCATTCAGCTCGATTCTCGGCAACTCCCATCCAGCTGCTGCCAGCCACCCTGCGCAGATCGTCACTCCACCGAGCCTGAGGGCGTCCTACCTTACGTTTGCCGATTCGCGGTCTCCACTAAAGATCACGTCTACTACACCAACGGTCATCGGTTCTACGGCTAATATAGGTGTCCTCTAAGTGTCCTCTGCCCTAAACACATGCTCTGTTCAATGCAAAAAATTACACATTCACGATTGTAAATGCATGCAAGTGCTCCCAAGAGTATACTGAGTAAACAAACGAGCAAGTAATTAAAAATGATTAAGTACTAATTAAACATTTCAACCGTAACAATTCAGTAGGTATACGTTACTCTATTTGATAAATTGGACATAGAAACATGATTTAGCTGTATTTGTAGTATTTTGTACTCATCATCTGCCTAGCCTTTTCCCAACTATGTTGAGGTCTGCTTCCAGTCTAACCGGGTGCAGCTGAATACCAGTATTTTACATGGAGCAACTGCCTATCTGACCTTCACAACCCAGCTACTAGGTAATAGGATACCACCAAGACCAGTTGTCAGACTTGTTTCTGACGGCCCGTAACGACTCACTGTCAAATATCCACGAATGACTTGATCCACGAGTACTTTGATGGTCACCCATCCGCGGACCAATGGCGGTAATCGATCGACGTGTGCGGCTGCTATTACTTAGCCACAAGCCTCAATTTTGTTAGGTAAGTATAGGTACTGCAATTGGATATTTTCATTTAACAGTGACAGATAACACAGTTTGTAGGATTTTTCTCTGAAACGATTGATTATATATCTAATGTGCCTATTCCCGCAATCCCGAAAAGTGGGAAGTTGTGAAGTGATTATAATGAAACGCCCACTGTTTTCAGGGCTATTTTGTTACCTTTGACTCACAAAAAGTTCTGTTCCCTAGCCTAATTTGAAGAACAAAATGTAATGTTTTCTTGGGATGAGCCGAAATTTGTTTCACATTTGGTTTAAAACTTCGGCCGAAGTTCGTATTCGGTTCAACCAGGTTCGGCCGATACCTAATGTTTTTCATTTTACTAAGTGTTATTGAAATAACTGAATACATTCATTCATTCAGTCACTGTACTCATCATTATGATTTTTTTTATCACAGAATCAAACCTGAAATCGACAAAATGTAGGATCAACCAAATAGTGGAAATTATCAAATTTTGTCCGACTGCCATAGATTTTTGAAACATTACCGTCATGGATCTTCAATTCTTCATTATAGACAAAGGTAGGTTAACTGAAAATTGGCATCATTATGGTGACTTGGTCAGACCCAACACTCAAAACCGTCGAGACTGACAACATAGGAACATTCATGGCTGAACCTACAATGTAGACACAACAAACAGTAGTACAATCAGTACATTGTAACCAAAGTCAATGGTCAGTGTGTTGAAAATACTCGTTAGATGACGTCATAGGTGACGTGTGACGTAATATATACTGAAAATAATATTAGCTAATAGAAATATGCAAGCCAGTTATGTAGACATATGACATCGATTGCGTGTATTGATGTCACATAGTTGGTTGAGCTGTGATTAGTGTAATGCACGGATCAATGTCACATTAACAAACAACAACAATGTCATCGATCGAATTGTCGCGAATCTAAGCGGACGTGTTTTGTGTTATAATGAATTACCTCTAAATAATTACGATTAATAATATTATAACAATATTTGCAGAGTCAGTCATATTGAGTTAAGTGTGTCATTCGTGTTAATTGTGCAACTAACAACTTTGTCACAGAGCAAAATGAACTAATTACTTTTTATACACAAAAATAGTGTTTTTCTGTGTTAGTTATGACTAGCCAAGGGTTCAGCCCTTTTGGTCGTAGCCAATTAATACGGCGAAGTCCACCGCCTACTCCAACATCCTCTGACCAAAACGAACCACTAGAAAAAGCGCCACCGGCATCCACCGAGGATGACTTACTGGCCGATGTCGTCGCTACGCCGGAGATCCAGAAATGGTTAGGATCCATAGAGACCATTTTAAACGAAGTTTGCTCTACAGTCGCCGAAGGAAAAATGAACTCTGATCAAAAGCTCCGCGTCACCAATCTTTGTCGAAAGGTCGCACATGGGACATCTCAAATGGCTGTCTTATACCAATCCTTGAAGCAAAAATCCATTCAGGCTTACAGCACCGTCCAGTTCCTTCAAGAACAACAGGTCGTAGCAAACTCACTGCAACAATTTAAAGATGTCGTCGAAAAAAAGATAACGCAACCAGAAAGTTCTACTTATGCTAATATGGTGAAAAAGGGTACAGACAAGTTCATTCGCCCAGAAAATTTAAGTTCCGTTGCCATTTACCCTAGCGATAACACTAGTTCTAGTGACGATACCAAAACACTGATACAACAAATTATCTCGCCGGAGGAACTGAAACTTCGGGTCCGTAGTCTAAGAAAAATTAGGAATGGAGGCGTCATTATTAGCACCGATAGCAAAGACGACATTGCTAAATTAAAAAGTTCGGAGAAACTTATTTCGTCAGGCCTTAAAATTGAAGAATCGTCTAAACGCCGACCTAGAATAGCAATTATTGGTGTCCCTGTAGCTCTCAATGAGAAAGTGGTACTGGATTGCATTTTTGAACAAAACCTTTGTACCAAATTGCCGACAACTACCCGAGAGGCCTTTCTTCAAACAATAAAAATTAGCCATAAGTCAGGAAAGAAAGATCGCCCCACATGCAATTATATTCTTGAAGTACCTCCTAGCATCAGAAAAATTATGGTGAACCAAGGCCGTATTTTTATAGATTGGACATCATGCCCAGTAAGAGATTTTACTATTGTGACCCGGTGCTTCAATTGCCAGCAGTTTGGTCACGCAGCCAAGTTCTGCCGCGAAACATCGCCTTCTTGCAACCTCTGTGGAGAGACAGGTCACTCATTCAAGGAATGCAGTAACAAAACTTCTCCTCCCCAGTGTGCAACGTGCAAACGTTTCAAGAGGAAATGTGACCACCCAACTGGTGACGTGAATTGCCCAGCACGAAAATACGCTGAAGTGAACTATATTAATTCAATAGACTATGAAGGCGCCTAAGAGCGCCGTCGAATAATTTGTTACTTCGCACATAAACAGTAGGATAAGTTAGTTTTTAGTATCATGACAAATCAGCTTATTAGTGATCTAGATAGTTTTTCAGTGTCCGAAGCAATAATTTGTAATCTTGAGGAGTGCCAAAATCATCTTCACACTGGTAAGAAAATGTTAACAGTGCTTTCACAAAACATTCGTAGTATTAATCGAAATTTTAACAGCTTTGAAGTTCTATTACATAATCTTGAAATAAGCTGTGATGTTATTGTACTAACAGAATGTTGGCTCTCCGAACAAACAGCGAATATACCATCTCTAAACGGGTACAATTTACACAAAACCAATAGCCACATTAACCAAAATAGTGGCTTAGTTGTGTATATTAAAAATAACTTAGAAACAATTGTAGAAGAACCCTTATTTCAAGACTGTAATTGCTTGATTATCAAAATTTCCCCCGATACTGTAGTTATGGCTATTTATAGACCTCCATCTCAAAATATTGACAGATTCCTAGACTCTCTTAACATAAACCTAGGAAAAATATCATCTTTTAAAAATATTATACTTTTAGGTGACATTAACATTAACATCGCTTCCGGGAAAATCGATACTCATGCACATAACTATCTGAACATCTGCACATTTCATGGACTTCTACCAGCTCATTATTACCCGACGCACCAGAGTGGATCATGCCTCGACCATATCATTCTAAAGTCAAAAGCGCCCTCCAAAACACTGGTTACTAATACGTCACTTACCGACCATCAAGCCGTTTTACTAACATTGCAAATACATTCACCTAGAAAAAATTGCATGCGCAGCTATTCTAAACTAAACATGACTAATCTTGAAAATGACGTACGAGTTATTAATTTCGACCCCGTTTACAATAATTCTAGTGACCCAAATATTTCGTTACAGTGTTTTATTGATTTGCTACAATATGCGATTAAGAAGAACACTTTAACAAAAGTAATACCTAGAAAGTACAATAACATTAAACCTTGGATTACGCCCGGACTTGTTCGCTGTATCAGACATAGAGACAAACTACACCAAAAATGTAAACTTTCCCCTAACAATGAAATACTCTCAGTCACTTATAAGCGTTATAGAAACTTCTGCAACAATCTGTTGAAAAAACTGAAAAAACAATATGACAAAGATCAGCTACAGAAGGCGGGAAAAAACAGTAAGCTTATCTGGAAATTTATTAAAAGTAACACATTTAGAACAAAAAACTCAGAACCTCCGCTCGAACTTTTACCAACCGAATTGAACACATCCGCAGAGATGAATAAAGCGAACGATTTCTTTATTAACATTGGGAAAAATCTGGCAGAAAAAAACTTATCACAGAGACATCATTCTATTCAAAGTCCACCAATGAGTCATACTACACTGAACTCTTTTGTTCTATTAGATACGGACGTGAGTGAAGTGATAGGTATAATAGATGGGTTAAAAGACGTCTGCGCCGTCGGTTGGGATGGTATTTCTAATACTGTACTTAAAAGACTTAAATACCTAATTGCCCCTCCACTAACTCACATTTTTCAGATTTGTTTAACCCAAGGAATATTCCCAAAATTGTTAAAAAAGCCATAGTCACCCCTGTTTTCAAATCCGGAGAAAAAACTTGTATTACTAACTATAGACCTATTTCAGTACTAACGGGACTCTCAAAGATTTTGGAAAGAATCATTAACAACAGACTGGTAAAATATCTTGAAAGTAACAAATTGCTTTCGGATCAACAATTTGGTTTTAGGCCTAAAAGATCAACGAGCCAAGCTGTACACAAACTGACAAATTTTATAAGCAAAAATCTCGATAATGGCATGCATACAATAGGGATCTTTTTAGACCTTGCCAAGGCTTTTGATACCATTTCTTGTTCTCTACTATTATTTAAACTGGAAAAAATTGGGATAAGAGGAGTACAGTTAAAATTGTTATCCGATTATCTTAGCGACCGTTATCAGTCACTAAAAATAGGTAAGTTCACGAGCTCTGAGCTTAAAAATAGTGATTATGGGATCCCACAAGGCAGTATTCTGGGGCCTACCTTATTTTTAATATATATAAATGACCTTTGTCGCTTACAACTCCAAAATGGTTTAATTATGTCATATGCAGATGACACAGCTCTACTGTTCTCAGGTAAATCAAGTGCGGAGGTCTATGAACTTGCTCAGGATGGCTTTAATATTGTGTGTAATTGGCTACATAACAATCTACTAACCTTAAATTCAGATAAAACCAAATTTATTCTCTTTGCAATGAGAAATACTAACGCGATGCTTACTAACCAAAACATTCACGCGCACAATTGTAATACATACGCTGACACATCATGCACTTGTCCCACTTTAACTAAAGCCGACCATATCAAATACCTAGGCGTCACCATTGATACAAACCTTAATTTCCGGAAACACATCGATCTATTATGCACTAGAGTGCGTAAATTAATATACATTTTTAAGAATTTACGGAACATAGCTGACTTTAAATTAATTAAACAAGTTTACTTGGCATTGGGTCAATCTATTATTACCTACTGCATAACCACCTGGGGTGGTGCCGCAAAATCAAGTTTACTACTCCTAGAACGTGCTCAAAGAGCAATTCTAAAAGTCGCCACCTGTCGCCCATTCAGATTTCCCACACACCAGCTTTATATAGAATGCAAGGTGCTAACAGTTCGACAACTGTTTGTTCTAAGTATAGTTTTACTGCAGCACACTGAACTAGATTTTAAACCAGTACCTCCAGACAAGAGAAGAAAGGATCTGGTTTGCACGAACCCTCAGACTAAACATGCTTTTTCTAATCGATTTTATTTATTTCTTGGACCTTTCTTATATAATAAGTTTAATAAATTGCTTCAGATATATTATGTAAGTTATAATAGGTGTAGTATAATTTTATCCGATTATTTAGCAAAACTAAATTACTCAGACACGGAAAAATTACTAGAAGTGCTGAAATAAAGATGCGGACTTAACTGTATTTACCAAGCCTTATAAATATTACTATAATTTTAGTTAAGTATAGATTTAAATTTAACCTGTAAGCCTAGTTCATAATAAGGTAGCGCAAAAGATTGTTCCTGCTTAGACAGTGAAAATATATGTTAATTTAATTAATTGATTGTCATAATTGATAAGTACTGTCGTAGAAATATGGCCTGAAACACAGGTTTAAATAAACCTAGATCGGGCCAGGCACTACATTACCTTCAGAATTTGATTTTTTTGCAACTATAATTTTTATATTTGTCATACCATAGTTTTTAACCAGATTATTATAATACTACTAACATAGGCCTAGATTAATATTTACTACTGAACCATCTATTTACACTCTTTTGTAAACATATTTTTATTTCAATAAATTTTATTTTATTTTATTTTATTTTTATTAAGACCAATTCGTGCTTCGGGGAGTAGTTGTATTAAACCGATGGTGTATCTGGCCAGTAGCATTAGGCCCCATTCACATAGGAACATAGTGACTTGGCGAGTTCGTGTTCACATTGGCCGCCAGGCGTTTGCGCGAGTGTGAAATTCATACTGGTTAAACTTACCTGACGTCGCGAGTGAATCGCGCGCTCCGCCGCTAGTTCGACGTGAACACACACAAACATCTCACGCGTTTGATATTGCCGCGAGCGGCGCGCGCGCGCCAGTCGCTAGCTTGCCCGCTACGTGCGTTTCGTATGTGAACACTTGGATATTACGCCATATGTTTGATATTTCGCGACCGCGTCCGCCACCGCGCCCGCGAGTCAACGTGAATGAGCACTTCCTAACATAGGCAAACTATCAGTACCTATAAACCACAGTATAATAATGTTACAGTAGTATTGACGCGCTTCGATTCGAAATCACAGTATCAGTAGACAATTCGAGTGCGCGGCAGTTTAGTTACGCATGGATGGACGCGACGGCAGAGGCGACTGCTGCCGTAGACGTTTTTATTTTTTACTAGCTTTTGCCCGCGGCTTTGCCCGCGTGGATGTCGGAAAATATCCCAAGGGAACCTGCACCCTAACTGCGTAACACATTATCAATCGGAGTTTGAATCATTTTGAAACAAATTGCCAACCCATTACTTCATATGTTCGAAAAATTTGTTTGCTCGACAACGTAAATAACGCAATGAATGTTGTTCAACTGTCAAAATGAAACCAACTCCGGTTGATAATGTGTTACGCAATTAGGGTGCTGCTACCGGGAATTCCTTCCTTATTCCTTGTCTTTTTTTTTTTTTTTTTGATGTTGGGAAATCATCAAATAACTTCTCCCGCTCGGGCGTGTCAGACTTTTACTGACTAAAACCCACCCGTGTTCCTTCAGTTGCCTATGCCAGGGCCGCGGTAACTTCTTCAAACAAACCCGCGACCCCAACGGCGTCGGCCCTATTGGACCCCGTCACTTGCTGACATCTCTCTTATTCCTTGTCTACATTGTAAAGGGAAACTCTGTGCAAAATTTCAGCTTTTTATGTCCAAGGGTTTGGGCTGGGCGTTGATGAGTCAGTCAATCAGTCGGTCAGGACTTCTCTTTTGATACATATAGATATATTGGCACCTTGTTTTTATATATTCATGTAATTTATTATCATTTAATTGTGCTGTTATGTGTTGTGCTGTCTTTTGTATTTATGTACCTATGTACAGACGCCAGCAGGTCAAGCCACCCGAAACTGACAAATTTTCCCAATCAACCTTGAACCTTATGCTTTAGCGTTATAGATTAAAATCTATTATCTAGATACTAATCTAGATATCTACATTGTAATGTTTTGCATGTCAAATGTCTGACTTTGTACTAGGAACTCAACCACTGACTTTAAGACCAACAATGTACCAGTACTTACGGCAAATAAAATGATTATGATTATGATTAATGAAATTTGATTGTAGTAGCTTGATGTGCTGCCGTCTGTACTTAATTCCGCAAAATTTGCACACAATATTAGTCAACAAGTTTTTCCAAGCCATTACAGGCAGTCAAGGCCACAATAGGTTAATGTAACATCCATATTTTTCAACTTCTTCCGAAAATTGTTTGTGCTGACGGTAATGTTTGTTCAACTGTTCATTGTTCTACTGGATACAGGCCTTTATGTATTCCGGTACAGTTACAATAGCGTTTAGGTACTGACTTATACAATACTTGTATATTATACTTACAGCTGTTTTTAGTTATTCGTCGGATTTTGGTACACAATATTTACTTATAGGATTTTATAACAGTCAGCTGTGAAATTACTTAATTTATAACTTAATTAATAGGTACACGACTACACATTTAAAATTGTATAAATATAAATATCCTTGGACATTTCACACAACGCCATCTAGTCCCAAGCTAAGCAACCTAATGCTTGTGTTATGTTAAATAGGTGGCTGATAAACTACTTATATACTTTTTTTTTTTTTTTTTTGTAAATACATACATATTATAGATAGAAAAACACCCAGACTCGGAACAAATACTTGTAGGTCGTACAAATATTTGTTCCGTGCGGGAATCGAACCCGCGACATGCTGCGCAGCAGTCAATCGCTCAACCGCTGCGCCAACCCTGTCGTCATAAGAGTTAGATCTAACAAAACTTTACAGAATATACAAAAAACTAAAACTAAACTTATCAATTACTTATCATAAATCTATGAAACCGCTACCAGTTGGCAACGTACCCAAAATGCTGGCAGCATTGTCTTAGGTATATAAATATTATGAGGTAATATTCTATACAGGGTTTAAGGGACAGCCCTCCGCAAACTGATAGGGTGAATTCAGTATGTCATACTAAGATGACCGGTACTTGAAATTTTTTCAGGAACGTTAAGGGGATCCAATAAACCTGATTTGTTTGTGTTTTTATGCACAAATCGGAGCGTCTATTACTGGTTCGGAGGGGTAGGTAATAGGTATGCGGTGAGTTCGATGAACTCTGTAGCTAGACAGAAAGTGAACAGCTGATTTCACGCGTCGTTGGTTAGAGTATTTCAACATCCATTGCTGGTTTTTTTTTTGCTGTTTTTTTTTTGCAGTTTTTTTTACATAAATGGAGTGCTGCGAATACACAATGCAATTTTACATTGAAATAATGAAAATGTAACTGAATTTTTTTTTGAAAAAATGAAAATTTCCTGAGAAAATTTCCGGTGGAATATGATTCAAAATGAGGAGCTGAATGCACCCTGTTAGTTTGCGGAGGGCTGTCCCTTACACCCTGTATTCTATGTTTTTTTTTTTTTTTTTTTTTTTGTTGAGGGTGGGAAATCATCAAATAACTTCTCCCGCTCTGGGTGGAGCGGAAGGGCGTGTCAGACTTTTACTGACTAAAACCCACCCGTGTTCCTTCAGTTGCCTATGCCAGGGCCGCGGTAACTTCTTCAAACAATCCGCGACCATATTCTATTGGTTTCAGCACTTAGTCCTTCATGTGGACCATTCATGTCTCACAACACAAGTAAAGGAAAAGGTCCGAAAATTTTGAATTTGTAAATTGTAACACGTATAACATTTTTTTGGGATTGCAATGTTAAGTTTATTTTAGGGATAAATTCTTTTCAACTACGGAACTCTTCATTGTGCGTGGTCCGACACGCACTTGGCCGGTTTTTTTCTAATGGACACTGCATCAAATAAAAAATCCCTCAGAAAAAAAAATTCAAATAAATATGTAGGTATCTCCATCTTAAAAACGGAAAAACCTTGCTAAATCATAAAAAGTTTGTAATAACCTCGACTTTGATTACCTTCCTATTTAATGAATCTTCATTATACATACATGATATTCTTACGTAATTACACTATATTATGCATATTTTAATAACGTGCAGATGCTCAAGAAAGAAGCCATTAATTGTTATGAACAGGAAAACAGAGGCTGGTACGTACTAGAACCAGTTGAAAAAATACTGAACTTACTTTTATTTAAGATTTTCTACGTATATTTTTTTTTATATTTCGGAGTATGAAGGCTAGTTTTAGATGAGCTTTGTATGAAACGTAACCTTCATTATTGTTATTATCTGTATAAATATAAAGAGAAATCCTGACTGGCTGACTGACTCATCAACGCCCAGCTCAAACCCTTGGACCTAAAAAGGTGAAATTTTGCACAGAGGTTCCCTTTGTAATATAGACAAGGAATAAGGAAGGTTGCCGGTAGTACGTTCCCGGGGGATATTTTACGATATCCAAGCGGGCGAACCCGCGGGCAAAAGCTAGATATATTTAGAAGAAGATAACTTCACATAGCGAAGAATAAATGAATTATTGCCATCGTTATGCCCTCAAATAGTTCAAATTTCCCTGCGTTTTTACTGTTTAAAAAGTAGGGATTCTTAGTTCCCAAGTTACGTGAAGCAAAGTGTAGACCCTTCTTAGGGCAAGTATACACATCCCTGTAACTTGCACAAAAGTATGCAGGTAGCTGGCATGCCGTGTGCCATAACAACTTCTGATTGATGAATATCACAATGGTATGCCAGCTTCTTGCATAGTTTTGTACAAGCTCCTGGTACAGTCGAGTTCATCCATACTAATATTATAAATTCGAAAGTAACTCTGTCTGTCTGTCTGTCTGTCTGTCTGTCTGTCTGTCTGTCTGTCTGTCTGTTACCTTTTCACGCCTAAACCACTGAACGGATTTCGATAAAATTTGGCAAGGCTATAGATGGTATCCTGGGGACGGACATAGGCTACTTTTTTTTTCAAAAATAATCCTATAGGGGGTGATATAGGGGATGAAAGTTTGTATGGGAAACTCAGTATTTCTTAAGTTATGGATGTGAAAATTAAAATGTATGCTTTTGATAGGAAATAAAGAAATATGCGGTTCAGCGTTTTTGAAAAATCATCCCCTAAGGGGGTAAAATATAGTAAATAGGGGTTGATTTTAAAATTTACAAAACTGCACGGATTTCGACAAAATTTGGCAAGGCTTTATATAGCATCCTGGGGAGGGACATAGGATACTATTTTTTTCAAAAATAATACTACGGGGTGTGATATAGGGGAAACGCAGTATTTCTTAAGTTAGGGATAACAAATTTATGCTATTGGTAGGAAATTAAGAAATCCATACTAATATTATAAATTCGAAAGTAACTCTGTCTGTCTGTCTGTCTGTCTGTCTGTCTGTTACCTTTTCACGCCTAAACCAATGAACGGATTTCGATAAAATTTGGCAAGGCTATAGATGGTATCCTGGGGACGGACATAGGCTACTTTTTTTTTCAAAAATAATCCTATAGGGGATGAAAGTTTGTATGGGAAACTCAGTATTTCTTAAGTTAGGGATGTGAAAATTAAAATGTATGCTTTTGATAGGAAATAAAGAAATATGCGGTTCAGCGTTTTTGAAAAATCATCCCCTAAGGGGGTAAAATATAGTAAATAGGGGTTGATTTTAAAATTTACAAAACTGCACGGATTTCGACAAAATTTGGCAAGGCTTTATATAGCATCCTGGGGAGGGACATAGGATACTATTTTTTTCAAAAATAATACTACAGGGGGTGATATAGGGGATGAAAGTTTGTACGGAAAACGCAGTATTTCTTAAGTTAGGGATAACAAATTTATGCTATTGGTAGGAAATTAAGAAATATGAGGTTCAGCGTTTTTGAAAAATCATCCCCTAAGGGGTTAAAATAGGGGTTGATTTTAAAATTTACAAAACTGCACGGATTTCGATAAAATTTGGCAAGGCTATGTAGCATCCTGGGGAAGGACATAGGCTACTTTTTGTCTTAAAAAATAATCCTACAGGGGGTGATATAGGGGATGAAAGTTTGTATGGGAAACTCAGTATTTATAAAATGTATGCTTTTGTAGGAAATAAAGAAATATGCGGTTCAGCGTTTTTGAAAAATCATCCCCTAAGGGGGTAAAATAGGGGTTGATTTTAAAATTTACAAAACTGCACGGATTTCGACAAAATTTGGCAAGGCTTTATATTTGGCAAGGCTTTATATTTGGCAAGGCTTTATATAGCATCGGGGGTGATATAGGGGATGAAAGTTTGTAAGTGAAACCCAGTATTTCTTAAGTTAGGGATAACAAATTTAAGCTATTGATAGGAAATTAAGAAATATGCGGCTCAGCGTTTTTGAAAAATCATCTCCTAAAGGGGTAAAATAGGGGTTGATTTTAAAATTTACAAAACTGCACGGTTGTCGATAAAAATTGGCAAGGCTTTATATAGCCTCCTGGGGAAGGACATAGGCTACTTTTTGTCTTAAAAAATAATCCGACAGGGGGTAATATAGGGGATGAAAATTTCTATGGGAAACTCAGTATTTCTTAAGTTAGGGATGTGAAAATTAAAATGTATGCTTTTGATAGGAAATAAAGAAATATGCGGTTCAGCGTTTTTGAAAAATCATCCCCTAAGGGGTTAAAATAGGGGTTGATTTTAAAATTTACAAAACTGCACGGATTTCGACAAAATTTGGCAAGGCTTTATATAGCATCCTGGGAAAGGACATAGGATACTTTCAAAAACAATACTACAGGGGATGAAAGTTTGTAAGGGAAACCCAGTATTTCTTAAGTTAGGGATAACAAATTTATGCTATTGGTAGGAAATTAAGAAACATGCGGTTCAGCGTTTTTGAAAAATCATCCCCTAAGGGGGTAAAATAGGGGTTGATTTTAAAATTTACAAAACTGCACGGATGTCGATAAAAATTGGCAAGGCTTTATACAACGTGTAATGCTAAATGCGCAAAACCTCTTAAGGGGTCATTGTACTCATCATTATGAACAACTTTTACTATGGGACCAAACCTTAAATCGCGAAAAAACAACAGCTGTTCAGTACATTTATGTTCGCATAATTCGTCAAAATGTACTGAACAGCTGATTTTTTTTTCGCGATTTCAGGTTTGGTCCCATAGTAAAAGTTGTTCATAATGATGAGTACAATGACCCCTTAAGAGGTTTTGCGCATTTAGCATTACACGTTGTATAGCATCCTGGGGAAGGACATAGGCTACTTTTTGTCTTAAAAAATAATCCTACAGAGGGTGATATAGGGGATGAAAGTTTGTATGGGAAACCCAGCATTTCTTAAGTTAGGGATATGAAAATTCAAATCTATGCTTTTGGTAGGAAATAAAGAAATATATGGTACAGCGTTTTTGAGGGGGTACAATAGGGGTTGACAAATTTTTGTGTACCTACCTCTTTTTAAGAGATTTAAGGGATTGGAAATGTAGTCATAGTTCGTATCTTGAGGTAACATTTAGTATTTATTTCATTCGACGTTTTTACGACGAAATTATTTGAACGAGTGGACACTCGGACAAAAGTTATTTGTTATTAGAGCGTGACTGGCATAGTAAATTTTAAGTAATTGACAAAGTCCCCCGCCGCGTAAGTCTGTCTGTTTGAATACGATAATGTCAAAAAGTACCGAACGGATTTTCATACGGTTTTCTCCAATAAACGGAGTGATTCAGTGTAATTCATTATGGTTTTGTGTAAATTGGCTGAAATATGACGACGACTGTTGAAGATGTCGGAAAAAACTCATGCCGACTGGTAGCTTTATGCCTACTATACACGGTAACGATATATCGTAGCGATTTGAGTTTGCACAGTTATATCGGACGGCCCTATGTTTTCCACATGTACGTTCCCATGGGATATTTTCCGACATCCACGCGGGCGAAGCCGCGGGCAAAAGCTAGTTAATAATATATATTGGTCCTTTCAGACTTCAAAAATATATATGAACGTCAAAAGAATTCTTAATATAGTGACAACTATTAGCATCATAAAATCGTAGTCAAGATTTGGCTGCTTTTTCACAGCATATATTGCACACATTACATGAGAACATATTTTTTTTTATATAGGTTCTATAGAATTTATTGAGCTTTCCAACGCTCACAATATTTTGAATCCTTGACAGAGCCACTAAATTAATGAACTCGACTGTACAGGCATGTGTATGACCCTGACCCTTACTTTCAAAATCCAAATTGGTTGCATTTTCCCCTATTTGACTTTTCCAGACTAAAATTTCACCAAACGATTCTTCACCCATTATCAACCTCATAATATTCCGTTATTGTAAAACATGATAATCACTTGACAAAAACCCCGTTGTTTTGGATTCACTGAGCAAAGAGGACACAACCTTAGAGTAATCACTACAGTTATGAAGTTGTGCTTACACACCGCGGCATGGAAATGGTGTTTTAATACTAACGTATTGCTTATGAAGATGATGGCTCAAGTATTAAGAAACTTCTATTGCACATCAAAAGTAACAAAATGTATCATTTGTCCTCGCTTAATGGGACTCAGGCTTGAGTAGGTAGACTAAGGTTGCCAGATGTCCGGGATTTCCGGGATTGCACAAATAAATATAGTTTATAAGATAGTAGGTACATCATCATGTACTTGTTAATGATTGCCTACATACTATAAAAGCCAAGTTCTCAATTTTATATCTTTTATATGGTGATTTTCTACCAAACTTCTTTTTAAATTCGAAAAATAAAATGTATTTTCCTCTAAAAATAAATACAAATATAAAATTAGATATCCCGTAATTTATATTTATAATTATATTCATAGCTATAGCCACGGCCTGACATGGAATTGTCCCGGGCTCGGTAAGTTCCGATCTGGCAACCCTAAGGTAGACTCCATGAAAAGGTACACCGTAATCCACCATCTCCATCGGCATCGGGCCCAGTGCCATAGATTTGTAGCACATAAAAACTTCTTATTTTTTAAACTAAATACTTCATTCTAAATAATATACAGAGTATGTAAAGTCACAATAGCCGCGAACTATGCATACTGTACATCTAAGTAGCTTTGCGCAAAAATTATAGCCGGAAAATGACTTTTATTTTTAGGTTCAACAAAAAAAAAACATTTTTTTATTACGCGCAATGTAACGCGAACCCAGGCAAACGAAGTTAATATCTATATAAATAAAACGAGAAGTCCTGACTGACTGATTGACTGACTCATCAACGCCCAGCTCAAACCCTTGAACCTAGAAAGCTGAAATTTTGCACAGAGGTTCCCTTTATAATGTAGACAAGGAATAAGGAAGGAATTATCGGTAGGTAGCAAAAGCTAGTATATAATATTAATAATACTAATATATCATTTAAAAAAAAAAAACTAGTAAATGCTAATTCCGCGTAATAAATGCTACTGAATACTAGCATTTACGTGTGTTTAACGCCTGGAAATGCGCTAACTATAGGTACCTATTCGTCTACGCCTGAGGGGACGTACTGAATTAGCATTTCTATATACGCCACCCGGTATTAGAGAACATAATCTCTTTTCTTGAAGACTTGCGGGCTTAGCACAAGAATTAAATAATCTATAAAACATACACATAAAAATGTCCCGATCCAAAATCTCAAGCGCACAATTATATTTTATGCAAAAATCGTTCTTGGACTGTTTGTTTTCCCCTTGAACATACTTATATTATAAAACTAAAATAAGTAGCCTAAGAAAATCCCCGAAAGCTACCACTAAAAATAACAAGATGGAAAATACAGCTTCAACTATCCAATCAATTCATTAAACGTCATAGAATTATAAAAAAAGATGGACTCCGCACCACGCATATCAAAAGTGAAGCACCCTACCGATCTATGTGTGCGTGATTTGAGTACCTGCAAAGACGCCGTCGCCGTCGCTCGTGTAACGTAATGGCGGCCGGTAGACTTACTATGGTGTGAATGTGTGCGTGCTGGCTTGTAGACATTAGCGCACTGACTTACTATGGGTGCTTCAGTTATTGTTAAAGAAGACGGCGTCCGCCTTTTTTTTTAGGTCCATGTTAAACGTTAAGAACAGCAGCAAAAAGTTTTGTTATCACATATTATATTAGGTCGGGGAAAAAGTTCCTTCGTATTTTATATACAAATTCAAGACACTTTTTTTTTTCATAGTTTATTATTTAGTTATGTGTCATTTGCCAAATGGGTCAAAACTGTTTTGTGGTCAATTCCCAGTTCTTCAGCTACGTCGTAACTACTGAATATGCCGATTTTGCTCCACTTTTTCAAAAATGGTATCCATTTTATCCGTAATAGGGCGACCAGAGCGACGTGCATCTTTGACATCAAAATTTCCGGATTGAAAACGCTTAAACCAAATTTGTGCTACTCTCACAGACACTGCACTAGTTCTATAAACATCGCAAATTTATTTCGCGGCTTGCGTTGCATTTTTACCTTTTTTGTAGTAAAATTTTAAAGTGTCGAATTTCTTCATTAGATTCACTCATCTTGACAGTACGAAAAACAAATGAAAATCACACATTTTCCTAATTTGAATTTGGAATTATGTTCTTTAAAATTTAAACTTTCAATGCTATCAAAACCAGCCAGATACAAACCGTAAAGCCAAAGAGATTTTATTATAACTTTATACCTATAAAATACGAAAAAACTTTTTCCCCGACCTATTATTTATGCACTAAACAGAACCACAATGGAGCGCTGGTTGTATATAAAACAAACAAAAGAAGCGCGTTGCTTGGAACCGATGACGTAGATATTCGAGGTCAAGGTTGTGGAGTCTCTCGTGCATTCATCAGTGAAAGTTTTTATCACCAGTGAGTCACTTTGCTGCTTGAATTTCGAATGCTAGGCTGTGGGCACGAAACCAGCGGCGTGGAGCGGTGACCTATGATAACGTGAAAAAACCGGCCAAGTGCGTATCAGACTACGCACAATAAAGGGTTCCGTAGTTGGGATGAAATTATCCCAAGAACAAACTTAACATTATAGTTGAAAAATAATCTACAGGTAAAGAACTTTTTTCTGTATTTTTTTCAAAAGGCTCAGTCTTTTCGGAGATAAGGAGGGGGGGGCGATGGTCAATTTTCGTCTATTTTCTTAAATAACTTTAAAACAATTTATTTTAAAATTATCAAAAAAAAAGTATTTGAGACCCTTATATGCCCTTTTATTTGATATGTCACACGGTACAGTTTGCAAAACTTTTTTTTTTAATTTTCTTATTTGCCCCTTAAAAGTGACACCCATATTCAAAATTCATTTATTTACTTTACCCGTACGTGTTTGGGTCACAGAAATCCACAAAGTTTATTCATTACTAGCTGTTGCCCGCGGCTTCGCCCGCGTGGATGTCAATATTTACCTATTTGAACCAGGATTTTATGGGTTTAAATTTTTTTGCACGGAACCCTAATTCTTTTTCTAAAATAAAACTTGCTTAAGTTACTCCTTATAACATTCTCAATTGAGTAAAGCCTCTTACAGACAGAGGCGATATCGCGAGCGTTAATGCGATATTATCGTGTCGCAGCACCGCTACGCGACACGTCGCGACGCGATATCGCCTCTGTCTGTAAGAGCCTTAATTCGTCATAGTGTACTTTCTAGCTAACGTAATTCGTACTTTTAAACTTTATGAATACAGTACATCGATATTTTAAACTTCGAAGTTCAGTAATACAGTCATTATTTTGACATTACAAACAGACACTTAAATTTTATTTTTAAGTAGGACAGTACCCAAAAAAAGAATGACTCCCACAGAAAAAAATTGTGTCAAATAATTATAAGCAAATACCACACACGAGTAGAGATGACACATTTACTAAAAACAAGCTCTCGTAATAACACTTCTAACATACATCTATAAATAAATGTCTTCAATGTCACTCATGTGTATATGTAGGTACTTACTTTTTTTTTTTTTGACGGTGGTAAATCATCAAATAACTTCTCCCGCTCTGGGTGGAGCGGAAGGGCGTGTCAGACTTTTACTGACTAAAACCCACCCGTGTTCCTTCAGTTGCCTATGCCAGGGCCGCGGTATCTTCTTAAAACTACCCGCGACCCCAGCGGCAGGTACTTACTTAAGATTGTAATTTATACCTACTTTAACGATATAGGTACCAGCACAAGAGTAGATAGCAAACAAAGAATACACTTGATTCAAGGCAAACAAGCCATGACATTCAGCACTACTACACACCGACATCGTTAATTCCACGTGGATCCTCGTTTACATCATGTATAATCTCGTCTCCGTCCCTTCGTCTTTTAAATACGTCATCATCAACTTATTTACATTGCAGCATGGTCTTCTTTTTCCATACATCTCTATTAACCGTCATCTCCGAATTTACTCCCTTTCTTTTATCGTGTAAAGTTTACACGATCCATCTTTGAAAGACAATGAAAGCTGAAATATTTATTCAATGTCGCATTTCTTCCTACTAAGACTTGTGGCTAAGTAATAAAAACTGCATGGGTCGATCGATCAGATTACGCTCCGCTTGCCACGGTCGGTACGTGGATGGGTGATCTCAAGACCCCTCCTCCGCCACTGAAATCACGCCGTTGGTCCCAGCTGTCATTCATGGATCGGTGACAGTTGTTACGGGTCGTCAGAAGCTCGAAATTCTGACAACCAGTCTTACCAATACCAGTATTTTACATGCATGGAGCGGTTGCCTATCTGAACTCCACAACCCAGTCACTGGGTAACACGATACTCCTTGGTAAGACTGGTTGTCAAGCTTTCGGGCTTCTGACGATCCGTAACGACTGTCAAAGATCCAAGTATGACAGCCGGCCAACGACTTTACGTGCTTTACGGTATAGGTATGTAAAAATGGTCACCCACCGCGGCAAGCGTAGCTTAACCTGATCGATCGACCCGTGCGGCTTTCATTACTTAGCCACGAGGCCCTTTCGGACGTCGTGTATTCGATGCAATTTATTAGTTGATACATTCTACTTTTTTCATAGCTTAGTGGGTATTGAACTGATATTTATGTGAAATGCGAGCGGAAGAATCCGTGTTAAATGGATTGAGCATGAGCAAATCGGTGTTGCAAGGCTTAGGTGCATCGACATTCCTAGCATCATGCAATATATCTACATAAGTCGGGTTAAAGAGCACAACTGCATTCGAAATAACAGGCTTTCCTGAATAGGAAGATAAACTATTCTCTTTACAAAGGTGGTTAATATTACCGGCTTCCCAAGATTTGCAGTAGTTATTTGGAAGTAGAGCCATTTGTGAATGGGATCATCTGGCTAAGTGATACTATCATTATTAATTAATTTAATTTGATTCTGATTTAATTTTTAATTTAATTTTGTTTTGATTATTTTATTTTCGATTCTAATTTTGTTTTTTAATTTTATTTTAATTTTGATTTTGAGATTGATTTTAATTTTAATTTTTGTTTTGGATTTTAGATCTGAGTACTAAGTTACTAACATAGATTTTGTAAGTGTTAATACTAACATGATATGGAAATCTTCAGAAATAAATGTTTGAATTTGAATTTTGAATTTGAATTATTGCTGTCAAGCAGTATTCTGGTACTTATTAATGTTTTTACTATGAAGATCAAATTACAGGCATTTAAATTTTTACTAACTTTGATATGCACTACACTCACATACTCGTACAACACTCCCACATGCACAACATTAAACACTTACTTTTTAATTTGTTACTATTGTTTAATTTTTACTTTTCTATTTTTAATATTTTAAATACTATTTTAATTTTATTTGTTTGTAATCTGGAACGCTGTTGTCTCCCTCTTGGAGGTGGGCGTTAATAGCTGGACACTGGTTTCTAACTATAGCAGCTACAAAATAAATTTGTTAATATTATTCTGTTCCAATAATGATTATTTCATTTGATTTGATTTGATAACATTTCTTAAAGTCCTCTGTTTCTATCTTTTCACAGTGGTAACTAATTTCTGTTAAAATTGGCTGCTCAGTTCTTTGCCGAGTTTTTAAGACTTAATTTAAAATTATAATGACTTGTCATTCTAAAGGACACTATCGAGAAGGTCAATGTTGAAGTAAAGGACACCCCTATAATAAATAAAAATCTAGTGATTAATTTGAAGTTTATTAGCAAAAACAAAAGAGTACATGGCCTTAGTTTCTTCCTCCCAGGATGCATTGTTTAAAAACTAGTCAGTTGTGTTTCAGGCAACTTCTGGTTTTGCATCTCATCTGTCTATCAACCTTGATGGTTGCGGAAACTAGTATCAACCAAACCTTTTGATTACACGGTAAAATAAAATATGAGGTTATGTGTTGCCCCTACAGATTATTCTCGATTTTGACAATCAACAGGTGTGATCAGACATAATTGAGTAAAATGAGTAAGCAACAGACGACGATATACGTACTATTTTTGTAAGCAAATCTGTAAGAAGCTTATAGATCCTATTGGTCGTCAAAACACAGCATATCGAGCGACAATAACGATTCTGAAAAATCGAGCAAATCTGTAGGCACCTATATAGCATACAATTGAGACCGTATTGCAAAACCTGCACACATAGAAACGACAGAAACGAAAAATGTAACAATCATTAGTTTTCTTGCATACAACATCAGATCGTTTATTAATAAATAAAAGTACTTAATAAAGTTAATTTTCGTGTGTTCAATTATATTAATAAAATATTGACCCAGAATTTATTTAAATTTTACCAAACAAAAACCTATCGAGAAACAAAAATTATTTGTTTCGTCTTCGACTGTCGGTCGAATAAGCGTTTTTGGTGGGACTCTACAAACTAAACGGTAGTAGAAAATTATTATAAAACAAATAAGTTGTACGCATTTCCAAGTACACAAAGTTCAAAAACATGATCTATAGCGCGGGCTTACTCTGCAAGGTAAGCAGAAGACAAATCCTTACCACTTCCACTGGGTACTATATCCAAATTGTGAACGAAACCATAGCGCAATTCAGAATTCCGGTCTCTACTAACAATGCCATCTATCAAGTTTTGAAGCAAATGAAGAGGGTTAACTAACAACGCTGTATAACGAGATTCGTAGCAAACTAAGGAAAAAAACTCTGAAGAAAAAAATCTGTTCTACGTCGTTCTGTCTGGTTACGGTCCTATTTTCAGTGGAGCCCGTAAATTCCGCGAGGATTTTTCCGCTTGGTGTGAACTGACCCTAACATCTGCTCATGAACCTTCAGAACTTCATAACATTTACATTTATACATAAAGACGTTTATGTGTAACTACACTACCAACAACAGTTGACCCCGTAATCCGCTTTACAGTTATTTTAAGAATTTTTTTTGGATGGTATTTAAAAGTACTTCAATTTATTCCCATTTCATTTACCTAATTTTGCCTGTGTTCCACCAAATATACTGAATGTGCACCAAAATATGTTCATTAAAATATGTCATAACGAGCATCTATTGGATATGGCTTTCGGCGGCCGCTGCCGCGGCACTGCTCGCTTCGCTCGCTCGCCGTCGCGCGTTAACGGTCACTGTTCTAACCTAACCTAACCTAACCCAAATGATTCTAACCCGAATGATTCACCAATGTGAAGTTTCGGACGCGCGGGTGTTTTGTGTAACATTCAGGAATATTTGGTGCACGATCAGTATTTTGATGTACGGATAATATTTTTGGTGAACACAAAAATACTATCCTTTTTTTTGTTTTCTCGTAATTAATCAATTCCGCATCAAAATCCGTTGCGGAGTTCTAAAGATCTAAGCATACATATGGACAGACAGACAGCGGAAAGCGACTTTGTTTTATACTATGTAGTGATAGTGACAATGCCATGCTCGGTTTTCAGTGTTATCAATTTATCTTTGGGCCGTCATTTTATTGGCTACTGACCTAACCAACAACTTGGAAGCGTTCTTGATTGACCTTTTAAACATTTTGTAAAAACCTGTTAGAGTCAAAAACTTTGATTTGGGGGCAAAAAACAGTTTAGCTAAGCTGAGATGAACATGATTTTTTATTGAACGTCGCGACTTGATGTAATCTTTTAAAATTATACCTAGTCTATTACTGTGATGACGTAGTCTCGTTTCAAATTAATAATAGAACTAGAAAAACAAATGACAATAAAAAGACCCATTTGTGAAAACAATTGAATGTTTTCTGGCAACTAGATTTCAGTTAGGATACTATTGTGCCTCGGGAATACTGTTATGCGAACACGATGTGTTCCAAATGTTTTAATTTAGTATTGTTCTAATTATAATGCTTGCCGGGGTTTCTGTTTACACGGTACAACTGTAGATACTATTTATCAACACAAATTCTCACATCACCTCTAAATATTCGTTACATATAGTTACTTTAATCTTTGTTGACATAGGAATTAGATTTGTCACCTTTAGTATCAACATATTCAATGAGGACAATGACACGGGAAGCCGTTTTAACAAAGAGACTCAGGTATTCAACTGGGATAGGTACTTTATATAAGCTAGAACTAACGAAATTTAAATTTTTTTTTGTTTGATTCAAACTCAAGGTTAGCTTGCAACAAAGTTCGCGATTTAATTTGTATAAATACGTATCTTGGTCTTTCCGCGTTCGTGGATCCACCAGTTGTCTGGGCTTTTTAAGGCTCTTACAGACAGAGGCGATATCGCGGTCGCGACGCGATATTTCGATATTATATCCGTAGAAAAATATCGCGTCGCGACGCGATATCGCCTCTGTCTGTAAGAGCCTTTTATAGGAATAGATGACGTAACAAACAATTTAACCTATTACTTAGACCCGCTTTACTGTCTTAATTTGAAAAGTAATAATTCAATGTTATGTTAACATAATCTTCAAAGAAAATGAAAACAATATTTCAGCTTTGTTCTTTCGTTTTTTCTTTGGAATGCCAGCAGAAATATAGACAATCGCATATACGAGACACCTTTGTGTCTTGTACATGCGATTGTCTATCTTTCCTTACATTACCTTGGTCTTGTCTTATCTTGTGTTGTGCACCTTTGTATTGTATATCATGAACAAGGCTAGCGAGACGTGGTCATTTGATCGACAATAGGATCAAATTCAAGACAAGGACTTTCCCTCGACTCATTGACTTTCAGATCCATGCCATTTTGTAGCATAGTTTCACCACGAACTTGCTAACAACACGACTAAAGATGTTTGATTCACATACGATATACAAGTATTTACATATCTGTTTGAATGCGAAATCTAAACAATTTGCATGCACGAACGTGTGTCTAAATCAAATTATACAAGATATTGGCACCTGTCCTTACATAGTTCGCCTGGGAAATCGAAGAATAGATCAGTAGCTTGAACTTAATGATCAATGATAATTTCAAAAGTAACAGCAATTTATGATTTAAAAGAGCTCTCTCTAACTCTAACTACCTTTATGAGGTAAAGAGCTCATAAAGGTAGTTAGAGTTACTACTGTAGCTTCCGATTTCGAATGGTTTGCAAAATACAGAATACTGTAAAAGTGCACTGGCTACATAAATTCAGTAATATCAAGCAACATTTACATAATGAGGTAATAAACACTTAACAATCTGCTGACCAAGTAAATAATATACAGTCTTTGCAAAAAACTCAAGAACATTTATGCACGTTTTAAGGCTCTTACAGACAGAGGCGATATCGCGTCGCGACGTGTCGCGTAGCGGTGTTGCGACGCGATAATATCGCAATATCGCTCGCGATATCGCCTCTGTCTGTAAGAGCCTTTAATCCATTGGCGAATCCATAACCTCCAATTGCATACAAACGAATTTGTTCGAAGACTGTTTTCTCTGATCCAACAATGGTAGACAGTGGTCCACTTAATGGACGAAGTGAAATAAGGGTCAGTAGAAAGCTGACTATAAACGCCGTGAATATTTTAATGTTCGATCGTTCGTTTACTGTCAAATATTGCTACTAGATCGTCTGTCTCTTCTTCTTTATCACCTGTACTGATTTCACTATTTACAGTATCTACTGATAAAGTAAAACCTATTTAGATTTTTAAATCATCATTAGCTACTTTTGTTTGCTGGTTTTGAACCTTCAATGCCTCCTCCTTCAATCTCTAGTGTACACCGGTCCTTATCTCGAAGTTATCTCATGTCTCTAGTTAATCTTTCTTGTTTTAGCTATAAAATTAAATCTGTGTCAAGTTTTGCATTAATTTGCAGCAAGTTTTTGTATGGCCTACAGATATATAGATATTAAGTTGATTCACTTAATTTGTGTGCATTTTATTTGCTTTCATTGTATTCCCACTCTTGTCGAGTTGTCAGGAAATCCTAGTATATTGAAGTATGGAATTCTATGAGTGTGAAACATCTATTTAATATTCTTGTCTTTGGGAACCATAGCGTGTAAACTGTCTGTCATAGCGTTTGTAACATTTAATTGTGGGAATTGGATTCTTTTGTAAAATACGCAAACCATGGCGAGCGTACCTCATCATCATTATGGTTGCGCAAATTGTAAATGAAAAAGTGCGTTAACAGAATGACCGTGGAAACAAAAATGAATAAAAATGAAATGAATGTGTTGAAGACAACATACACGATCGACTCATTTCGAACGTTGTTGAACCTTCAAAATGGTTTTTTTTTTTTTTTAATTCTTTATTTAATTAGGGACTTTTATAATCGCAATGCGTATGACAGTCCCATCGTACCCTAAATACATACTACTACAGCTTACATTTGGGTCATGAACCTGAACAGACTCTTCGCATCATCACCATTTGGCTGAGACAGGATTTTATGGAATGTTACTATTTCAAGTCGGTTCAAGCTCAATACCTCGAACAGATCTTTCCTACTAGACTCATATCGAACACAGTCCATCAATAAGTGATGTAAGTCTTCCACAACTCCACACTCCACGCAATTAGGCGAGTTAATTTTTTTCATCATGAACGCAAACTTATTACATGGAATGTGTCCAGATCTGAATCTATGAGCTGTAACAATTAATTTTCTACTTAAATTGCTATTCATAAACCAGGGCACACGAAAAGGCTGACCCTGCATGGTTTTATACCAGATCCCTTTTTCCAATGATCGTTTATCAAAATACTCCTTCCAATCTTCATAACACTTATTTTTAAATTTAGGTAAGACTTCTGCATAATCTAGACAAAATGGTTTTGCATCATCAACTAAAGTTTAGTCAACCACCTTCGATATCTCTAAACCTGAACACAAAAACAAATTAGTCATCATTTACAGGATTACTCATAATTTTACCTTATTCCTTATAAGTCTGACTGTGTAATCATCATCAACTAGAATGTTAGGTCTTCCTATAATACTTTGTTTTGAGTTAGGTAACTGCGTATTCTGTATATAGGGTAACTAGTAATTAGTGATTATACTCATGACAACAAACAACTTTTACTATGGGGCCAAACCTAAAATTTACTTTTCCCTACATTTTAACGAGTTATGCGAATACAAATTGAGAACACCTGTTTTTTTTTCGTCATTTTAGGTTTGGTCCCATAGTAAAAGTTGTTGGTTATCATGGATACCATCACGTGTTTAAGTATCGGTCACTAACTACCAGTCACCCTGTATATAATAATAAGTACAATATTTTAGTTATTTCTTACTATTTATTATGTCATTATGTCTTATATCAATGTTATTGTATTAAAAAGATAGTAAAGGTATGTGAAATGATTGAGATTTTCCGACTTAACCCAAAAATTATTGGGTACCTACACATCTTCCTAGATACAGACGACAATGTACATATTGTTGTAAATGTTATAGTTTTACCAGAATTTGAGAACAAGACTTTCTGTTTTTGCCTATATAATGTTATCTTCTCACGTTTGACATGTATCTTATACGACGACAAATCAGTGCCCCCAGTAAAAAAGGGAACAACTCAAATTCGTCCCTTTTCAGGAGAGGCAAAAAACAACACTTTTGATGTTTTTTAGTATTTCGCAATTAAAATCAAAACTTCTTTTAAACTTACATTGTGTGTAAAAAATAGCCCTTTCATTTAACGGAAATCATTCCCACATTCAGTCACTCCTACTATATATTTTTTTAGTTTTTCTTCAGTTGTTCCCTTGTTAACGAAGTAATAATGACATAACGTTATTTATACTTGTCATTTTGGTCGTATTTAAAGTAATATTACGAGTTATTGCCTTATTATATAAATGCTTAAGACAGATATAACGACATGTTTCCTTCTGCTATCGATGTCAAGGATTTAAATAACTATCAAAAAATGTATAATTAAAACAATAGTCTATGAAATCTTACATTTATTTAATAAATCAACGCTTTAAATGAAATATTTAAATTTTACTCGCGGTCCTCTTCATTGCCTGGTGTAAAATTTAAGTCAGACTCGTCTTCTGCTCTTTCCGATTCAGAATTCAGCAAATTCATTTAGAAATCTTGACATTATGTCTTTATTTAGAAGTGTCATTATATCTCGTTTTTTCTCCACGCTTATTGGGAGAGGTGTATCGGAGATGACACTCAATGAAATGCTATATGATGACGTATCGGATCTTTGTTGGTTTGCAACTTTAAACATATTTATTGACACTTGCATTAAGAGCGTTGGCTCACTACGGCATTTCATACAAATTTTCAAGTCCCTTTTTGGCTCTTCCATGTCTTAGGAATGAAATTTGTTTAAAATCATCAATTTTATCATTTAGATTGGCTTTTTGATATTCCTGCATTGTATTTTTTTTGTTGTTGTTGCATCGCATATATAGATTTTTTTTATTATTTTTTTTTCCTCTTTAATTTAGTCTGTGCTAAATAAATGTGTTTTCTTTCTGTTTCTTTCTTTCTTTATAGTTGACAACCAGCTGTTGTCAACTATAAAGCCAATCTAAATGGTGAGATCGGTTTGTGTGTTTTTGAACCAGCTTAATATCCTGCCAGTGTACGTTTTATTTGTTGGTATTGATGATAAATAATAATTAGGTTCTATCAGCTTTAAAATAATTCTAAGAGGGATATCAAAAACAGTAAGGTATAAGTTTATAGGCATCTATAAAATGCATCGACCTATTGGTACATTAAATCCATGTAACTCATACCAATAACGTTTTTTAACAAAGTTTACTAAGTGGGAAGGTACCTACTACTACTAAAAAGTTTGGTTTCTAGTCCTAGGTTGATATAATATGAGGATGCCACAGTTTAAATCAAAGTAATTCCATAAAATACTTACAATTTCAGATAGTGTTAACACTAACTTAGTAATTTTTCTGCCGCGTTTCGTTTTGTTTTTCCACTATGAAGATAACAAACACTACACTCTGACCAAACGACGGAAAGTTCGAACAACAAGTGTCAAAAATCAATTACAGTCTTAATGATCGCTTTAACTGAATAATAGCTTAAAATAAAATGATATTATATCACTTTTAAAAGTTTGTCTAGAAAACTTAAATTGAATACGCATAAAATAAAATTATCTCAATAAATGAACCAAAGTGAAAATTTTTACTTCAGTTCATTTATTGAGAAGCTGGACCTATGAATTATATTTTATAGTTCAGAATCGTACCTTGCACATCTATCCATAATTTATTATTTGTAGAAAATTATTCGTAGAAATGCAGTTGGTCCCTTTCAAACATGCTTACCAAATGGATTATCTGCATTTATTTCTTACTGTGTTTAAAAAACTTTGGCACTACATGAGTTGTGTCTTTTTGTAATTAAATTAACTGTGTTCATGCCTTTGCGTTCGATTGTGTTTTGGGATTTCTTGTAGATGTGTCTATTAAGCACTGAAATTTTCTTGATATCGATGGATGTGCCTTTACAAGCAGTTGAGTTATGCCTTTGATAAATTAGAAAAAAACAAGTTAGGATTCAGCTAAAGTTATGTCCTTTTGATATGTTATGTAACAGAACACGTAGATTACAATGGTGCTATAAAAACAAAAGGGCATGACTCGACTTATTCCGTTTTTGACTGGAGGCACTGAAATGTCTGTTACCGACTTGATTAAAAATAAATCAACGGGCTCTCAGTTTTCCGATTTCGCTTCATTTCTCGGTCATCATGCTATTTCATATTCTTTTTAACTCTAATAATTGGCTTTCCGTAATCTCAAAATTGTGCCTTATTACCTACTAGCTTCTGCCCGTGACTTCGCCCGCGTTAAATTTCTTGTACCAACCCTGACGCATCGCATCGCTCGGCTCCTAAGGGCCCTAGCATGATGTTAAATAGACTCTATCCTTCCGCATCGTCTGCCTGCGCTATTACTTCGCGCTCGGCTCCTAAGGGCCCTAGCGTGATGTTAAATAGACCATATCCTTCCGCATCGCCTGCCCACGCTATTACTTCGCGCTCGACTCCTAAGGGCCCTAGCGTGATGTTATATATCCTATATCCTTCCGCATCACCTGCCCGCGCTATTACTTCGCGCTCGGCTCCTAAGGGCCCTAGCGTGATGTTAAATAGCCTATATCCTTCCGCATCGCCTGCCCGCGCTATTACTTCGCGCTCGGCTCCTAAGGGCCCTAACGTGATGTTAAATAGCCTATATCCTTCCCCATAGCCTGCCCGCGCTATTACTTCGCGCTCGGCTCCTAAGGGCCCTAGCGTGATGTTAAATAGCCTATATCCTTCCGCATCGCCTGCCCACGCTATTACTTCGCGCTCGGCTCCTAAGGGTCTTAGCGTGATGTTAAATAGCCTATATCCTTCCGCATCGCCTGCCCGCTCTATTACTTCGCGCTCGGCTCCTAAGGGCCCTAGCGTGATGTTAAATAGCCTATATCCTTCCGCATCGCCTGCCCCCGCTATTACTTCGCGCTCGGCTCCTAAGGGGCCTAGCGTGATGTTAAATAGCCTATATCCTTCTGCATCGCCTGCCCGCGCTAATACTTCGCGCTCGGTTCCTAAAGGCCCTAGCGTGATGTTATAGCCCTCCTCAAGAACTGGGTTATAACATTCAAAAAGATTTTTTCAAATCCGACTGGGGTAGTTCCAGAGATAGCGCGTTCAAACAAACTAACAAAAAAACAAACTCTTCCGCTGTATTCCACCGACATTTTGCACAATGCCATCTATGGGTAAATTGATAAAACGTCCGCTCTAAACATGTTTGCTCAAGAGGAACCGGTATGAATTAAAGTTATTTTGCGTTTTAGTAATTTTATAGTATCTCCGAAACTGTATGACCAATTGCCATACTGTAAAACTTATCTCCATGATGCCATGTACTGGCCAAATCTTATCTCCATGATGTCCTTGTGATCATAAAATATCTTATTTTGATAAGGATTAATGTTTTGTTGTTTAAATAATCATCCAAACGTAAGTATGTCTAAAAATACTTTTTTAAAACAATAAAAGATGTATAAAAGATAAAATATAAAAGATAGAAATATGGTGTCGCAGACTTTTTTGTAGAATTATTTAAGACGGACCAGAATGCCATACATTGTTCTCAATTATAAACAACCGTTTAGGCAGCGCATGCAAAAAAGTCTGTTTAAAGAGTTATTTCTTTCCGACTTGTTAGACAAAACTTGTGATAGCTCGGCTAATATGCATGATATAAATATAATTTATAGCCTATAGCGCTCAGGAATAATGTAGCTTTCTACCAGTGAAAAAAATTTTAGATTTGGATCATTAGTTCCGGAGATTACCCCCTACATACAAACTTACAAACTTACATACAAATTTTACCTCTTTATAATATTAGTATAGAAGTATAGATAGTATAGATTTTAGCTGGGCTGGTATCCGCAACTCCACGACAATGCGCGTATTTTGCGTATCATAGTCATTTGACTCCACATTTTCCTAGACAATGACGGTAGAATATATCCATTTGCATCCTGTGTACTATGTAAATATGACAATTTGTTAACAATGCCTTCGGTCCGAGACCGCAAACTGTCGGAAATTATCATCGGTTCAATTACAGCTAATCGGCCGGCCTTCGCTCATTAATGAGGTATCATCATTCATTCAGTTCTCGGCCGGTCACGTTTCTGCAGTAATTATTATGAACACAAAATACACACATCGCTTCGTCACGGTTCTGAGCACTAAAGATGAGACAGTAAAAAAGTATAATTTGGGATCACATTAAAAAAAATATAAGCTTTCATTTTTAATCTTACGTGTTACTTCGTCATGTTATTTTTGTTGTTAAATAAGATATTTGATTTCTTTAGGATTCAAAAGATCAGGAAAATATGGCTAGTAATTGCATCCAAAAAAAAATTCGGTACAAGTCCTTAAGAACACCTGCCTTAAATATTGTTTTCCTCTATTACTCAGACGTCAGCGATAATTTTCCTCACAAAAATGCATTTTGAAAGTACAAACTGACCGGTGACTCAAAAAATTTACTTTGTAGATAATTAGCGTTTTGGGAAAGCATAAAGAACACCTATACTCCGGAAATTAGACCATTATTATCAATCACCCGTACTTTTACGAGTACTTTTAGAATTGCAAAAGCCAGTTCGAAAATAATAACTATAAAATTATTCGCTAAACCAACCGCATTTCCTTTAATTATATCCACTATTATGTTCAAAATAGAGACGTTAATAGTAATAGTTTACGGGGCACATAGAACGTAACCAGGTACCATGAAATGTGACGTAGTCATTACATAAGCGACATCTAATGAGGATGGTGGGATAACCTCAGTCGAGAAAAAATATGTTGCAATGTTGTGGTACAAGTCATGTGCTCGTGATTTGAAATAGGAAATGATTAAAGCCTTGAACATCAGCCGATTTGATAGTGCCACTGAGTGTTTTAAATTTGGATCTATTTTTTCGCTTTCGCTGTTTGGATTCTTGGGGTAGTCTTTGTCTCTTGGCTGATGATGTCAGTGATAACGATTTAATCTACAGTCTGATTTTTAATTCCACGGAATTCTGACATTTCAGAAGTGTTGCCAATACTACAACGGTCCTAATAAAAACGGAACGCATTTAAGCGAAATTAAAACAAAACCTTTCTTGAATATAAGGTTTCAATTAGAAAAACTAAAACTTAAAAATTGACTGATAATTTTAAAATGGTAATCAGATTTTTTACTATCACATTATTGAAGTTACGATAGTTAGTAAGGTAATTATTTTTCTTTCACAGGAATCCCTGTCCAATAATGCATAGGTTACAAACCTTTTTTAGGAATATATTTTTGTTTGTAAAATCATCGCTTCTTGTAACTACAGACAGACAACGATGATGATATTAGTGATAATGATACCTAAATGAATATTTAAATTTTAAAAAATATGTTCTTTTACGCTTTTTTCCATTTAGCCATATATAAAATTAATATTTTAATTAGTGTGCATTGAATGCACAGAACAAACACTATTTACATTGTCATATAGTTTACTTGATACCATTCTCTTTCATATTTTGTTATTTTAAATCCCAAAAAATTGTAGTAATTTTCAACTTATAAAAAGGACAAGACAGAAAAAAGGTTTAGGATATCTGAAGTGTCAAAAAATTACTGCTGTCAGAATTCCGTCGAATTAAAAATCAGACTGTAATCAAGTTACCAACTGTTTTTAATTATGATGTCATTGCATATATAGGTACTTCCATTCTATCCCAGGTCTTACAAGATTGCAGTCAAACACACATCTTATCTTGTGTATTTTCCTCTTTATGCACTATTTCTTGTTTTTGATAGATGGTTTGGCTAGAAGACAATTAAATTTTTTGGTTTGGTTATCCAATCCACTGATATATGTACAAAATGTATATTTACAAACTCCACAATTGCTTTATTGTACACCGGATGAATAAATTCATTTGATGTTTATCTACCTTTGATCAGCGGATAATGTTCGCAACGAGTTCAGCAAAGGGCAATGGTAATGAATCCATTTGATTTAGACAGTTTTTATTATTGCTCGTTGCTCTATTGGGAACCGTAAGATCATTGAATTCTTCATTTTGTGGTTTAGTTTCAGGCAGATCATGGTCGATACCTAGATATAATCAATGTTCTGTGATCTACAATTTTATTTGGTAAGTCCTATGTCCGACATTCCTTCCACACTGAATAATGCTAATGCTGCTTATAATTCTTTACTTAGCGCGATTAAGATGAACCCTAATTTATTCAAATACCTAAATAACTTCTTCATTTTAATGGAAAAACCATATGGTAAGATTATTATTTCTTATCTTCAACAACACTCTTTTATTTCGTTCGAAAATATCAACGGAGTTTACGATGACACTGAATTTTGTAATACTTACGAATTTACGCAGACATAATATTGTAATATACTTGGCACAGAATCAAAATACATATCATCAGGTTTCTCTTGAATGCAGTTTTCGAGTGGCATCGTAAGGAGGTCATTCAACCGCTGAAGCATGTCTTTGTTTAAAAGTGGCATAATTATATTCAGCCCATAGAAATTGCGTCTCTTATATCTATCTATCTCGCTGGCTTACTTCATGCGTTCGTGTGCTAAACGAAAATAGTTTGTACCGCAGTAAAACAGATGCTGCACGGGATCTCATAGAACCTCAGTGATCCACCAGGTTCAGATCTACCAAGTACCAAGTTCACTTAGGTTTCATCATCATCATTGTGGATGCTTCATCTCTTTAATTTTTCTCTTCTTTGTTAGCTGATCCATTGGCTGGTATGGTATGATCCTTGAAAATTCCAACCGGTATATTTTTTTTAATATATTTAATAATAGTAAACGTATATACTTTATGTACTACTGCTATTTTATGTAGGTACCTACTTGTTATACCAATCTTGAGATGTAACTTATCTCAAAAATGACAATGTGTTAAAGGTCACATTGTTCAAATGTCCTACAGGCTATAGAGTACCTAAACAATTGAACCATTCACTAAAAATCTGCGTTTTGTCAGTGCTTTAACTGATGAATACTCGCTGGTCTTTTATGTTTGAATAATGACTGAATACAAATTGTTTTACGACTTACGTGTTGTCACTGCGATTACGTAGTGGCTGTCACCTGCTTCACTATTCCAGAGTAAGCGAAGCTAGTATGAAGCTAAACTGAACCACAGTATATATGTCATAGTCAAAGGTATGCTGTCTCTTCCCGGAATTACTGGTTTATCCTAGGTTTGACCAAATACTTCGGGCAAAACCCCGAAATAAATTTCGGCTTTTGACTAAAGTATTTTTAGTCAAACTTAGAAGTTCCTAACTTTTCAGTCAAACGTCACAAGTAAAATAATCAGTTTCAGGCTTTGCCTAGTCGATCCTCGAAGCAACACGTCGATTTCAGGGGCATCCCGAGGTTGGGTTTGGTTAGGTTCCTTTAAACCCTGCAGACAGAAATAGGAGCCCCGCGCAGCGTGGCTCCGTCGACCTGCTGACAAAAATCCAAACCCAAGCCTTACCTAGGTATTTTGAGGTTAGTTAGTTCGACTGGTCAAACCACGATTTCATTCATTTGAGTTTTGACGTTTGCTTGACCAAATTAGTTTCTCCTAGGTTTGACGAAAATTCTTTAGTCAGAGGCCGAAAAACTTCATTTGTTTGGGCTTTGACTAAGACTTCAAAACCTGAGGATTGACTGGTCAAACCTAGAAGCGCCGGAGCTTCGAGGTTTGACATATACATCATAGTTTAACTAAGACTTTCTTTGAGGTGACATTTTTTATTATACCATTTCCTGATTGGCAATGGTTAACTGCTACATTGATGACATAAAAATATAGAATTCTTTTGTTTCTTAAAAAAAATCTGTGAAGATTTAAATATCTTTTGAAGCAATGAAGCAAACGTATAGCATCGCTCCCAGTAGAGCAGTGCCTATGTAAAATAACAGCCGGCAGTCGCCTGCCATCATTATCTAGTATTGTCAGCTAATTGTCCGGAATATGGGACGGCAGCTAAGTGCCATTAACATGCTACACCCGCTTCGGTATCAGCAGGGCGGAGATTTCTTGAAAACGGTGAAAAAGGAGGTTTTTTAAAGCTGTATCTCTTTAATCCATAAATAATTTTGACATATAAATAATATATGATATTTCCAAGTCCTTTTCGCATACACTGATGGAACTCAAAACATAATTAAACATATTTTAATGCACCAAAAAAATCTTCAAACATACCTCTTAATAATCTTTAAAAGCTGTTTATCCCTTCATTAATTTTATAATTATAATTAAAAATGTACCATAAAATTTCAAATGCCAAACTGCATCCAGTGATGTATTATTTATTATTAAATAGTTAATTTGTAATTTTATACGGTTTATTTGCACTTTTACGAAATAATTTGGGTGCGCGTGAGAGTATTCTATCTCGTGCGTCAAACTAGACAGCCATAACGCCATTTCACTTACACACCGAGCTAAACCACGCTTGGATGCAGGGTCTTAGGTGATAGACTGCAATAATAATAGTTCATACTGCAGTGACATATGACACAGATTATGGGAGGCTCAGGCGCAAAACGTCTCTTTCGCAAAATGTCTACTGGTAGTAAAATGTCTCTTTCTCATAATGTCGCTTTCTCACATATACAAACATAGCTTATATATATGTTGTAAAACTTGTAAACATTTAACAAGAAATTGGAAAAAAACAAACTTTTTTAAAACTTGGCTATTTTTTTTTTCTAAGTTACTAATGCGACATTTTGCAAAAGCGACATTATTTGAAAGAGACATTTTACTACCAGTAGACATTTTGCGACAGAGACATTTTGCGACTGAGCCAATAGGGATGATGACTAAAAATTTTTTTTGTCCGTCATGTAGATTATTAAATTAAAAAATATTGGACACATACTTTTTCTTTTTTTACGTACTTAATTAAAAAATTACGGTGATACATTGAGTTAAAATATGGCATGACGTCACGCCTAGCTAGAAAGTGACATAGCGAACCCCTACTGTAAAGTACGTTAGAGCAAAAAATACGTGTCTACTATTTTTTTATTCTGACTCATCATCGTCTGCCTAGCCTTTTCCCAACTATGTTGGGGTCGGCTTCCAGTCTAACCGGATGCAGCTGAATACCAGTATTTTACATTGAGCGACTGCCTATCTGACTGATCGCCACAATCCACTTATTAAAAATCGAGTGAATTACTGTCGAGGGTTATCTGAGGACTTCAAAAACCGAGCTTAGGGAAGGAATTCACTTAAATAGATAATTTTGTCGATTCGATAGCTATTTATCTGAGGATCTCAGAAACCTAGTGGCATCAGTGCATTGGTGTACCGTGTGGCAATGGCATCACCGTGAAAAGTAAATATGTTGGCAACAACGAAATAAAAACCCTGTGATATATTGACCAGCAACCTCTTAAGTGGTCATTGTACTCATCATTATGAACAACTTTTACTATGAGACCAAACCTGAAATCGCGAAAAAAATCTGCTGATCACAATACATTTATCTACATCAAACTCGTCAAAATGTAGGGAGCAGCTGATTTTTTTTTCGCGATGTCAGGTTTGGTCCCCTATTAAAAGTTGTTCATAGTGATGAGTACAATGACCTCTTAAGAAGTTGCTGGTGTTTTACCAATAAACTTGAATACACGTAATAGACTTGAACTTGAACAATAAAGCCAATGAACTTTAGAAACACCATCATTTTATGAAAACGGTATCTTTCCGAATAATATCAAACATGTTTATAAAACTAGCTCAGAAGTCATAGAGGTCTTTGAGGAAAACATGTATGACTGACCGTCACATTATACGGGGCTTGCTTTATCGACCTTAGATATTATGCGAAATTATAAATTCAAAAACATGATCGTCACCAAAACACATCATCGGTTATTAGTAGTATGGTGAGCTGAAATAATGAGGTTAAACAAGATGTTTAGAAACTAGTAATGTAACTAACATTACTAGTTTCTATCTTGATTAACCTCATTATTTCATTATTTTATTTTTTATATTATTATTTAGCTGAAATAATGAGGTTAAACAAGATGTTTAGAAACTAGTAATGTAACTAACATTACTAGTTTCTAAACATCTTGATTAACCTCATTATTTCATTATTTTATTTTTTATATTATTATTTAGCTGAAATAATGAGGTTAAACAAGATGTTTAGAAACTAGTAATGTAACTAACATTACTAGTTTCTAAACATCTTGATTAACCTCATTATTTCATTATTTTATTTTTTATATTATTATTTAGCTGAAATAATGAGGTTAAACAAGATGTTTAGAAACTAGTAATGTAACTAACATTACTAGTTTCGAAACATCTTGATTAACCTCATTATTTCATTATTTTATTTTTTATATTATTATTTAGCTGAAATAATGAGGTTAAACAAGATGTTTAGAAACTAGTAATGTAACTAACATTACTAGTTTCTAAACATCTTGATTAACCTCATTATTTCATTATTTTATTTTTTATATTATTATTTAGCTGAAATAATGAGGTTAAACAAGATGTTTAGAAACTAGTAATGTAACTAACATTACTAGTTTCTAAACATCTTGATTAACCTATTATATTATTATTATATTATTTATTTTTTATATTATTATTTAGCTGAAATAATGAGGTTAAACAAGATGTTTAGAAACTAGTTTAGAGGCATGAGGAACAGGGTGTAAAGTTCACTCATCCTCTATTGAAAAGGGAGGATCCTCCGACCAGATGGGTGTTGTGTCTGGTGGGCCACTGCCCAACGGTTGATGTCGGGACGTTGTATATATGCTATATTGCGCGATGCAGGTTTGCGTGACGTCATGTCATTGATGCGTAGTTTATATGTGGCGATGTAGATGCCGCCACATCACTCCCCTCCGGAGACCGGA
Organism: Cosmia trapezina; assembly: GCA_905163495.3. NCBI lineage: Eukaryota > Metazoa > Arthropoda > Insecta > Lepidoptera > Noctuidae > Cosmia > Cosmia trapezina. The sequence goes on along the minus strand of LR991031.1, from coordinate 22,414,387 downwards.
GGTCGATAGTGGGCTGAGTCGTGTATCTTGCGATGCTTGCCAGTGCCAGTTGTGGTTCCAGTGAGTCGGAACCGGGTGCCGCATAGTTCACGGTGAGTCGGAACTGTCTGCGGTGATACCGCAGTGAGTCGGGGTGGCGCTGCGTTATGCTCCAGTGAGTCGGAGTGTACAGCGCTGGGTTGAGGCTGAAGGTGATGACCAGGAATGCGCGTCCACTGCATGCTGGTGGTCAGGATACCTGTTGAAGCCGTGGATGCTGGCTGGCTGTGTGACTCGCCGCTCGAAAGCTTGAGGAAGTGATGCTGATGACGTCACGCTGATGTAGTTGCACGAAGGCTGCGCTGACGTTCATGCTCGGGGTCACCAGTTTAGAGGCATGAGGAACAGGGTGTAAAGTTCACTCATCCTCTATTGAAAAGGGAGGATCCTCCGACCAGATGGGTGTTGTGTCTGGTGGGCCACTGCCCAACGGTTGATGTCGGGACGTTGTATATATGCTATATTGCGCGATGCAGGTTTGCGTGACGTCATGTCATTGATGCGTAGTTTATATGTGGCGATGTAGATGCCGCCACACTAGTAATGTAACTAACATTACTAGTTTCTAAACATCTTGATTAACCTCATTATTTCATTATTTTATTTTTTATATTATTATTTAGCTGAAATAATGAGGTTAAACAAGATGTTTAGAAACTAGTAATGTAACTAACATTACTAGTTTCTAAACATCTTGATTAACCTCATTATTTCATTATTTTATCACTAGTAATGTAACTAACATTACTAGTTTCTAAACATCTTGATTAACCTCATTATTTCATTATTTTATTTTTTATATTATTATTTAGCTGAAATAATGAGGTTAAACAAGATGTTTAGAAACTAGTAATGTAACTAACATTACTAGTTTCTAAACATCTTGATTAACCTCATTATTTCATTATTTTATTTTTTATATTATTATTTAGCTGAAATAATAAGGTTAAACAAGATGTTTAGAAACTAGTAATGTAACTAACATTACTAGTTTCTAAACATCTTGATTAACCTCATTATTTCATTATTTTATTTTTTATATTATTATTTAGCTGAAATAATGAGGTTAAACAAGATGTTTAGAAACTAGTAATGTAACTAACATTACTAGTTTCTAAACATCTTGATTAACCTCATTATTTCAGCTTTTATCAACTGTAAGTATGAACTCTAAACTTGAGAGCAGTGGTGGCCCAGTGGTAAAGGCCGTGACTTACGAGTTGTAGGTCGTAGGTTCGAACCTCGACAGGCGCTTTACTTTATGTGAATTATTTCATCACCTCTGGTCTCAAAACGGTGAAGGAAAACATCGTGAGGAAACCGGCATGTCCTAGAACCAAAAATTCGAAGACATGACACATCCACCAACCCGCACTGGGCCCGCGTGGTGGATTACGGCCCACTCCATCTCACAGAGGGGAGGCCTGTGTCCCAGCAGTGGGAACATTATAGGCTGAATATGCTAAGTATGAACTCTGTGATATGTTAACTCCTTAAATTCTCTATCCCAAAATTAGTGCAATGTTGTGCTTCCAGCATGAAGATATAGTACCTATCTAACAGTGAACATTTTGAAAGTAGGGAACCGAGGAACATTCTAAAACAAAAGAAAGGTCCTGAATCACTCACTCATTGACAGACTCATTAACACCCAGCCCAAACCCTTGGACCTAGAAAGCTGAAAGGCCAAAAAATAAGGCCGGGATTTTAAAATTCCCATGCATGTGATATAGATATAACTCACGGGCGCACGAAGTCACCGGCAAATTGCTAGTTGTGATATTCCAATAAGTTGACTGACAACTATTATCCTCAAAGTAAAACGTCAAACAAATAGCTTTTAGAAGCATTCCAGTAAACGTTTTATTGAAAACAAATGGTTGCTATACAAAAGTGCATCAATAGAGTGTGACTGTGTGAGTAATATGGACGTCCGGCGATAAGAGACTGATAGTAGTTATCAGACCTCCTACGCGACCAACCTTTGTACTTAAATGTACCATTATCAGCCTGTCCCCTACATAGAAAGCTTTTTAATCAGAGCCTCTTTGTTGTAAGTTATTGTCCACGGAAGTTTCATTCGTTTGTTTAAACTGAGGGCTTAGTGCGAGTTTTTATAATTACTCGATCGCGTTTAAGTTAACTTTACCTTACGTCAATTTGTATGGAATAATTGTGTTTCCCATTTTAGTCACCAGACGGCGCTTATTCAGTTTCAGTACAAATTGACGTTTACGTTAACGTGATCGAGTAAGTATGAAAACTCGCACTAAGGCCACAGGTGATTTTTTCAAGTGGGCGTGGATGCCCAAATCCGAAACTATGAGGAATAGCGAAAAGTATTCAAACGAGTCTCGGGCTCGATTTTGATGAATCATTATTTCTATCCAGGAAACGAACCCGTTGATTTTGAAAAAAAAACACTGTATTTTTTTAAACATCAGACCATTCGATAGTGTCGCTAATATGGATCGAATTCAGGGAAGTAATGACATACGGCAAACTAAATAAAAGAGCGCATTTTTAACAAAATACTTTTTTTTATTTTTCAACTGATTAATTGTTCAAAATGATTTGTTTTCAATGCATAGCTGGATTCGACGTCTCAAGGATTGTATTGCATTCAGCATTACAAAATTCCTCATTGTTTCGAATTTAGCCATCAACACCCACTTGAAAAATTCACCCTGCCTGTAGTCATTACTACAGTTAATCAGTATTGGTATTCCTCTTCTACTATTCTTGTTTCAACATAAACTAAACGACAGTAAATCGCATTTAGGATAATCAGCCTATCAAAATTTCACATTTCTAGGTTCAAATGTTTGGGATGGGCGTTGATGAGTCAGGCAGGACTTCTCTTATTATTTATTAGGTAGATAGATGAATCTCAGCAACCATCAGCAAGCTTCTCCGATTTCTGTTCACCACGAAAGAAAAACAATGTTTTTTTTTTTTTTTTGTTTCTGGTTCACTTATGCTAATGCCATTATTCATTTGTTATTTTCCAGAAACAAGATAAAGGATGCTGTGGAGATTCCCCTGCTGACAAGATGTTGCTTCTGCTTCCCACTGCGGAAGGGCCTCATAGCCTTCGCGTACATAAACTTGGTAAACTATACATTTTATAAATTCGCTTTTCGTGTCCGTCTATATGGCCGCATTATTCTTCTAAACTGTGCAACGTATTTTGAAGCGGTTTTCACCATCAGAGAATTTATTCCGGAAGGTTTTTATGTATAGTACATTAATATTAAACATAAAAGAATAATAAATAAAGCTATATCGATATCTTGTAAAACCATTGAAACCGTGCGAAGAATGGGCCATTACGTCGATTCTGTAAAATTCGCATCACTTCTTCTCACTTTTTTTTATTTGACACTTTGAATCGTTCGAGTACGAAGTGAGCGTCGAAGTGACCTTACTGAATTCCACTTCTTACGTCATCTCATACTTTATCTGTCAAAATCTCACGGAAAATTTAGTTCAACTCGCTGACACGCTCGCAAGGGTAGCGTTAGGGTAAATTAGAATTATCAACCGATTTTTTAGAATGCCAAACAAGAAACTCACAGCGGATCAGATTCGAAGTTTAGAATGAGGTCTTATAGAATCACACGGCTGGTCGTTATTAGATAATATAATTACTTACTGTAGAACAATGTATTATGCCTATTGAAACTTGTCTGAGGAAATGTACTTCCTATGGCGACAAATTGTGACACTGCCGGACGACGGCAATACCTTTGTTGTTTGAATGTTTTTTTTTCAAAGAATGACACTGATTGACACCGACCTAAAAATCCATACTAATATTATATATGCAAAAAAAAGGAACTCTGTCCGTCTGTATTTGACCTTTTCACGCCTTAGCGGCTGAACGGATTTGGATGAAATTTGGTACAAAGGTAGACCATGACCTGAGTTAGGAAATATAATACTTTTTATTCCGGTAATACGCTCCCGTGGGATAATTTCCGACCTAAACGTAGCATAATCTTTGCAGCATGACCAACGTATTGTTAATTGCGTTTTGTTTTCTATGAGCAAATAAAAGGACGATTTGCTGTTAACCCGTAAAAGAATAGAATAGAAAACACAATTTATAGTTTTAAATCCTGTAAAGGTTACAACTTTAGAAAACCTACGAATTAGGGACCTGTTGGTACCTACTTGCCCATAGACTACAACATTTATTTATAGTTGGTGTTAAGTACAGTGCGTTTCAACTAAGAATAGGATGACCTTGGCGCCATATTGTGAAGATTTAGCAAAATAGCATCTCGTTTACACATTTTCAAAATCAGTGACATATTTTAACAAAAACAAATTCCAAAACAGAACTAAAATGGATAAGGATAACACTACAAAACTTTGCAAGTCTTAGATTTCTAGCTTCAGTTGACAGTTAGAGGTCATTGACTTTCCTATTCTTAGTTGAAACGCATTGTATATCTGATGTGGATAAAGACGAATAACCGACTTTTAATGATTTAAACGAGTAGAACAAACTTTGAACGAGTAGTGTTAATGATTTGAAAAAAATATATGTTAAATTAGAGCATTTTTTTAATAACTCAATATGTGAATATTTTAGATTATGTTTACATTTTAGAGTGTAATTAATTTGTGAAGTTATGTCTAACGCGAATAAAAAACTGAGAATCACGCAAAAACCATCAAGCGTATTTTTATGAACCTTCACCATTTCAAAGATAATTTAAGTATGTATCTTTTAGTATAGGTACGTGTTTTAATAAAATACCTTTTGTTTTATGTGTAATAAATTAATAATGCGTCAAATTTGGGACATCGCTCCTTGACGGGCGAGTCCTATTACTGGCTGGACGTACGACGCGTTGCGTGAGCTCAGCACAGAACAGGAAAGCTAACCACTCAAGGCCGTTGGAGGAGCAGAGTTTGAAACTTTGATCGTGGCTCTGCGTATCAATTTTATTCTATCAATGAAACGTAATACACATCAGATGTCAGACCGCTCAAGTTACACCACTACGGTTATTATAGCCTTATGTTATAATATGTTGTATAGTCGAACAAGCTGTTTGATAACCAGGCAAAAATATTCATATTTCCATTACGCTGCCAATTTTCATTTTATTGTGTGCGTAATAACTTTTTAAGCCTATTAGATAGATATAAAAAAACCGGCCAAGTAAATAAAATAAATAAATAAATATACTTGGACATTTCACACAACGCCATCTAGTCCCAAGCTAAGCAACCTAATGCTTGTGTTATGGTAACGAGATGGCTGATAAACTACTTATATACATTTTTTTTTTGTAAATACATACTTAATATAGATAGAAATACACCCAGACTCGGAACAAATACTTGTAGGTCGTACAAATATTTGTTCCGTGCGGGAATCGAACCCGCGACATGCTGCGCAGCAGTCAATCGCTCAACCATTGCGCCAACCTTGTCGTCAAGTGTGTGTCGGACCATGCACAACGAAGGTTTCCGTAGTTAAGATGATTTTTTCCCAAATTTAACATTGTAGTTGAAAAACGAGTTCCCCATACATCGATCAATATACGTCACGGTCAATTCTCCAGCTGCAAATGTAAGTTTGTAATTGCAAAAAAAATTTTTTTTATGTGATAAAACTACAAATTAATGATTTTAGGACTTTTTCCTTTACTTGTGCTGTGAGACCTTGTTTTTTGCCAAATTTTATGATTCTAGGTCAACGGGAAGTACCTACCTTAGGTTTTGATTTATTTGCGAGTATCAAAATATGTCGCATAAATAGCCGTATTTTTTTTCTGCGTTGACCATGTATCTGATATTAATTACAACTTGATATATCCGTGAGTTCCTGAGAAAAATGGTCTTAACAGACTGACAAACAGACAGACAGACGCACAGCGAAGCGATCCTGTAAGAGTTGTTTTTTATTTTTGAGGTACGGAACCCTAAAAGTGACCATCAGACACTCACATTACAAGTTAGCAGCCTGTATAACAAATAGCTTGTTAGACTGTACTACCTTAATTAATCCAATGTCTTCTAACTTCCAGTTGCTGACAGTAGTAGTGACATGCTTTCTGTCACTTTACATCTCGTACATCCGAAACGCCTCAGAGTCGGACCAGGCCGACTTGGCTTCGGAGTTTGCGAGGCTGATCACCGATGTCATCGCCTTGCTGGTTGAGGTCGTCATGACTATCACTTTCATCGTGGCGTTGCATAGGGTGAGTGGATATTTTGATGTCTATAATTTTTGTGAGTAACATTGATTCGTGTCTTGGGTAAGGGTGTGTCAAGGGATTGCTAAACTAGTTTTTAGGGCTCATATGGAGCCTAATCGTAAGCTGATCTTTCGGCTGGTAACCAATCGAAATAATCGGGTATCACAAGCACTTGAGTTAGAGCAATCAATCGTCTATCATAAACTTATAAATAGACGATACTTATACCACTTTTGCCTGACTGTACAAATGCCGAGCGGGCCCGGACCCCTTCAAATGATCATCTAGCTCCTAAGACTTGTGAAGTGAATGCATAATGTCATATAAAACCCAGATAAACTCTTGCGTGGTAATTTTATCAATCATAAACTCCCTAGAATATTACTTTCAAATAGTTTCTTCGAATAACGAAATTAACGACAAAGTTACGGGCACTGCTACTTTTTCTGACAAGAGTTCTTCGACATCGCCTTGTTTTGATACTAACCCATCCAATTCTCAATATTCCAGAAACACGTGCTGCTAATGAAGGTGTACCTGTACTTCGAGATTGTGTACTCGGTGTTCGGCTTCGTGTACAGCCTCGCCTTCCTCACCAAGGAGACTGCCAGCGAGCTGTTCCTGGTGTTATTCCAACTCAGTAAGGGTCCTTGTGAATATTTTTTTATTACTTATATATCGGAGGAGTCAAGTAAAAGGCTTGTTTACGTACTAGTAGCGCCATCTATTAGCGTTTGAGATACCTTAGTCGATTAATCAAATCGATAACAGCTGTCATTGAGTCAGTAGTTTGAGTCGGGTTTGTCAATGTCGAAGATGTCAGTGTCAACGTTGTATCTATCAGTAGTACGTTCGTCTATTTTCGAGCTCTCTTGCTCCTGAGAGAGCGCCTGCGCCGGACGTGCGCACTGATTGATAAAGAAGCAACATGGCGGACACCAACATCGAGCACGTGGATGCTAATCCGTTTGAATATCCGACATATATCCCATTATACCCATTTCGGGTAGAACCTGATATGGCTGGCACAGGAGCGTGGGGATAGGCACAAGAATAGAGAGGCCTGTGCCCAGCAGTGGTCAAGTCGGGCTGTGGATGATGATGATGATGATGATTATGATGAAGAACTATATCAATTTAGAAGAGAGGGCGATGATGCTATTCTTTTGTTGATAATCAATGTAATTTGGTTGATAGCATTTTATGATTTTGTGGGGTCAGCGTCCAGTCTAACAGGATGCAGCTGAATACCAGTATTTTACATGGAGCGACTGCTTATCTGAGGGGCAATCACCGCACTTTTAAAAACGTTCTCATCTCAATCTCAATCTGTCAAAAATTGTATAGCGTTTACCAACATTTTTGACATTTAATTGAGATTGCAATTTTTTTTTATTTGAACGTTTTTAGGTACGAGAATTGGCCTTCTGAACTCTACAACGTTACTCGGTAATACGACACCACTTGGTAAGACTGGTCGTCAAACTTTAGGGCTTCTGACGACCCGTTACGACCGTCAAAGATCCACGAATGACAACCGGTTCACGATAATAATGGGAAAAACCGGTCAAGAGCGAGTCGGACACGCGCACCGAGGGTTCCGTTCCGATTTCTGAAAAAGTGTGCTATTTAGAGACATCGTTTTATTTTTCCTGTAATCTTTACATAATCTTGTATCACATAGAATAATTTCAAATTTTTCTCTTTGCAAACTTCGGAGATAAGGGGGGGGAGGGGGGAACGGTATTATTTAATTTATATTTTTCAGCAAAAGTCGAAAATAATGCGGCCTAAAAAATAAAAAATTGATTGAGAATGTGCACTCCACTTTTAATTTTTAAGAACCCCTTTCAGTCCCTGTTGCAAAGAAAATATAAACATTTTTATTTCTTTCTTATTTGCAAAATAGTTGGGGTAAACGTCATCTAAAACTGTTCCAAATTTCAAGTTGATAGCATTAGTAGTTCTTGAGATATCCAGCTGTGACAGACAGACAGACAGACTGAGTCACACCATAAGGGTTGCTTTTTTACCATTTCGGTACGGAACCCTAAAAATTATAACCATATTATTATTATCTTGTCTAATAACATCTTTTTGTTTTGATTCCAGTGCTTCAAATGTACCTGGTGATCCTTATCTGGAGTTCGATAGTGAAGATGGAGCGAGATGGTTCAGTAAAGTATTCAAGAGAAACGGACGCCGTATAAAATAGTATTGAAAATATTACATGGTTAGTTAATTTATAAGGGCAAAATTAGGGAGCGTTCATTAAGGCACTATAAGGCTACGCCCACTACGAATTTTAATCGTTGCGGATAATAATCGCAAATCTGTGAACAATACCAATATACAGCGGTAAAACATCGCTTGAGAATACGCTTGAATATATTTTTCGTTTGCGATTTTATTTCGCAGTTTAAAAATCGTAGTGCGGGCATAGCCTAAGTTTTGTTTAAAGGAGTGTAAATAGCAGTGAAATTTTTGAATACGGCAATATTTGTGCGGTTCGGCCAATTAAAATGGCGTCTGTAGTTATTCAAAATACGAAATTCAGAGTCTAGTTTTCTTCCGTTACAAGAACTTTGTTGTTTCTACTTCGTGATTACTTTATTGTAAACTTGGCAAAACATCGAGATATATGTTAGTTTAACATTAATGTACTATACATAAAAACCTTCTGGAATGTTGATTTCGATGCGGAACCGCATCGAAATCCGTTGCGTAGTTTAGAAGAACAACGCGGCCACACAGACAGACACGAAAAGCGACTTGATTTAATACTATTACCTTTTAAATACCTACGAAAGTATATGATATTAACAACACTGAGGTCACACCATGTGTCCTCTGTGTCGTTAATATCAACCTCTGTGTCGAACATTAAAAGTATTATCTGTGTCTGTGTCCGACACAGACACAGATAACAGATACTTTTAATTTTCACAAAACTTAATAGGTCCCTACTTTTCAAAACCATATTGTTCTTTTCATGAAGTTAGAACTGAAATCGAACCGAATCTGAAATTACAAAGTTATAAATAAAACAAATAAATGTGGCGTTTCATTTATCGGTGTAATAAAATATAGTTACCTTTATTTAGATTAAAGTACTTAATCAAGCGCTAGATTATTTTTATATGTTTTCAAGACTTCCTCTCAAATATCTGGTATATTTCATAAATATGTACTGGTTCATAAATGTAAATTGTTTATTTATTGTTTATTTTTAGCAAGTATCTATCCATTTTCAGGTCTATTTACCTCATCATCAATACCTGCCTCAGTTATACCTATTAATTTAATGGATTTTGTGTTATTGTAATTTTAATTAATACTCATTGTAAACAGTTGCTTACTTTGTGTTGTGTACTTATTGTAATTTTTATGGAAAATCCATAAAATTACAATAACTTAGGCAGGTTGATGATGAGGTAAATACACATGTAAATCGTCAAAACTATAAAGTTTAGATGTTTTTCCCTACTATTCATCTTTTGATTGTGATAATACGCACCTAAAATAATATTCTATTTTATGAAAAGATCAAAGATGAGTAGGTTTGTTCATGACCCACAATTTTATACCTACAAAACCTTGATTCTTGATTATTTGACTATTATATTTTTTTTCCACAATGTAATGTGATGAAAGGATGAATATTTTTTTTTTCTGTCTGAAGTATACCCGAATTGCTTTAGCGTGGCAATAACGGTCATTGCTTGCATATCTCTCCGTAGGAATCCAAACAATAAACTATGTATGAGTTTTTGTTATTGGAACATGTTGAAGATCACGATGGATATTGATTCAGGACGATATCGGACTTTATTTCAGTTTTTGAATGTTAGAAAATGTAGGTGGTTCAATGACCGCAATTGCCACGTTAAAGCGTTTCGGGTATAATTATGTAAACAATTAGTCTGGGTGTTTTTCTATTTAGAATATTATGTATGTATGTATTTACAAAAAAAAAATGTATATAAGTAGTTTATCAGCCATCTCGTTACCATAACACAAGCAGGTTAGGTTGCTTAGCTTGGGACTAGATGGCGTTGTGTGGAATGTCCAAGGATATTATATTATATTATAATTTCAAGTAAAATTATATTGAAAACCACGTTACATTTAAAAGGAATTGTAAATATTAAGTTTAATGTAGATTTTTTATATAATTAAGATTCTAAGAAATGTTATGCCAAATAAAAATTAATAATTAAAATTATTAAATGTTTTATTCATATAAATTTAATACTATAACTCTAATACTTGTATGATGATGAAAAATATTTACAAAGTGACAATGAAAACATAGGAACGGCGCTGAATGTTTCAACGGTATCCTACAAATATGAAGCTTTATTTACAAGAAATACAAGTAGATTGAAAAATAATATTACCTACGTAATGAAGTCATCACAATTTCAATTAAAATAATGTTATCTGATCTACAGGGTTACAGGTTAAGTCGACCAAAATTCTTTAAGAGGTGGTAGTTTCCATCATTCCTGACTGATTTGACTATGGAACCCCATACCCCAAACTTAACCGTTCTCAAGTTATGGGACATTGAAGTTTTTTTTATAAAAATCCAGATTTTTTGTCTTTTGTCCCCTTTTTTTGTGTTTTGTACCTCTAATGTTTTTGTTTTTGTATTTTTTGTGTAGCAGATTAGTTGCTTCATTATTTTAAATACAAAAACTGCAAGTAACTGTACCAACTGAGTCATATTAGACGATTGATTGTTAAAAAAAGAAATAAATTTGTGGAAAGTTTTTTATTCTTTGTAAGATATTTTAAAAAAAGTCTATGACAGTTATGCTGCAGATGTGCTTAAAAATATCTACGGTTCTTCAGCTTTCCGATAAGGTATAATACAACAGGGTATTATTGGATTTTTTTAACAAAAACATTGATGATATGCTACCAGGTAGTAGTAAAAAATAACGATACTTAAGCATCAAATTTAACTTTAGTCAGAAAACAAAATAAAACAATCCAAATAGGTAACAATTGAAGTTTATTATTCCTTTTACAGTACATGTCCCACATGTCCGCCCCTATTTCGCAGGACCTCAGAATGCAGGACAATAGGCGCTGCGAGCAACTTTACGAAATACCGTTATTTTTGCTATTACCCGGGAGTCTTTCATCGATGATTTTTCCGAGAATCCTGACAACACCGTAGCAAATTATAACTTATCGAAAAGCTGAAGAACCGTAGATATTTTTAAGCACATCTGCAGCATAACTGTCATAGACTTTTTTTAAAATATCTTACAAAGAATAAAAAACTTTCCACAAATTTATTTCTTTTTTTAACAATCAATCGTATAATATGACTCAGTTGGTACAGTTACTTGCAGTTTTTGTATTTAAAATAATGAAGCAACTAATCTGCTACACAAAAAGTATAAAAACAAAAACATTAGAGGTACAAAACACAAAAAAAGGGAACAAAAGACAAAAAATCTGGATTTTTTTAAAAAAAACTTCAAAGTCCCATAACTTGAGAACGCTTAAGTTTGGGGTATGGGGTTCCATAGTCAAATCAGTCAGGAATGATGGAAACTACCACCTCTTAAAGGATTTCGGTCGACTTAACCTGTAACCCTGTATACTCATAATATCGTAAAGTTCTGATTACTTACATGAATTCAAAAATTAGAATCATATTGACAGACTTTATGCATGCACAACTGAAATAAAATTAAAAAGTTTTAATATGATAGGTACAGATTTCTTATAAGATAATGCTAAGTATAAAATAGCTTTTTTTTCTATTAAAGTACACTTCGGGTAAGTACATTGTATATTAGGACCGCGCTAGGGCGCATGCGTGGGTGACCGATACCTTCTAACGTACAGTAACCTAATCCACGTCACGATGGTTTTCTTTCCCTTTTTCGTATATCTGTAAATAGTCTGTGATGGTTCGGAGCCATTATAGTGTTTGTTTACTTTTGCTAACTTTTTTTATTTATAAATAGCTAACTACCTAATCCATTGCATGAGTGTAGATAAAGTAATGTATGAAACTGCACATAACTAGGTATTAAAACACTCGTGTGATACTATAAACACACACTCGTGTTTTAATACCCCTCATTATGTAACACTATCATACACTACTACATATTATTATACAAATAGGTTACTATTATATACTATTATTATAACCCTATTGACCAATAGCTACTATTTTCAGCCAGCAGTAAGTTTAAATTACGTATAGAAATGCTGGCGGTGGTGGTGCCACTTTTTCTTAACTTATAAAGGAACAAGTAATTCCTCTGAGACTTTTCTATTTTCATGTCGTTCTAAATAGTGGTCACGCTATTTCTACTGGTCATTATTTTAATCGGCTCCGAAGCGCCTAACAATAATTGAAAGCAATGTTACGCTGTACTGTGCCACGTTTCGGTGCTTAGCAATGTACGCAGGCGCTCCACTCTCTCTTCTACGAGCTCCAGGTAGTGACTCGACACCAGAGTCAGCATGTAGATTCTGAAAACTGTTGGAAAAAATCAAAATCAATTATAGGCATCAACTATAGAGTTGTTCTTTATCAGGCGCTTTTCAGTACAATAGGCAATGGAATGATAATAATGGTACCTACCTACCTACAGGTAGGTACCATTATTATCATTCCAAACTGTTCACTTTCGAACTATTTAAATACTTACTAATTCCATGCTTTCGAACCACATAGTTCAATTTGAATATCAGTATTTATATAAAATATACAAATTAACACTTTTTACACCTACTAAAGTAAATGACTAACTAAATATACAAATAAATACAAAAACAAAAGGACACTTAGGCGTCGAGGTACTCGTCCGCATCGATGTCATCCGGAAACGTGCCCAGAAGACTGGCAGCATTGCCACGGTGAATGGCAATGCTAAGTCTTTGGCCAAAGAACGAGCCAGCCCTGTCACGTGAAGTCTCGACCAGTCGGCGAGAAATTTCTTTTAAAAGAGACGCGCATTCGGGCCCCATGACCCGAGCGTTTCGACCATATAATATCAGTTACTTTTAAATGTATATTTTTGAATAAAATTGATAAGAAACTCTATATTACTCTGTAACTTATGACATACAATTTGAGAGGCGTTTATGATGTCCGACAGAGACCAAAAATTTGAGTCAATACCATTTAAAGAACATGATTCCTAAATGAAATACGTATAAAGCATAGAATAATACTCACTTAACGCTATAAAAGCTAGCAAATAATACAACATCAGTGAGGGTTCAAAGTCCAAACGGCTGAACACCATCATGAGTACTGTGCAGAAGACAATCAGGAGCAGATTGCCCAGCACTATGCAAGATGTCCAGATTATCCACGGCTTCATCAGGTGTGCCCTTTCCTGAAAGTGAGTTTCAGCAGAATAAGTTAATATCTAGGTATGTAATAGATCGGGGAAAAAGTTTTTTCGTATAACTAACTAACTAACTAACTAACTAACTAACTGTAACTGTATTAACTTGTAATAAAATCTCTTTTCTCTATTTGTATCTGCCTGGTTTTGGTATCATTGAAAGTTTAAATTTTAAAGAACATAATTCCAAATTCAAATTAGGAAAATGTGTGATTTTCATTTGTTTTTCGTACTGTCAATGAGTGAATCTAATGAAGAAATTCGATACATTTTAAAATGGATGGTATTTAAAAGTACTTCAATTTATTCCCATTTCATTTACCTAATTTTGCCTGTGTTCCACCAAATATACTGAATGTGCACCAAAATATGTTCATTAAAATATGTCATAACGAGCATCTATTGGATATGGCGCTCGGCGGCCGCTGCCGCGGAACCGCTCGCTTCGCTCGCTCGCCGGGTCACTGTTCTAACCTAACCTAACCTAACCCAAATGATTCTAACCCAAATGATTCACCAATGTGAAGTTTCGGACGCGCGGGTGTTTTGTGTAACATTCAGGAATATTTGGTGCACGATCAGTATTTTGATGTACGGATAATATTTTTGGTGAACACAAAAATTATCCTTTTAAAATTTCACTACAAAAAAGGTGAAAATGCAACGCAAGCCCCGAAAAAATTTTCCGATGTTTATGGACCTAGTGCAGTGTCTGTGAGAGTAGCACAAATTTTGATGTCAAAAATGCACGTCGCTCTGGTCGCCCTATTGCGAATAAAATGGATGCCATTTTTGAAAAAGTGGAACAAAATCGGCATATCAGTAGTTACGACGTAGCTGAAGAACTGGGAATTGACCACAAAACAGTTTTGACCCATTTGGCAATGACACATAACTAAATAATAAACTATGAAAAAAAAAATGTCTTGAATTTGTATATAAAATACGAAGTAACTTTTTCCCCGACCTAATTCATCTTCCACGTACCGGAAGACGTAAAATTGGAAGGCCTCCCATAAGGTGGACCGATGACCTTGTGAAAGCCGCAGGAATCCGCTGGATGCGGGAAGCACAGAACCGTTTGAAGTGGCGGGAGGGGCTTGGGAAAGGCCTAGGTCCAGCAGTAGACTTCTTTTGGTTGAAATGATGATGAAATCATCTCTTTCTGAATATCGCAATTCAGAGGGATCAAGTTTGGATCAAGTATTAGGTATGTCACCACTGATTGCCCACCGCAAGATGATGACCTTTTTTCTTTCTTTTTTTTCATGTTGTTAGTGTCTAACGTAGGTTCAGAGTTAGAAAGAGTGGGGTGGGGTCACAGAGACCTATGGTCCTCTGACTTGGCTTTGATGATGTCCTTATTAAGAGGAAAAAAATTTTACTGTTATGAAAGAAAGACAATTTGCACAACCAGCTTCCATCAATTCTATCATCAGCCTGAGGCAGTTTGATCGTGCTATCTGTTTGTTATTAGGGTTCCGTACCAAAATGGTTAAAAGGTACCCTTATTGTGCGACTCAGTCTGTTTGTCCATCTGTGACAGCTGGATATATCAAGAACTACTAATGCTATCAGCTTGAAAGGAACAGTGCGAAAATGACGTTTGCCCAACTATTTTGACGTCAGACGTCAGCTCTTGTAAAAGGGAGGGTTCCCTTTTACAAGAGCTGACGTCTGACGTCATGGAACTGTCAGCAATATAATAATTATACGTACCCTCAACACTCCAACCAGCATGATAGTAGTAAGAATCAGTGTGATACAGTGGCAGATGATGACAGCCACCTCGAAGCAGGACACGAAGACGTTCCCCCAGTGGTCCGTGTCCACAGGACCAGGGATCTGTTTGTCCAGGGTCGCCAAGCATTGTGCGAGAGCTAGGACTGTGTATAACTGAAATTGAAAAATTGAAAAATGAGTAATACCTAAATGTTAAGAATTTTAAAAAAATAGTTGTGAAATAGAATAGGATGCCTTGGTTACCCCATATTATTAGGTTTACTTAGGCTTGGTACAATGATACAGGTAAAAGGAATCCAATAAATATAGAAAATAATAATAATAAAAAAAATAAAAAAATATAATAAAATTAAGCTACGGCCTATTAATTGTATATATGAAAATTAAGTGAGTCCCGAGGTCGCAATATCGGGTAAGACACAATAGATACTCGTAATCAATTTGTGTCTCATTACTCTCATTACTCGGAATTCAATACTTATTGATGTTTGACCACCAAACAATAAGACATTATTTTAGGAACACAGGCTTTTGATCACGGCTCCTACAACCATGCGAATGCCATCTTATGATATGATAATCTACTTTCTAGCTTTTACGCCATTACTTTTGTGGTATTAGTTGTATGATTTATTTTTATTTATTTATTTATTTATGATACTTACAATAATAACTAAACCAGAGAATAAACATCCGAATCTGAGTGAGAGACAGCCGAAACTCTTCTGCCTCGGGATGTTTTCCAAGATTAACGGGATCTCTGGAAAAAATATTAAAGCTTTGTTAGGAATTTATATGAAAATTGGACAAATTAAAATATGGCGCTGAAATTTTTTTCCGCGTCGCTGCCGACTGGTAATGTAGGTACCCAAGAGACTGGCGGCATTTCCACGTTGTATGGCAATGCTTAGCCCCTGGCCAAGGTAAAAGCTAGCTCTTGGGTCACGGGAAGTGTCAATCAGCCGTTTCGAGATTTCTTTAAAGAGACTATTTAGCACTGGGAGCACACGGGCCGACGGTTTCAATCCCAAGTGGCTCCAAAATATTAATTCATTTTAAAGATATACTATTGTTATTTCTATTTATTAATTAGGTATAACTTGTTATTTATGTAATTGTACATCCTATCATTCATCAGGAGCTCGTGGCTAAGTAATAACAGCCGCACGGGTCGATCCGTCAGGTTAAGCTACGCTTGCCGGGGTGGGTCAGTGGATGGGTGACAATCTTTACATACCGAGATTCCTCCTTGCCTCGGAAAGCACGTTAAGCCGTTGGTCCCGGCTGTTATTCATGGATCTTTGATAGTCGTTACGGGTCGTCAGAAGCCCGAAAGTCTGACAACCAGTCTTACCAAGGGATATCGTATTACCCAGTAACTGGGTTGTGGAGGTCAGATAGGCAGTCGCTCCATGTAAAATACTGGTATTCAGCTGCATCCGGTTAGACTGGAAGCCGACCCCAACATAGTTGGGAAAAGGCTAGGCAGATTGATTGACCTCCTATCATTTTAATCTATATAAATAAAAAGGAAGTCCTGACTGACTGATATAAGTTTATTAGTACTTATTAAAATTACTTAGGTAATCTATATATATCTTTGAATACAACAATTTCAATGAAATTTTCATAATTATAGAAATCGTTCCACCAGTTTCGCATCTTGCCGTCGCGTCGCGCCTGTCTGTGGCAGCCTTTAGTCCTAAAACCTTTTTTTCATAAATTGAAGGAAACTACGCAGATATCTGCCAGCCATATCGCAATATGCTCGCAGTTTAACACTATCAGCGGATATAGATTTGATTAATTTTGTAAAAATCATATATCCAAGCAACAATATCAAATTGTTATCTCTGAATAACATTTTTATAATGTAAGTACCTAAGGATATCTGCATTATGACATTACCAGGTATTTTGGGACACAAACGTGTTATCACTGAGCTGAAAGGAATATTGATCATTATCAAGCTCTCTTACACCCTTGAGCTATAATGTAATCGAGGGTACTGAAGCTGTAATTTGAAAAGGCTATTGAATGTAAAGAGGCATGAGGAACAGGGTGTAAAGTTCACTCATCCTCCATAGAAATGGGAGAATCCTCCGACCAGACGGGTGTTGTGTATGGTGGGCTACTGACCGACGATCGATGTCGGGACGTTGTATATAAAATATGCTAGTCGCGCGGTAAACTCTAATTGCGCGATGCAGGATTTTGCGTGACGTCAGTGTGATGCGATGTCAGAATGTGGCGATGTAAATACCGGCCACAAATGTTACTTTTACATATACCTTAAAATAGGCAAAAAGGTACCTCTTTACACACTGAATACCTTTAACAATTCTCTCCAAATAGATTGGAGGCTATTACACCACTGTTGTGTTTATCAACAAATAACTTGCTTTTATTATCCATCCAAAAAAGAAGGAAGACAGAAAGGCTGATTCTCAAACATAGTATAGTGGGTTCGTAATCATGAAGGTTCTATTTGACGCCCCCTAAAATACTCTGTGTATTGTTTTTGTTTTAGATAGGGCAGAAGGCCTTAGGGCCCTCGCCCACGGCGACTTTTTGTAGCGATGCAGTAGCGATGCTGTCGCGCGTCCGCATCGATAGTCGCGAAGTGGTCGCTAGCTGTGTGCCCTCGCCCACGGGCCCAGATTCAGTCGCGATGCAAACGCGATACTGGTGCGCTTCTGTCGCGATGCAAACGCGATTCAGTAAAGGCACAAAAATACCTGCGATCGCTACAGTTGCAAGATGGACTCCGTTGAGGCAACATTCGTCACGTTGTCTTTGGTGCTGCTTTTACGTAAGCAGCCGAAGCGTAGGCAACGAAAGCTCGGTTCTCCACTCACGCGCCACCCTCCCTCTGTTCTCTCCCCGATGTCGTCCGACACGGTCGCGCGTTTGCATCGATACAGTTGCGATACTGTAGCGCGTTAGTAGCGCGTTGGCATCGCTTCTGTAGCGCGTTGCAAATGCGACTAACGCGCGTTAGTAGCGATGCAGTCGCGCATTTCGTAAACGCACGACAGCATCGCTACAAAAAGTCGCCGTGGGCCTAATATATATATATTGTTGTTGTTTTTGTTTTAACGTGGAACTATATATTTTTCATAGTCTACAGTTAGCCAATTTTGGTTGAGTGTTTGTACATGTGTCTCATATTCTGTCAACGCTTCTTCGGTACAGGATAAAATAGTGTGGGAACTTGGTGGGAATAACATATTTGACGAGGTCATATGGGATCAGAAAATTTATTTATGTCATGGTTAGACAGTACTTGTTTATCTTTATCTAATAATAGATAGGACTATCAATATAATGTTGATATAGGTATATGTTCCATCTTAAAAATACAGGCTGTACCAGTTGTGGGCAAATTTATGGTTGTGGTACAGACCGTCAAACTGACCAACTTTTTCCATGGGACCAACATCGTAATCATGAAAAAATAATCAGCCGTCCCATACAGTTGCGTCGAGTAGGTATTGAAGTTTTTTTAAGGGACAGTACAAAAAAGAATTTCAAACAATTGTTTCCTCGTCTACAGTCTGATTCCACGGAATTCTGACATTTCAGAAGTGTTGCCAATACTACAACGGTCCTAATAAAAACGGAACGCATTTAAGCGAAATTAAAAAAAAACCTTTCTTGAATAGAAGGTTTCAATTAGAAAAACTAAAACTTAAAAATTGACTGATAATTTTAAAATGGTAATCAGATTTTTTACTATCACATTATTGAAGTTACGATAGTTAGTAAGGTAATTATTTTTCTTTCACAGGAATCCCTGTCTAATAATCCATAGGTTACAAACCTTTTTTAGGAATATCTTTTTGTTTGTAAAATCATCGCTTCTTGTTACTACAGACAGACAACGATGATGATATTAGTGATAATGATACCTAAATAAATATTTAAATTAAAAAAAATATGTTCTTTTACGCTTTTTTCCATTTAGCCATATAAAATTAATATTTTAACTAGTGTGCATTGAATGTACAGAACAAACAATATTTACATTGTCATATAGTTTACTTGATCCCATTCTCTTTCATATTTTGTTATTTTATATCCCAAAAAATTGTAGTCATTTTCAACTTATAAAAAGGACAAGAAAGAAAAAAGGTTTAGGATATCTGAAGTGTCAAAAAATGACTGCTGTCAGAATTCCGTCGAATTAAAAATCAGACTGTAGTCGACGCCATAGACTACTATTATATATACTGAGATAGACTGGCAACTTAGGCTTTTCTTAGGCAACGCCATCTAGTTACGGTGACATACACTATTCAATGTCACGTGGTACGTTACCATAGCTACATAAATAATATTGTACCAAGTAGAATTAGCTTTACCGAGTTGTATAATGGAGAATGGTTGAAAATTCTACAAACTGGATTTTAAATTTTTAGGTTTAGTTTTACTACAACAGAATTTTCAACCATTCTACATTATTCAACTCGGTAACGCTAATTCGACACTAAACTTGTTGTTTCGAGGATAATAAAATAAACACCAATTTTGCATGTTCATATTTATTATGTAAAACAAAACATTACACTCAAACTCAAACCAGCAATACATTGTGTAGATCTAAGGTGTAGATAGAAAAAGAACATCATATTTACCGTCATCTTTGATGACTTGGCAGCCAGGTAGGCAATAGGTACACAACATTGTTTCGAGACATGGTTATTTAAGTATAAAAACACACTTGGTCAGTGGTCGTCTTAGGGGCGGAGTTAAACACTTAAATAATATGGTCCAAACTCCTATTTACGGAGGGCCCACAGAGCACTTGGAGGGCCTAAGCATTTAAATCACCGAGGAGCACGGGGGGCTCAAGTCGTGGTGATTTAGAAAGTAGACATTCGATGGGAACGTTTGTCTTCCAAGATTTTTACTAAATACGGAGCAACGAACTAAACTTGACGTAAATTACACTGAAAATTGGCAAGCAAACGAAATATTTACAAAAATATTCGCAACGCAACCGCAGAAATTTTTTGCAATGAAATGTCAACATCAGCCTGTCACCCTGTGGCTGTATAGTCATTTCATATTTGTAAATTCTACTAATAGTTTATTTTTTGATCAATAAGAGCAAAACATTAATACAATACTATGATCGGAGACCTTTTACAAATGCAAAAAAAAATACGAAAAATAATAACTAACTCAAAAACATCAAAATTAAACATTATACGCGTACACTTCTACTATAATGTACTAAAAACTGCTTCATGGATGTACGCTGGCAACACTGTTCATTTTTAATTTATGTTCTCGTAGATAGACGGCGCTGAATAGTAAGAAATTAAAATGTATAGCATTTGCCACCCTGTGGTCGACGCCGCTGGTGACAGGAGGGCTGGCTCATTTCTCGCACAGAGAATAGCTCTTGCTATTCAACGCGGAAATGCAGCCAGTGTTGTTGGCACCATGCCTCATGGACACCCACTTTTGTTAGATTTTTAAGGTTTAGTTTTAGTTTTGTATTTAATTTAACAAATAAATATATTAATTTCTTTTTAACATATTTGTTTGTTTATGTTTATTAAAAATCTCAGGGACAGTTGATAACCTTTCACGATTTTAACAATTTTCCAAGTAAAAATAGAATAATCCAGAAAGAAGTGTAATAGAGAAGTATGCAAGAACAAGACATGCTGCGCTGACCATAAATAAATTGGGATAAGGGTAGGAGAATGATGATGATTCAATGACCAGGAACCGGTAAAAACTGAGAGTTACTTTTCAGTTTTAAGACTTAGCTTTTTGGGCTCATTCGCAAACTGTCTACCGGTTGTAAAATGTCTCTTTCTCATAATGGCTCTTTCGCAGAGTGTCGCTTTCGCAGAATGCCTCTTTAGCAAAACATCGCTTTCGCACAATGTCTCTTTCGCAGAATGCCTCTTTCGCAGAATGCCTCTTTCGCAAAATGTCGCGATAGTAACATAATTATATTAAAATTTTAGTTATGTAACTAAAAACAATCATTTATTCAGGACATTGACCAAGTTTGGACCAAATGCTGCCCAGACATGGCAGACAACTGCCAGAAAAACTTTAAAAACTTCTTAACCCCTCAAGTGTCGAATGCACCCCATGTGTGAATAAGAAAAACCCTTTTTTTGTTCGGTACATAAGCTTATATCACATATATATAAATGTAAAAAAACATCATCCGATGGAAAACCAATCAAATCATTAGTTGTGAACTTATGGAGTTCACAGCTAACCTCCCCTCCCCCCCCCCCCGTGTTAAATGCACCCCAAGTGTGCAAAAGGACAAAACTTTACATAATAGGTATATAAGCTTAGATCACGTATATATAAACGTAAAAAAACATCATCCGATGGAAAACATATCATTATCAGTAGTTGTGAACCTATGGGGTTCGCAACTAACCCCCAACCCTCCCCACTCGCGGGGGTTTTGGGTCTAAAATCAGCCAAACTCAGACACTTGAGGGGTTAATCCTGGGAGTTGGGACCGATTTTTTTTTAAGTATGAATTGATGCAAGGACCATTTGGAAGTACTCCCATGTCTGGGCAGCATTTGTTCCAAACTTGGTCAATGTCCTGAATAAATGATTGTTTTTAATTTACTAAACTAAAATTTTAACCTAAGTTACTATAGTGACATTTTGCGAAAGAGGCATTTCGAAAAAGAGAAATTGTGCAAAAGCGATGTCTTGCTAAAGAGGCATTCGGCGAAAGTGACTTTCTGCGAAAGAGACATTATGAGAAAGATACATTTTACAACCGGTAGACATTTTGCGAAGTAGACGTTTTGCGAATGAGCCGCTTTTTGGTGATGGTATGGCGGATTTATATTATAACTAATCCAAGCAGTAAGTTACTCAAGCGAGAATTAAAATTATTATTCCTCTAGGCGCTAACAAATAACCAATGATAATTTTACTTGTTTCTCCAATGATGACTAGGTATTTCAATAATCCCCGAAACCCCCCGGGGTCGCCGAAACGATCAATTGCTGTCCTAGTATTGTCAATCGCTTCAATTGCATTTGGTAGACGATCAATTTGTATCAATCACGTAAAAATTTACAATTGCTATTGTTCGTTTCGGGGACTCTTAACTAGGTACATTCTTATCTGGTGTAGGTACCTACTTTCTTATTTTATAAACGTCTAGGTTCATTTAATTCATTGAAAATCAAATGCTTTTCATTCAATGAAATCCTTGAATTGTTATGGAAACTTAGTAGAAAACAGTGCATTAGCCTTGATGGACGTTTAGCCTCGATAGCTTGCTCGAGTTTGTAAACAAACTTAAAAACAGAACATCACTGTTTTCATAGATTTTTTCTTTAACAAATCTGATGATAATTGTGTAGTTATCAAAGGCTAATCAACTAAAATGCTAACTCAATCACTGTCGCCAAACAACACAAAAAAAAAACAAAACATAAACGAATAAAACAAAATAGAAACGAATAAAAACAAAACTTACTGGAATACATTCTCATTTCTTTATCACAGACACAATAACAGTAACACAAACACTTATCACTTTCTACACTAGTTTAAAAGTATTTAAATATTTTATAAATAATTAATTTTATCACAAGAGAAGTCCAATCCGTCCGCCTAAATAGTATAGACTGATACTGTGCTATCAGTGCGCGATAACAGCTGCTTTATCAGTAGAATATCGGTATTAGAAACGGTACTAACGGCAATGATAGATAATCCCTTTATTTATCCCTTTATAACACGTGATGTTGATGAAAAACTGTATAATTATAATTACAAAAAGTGTTTTGTTAATGGATTGGCATATTTGGCATAAACAATAATTACTTATTGATTAATGGATTTTCCTTTTTTTTTCAGGTAGGTTGGTTTGTGTTTTAAAATAGGACAACAATCAAATGCAAGACAAATAACAGCCAACCACTAAAAAAGAGGCAATATTTTTTTTACTAAAAACTTTTTTGAAAATGGTCACCACACTACATCGCGAGGAGCTCGTGGCTAAGTAAACAGCCGCACTGGTCGATCTATCAGGTTAAGCTACGCTTGCCGGGGTTAGTCCTTAGATGGGTGACCATCTTTACATACCGAGACTCCTCCGTGTCTCGGAAAGCACGTTAAGCCGTTGGTCCCGGCTGTCATTCGTGGATCTTTGACAGTCGTTACGGGTCGTCAGAAGCCCGAAAGTCTGGCAACCAGTCTTACCTACCAAGGGGTACTACAGGGTAGTGTAGTGCCGAATCAATCTGCCTAGCCTATTCCCAACTATGTTGTCATGTCAAGAAATAAAAGGTGAAGTTTTTTTTAAATATTAGGTCTTTACCTATGAAATTGCCGTTCTGCAGTTCTAATTTTCTAATTTCAAATTTATTTTATTTTAAAAACATGGATTTTTTTTTCCAAAAGTAGTCATTTGTTTAATGATTAGTGTTACATTTTCATCGCATTTCAATCTTTTTCGTCATCATGGATACGTTAAAAATTCGAGTAATTATGGAATATGAGTACCGTCGTGGCAGCAACGCGGCACAAGCGGCACGCAACATCAACGACGTTTACGGAGCTAACACTACAAACCAACGCACCACCTGTTATTGGTTTGCTCGCTTCCGTTCTGGAAATTTCGACCTGAAAAATGAACCTCGCGGTCGTCCGAAGACTTTGGTCGACAATTACGAATTAAAGGTGATTGTGGAAGCTGATGATACACAATCTACGGCTGAATTAGCAGCAGCTTTCGACGTTAGCGTCAAAACAATATTGGTCCATTTGCGTCAAATTGGCAAGGTAAAAAAGCTTGACAAATGGGTGCCCCACGAACTCAATGATCGCCAGCGCGAAGTACGCGTCGAGACGTGCCTTGCACTGCTCAACAGACACACAAATGAAGGAATTTTGAACCGCATTGTTACCTGCGATGAAAAATGGATTCTGTTTGATAACCGCAAGCGCTCAGCAAGTTGGTTGGATCCTGGTTCAGCACCTAAACAATGCCCTAAACGAAAACTTACCCCTAGAAAAGTGATGGTCACTGTTTGGTGGTCTAGCGCCGGTGTGATTCATCACAGCTTCTTACCAAACGGGGTGAGCATTACTGCAGATGTGTACTGTGAAGAACTGAACACAATGATGGAGAAGCTGGCACATCTCCAACCAGCATTGGTCAATCGCTCGTCTCCGCTGCTCCTGCATGACAACGCGCGACCTCATACTGCACAGCAGACGGTCTCCAAGTTGCAAGAACTGGGGTTGGAAGCTCTCCGTCATCCGCCCTACTCACCAGACCTTGCGCCTACAGACTACTACTTTTTCCAGAATTTGGATAACTTCTTGGCGGGAAAAAAATTCAATACCCGAGAGGCAGTACAAAATGCCTTTGAAGAATTTGTTGCCTCCCGACCAGCTGATTTCTTTAAGAAGGGCATCAATAAACTGCCACTGCGTTGGCAAATATGCATTGATTGCATGGGTGATTACTTCGATTAATACAAATAAAAAATACATGAAAAAATTCGTTTAAATTTTTTCATACAAAACGGCAATTTCATAGGTAAAGACCTATTATTACTATTGTAAATACTTGATTACGATTTTACATGATTGTGACTTATCAACAAAAAATGCTTCGTCTTTAGTTATAAACAATTAATAGGTAACTGGTTCAATTCAAATCTTTGCCTAAACCTTGCATAAAATATTACTGATTCAGCGTTAAATCCGAACAGCGAGTATTGCAAATGCATTATGACGTAGATGCTTTCACTGCCATATTTACAAAAATAATTCAAAGGCTATTGCTACTGCTATTATATTATTACTAGCCGTTGCCCGTGACTTCATCTGTGATCCAGGATGAAAAGTAGCCTATGTCCTTCTCCAGGACATGGTCTACCCATGTGCCAAATTTCTTCCAGATCTGTTCAGCCGTTTTAGCGTGAAAGCGTAACAAACATACAAACTCACTTTCGCATTTATAATATTAGTTTGATATTATGGATGCTTAGACGTGGACACTCACGCAAGAGGCTGTGAAGGTACAAGCTGAGAGTTGCACAGAGAGCCATGGAGCGTTCAATGCTTTAAGACTAAGCTGACGTTCGCACAGACGTAAAAAAATCGCGGCGGGATTTTATCGCGCACTGGATTTTCAACTCTCGGTGTGAGCCGAGCTTCGAGAATCCAACCTAACAAAAACAGAGTGCATCTCAGCGCGACGAAAAATACACTGTTGGATTTTCAACTCCCGGCGCTAAGCAGAGCGTTGAAAATGCAGTGCGCAAAAAAAATCGCCGCGATTTTTTTATCGCACAGCCGCGCACGGCGGCTGAGTTCCAAACGTCGAGATCCGAAGAATGTACGTAGGTGGACAGGAAACACATGAATATTAATCCACATTTTAGGTTATAAGGGTATCGTGTTACCCAGGTTATGGAGTCACTCCATGTAAAATACTAGTATTCAGCTGCATCTGGTTAGACTGGAAGCTGACCCTACATAGTTGGGAAAAGGCTAGGCAGATGATGACGATGATTTTAGGTTCTAAATAAAACTAGAACTGTTATAAAATATTCTTTAATCCATCATAATAAACAATCTTAACAGGAATTATTAAAGCTTGAATTCTTTACATAATATGAGTACGTACACACAGTAGCAGGTAAAGTTACTACAGAATGTCAAATTTTCCTATTAGATTTTGAACTTAACCATTAACATTTTAAGGTTTAAAATCTTAAAATAATTAATTAATTATAATTTTATTGTTTGTCCTGTACCTACTTTTATTTTTTATTTTTATCTTGTTTTTTTATTTACTAATTTAAATTATCTAAACTACTAAAATTACCCATTAGTCTCTTTTTGCATGGAACATTTATTCCATTTTGTATCTGGGCGTTGTTAGCTGCGCTACAGTTTATTTATACTTTTGCAGCTATCATGGTTTTGCTTTTGTACCTACTTATCTTGTGTTATCGTTCCGAAATGTTTTTTTTTAGGCGTTAGGCAGAGGTGTACCTTAGCATGTACAGTCAGCACCAAAAATCGATTAACACTTGCAGTTTTTAAATCTTAATTATTAAGCGAAATATTTAATTCAACTCGGAACAGAATTACTTATAACTTTAAATAAAATAAAAAAAAATTAAGAACAATAACGCTTAACAGTTAAACGAAAAAAAAGCAGTTTTACGAATCATTTTGTGTTAATTTAGACGATGTCAAAAAGTAGCAGTGTTAACCGACTTCTTTTGCTGACCGTACACTCAAATTTCGCCAGTTGTTTAACTCCCATGTAATAGGGGGCGTCCCTATTGCCATCAACCGGGCATAAATCCAGACTCCGGGCTGCTGCTGAGAAAAAACCCGTTCGCACGGACGTAATAATATCGCGGCGATTTTTTTTCGCGCATTGGATTTTCAACGCTCTGCTTAGCGCCGAGAGTTGAAAATCCAACAGTGTGTTTTTTCAACGCGCTTGGATGCACTCTGTTGTTGTTAGGTTGGATTTTCGAAGCTCAGCTCAACACCGAGAGTTGAAAATCCAGTGCGCGATAAAATCCCGCCGCGATATTTTTACGTTCGTGCGACAGTAGCGTTAGCGACCACTATACCAGTCCACATAATAATACACATAATATCTGGCTTAAACTACGTAGGTGGTCAATTTCTTATTTTACACTATCAAACTTATATTTAAGCAAAGATATATTCTTGAGCAATCCACTTAACCCGACTTAATAAATTGAATATACAAATATACAAAAGTCCGTTACTAATTTACATTATTATGTTAACGGACGATATTTATTTAACACGTTAGGTACCTACTGTAAATTGCTGAAACTACTGTAATATGAAAGCTGGTTATTGAACTATGACAGCAAAAAAAAAAAAAACATTGAAAAAATTTAAATACAGATGCACTTAGCAAATACATTGGTTAAACGTAAAAAAATTGTGTACATGAGTAGATATTTTCTGTCATAACCAAATTAAAATTGTTATCATAACTTAAAATAACTTATAGTACAACTTATTTACATTCAGTATTTTGATAAATTACAATAAATATACTCGTATCTATGTAGAATTAATTGCCTTTTTACAATCCAACCAATTCTTCTTCTTAGAGTGTCGATGGCCAAAATAACTCGAAAAAAAAAATACATAGTTTTTTATATTTGTTTGGCCCAAAATTCAGCAATGCGAATACCGTTCGCTGCCGCAGCCATTATTAAAATAATCAGTACTTAGTGATGACCGTAAACATGTCCATGGGAAGCCAGGATTGAACCACCGCCGCTCAAGCCGTGGCCAATTGCGGGTGAGGAAATAACTGAAGTATGGCCGCCAATATGGCCAATACCACCTAGACCACCAATGCTGCTGCTTATACCACCAATTCCCCCAATACCACCGATTCCAATGCCACCAATTCCTCCAATTCCTCCGATTCCTCCAATTCCCCCAAGTCCTAGCCCACCGCCACCCCCACCCAAAGACACAGGTACAGCTACAGGTTGGGGAACTCCCACAGGCACCGGAGCGGGCACCCCCACAGCGTACGGCTGGGGCACCGGGATACCCACTGCCTGCGTCACACTTACAGGTACTGGCTGCGCATATGGGTATGCGAAGGGGCGGTCCACAGGGACAGCCACAGGTCGGGATATAACTTGGGCTACAGGTTGGGGTACTGGGACCGCGACTGGGCGCGGTTGGTCGACGGGTACCCCTACATGGACAGGGTAGGGGACCGCTCGTGGAACGCCGTAGGGAACAGGTTGAGGGACGGGAATGGCGACTCGGTTCTGGTACTCGGAGTATGTGTGGCGGACTGGGAAGTTACTACCGCCTCCTATGCCCCCTATTCCGGCGCCACCACCTATGACGGCGCCACTGCTTATGCCACTTATGACAGCGCCACCGCCACCTATGCCATGGCCACCTCCTATGGAGCGTTTTGCCTGGTCAGTGCTTTCAGCGTAGTGAACGCTGAGAAACAGGGAATTTCTTTAGGATTTCTTTTTATATTGTAGGGTTTCTGGGTACGGCTACCTGCACTGATAGCATAGGATTTTCTTCGAAATATGGAGGAAGATTATGCATAGGAAAAAAAACCGAGATCTGTATGTTTTGTTAAATGTGCATTTAAACGTATTCCATACTAAACTCTCATACTGAGCACCTGCCATAAATATCTTCACCACTCTTGGTTGACTGATAGAGAATGCCTGAGGCATTAAATCCGCCTTTGTATAATTTTAGTGCGAAAAGTTTAAATAAATAAATAAATACTAGCTATGGCCCGCGACTTTGTTCGCGTGGAAGTCGTAAGGTACACAATACAATAAAATATCAGTCACATAAACTCCCTCGTTCCCCGACCCGCCGCGTTGCATCGCCCGACCGCGCTGTTTGTTCACAATTTCAAGGCTATTATTTTTTTGCGCGGAACCCTAATTCTTTTTTTGAAAAAGAAATAGAAAAGAAGAAAAAAAAAAGAAAAGAAAAAAAAAAGAAATAGAAAAGAAGAAAAAAAAAGAAAAGAGAAAGAGAGAAAAAAAAAGAAAACAAACAAAAATTTTAAAAATTGCATTAATGTTAAAAGTTCCGTATATACTTTCATAATATGCATTTAGTTAAAAGCTGTTATTTTGACATTACAAACAGACACTTCAATTTTATTTATTTATCTTTAAGTATAAAGTATATAATTATATAGATGTACAACCTATAGATATAGTTTTTTGCGCCAAAAAATTCGCTGTATCGTTATTTAAAATCGATAAGTATGTTTATCTTATCAGTTAAACGAATGTACCTACTTATAATTATTACCTACGCACGTATAATGATTACATACTAGGTGCACTAAGTACAGTATTCTAGAACGATCTCCAGTCGTTCTTAAGACTCGATTTAAAACCATTTCAGTGGAGATCAGCGAATATTATCTGTACTTTTTTAATCGTGATTTATGACTGAGTATCATGTGAGAATACACTATGACCGTGTGAATACCCTGTGTTACTAGATTGCGTCATTATCATACAAATCTTCCAGAAAAAAAAGTTTTATGAACAATCCCGCCGACCGTTGCAAACTCCTGAAAGCCAGAAGCTTAGTATAGTAGGTACGACTACCATAAAAATGTCCAAAGTAATGAAACTCAGTAAGTCCCTGGGAAATGATTCAACAGTCTTGGAATCCGCAACGGTATTAAAGCGAAAGCGCCAGGGTAGCCCGCGAAATGCAAAATTTCTTACGTTTTTTGCAATTTGTAGGTCAGTGTGAGCTTGTATGTTGATTAAAATATGGTTCGAAGCCGTAGCTAATATGGCTTTACAGAATTATAATCATTAGAATCAGCAATACAACTCCATAAGTTATCATTTACCTCAAACCTCATGATTTCATGAAATCACTAGATTAGAGGTAAATGCTAACTTATGGAGTTGTATTGCTGGTTCTAATGATGATAATTCTGTAAAGCCATATTAACTACGGCCGTTAATCATATTTTAATCAACATACAAGCTCACACTGACCTACAAATTGCAAAAAACGTAAGAAATTTTGAATTTCGTGGGCTACCCTGGCGCATCATCCTTAATCAAAAGAACATTAGTTGAGTAAGAAAAGCCATAGGTTCCATTACTAAAAAAAGAATTGTAGTTAACTCTCAGACCAAATAAAAAATCAACATAGCGCTGCGAACAATACAGTGAAGCATGCGTAAAACTACACCTCGCTCTGTGCATACACGCTCACATCACACGCACACATTTACCCAAACTACAACAGCTGAACTAGACCTCACTACGTGCACACCTTTACAAAACGGGCCTCGCGTCACTGTTGACTATGGTGCAATTAATCCTTTCTTGCACCCTTAATATTAAGAAGTAGGTTGTCAGATATGTAGGAATGAGTTTATAATTCAAATTCTACTTTAAATGAGAGTAGATAAAACTGTTTACGTAGCCGTATTGTACACTTGTTCATCGAATACTCATCAGTCTTTTTTTGTTTTGTTAACCTAATTAATTTTGATAATAATAAACTATTAGGTGCTGTTTTAAGAAAAAAAAAATATTAATATTATAAACTTATACTTATATTCTTAATGATAACATTTTTAATTCCCCTGTTCATATAGACTTAATTATTCAAAGTCAAAGTCATTTATTTGCTATGAATGCGGTAATAAAAAGGTGGTATAAATATTCTTGTGCGATGACATATTTTGGCATGCAAATATTAATGGTAGGTTGGTATTCTCTTCAGTGGAGGTCTGCCCGGATTGGGCAGAGCACCGCCGTGTTCTCACGGAGGCGATCGGCGGCGGCGATTTCTTGCGTCCGAGCCTGGTGGCCTACTCCCTAAGTCCGTCCGTCTTTCCGTCCGTCTGTTCATCCGTCCGTCTGACATTACGATCCATCAAAACAAGTGTAAAAGTTAAATTTTTCGGACGGGCAAAAACACATCGGGAGTAGAGACAACTGTCAAATCATGTTGTCATTCATACTTCGTTCGGGCCCCGAACCAATCATCCATCCGTAAGTGATACGGAGTAGGAAACGCCCGTAACGAAGGCCAAAACTACGGGCTTCGTGCTTAGGGAGTAGGCCCCCTGGTCCAGACCATGGTGCGGAGCGAGAGTGCATGGGAGGCCGTCACCTCCTTCTGCGAAGCAGTAATGCTCGCCGGGAGGAGGCGGAGCGCGTGAGGGAGAGGCAGCCTCGCGCCCTCAGTCGCCGCAGGAGACGCCCTGGACGGCGGGAGTCGGTAGCCGATTCCCGGCGGCCACCGTAGGCGCAGACTTGCGGACGGTGAGTAGTGGGCTGGGGCTCGCCGTCCGGTAAGGACCAGGCCCGGGTCGACACCGCGTTGTGTTTCACGTGCGCCTCAAAGAGATGTCAGCAAAATGGGGTCCAATAGGGCCGATGCCGCTGGGGTCGCGGGTTGTTTGGAGAAGATACCGTGGCCCTGGCATAGGCAACTGAAGGAACACGGGTGGGTTTTAGTCAGTAAAAGTCTGACATGCCCTTTCGCTCCACCCAGATATACTTACAAAAAACCGGCCAAGTACGTGTCGGACCACGCACAATGAAGGGTTCCGTAGTTGAAAAGAATATATCCCAAAAACAAACTTAACATTGGATATAAAAAAAAAAATATAAAAAAAAAATTATATCATAAAATTACAAATTCACAATTTTCGAACTTTTTCCTTTACTTGTGCTCGGAGACCTTGCTTCTGGCCAAATTTCATTATTTTATGTCAACGGGAAGTACCCTATAGGTTTTGATTTACTTGCGACAGTTGCGAGTATCAAAATGTGTCGCAAAATGGCCGTATTTTTTTATTGCGTTGACTTAGAAGCTTGAGTTTTAATATATTTTTATTTTTATAATTAGGTACCTATAGGCTCTATAGGGTTCCTTTTTTACCATTTTGATATGGAACCCTTAGAATCACGCCACTTCCAAAGTTCCACCAAATTAAAATTAATAGTGAATACAATAAAAAATAGTTCACATGTACGAGTAGGTATATGTACCTATTTTGTAAAAATACGAGTAATCATTTAAGGTCAGTAATAACGAGGTCTGTAAATCTGTATATCTCAACCCGTCCCCAGGCTTAGATAAACTTTAATCCCACAACGTCACACCGACCTACATTTTTTGAAGAAATCGTAAATATTGTATCGGTGGTGTGACGATGTGAGATTAAATAGATTTTATTTGAAGTAACGCTAAGTTCTGTACAGGGTGTAAGTGTAAACAATGGCAATATTTTAAGGGGTCATTGTAATCATCATTATGAACAACTTTAAATGTGGGAGCAAACCTGCAATCGCGAAAAAAAATCAGCTGCAACTTTTTTTTTTTTTTTGTGGATGGGTAATCATCACAAATAACTTCTCCCGCTCTGGGTGGAGCGGAAGGGCGTGTCAGACTTTTACTGACTAAAACCCACCCGTGTTCCTTCAGTTGCCTATGCCGGGGCCACGGTAACGTTTTTAAACAACCCGCAACCCCAGCGGCGTCGGGCCTATTGGACCCCTTCCTTTGCTGACATCTCTTTAAGGCGCGCGTGGAACACAACGCGCCGTCGACCCGGGCCTGGGCCCCAAGTCTGCTATTTTTTACATTCCAACACGATCCCATTGTCACTGCATTGTCATTTTGCTAAAAGTTCGTAATCTGCTAAATTCATAATTTCATACAATGGAGTGTCAATGGTTGACCATTGGAGAGTCATAATGACGCAATTATGACGCCATTATATTAGTAGATTACCAAACTTGTCAAAATCAACAATTATAGCAGACTTGAGGCCCTGGTCCTTACCGGACGGCGAGCTACCCGCTACTCACCGTCCGCAAGCCCGCGCCTACGGTGGCCGGAAATCGCCTCGCGATTCCCGCCGCCCAGGGCGTCTCCTGCGGCGACTGAGGGCATGAGGCTGCCTCTCCCTCACGCGTTCCGCCTCCTCCTTCGCGAGCATTACTGCTTCGCAGAAAGATGTGATCAGCTGCCCCCTACATTCTGACGAGTTTGACGTAGATAAATGTACTAAACAGCAGATTTTTTTTTCGCGATTTCAGGTTTGGTCCCATAGTAAAAGTTGTTCATAATGATGAGTACAATGACCCCTTAAGAGGTTGCTGGTGTTTTACCAATAACCCTGTATAATATAATTTATTTTTTGCATTGTTTATTTTTTTTTTTACCTATTGCATAGTAATTTTATTCTAGGAGCATTGTCTTCACATAATTATTATAATGATATAATTAATGCATACAAAATATTGTAAAACAATTTTAAAAGAGTAACGATGGAGTTTCTTGCCCATTCTTCTCCATGCGAAACTACCTTTTGGAAGAGGCGACTAGAATCAATTAAACATTTTTTTTTTTGTAAATTTTGACTTTCAAAAGTGCCTTTCAAAAATGTAGTTTAGTACATCATTCTGCCTTGAAACTACATAATAAAACTATCTCGGTCTTATTACAAAACGAGGTTTTTCTTCTGTCATGGTTTAAACCATCGAGCCAGTTTTTGTAATAAGAACCTAGCTGTGATAGAAATACAGTTCTTTTCACAAAATTGACAACTTAGTCCGGTACTAAGTTGTCAGTTTTATATAACTGACATCTTTGTGTGTCGGAATAAAGTTCGAAATTTAAAAGAGTCCATATTTTAAACCTTGGTTTGAAGATAAATAAATAAATAAATATCCTTGGACATTTCACACAACGCCATCTAGTCCCAAGCTAAGCAACCTAATGAACCTTGTTTTGTAATAATGTGGTCTAGGTCTGCATTCTATGCCCTCACTATCAGCTATCAGTAAACTTCCGACAACAGTAACCAGCCGGCTTCCATGACTTATCGTAGGTACAGTCATCAACAAAAGTCGACTATCACTTGAATTTACTAAATCTTAATTATTGAGAAAAATACTTCATTAAAATCGGAACAGATGAAAATTTTTAAGAAAATTAACTCATATCTAACAAATGAAATGCTAAAAAGCATATTATCGAATCATTTAGTGTTAATTTAGATTATGTCAAAAAGTAGCAGTGTTAACCGACTTATGTAGCTGACCGTACCTACAAAGTTCATAATGAGCTGCGTAAATATACACATCGTTAATTATTAACTTCAAATGAGAGATAAGCATAGGTAGTTGTACATTAATAACTTATAATCATTTAAATTATGAACGAATTTTGAAATGTGAGGAGCTCGTGGCTAAGTAATAACAGCCGCACGGGTCGATCCATCAGGTTAAGCTACGCTTGCCGGTGTTGGCTCGTGGATGGATGACCATCTTTACATACCGAGACTCCTCCGTGCCTCGGAAAGCACGTTAAGCCGTTGGTCCGGTTGTCATTCGTGGATCTTTGATAGTCGTTACGGGTCGTCAGAATCCCGAAAGTCTGACAACCAGTCTTACCGAGTGGTATCGTATTACCCAGTAACTGGGTTGTGGAGGTCAGATAGGCAATCGCTCCATGTAAAATAGAGGTATTCAGCTACATCCGGTTAGACTGGAAGCCGACCCCAATATAGTTGAGAAAAAGCTAGACAGATGATTCTTTATTCACAAAAATCCCCGCAATTACGTTCTAACCCAAAACCAAATATCAAAACAAAAACAAACTTACATAAAACAGTCGAAACATTTTCTCCAACTACTCTAGCCCAGGTGAGGAATGAAAGTGATCCAATGAAGGAAAGTAATGGTATTTATAACATCATGTGTTTAGCGAAAACACGGCTTAATACACCATGTATAGGCAAGCTGTCAAGGATTTATATGGAGCTGATAATTAGAGGAATTTGCAACGATACTTAACTTCTGTAAGTTAGATGGGCAAGGGAATGTGATCTTAAAGATGTGTTTATGTAAATAAGACGTAAACTAGATTGGATGACACGTACTGCGGAGAAAAAGTGTGGTTTTATGCAAATTAGTCATTGATTCTGTATTGATGGGATTATAAGTTGTCGGAGCCGTACTGAGTTAATATTAAATTATGGTTTAAATTAAAATAGTGTGTCACTTTAGTACTTAATTAAGAATATTTTTAGGACTAGCTTTTGCCCACGGCTTCGTCCGCGTGGATGTCGGAAAATATCCCACGGGAACGTACTACCAGGAAATCCTTCCTTGTTCCTTGTCTACATTATAAAGGGAACCTCTGTGCAAAATTTCAGCTTTCTAGGTCCAAGATTTTGGGCTGGGCGTTGATGAGTCAGTCTGTCAGTCATTTTTTTTTTTTTTTTTTTTTTGAATGGCATCTCGCAGTGTGACCACTTGGGGTCGAGACTGCTTAACCGGACTATCCTGTGGGTGCCTTAAGCGAACTCAAAGCCTCCAGCCAGGGACATGTTTTTACTTATATACTAAGCGACTGCGCACTAAGGGCACCCCCTGTGGGGTACGGACCTCGGCTTAGGGCGTCGCTGACTAAGAGAGGACAGCAAGGTACAATTGGCTGGCTCAAATCGGGGTTATTATTATTAACAGGGGAGTTTAAAGCTACAGGCTCAGCTACGCCACCAGCTGGCTCGTTATTACCGAACAAGGGAGGTGAATTTACATTTACAGGGAAAGTTCGTCTACGCGGAGGACCTCGGCGGCGAGGTCGGAATGATGATTTTTGTGATCTGTGTTTGCGTACTAGAGTACTAGTAGCACTACTACTTTCCTGGAGGAGGGTAATAGGGTCATCAGGTTCAGAGAGTGCAAGTCGCGGTCGGCGGACTATACTGATTCTAGAGGGGACATAATTAGCGGACGCGACAACCAGAGGGTTGCGGTGCTTCGCGGCAGAGTCAAAGAAACGCTTGGAAAGGCGTTTCAAGAATTGACGGATGGTCGGGATTCTAAGGTCTAAATGGAGGTTATCGTTCCGAACGAACCAAGGGGCTCCCGTTACCTTTCGGAGGCAACGGTTTTGAAGGGTCTGCATCCTATGGATGTGGTGGGACTTTGCGTGAGCAAAGACTGGGCCCGCAAAGGTCATGATGGGGCGAATGCACGCTGTATAAATACGCAACTTGCACTTAAGGGACAACTTGCTGCGTGCATTCATAACCGAATGGAGTCTACCAAGAGCAAAGTAGGCCCGCGAACGAGCCTTCTTTATGTGCTCTGAAAACGTAAGGTGCTCATCGAGCGTCACACCTAGATATTTGGCTCGCTTCTCCCAAGGGATCGGCTTGCCAAACATGGTGATCGGGCGGGGGGGTTTACAGTTTTTGCTTCGCTGTCTCGTAAAGAGAACAGCTTGGCTTTTATCGGGATTGACTTCGATTCTCCACTTCCGAAACCACTTGGCGAGTGCATCGACAGCGGTTTGGAGAGTGCGAGAGATCGAGTCGCGAACCATGCCCTTGTAGTAGATGGCCGTATCGTCTGCGAACAGAGCCAACTGTGCCCTCTCGCTACGCGGGATGTCGCTAGTGAAAAGTGTGAAAATTAAGGGAGCAAGCACAGAGCCCTGAGGGACCCCTGCGCGAATAGGGTGGGGAGAGGAAAGCGCTCCTTCGATACGATAGCGAAATGTGCGGTTTGACAAAAAGTCTCGTAAGATGAGCACGAGACGATCTGGCACACCAAGTTTGTAAAGCTTATATAATAAGCCGTTGTGCCAGACTTTGTCAAACGCTTTCGCTATATCGAAGAAAACAGCACCAGTCATCGCACCGCGCTGGAAACCAGCGCTGACATGCTCGACTATACGGTGGACCTGTTGTACGCAAGAGTGTTGGGTTCGAAAACCAAACTGCTCGTTAGGAATAAGGCCCTTTGTCTCAGCATAATCCCTGAGTCGCTTATAAATAAGTCTCTCATAGATTTTGCCGAGGACATTGAGCAGACTAATGAGGCGGTAACTAGAGGGCTCGCGCTTAGGCTTGCCGGGCTTAGGAATACCGATAACGGTGGCCTGTTTCCAGGCTTGAGGAAAGATATTATTA
This sequence comes from Cosmia trapezina, assembly GCA_905163495.3. NCBI lineage: Eukaryota > Metazoa > Arthropoda > Insecta > Lepidoptera > Noctuidae > Cosmia > Cosmia trapezina. The sequence continues at coordinate 22,377,473 of LR991031.1, read as the reverse complement.
CTCATGGCACCATTGAAGATGATGGTCAAGAGCATAATCAAACGGGCAGGGAAGAGTTGGAAGACCCTATTGGTCATTCCATCTAAACCAGGGGCTTTACGGGGTTTCAGAGCCTTGATTATCTCGTGCACCTCGTCTGGAGTGACGGGGGGCAGGGGACAATCAGGGTCTTCGACCGGAGGAAGGGAGGCTCTACTTTCGACTTCAGCGTCCACCTCAGAGAGGTGAGCTTGGTCTACTGGTTGAGAGCTGGGAGAGCACTGGGCCTCAAGACTATCGGCAAGGCATTCAGCCTTGTCGATATCATCGAAAGCGATGGTATTGTCTGGGCGGACTAGAGGGGGCATGGAGGTAAACTCCCGGGACCTGAGCTTCCTCTGAAGCTGCCAGAAGGCAAGATGGGTAGGCTCTAGCTCGCTCAGCATCTTGTCCCAACCGGCGGAACGCAATTCCTCGATGCGTGTCTTTACAGATTTCTGCAAATAGCGCATGTGGACTTTGTTCAAGCGGCAGGGAAAGCTGCTGTAGGCACGGACAGCTGCGTTCTTCTCATTCAACAGAGCACGTACATCGTCAGGCAACTTCCAGCGGTGGTCATCCACCGCAGGAACTTCCCTTGAACAATCGTTCATGACTGATTGTACGTATTCCGTGAATGAGTCGATCGCAGCTGTCGTGTCAGCGATAGAGTCAAAATAATCAGGTATGGAGTCTAAGAGTGGGGATGTGGAGGATTTCAGACATTCGCTTACTTTCCTCCAGTCCGTCACTGTACGGGAGGGAGGGGGTTGAGAGGGGTCGGGGCGACCGATGCGGGGGACCAGATTTAGAATAACGGGACGGTGATCAGACGATAGTTCATGTATCGCCTCTACAGAGTCCAACCGAAGGTTGATATTCTTTAGAAGCGCTACATCAAGTACGTCCGGGGTATGACTAGAGTCATAGGGAAAATGAGTGGGAGTCATGGGAGCAACAACATCGAAATGTAATCGCGGACAGAGGTCGAGCAGGTGTCTACCTCTGGTATTAGTGATGGAGCTATTCCAGGCGGAATTTTTAGCGTTGAGGTCCCCCGCTATGATAACGGAGTCGCTCAAGCTAAGAAGGGCAGAGAGGTCGTCAGACATTGGATTGGAAATTCTCTGTGACACCGGAATAGGGAGGAAGATAAGCCGATACAAGAGTGATCGGCTGGTGGCCTGTCATACCTAAGCGGCAGACGGACACTTCTAATCGCGATAGGGGGGGAGCATCCATAGGAATACAGTATAGGGAGGATTTATAATAAATAAGGGTTCCGCCCTTGTGACAACGTTCCCTGTCATTGCGAACTATGCGATAGTTGGCAATTGACGGGTTACGATATCTGGGCTTCAAAAAGGTTTCCTGTATGAGGAGGATATAAATTTGGTGATCGCGGAGGAAAGAGGCGATCTCATCGCGTTGACCTGAGAGGCCGTCGGCGTTGAAAAAGCCTAAATTAAGGGACCTGGGTTTGAAACGCTCTTTAATTCCTCTATCCATTATTGAGTTAATTGTTGGAGTAGGAATTTAGGGCGCGCGTGATCTCGGGATACGCTTGATAGATCTTAAGGATCTGAGGAAGATCGCGGGCACGTTGCGCGACTTGCAACTCTCTGGCCATCTGCCATGCGCGCGGGGTATTGAACGTGAGGAAAGTGGAGGCAATGATGCTGAAGGGATCGACAACATCGTCGCCGCTAGCCACTGAGGCGGTTGCGGGAGGGTTAGCTAAAGCAGCAGGGGCAGCTTTAGGAGCTGGTGGAGGAGGCACGGGGGCCTGAGAAGGAGCGGGAAGAAGTCCGCTGACTCTGGGGTCCCTGGTGGCTGGAGTGAGAGTGGGAGTGGGAGTGGGCTGTGAGCTCACCAAGGCAGGGAACGCCTGCTGTTGGGGAGCTGGGAACCACGCATTAGGCCGCTGAGGGCTTAATCGCGTGTTCAACGGGATGTTGAAGTTATAATGAGGCTGAGGAGGAGGATATTCTCGCTGCTGGCGAGCGTTTGCACGCTTGGCCAGCTTAGAGGAATGGGATTTAGGGGCTTTAGGACAGCCACGGTAATTGGCTGGATGCCCTGATTCGCCACAGAGCACACAGCTCGGCAAATCAGTGCAGAGAGCACGATCTTTGGGGCGGGTACAATCAGAAGTACCATGATCACCCAGGCACTTGACGCACCTGGGTTTAGCATGGCAATTCCGTTGGGAAGGGCCATACAATTGGCAACGGTGGCATTGACCAATGATGCCGCTTTTGTGGGGCTTTTCGATCTCAATGCCCGAGAGATTGCAGATCGCACGGACCTGGAAAATAGGGTGATACCCATCGACGTGGGACTGTCAGTCAGTACTTCTCTTTTTATTTATACGCATAGAAGATTTCCTGAAGTACATACAACATCAAATAGTGACCTTAGTTATTATTAAAAAGTGATAGTTACTGCAAGGGGCTAACAAACGAAGATTGCTTTACTATAAACCTTACAATTAAAATGAAACCATTATAATATCACTGCTGCATTCTTCATATTTGGTGGTAACGGCCGCGACTTACGAGTTCGCAGGTTCGCACCCTGACAGGCGCTTTACTTTGTGTAAAATATTTCATCACCACTGCTTTCAAAACGGTGAAAGAAAACATCGTCAGGAAACCGGCCTAGAACCAAAAATTCGAAGACATGTAACATCTACCAACCCGCACTGGATCCGCGTGGTGGATTATATGGGAACATTATAGGCTGATTATGTATTCTACCAATATTTCAGTCACAGACGTTTTCGTACTCCATAGGAATGATGGTGTATTTCATCCCAATAAATGAAAAACACTACCAGCTTTTAAAGCGTTCACAAAAAAATCACAAACAAACATCTCGATATAATTCCACATAGGTGACACACACGGGCGTCACCTATCACTCTAGATCCAGTTAGCGTAGTCTACCTATAGTGTACTAGCAACTAGTCTTCTATAAACTAGTTTGGCTATACTACACCGGTAAGGGACACGTAATAGCCTATCTGACCGCTGTCTCTTATATAATATGGGAATTGTTTACGTTCCAAACACGTATCATTAAAACATTAATAGTTTATGAACTAAAACTTGAAGTGGTCTGCGAATTGATTTCTAATAAAAAGGAATAGGAGCTCGTGGCCAAGTAATAACAGCCGCACGGGTCGATCCATCAGGTTAAGCTGCGCTTGCCGAGATTGGTCCGTGAATGGGAGGAGTCTCGGTATGTAAATTTTACATACCGAGACTCCTCCGTGCCTTGGAAAGCACGTTAAGCCGTTGGTCCCGGCTGTCATTCGTGGATCTTTGACAGTGGTTACGGGTCGTCAGAAGCCTGATGAAAATCTGACAACCAGTCTTACCAAGGGGTATCGTATTACCCAGTTACTGGATTGTGGAGGTCAGATAGGCAGTCGCTCCATGTAAAACACTGGTATTTAGCGGCATCCGGTTAGACTGGAAACCGACCCCAACATAGTTAGGATTGGTCCGTGAATGGGAGGAGTCTCGGTATGTAAATTTTACATACCGAGACTCCTCCGTGCCTTGGAAAGCACGTTAAGCCGTTGGTCCCGGCTGTCATTCGTGGATCTTTGACAGTGGTTACGGGTCGTCAGAAGCCTGATGAAAATCTGACAACCAGTCTTACCAAGGGGTATCGTATTACCCAGTTACTGGATTGTGGAGGTCAGATAGGCAGTCGCTCCATGTAAAACACTGGTATTTAGCGGCATCCGGTTAGACTGGAAACCGACCCCAACATAGTTAGGAAAAGGCTAGGGTGGCTTCCACTGCGTTGATGTCGGATAATATCCCACGGGAACGTACTACCGGGAATTCCTTCCTTATTCCTTGTCTACATTAGAAAGGGAACCTCTGTGCAAAATTTTAGCTTTTGAGGTCTAAGTGTTTGGGCTGGGCGTTGATGACTCAGTTAATCAGTCAGTCAGTCAGGACTTACCTACCTTTTTATTTACATTGATTAACAATTAGTGCAAACAAAGGTCCAATCGTCAATCAACAAGTACCTACGACACAAAATATCCTTCAGGTAATGTATGAACGTAAGTTGTAGCTTGCAACCTTTGCAACTTACAAAAGTAATGCATTAACATAACTATGTACATAAATCAAGTGGTTGAAGCGGTGTAGTGCACAGTACATAATGTGCACAGGATATTTGTACATGAGCGTCCATTCAAAACGAATAGCTCGTAAAAACATAGGATTCCTTATTATCACAGGCGGTGAGGTTAGGTAGCGGCCATATTGTGAACCGAAGAGCGTTCTACTTTTAAAACTGTCTTCGTACATGGCTCGTATTGAAACTAGAGGAGTCGTTTTTTTTTTAAATGCTGGAGGTGGAAATATCTGAAAATAACATTACATTTCCAAGTGGTAGGTAGTAGATTTGAAATAAATATTCACAGGCTTTGTTGAATCTGCCTTACATATAGATTTAACAAAAGCTGTGAATATTTATAAGTACTAATTTCACACTGGTATCTAGTGTTGAAATCTTCACGTTTAGAAGATGCACTGGTGACCATGCACAGTTCTATAAAATCTTTAACAGAATTAAGACGCCGTATACGAAATTTTACCGATCTCGCTGATTTGTGTGATTTTACAGACGTATACCTAAGTTTACATATAAAATACTTACAGTATTTCTATAAATTTTAAAGCACAACATGAAAGATCTTTTCAATTATGATCTAATGAAAGAGCTACTTTTTTTAGAATTAGGTTGTTTAAAAATTTTGAATGCCAAATTTTTTTATATTTTGCACTTTTTTTTCAGGAAATGGATTTTTTATGAACGAGAACTTTTAGGTAACCGAAATCAAAAGCAATTATTTGCTAATTTTCTGTAAAATTTTACTAAGTTAGACATTTCTTTCACCTCCCAAAGAGTGATTAGAATAAAGCACGAATCCTAATCACTCTTGAATAAGTAGGTATTTAACTTTCTGGAAGTTACATCTGCATGAACACAGATTTCCCCAAGTCAAAAGCGTTAAGCGTTTTCCTGTTAAATCCCGCTTCTCTCCCCCACAATGTCGTGACCCTCAAGAAGAGTTACGTAGCCGACATCTGAATGTGTGTGCACCATATAAGCAGTAGAATGCGGTTCTGTCACTACACTTATACGGCTCAAACGTTTCCCTCCTCTGTTTTTTTCACGGACTGACTGACCGATTAGTGCCCACGTTCCAGAGAAAGCTGTAATACTACACTTGATTTCGTCTAGCCTCCTAAGTGCATCTGGGTGAAATAAGACGCTTTCATGTTTTTGACTACTAAGCCACAGGAACTTAGACCTAGTTTAGGAGTCAGAGTATTTAAACTTTGAACTTAGCAATAAGTGTTAGTCATAAGGATATTGTTATGAGCTTTTGGTGAAATAAAGTTTTTTTTTGTTTTTTTTTTTTTTAGTTATTATAAAGTGTTTTTCGTCCTATAAAAACTCTCACACTTGCTCAAAATTGTAACAGCCGCGCAGGTCGAGCGGTTGGTTTGTGGATGGGTAACCATCAATTACGTCATATCGAGACCCTTCCGTGCCACGGAAATCACGTTAAGCCTTTGGTCCCGGCTGTCATTCGTAGATCTTTGACAGTCGTTACAGGTAGTTACAACCCGAAAAGTCTGACCATCATGTAACCCAGTGACTGTGTAGTGGAGGTCAGATCGGCAGTCACTCCACATAAAATACTGGTATTCAGCTGCATCCGGTTAGACAGGAATGGAAGCCGACCCCAACATAGTTGGGAAAAGGTAAGGCAGATTGATTGGATACAGTGCCCGATTGGGGGATTCCCCCCAAATTGGGGTGTTTTTATATAGTCATGGGGGGGAAATTGAGGGGACAATTATTTTTGGGGGGATAGTTGGAGGAAAAAAACCGGGGTTGGAGGGAATTGGGGGATTTTTATTAACAAATCTGTAATATGTAAGGTTTAGTAATAAATTACACTAAGTATCAGTAACGGTTTGTATTATTCACAATTGCACCGAACACTGCTTTTACCAGACACCTCAAAAAAGAGAGAGAGTTCCGAATTAAAATTTACAACCTCCAAAAAAGCCATCTTTCAACAGCTTCAACGCTTCCTTTCTAGAGGAGTACAGTCCGCGAGGCCTAAGCTGAGCTTTGCATTTGTGTGATCACCACAAGAAGCGGAGTTGCGTCGCGCGAGGGACGCACCGCGCCTCAGGCCGATTATCAAAAAGCAGTATAAACGATTTTAAACCAAGCAAAGCACGCGTCGCGCTCTAAGCCGACGTTAAACCTACACTATCTATGTGCACTCACACAAATGCAAAGCTCAGCTGAGGCCTCGCGGACTGAACAAGTTTTTGAAAAAGAATAGAGTAAATCTTGATGTGTAGCCAGCTTTATAGTAGGTACAGTATCTAGTTAAAACATAAGATCTAACGGTTACAGCTTCCTACTTAATTAACATGGTGGATAGTCCCACGAGTTTTTGTTACACGACAAGATATGGGATCGCAGGCAACAAGAATACATTAGTAAGGTACCATGATACAGCCCGTTCTAAGGATCGGCGAAGTATGGACTGCAGTGTAATGTTTTTAGGGTCCCGTACCAAAATGGTAAAAAGGAAACCATATGGTGCGACGAACAGTTTTAGATGACGTTTGCCCAACTATTTTGCAAATAAGAAAAAAGTAAAAAATTCGAAAGACACTGGTGAAAAACCTTATAAGTGTGATGTTTGTCAGCGTAGTGTTATTGATAAGGGTAGATTAACATACACCGGTGTAAAACCTTAAGTATAACTTCATAAGTGTGATGTATGTCAGCGCAGTTTTAGTCAAAAGTGTAATTTATCACGACATATTTTTTTGTATGTACGGCTGTTGGTATACCTAGGTAATAGGTAATACGGGCTGGTATCCGCAACTCCACGACAATGCGCGTATTTTGCATCCGTTGGTATACCTAATAAATAAATAAAATAAAATAAGTAAAAATACATGTATTTTTTGCAACAGGGACTGAAGGGGGGTCTTAAAAATTAGAAGTAGGGCTACTAGGGCATGTGGGGTATTATATGGAAGAGCGCTATTTGCACATTCTCAAACATATTTTTATTTTTTTTAGGCCGCATAGTTTTCGACATTTGATGAAAAATGAAAAAAAAATATCTCCGAAGTTCGCTAAGAGAAAAATCTAAAATTATTATATGCGATATAAGTTTATGTAAAGGTTACAGGAAAAATAAAACGATGTCTCTAAATAGCATAGTTTTTCAGAAATCGGAACGGAACTCTGAGTGCGCGAGACCGACTCGCTCTTGACCGGTTTTTTTTAATTATGTAATAGGTTGGCAAACAGGCTGATTGCTCACCTGGTTGAAAGTGGTTAACACCTTAAGACAACTGTAACAACGAAGTAACATAAACACGGTTATATCCATATTTATGAGGAGCTCGTGGCTAAGTAACATACGCTACGCTTGCCGGGGTTGGTCAGTGGATGGGTGACCATCTTTACATAGCAAGACTTCTCCTTCCCTCGGAAAGCATCGCTAAGCCGTTGGTCCCGGCTGTCATTCGTGGATCTTTGACAGTCGTTACGGGTCGTCAGAAGCCCGAAAGTCTGACAACCAGTTTACCAAGGGGTACCGTAAATCGAAAAAAAAAAATTAAAAAGTGAATTGAATACTTAAATAAAATTCCTTTTTTCTTTTTTTATCGTATTACCAAGTTACTGGGTTGTGAAGGTCAGATAGGCGATCGCTCCATGTAAAATACTGGTATTCAGCTGCATCCGCTTAGACTGGAAGCCGACCCCAACATAGTTGGGAAAAGGATAGGCAGATTGATATTATCCATATAATGAATACTAGAACACAGCAATGGTGTTGACAGCAGAATTTGGGTAAAAATTAGGAATATACTTTCCCAGAAGACGACTACAAGTAGCTGTAAGTAGGTACAGAGAATAACAGTAAACTAATAACTACATAATGTTATTTAAGTATAGTGTGAGTGATAATTAGTGACCGATACTTAAACACATCATTGTACTCATGATAACTAACAACTTTTACTATTGGACCAAACATGAAATCACGAAAAAAAATCTGCTCTTCCCTTTCCGCAAACCTCTCTCCCTCCCTCCTTTTCGCGCCTTTACGCTTCGTCAAAATGCTCGTCAAAAGCTAATTTTTTTTTTGCAATTTCAGGTTTGGTCCCATAGTAAATGTTGTAGAGTACAATCATGTGTTTAAAAGCCCATACTACCTCAGCTTTTTATCTCGCTCGCCCGATACTGCTCCCGGACTGAGTGAGAGCGAGACTGAGTGTGGTGCTGGGCGCCGATAGTTTAAAGAAAGAAAAGAAAGAAAGAAAAACGTTTATTTGGACACAGTTCGTGAAACACAAAAATACAAAAGAATAAAACAATGCGAAAATAATATTATAACCACAATAGTGTGTGCCTCACGGCTGCGCCAAAAAGGTCCATTTCAGCATTAATGCCAGACAGATGCTGCCTGACGCTGGTTTTCTAATGAACCTTTAGGGACAAGTGACGGGAAGTACAAACAGTTTCAACATACATAATATATAATTTATAGATAATTTTTAAACTTATAAATAAATATATAAAATAAATAAACAACTTAATACTCAATCAAAATATAATTACAATGAAGAAAAATAAAATAATACTAATTTTGTACCTACTTGATCTAAATAGTTAGTTGTTTTATATATATACGTAGTATTTAAGCATTTAAATGTATATGAAGAATAGTACCTAAATAAGTTAAAATTACAAAAACAACAAGAACTATCTCAGCAGATCCTGTTTTTGCAATTGGCTAGATTGATCCGGTTTAGGTAATTCCTTTTTCGGTAGAAATAACGGTAATTTAAAAAAAAATAAAAAAACAAGACCTGCTTTATAGCTAGTTCAGAATGTATGCAAAGTTTCATGATCTAAGAAGTATTTTTTTAATACCAGCGGTTTATTGCTCGGTTTGGAGATAACTTTGGATTTTTTTTCCATCGAGAAAATTTTATGGAATCGTGTTTTCGTCAAACATCTTCAACTTTACCATATATTTAGTTCAAAATTAATGCTGCAGTATTTTCGACATAACGGAGGATCACGCTAAGCCATTTGAGGTAGTATAGGTTCTTAAGTATCGGTCACTAATTACCAGTCCTATAAGTCTGCAGAGTCGTCGGCACAAACATAAATAAAGCAATTAAAATGTCCATAACGTAATCGCCTAGCTAGGCCTGAGAAGAATAAAATATGTAGCAATCCAGATCACCTGATTAGATTAGTGATGAAGTGATTAAGCCTGCTACACATTTTATTATATAGCACTAGCTTCTGCCCGCGACTTCGTCCGCGTGAAATTTTAAATATTATTATTATTTCTTTTATTTCATTTTACACATGTTTTTACATTTTTAAATATTACAATAAAAAGAATATAAAATCATTTAAAAATATAACAATAGTAGCCCACCGGCATCGGGAACAGGGTCCAAGCCACCGGCGGTCAGGGCTCCAGAGAAGAGGAACCTCGTTCATACGAGGTTCCTCTTCTCTGGAGCGTTTATTCATATAAACGCTTCTAAAAGTATGTATAAATATATGTATGTATAAGTATGTATAATATAGTAATAATAAAAAAATAAATAAATAAAATATACCGAGAATGGCAACATTCGAGCATTCCGTTCCGCGACAGCACCGACTCCGACGCCGTAGAATGCGTTATCTGTGCGCGCAGTTGTCAGTGGAAATATTAGACTTTTACTGACATAATATTTTAAACATGGCGTAGCAAATATATGCAATTAATGTTTTGATTTTGAATGGAATTATGTAACAACAGGTGTATTGGGTGATTGAGTAGGCATTTCCTACGTACAGTGAATTTGACTTAGATGTGAATGATGACAAAAACTCGGACACACAAATGAGATCATTACGAAATGAAATGATAAGTGCGAATTACTTGGTTAAAATAAAATATGGATTCATGCATCGAGACTCATTGAATTAAATTACTAATAGATAAATTAAATAAGATTGGATAAATATAATTTACCAGCAGATTCACCAGCAGATTCACCAGCAGACCTACTAGCAGATTGTGCTGCAGATTTACCAGCAGATTTACCAGCAGATTCACCAGCAGATTCACCAGCAGATTGTGCATCAGATTTACCAGCAGATTGTGCAGCAGATCTACCAGCTGATTGTGCAGCAGATTGACCAGCAGATTAACCAGCAGATTCTGCAGTAGATTTACCAGCAGATTAACCAGCAGATTCACCAGCAGACATACCAGCAGATTGTACAGCAGATTTACCAGTAGATTTACCAGCAGATTCACCAGCAGATTGTTCAGCAGATTTACCAGCAGATTCACCAGCAGATTTACAAGCAGATTCTGCAGCAGACTTACCAGCAGATTCACCAGCAGATTCTGCAGCAGACTTACCAGCAGATTCTGCAGCAGATTTACCAGCATTTTCACCAGCAGATTCACAAGCAGATTCTGCAGCAGATTTACCAGCAGATTCACCAGCAGATTCACCAGCAGATCTACCAGCAGATTGTGCAGCAGATTCACCAGCAGATTTACCAGCAGATTTACCAGCAGATTCACCAGCAGATTCACCAGCAAATCTACCAGCAGATTGTGCAGCAGATTCACCAGCAGATTTACCAGCAGACTTACCAGCAGATTCACCAGCACATTCACCAGCAGATCTACTAGCAGATTGTGCAGCAGATTTACCAGCAGATTTACCAGCAGATTCACCAGCAGATTGTTCAGCAGATTTACCAGCAGATTCACCAGCAGATTCACCAGCAGATCTACCAGCAGATTGTGCAGCAGATTCACCAGCAGATTTACCAGCAGACTTACCAGCAGATTCACCAGCAGATTCACCAGCAGATCTACTAGCAGATTGTGCAGCAGATTTACCAGCATATTCACCAGCATAACAATCCCAGAGCCCGGAAGATGGTCAAGATCCCTACAAACACTTACTGGAATACTTCCTTCCTCCGAGCACGTTTGCTCTTACGAATCTCCACTCAAGACAGCCAATAAAGGCAAGAAAGAGGTGGGAGCACTGTTCCTCGTCATTATTCACTCCAGCCGGCCAATAAAGGCAATCCAGAGGTGAAGAACAAGACTTCTCCCGGGAGATAGGGTCCGTGGGGTCGCTACTGCCCAACAGCTCGCCACATGCTGCCCTGCGGGTCTCTGTATCTCTCTTGGTCTGGCTCCTCATCCTAGACCTGTTCCGGCAAAGTAAACTCTACCGGCACAGGCCTAGAATTCGGAACACGCAAGCCCCACCACGACGACAACGTAGAGATACTGCGGTGGGGTTATTATTATTATTATTATATATTAATATTATAGTATATATTATTAGTATTAGTATAGAGTATAGATTAGTATAGATTTAACTGTACAAATGACTAGAAGGTATGCAAACAGCACACGTGCGTCCCCTTGCGCGCGCGCTTCTAATTCAATTCTAATTCTTGCGAAAATGTAACAATTGGCGACGACCGTTTGTGACCAAAATTAATCAACACCTGGACATCTTCCGCGTTGGTTCAGTAGCCTAGTTGTCACAGATGCATTGTAATCAACTCATTTGCATGCTAGCACATGATGACTAAAAATTTAGATTTTGTCCGTCATGTATCAATCTGCCTAGCCTTTCCCAACTCTTTTGGGGTCGGCTTCCAGTCTAGCCGGATGCAGCTGAATACCAGTATTTTACATGGAGCGACTGCTTATCTGATCTCCACGACCCAGTAACGGGGTAATATGATATCCCTTGGTAAGACTGGTTGTTAGACTTTCGGGCTTCTGACGACCCGTAACGACTGTCAAAGATCCACGAATGACAGCCGGGACCAAATTGCTTAACGGCTTTGTCCCTCATGTCATGTACCTATATTTTTTTTAAATATTGGACACACATATTTTATTTTTTACGTAATCAAAAGATTTCGGCGATACATTGAGTTAATATATGGCTTGACGTCACGCCTAGCCAGATTTTATACGTAAAAGTGACGTAGCGAGCGCCCACTCCCCAACTTTATAATATTAATAATAATAATATAATATAAATAATTAATAACAATTATTAATTAATATTTATATAATTAATATTAATATTTTTTTTTTTTTTATTTTTTTTTTTTATTGCGCGCTAAGTAATTTTTTAGTGTTATGATAAGTAAAAAAATACGTGTTTAATATTTTTTTATTATCTGACTGACGGACTAAATAGAATTTTTTTTTTTTACCCAGGCATCTTCTGTATTAATACGTTACATACAATTTGTTACCAGAAACATGGCTTCCTCCAGTGACGGCATAGTACTGGAACATGCAACTGATAAGATTTTATTTGCCTGTGTTTCTGAACATATTGCTAAAGTATATGATGGTTGGACGTTTATTACAAATCTTCCTCAATCTAAAATAATACGGTCAGAGTAAAGAATCAGATCACGAGGGTATGTGCTATTTTTTCACAAATATGTATTTTATGAGTGATTATTCTTTCTTAAGGTAAACCATATAGATATTGAGTGACGACTATACGACGATGCATTGTTTTAATATCCAAAAGCATTGCCGAACCCCGTCGTAAATAAATAAATAGAAGTTAGATGAATAATAAATCCCATCAAAAACATTTGCCAAGACGAGACCATAGGGCTAGCACTGTCAGAGTTATCAGATCTCATGTAGAACCAAGCTTCTAACTCTACACGCCCTAACTTCACAAACTCTACACCTTAGTCAAAATATGAGGCTTGGCCGTTTCCTTACTACAAGAACTATTGTATAACAGAAAAGTGATGATTAGTGAATAAATTCACCTTACGCCCATGTGACGGTAGCGAAACTATTATATTGCAGAAGAAAAGCTTGTGACTAAAATAATTATCACATCGTCGGCGCCTTTGAATCTTCCGCGTAGTACCGTGTCCCGCCGCGCCGCGCCGCCAGCGCGAGCGCAACGTTGGCGCAATTGCCCCAATAGATTCATCACCACAACACTGCACGCGCATGACAATCAACTATTTACCATAGCAGACGGTAAGGTCGTTTGAAGGTATTGTTTTATTCAGATCAGGGTGAGGTATGCAAAATAAATAACTGAGGGTACTTTTCTCATTGCTACTTTAGGCTGCATTTCCACCAGAGATGTGATAAGTATGCTACGTTGCTATGGGTGCGTTTGATATCCACCAATCATATTCATTGGTCCACATAGCATGGCACTGGTGGAAACGGGTTCAACTATGCTATATTTCTTACGAGCTGCGCCCCGCTCTTTCACCCGCGTAGATCGCCAATAAAAAAAATATAAAAAGCCCATGTGTTAATCCAGGGTATAAGCTATCTGCATACAAAATTTCATCCAAATCAGTCCAGCCGTTTGAGCGTGAAGAAGTAACAAACACACACACACACACTCACAAACTTTCTCCTTTATAATAAGTGTGATAGTATGAAGTGTGATGTGATATGGAAGGATGCGTGCTACGGATTCGTGGTACGGATGGGAGCTATGAATGCGCAAGTGGAGTAGCTGCCGCTTCCCGTGCCTTCCCTACTGTCGATGCATCGCATAGCTCGAGCTGCGCATCTTCCTCTCAGCTACCTCGTGGCGGCGCATCTTCATAGCACATCTTACTCGCTCCGTTACGGCTTAGCATTAGGAAACGGTCACATAGTTTCGTAGCTTAGCTTTCACATCCTCGCAGCATAGCTGCATAGCACATCTCTGGTGGAAAAGCACCCGGTGTTTAAGGTCCTGGAGTCTATTATTTTTGTCTCGTGCAGCCCTAGTTAGAAGGATAGCCGTCAATATTTATCAGTATTATATCCCCGATTTCCATTAGTTTGGGTTTCCGCACTTAGTTCTTCATGTGGACCACTGTGCGTGGGCCATGGCGGTCGTCGGGGGTTATTCCAACCTTACTCTATCTTCGACATCTAAGTCGGAATCGCGTTGACCGTCTCTTAATTACGCATTAGCGAGTACCTAGTGCTAAATATTTGTAGTAAGTATATAAAGCTGTATAGGTAGCAAACAGCTGTATAGGTGATACAGCATGGTAGAGATGAAGTTGGAGGAATTGAATTTCGAAATATAAAAACATTTTTACAAAAAAACAACCGGCCTCCAAAAAAACACTGCAAAGTGAAAAATAACAATAATTTCAGAAGTAGGTGTTTTTGGTTTTGTATTTTCGTTTTTTGCTACCGACTTCCGAAATTAAGTCAATTGTGACTTTATGGTGTTTTTCTGGAAGGCAGTTGTTTTTTTTTATAAAAAAGTTTTCGTCGTTCAAATCGGACCACTCTGTAAAAAGTTATGCGTGGTAGCGGTAGGTATACATAAAATAAAATATACCTACACCTCGACATGAGAACTTCCTCCATTTTTTTCGTCGGTTAATAATGTACATTCATAATTATGGCGAGGTAAAGTTAACCCTACTTTACTCTACCAATAATTCCGCCATGGCGTCAGTATCAACGAAACAAATTACCCCAAATAACACATCAATCAACACCGCTCCAATAAATTCATCGTAACAATGATCAACAAGGAATACAAAACCGACTCGTAAAACCCCACAGAATGTGGGACAAATCCACAAAATTCCGTGCGCATGACATCGTGACGTAATCATTGCACTACTAACACTGTTGGTGATCTCAACACCTTGGGTTTTGATCGCCACACGTATTTCTTACGTAACCATGGTTACAGAGGTAAACAGCTCATTCTTGTGGTACCTACTTGTGTATGTTAAAGCTGAGTTTTGGATGAAAGCTCGACCTTGGGTGGACGAGACATGCATCATTTTGGCACTCTAGATTGTTTGGCGCCTTTGTCAATTTTGTCCATCTTTAAACACGTTATGTTGCTAACTGATTGGTTTAATTTATTACTTTCTCTGGAACACATGCAACAGTATTTTCTTGTACTCTCGAAATTAACGACTCTCCTTCTCTCCTTAAATTGCTTAAAGCGCCATTTACACGGCGCCAGTTTATTGCCTGTGGAATACCATAAAATTGAAAGGCAAATATCTGGCACCGTCTAAACAACACGTACAATATTGTTGCACGATACGGGCAACTTTGAAAACTGGTATAAGCTTGTACAAGAAAATCGCACAGTACATACTATAATTGCTCGTACAATAAAATCGCATTCAATTCTGGCATGATCTGACATTCGTGCTGTCATTGAAATATGAGTGCGGTGAGTGAGTGTGTGGTATCTAATCGTTGTTGCTATTTTGAGGCAAGAAATCAAATCAAGAACAACTTGAAAAATATCTTGAGAAGCGTTCAATAAAATTTAATGAAATATCATGACTAGGCAAAACTTGTATGCAATAATCGCCTGTCAATTTTATTGCCTGGTGTAAGTCGCATGCGATTTTATTGAATGGCAAAACTTGCATTCAATTATTGCACATGCCATTTTATGGAATCGCACGCGTCTAAACACTTCATGCAGTTCTTGAATGTCAAAAAACTTGAACGTGCTTTATGGCATGCAATTATTGCTCTTGAACGTTCCAGAAACTTGCCCCGTGTAAACGGCGCTTAATTGATAGGTCCAATAGATCCATCTTCTCTCAAACCACCTGCCTTAAATTCATTGACTTATAGTTTGTATGTCAATGCATTGTTTAATTACAAGATCCAATGTGAGATCAACGTTGGAGTATTTAATCTGCTTATGATGTTGCGAAATTTTCAATCTATTTTCCTCCTTTTATAAGCTTTTATTTAGTTTGCAATATTCGATTTAATTAAGTAACTTGTCCTTTTCAAAATTTGCAAGTTATTTTTGACCAACTTGGTCGGAGTTTGATTGAGCTGAAATTTGGCATAGGTACGTACATATGTAAAATCGGTGACAATGCAATATTTTGGTATCATCGAGCTGATCTTCTGGAGCTGGAAAGTGGCCACAGGAACTCAGTAATAAAACGACGCAACCCTATCGAGCTTGGGCCCGTTTGAGTCGTCTTCACAAGGACTCTGGTCTTAGATGATATCCAGATTACTAAAAGCTTGTTTAAAAAAATAAGTACACTTTCATTGTTCTCTCGAAACCAGCCGGTTTCCATACCAGCTCCATAGTTACCTGTTATATTGGCTTATTAGCCGATTCACTCGAATTTACTCGCCCGAATCGTACGAAACGACATTTTGAATTTGATCTAACTACGACAGCGCAACTCCCGATCGCCTTTCCAAAAAAGAAATATGGGTACAAGTTTCATGAGTTCCTCTAGATATCCATTTTTTTTTTTATTTATAAGGAACAACTAACAGCTACAATATAAAACATAGAAAAGGAAATACACAAAACTTATAGACAATATTGCAGCCCACAACGCTGTTCACAGATTAACTACAGGAATACAAACAGTGAAAATAATAATCATCGCTAGGGTTACAAATACATTATTTTATTTTTTTTTTTAACTAAACTACTTTATGTATTGTGTTTTAAATCATAATGTGTAATGTGTGTGTAGGGGTGTGTCTGTGTGTTTGTTTGTGTGTGTGTATATTGTGTGTAAAATAATGTAGGTACATACATGATACTCAAAAAAATGGCACAAAAAGAAAAATATAAAATTAAAATTAAAAATTCAAGAAAGCTCCTTATGTATAAGACTTTTGGACCTATTTTGAACATATATCCATAGTTAATTTTATTAGAATGCGGGGTCAGTAAATACTTATTAAGTAATTGACACAGTATTTACAACTGCAGTCCGTGCGCGTCGTGCGTCGGAATTGCATATCGTTTAGGCTAAGAGCACAATTGAGAAATGCACTTTTTTAAAATCCTGATTTTAGTGGAAATTGACATTTAGAAAATCAATAAAATTACGCGTGTTATATTTGGGCAATTTAATTAAAATTAAATAATGTAACCTTGTAACACAATTTAATACAATCTTCAAAACAAAAGAAAATATTTGACTTGCCTTTAAACAATAGAGCCAAGTTTTGTCAAAAGTTCACATAGGATACGGTCAGCTCAAATTTTGGATCATAATTTTATTATAACACAACACAATCATAGTAATTTGACCTTCCTTTTTTTACTATTGCTGTTTTGTAGGCCACTTTTGTCCCACAAACTTATAAATGATAAATGTCATGTTATAAATGGAGAAAATAAAAAAATACTCCTAGTCTATTCTCCAATAACAAGTAGGCACTATGTATAATAATTTATCGTACTAAAGTAGCTTTTTAATATCATCTTTTTATTAGTTGCAGAGAAAAAGAATACGAATTTCAAGATCAGTTTCCCAAATAGCTCCACATCTTTCGGTACTCCCACGTCATCCTGATGTTGAAGCCTCGTCATCCTCAAGACAACCCAAGCTCCATTGCGAATATAGGAAAAATATATTGATAATCCCATCTAATTTAATCCATCCGATGTTGAAGCCTCCTCCTAACTCAATCACACCGGGTGCTCGGTGTTGACACCCGCGCGTTAATCCATGCGCGTGCGAAGCATACCGACCGACACGCGCAAACGACGCATACGCATCTATGACGTATCGAGTTTATGCAGTTGATGTGTTGCCATTTGTGATCAGTTTGTAAGTAAATACAAGTAGGTGAAATAACATTAGAGCTCAGAAAGAAAAGGATATTAGTCTGGGTCGCTGTCACTGTACGTATACGGTGAAGTGGATTATACAGGTTGGGATTTTGTAGGGAAAGTACTCTTAATTCTGTAGATAGAAAATTTTATTCAAAGAAAACATTCCTTTATTTTTGAATAGAAAGAAATCTGCATTCAAAGATTTTCGAAAATTCGCTTGCCACCCCCAGGAATCGAACCGACTAAAATCTGTAAAAATCACACCCTGTACTTTTATTGCATTGATCGTTAGTATGGATTATAATATAAGGATGAAATCTCTCTGAAATACTTGATAAATTAAATGATAGGAAAACCATAAAATCTTAGATATTATTTTTTTTATGCTTTTTTAATCTTATTCAAGCGAATTTTGGATGCAGTTTTCTTTCTATTCGAAAATAAAGGAATGTTTTCTTTCAGTAAAATATTGAGTAAAACTCAAAAGTACTCTTAATACTGTAGATTCTACAGTATTAAGAGTACTTTCCCTTCAGGTGGCATTACAAAATTCCACCCCGTTTATAGGTATTATGGCACGAGTCGTGAGCACAAACTCTAATTTTAAATCTAACGAATCTTATTTCCTATCACGGCGGTTGCACACGGCGGGAGCAATTAAATCAATGTAACTATTCATACACGAAATCTCTTAATCACGAAATCTCTTAAGCTGATTTTTTTTCGCGATTTCAATGTTGGTCTCATAGTAAAAGTTGTTCAAAATGACGAGTACAATGACCGCTTTTCGAGTTTAGTGTAAACAAAAACTAATTTTGTAGAAACATGTACTGAACAGCAGATTTTTTTTGGTTCCAGAACATGCCGGTTTCCTGACGATGTTTTCCTTCTCCATTTTGAGGGCAGTGGTGATTAAACAATGTAGACAAAGTAAAGCGCCTGTCTGTGTTCGAACCTATGCCCTACAATTCGTAATTCAGCCGAAAAAAACTGCATAGAATTAAATTAATCCTAAACCTCACAATAGTTAGGTAACATTCAGCATTACAGCCCATTTTGTCTATAGTGACATAACGATGCTTGAATTGTTTCGAGCCATTAATTTCACAATGACACACATGCAGCAGTAGAAGAACATCCGCATTTCAGGGTCAAGGGTTAGATAACAGCTTCGTGAAACAACGTTAGTGTGACCTAGCATTCTTGTCCACAGGACATAGGAATACATAAGTACCTACTGGAGGAACCAGAGGTAGTGGAAAGAACACCATATAGTTTTCTACATTTAGACCAAATCAATGATTGCACTACTAATTAACTAATTGAATATCAAAACTTGTACAAAAATAATAATCATTACTTACACATCAATTTTTGTCCAAAGTCAAAACAAAAATATTAATAAATCAGAAATACCAAATGCTCATCTAATAAACTTATTATTACACTTATCTAAACTTGTACAAATTATAATTATTAGGCACTCCGAGGTTCGGTTGGGTTAGGTTCCTTTAAACCCTGCAGACAGAAATAGGAGCCCCGCACAGCGGAGCTCCGTCGAGCTGACGTTAAGTTTAATTTATTTAGTCACGCAAATTTTGATGTGCAAACAGTATTTTTGATGTACGTATTCTGTTGGGAAAAATTGGTAATTTTTGATGTAAATACTACCTGGCGGGCTGGCATGGTGATAGTTTAGTGCTGCACTTACCAAAACTTGAGAAAAAACACCAATGATATGAGATGTTGGCTGTTCAATTGTATTGTGCAAATCCCTTGATAATTCATAGTTTTGTTCAATAACAAAAAGTAGTCACACATAGGTAATCATTAGTAGGTTACCTACCTAATTTACTCGTTTATAGCATTGTTAATCAAATTCATTTCAACAAGACTAGAAAACAAAGACTTAGTACAATTAACAATAGATATACACAAAAAACTCTCATGTATGGTATGTTATGTGCGCATAACTTTGTTTTCGATGCCAATTGTCTTTACTACAAGCTCTTGTACTATTATTATAACGTACTGTGGATGGTTTTTGTAGATTCTAGGAAATATTGGTTTAACACATTATGAACCAATTCATTACATTGTACCAATGTAATCAAGCTAAAGCCCTACATATAGGCTAAAACAGACTGTCCTAATACAGTCTACGGTTTCCTGGAAGAGTGGGGGCCGCAGTGACGGCTTTCATGAAAATTATGACAGCAAAGATTTAAATCGTTAGATTCGCCCAACTGCGTCAAAATATAGTCGCGTTTCTGCTCAGAATAATAACTATTATTCTTCTGAGCGTTTCTGTATTGTTTTGACACTTCTGACACACAATGTCGCAGTGACTTGACTTGATTGTCATGGTGTGGAAACGCCTCAGAATAATAACTAAAGGGAAACGCTATTTAATAAATGTCAAAATGTGTAAGCTCTTCTCAGTATGGACACTTTTTCGCGTGACTAAGTACTGTAAGAAAACTGTGTAAACAAACAGTACAGTATTAAATCACATATGTCACATGTCTCATGTCGTAATCTCAGGGACTGCCGTACCATGACATCATGCAGTTAGAAATTATTTCATTTTTTATAGCTGGCTGACTGGCAGGCGCCTTATACGAAGCGGCGTGAAGATTATGTCATTGACGAGTGAAAATGCAATAAAATTGATACGATCTAGCACGGGCCTGCGTTCCTTCGACTTATGAGGGTAGAGATATGTGGAGTAACTAATATTAATAATAAGAAGTCTGTTAATGTTAGTCTGAATATGCAGCAACCCAAAGAAGAGTATCTCAT
Source organism: Cosmia trapezina (assembly GCA_905163495.3). Classification (NCBI taxonomy): domain Eukaryota; kingdom Metazoa; phylum Arthropoda; class Insecta; order Lepidoptera; family Noctuidae; genus Cosmia; species Cosmia trapezina. The sequence goes on along the minus strand of LR991031.1, from coordinate 22,356,912 downwards.
ATTAATAATGTGTCGCAGCCATAGCCTTTCAGTTAACCGCCTAGCCTTTTAACTAAACGGCGTCGTTCAACTACCGGTCTGAATAATATTCATTATACGTCTGAAAGATGCTTTAAAGGCATTACTGACACTTTCAAAACTGAAATACAGTTATGACTTATTTCCTTAAAATTCGCTGGCATACTTAACATGATTAGCATAAAGTCGAGTAAGACTTCAAACTACTATTCTTCTGTACGTGTGTTTGTCACCTAAATCCTACGAAACGGCTGGACCGATTTAGATGAAATTTTGTGTGTATATTTCAATGGGTTCCTGGATGGTTTGAAAACACAATTGGACCCGGTAGGTGGCGCTGCAGCCGGGTTCTAGGATCGATCAGACAGGACAACGTCTGTCGGGTCCGCTAGTATTTTATACTTTTTTACGAAATAACAATAACTTTTCTAGCCTAGGGAATTCTTCTCATCTTGAAACGTACAGTATACAACATTAGTTTTTGTTTACACTAAACCTGAAAAGGGGTCATTGTACTCATCATTTTGAACTTGTTTTATGGGACCAACGTTGAAATCGCGAAAAAATAAAAACTGCTGTTCAGTACATTTATCTACATCAAACTCGTCAAAATGTACTTAACAGCTGATTTTTTTTCGCGATTTCAAGGTTGGTCCTACAGAAAAAGTTGTTCAAAAAAAAACTTTTTTACAAAAAAAAACCGACTTCCAAAAAAAACACTACAAACTGAAAAATAACTTTAATTTCGGAAGTCGGTGTCTTTGGATCTGTATTTTAGTTTTTTGCCACCGACTTCCGAAATTAAAGTTATTTTTCAGTTTGTAGTGTTTTTTTTGGTAGTCGGTTTTTTTTTTGTAAAAAGTTTTTATTTTTCACTTTTTAGTGGTTCAGTTTGTAATTTATCTAAGTTACAATAACCCAATGTCAACTGCTCATCACGTTTTACAAAATATTGCTTTTCCCGATGCAGGGACGTTAATTGCTGAGGAGTTCTCCTAGTAAGAACCAGGAGAACTGGAGCTCATGGTGAAGTCACCATTACCATTATGCATTTTGACGAGCATAAACCATATTAAAGTAATCGAATCGCAACCTGTGATATACTTAGATATAATTGAGTATTTCCGATGGGCCTCTGTGGTCTTCATCATCAGTTCCAGTTCACCGAATGGTACTTTCCGAGAGCAAATGCACGAGTTACTATAAAAAATACCGAAATCGATATAGGTGTGCCAATAAAATTTGAGGGTTTCCCTCGATTTCCATGGGATCCCATCATCAGATCCTGACTTGATGATCATGGGACCACTTGGGAAGTATACCCTTTCGAACAAAAAAAGAAAAATCCAAATCGGTCCAGCCATTTTCGAGTAATCGGGGAACATACATAAAAAAAAAATAAAAAAAAAATAAAAAAAAAAAGGTTCCGACGAATTGAGAACCTCCTCCTTTTGGAAGTCGGTTAATGATGAGTTCAATGACCCCTTTTCGGGTTTAGTGTAATCAAAAACTAATGTTGTATATCAAGTTTGAACATAACTAAATGAGCAATATAACTAACGAGCAATACCGATGTCTATTTATGTCCCCACATAAATATGAACAACTTAATCCAATCTGTAATGTTGCAAAATGTTCATTAAAATGTTGATGGCGTTCTTAAGGCGAAAGCGCCAGGGTAGCCCGCGAAATTCAAAATTTCTTACGTTTTTTGCAATTTGTAGGTCAGTATGAGCTTGTATGTTGATTAAAATATGATTCGCGGCCGTAGCTAATATGGCTTTAAGGAATTATAATCAGTAGAATCAACAATACAACTCCATAAGTTAGCATTTACCTCAAATCTAGCGATTTCATGAAATCATGAGGTTTGAGGTAAATGCTAACTTATGGAGTTGTATTGCTGATTCTAATGATTATAATTCTGTAAAGCCATATTAGCTACGGCCGCGAATGATATTTTAATCAACATACAAGCTCATACTGACCTACAAATTGCAAAAAACGTAAGAAATTTTGAATTTCGCGGGCTACCCTGGCGCATCAACCTTAAATAAATAAGACCAGAAACATAATTGGTGACGTTTCATTGGATGAAAGATGTGATTGGATGTTTGTGTTGCCTAATTTAATTGGAACATATCAAAGCCTTTTCCAGCGGTCACTTAGGTGTGATTTCAGGCTAAATAAAAAGTCAAGACATAGCGCTGTCAACAGTAACGTGAAGCCGCACGTTTCGGGTTTCGTAAACATGTGTGCACGTGGTGAGGTGTAGTTTAATTGTAGTTCGGTGTAAATGGGTGCGTGTGTGCGTGTATGCACAGAGCGAGGTGTAGTTTTGCGCATGCTTCACTGTATTGTGCGCAGCGCTATGTCTGGGTTTTTTATTTAGTCTGATGCCTAAGGGTGTGATTTGAAGGGTACTATAAACATAATTACACTACAGAGGAAATAGCACGCGTGCGACGTAAATTCGAACGATTTTTGAATCGAAAATACAACTATCATATAGCATTTTGGTTTCAAATACGGCAAGCACAATTAATTTAGTATCACCCAAATATGAATAGTCTTTAAAATAAGTAAATATTAAGTCCGAAACGAGTATTTTCAATTATAAAATCGTTCGAATTTACGTTTCGTTTAGTCCGCGCGTTCATTCCTTTTGGTGTGTGAATTTGTAAAGAACAGCCTAGAGTTGTAAATAGACCGAACTATTATTAGACTACTATGCAGCCACAAGTTGTAAACTTATTATAATAATTATAATGATTAATCTACATAGCGGTAGAGTGTGACTTAAATTAGCAGTAATAGACGTAGCAGTAGCATACCTACTTAAAATACTTACAAGCAGCCATTAAGCGCGCAGTAAAGGTGATGTCTATTTTGCTTACTTATTTCGTTTCTTTGCTCATGGTGCAGTTGTACCACAGAACGGTGTCCCTACTTCTGCACATTTGACGAAGTACAACCGCTACTGAAGCTGCGATCAATGTGGCACGGTATACGAATAAACAGACGAATGTTTTATCATTGATTCAAAAAGAAGAAGACCACAGGAATCTTTTCATACCTTCATTGCAGAAAATTCAAGCCCCTGAAAGTTTATTTTTGCTTATTGCCACGTGCTGCGAACCTTTTCAGAATATGTCGCAGCCAACCATTGAGTTATAATGTATAACGGCATTTCAGAACACTTTAGGGTCAAAGTTTCTCGGCGTTAATTTCAATTTTATTTAATTATTTTATTTTTATTTCTTCAGGATAACAAACAATTCCGCAATAATGCTTAATATTTAGTAACCACGCAACCAATATCGTTATCCGCAAATTAATCCAACAGTGAAAATAGGTCCTTGGCCTAGCAAACTTGGCAAACATTATTGTCTAGATATCATGCTTTAAACTATATTATGGATTAAAAGATTTTTTATAAATACTATTTTTAAACTGTGCGAATGACAATGCAAATATTTCAATACATAGCTTTTGCCCGCGGCTTCGCCCGCGTGGATGTCGGAAAATATCCCAAGGGTGCCTACTACCGGGAATTCCTTCCTTATTCCTTGTCCACACTATAAAGAGAACATCTGTGCAAAATTTCAGCTTTCTAGATCCAAGGGTTTGGGCTGGGCGTTGATGAGTCAGTCAATCAGTCAGTCAGTCAGGAGTCAGGACTGCTCTTTTTATTTATATAGATAGATAGATAGATAGATCAGCAAAAAAATTTGGCCTCTTGTTGCGACATGATATGCACAACCTACCTTACCTTCCCTATAGAGAATTCTTCCCTCGCGATAATAGTAACTAATGACATAGTTTAGCACCTACTGACAGTATCATCAACTTGTCATTCTGTGCCAGCTTTGCGAGTTACTTTGTGAAGTCGTAATCGTAACAAAGGGAAATACGTTATTGTATCACTTGAGGGTTATTCGTTATTCAAATAAAATGTCTATTTTGTTAAGTACCTGCCGTGTGATTCTGTTAGACCACATTCTAAACTTAAAATCTGAATCCGCTGTGAGTTTCTTGATTGGCATTCTAAAAACTCGGTTGATAATTCGAATTTACACTAGCGCTACCCTTGCGAGCTGTCAGCGAGCTGTCAGCGAGTTGAACTAAGTTGACCGTGAGATTTTGACAGAGAGAGATGACGTAAGAAGTGGCATTCAGTAAGGTAATTCCCTGTCACTTCGACGCTCACTTCGCACTCGAACACTTGCGAAGTGAGAGTGAATAGCGATGTGAGATGCGAGTTGTTGTTTGAATTTTACAGAATCGACGTACTGGTACTTGTTGAAAGGCCTACCTAGGCAATAAGCTGAAAATTTTGTAAAAGCGAATTCTTTTTAAAAGAGCAACCGTGGAGTTTCTTGCCGGCTCTTCTCCACAGGAATCGACCAATTGGAACCGTGCATTTAGCTTCTGACGTTTCTCACCCATGCCATAGGTACCCATGTAGCTTTATTTGCAATAAAATATTTTGATTTTGATTTTCAGTGTGTTTGGCGCCACCATTGTTATCTTCCTCAAACACCCCGTATAGTCACGCATACACGGCGCCCATGGCAGTGGCCCCTGCTTTACATAGGCCTCTCCTTTGCGGTAGGTACGGTTAGCAACAGAAGTCGGTTAACACTGCTACTTTTTGACATCATCTAAATTAACACAAAATGATACGATAACCTGCTTTTTATCATTTCATTTATTACAATAAGACCTACTTTTCTTTAAAATTTACATCAGTCCGATTTTAATTAAGTATTTTTCTCAATAATTAAGATTTAGAAAACTCAAATTCTAATCGACTTTTGTTGCTGACTGTACCACGCCCGATTCTCGACCTTCCGCATTCAGTCTGTCCAGGCCGAAGCAACTTATACCTCTAACATTAGGGAACGTTAATTCGGTAAATGCAATAATCATAATAGTTAGTATAATATTGGTACTATTTCCCAGAAGCCGTAGGAAATATAAACAAACACTAAAAGCAATAAAATCCTTGAGACACACTATGGAAAGTAGAGCATCGGTACATTCTTCGCGTGTCAATTGATAGCATCTACACAAACCAAAAACCAACCTTACCGTTCTTATTTTATAGTTTAAATTGCATTGCAATTTTGGGGGTATATAAGTCGTTTTAGCAATAAACGAGAAGGGTCTAGATCTATATTGTAAGGATCTGTGGGAACTGCGCCTGCGTCCCTTTCAAATGTAGTGTTATTTATAGTATTAGTGTAGTGTTGGTGGCAGTATGCAAAATCAGAGGATGTAGAAATTGTTGGAATGTTGAACTATGTGGGAGTGAGTTGAGAGATTCGGTGAGCCTGATATTGTCATGATTAATCGAGGTGTTGAACGTGACATGCATTTAACAAGCTTGACTGCGGATCTCAAGACTTTAACGCAAATCAACAACACATTTTTTCAAGAAGAAATTGACTAAACTATAAATACTAATCGAAAAATGCTATTACGCCGTCAATGAATTTTTAAATGATAGTAACCTATGACATTGCACAATATTATTTCAATTTAGTATTTTTTTTTTTTTTTTTTGTATACTTACCAATATTATTTCAATTTATTAATTTTGTTTGATCTATTTTTGTCTGTATCTATATCAATATCTAATTGAACGAAAGTCTTTATTAGGAAATAAGATATTGCTCAACGAGACACAACAGAAGTGCGTCTAGAGCCAATTTAAATTTTTAAAGCATCTTGCAGGATGTTGATAGGATAGGATGTTGTGGGCTGCTTAATCGGTCTTGCCTGTGGGTGCCTCCATAAATTAAGGCCTCGAGCCAGGGCATTAAAGCTTATGAACTAAGCGAATACTCGCTAAGGGTCCCCCTGTAGAGTACGGGCCTCGGCTAAGGGTGTCACTGGGGAGGATAGCAAGGAACTGGATCGGATTAATATTATTTTAGGATGTTTAGTGCCGTTCAAAGTTTGAACGGCACTAAACATCCGGTGTATGGTATTACATAGTTACGTTTGAACTTCAAACGTAACTATGTAATACCATACACCGAGATAACGATTAATAGAGAAACACGGAAAAAACTTTTTAACAAAAAAAAAACCGACTTTCAAAAATCACTACAAAGTGAAAAATAACTTTGATTTCGGAAGTCGGTGTCTTTCGTTTTTTATTTACTTTTTTTTTTTTGCCACCGATTTCCGAAATCAAAGTTATTTTTCACTTTGTAGTGATTTTTGGAAGTCGGTTTTTTTTTTGTTAAAAAGTTTTTATTTCTCGCTTTTTAGTGGGTCTGTTTATAATTTGTATAAGTTACAATAGTCTAATGTCAAGTGCTCATCACATGTTACAAAATATTGCTTTTCCCGATGCTGGGACGTTAATTGGTTCTTACCAGCAGAACTCCTCAACAAAAACTCACCACACGCATTGTGTGACGAGCGGAAATTGCTTATCAACCATATTAAAGTAATCGAATCGCAACCCGTGAAATATTTATCATGGAGTAGTTCCGGTAGCCATCTGTGGTCTTCATCATCAGTTCCACTTCACCAAGTGGTGCTTTCCGAGAGCAAATGCACGAGCTACTATAAAAAATACCCAAATCGCTATAGGTGTGCCTATAATATTTGAAGAGTTCCTTCGATTTCTCCAGGATCCCATCATCAGAACTGGATTTTGATAAAAATGGGACCATTCGGGAAGTATACCCTTTCCAACAAAAAAATATTTTTTCAAATCGGTTGGCAAGCGACGGAGAAATGCGCGAACAAACATTAAAAAAAAAAAATACAAACATCCGAATTGAGAACCTCCTCCTCCTCCTCCTTTTTAGAAGTCGGTTAAAAAAGGGACATGTTGCGCCGACCCCAAATAGGAAGATTGGGATAAGGGCAGGAAAATGATGATGATTACCTATAATACCATATTTCCTACTACCGGACCGTAATTATGTCCGAAATATGTTTGTGGATGTTCTAATTAGCATGTCGCGGGTTCGATTCCCGCACGGAACAAATATTTGTATGACCTACAAGTATTTGTTCCGAGTCTGGGTGTTTTTCTATCTATAATATGTATGTATTTACAAAAAAAAATGTATATAAGTAGTTTATCAGCCATCTCGTTACCATAACACAAGCATTAGGTTGCTTAGCTTGGGACTAGATGGCGTTGTGTGAAATGTCCAAGGATATTTATTATTTTTTATTATTAACCATTGGAGGAGGGATCCAGCATTGGATATCTTTCGGCTGATGATGAATGACCCCCAATTTCAGTTCAGTAAGAGAGCTGCAGTTAAAGTTTTACTTTTTAAGGCGCAGATTTCCTGAAAACGATCAAAAAGGTGGTTTTTTAAAGCTGTGTATCTCACAAACCGTAAATAATTTTGACATGTAAAAAACATATGATATTTTCAAGTCCTTTCCGTGATGGAAGCCAAAACATAATTAAACATACTTTAATGCACCAAAAAAATCTGTAAACATACCTCCTAATAATCTTTAAAAGCTGTTTATCCCTTCATTAGCAATTATAATTATAATTAAAAATATACCATGAAATGTCAAATTCCAAACTGCATCCAGTGATGGATTACTTTTTATTAAATAGTTAATTTCTAATTTTATACGATTTTATTTTCACTTTTACGACATAATTCCGGTGCGCGTGAGAATCTTCTATCTCGTGCGTCAAACTAGACAGCCATAAAGCCATTTCACTTACACACCGAGCTAAACCAAGCTTGGAACCAGGGCCTTAAAAAAGAACCAGGTTCTTAATAATTAAAGAAACAATCAAGACTAATCTAAGCTTTATAATCTTACTTTTTTACGTGATAATTAAATTGAAGTTGACAAACCATAATTCTCCTGCCCTTATCCTAATTTATACTTCTCTATTAGTCGTCATCTCGGTAGTCACCCACTTTTTCCCCATATCATCTTTCACACAATACATCCATCGTTTCTTTGGTCTCCCCCTATCCACATTCCTAATCAAAACATTTCAGACGACATATTCCTCATTCCTCCACATCACATCACCATGACAACCGATCTTCATCACATCAACCTCCATCAACCATCACATCGACATCCACACAACTTTTCAAAAGTTGAAAAACAATTGTATCAAATCTTGGAACCACTTTAAGTCTCAGAAAGCATTATAGTGACCCACAAACTTGAGACTACCGCCTCCGTTACATAAAGGTTTGCCCTCATTAGCTTGCAATGGTCCTTTGGGTCTATTACAAAACTTATGAAATCCGGGACAATTGGCGACCTACCAACCTGGCATTGTTAGACTAAACGAATGAATGCTAATTAGTCGTATTGAGTTTAGTAATTAGCGATTGATTCTTGATTGGCTTTGTTGAACTGACGATATATAGGGTGACTGGTAATTAGTGACCGATACTTAAACACATGATTATATTCATGATAACAAACAACTTTTACTATGGAACCAAACCTGAAATCGCGAAAAAAAAAATCAGCTGCGCCATACATTCAAGTTCGCCTATCTCGTCAAAATGTATGGGGCAGCTGATTTTTTTTCGCGATTTCAGGTTTGGTTCCATAGTAAAAGTTGTTTGTTATCATGAGCACAATCATATGTTTAGGTATCGGTCACTAATTACTAGTCACCATATTATATACAGGATGAATTTTTTATCATGCACCAAATCGAAACGGGAGATTGTACTCATCATTATGAACAACTTTTACTATGGGACCAAACCTGAAATCGCGAAAAAAATCAGCTTTTCAGTACACTTTGACGAGTTTGATGTAGATAAATGTACTGAACAACTGATTTTTTTTTTCGCGATTTCATGTTTGATCCTGATACTCCCCGTGCCTCGGAAAGCACGAGATATTTGACAGTCGTTACGGGTTGTCAGAAGCCCGAAAGTCTGACAACCAGTCTTACCAAGGGGTATCGTATTACTGGGTTGTGGAGGTCAGATAAGTACTGTATAGGATACTGGTATTCAGCTGCATTCGGTTAGACTGGAAGCTGAACCCAACATAGTTGGGAAAAGCCTATCAGATGCTAGATGGTCAGTTAAGATTTAGGATGTGAAATTGCGGCAAGGACTAAAAATCTGTTGAGACATTTTCAGATCACAGTGCAGACAGGACCAACCCAATCTAAAATTGGGAAAGGGCGACTGAAACTAAAAACTGGTCAAGAGCGAGTCGGACTCGCGCACCGAGGGTTCCGTACCATCATTTATATGTAATTTTTGTTGATGATTTCTGAAAAACTGTGCTATTTAAAGACATTATTTTATTTTTCCTGTAATCTTTACATAAACTTCTATCACATAGAATAATTTCAGATTTTTCGCTTTGCAAACTTCGGAGATAAGGGGGGGGAACGGTATTTTTTTTTAATTTTTCATCAAAAGTCGAAAACTATGCGGGTTAAAAAAAAAGAAGAAATATGTTTGAGAATGTGCTAACAGCGCTCCTTGATATGATACCCCACATGCCCTAGTAGCCCCACTTTGAATTTTTAAGACCCCCTTTTAGTCCCTGTTGCAAAAAAAATATAAATATTTTTATTTCTTTCTTATTTGCAAAATAGTTGGGTACACATCATCTAAAACTGTTCTAAATTTCAAGTTGATAGCATTAGTAGTTCTCGAGATATCCAGTTGTGTCAGACAGACAGACAGACAGACTGAGTCACATCATAAGGGTTCTTTTTTACCATTTTGGTACAGAACCCTAAAAATGTACCACACTAGGTGTACTTAAACCAAACTGCTTCCTAGGTCGTTAGTCAGTATGATCTGTCTGATTATAATGCCCTTCTTGCCAAGATATTTCAATAACAAACTTCTACACAGCGCCTACGCAAGAACTTCAGAGATTAAGTGCAACGTTTCAATGAATCGCTTCCTATTGTATAACAAACAAACGTAGGAATCTATTAGAGTGGCAGTCGCGTAGCTGCACGATGTTATCTGTGCGAGATCTGCGCGAGCGATGCTTACCGATGGATGTAACGATCGACATCGCGAGTTGTACAAGTACTAAGTTGATACTTTAATATGTAAACATAACTTAACATCAGGTGTATCTGTAGTACATCCAAATTTCGCCAGATATTTTTAAGTAATGTAAGAGTTTAGTCTTACAGGGGATATCTATACTATAAATAAAAGAGGTAGAGGGAGGTCAAGTGGACCGATATATTTATAAATCCTCAGTTTCAGCATAATAGTTTGTGGCTAAGTAATAACAGCCGCACGGGTCTGTCCATCTGGCTAAGCTTCGGTTACCGGGGTTGGTCCGTGGATGGGTGACCATCTTTACATACCGAGATTCCTCCGTGCCTCGGAAAGCACGTTAAGCCGTTGGTCCCGGCTGTCATTCGTAGATCTTTGCCAGTCATTACGGGTTATCAGAAGCCCGAAAGTCTGACAAGCAGTCATAACAAGGGGTATCGTATTACCCAGTTACTGGGTTGTGGAGGTCAGATAAGCAGTCGCTCCATGTAAAATACTGGTATACAGCTGACCCCAACATAGTTGGGAAAAAGCCAGGCAGATTGAATGATCATCATCATGTACAGTTTTCATATAATTATACTCATCATTACTAACTCATTTGGCAAATGTGATGATCAATGCTTGCTCGATAGGATATCAAACTGTAAAAGAATCTGAACTGAGATATTGAAAGGCTGTCTTTATTTTATATTGGCGACCATACCGATTCCCAATCACATAATCATTATGGTCCCCGGACAGTCACGGAAATTTTCAAGAAGCCTTTTCCTTACTCCAGTAAGGAAAAGGCTTCTTGAAAATCTCGTGGTCAACTAAGTATCTACTTAACTCAGTATAGTTTACTTCAAATGTAACACTTTAAAAGTAAAGTAAGCAGTAAAGTTACGTGAAACGACCGACGCCATGACAATTATAGACTTGAGCTATGTTTGTTGATGCAACGATCTACATCTACGTACGGAGCATTGAGGTGCGGCACGCCTTCATAATATTCCGAGAGCTGATGAATAATTTTGGGTAGGTTCTTGAGGCACTGTGAAAATTTTTGTAGTTATCCTTGAAGGACCCCTGAATATTAAAGTAGAGGTTTGGCTGAACGGTAGTGGCCCTTTACCGACCCTTGATTTTTTTAGAAGGAATTTTTTTTACTAAAAAAATATTTTTGAAAAATTTGAAAATGTCTAATAAACATTTTAAAAAACATGGGTTGGTAAAGGACCGCTATCCTTCAGCCACTTTAATATCTATCCAAAATTGTTCATCGGCTCTCGGAATATAACGCGGATATACTTAATTAAAATTAATAAGTAAAGAATTTAAAAACTCTCTAAAAATTGCTCCCTAAAAGTTATATCGAGCCTATTTTAAATTCAAGCACTACTTTCAGTTCACTGAGTTCACTAGCCTTATCATTACAGCTTGTAAATGACTGAATTATGTTAGCCTGTTGTAAAACTCTGAAGATTAACGTTTCTTTCAACAGCATTCTGTAAACTGTTATGCAAGCCGCTCATTGATGTGCAAAGGCATTAAGATAACCCTAGATCACAAAGGTTAAGTAGGTCTTCACCTTTAACGTAGGGCTAAAACGTCCCAACATGCAACAGCTTGTATGCCTGCTAAAATAAACTTTATAAAACTGTGCACACTGTTTCCGTGAACATCCATTACAAAGGGCCATTCGACCAGGCTGCACGTTTGATTGCACAAACCTATCGGACTGTCTTCGTCTACGGAGAGCTGCTACAGTTATTGGCCAACTTGAACAATATGCCTCGGTGTCTATCTACTACGAGATAATAAAGTTAAGTAAAGCAGGTTGTTTGTGGAGCTGAGGCACGATGGTATGGTCCCTTTCGGCGGGTTTATTTTATTTGTTTACTAGCTGCACCTCGCGGTTTCACCTGCGAAAACCGGTATAAAAAGTAGCCTATGTGTTAATCCAGGGTATAAGCTATCTACATACCAAATTTCATTCAAATCGGTCCAGCCGTTTGAGCGTGAGTTAGTAACAAACATACAAACACACAAACACGCACACACTCACAAACTTTCGCCTTTATAATATTAGTGTGATTTGGGACGAACAAACAGTTACATGTTAAGGCGAAACAACAGCTAAACATATAACCCACACTATTATTGTCCACGGAGAAATATCACCAAATAAGACGCTACAGAAGCTGCATTCAGCACACTTCATCTACATCCCGAGACATATTTACGTAAAGACTCCGACGACATAATTATGTATTTGCTTCCTTTGGCCCAATTCTAATACTTAATATACAGATACATAGAATTTTATACTATTACTTAACGGCATCCTCTCGAGGTAATGGACTGGGCAGAATTTAATACAGCACCTGAATAATGGGCAGATATATTGGAACTAGTTCGTTCGCGTCCGGGGTTGCATCATGCCTTCCCGCGCTTAGCTAGCGACGCGGATTAGAGAAATAACGGAGATGTGACAATGGACTAGATTGGTCTATGGGGCTTGGTTTCCTGTGGTGAATTTTCTCGTTAATGGCTAATTACATAATATCTTCGGCTTCGCTCTAAAGTTAACTGCTTCGTTCCTTATTTAAAACTCAATAATTAGATAAGTTAAAGTCAAAATGCACGATTTAATTTAATTTGAGGAATGGGAAATTTATTTTTTTATTTCGGGAACAGTAGATGCAAAATCACTGTTACAATTGCTGGGACCATATTTTTATATCAGCATACTATTATGTCATTTTATAATAATTATAATAGAAGATGTAGTGACAAAAATTTAAAAGAGTAAGCTTAAATGGTTTGGTCATGTTGAGAGGATGAATGAAAGGCGAATAACAAATAGTAAGTATTTACAAGGCAGATGTGAGTGGAAACGCCGGGAGGGGACTCCCTAGGAAGACATATAGTGACCTTACTGGTGATGTTCTTCAGAAAGCTCAGGTGCGTAGTACTCGCAACCGGCGTGCGTCTATGACCAGATGTAAAATTATAAATGATAAATGATTTATTTTCTGTAAGTAGGTTTGTATAAACACGTCAATCATATTTTTTTTTTAAACTAGATGTGCTCGGCGTTTTCTATCTGATTACTCTGAGAAGAAAGGCCGAAAAAAACTCAGAGGTCACAGTCATTTTAAAGTCCAGACATAATCTTGGTCAGATCATGTCAAGACCATGTCTGAAATTGTCTTTTGAGGAAAGAACCACACAGATTGAGTGGACCTGTCCAGACAGTAACCGTGCAGCTCAACTCAAAACTTAAGGAGCTCAACGATACGACGAACGATACCAAACAAAAGACATTTTGGGTAGGCCGCATAAATTACTCAAACTGCCAGACTATGACTAAAACTGAGAAATGGATAAAATAAAAAAAAACAAAAAACACGTACGTCTTCACATTCACAATAAAATTATTAAAAAACGTAAACGAGGCAAAAGGAGTATGTAAGGATTCTGTAGTGTCTGCCTACCCCCATGGGGGTAAGGCGTGAGTTTATGTATGTATGTATACCATACGTATACCATTATGTATTATTATGCTGGCAACAATAGTAGTTTGACAGCAAATACATACTTTCCATAGATTGTGGGGCTATCTAAAAACAGAAACAAAAACGTATCTCCATCATTATTCTAATCTCAATCGATACAGCCTTCCTTGGTCCTAATGGATAATTTATACACTATTGTGCAACAGTACTAATGCCTTTTTGATATACATCCTGAAGTTTATATATTTAGCTCTGTTACAAAATTGTAATTAACTTCGTCGATTGCTCTACTAAGTAAAGGTTGTCTGTCGGCTGTTCATGATAAATAGGGACATACTTCTATTTGTCCTTACAAGCATTCACTTGATTTGAAAAGGTGTAATACCATGCTGTGATCAAAGAAATAATTACTAGGATTATCAGCAGCCTTCAAGTGTGGAATCATTCTTCAATATATTTTAGGAATGTTAATAGTAAAATTATTATCGGTCCTAAATATTTTGAGGATGTTTACAATCGCAAACATATCAGGTTCTTGCTCTAAAAAAACTATCTGGCTCTGACCTGCTGAAACTCATAGATAATCAATCTATGAGTTTTGTTGAGACTGTTTTAACTTCACGCGTTTACATTAGAATATTCATAGCTAAGACAGGACAACGTCTGTCGGGTCAGCTAGTAAATAATAAATATCCTTGGACATTTCATTTTTTTGTAAATACATACATATTATATATAGAAAAACACCCAGACTCGGAACAAATACTTGTAGGTCGTACAAATATTTGTTTCGTGCGGGAATCGAACCCGCGCCATGCTGCGCAGCAGTCAATCGCTCAACCACTGCGCCAACCGTGTCGTCAAATAAAAATAAAATAGAAATAAAACATATTTTCATTTTTTTTAAAACACATCCTTCATCACATCAAACATATACTTCAACAGCAGCTGCATGAGGCTCAAAGTCAGATCACAGAACTTGAGACCACAAATCTAAACATCACTGCCTCGCTGAATCAAAGTCTGTTCAGCGAATTGGTGTCTATTGCCCCGTCAATGGTTTCTGCCATAAACTCCACATGCAATATTGATTTGACAGGTGATGATGAATCACAATCATGTAATTCAGTGAGGTTAGTCACCAGTAGAAACAAACTAAAAAAATACATTAAAATTAATAAATACATTGCTAAAACAAAAAAAATGGTAAAAAGACAAAGATTCTTTACCAAAAATGTTAAACTTCGTAGAGATAGGTTAAATTTAATTAAACAATTAGATATTTATTCTTTTAATTTGGAGCAAAGCACTAGGAAATACAACATTGACACACAGGACTTGCAATCTCAACTTGACCATCTACAAGAGAAACTCAGTTTAATGACTGATAAATATAATACCTCTGAAGATCTGATGAGGGAATCTGTGTTGGCAATGAATGAGCTGGTTAACTCACAAACAAACAACTGTCAGCATTGTCAGACACCATCCAATGTACCTACACCGGACCATTCATTGACAACTTGCAATACCACCTTAGCGCAGCCCTGTGTTAATTTGACATTTCCTGCTATTGCTAGTTGCAATAAGAAACATTGTAAACAAGTTATAAATAATGATATTGTATTTTTTTGTGATGAGATTGGAAAGGACTTAGGCCACTTGTTGTCAGATGAATATCCAGGACACTCCATAATAAACTACTGTATGCCCGTTTGTTCTTTGTTTGATATTATGAAACAAATTATTAAATGTAACTTTAACCGGGATACTACTTTATTAATTTTTATGGGTAACAGGAGAAATGTGAACAAAGGAGAATTGCTAAAATATTATAGAACATTGTGTAATCTTAGTTTAAGAAAAATTGTGTTGTTTACATTCCCATATAGTAACAGTTTGCCACAGGAAGAAAATAACTTAAGATTTGAATTAAACATGACACTACATAATTTGACATACAATAATAATCTATTCCATTTAGTTGATACTAACAATTATGTTGGTAATAATTTTTATTTGACAAGAGATAGATATAATGTTGTTATGTACTATCTTCCTAACTATTTCAAAAGACAGATAGCTGTGTCGCTATCATATTTTTTTTCTATTTCAGCCAAAAATTTGGCTAAACAACTTGCTTCTTTTGAGCAATGCAATGACATTTTAAATAATTCTGCCAATAATTTGGCAGCAACTAATGACATTGATTACCATTTAAATTAGAAATTAGGACAATAGAGGAAACCTCTTGCTTAATAAATGAAGAAAATTTAAATACTGATTTAAATCATCTAAATGTTTCAAAAAGTATTTCTTTAATAGCACACCCATCAAATTATAGTACCTTAAATAAATGTGATAATAATTCTCTAAAAATAGTTCATCAAAATATACAGGGTGTGATAGGCAAGGAATTAGAATTGGAGCTGTTCATGAACTGTAGTTATATTGATATCCTTTGTGTAACTGAACATTGGTTAAAAGACCACCAGTTCATGTTCAGCTTTAACAACCACCAGGTTGCCAGCTCATTCAGCAGGGTTAATATGATACGTGGTGGATCTCTAATAATTGTTCGTAACAATATGAAATTTAAAGAACGTAAGGATATAGTGAGCCTCTCTGTTGAGCGAGTTATTGAAATAGCTTGCATTGAGCTTGAGCAGTTCATTGTAATGAGCGTGTACAGGCCCCCATGTGCTTCATATGATGTTTTTGAGAAATATATGGAAGAAGTATTATTAAAGACTTGTAACAGTAATAAAACAGTTGTTATCTGTGGAGATTTCAATATTAATATACTGGAAACATCACCTACTGTAAATAAGTTTATAACTTTATTAAAGTCATATAATTTGTACAATACTTTCTTTGAGCCGACTAGAATAACTGCCACTAGTGCTACCTGTATTGACAATATTTTTTCAAACTCAAGACCTTCTACCCACTTAATTATAAATGAGTTGGACTCTGATCACTGTGGCCAGTTAGTCACTTTCCCTCAGAAAATAGTCAGAGCTCAAAGAAAACTTGTTAGTTTTGTTCCGGTAAACAAAAGTCGCTTAGAACAATTTAAAAAGAATTTAATAGAAAAACTACCAGGTTTGCCTTGTCACAGTAACCCGGATCAAGCTTATACTGTACTATTTAACCTCATAAATTGTGAGTTTAGGAAGGTATTCACATCAAAAACATTACCTGTTTGTGACCGCGTTATATTTAGTGATTGGGCAACACCAGGTATTTACAAAAGTAGGCAGAGGTTATATGAACTGTACCATGAAAAAACGTATAACTATGATGAAACTTTTAAAGAATTTGTTAAAAATTACTCTAAAACTTTTAAAAGAGCCTGTTCGTCAGCAAAAGCCATACACATTAAAAATAAAATAAAATATTCTGGAAATAAAATTAAAACAACTTGGAATATTATTAATTCAGAAACGGGAAGGACGACAGTTCGGAATCGTGACTTCCATCTAAAAGTCAATGATGTAGATATTAAGGCAGACGTGGAGGTGGCTACTGAGTTTGAAAATTTCTTCACTAATATTCCCATTTTAACAACCAAAACTCTGTCATCGTCGTCCTCCACTTCTGCTTACTCAATACTAAAAGAATGTGTACCAGAATGTGATAAACACTTTAAATTCGCAATTGTTACCGCTAAAGACGTTATAGATTGTTTTAAAGATCTCGAGGTAAAAAAAACTGCTGACCTTTGGGGATTATCAGTACATACCATGTCTTCAATAATTGATATTATTGCACCCTTTTTATCAATTGTTTTTAACTCTTGTATTGCATCTGGTGTATTTCCTGATTTAATGAAACTTAGCAAAGTGATTCCACTGTTCAAATCTGGCAGCACGACTGATCCCACTAATTTTCGACCTATTTCGATATTACCAACATTGAGCAAAATCTTTGAAAAACTAATTTTAAAACAAATGTTAGGCCATTTCAATACACATAATTTACTTCATCTGAAACAGTTTGGTTTTACAAAGGGTCGTTCAACTACAGACGCGGGCGTGGAATTACTGAAGAGCATATTCGAGGCCTGGGAGGAGTCGCAGGATGCTCTTGGCATTTTCTGTGACTTGTCTAAGGCGTTCGATTGCGTAAATCATGATACACTCATCAGGAAGCTGTACCACTATGGTATAAGGGACAGGGCTCTCGACCTTCTGACTTCTTATCTGAACAACAGAATTCAAAGGGCAGATGTTAATGGCAAGAGATCTGCAGGATCTGCGGTCACTATGGGCGTTCCACAGGGTTCAATTCTGGGTCCTTTCTTGTTTCTTATTTATATAAATGACTTACCTTATCACATAAGGGACAATCACAAGATTGTATTATTCGCAGATGACACATCCCTCATTTTTAAAATCAAACGTCAGTTAGTCAACTTTGAACAAGTTAACGATGCACTCTCTAGAGTTGTCCATTGGTTTAATGTAAATAATCTTCTCCTGAATGAAAAAAAGACTAAACTCATTAAATTCTCAACGCCAAATGTCAGGCAGCTAACTGCCAATGTTCAACTTAATGGAATGGAGTTGGACCCTGTTGAGTCGACAGTTTTCCTTGGAATAACCATGGACGGTAAATTGCAATGGGGCCCACACATAGAAAAATTGTCAGGAAGGCTTAGTTCGGCCGCCTACGCTGTCAAAAAAATTCGACAGATAACTGATGTGGATACAGCCAGAATTGTTTATTTTAGTTATTTTCATAGCCTTATGTCTTATGGGATTCTTCTCTGGGGAACCTGTGCGGGCATTAATACTATCTTTGTTTTACAGAAAAGGGCTGTTCGAGCCATTTACAATCTAGGTCCAAGGGATTCTCTTCGAGAGAAGTTCAAGGAAATAAATATTCTGACTGTAGCCTCTCAATATATATTTGATAATCTATTGTATGTACACAAAAATATATCCAATTTTAAGAAGATGTCCGATATTCATAGTTTAAATACTAGGAATAAACACAATCTTGCTGTCCATCGCACTCGTCTCCACAGAGTAGGCAACTCGTTCATGGGGCAATGTATATGCTTTTACAACAAACTTCCCGTTGAAATTCGAAACTTGCCCATTAAACGATTTAAAAGCTGTATTAAAACCAAACTTTGTAAAAAGGGCTACTATAAAATTTCCGATTATTTAGAAGACAAAAAAGCTTGGGTTTGAGCTATTCGCTCAACCTTGTATTACCTATATGTAATACCAAAATCATTATATTATGCAAAATGACAAACCTTTGTTTAAAATTAAAATATATTTTTTTCTTTAATTATTGTAAATGTGAGCACTATGTGGATCTTTTTTTTTTTCTTTTTTAGTTTTATTGATGGTCTGACATTTTTTGAGTAAGTACTTTATGCGACCTCCCCAAATGTCCTTTCTTTGGTATTGTTCGTCGAGTTATTGAGCTCCTTAAATCCTTGAGTTGAGCTACACGATTGTTGACAAATGCTTGCACTGACTGGACAGGTCCACTCAAATTTTTATGGTTCTTTCCTCAAAAGACCATTTCAGACATTGATCTACATGGTCCTCACATGATCTGACCAAGATTATGTCTGGACTTTAAAAGAGACTTTGACCCCTGAGTTTGTTTCGCCATTTCTTCTCAGGGTAGTCAGATAGGAAATGTCGACTTCATCTAGCTTATTAAAAAAAATATGACGTGTAAAAGTGATTTCGATATCCTATTTACAGAATAAACAATTTCATTTCATTTCATTTCATTTCATTTCATTTCATTTCATTTCATTTCATTTCATTTCATTTCATTTCATTTCATTTCATTTCATTTCATTTCATTTCATTTCATTTCATTTCATTTCATTTCATCAAATCGCAGAAAGCGATTGTAGTTGAAACTTGTAGTGAAAGGTCTGTAGGCACTAGGCTAGCTGCTAGCATAGCATCGTAACCTACAATGTCGCCTCGTGACATTTCATCCGGTGTCAAAGGCGAAGGGCCTTTATGTAAGACTAGCTTCTGCCCGCGACTTCGTCCGCGTAAAATTTATTTTTTGCTCGACCCACCCCGTCGCATAGCATTGCCTACCCGCGCTATTACTTCGTTTTCACTTAGCGTTCTTTCAGACTTTTTTTCTTTTTGCTCGGCACCTAAGGGTCCTAGAGTGATGTTAAATATGCCTTCTATTATAAGATTTGGGCTATCATTAATGCAAAAAGATTTTTTAAAGTCCGACTGGTAGGGTAGTTCCAGAGTTTAGCTCGTTCCTTTACCACATCCCCTCCCGCTACCTCTCCCTCCCCCTCTCACTCACTCTCACACCCCCTTCACCACTTTCCCTTCGCTCTCTCTCTCACCACCCCGTCCCCTCCCTCTCCCCCTCTCCTCCACCTCCGGCTCACCAAGTACCAACCCCTCCCCACCCCTCAGCCTTCACCATGTCTTCCTCCTCTCCTCACCAATTCCTGCCCTTTTTCCCTGCGTCCATCATCCTCCCACTCACACTCCTCACCACCCCTCCCTTGCCCCTCCTCCTCTAAACCTCCCTCCGGGGTAGTTTTAAAAAACTAATAATGTCAAACGTAGGCAAATATTTGTGCCAAGTTTCAAGTCAATTAAAACCAAATGTATAACATTTTTCATGTAAATTGTATTCCTTGTTTTCACCGCCACAGGGGTGGAATTCAAAAAAATGGTTTGAGATATTTCCATTGCTTGACTCAAAGATTATTTACACCAATTTTCGAGTTAATCAAGCCACGCAGTTAAATCCTCCCCCGTGAAATTGACTACCCCTTTTCACCCCGTTACAGGTAGATTTTCGAAAAACCCTGACACACATTATTCTTTATTTTTGGTTTTAAGTATAAATACTGAGTTTTGAGTTAATCGGATTGCGCGATAAAATTTTTCCATACAAACTTTGAGACCCCCCAATTCCCCTTTAGGGGGTAGTTTAGAAAAACTAAAAATCACAAAAATCATAATTTAATTAGATAAATATTCGTGCCAAGTTTCAAGTTTATTAACTCAAGGAATAAGATTTTTCATACAAACAATATGCCCCCTTTTTACCCCCTTAAAGGTCGAATTTCCAAAAACCCTTTCTTAGCGGATGCCTAGGTCATAATAGCTACCTGTGTTCCAAATTTCAGCCCAATCTGTTCAGTGGTTTCAGCTGTATGTTGATAGATCAGTCAGTCAGTCAGTAACGCTTTCCTTTTATAGATATAGATATCCCTATACGTTAGCAGACATTGTTATATTCATCGACAATTCTAAATTTCAAATTGAACCTGAAATTCTTCTGTAAAATAGTTTTTTCCTCTCTAATCTCATCGGTCGTTTCATGAAACATGGGCTACGAGTACTGACCTATGTCAAATATTCGTGTAATCGCACTTTTAAAGCTCCAAACATACTATCAGTAGATATCGAATTATTATGAAAAATTTTATACAAGTTAACGATACAATTATTTTTTTGCGATCGAATAAGTTCACCGACAGCTTCAGCAAACCTATTCACGTTCAAAAGAAAATGAAAGTAAAACAAAGCACGCCACTTGACCAAACAAGGAACACGATCACCTATAGTACCTAAGTGAGTCATAGCTATAGCACCTATGGCATCTAGATCCTTTCGAAGATATTTGTCGGAGTTTTTAATTAAAGTTTATGCCACTCGGACACGACCTGCTGTGTCCTATATGAATAGCACTCAACAGATTAACCACCCAAGGAGCCGCTGCAAATGCAATCTGGCAAAATGGGGTATTATAGGTCCTTCTGACGCCCATTGTGAATGTGGTGCTTTTGAGCAGATGATGGCCCACTTGTTGGTGTCCAAAGTGTAGTACTTCTGTACATTTGAGTTTGTAAAGAACACTCACTACTGCCGTGTGATTCTATTAGACCTCATTCTAAACTTCGAATCAGTAGTGCTATTCTGTAAATAACTCACCGTGAAAACATAAGTGAAGTGATCTCAAAGTGAGCTGTCAATAATATCAACCCCTAGAGCGTTAGGTGGAATGATTGCTCACTTCACCTCAGTTATCACGGTGAGATGTTTACAGAATAGCACTACTGAATCCGCTGTGAGTTTCTTGATTCGCATTCTAAAAACTTGGTTGATAATTCGAATTTACACTAGCGCTACCATTGCGAGCGTGTCAGCGAGTTGAACTAAATTGTCCGTGAGATTTTGACACATAAAGTATGAGACGACGTAAGAAGTGGCATTCAGAAAGGTCACTGCGACGCTCACTTAGCACTCGAACCATTCAAAGTGTCAAATAAAAAACAAGTGAGAAGAAGTGATGCGAAGTGAGACTGAATAGCGATGTGAGATGCGAGTTGTTGTTTGAATTTTACAGAAACGACGTACTGAAGCCGCGATCAGCGTGGCCACTTACTGGACCAAAGTAGTCTAGTTAAGTATAGACGAATGTTGTATTATAGATTCGAAAAGACGAAGACACATTGACTACCAGACAACAGACACAACAGAAAATCTATTGTTTGCGGTCATGTCTGTCCGCAGTGGCAGTCAAAGACTTAATGGATTTGAATTTTTGATTCACGTGATTTTAATCAATTGGACTTCACTTCCAGTCTTATTGAATTTTTTATCTAAAAATGAAGCAGACAAAAATTATTAGGTAATTGGAAAAATATCTCCAAATCGTAGCAAAAAGCAGAATGTGAGAAAATGGAGAGGCGTTGGCTTATTACCTATGCCTGTCCGAAGACCAACATAGATCAGCACGCTTAGCATGACCGCCATAGAAACGGGTTTTGTCGAGGAAGAATAGACAAAATGGCAGATAGTAGAAATATTTCTATGCAGTCTACGCGTCTAACTAAGCATGGCAATGTGTAATTTTGTCTATTCTTCCATCGACAAAACGTCGTCATGCTACGCGTGTCGTACAGCTTTGCAGGCATCTATGAATCTATGAAGAAAAATTCGTGAGAGGAAACCGGCATGTCCTACGGGGCGAGCACGGGCGTACTCAAGACGTTTGTGACAAGACATGATAAATTATGTCATGTCTTAGAATTTGTCTTAAATGCTAGCACGGGTCAACCATGTGACATAATCTAGAGGCGCGACATGCCTTTCTTGTTGCTAAATTCATAGTGTGACATAGTAAATTGAAAAAATTATCAAATTAAATCTTTTTTCTTTCTTTTTTTTTGCATAGAACTCGAAAACGGTGTGTCCTATCGCAAAAATAATGAAAATTTGGCACCCCTTTATGAAACTCATAAACCTATTATTCTGAACATGTAGGTACCAAAAAAAAAAATAGTAGTATTTAAGTAACCCTATGTACAGACGCCAGCAGATCAAGCCACCCGAAACTGTCAAATTTTCCCAATCAACCTTGAACCTAATGCTTTAGCGATAAAGATGAAAATCTATTAAAGAAATTTGACAGATTGTAGTAGCTTGGTGTGCTGGCGTCTGTACTTAAATTATTTCTTTTTTTTTTTTTTGTTGTTTTCGACGCGCATTATTTACATGAATTGTCTAAATATGTATTTTTAAAAATTAAAAAAAAAACCGTTTAAATATATAAAAAATAGTAAGTAATTTATTTATTTACTTATTACAATTTTTTTTTTGTTATCGCGCGCAATTCTTCACACAAATAAACCACCACCACACAATGCAAGAAAATAATTTATTGCCATTTGGTGCAGAGTAATTAGCAGGAAAACATTATTTTTTTCAATTTTCAAATTTTATCACCACCTCCGAACGAACGTGATAAAATTTTTCTTAGTCACCGTCAAAATGTGACATTTGTGATATAATTGGTGCGCCCATATTAGCAAATAAGACATAATGAGTCCCAACTAAACGTCAAGAAGTTATGTCACATTCAAGAAATTAACTCACGCCGCCGTGCTAGCATTTAAGACAAATCAGTTTTATCGCCCAAACTATGATAAAATGTGTGACTCAAGCCATGTCACAGTAGGCCGTGCTCGCCGGGCTAGAACCAAAAATTCGAAGACATGTGATATCTACCAACCCGCACTCGGCCCGCGTGGTAGATTACAGCATAATAGGCTGATTATGCTATGACTCCTTAATTGCCAGCATGTTTTAATTACGGCACCTATACTACTGACCTACTGACATGTGTCATGACAATTGGAAGACATCCAATGTCGAGTGTTCCCATAAGTCGTCACCACAAAGTCCTAGGTTGCGTCCTGTACTTACAATGGCCTGACTATGACTAATTTGATACCGTGGGAAATACCGTGATACTTACGAGTTTAACTATGTGCTATAAATCGATTTAAGTGAACGTTTATAGTTTTGGCGTTAGCTAAACACGAAACTTGAAATTCACATTAATTTGTTTAATGGTGGTAGTATTAATGGTAGATTTAAACCTACTCGTAAAATCCTCTTTTTTTAATGCTTCTACCATACATTAGTTTATTTATGCCACAAGCAACACAGCAGTGTGCCCAAGCCCCGTATTCATGGTAAACATTTGTTTAGGAACAGTTGATCAACATTGTTGGTGAGCGGCGAGAATGTTGCTAGCAACTATGTTTAAATCAATACAGGTTGTCCACACGCCAGTCTGCGTTAAAATGTTGCCCGAGGAGGTAGTGTTGTTGTGTTCTCTGTATTTGATGTATAGGATTTCTAATAAAAAAAAGAGAAAAAGATGGTGGATTCGAAACTATCTTTCTATTGCGCTATAAAAAAAAAGTTGTCGGCAAAAAAAACTACAGCCAGCGTGTAGTTTTTTTTGCCGACAACTTTTTTTTCTCTAGTAAATTGAGTACGCAGTACATGTATTTTAGTTTCCACATCTTTTTTGGGTATATTTAGGGCTTGAGAAATTTCTTCGAATGCATCGTTCTTTTTGTTTCTATCTTTGTATTCTTTTATTTATTTATTTATTTCAATTGGTCTTACGAGCTAACAGACATGCCATCTAAAACGCTCATATGATTAATTTCCTTACAATTCAATTGTGCCTACACACACTCGTCTCCTTATTATACATTAGATTTTATAAAATAGCAATAATTTTATAGAAGAATCCCATAATAATCGTTTTGATTGAAATAATTCTATTAGTTGCATTATTTTATCATTACTCCACACTACTGCCATGTTTATAAACTGTTGCAAACACGTTCACACACGTCAACAATTTTCGCTAAACTGATGTTTACGCTTGTCGGGCGAGAGCTTGTCAACATGACGCTATCAACTCTGCAACACGCAGTGTTGCCAGCAACATCTTGACAGCAACTCCGCAACACGTTGATTCAACTTTGTTGCTAAACAAATGTTTACCATGAATACGGGGCTTTACCGTTACAAGTAATGTTGGAATTACAGGAGACAATTCAACTTTGTCTTTAAAGTTAACAATGCTTCGGCATATATCTTGGTATATAGGTATATATTATCATACCTTCCGCCAGATACTCGTGCAATAAAAGTAAAAACCGCCCAAGTGCGTGTCGAACCACGCACAATGAAAGGTTCCGTAGTTGAAAATAATCCAAAAACAAACTTAAGGGTCAATTCTCCAACAGCAAATTTAAGTAATAATTAAAATAATAATAATTTATTAAGTCCTGCACCAACCGGGGGTTGTCCTTGGGTGCACTTGCATAGTGCATACAGGGATAGTCGTCGGCTGGTGCCGCCTCGTCATTTAAAATTGTCTAAGGGGTCTCTGCGAGTTGGCTTTCGTTGGTTTATCAGCCATCTCGTTACCATAACACAAGCATTAGGTTGCTTAGCTTGGGACTAGACGACGTTGTGTGAAATGTCCAAGGATATTTATTTATTTATTTTATTTATTGTTAGAAGGGGTCAACGACTATTATTGCACGGTTATCTGGCGGAAAGTATAGTAGTCAGCATGATTGCCAACAAATCGCATAAAAACATATCATAAAGCAGGATATGACAAAACCTCCTCTCAGTTTCATAAGCACATAACAGCTACCGTTAACAAATTAGATGCCAATCAATATAGATACTGTCTATCCGCTAGGTATCATTACGATCACGTCAAAATATCCTTTTGCACTAATTGCCTTTGCCATAATTTACGTCAATATTAGAACAGTAGACAAATACTGCTCGACAAACTTAACTCTGCAATGATTGGTAGCGCTGGTTGTAATCGAAAATCAAAAAGTTAAACAAAAACCGATCGTATGTCGCATTCAAAATGTTAGTTCCAAAAATGGCCGGCACAAATAAGTTGGTCAAAATGCATCGGATACTGTTGCTTTAAGAGACGACCAGATAGGATGACCTGCCGCAGTATATAGGGTACAGGAAATAGAGCTGGTAGATACAGATTGCGTGGACGAACTATGGACACGGGGCTTCGTAGGCTGGTTAGGGAAGCTGTTGAAATGTGTCACGGTGAAAGTTGGAATTGGAGCGTTTTGGTGGATGACTGTTTAAAGGATTTCTTTAAATTATGTAGGACAAAATTTAGGACAAAATTTGCCCAACGATTTCTTTTCTTCCTAGCTCCGTATATTTATAATAAATTTAATGTAACTCTAAGTCTTCGGAAATGTAATTCACACATATTTAAAAAAATTGTGCGGGAACACTTACTCTGCTTAAATTATAATAGTACTGAAGACACATTTAAAATCCTGAAATAGCAAACTCCATACTTACATACATTCATTCATTCATTCATATAATACATACACACAATCACATTCTTATACCTACGATCAATCATACTCACATAAACACAATCACAGAAAAGCCATAATAGTATTAAGTTTAGCAATATTATTGCAAAATTAGTGTAAGTTTTTCATTTGTTTAAATTTATTTTCCTAACGGGTATTAATTTCTTAAGTTCTTACTCGTTTGTTACTCTACGGGTCACAGCAATGAGGAATAATACCCTACTGTAATACAGTATAAACTAGTACGGGGGGTATTGTGACTGTTACTGGCGGCCTTATATATTGTCAACAAATAAATAAATAAATAAAATAAAATAAAATAAATAAAATAAATAAATGTAGACGTTACAATAGTGGAATCACAAAAACAATTAATTGTTTGGAACTAACAAAGTAATTTTCTTATAAGTATGATTGTTCGCAAAGTATGAAAATATACACTAACACCAAATTCCGAGAATAATTCCCCTTCGTCTCAGACCTTAATTAAAACAGGGCAACACGCTGTATCACCAATCACTGATACATATAGCTGAAGAACTCAATCACTGATACATATAGCTGAAGAACTCAATCATTGATACATATAGCTGAAGAACTCAATCACTGATACATATAGCTGAAGAACTCAATAAACAGAAAGCATCAGTGAACAGCAAAGTTTATTAACAACAAAATGATAATGATTAATTTCTTCTATGAACGAGGCTCGCACTTGCTTGAGAGGCCAAAAGCAAACGCCGCGCTGACGACAGAAAATATTTAAACTATAGGTACGTCTAGTTAAACTATACGCCTAAACTACTAAATATGACTTATTCAAATGTTTAAAAGAAATCAGTGGTTGAATAAACCCTTAAAGATCAATCTCAATCATAAACCCCACCGAATTACATCTTCATAATCAAATCACAGCCGGCAATAATCAAAATCAACCTACAAACGCAGAACTCATTACAAAAACAATGCCTAGGTAATCTTAGCTAATTTGAATATCGTCCAAATTGTCGGCATACCTGCAACACAAGTACTAAGTGTCGCAAATACTGGCGTTTGGAGTTAAATCCAATGGGTTTGATAGTGGGGTGGTGTACTGCCAGCCTTATATAAGTGGTTGGTGGGCCTTAGAGCACATATGAACAGTGTGGCTCGATCCTTACAGTGTTAAACAGTTGAAGTGCAGTGTTTTGTTTCAAAATGAAGGCTTATGTAAGTGAATTAAAATTAGGTCAACTAAATCCTAGTTACAATTACTAAAATTTATATTGTGTTGTGTGTTATTGGTACATTCAGTTATTTTAAGTGTAACCAAAATTTAATTCACATTTTTTTTTAAATTGTCAAATTAATTACTACGAAATAAAATTAAA
Organism: Cosmia trapezina; assembly: GCA_905163495.3. Classification (NCBI taxonomy): domain Eukaryota; kingdom Metazoa; phylum Arthropoda; class Insecta; order Lepidoptera; family Noctuidae; genus Cosmia; species Cosmia trapezina. The sequence goes on along the minus strand of LR991031.1, from coordinate 22,329,281 downwards.
TCAAACATGGCGCTCAAATACAATACCGACTAAAAAGCAATTGTCTTGTACAATGTTGCAATTTATAAAAACTCATTTAGCAAGTACGTCTAACAGATATTAATTATACGCTTTACGAGCGCTTTTCCCACGGACTAATTAATGCAGAATGCAATCTAAATGATCGCAATAGCGCACCGAAGTGTACGTTACTGCTATCGGTAATCTAACTATTAATTTGCTTCAATTAATCACTCAGAGCTAAAATCTTAATTAAAAGATATGTGCGACCCATTAAGTTCACCTTTCTACAAATAATTTTGTGTTAGAAAAAGAAATAAGTACAAATAAAACAGTTAATACATAACTATAGAAATTGGCATTTGGTTGGAATTGGGAATTGGGACTGGTTTCTATTAGGTTATTAGGTATTATGTTTGGTTATTATTAATAAGTACCTACTCTCAAAGCCTTTTGATGTAAATATAAAATAAGGTGGAAAAACTTTTATAATTTCCTTGCGGACGAACCGTACCTACATGTTCTATTAGTTCAATTTATGTAAAGTTACCACTACAGAACTTTGTCATTCCTGCATAACTTTTACGAAGTAAAGTAACAAGAATGAGTTTCCTGAAATAAACTTTTCTACATTATTTACACTTGAAAGTACAACGGAAAAAAAATTCAGGACAATGAAAGCACCGCGAAATTAAGCAAAAGCTTCATTTAAGCAAAAGCTTCATTTCAAAAGCAAAGTCCGTCTTGTTAATTCATCAAACAATCATGTCCGTTTTCACTAACACTAGTATTTTTTGTGATTCTTATGTCCGAATGAAAAACGGAAACCTTATAGTATCACTCGTGTGTCTGTCTGTCCATCTGTCACAGCCATTTTGCTCCGAATCCTAATAGACCCGAGTTGAAATTTGGTACTTACACATATGAATGTCAGTGGCGCAAACACGGACGTGTAACGTAAATAAATTAATTTTGATTATGATGGTCACTTTTGGGAGGCAAAAAAGATTTCTTTTTTTAAGTTTTGCAAATTATACCGTGTAATATATCAAATGGAAGGGCTTACTGTGTGGGTCTCAAATATATATTTTTTTGTTGTTTTAAAACAAATAGTTTCAAAGCTATACAAGAAAATAGATGAAAATTTACCATTCTTTCCAAACCAACATTCCAACATTCCAAACTTTAAAAAAGTACAGAAAATAGTTCTATACTTACAGATTACAGGAAAATATATAAGAAGTCTATGATCTTAAAATAACATGGTATTATAATGATATGGCATGGTATGGTGCAGTTGGAATGTATTTATATAAATAAAAATGAATGGTTGCTAAGCGTAAAACTCGAGAACAGAACTGCTGGACCAATTCGGCAATTTTTTTTCAAATATTCGTTGAAGTCCGAGGACGTTTCTTATGAAGAAAAAAAAATTGGAAAAGTTACCGGGAAAATTGGAAAATTCGGGAAAACTGAAAGTGCATTTTCAATGGGAATTTTGTCTGAATTATTGAAATTTGGACAGGAAAACGTCTGTGGGGTCAGCTAGTGAGAGAATAAAAGCACACTGTTGGATTTTCAATGCTTAGCTCAGCACAGTACCGAGAGTTGAAAATGTAACGTGTAATTATGTTTTAGGCATTATATTTCGGTGGCTCCTAGTGTTAGTGAGTACGGACATCAGTCAGAATCACTTATTGCAATAGAGATGATACCTGGGTAAAAAAAAAACAATTTAGTAGGTCAATCAGATAAAAAAAAAATATTAGACACGTATCTTTTTCTTTATATAAAAATTGTCATTGTGACATAACAGGGACATCGCCGCGCAACCTACTGTTAGCCGACGTTCGCACGGACCTAAAAATATCGCGGCGGGATTTTATCACGCACTGGATTTTGAACTCTCGGTGTTGAGCCGAGCTTCGAGAATCCAACCTAACAACAACAGAGTGCATCCCAGCGCGTTGAAAAAACACACTGTTGGAGTTTCAACTCTTGGCGCTAAGCAGAGCGTTGAAAATCCAGCGCGCGAAAAAAAATCACCGTGATATTTTTACGTCCGTGCTACATCGGCTTACTATGGATTCAGTAAACTTTTCGCCGGTTAGGTATTAAAAAAAAAATGTTGTTCCATGCCTTTTGAGCGTGCAGGTATTGCAGTTTTTTAGGACACAGCTTTTTTTTTTAATATCCTTGAAAAAATTTTAAAAGAATCATGTACTGAATCATGATCTCACTGTAAATACTGTAATACGTAAACTCGCCCCCTTTTACATGACACTCATACCATATCTGGCGGGATGTGGATAGTACCTCACTTACACCTACACTTCTGCCTTACCCTTCGAGTAATACAAGCATGATTCTATACAGGAAAAGTTTTTAAGGCGGGGTGCAAGCAAGCGCCGTAGGTATTAAATGCTTACCGCAGCCCCCGCAAGGAGTAGCGATACGTAATAAATTACGATGCGCGGGAAACGCGCGCCAAGCGCACCGCTCATGAGTTCATGAACTCGAGTAGGTACTATGTTGCGTCACAGAATAGAGCAATGCAGTAGATAAACTTGAACTGATTAGTATACAAGTTTATTTTGTTTTATTTTTCTAGTAAGTATTTTTTAAAGTTTTAGACAGATTAGGTATGCATTGTAAACTTGAACAGTTAAAATAAATAAAAATAACTACTTATACATATTTATTTTCGTGAATAAGGTGGATTTAAAATCTGACTGACACGAAGACCTTTACCCGTACGATTCAAAACTACGCGCCGCGCACCATTTTACTTTACGAAGGTGTCGCATGGCGTGGGGAATAGTAGTTTCTGTCATTCCCCACGATACCACACCAGTGGTATCGTCTTCAGTGGTGTCGCTGTCGTGGGGAATGACAGAAACTACTATTCCCCACGCCATGCGACACCACCGACTGTATTGTGCTGTTAGTGATGTCCAGCTACATAACAATGATGTGTTACATAACAATTTAGACCTTATTGACATTCATGTTTTTTTGTTAAATTTAGCTTCCAGACCACTTACCAAGTATCTTGGACCAAAAAAACAAATGGTTTGTAAGATGTCTATAAGGTCGAAATTAGCTTGACACCCTAGAAATGATGTGCATAATAATCTAGACACTTTCTGAGGTGTCAAGCGAATGTAGACCTTATTGACATTCATGTTTTTTGTTAAATTCAGCTTCCAGATCATTTACCAAGTATCTTGGGCCAAAAAAACAAAGGGTTTGTAAAATATCAATAAGGTCGAAATTAGCTTGACACCCTAAAAATGATGTGCATAATAATCTAGACACTTTCTGAGGTGTCAAGCGAATTTAGACCTTATTGACATTCATGTTTTTTTGTTAAATTCAGCTTCCAGATCATTTACCGAGTATTCTGGACCAAAAAAACAAAGGGTTTGTAAAATGTCAATAAGGTCGAAATTAGCTTGAGACCTTTATCGTTTTCAGCGAACTTAAATACCACGAAATGACCGTTCATTCCCCACGACACCACTGGTGGTGTCGTCGGAAATGACAGAAACTAGTATTCCCCACGACACCAATGACTGCATTGTGAGTGATGTCCAGCTAATTTTTAAACGTAACAATGATGTGTTATTTTTAAACGACTTCAAAAACGGAGGAGAATATCAATTCAGTTGTATTTTTTTTTTTTTATGTTTGTTACTGCAGTACTCCGTCATTTAGAAGCCGATTTGGAAAGTTCTTTTTTTATTTTATTCGTTATGTCAACACAAAAAAAAAACGGAGGGGCATAACTTCTTACGCTCTAGTTTTTTTTTTCTTGAGAGGATGTGATTACGGTCAAAATGAAAATCCAAGATGGCGGCTGCAAAAATTTTCGAATTTTTCGACATGGGCGTCAATTTCGTGATATTTGAGGTCGCTGAAAACGATAATGGGGTCAAAATGAAAATCCAAGATGGCGGCTGCGAAAATTTTCTAATTTTTCGTCATGGGTGTCATTTTCGTGATATTTGAGGTCGCTGAAAACGATAGTGGGGCCAATATGAAAATCCAAGATGGCGGCTGCGAAAATTTCCTAATTTTCGGTCATGGGTATCATTTTCGTGATATTTGAGGTCGCTGAAAACGATAGTGGGGTCAAAATGAGAATCCAAGATGGCGGCTGCGAAAATTTCCTAATTTTTCGTCATGGGTATCATTTTCGTGATATTTTAGGTCACTGAAAGCGATAGTGGGGTCAAAATGAAAATCCAAGATGGCGGCTGCGAAAATTTCGTAATTTTTCGTCATGGGTGTCATTTTCGTGATATTTGAGGTCGCTGAAAACGATAGTGGGGTCAAAATGAAAATCCAAGATGGCGGCTGCGAAAATTTTCAAATTTTTCGACATGGGTGTCATTTTCGTGATATTAGAGGTCGCTGCAAACGATAGTGGGGTCAAAATGAATGACTATCGTTTTCAGCGACCTAAAATATCACGAAAATGACACCCATGACGAACAGTTAGGGAATTTTCGCAGCCGCCATCTTGGATTTTCATTTTGACCCCACTATCGTTTTCAGCGACCTAAAATATCACGAAAATGACACCCATGACGAAAAATTAGGAAATTTTCGCAGCCGCCATCTTGGATTTTCATTTTGACCCCACAATCGTTTTCTGCGACCTAAAATATCACGAAAATGACACCCATGACGAAAAATTTGGAAATTTTCACAGCCGCCATCTTGGATTTTCATTTTGACCCCACTATCGTTTTCAGCGACCTAAAATATCACGAAAATGACACCCATGACGAAAAATTAGGAAATTTTCGCAGCCGCCATCTTGGATTTTCATTTTGACCCCACTATCGGTTTCAGCGACCTAAAATATCACGAAAATGATACCCATGACGAAAAATTAGGAAATTTTCGCAGCCGCCATCTTGGATTTTCATTTTGACCCCACTATCGTTTTCAGCGACCTAAAATATCACGAAAATGACACCCATGACGAAAAATTAGGAAATTTTCGCAGCCGCCATCTTGGATTTTCATTTTGACCCCACTATCGTTTTCAGCGACCTAAAATATCACGAAAACGACACCCATGACGAAAAATTAGGAAATTTTCGCAGCCGCCATCTTGGATTTTCAGTTTGACCCCACTATCGTTTTCAGCGACCTAAAATATCACGAAAATGACACCCATGACGAAAAGTTAGGAAATTTTCGCAGCCGCCATCTTGGATTTTCATTTTGACCCCACTATAGTTTTCAGCGACCTCAAATATCACGAATATGACACCCATGTCGAAAAATTTGAAAATTTTCGCAGCCGCCATCTTGGATTTTCATTTTGACCCCACTATCGTTTTCAGCGACCTAAAATATCACGAAAATAACACCCCTGACGAAAAATTTGGAAATTTTCGCAGCCGCCATCTTGGATTTTCATTTTGACCCCACTATCGTTTTCAGCGACCTAAAATATCACGAAAACGACACCCATGACGAAAAATTGGAAATTTTTGCAGCCGCCATCTTGGATTTTCATTTTGACCTTGAAATACCAAAAAAAATAAGAAGATACCTAATTAGAAAAAAAACTTAATTTAAAAAAAAAATCTTATTTATGTAGGTATACAGAAAAATACATTTGAGCCTACTTATTTTCTGAACATCCCTGCCCAACCCTTTGAAAGAATTCAGGCGTGATGTTATGAAGAAATCTCATTTCCTATCCGATATTCATTATAAAACCACCCGTACTAACTTTATTCTGTGGCACCTACCTATTTGAGATTTGAAAATAGTGAACCAAAAATTTGCGCGTCAGGCGGCTTTATAAGCTCCAGTGTAGGGTTCAAATTCAACTGTTTTACACACTTGATGCGATTGGTAAACATAGGCCGTGATAAAAATAAATACCAATAAAGCTTTTGCGCGCGTGACGTCTTTATTTACATAGGCATAGCGTTCAAATTCAACTGTTTTCAACACATGTTAATTTGTGCCGGTCGCAGCCGGTGACAGAAGTTAGCGGGGGTGGCGGGTTCGAAAAATTGGCACACGTCCGACCTCCATCACGTTCCGCTCGGGACTAAACGACACGGAGCGAGCGCAAAACACTTGACATTGGAATTAGTGATATAAATATTTTGATATTTCAAATTATGATAGCCGTTATAAATTACATTTTTTACGACCTTTATTATGGCATAAGTTTTATTGTTCAAAGCCTAATATAAATCAAATGAAATAAGATATAGATCATAATTTAGACTTGTCTTTGCGATTTAATTGGATGCAGTAAAGTGCAAGTAATCGTGTATCGGACGGCCGAAATTTGTAGATGGAAGTCTGAACTAAGTAATATATTTTTTTCAAAATTTAAATCCGTGTTATCTACGAATAAAACACTAAACAAAACGACGTTTTTACGGCTCTCACCGCCTTAAGCAGTGCACAAATTTTCACAGGTGTTCTACCCATGAATATGAACAACTTTAACTATGGATGGGACCAACTCTGAAATCACGAAAAAGAATCGGCTATTTCACACAAAAGTTCAATAGCTACTCGACCAAAATGACAAACAAACAAACAGACAACAAACAAACAGACAAACAAACAGATGATTTTTTTCGTGATTTCAGAGTTGGTCCCATGGTGAAAGTTGTTCATATTCATGGGTAACTTTTTTTGAATTTAATAATATCTTAATATTTAACCCCTCAAGTGTCTGTCGGGAGAGGGGGAGTTAGCTACGAACTCCATAGGTTCAACTAATGATGATGATTGGTTTTCCATCGGATGATGTTTTTTTACATTTATATATATGTGATATAAGCTTATATACCTAACAAAAAAAGAGTTTTTCTTATGCACACATGGGGTGCATTCGACACTTGAGGGGTTAAAAAGAAAAGTCCTCACTGACTCATCAACGCCTAGCCCAAACCATTGGACGTAGAAAGCTGAAATTTTTGTAGCCAAGGAACAAAAAAGATTTTTGTTCCCGTGGGATATTTTCTGAAATCCACGCGGGCGAAGGCGAGCGAGAAGTGCTAGTAAATAAATAAAAATAAAAATTATAATACTTGCAAATATTTTCTTTCTTTCTTTCTAAATGATAAAAAACAGCTTCATTAAAAACTTGCTACGGACATAACCACGTAAAGTTATCTAGCTGTGGGTAGTTAGATAACACACGGGTTCTTTTTCCCTGTATGTCGCTTTCCCCGCTCAATTCGAGTTATATCCGTATAGTTGATCAGGTCTCCTTAATTGATACTATATTTCATTGGAGTCATGATCTAACACATTACTTATAGGTTTATTTACCTAAATACCTATCCTTGTGGCCGCAATAGATTCACAGGAATATAATATGCGTGTTGATATTTTGTGCACGTACTTTTAATATATGTACACACTAAAGTGGTTACCTTTGTCTATAAATTCTTCTAAAACCTTAATTTTCCCAGGTAAGAACTTAGTCAGCCCCCCCCACCCCCCCAAACCCAATATGTATATTGCAAGTTTCATCGAAATCGTTAGAGACGTTTTCGAGAACGTGATTACAAATATAAATAGGTATATATATAATATACAACGTGTCGTTTAGCATACTCGTCAAATTTCAGGGTGTGATATAGAACATCAAACCGAACAACTTTCTCCATGGGACCAACATCGTAATCGCGACAAAAATTCAACTGTCCCAAAGAAAACTTCAATACCTACTCGACGCAAATGTATGGGTGGCTAATTATTTTTTCGCGATTACGATGTTGGTGCCATGGAAAAAGTTGTTCGGCTTCATGGTCTATACACGTTGTATACAAATATTGCTCATTTGATAATATAAGAATTTCATGCAATATCTCAGTAGGATACATACTACTTAGACAAGCCGCAAGATGTAACATAGAAATTAGACGTTCGCGCAATCAATCAATTATTTATTCCCACGTACTTTATGATTTCACTGCATTGTTAGCAGTGTAAAGCCTGTCTCCACTCTGCTCCAAATATAATTTAGCAATGACAAAATCAAGCTGCCTAGCCTTTTCCCAACTATGTTGGGGTCGGCTTCCAGTCTAACAGAATGTAGCTGAATAACTGTATTTTACATGCAGCGACTGCCTATCTGACCTACACAACCGAGTAACTGGGAAATACGATACCCCCTGGTAAGACTGGTTGTCAGACTTTCGGGCTTCTGTCGACCCGTATAACGACTGTCAAAGATCCACGAATGACAGCCGGTACCAACATTACAGCTTAACGTGCTTTCTGAGGCACGGAGGAGTCTCGGTATGTAAATATGGTCACCCATCCACTGACCAACCCCGGCAAGCGTAGGTTAACCTGACGTATCAACCCGTGCAGCTGGCACGAGCTCCTCCTCAATTTAGCAATGACAAAATAGTGAAATAAATTCCAAACGTACTAAACTTACCAAATAATTGTCTTATACAGGTAGGTGACACACGTGCTCATAAAAAGCATGCCTATAAGCACGCTTACTCGAAATCATACTAGAAATAAGCATGCTCATTACTAGTCACACATGCTACTAATGAGCACTTGCTCAATAAAAGCATGCTTTCGTGCTAGTAATGAGCACGTCTGTCAGTAGCTTTACGCGAGTTACCACGAACTGTCAGCACACTACACCGTTAACTAATCAGCCAACCGTATTCTGCCATCGATTGTACACGTAACCGACGACACGCTTAAATCATGTTCTAATATCCATAGCAAGGCATCCCTTCATTGTAATTCTGATTGTGATACGAATTTCGTTTCTGACTGTGCCTCTTGGCATGTCAAGTGGGTGAGGGAGTCATATCACGCAATAAGTAAAAGTAATATCGGATGCATTGTCCTGCTTAATTTATGCGGAAGTGCATCCGAGCCTTCGATTTTGGTGATGGATGCGTTGTTGACACTTTTCTCTTCATTTGCATAGCTTTTTGACGGGGCAGTGACCTTTGATTATGTTTTAATGTGATTTTATTAGAAGTAGCCATAAGGGGTTTTCTTAATAGTGGTTTAATTAGAGCCTTACAGCTGTTATTAAGAGGCTACCGAGCGCGCAGTGGCGCCCTCATCATTTCTTTGGTTATTTCTTTTATTTTAGAATGACAATGCAGAAAATAAGACCCTATTTTCCGTTTTAACGATTATAATAACACTGAACAATATAAAGCTACTATTTGTAATAATAACAACGTATAGTCTTGTGGAGCACAACTTAATCGGCTTATTTTCTGCATTTTCATTCTAAAATAAAAGAAATAACCAAAGAAATGATGAGGGCGCCACTGCGCGCTCGGTAGCCTCTTAATAAGTCATACACCCATCGTACATTATATAACTAATAATGTCAGGACTCAGCCGACTAATGTGTCAACGGCATATTATTTCTACTGAGTTACTATTTTATCTTAAATCACATAGAAGAATATTACTTGTTTTCTTTCTAAAGATGGAGGCAAACTCTTAAACCGTCCTTTTCTCATTTCCAGATCGCAGTACTTTTCTTAGCAGCCTCAGTTCTGTCAGAACCGGAACCGAGCAAAGTTGTTCAGAAGCGAAGTGGCCTGGTGGGTCATTATGGCCTGAGCTCTCCTTTGATAGGCCACGGCCTGTCTTTGGGCCATGGCTATGCAGCTGGGCCATACGGGGGTCACTTGGGCGGAGGGCACATCGCGGCGGGATATGCGGCTGGACCTATTGCCGCGGGCTATGCTGGTCATTTGATCGGAGGACCTATTGGCGGGACTATCGTTGGTGCTGATGTTCATACGACTGTGACGAAGCATGTTGGAGTACCAGTGCCTGCTCCATACCCTGTGCCTGTGGACAGGCCTTACCCTGTAGCTGTCAAGGTGGGTGATCTTGTAAAGATTTTTTTTACTGAGGTTTGAGAGCTTCCAAAAAGCTTTGGATACCATTGACGTTCTAACTACTGTAAAGGGCCAGAGGGCTTAGTGCGAGTTTTTATACTTACTCGATCACGTTAACGTAAACGTCAGTTTGTACTGAAAATGAATAAGCGCCGCCTGGTGACTATAATGGGAAACACAATTATTCCATACGAATTGACATAAGGTAACGATAACGTAAACGCGATCGAGTAAGTATAAAAACTCGCACTAAACCCTCAGTTCTAAGTAGAATTGCGCTTGATTCATCAAGTCATAAAACATAGTCGGGTTATTTACACCATTTAAACTCAAGAACGGCTGGACCGATTTTTACGATGTTTGATTTGTCTCCGCTCCGAATAACAGAATAACTATTAAAACATAGGAAAAATTCACAAAACAAAAATTTTCTCATACATGCAATTTGGACAGGGCAACGTCTGGGTCATTAAGATAAAATCAAGTCTCTATTATATGAGATTCTTTCCCGAGGCAATTTCAACCATATTTTAACCACAGTGAATAAAACCACATCATCATCGCTATTCCAGGTCGCCGTCCCCGTGCCGGTAGACCGTCCCTACGCCGTGCCGGTCCCCAAGCCGTACCCCGTGACCGTGGAGAGGCACGTCGCCGTCCCCGTTGACCGTCCCGTGCCCGTGCCCGTGCCCCATGCCGTGCCCTACCCCGTCATCAAACAAGTAAGTGTTAAAAAATGTCGAAGATCATTTAATATTAATTTCAACTTGTTTCAACGCGCTCCTGAGAAAAACGGTCGTGACAGACTGACAGATGAACAGACAGACAGACGGACAATGGTGTAATCCTGTAAGGGTTCCGTTTTTCCTTTTGAGGCACGGAACCCTAAAAGCGTGTTTTTAAAACTACGAAAACAGAATGAAAAAAAAAAGGTTATATTTACTAGAGGCACTTTAGTAAATACAACGTTTTTTTTTAGCTTAGCATAATGTCATCTACCACAAAGCATACTGGACCACCTGACGCTGATTTCCAGCTGCAGCCCACGAGGGTCATACTCATAATACATCGAATCCAGCCTAATAAACACACACAGGATGGTAATCATGTCGTAAATCTGACTTAAGAGCGTTGACTCGGTACGGCATTTCATACAAAGTTTCAAGTCCTTTTTTATCGAAATGAATGACCCGATTTTAATGAAACTTCATACGCATAAGCAGGATACATAGGTCTAAAAAGTTAGTTAAGAACATTTTTTAAATGTCTTATTTAAAAAAAGATAAATGGAAATCTCTGTTTCTATGGAATATTTAAAATCGGTCTAATTTAGCTGCAACACTATTTTTCGAAAATGTTCTTAACTAACTTTTTAGACCTATGTATCCTGCTTATGCGTATGAAGTTTCATTAAAATCGGTTCATTCATTTCGATAAAAAAGGACTTGAAAGTTTGTATGAAATGCCGTACCGAGCCAACGCTCTTAACTATGATTACCATTATTTGTGTGTTAATGCAAGTGCATTACAAGAGTTGTGTTAATTCTTCTTTCCCAAGATTGCCAATAAGACAGACAGTGCGTTCCACTTAAAAGGGCAGAAAAGTCTTCTGTGTTGAATGTCAAATACGGGTATATTTTCTTCGTAGGTTTTAGTCGGTAGACATCTTTATGACTCAAAGAAGAAGAAAGCATTGTATAGGATATCCAGGATGATCACTGAAACTAGAATATAACAACGTCGAAACTTAGCACAAATACTTCGAAAACCAGTAAGACCTAAATCAGAACATTTCTATGTGAACCACTTACGATAACTTAACATTCTACCACCGTGTACATAGTCATTCCTATGGAGAAGAATCACATACGTGCTGCTGTTAGTAGGTTAATGAAGCGATTAGGATTGCTGTATGGTGTGGCTAGTTTAACGTTCACTTCCCTGATAGTATGCCGTAATATGGCCTTGGCATCTTGCTTGGTTTTACTAGACCACAGTATTACAATAATTATCACAATGTTAAATAAGCAATCGATTGGCTCTCCGTTGGAAAATTCTTGCTTCTTGATCTGTAGGTCATAGAGGAAGCAATAATAATACCGTATTTCTAGTCATGTTAGATCATTTAATCTTCGTCGAAGGGAAGATAAATGGCAAAGATCTACTGATTAACAGAGATGAAATGCGAGACCATTCTCACTTACTGGGCATGACTGGGCACACTTATTACAGTCAAACAAATACAACCCACTTGAAACCAGTTCCAAGTTAAAGGCTTCTCAGAGCGTAAAGCAGATAATGGTCGTCATTAGCGACGCTTCCGTCATGCCAGCGTCGCCTGCGCCGCTCAATTGAACTTAATACTAGACCGGTCTACAGACAAGATGGTTGGCTAGTATACTTGAGTCGTTTATTATGGCAGTACTATTAAGTTTGCAGTTTACATAAATATAAATAGCACAGTAGAACATAGGAAGCTTAAACTGCAATAATGATCTACGTCATAACTATGCATAGCCGATTGAGGGCGATTTTCACCAAAGAAACTAAACCTGAACTAAACGTACTGCTTGGATCAAGGTGGCCCTGGAAAGGGATGCTTGGATCCTTCCAAGCATCCTTTGGGGGAGGCCTTTAGGAGGGGGAGGAGTGGGACAGTGCAGGCTAACATAAAAAAAAAACTAAACGCGCTATGCACATCTAAACCGAGTTCAGAAGCTGTCAGTGTGTTGTGGAATATTGACACTGATAACTCTTGAGCGCGGCTTAGAAGTGCTGATCGCGTTCAGTTTCATTGGTGAAGAATTTGGTTTGGTCCAATTTGCTGCTGCTTTTTAAGGTTAAACATTATAGGGCACAAGACTCGTGACAGCACCAAAGAGAGTGGTCACTTAGTGCGACTGTTATTCGGCAATAAAACAATTAGGCTTTTTTTTTTTCTAGGCATAACCGTCGCACTACTGGGCAAAGGCCTCCCTACTCTCTTTCCACTTATCTCTGTCCAGAGCTGCCAAGGACCAATCTTTATTAAAGGAGTTCAGCTCATCCCGCCATCTCCGTCTGGGCCTGCCGCGATGTCGTTTGCCATTAAACGGGACCCACTGGGTCGTAAGTTTGGCCCATTGATCGTCTGACATGCGACAGATGTGTCCAGCCCAATTCCATTTAAACGTGGCAGCTTTCCGAGTGACGTCAGTTATTTTGGTGATGGAACGGGTTGTTGTATTCTTAACCCGGTCCACAAGTTTGATAGGTACTCAGAATACTCCGTTCCATAGCTCTCTGGCAAACTCCGAGCATGGACTGGTGCTGAATTGTCAAAGACCATTTTTGAGAACCATGTTTTTAAATTAAGCATACATACTCAACAATTAATCTTCTTGCGAGTGGGGCATATGGTGATGACTATCCTCAAAACCTACTTTACGCTGTGGTTTTACTTCCTTCACTATCAGTGACATTGTCGCAACTAAAAAGTAGCAAACAAACTTCAAATCCTAATACATTGTGTTTTTCTTACAAATCAATAATGAACCCTTTTTTTCCAGGTCGGTGTCCCCGTGCCCCAACCCTACCCAGTAGCCGTGCCCAAACCAGTAGCTGTCCCCGTGCCTGCTCCAGTCGCCGTCCCCATCATCAAGTCCTATGCTAGTGCACCCCTCATTCACGACTTCCATGGTCATGGCTTAGGACATGGACTAGCCCACGGACACTCACTGCACTCCAAATTCGGATGGTAAACTGTATTGTGACGTCACTAGCTCGATGACAGATTTGAATTTCGAATATGTTTTTTTTTTCGGGGAAATGTGTAGGAAACTTTTTGGATAAACATCGAGGGAGTGGACGCCATGTTCTTCAATGATTGTGAGTCGTTTAGCCCTTGTGAATGTAGTTAGGGGGTATTTCTTTTTAATCTGTCATCAAACGAGTGACGAAAACGAAATGTTTATTTTCATAGGATTCTTGAGCGTAGTCAGAATGATATTTTGTGATGTAGTTAAGTATAGATTTAGGTGTGAGTGTATGATAAAAAGAACTTGTATCTGTTGTATGGAATTTGACAGAAAATTTACCTAAAAATGATGCCAGAATTGTAAGGATCGAGGCTAGCTTCAGCTTTCAGTAAGCTTGTGAAAAATGGGCCAATGAAAAGCCGGGAAAATTGACACTAACTATTAACGGCTAGTCATGACAAATGACGTAAAATTTCTTACGGATATAAGTTCAGGTTTTGTGAGAGAAGTTAGGGATAAAGTGCAATCACAACGAAGCCTGTCGCCATTTTAAATTGAATTATATTCGAAGTAGGTTATCCGTGATACCGCCATATTATTTAAAACAAAAAAACTTTTAAGTTTGTATTTTTTCTTTTGGCGAGGGAGCAGAACTAAAATAAGTATAACCTACTTTAAATATATTTTTTAACTATAATTAGAAAATGTATATTGAAGAATTAGCTTGAAAATTGCCATAATTAGTATGTATTTATTTATCTTACTTGAACCGTAGAGAGACGACCATGACAACCAGTTTTAAAACCATAATTTTCATGAGAAAATCACTTATTTATGTATGTAAAAAGTGTATGTAAATATTATTTTCAGAACCTGTCATTTTGTATGTAGTTTTTTTGTAGTATTGTATTAAGTTTTTTTACGGCTTTTGGTATACCAATGCCGGTTCATGTTTCCACATGATCTCTTTTGAATGTTTTTGGTCGATAAGGCTTCGGAAGCAAGTACCTGGTAGAGCACTGTTGTATATAGACGTCTTTTTTCTATTTTCTAGCTTTAATGATGAAGAACAAGAGTTTATTTCGACCGCAGTCGACTAAAAACTATTTAATATACGGACTTTTTGTAATAAAATGTATATCAAGTATTTTATGTCTTTTCTTGTTACCCTTTATAATATTTTACCAAAGCAGAACATTTGTTTCGAGAATCCTATCTACTAGGTATACACTTGTGTTCAATACATCAAAATAAGTATATCAAATACAGCCAACCCGCACGGGGCGCGTGTGGACTACGGCCCACTCATTCTAACAGAATGGAAGCCTGTGTCGCATGCAGCAATGGGACATTTTAAAGTTTTGGATCTTAAACTTATAAATACTACTGCGGCCAAACAGAGATCTATTATCTTTGGGAAAAATATAAGTTCTGCCTGAATAACATTGTTTTTTTTTTTAATTACTTTTGCTCTAGAAAATGGTAATCAAACAGAACAACTTTCTCCTTCGGAGCAACAACGTAGTCGCGAGAACATAATCAGCCGTCTCATACATTTGGGTCAAGTAGGAATTGAAGTTTTGTATGGGACAGCTGATATTTTATTCACGATTACGATGTTGGTCCGATGGAGAAAGTTGTTCAGTTTGTTTGTATGTACCACACCTTAAATATAACCACACCTATCTGGTACACCCTGTATATTTAGCTCAAATATTTATTTGACCTACCTACATACCTAGCCGAAAACACCAAGAAATGCAAATTCAATCCACACAAAATCCGACAAACGTCACAAAGTAAATTCACGAGCACTAAAATTCGTGAAAAATACCTGAAAATCATTGAAATTGTAAATTAACACTATTTACACTAGGTACTAAATTAAATTACTAACTAACCAATTAAGAATACAAAAAAATCAAAAACAAAAGGACACTTAGGCGTCGAGGTACCTACTCGTCCGCATCAATGTCATCCGGAAACGTGCCCAGAAGACTGGCAGCATTACCACGTTGCATGGCAATGCTAATTCTTTGGCCAAAGAACGAGCCAGCCCTCTGGTCTTGTGAAGTCTCGACCAGTCGGCGAGAAATTTCTCGCACTCGGGCCCCATGACCATAGCTATTATTCAAAACCCTTCATACCATCGTCATCTTCCTGCCCTTATCCCATGTTACTTGGGGTCGGTGCAACACGTTTTCTTCTTCCATTCTCCCCTGATAACCGTCAAAACCCTTCACATCGTATTATGAAAACAAACATGTATAATACACCATGTTCTTACATCACCTAGTCCTTTACCATGAGTGGTGTGACCACTTTCTATAGGAAAAGGACGTGGCTCGAATACCTGAACCATGGCTGATGGCAGGTGATGTCATCGATGGAAATGGAGCGGATTATGTTGCCTTATATAATAAACCATGGCTGGACAGCGAAAACATGGAGTTGGTTGCCTCACAGGAAAGCAAAAAAGGGTTAGTACGAATATAAGAGCCGCCTCTTTTTAGGGCCGGTTCCTTGATCCGTAGTTAACTCAAGCAATGGGTAAACATAGTAACTTGTCGTTGAATTTTGGCTAAACATGAATGAGTTAACATGGATGTATTCATGGTAACTCATTCATGTTAAGAAATAGTAACTATGACATTTTGGCAAACACATTTAGCCAAAATTCAACCATTAGTTTCTATGTTTAACGATTGGTTGAGTTAACTACGGATCAAGAAATCGGCCCTTAAGGCGGGGTGAAAGCAAGCGCCGTAGGTATTAAATGCTTACCGCAGCCCCCGCAAGGAGTAGCGATACGTAATAAATTACGATGCGCGGGAAACGCGCGCCAAGCGCACCGCTCATGAGTTCATGAACTCGAGTAGGTACTATGTTGCGTCACAGAATAGAGCAATGCAGTAGATAAACTTGAACTGATTAGTATACTTAAGTTTATTTTGTTTTATTTTTCTAGTAAGTATTTTTGAAAGTTGTAGACAGATTAGACATTTTAGACAGATTTTAGACATTTTAGACACATTTTAGACAGATCCAAGATGGCGGCTGCGAAAATTCCCTAACTGTTCGTCATGGGTGTCATTTTCGTGATATTTTAGGTCGCTGAAAACGATAGTGGGGTCAAAATGAAAATCCAAGATGGCGGCTGCGAAAATTTCCTAATTTTTCGTCATGGGTGTCATTTTCGTGATATTTTAGGTCGCTGAAAACGATAGTGGGGTCAAAATGAAAATCCAAGATGGCGGCTGCGAAAATTTCCTAATTTTTCGTCATGGGTGTCATTTTCGTGACATTTTAGGTCGCTGAAAACGATAGTGGGGTCAAAATGAAAATCCATGATGGCGGCTGCGAAAATTTCCTAATTTTTCGTCATGGGTGTCATTTTCGTGATATTTTAGGTCGCTGAAAACGATAGTGGGGTCAAAATGAAAATCCAAGATGGCGGCTGCGAAAATTTCCTAATTTTTCGTCATGGGTGTCATTTTCGTGATATTTGAGGTCGCTGAAAACGATAATGGGGTCAAAATGAAAATCCAAGATGGCGGCTGCGAAAATTTTCTAATTTCTCGTCATGGGTGTCATTTTCGTGATATTTGGGGTCGCTGAAAACGATAGTGGGGTCAAAATGAAAATCCAAGATGGCAGCTACGAAAATTTCCAAATTTTTCGTCATTGGTGTCATTTTCGTGTTATTTTAGGTCGCTGAAAACGATAGTGGGGTCAAAATGAAAATCCAAGATGGCGGCTGCGAAAATTTCCTAACTTTTCGTCATGGGTGTCATTTTCGTGATATTTTAGGTCGCTGAAAACGAAAGTCGGGTAAAAAGGAAAATCCAAGATGGCGGCTGCGAAAATTTCCTTTTTTCGTCATGGGTGTCATTTTCGTGATATTTTAGGTCGCTGAAAACGATAGTGGGGTCAAAATGAAAATCCAAGATGGCGGCTGCGAAAATTCCCTAACTTTTCGTCATGGGTGTCATTTTCGTGATATTTTAGGTCGCTGAAAACGATAGTCGGGTAAAAAGGAAAATCCAAGATGGCGGCTGCGAAAATTTCCTAATTTTTCGTCATGGGTGTCATTTTCGTGATATTTTAGGTCGCTGAAAACGATAGTGGGGTCAAAATGAAAATCCAAGATGGCGGCTGCGAAAATTCCCTAACTTTTCGTCATGGGTGTCATTTTCGTGATATTTTAGGTCGCAGAAAACGATTGTGGGGTCATAATGAAAATCCAAGATAGCGGCTACGAAAATTTCCAAATTTTTCGTCATGGGTGTCATTTTCGTGTTATTTTAGGTCGCTGAAAACGATAGTGGGGTCAAAATGAAAATCCAAGATGGCGGCTATGAAAATTTCCTAACTTTTCGTCATGGGTGTCATTTTCGTGATATTTTAGGTCGCTGAAAACGATAGTCATTCATTTTGACCCCATTATCGTTTGCAGCGACCTTTGAGGTCGCTGCAAACGACCGAAATTTTCGCAGCCGCCATCTTGGATTTTCATTTTGACCCCACTATCGTTTTCAGCGACCTCAAATATCACGAAAATGACACCCATGACGAAAAATTAGGAAATTTTCGCAGCCGCCATCTTGGATTTTCATTTTGAACCCACTATCGTTTTCAGCACCCTCTAAAACCATGGAAACGACACCCATGACGAAAAATTAGGAAATTTTCGCAGCCGCCATCTTGGATTTTCATGTTGATCCCACTATCGCTTTCAGTGACCTCAAATATCACGAAAATGACACCCATGACGAAAAATTAGGAAATTTTCGCAGCCGCCATCTTGGATTTTCATTTTGAACCCACTATCGTTTTCAGCACCCTCTAAAACCATGGAAACGACACCCATGACGAAAAATTAGGAAATTTTCGCAGCCGCCATCTTGGATTTTCATTTTGATCCCACTATCGCTTTCAGTGACCTAAAATATCACGAAAATGACACCCATGACGAAAAATTAGGAAATTTTCGCAGCCACCATCTTGGATTCTCATTTTGACCCCACTATCGTTTTCAGCGACCTCAAATATCACGAAAATGATACCCATGACCGAAAATTAGGAAATTTTCGCAGCCGCCATCTTGGATTTTCATTTTGGCCTCACTATCGTTTTCAGCGACCTCAAATATCACGAAAATGACACCCATGTCGAAAAATTATAAAATTTTCGCAGCCGCCATCTTGGATTTTCATTTTGACCCCACTATCGTTTTCAGCGACCTCAAATATCACGAAAATGACACCCATGACGAAAAATTTGGAAATTTTCACAGCCGCCATCTTGGATTTTCATTTTGACCCCGCAATCGTTTTCAGCGACCTAAAATATCACGAAAACGACACCCATGACGAAAAATTAGGAAATTTTTGCAGCCGCCATCTTGGATTTTCATTTTGACCCCACTATCGTTTTCAGCGACCTAAAATATCACGAAAATGACACCCATGACGAAAAATTTGGAAATTTTCGCAGCCGCCATCTTGGATTTTCATTTTGACCCCACTATCGGTTTCAGCGACCTCAAATATCACGAAAATGACACCCATGACGAAAAATTAGGAAATTTTTGCAGCCGCCATCTTGGATTTTCATTTTGACCCCACTATCGTTTTCAGCGACCTAAAATATCACGAAAATGACACCCATGACGAAAAATTTGGAAATTTTCGCAGCCGCCATCTTGGATTTTCATTTTGACCCCACTATCGGTTTCAGCGACCTCAAATATCACGAAAATGACACCCATGTCGAAAAATTTGAAAATTTTCGCAGCCGCCATCTTGGATTTTCATTTTGACCCCACTATCGTTTTCAGCGACCTAAAATATTACGAAAATGACACCCATGACGAAAAATTAGGAAATTTTCGCAGCCGCCATCTTGGATTTTCATTTTGACCCCACTATCGTTTTCAGCGACCTTAAATATCACGAAAACGACACCCATGACGAAAAATTAGGAAATTTTCGCAGCCGCCATCTTGGATTTTCATTTTTACCCCACTATCGTTTTCAGCGACCTAAAATATCACGAAAATGACACCCATGACGAAAAATTAGGAAATTTTCGCAGCCGCCATCTTGGATTTTCATTTTGACCCCACTATCGTTTTCAGCGACCTAAAATATCACGAAAATGACACCCATGACGAAAAATTAGGAAATGTTCGCAGCCGCCATCTTGGATTTTCATTTTGACCCCACTATCGTTTTCAGCGACCTAAAATATCACGAAAATGACACCCATGACGAAAAATTAGGAAATTTTCGCAGCCGCCATCTTGGATTTTCATTTTGACCCCACTATCATTTTCAGCGACCTAAAATATCACGAAAACGACACCCATGACGAAAAATTGGAAATTTTTGCAGCCGCCATCTTGGATTTTCATTTTGACCTTGAAATACAAAAAAAATAAGAAGATACCTAATTAGAAAAAAAACTTAATTTAAAAAAAAAATCTTATTTATGTAGGTATACAGAAAAATACATTTGAGGGCCTACTTATTTTCTGAACATCCCTGCCCAACCCTTTAAGAATTCAGGCGTGATGTTATGAAGAAATCTCATTTCCTATCCGATATTCATTATAAAACCACCCGTACTAACTTTATTCTGTGGCACCTACCTATTTGAGATTTGAAAATAGTGAACCAAAAATTTGCGCGTCAGGCGGCTTTATAAGCTCCAGTGTAGGGTTCAAATTCAACTGTTTTACACACTTGATGCGATTGGTAAACATAGGCCGTGATAAAAATAAATACCAATAAAGCTTTTGCGCGCGTGACGTCTTTATTTACATAGGCATAGCGTTCAAATTCAACTGTTTTCAACACATGCTAATTTGTGCCGGTCGCAGCCGGTGACAGAAGTTAGCGGGGGTGGCGGGTTCGAAAAATTGGCACACGTCCGACCTCCGTCACGTTCCGCTCGGGACTAAACGGCTCAGGGCGAGCGTTTGCGAAGCTGAAAACACTTGACATTGGAATTAGTGATATAAATATTTTGATATTTCAAATTATGATAGCCGTTATAAATTACATTTTTTACGACCTTTATTATGGCATAAGTTTTATTGTTCAAAGCCTAATATAAATCAAATGAAATAAGATATAGATCATAATTTAGACTTGTCTTTGCGATTTAATTGGATGCAGTAAAGTGCAAGTAATCGTGTATCGGACGGCCGAAATTTCTAGATCGAAGTCTGAACTAAGTAATATATTTTTTTCAAAATTTAAATACGTGTTATCTACGAATAAAACACTAAACAAAACGACGTTTTTACGGCTCTCACCGCCTTAAGGAGGAATGCAATTACTGTAAGTAGTACCTACTTATTAAGTAACTCAGTAGGTTCCTTATATTAACTAACGTTAAAGAATGCACTTATACTTAAACTGTTCCTTAACTAACGTTAAAGAATGCACCTATACTTGAACTTTTCCGAAGAAAATGTCTGCAAGTTAAAGAAAACGTAAACGAAGTCGTTATTTTTGGAGTTATAAGCGACACTTCGTGACAGACTGACATACGTTTCGTTTCATAGCAAGCAGGAATAATCTGAAACTATTGCAATATGCTTGAGATTAATTTTCATTGCTTTTGTTCTGAAAATTGTTTGGGATCTTATAAGTTACATTGAACCTTCTGTTTTGTATATTTTTGTTCACCTTCCCATACGAGGATGCAACTTGTCGCCATGCAGTCTACATGTCGACTATAAGCTGTTTGTAGTGATGCGCTAGACTGTATCCGCATACATCCAATGATAAGACTACCTACCTTTTACCATCTAAGACGAGAGTGAGTCCTTGTCAAGACAAATCAAACGAGCCCAAACTCGATATGGTTGCGTGGTTTTATTACCGAGTTCCCATGGCAATCTTCCGGCTTCATCATCAGATTCCCCATTTCATAATAATATTGCGTTGTCATTCGATTTACATATTCATGTAAAATAAAAGGGTGCCTGCCGTTTTGCCGAAAACATTTTGCCAAAATTTCATTACCCAAACAAATTTTAGCAACCTTTTTTTATACCATTGCAATATTTCGAATGATTTTAGTACGCATATTTTCATTTGGTCAAATTTTTACTTGGCAAAATATTACTAAGTATAATGTCATTAAGTCATTTGGTCTTTAATCAAATGATTTATTACAGCAAACAATCTTCACACAATAAACGTTTGGTGAAATGATTTGTTAAGACAAAAAATATTAAGGCAAAAATAGCATTTTTTTGTAATTATATAATTAAAAAATGCAATTTTATTTTAATATAATCATTTGTTTAATGCAAAATATTTTTACATTACAATTTTAAATTTGTTGCAATGGAAATTTATTGGTTACTTGCATTAATAGAAAAAAAGATATTGTTTTTAGTAGGTTACCCGGAACTCAACTATTTAGATTAGGTTAATTTGTTCTTTAAAAAAAATGGGTAGGTTAGGTTAGGTTAAAACTGTGACCTCCTACGCACGAGCCGAGCGAGCGAAGCGAGCGGTGCCGCGGCAGCGGCCGGCGAGTGCCAGACACGACTTGCATTAATAGAAAAAAAGATATTGTTTTTTGTAGGTTACCCGGAACTCAACTATTTAGATTAGGTTAATTTCTTCTTTAAAAAAATGGGTAGGTTAGGTTAGGTTAAAACTGTGACCTCCTACGCACGAGCCGAGCGAGCGAAGCGAGCGGTGCCGCGGCAGCGGCCGGCGAGTGCCAGGAACGACTACATTATATAGAAAAAAAAAATTAGCCGTTCACATTTATGTAATTGAAGCATTTGACTGAATAGGAAAAGGTGAATTGAAAACTGACGATACTAAATATTTGGCTTATTTGATTTTGCGTAAAAACTGCTATTCCAACTGAAACATTTGACTAAATAAAAAATGTTAAAAGTACTAGTTGGTAAACAAGTTATAGTTTAAACGTTCATTTGCCAAACATTAGGTTTGCGTTACAATTTTTTGTCAATAGATTTTTTGCTAAGTAATAATTTGGCAAATGAAATTATGGGAAAAATTTTTTGGGAAGTGAAAATTTGGCAAATTTCTTTCGGTCAAACAAGGGAGACCCAAAATAAAAGCTTGTAATAAGAACCAATTTGATGTTTTTACCGAGAATTAAAAATATCTCAGTCAAGCGGTACAAGTCTGTAGTGTTTTTAATTGTTTGCGAAATGAAGTCTATTCGTCACCCAGCTGAGAAAAGAAGCTCAAACCCGTAATCCGTTATTACTCGGCACTCTTACTGCTGCACTCGTCTACTTCTTGGAGTGTCGAAGGCAAAACAAAAACAGAAGAATTACTAGAAGAATTTGTACAACACATCTCCTTAATGCGCTGTGGTAGCCCGCGATTCAAATTTTCTTGCGTTTTATGTAATTTTCAGGTCCGTGTCAGGTTGTATCTTGATCAAAATATGATACGCGACAGTAAAACATATATATTTAAATAATTTTAACCATAAAACTCATCAATACATCTCTCTAAGTTAGGTTTCGTGCAGATTCGTTAGATTTCGTTCGTTCGACGAATCTGTACGAAATCTAACTTAAAGGGGTATTGACAATGTTTATGGTTAAAATTATGTAAATACATTATGTTTTACTGTTGCGTATCATATTTTGATCAAGATACAACCTGATACGGACCTGCAAATTGCAAAAAAACCCCAAAAAAAAAAGAATTTCACGGGCTACCCCTGCGCATCCTCCATAAAAACAAATTTGGTCCTATATAGGGTGACTGGTAATTAGTGACCGATACCTAAACACATGATTGGGTTGGAGTGTAGGTGACGGGGCACTATGAAAAAAAGACTTAGAAATATTCGGGATCGGGTGGGATGTGGGAGTAATAGGGTGGGGGAACATCATGGGACACTTCAAGGTCACTGACCTTGACCTCAAGGTTCATTGACCTTGAGGTCAAGGTCAAAATTCTGAAAGTCAAGATCTGTGATTCTCCTGAGGTCACTGACCTTGACCTCAGGGTCATCGACCTTGAGGTCAAGGTTAAAATTTGGGCACCCCGAGGTTTGGTTGGTTAGGTTCCTTTAAACCCTGCAGACAGAAATAGGAGCCCCGCAAAGCGGGGCTCCGTCGTCCTGCTGTTTTTCATAGTGCCCCGTTTCGTATCCACTGACCGCACAATCATGGGTTTAAGTATCGGTCACTAATTACCAGTCACCCTATATAATGTGCACTTAGGTGCCAAAGGAGTGTTTCGGCACTCGTACTAGGCAATACAATCAACCCAGAATTTGGCTACGAGCTTGGCACCTTCAGTAGCGTCCATCAGCTCCTGTAGCGTGCACTCTACTTATCCCGTGAGTCAAATTAAGCTGGGTCACGAATAATATGACAGATTTAAATCGAATCTAGCAATAAAAATAGATATTTTGCCTTAGTTCAATCAATTACGGGCGTTCGCCAGTAAACATACAAAGAACAATTATAATCGTACACCAGTACCACAACCCACCCACGAAACAACAATAAAGGACAACCTTGCACAACATACCGTGACCAGCATCGAACGCGGAACAACCCGCTATATTTACCGGCTACTTACCGTTACGCAATGGGGGAAAGAGGTCGGTTGTCTATGGGTCACCAGGAACAGTAGGCTAAACACAGTGATCGATTTTGACAACTATAGTTAGTGCAGTTTGGCGTGGTCCGTGTGACAGATTCCGTAATGGTGGCTGACATATTATTATGTAGCACTTTAGGTGTGTTTGAGTTTTACCAACTCATACATACATACGATAAAAGGCGAATCAAAGTATTTTACTTCACATAAACCTACATGTGCACTTACGAAACGACAGAAGCTAGGTGCACGGTGCCAACTGGTCGTTTCCTATAGAGAAGAGCCGGCAAGAAACTCCACGGTTACTCTTTTAAAAATAATTGACTTTTTTTTTTTCAAATTACAGTGTTAAGGCGCAGATTTCCTGAAAACGACCGAAAACGTGTTTTTTTAAAGCTGTGTATCTCATAAACCCATTGACTTATATATTACTACTTTTTATATCAATGCATAAACCGTAAATAATTTTGACATGTAAAAAATATATGATATTTTCAAGTCCTTTTCGCGTACAGTGATGGAAGCCAAAACATAATTAAACATACTTTAATGCACCAAAAAAATCTTTAAACATACCTCCTAATAATCTTTAAAAGCTGTTTATGCCTTCATTAGCAATTATAATTATAATTAAAAATATACCATGACATGTCAAATTCCAAACTGCATCCAGTGATGGATCACCTTTTATTAAATAGTTAATTTCTAATTTTATACGATTTTATTTGCACTTTTACGACATAATTCCGGTGCGCGTGAGAATCTTCAATCTCGTGCGTCAAACTAGACAGCCATAACGCCATTTCACGCCGACGCCGCCTTACACGCCGAGCTAAACCAAGCTTGGAACCAGGGCCTTAATAGGTACCTATGGGAGGACAGCGTAGTCCTTTCAACAAGTATAATAATAATGCCTTTATTTGCTGGTAACTAATACTAATTACATTATAAAATAATTTAAATAAAACATAAGTATAGCACTTCGGTGTCTTCGTTAATCAGCGCGTCCTTTGACGCATAGGCCTCCCCCAGGCTCTTCCATTTGTCACGGTCTTGTGCGTCTCTAGCCCATAAGGCACCAGCTGTCTTAACTATGTCGTCGTCCCAGCGTTTACGTTTTTTTTCCTTTCAACAAGTATCAGATACTTAACAAAATTGAAAATGGTCAACAAATCTACAGTCTACTAGGCTTACAAATCTACAGTCTACTAGGCTTACAAATTTACAGTCTACTAGGCTTACAAATCTACAGTCTACTAGGCTTACAAATCTACAGTCTACTAGGCTTACAAATCTACAGTCTACTAGGCTTACAAATCTACAGTCTACTAGGCTTACAAATCTACAGTCTACTAGGCTTACAACGTTCTCACATTCACAAAAATATTGAAATTAATCTAGTTTAAAAGATAAATGAAAGAATAAAAATCTACTTAAACCAAATGACATCATTGCAATTACAACTACAGTAAATAATCTGAATAAATATCATGTTCACAAAAGCCACTAATATAATTATAATATTATGAGTTCTTCAGTGTCATCATTAAGTCCAGTATTAATTACGTAGCTGTTCACCGGCAGCGTCACCAAAGAAAAATTAATAAGTCCGAGTAATAGAACATTTTGAAATTTCCTATGCTCACATTTTTAGTCAGATGAGGTAGAGTTTACTGTATCAAAAAAATCAACACTCCTAGGTTCGAAGTTATAGCAGTTAACGCCGCAGTAGTTTTTTATACAAAAAATTGTACCTCAACTGACTAATAATGTGAGCATAGGATATTTACAAACGTTCCATCAGTCTGCCTAGCCTTTTCCCAACTAAGTTGGGGTCAGCTTCCAGTCAAACCGGATGCAGCTGAATACCAGTATTTTACATGGAGCGACGGCCTATCTGACCTCCACAACCTAGTAACTGGGCAGTACGATACCCCTTGGTAAAACTGGTTGTCAGACTTTCGGGCTTCTGACGACCCGTAACGACTATCAAAGATCCACGAATGACAGCAGAGACCTTCGACGGCTTAGCGTGCTTTTCGAGGCACGACGGAGGAATCTCGGTATGTAAAGACGGTCACCCATCCATGGACCGACCCTGGCAAGCGTAGCTTAACCTGAAGGATCGATACGTGCGGCTGTTATTACTTAGCCACGAGCTCCTTTAATGACATTTTACTACATAAGTTATTTCAAAAATAAAGTGTTTCATTGATACACTTTCAGTGTCCATCTATACTGCGAATTCAGTACTATTTCGATACATAGGCTAGTAGTAGTTGCGTTATATAATTTCCAGTATCTAGGTAGTTACTAGAATTACATACATCCATTATAGAACGTAAAGGTAGCGAATAGTGCCAGTCGGCTGGTATGCTGATGTTTTAAACGAAGCATAGATGTCGCTACAATACGGTATATAAAAGCTAATTCTGTTATGGTTAAGCTTATACAGGGTGAAATTGAATTCATAGGAAACCTCTTAAGGGATCATTGTACTTACTATGGGACCAAACCTGAAACCGCGAAAAAATTTGCTGTTCCCTACATTTAAATTCGCATAACTCGTCAAAATGTAGGGAACAGCTGTTTTTTTCGCGATTTCAGGTTTAGTAAAAGTCCCATAGTACCCTTCATTGTGCGTGGTCCGACAAGCGCTTGGCCGATTTGTTTAAAACTTTAAACTGAAAAAAAAAAAAATTACTTAAAATATTTAAGTAATTTTATTTTTGTTTCATATACCTACAGGGTTATTGGTTATTGACCAATGTTCTCTTAAGCGGTCACTGTACTCGTCATTATGAACAACTTTTACTATAGGACCAAAACTGAAATCGCGAAAAAAAATTTGCTATTCAGTACATTTATTTACACTCGTCAAAATGTATGGAGCAGCTGATTTTTTTCCACGATTTCAGGCTTGGTCCCATAGTAAAAGTATTAATTTCCTTTTTGGTGTAAGTGTAAACAGTGGCAATCTTTTAAGGGATCATTGTACTCATCATTATGAACAAATTTATTGTGGGACCAAGTCTGAAATCGTGGAAAAAAATCAGCTGCTCCATACATTTTGACGAGTGTAAATAAATGTACTGAATAGCAAATTTTTTTTCGCGATTTCAGTTTTGGTCCCATAGTAAAAGTTGTTCATAATGATGAATACAATGACCCCTTAAAAGATTGCTACTGTTTACAATTACACCCTGTATATCGATTCCCATCAAGTCTGCGGAGTTTCGCTAACTAATTTAATTTGACCCTGTATAAAAGAGCATAGATAATAGATTTCAAAAGAAGTACTGAGTCCAAACAAAACTATTCCCTAAAACAAACAAAAGAAACTACCTACTAGTTTTAGAATTATTTATGAACACACCGCTTTCAAATGACCTGTCTGACCCGTACGACAAACAAATCCGATAATTCTAAGAAAACTACTTTTCAAATACAAATTAAGACACATTACTAGGTCACACTCATCAATTTCTCATAAAGTCTAGAAAACTTATCGTGTCACAAATATTGTTAATAGGTAGGTAGGTACTACACAAACAAACAATCAATCAAAGAAAAATTAATAGATTTGTAACTTTGAGTAGATTCGGTAAACCGAATCTTACGCTCGGCTCGGTGCCGAAAGTTGAAAGTCCAACAACTCCCTTTTATCTAGGCATTTGTTTAGGAGTCGCCTAGTGTTAGTGAAAACGGGTAAATATACGGTTTTATTTCCCTTAGATCTATATCTATACATATAAATAAAAAGAGAAGTCCTGACTGATTGACTGACTGACTCATCGACGCCCTGCCCAAACTCTTGAACCTAGAAAGCTGAACTTTTACACAAAGGTTCCCTTTATAATGTAGACAATGAATAAGGAAGGAATTCCCGGTAGTACGTTCCGTGGGATATTTTCCGACATCCACGCGGGTGAAGCCGCTGGCAAAAGATAGTAGATTATAAACTGTCGAAAAATTGTGAACTGCTAGAAACCATATTTACAACATAGACTTATAAAAAAGATGGACTCCGCGCCACGCATATCGAAAGTGAAGCACCGTACCGATCTATGTGTGCATGATTTGAGTACCTGCAAAGACGCCGTCGCTCGTGTCACGTAATGGCGGCCGGTCGGCATACTATGATGTAAATGTGTGCGCGAGGCGTGTTTGTACAAACGGTCTTACTACTTCACTTTCTGTGCTTCATACTTACTGTGCTTCACTTTCGTGTAGTTTTATACTTACTGTGCTTCACTTTCGATATGCGTGGCGCGGAGTCCATCTTTTTTTATAAGTCTATGATTTACAATTTATTTTTCGATAGACTATAATCTATTCATGGGAAACCGACGAATTGTGAACTGGGGCTGCAGTCTCGATTACTATCTATTTCAAGACTGCAGTTTCTGGTATCAAACTTGCTTGCGTCGTAAAGCAGTTGTGACTGTTAGAGGCTTACCTCAACTTAATAGCAAAATATTATATTATTGTTTTAAACCAGCGCATCTATTAAGTCACTTGGAGACATAAATTATTTATTTAATGAGAGGTAAAGTCCTAAAACTGACGGCCATGACAAGTCGGATGCAATAATTTATGTAAGTTCTAAAGAAATTGCGAAAACATCTTATCTTTAATTCTGAGAGCATTTCAAGTGACAAAAGCGGTCCCGCATCTGGTGCCCTTATGTCGGGTACGAGCGCTATTTGGTAATAATTAACGAATGAGACAAAGGATTTTTAGGGTTTGACGCCGAGAGGCTGGGCCGAGACCCTTCTAGAGCCCTTACTGGGTGCAACGTGGTGATTTAAGGAATAAGGATGAGAAAGAAATATGGAGGCAGTTGGTTTTAGACCGCTATAAGATACGGACGTCCGATCTAGGCTAGTTATGTTAGGAGATAAAGTGAATACCAAAAGGCCATGTTGGAGTAGGCTGTCGCAGGACAGCAAGTATTAATTATTAAGTTAAATATAGTTGGGTTAACGCCCAGATTAGACTAATTTAGTACTTAGTGAGCATATGTGTGTGAGTGCGTGTGTGTTTATTGAAGCCACTGGGTGAGTCTTTCACTACATAATTATCCTGGGCTGATGGTGGAGTTGAGTTTAGACCCTATATATCCTAATCAATACCTCAGTAGAAGGTTATCACTGGCAGTTGGTTATAGGAATCGGGGAAGGCCTTCATCCAGACATTAGACTTATGACAACTCATGACGATTACACTGATCTCAACTGACGCACCATTCATGGAAGGCAGAACCGAAAATACTCAGTTCGTTTAGAACAAACTAGGCATAAAGCCGATCTGTAATTGGTTACAATTACAAAGCAACTAAACGTTGGTGATAATCCCTACTTCTAAAAAGGTCTCGCTACAGGGCGTGTTGCGTGACGCTCAGTGATATGCACATTTCTGGGAGAGGGTTAGGCTTCACCAAGTATCACAAACTGAATTGGTAGCCGTTTAACAACGCTAGGGAGCCTGTCTCGATAAACTCAACCCGTCCGTTCTGTAGGACTTTTACTAAATCGTCATTATTTATCGAGACACGTTATTTGGACGCAATGCCGCTAACAGCCGCACCGCATCCTCTAAATGGGGAAGATTAAAGAAATGTGGAGTGACGACATACCACTCCGGCATACACCAAGCTTGATCGTAATGAATTCTGCTAGAGACTGAGTCTACGAAACGCTTGTGCATTGTGTTATGTTAGTAGAAAGGGGCTAGGCCGCCGTAAGGGTGTAAAACACATTAGTACGCGTTTAGAATTGCCCAACACTTGTCTTCCTCAATGGCTGTAGGACTTCGCAGTACTCTGTCATAGGATTGAGTAAGACATTTATTGAGTGCTTAGGAGACGTGTTCTGTTTGAAACCGTGTTAGTGTCCTCAGAGGTTCTATGCGTTAGGTCTAACAGAACACGTACAATGAGACATATTAACGTTGTAAAACGGTTCCCGGGTCTCACTGTTATGGGTATATTGTAATCAGACAAATTAACGTAGCCATAAATAATGGATTTAAGTGCAAGCGTAACGATCCCTTTCCTCCTTCACATTTACAGGATTGAGTTACAGATATTAGGTACGCGGTTAGGTGCGAGAGGGGAGAGTTTGGCGGTATAACATTAATAATACTAAAACATGATTATATATTATATACCTCTGCATACCCTCTTGTCTTATTAGCTTCAAAATATTACAATAGAGTTTCTTGTAAAATAGACAGAGACGTGTTGCTGGGGAGTTTGTTGCGTCACTTCTTCTCCCCAGCCAAACACTAGGAAGTGATGAAGGGTGGGGCGTTATGGACTGTCTGTAGACCTTCAAGAGTCGATCCAGAACTCTATTAAATAGTAACCATTGAGGTTTTATTCTATATTACTCTAATACTATATAATACCCAATTCTTGAATTGTGTAGGTATTCTTTGCCTCCGGCCAATAATAGGCTTTAAGAGAGTTTATCCAAACTATATTAAATAATGATTGTTGAGTTTGATTCTCACCTTTAATATCAAGTAATTCTTGATATATTCTATTCTTTATCTTAGACCAATAATTCGGTCAGACTGACATGAACACGGTGTCTTGCAGATCTGCTTGCAGTGCAAGGAGTGAACTTCCATGGGATGGGTGGAACACATCTATTTTATATCCAGTCTAAGGACTGTAGTAGGGACCATGTCTCCTTCAGAGCATGATGTTGACGCAATGCCGCTGGAACTGGCCGGCCCGTTGCTAGACAAGGACGGTCGCACGGTTACCGCAGGGAACGCCGCTTCGTCACGAATAACAGTTCGCAAGAACTGCTTAGGGAACATGACACCAAGAGTGCATGTGTTGACTCAATGCCGCTGTACAGCCGCTTGGGTCACTTTATGGAAGTTTTGCTCTGAGCGCTTCGAGCGTAGATGTGAGGTGTCGTGTGAGTAATGACTGATCAATTGCCTGTTACGCCAGCGTAAGGGTTACTCACAAGTTTTTATAATAATATACTTTGCATCCCTTAATTATTTATTACCTTTCTACAACCACTTTCAATATATTCTCATAACTATGAGTTCATTCCTGATAGTCGGTGGGGGAGTGTCCCGTCTGGAGACGAGCTCTACAGGGTAGCGCGGGGTGGAGCGCTACCTTTCCCCAATAGGGGGAACCGACCCAAACACTAATGTTAGCATAATTTAGGAAAAACGAAATTTTTATCGGCTTGGGTATTTGGGGTACAGTCACACAGTGTACGCACGAACCGTCACGAAGAAACAAAACATGGTGAACACGACATCGATCACGGATCATTTGAAGAAACTCAGGACCTTGTTGAACATTTGACGACACGGTTGGCGCAGTGGTTGAGCAATTGACTGCTGCGCAGCATGTCGCGGGTTCGATTCCCCCACGGAACAAATATTTGTACGACCTACAAGTATTTGTTACGAGTCTGGGTGTTTTCTATCTATAATATGTAGGTACGTATTTACAAAAAAAAACAAAATGTATATAAGTAGTTTATCAGCCATCTCGTTACCATAACACAAGCATTAGGTTGCTTAGCTTGGGACTAGATGGCGTTGTGTGAAATGTCCAAGGATATTTATTATTATTTATTTATTTTATTTAAAGTGTTTGGTGTTCGTATTCACCATATTTTTGTTTGTTCTTTCGTACTTAACGCACCTTGTGCTAATACTAAATAGCCTGCCTAGCTGCGAGCTACTTGGAAGAAGTCCTCGATCAGCCCGCGCTCGGTTGGTCACAGTTCTAACCTAACCTATTTGACCCACTTCACAATTTTTCAACAGTTTATAATCTAACGAAACTAATACCGATAGATTATGAACTAACGGTTCCCACAATCTTGCGGTGACATATTAAGGGCCGGTTGCTTCAAACGGTTGGTTAACGTAACATTCGTACGTCAAATAATGACGACCGCGACGTAAGATGTTTAATGTTCGTTAAATACAATGCGTTGTTCCACTACAAAAAATAAAAACCGGTCAAGAGCGAGTTGGACTCGCGCACCGAGGGTTCCGTTCTGATTTCTGAAAAAGTGTGCTACTTAGAGACATCGTTTTATTTTTCCTGTAATCTTTACATAAACTTCTATCACATAGAATTATTTCAGATTTTTCTCTTTGCAAACTTCGGATATAAGGGGGGGGAACGGTATTTTTTTTTACATTTTGCATCAAAAGTCAAAAACTATGCGGCCTAAAAAAAAATAAAAAAATAGTTTGAGAATGTGCAAACAGCGTTCTTTCATATGATACCCCACATGCCCTAGTAGCCCCACTTTAAATTTTTATGACCCCCTTTCAGTCCCTGTTGCAAAAAAAAATATAAATATTTTTATTTCTTTCTTATTTGCAAAATAGTTGGGTAAACGTCCTCTAAAACTATTCCAAATTTCAAGTTGATAGCATCAGTAGTTCTTGAGATATGCAGCTGTGACAGACAGTCAGACAGACAGTCAGACAGACAGACAGATAGACAGACAGACAGACTGAGTCACACCATAAGGGTTCCTTTTTTACCATTTTGGTACGGAACCCTAAAAACCGATTGTCTGTGAAACAATGCTTTCTATGGTTTGACGATAGTTAGCTCCATTTTTGACGTATATTGCGTTAAGTGGACGTGAAACAACCTGCCCTAATACAAGGTGAATTTCTGACTTGGGGCTTCAGAGAATAATCGTTTTCGTGAAAAATGTTAAAACTAAATGTTCATTGTTAAAATTTCGGAATTAGTCATCCTTTTAAAACTAAAAGCTTTCAGTTTGAAACGTATGTGGGACGATAAATCAACATTTTAAATAAATAATGATACTGCCGCCATTACAGCCGTCTAGTTTTTAGGTTAATTAGAGCTTTATGGAAACGTAGGTATCATTTGAATTTTAAAACTTTAATGTCAATATTGAATTTATGTTGTTTGACTTTTTTCGACGCCACATTGTAGTTTGTTGTTAGGTTTAGTTTAATTAGAATGTTTTATTGTATTTTATGATTTTTTTGTGTTCTGTACCTCAAATGAGAAAAACGGAACCCATAAAGGATCACTTCGTTGTCCGTCTGTGGAAGCATCAAGTTGATTAATATCAAATACTAGCTGCTGCCCGCGACTTCGTCCGCGTGAAATTTCTTCTTCCTCCGACCCACCTGTTGCATCGCATTGCCTGCCCGCCCTATTATTTCGTTTTCGCTTATCGTTATTTCTGCCTTTTTTTCTTTTAGCTCGGCACGTAAATGTCCTAGAGAGATTTAATATCTCTAGGACATTTACGTATGCCTAGAGCCTTCCGTATGCCTAGAGCCTTACGTATGCCTAGAGCCTTACTTATGCCTAGTGCCTTACATATGCCTAGAGCCTTACGTATGCCTAGAGTCTTCCTTAAGATTTGGGGTATAAAATGCAGCAAAAATATTTTTTAAAGTCCGACTCGTAGTTCCAGAGATTAGCACGTTCGTTCACCGTATCTCCTTCCCGCTAACCTCTCCTTGCGTCTCTCACCACCTCTCTCACCCTCTTCACCACTTCCCCTTCCCCCTCTCTCCCTTACCACCCCGTCCCCTCCCTCTCCCCCTCACCCCCACCTCCCCTCACCAACACCACCCCTCCCCTCACTCCTCGCTACCTCTTCCTCTCCTCACCAACCGCTGCCCCTATCCCTCCTCACCAGCCCCCCTCCCTCTCCCCCTCTTTCGAGTTAATCAAGCTCCGCAGTAATATCCTCCCCTGAAAAATTTACTTCCTCTTTTTTATTAAGTCTATGGACCCTTGGAGCTCTAAAAAGACAAGCTTCTAAGTCAACGCAACGCAGTAAAAAAATAATACGGCCATTTATGCGATATATTTTGATACTCGCGATTTGATTTGATTTGAAAATTGACCGTGACGTAATCACTGTATGGGAGAAAACTGGTTTACAACTACAATAAATGTTGTTTATTTTGGCATATTTTTTTGAAACTACGGAACCCTTCATTGTGCGTGGAACGACACGCACTTGACCGGTTTTTTTTTGAAATGGTATAAGTGTAATTTGTTTATAAGTTAGTATAGCATAAAATAAGTGAAATAAAAACGTTGCATTCGTATATCACTATAAACTAACGAAGAAGTTTATTTTCGTCATTTAATGTGCATATTTCTGAGTCCGGGCTGAAACTTTTTATGATACCGGGTTCCTTATGTCTGAAGTTAGTAAGACCAGAAACCAATCTTTAACAGACGCTCATGTAATTTATACCTAGATATGTGTTAAGTAAATTCAACTATAGGCTAGGCAAAATCGTAGGATAATCAAGAACGATAATTAGTTCCATTATCAGTGATAAGGATTTGGGTGTTTGTTTCTAATAATGATGATTTATCACACAACATAAATAACAAATCCTTTTAAATACCAAATCCTTTTAACTCAAAACGACCTAGGTTCCCAGCATTTTGGTGCAAAATTACATCTAGGTTACGTTTAAAATCTTTAAATGGTCGAGTTCCAAAAAAGGTAAAACTGTCAGCTAATATTGCGAATCGTACTTAAATCTATCAGACGCGACAGAATTAAATCACGACAACACGCAAGAAACGGATTCAATTAGTATCAAATTGACTTTTTTGGAAAACCTGGATGTCACTTTAAAGATTCCGATAGAATGTGACAATTTCTCAGGTTTTCAGAATTTTCGGAATCTAGGAGAACATAAATTCCGAAAATTCTGAAAACAGAAATTCTATTTTTAAGGTTCCTATTAAATTAAAAATGTAAATAGTGTCGCCAACCATAAATAGAAACGATACAAAAGCAGCTCTCAAAGCTAATGACTGAATTCAACGTTTTGAATTCCGAAGCGTGTTTTCTAATAGGTATCTATTTATTTACAGTGAAATAATTTCGAGGTGTGAAACAGGGAGACGTTATGTCTCCGAAACTGTTCACCGCTGTACTGTACAATGTCTTCCAGGTTCTGGACTGGAAAGGCCTAGGCATCAACATCAATGGCGAGTACGTCAGTCACCTTCGGTTTGCCGACGATATAGTAGTCATGGCTGCGAATATGGAGGACCTCAGTACAATGCTCAACAAACTCAGTAGAGCTTCTGAAAGAGTGGATCTTAAAATGAACATGGACAAGACAAAAGTTAAGCCAAATGCCCATGTAACACCCACTCTCATGAAGATCGGAGACGCTACACTCAAAGTTGTGGACGAGTATGTTTACTTTGGACAAACTGTACGTCCAACTTCGAGAAAGAATCTGATTCGGGAAGCGACGCATTATCTTCTATACTAGAAAGGTTTAGGTGGTGAAAAAAAGGTAAACAATCTTGATGTGTCTTTTATCTTTTTTGTATTTTAAAACCTCAGTTTAAAAATAAAATGCAACTAAAACCCTCCTAAAACCCCCATGTAAATACAGCAATAATGATTACTAAATCAATTGAACCATTAGTTTAAGCCGTAGTTTATTTGTTTAGTATGTGTTTGTGTAAAAAGTCACATCAAGATTGTTTACCTTTATTTCACCACCTAAACCTTTCTTAAATAGTCTCATATACCGCAGTGTCTCAAGACGAAAGTCACTGACCAGTGCGTGTTGCCAGTGATGACCTACCGCACTGAAATGTGGTCGCTCACAATGGGCGTTATTAGAAGGCTAAAAGTCACCCAAAGGGCTATGCTAGGGGTTGTCCTACGTGATCGACGAATCAAAAAATGAAGAGTTCCGCAGGAGAACCAAGGTAACCGACATGCCCAAAGAATTGCGAAACTTCAGTGGCAGTGGGCAGGGCACATTACTCGCAGAACAGATGGCCGTTGGGGCCGAAAGGTTCTGGAGTGGCGACCGCGTAGGTAGGTACCGGAAGACGTAACGTTGGAAGGCCCCCCACAAGGTGGACCGATGACCTTGTCAAGGTCCAGGAATCCGCTGGATGCGGGAAGCACGTACCCGGTCGAAGTGGCCGTGCTTGGAGGTGGCCTATGTCCAGCAGTTGACGTATTTCGGCTGAAATGATGATGATGAAATAATTTACAAGCTAACACAAATGTACATACAAGTATATAAAAATATATCTGATTTTTTAAATAATTCGTGCCTATCGCTTTTTTGATGCCCAATGAGCTCTTCCCCAAATATTAAAAGTTATACTCCTCTATACGAAAAGTTTTGATACTTCTGTGAGAATTCTATACTAACTAATCATTAAAACCTTATGTTAATAACTCCATAACCAAGTTGACACGGGCATGGGGGCATCGCGTGTCACCCGACTATCGGCCACCATGCCACCATCGATGTCTGATCGATGGCATGCATCATTTATGTGGTATCGACCACCAGTGACCCACATACTTACTTTAATATATGTGGTGCAGGACAACATCGTTATGTTTGATGTTGACAATTGCTCATCAATTTAAATATATGGTGCATTGTAGGAGCTTGCACGAGCGACTTTACTTAAGGGGATGCGCTAAGGTAACCCGCGAAATTTAAATTTTCTTACGTTTTTTCGCAATTTGCAGGTCAGTGTCAATTGTAGCGATTTCAAATCAAATCAATCGAAAAATCTAAACGAATTGAATCGAATTGCGAATCATGAGGTTTGAGGTTTGATGTGTGATGTACTCTTCAATTTAGCAACTATAGAATTCTTGTCTAACGTTGCCAACTTGAAGAGTAGAACTGTGTCGTAGCATGACAACTGAAGTGACAGGTATTACGTTTAGTCGGTTAACCAGACACGTGGGTTTTTCTGTTTACCTTTATTTAATTACCTACCAAACAGTGGTGGAAGCACCATATAACACGATTCCTTCCAGTTTCCCTTCGAAGGTTCGCAGCAGCAACTCTAACACTATTGAAAAATGGCACAGTCAATATTGTCTACTATTGCCAAAAAATATATTTACGCTACGGGTATTTAATTAAATATTAATAATAATAATAATTTATTACGTCCTTTTACAAAGTAAAACATTTACAAACTTATAAATACTTAGTAGTACCAAGTTCTTCAACAGAACAAAGTAGTTCAATTTAATTTACACATGTTGTTACCTATGAAAGGTGCATTGGTTTGGTACTAACATTATAACTTGTGTGGCGACCTGCCTGAGCTAGGTTAATAAAAACCTGTGTTTCAGGCCATCCCAAGACTAAGCGATCAAGCTGATTATTTGTACATAGTTAATTGATTATTGAAATAATACTATCCTACATATATTACTAAATACAAATTAAAAATTACCAATTTAATATCTACATAATTATTGAAGCACTTCTAGAAGTTTTTCTGTGTCTGTGTAATCAAGCTTACCCAAATATTCGCATATCTTCAGACTACAATGTTTGTAAGTGGCACTATATATATTAAGTATCCTATTTACCATAACAACTAATTGACCATAACATTCAAACAACAAAAACACCTATTAGCTATGAATTACAACAACAAAAAAAATGTTCTACAATAACCCCGCGCCAAAACTTCATAATCGGGAACTAAAAATTCATACTAATGCGATTCCGTCATGACGTCACTTTAGGTCACGTGGCACCGCTTGATATGGACGAGAGCAAGCCGCTATACAACGGGGTAGAGATAACATCTTTTTGGTTCTGTTATTTGACGATAGATGGCCATAAATTCAGTAAAGTTTTATTTTAAAGTTACCAAATGAATTTTTACTTTATTGCTAATTAAGTTAAGGCCGGCTTCTCTCTTACAAAAATTCACACCTCGCCACTCATACCTAAACCGATGGAGTATAGTGTATGATTTATTTTTTGTTATGTATTTTTGTGGTGTACAATAAAGTATTAATAAATAAGGCGTGAGGAGTAACAAATAAAGTCACCAACACTTCACTCTACCTTAACTAAACACCTTAAAGGAATCTACAAAAAAACGTAGCATACTTTTAGCACACGCCACTAGAGATGGGCGGGTGGGTAAAAAATGGGAAGGTAAAAATTGGAAGGAAAGGGTAAATTAGGTAAAATAGAATAAACACCTTTTTTTACCGGGTATTAATAAAAAATACCGGGTAAAAAAAAGTACTGTCTTTAATATTACTTAAATGGCTCCGTCATGAAATGAATACTGTCATAATATTATTTAATTGGCTTTGTCATCAATAATACGATCTACCATGTTAATTTTGATCTTGACCATTGAAGATAAAGTATTGATTTGAAATTAAACGAAGGTATTTAGCTTTTAAAACTTTAATCAACATAAATTTTTAACCGACTTCTAAAAAAGGAGGAGGTTCTCAATTCGGATGTTTGTATTTTTTTTTTTTTTTGTATGTTTGTTCGCGCATAACTCCGTCGCTTGCCAACCGATTTGAAAAAATATTTTTGTTTTGGAAAGGGTATATTTTCCAAATGGTCCCATTTTTGTCAAAATCCAGTTCTGATAATGGGATCCTGGAGAAATCGAAGGAACTCTTCAAATATTATAGGCACACCTATAGCGATTTGGATATTTTTTATAGTAGCTCGTGCATTTGCTCTCGGAAAGCACCACTTGGTGAAGTGGAACTGATGATGAAGACCACAGATGGCTACCGGAACTACTCAATGATAAATATTTCATGGGTTGCGATTCGATTACTTTAATATGGTTGCTAAGCAATTTCCGCTCGTCACACAATGCGTGTGGTGAGTGGTTGTTGAGGAGTTCTCCTGGTTCTTACCAGCAGAACTCCTCAACAATTAACGTCCCAGCATCGGGAAAAGCAATATTTTGTAACATGTGATGAGCAATTGACATTAGACTATTGTAACTTATACAAATTATAAACAGACCCACTAAAAAGCGAGAAATAAAAACTTTTTAACAAAAAAAAAAACCGACTTCCAAAAATCACTACAAAGTGAAAAATAACTTTGATTTCGGAAGTCGGTGGCAAAGAAAAAAGAAAAAAAAAAAGACACCGACTTCCGAAATCAAAGTTATTTTTCACTTTGTAGTGAATTTTGGAAGTCGGTTTTTTTTTTTGTTAAAAAGTTTTTATTTTCAAATAAAATAAACGGATTACAATAAAAACAAACATAGAATATTGTATTGATTGCACATGTTTTAAAGTTAACGAAATGCTGCACACTACTTTTAAGAATATATAGATAGCATAAGTATACGATATATTTCAAAACAAATCAATGAGTAACAATTACTTACATTAATTATTTTTAATTATAATGATTATAATATAATAATTATAATGATAAAAACATAATAACCATATCAAAAATATTAAAATTGCACAATTAGTTTATTATTTAGTCTTAAATAATAAACTAATCATAATTATTAGTCTTTCATAATTTTAGTAATAACAACACATCAAAATCACATGTCTAACCTCTTTTGATTACCTTAATACACTAACGACGACGACGATGATGAGATGTTGTGTCATCATTAAAATACCAAACTCCACTAAATTATAATCAACACTACAATACTAAAATTGAATAAACTTTTCTTTTAATTTGGTAGGTACTTATGGCACTGTGTGTGATTAGTTTTATTCCTCAATGTTATACATGATTGTAATTTTTACCCGGTATAAATTGAAAATGGGAAGGTAAAAATGGGTATAAATAGGTATTTACCCAAAGTCTGGGTTTTTACCGGGTATGTTCCCATCTCTACACGCCACCCATTAGACCAAATACTATTTATACATTAAGAATCGAAGGACTGGCCAACGATTATTCAAAATTTACCTAATACGTACACTCCACCTTCCAAGTTTGACCATAAGCAGCAATACACATACGTATTAATGAGGGCAATTCATTATGCGTTCCACACCAAACTTATTGGGTAGGGTAGTCTTAGTATTCCATGCGTGTTTAATTTTTTATTAAGTATCTACCTACTTACTGCTCATAAGGAGTAAGGCTTGCATGAATTTATGTTTTAAAAATAGACGAAGAATATGTGCATATTTGGTCAATTATTTTAGGGTTCCGTACCCAAAGGGTAACACGGGACCCTATTACTAAGACTCCGCTGTCCGTCTGTCACCAGGCTGTATCTCATGCGATAGTTAGACAGTTGAAATTTTCACAGATGATGTAATTCTGTTGCCGTTATAACAACAAATAAGTACTAAAAAACAGGATAAAATAAATATTTAAGGGGGCTCCCATACAAAAACGTGATTTTTTTGCCGTTTTTATAGATAATGGTACGGAACCCTTCGTGCGCGAGTCCGACTCGCTCTTGGCCTTTTTTTCGCTTTAGTAGGTACTTATTTGAACATTACAGGGTCAATTTTCTTTTTAGTAAGTAAATGTTCTATTAATACTCCTTTGTATTCCCAAAAGTACAAGTTGAATAGAATAAAGTTTTCTTATAAGCAAAACTACCAAAAACATGCCAGAAATCTATTCAAATAGAAGTTTTTTCAACACCAATCCTACAAAATTCAAACTACCGCAAAATAATAAAAAATTATATGACACATAACATTGAGGTAAAACATTTTAAATTCAAATATCCCTGCAAGTGAGTACCCAATTAAATGTATGCCAGTATGAGACGCGGTTGGAAATGTGATCGGAGGCCGTATTCGGACAGCCAACCGACAAAATCTGTCGGCCGGCAAAATAACGTCATTCTGGAATGTGTTGTAATTCGTGTAAAATTAATGGTGTTTAAACGCCTAATGTGGCAATCAGACATAGCTACATAATAAAATTAGAGACATAATGTCGCTACTGTTACACTAAGTGCACGTTTCACTACCTACGATTAAGTTCCTATTAACTTACTTGATAGATCATTTCATACAAATTCTGTCCCATTTCTAAGCTATTCGGACATCGTGAAATAGGCGCTAATGTCCGAATAGTCACTACTCACCGAATAAATTCAAAA
The DNA here is from genome assembly GCA_905163495.3 of Cosmia trapezina. Lineage (NCBI taxonomy): Eukaryota > Metazoa > Arthropoda > Insecta > Lepidoptera > Noctuidae > Cosmia > Cosmia trapezina. The sequence continues at coordinate 22,288,099 of LR991031.1, read as the reverse complement.
ATGGAACAGAATTTGAAAATGAAATTATCTGCCAAGTAAGTTAACAGGAACTTAATCGTAGGTGGTGAAACAGGGCCTAAGGTATACACATTATGGTATATACCTACCTAATGGGGTATGGGCTAGGTAGGTATATTGACATATACCTACCTAGCCCATACCCCAGGCAGGGAGCAAAAATGTCGTGAGACTTTTTTCCGCAAATCTTTAGTGTGAATGGACAAGTTTGATTTGTTCTAAAATTAAAGGTAGAGAGATGTATTCATGATTATTATGGTTTTACTTATGTAAATACATATTTGTTATAGTTGCAAATCATATTTTGACTAACCTGACACTGACCTGCAAATTGCAAAAAAAACGTGAGAATATTTCGCGGGCTACCATTACGCGTCGTTTAAACAGAAGTTTTCTCTTGCAGAACTTATAATGATAAAAAATTATTATGGCGGCAACATAGTTTTTTAGACTAATGTAGGTGTTAACGAACACTAAAAATTTGTAAATCTGTTTTTGTTCCAATATAATATGTTGAATAAAAATATATAAAAAATTTGAATGAATATTTTTATAAGATTTAATTTATTTTATTCGTCATTTCATTCCACGAATGAAGCAACAGATCGTGCGGCTGATAAACTCAGTTCAAATATTTTCACATCATCAACTGTATCGATTGACACAAATAACTTCCACAATTCAACTGCAATTTCTATAATCCACACGTACAAATATTTATAAAACAATTTCAAAATCTCTATATCAACGATATACAGTTTTTATTAAACTGCTAATAAATGCGATAGTATCTGTTACATGACAAAAACTTGGGGAAAAAGCGGAGAATTCTCATATAGATACTTCGTCGAACCGTAGCAAAGAATCTGAACCGTCTTTAATATTTCTTGATATCACAATAGTAATACATTTTCTAAGAATCAGAGCAGCTACATAGTTTGTGAGTCTGTGACTTTAGGACGCCTGACTGGAATACGTTCCGTCCACTCTTGCGCAGACGACTTCAAAACTTGGACCAATTACTGTTGATAGGTTGATACATAGCGCTGTTAGTTTGTAGATGATGATAAAGAAATCTGTAGAGCTGATCCTAGTTACAATAAAAACTCAAATTCAACAGCAAACCAACATTGTGTTTTGCAGCGCCCGCGCGCCCTGACACTGTACAAAACCGACAGTACTATTATTGTAAATGTGTGATGTGCATGAGAGCAATTAAAAAAATAAATAAAACATTTAATCAAATTGCCGATTTGGAAGTAGTTTCCTGGTTGTAAAATAATAAAGGCTGACAATAACAGCAATTACCACTTTATTCAATTATAACCAAGCGCACAGCGCAAACTAACAGCCAAGCAAAACTGAACATAGGCGTCTTCCAAAAATGTTTACCGCAACACAGTTTTCATCTCCGCCCTCCAAAATTCTCAACACAAAAACGACTCTACGCATTTCATATTCCGTTCTCCACCCATAGCTTAGTACAAGATCGATAGGCCTGCGATGTCTTAACTTCTCTAGCCCGAGATCAGCTGCTGTATGGACTCGATAAGACCGGAAGCCTGCCCCACATACTAGGTAATATATCAAGGGACAGAAACGTCAGGATCCAGTGCGATATTACTTAAATTAATCTATCACCATTTCGTCATCGTTTTTGCTTTTCTAAACTAATTAGAGTTTCACAGATTCTAATCTAATCAAATGGTGCGCCCATGTTAACTCAATGCGAAATTGTAAGTTTCTTGTGAGTTACTGGTCGTCTTTCCAAGTGTATAATTTAAAAGAAAGGAAAGGAAAGGACTCTAAACTTAATATCTCTCAATTGAAAATTCCATCAGACCTTTTTATAAAAATGAGCCCATGATCAGACTTTGATTTAAAAAATGAAAATACGACTGTTAATTTTGATTAACAATGGTTTAAAAAACAAGGAATCGAACATAATCACAAAATTAATCTGCATGCCTTTTCCCAACTATGTTGGGGTCGGCTTCCAGTCTAATCGGATGCAGCTGAATATCTACTGCCTATCTGACCTCCACAGCCGGCTATCTGGATAATACAATCGACTTAGAAAACCCGTAACAACTGTCAAAGATCTACGAATGACAGCCGCGACCAACGGCTTAACGTGCTTTCCGAGGCACGGAGGAGTCGGTATGTAAAGATGGTCACCCATCCACCGACCAACTCCGGCAAGCATAGCTTAACCTGATGGATCGACACGTGTGGCCGTTATCATTTAGCCCGTCTGTTAATTTTTTGTCAACAATTTTGATTAACAGGTTTAAAAAAACAAAGAATCGAACTTAATCACACGAACAGTCAAAACTTTTTGTTTATATCCACTCCATGCAACTTCTTTTCCGTTCCATTGCTAGTATTTGGCACATCCGCATAAGTTCGATACTTGTGTCCTTAGCTTGGAGATCACCTGTCTTGAATGCTCCAATGACGGAAACTCGTTCTACATAGCAATATAATTTACTATAGGATGAGTCACTCGGGCCACTCCAGTATTGAATAAACTTGAAATCGCATACTCAACTGCCTTATTTGTATAGTGGTCGAACGAATACAGTACGTCGATTCTGTAAAATTCAAACAACAACTCGCATCTCACATCGCTATTCACTCTCACTTCGCATAAGGAATGAATTTAATTGACACTTTGAATCAATGCTATTCTGTAATCATGTCACCGTGAAAACTTAAGTGAAGTGAGCATGGAGCTGTAGGAGCTGCCAGTGTCATTCCACCTGATGCTAGGGATGGACCGAGCACATTTTTACAGTCATAATCGAGATTTTAATAATATTTTACGCTATTGTAGTCGTCATTTTATATTATTTCAAAGCTAGTACCTATTTACGTGTCTAAACATTACTACACCTATAAGGGGTTTTTAAATAAAATTGCAAAACATTTTTTACTTGAGTATTTTATTTTAAAACCCCCTAAATTGTTATTAAGGCCCTACATCCAAGCGTGGTTTAGCTCGGTGTGTAAGTGAAATGGCGTTATGGCTGTCTAGTTTGACGCGCGCGATAGAAAACTCACGCGCCGGAATTATGACGTAAAAGTGCAAATAAGTATAAAATTAGAAATTAACTATTTATTATTAAATAATCCATCACTGGATGCAGTTTGGCATTTTAAATCTTAGGGTACCTATATTTTTTAACTATAATTATAATTGTTAATGAAGGGATAAACTGCTTTTAAAGATTATTAAGAGGTATGTTTGAAGAATTTTTTGGTGCATTAAAGTATGTGAAAATGACTTGAAAACATTTTTTTTTTATTTGCCAAAATTATTTACGGTTTATGAGATACACTGCTTTATAAAAACCACCATTTTGACTGTTTTCAAGAAATCTCCGCCTTAACAGTTAAGAGGACGCCGCAGCCTCTCCTCTTGAGATAATCTCCTAATCACCCATATAGGTGGTGGGCAAGAGATGGTCACACAAAACAGTCCTATTACTTCGTAAGTGAAGATGCTAGATAGAGCTGACCTCCTTAATAATATTGATCGAAGTATTGTCTATAATGTGTTTTATTCTTCGGTTACTGACCTGAGAGTATGTAGGTTTTGTCGCAGACAGGTTGCCGTCGACTATAGTAGACTTAGCGACGTTGGTTATCAATAATCAAAGATTTATATGGAACTTAAGTCTGGGTCAGGAAAGGTTGATTTATAGCTCTAAGTTTATAAGAAACTTTATGCAGGTTTTAGAAACATAGAAATTACTGATGATAGATGAGGCCATACGATATACTAGTTTTCAACAAAACTCACAGGCTAGAAAGCCTCTTTTTCTGGGTTTGGTAAAGTATATAGAGGTTCATGTCAATGTTTGGATCAGCTGCAACCTATTAAGACGATACATCGAAGCGTGATTTAGCTGGGTTTGTAAGTGAAAGGGCGTTATGGCTGTCTAGTTTGACGCGCGAGATAGAAGACTCTCACGCGCACCGGAAGTAAACGCGCTTCGTTTAAATGTAGATGACATGACAAAACGCTATACATAAATCAATGTTTAGCTTAATAAGTTCTTAACATATTTAAATATCTTCGATTTAAAGAAAATTTTATTGCAAAATAAGGAATTGTTTACGTATAATGGTATAAAATAAAAAACCGGTCAATAGCGCGTCGGACTCGCGCACCGAGGGTTCCGTTCCGATTTCTAAAAAAGTGTGCTATTTAGAGACATCGTTTTATTTTTCCTGTAATTTTTTCATAAACTTCTATCACATAGAATAATTTAAAAATGTTCTCTTTGCAAACTTCGGAGATAAGGGGGGGAACGGTATTTTTTTTTACATATTTCATCAAAAGTCGAAAGCTATGAGGCTTTAAAAAAGAAAAAAAATTGTTTTAGAATGTGCACATACCGCTCTTTCATATGATATCCCACATGCCCTAGTAGCACCACTTTGATTTTTAAGACCCCATTTCAGTCCCTGTTGCAAATAAAAATAAAAGATTTTTATTTCTTTCTTATTTGCAAAATAGTTGGGTAAACGTCATCTAAAACTGTTCCAAATTTCAAGTTGATAGCATTAGTAGTTCTTGAGATATCCAGCTGTGACAGACAGACCGACAGACAGACAGACAGACAGACAGACAGACTGAGTCACACCATAAGGGTTCCTTTTTTACAATTTTGGTACGGAACCTTAAAATACACGGTGCTGCTTTGGATTTTTTTTTCATCGAAAAAAATTCATGTAATCATGTTTCGGTTTTAGTACAGCAGTAGACAATATAGTCAAATGACACATATGGAAAATTCAAATAATTTAACCATACCTATACATTTTGTTATAAAGGAATTTTAAAAACACAAAATTTATCGATATATCCTCTTAAGCGCAGGCCACTGGGAACGAAGCGAAACAAAGCTAACTTCGTTTAGCTTTCCCCCGCGTCTATTCATACTTCCGTTCCCAGTGTGGCCTGCGCTTTATGCTGTAAAAAGTTTAAGTATTTGTCAGATGCCTCATTTAATTATTTAGGCCTCGAGCTTAGGACCATAGTGCTTAGAAGACTCCAGTCGCCTAACGATGAAATGTCTCATACGGTACGTGAGGATTGCCAAAACGTAGTTAGGGCTCCGTACCTCAAAAAGAAAAAACGGAACCCCACGGATCACTCGTGTGTCTGTCTGTCTGTCCGTCTGTCACAGCCAATTTGCTCCAAAAAAGATTTACGAACTATACCGCGTGACATATCAAATGAAAGGGCTTACTATGAGGTCTCAAATATATATTTTTTTTATAATTTTAAAACAAATTGTTTTAAAATTATTTTTAAAAAATAGACGAAAATTTACCATTCCCTTATCTCCGAAACTACTGATCCTAAAATTTAAAAAAATATATATTAAATAGTTTACCTGTAGATTACAGGAAAACCTATAAGAACTTTGTGGTCTTAAAATAACACTCTCAATATTGTGCGTACTTACACTTACACTTACAGTTGGAATGAGAACATGATTTTCAACTACAATATTAAGTTTGTTCTTGGGATAAATTCATCCCAACTACGGAACCCTTCATTGTGCGTGGTCCGACACACACTTGGTCGGCTTATAAAGAGAATTCTCTGTAACTAGCTTGAATTCTTTATTTTAATAATGCATAGCTTCCTAACTAGGCTAGGCAACATCTTAAGATTAGTTTCAATCATGCATTATTAATTATTTGAACACCCATTTAGTGTTATCTTATTAATCACAGAATAATTCATCATTCATCACTTTTTATGGGCATGAAAATATGTTATGGCTTTATCAATATTTGATGATAGCTCCATAAATTAAATATTAACTTGTACAAATATGTTTTATCTAGGATATCGTTAGGAGTTCAAACTATGTTGTCACCTTTGACACGCTATTAATTTTATTGATTTATTTCTTGATAGTAGTACTTATCTATCTATATCTATAAAAATCAATGCCACTTTTCGTCAATCTTATAACTCACTAGCTTTTCGTCAATCTTATAACTCACTAGCTTTTGCCCGCGGCTTCGCCCGCGTAGATGTCGGAAAATATCCCAAGGGAACCTGCTACCAGGAAATCCTTCCTTATTCCTTGTCTACATTATAAATAGAACCTCTGTGCTAAATTTCAGCTTTCTAGGTCCAAGCGTTTGGGCTGGGTGTTGATGAGTCATTCAATCAGTCAATCAGTCAGGACTTCTCTTTTTATTTAATAAATAAATAAATAAAATTTTTTTATTGATACCAGATACATTCACAACTTTGCAGGCTAAAGCGGGTAACAATTGAAATGTATAGTACAATACATGCTGATATTGATTCCCAAACTAAGCTAGAGCTTGTATTTTGGGAAACAATGTTCAGTCATAGTGATGACATACAATATACATTGACTGATGCTTGAGGACAAAGGTGAAATATTATTTATATATATAGAAGAACGGCTGGGCCGATTTAGCTGACTTTGGTTTTGAAATGTTTGACGTAGTCCAGGAAAGGTTTAAACGATGAGAAAAAATTTAAAAGTTGCCGGGAAAATTGGAAAATTCTGGAAAACTGAAAGTGGATTTTATATGGGAATATTGAAATTGGGACAGGACATCGTCTGTCGGGGCAGCTAGTGTATTATACTAATAAATGTATGTTTTTTTTTTTTAATTGGTTATGCTTAGTTATTTTACCTTGATATAAAATTCATCCTTTATTCAAGAACTAAGACCAAAGAAATGAATGAATGATAATGGTATTGAAAGTTCAAAGCCCTCCAATGACAACTGACGGCGCCCGTTCACGAACATGATGCGTGGATCAGATCAGTACCATCCAGCTCAACCATTTTATAGCCTTGTAGGGAACCGAGCATAGCTATTAAATAAAATAATGTTATGCAACACAATCATATAAGTAATATCGATTAGTTGCCTACGCATGTTGCCAACATAAAAACTACTGGCTATTGTCTTAAAACTTCAACACAGCACTCATAAACTAGCCTGACAAGTAAAGCTGGGCAGTCCATCATACTGAATTGATGGTTAACTTTCAATTACAAAGATACAGAAATCCCTAAGTCCACTACCTACTCCATTTAAGGAGGACTTTGATGCAACTTACTTGCATTACCACTCAAATTCAAATCTTTTTAACTGACAAACTTCTGCTGTCTGATGGTTTATCCTAAACAATGAAATCAATTTTTATCTTGACCAAAAACTAAGTATTCCTTAATAGAATAGAATATTCTTTATTAGGCACACCATTCAAATTACAGATAGCAATGTTGCCAACATAAAAACTACTGGCTATTGTCTTAAAACTTCAACACAGCACTCATAAACTAGCCTGACAAGTAAAGCTGGGCAGTCCATCATACTGAATTGATGGTTAACTTTCAATTACAAAGATACAGAAATCCCTAAGTCCACTACCTACTCCATTTAAGGAGGACTTTGATGCAACTTACTTGCATTACCACTCAAATTCAAATCTTTTTAACTGACAAACTTCTGCTGTCTGATGGTTTATCCTAAACAATGAAATCAATTTTTATCTTGACCAAAAACTAAGTATTCCTTAATAGAATAGAATATTCTTTATTAGGCACACCATTCAAATTACAGATAGCAATGTTGCCAACATAAAAACTACTGGCTATTGTCTTAAAACTTCAACACAGCACTCATAACAAACTAGCCTGACAAGTAAAGCTGGGCAGTCCATCATACTGAATTGATGGTTAACTTTCAATTACAAAGATACAGAAATCCCTAAGTCCACTACCTACTCCATTTAAGGAGGACTTTGATGCAACTTACTTGCATTACCACTCAAATTCAAATCTTTTTAACTGACAAACTTCTGCTGTCTGATGGTTTATCCTAAACAATGAAATCAATTTTTATCTTGACCAAAAACTAAGTATTCCTTAATAGAATAGAATATTCTTTATTAGGCACACCATTCAAATTACAGATAGCAATGTTGCCAACATAAAAACTACTGGCTATTGTCTTAAAACTTCAACACAGCACTCATAAAAACTAGCCTGACAAGTAAAGCTGGGCAGTCCATCATACTGAATTGATGGTTAACTTTCAATTACAAAGATACAGAAATCCCTAAGTCCACTACCTACTCCATTTAAGGAGGACTTTGATGCAACTTACTTGCATTACCACTCAAATTCAAATCTTTTTAACTGACAAACTTCTGCTGTCTGATGGTTTATCCTAAACAATGAAATCAATTTTTATCTTGACCAAAAACTAAGTATTCCTTAATAGAATAGAATATTCTTTATTAGGCACACCATTCAAATTACAGATAGCAATGTTGAAATTGTACATAGGGTGACACAATTGGCGGTCTTATCGCTAAAAGCGATCTTTTACAGACAACCTGAACCTTTGGAAGGATTAAGGGGAGAAGGAGAGACAGTAGGTAGTCAGTGGTGTACCATAATGGTTTTCATGAAGAAAGAGCTGTTCAGAAGACAGTTTCTCCGTATCTCCTATAGATTCGGATTTCCCCATACTGTCCCAGTTAAAGAAACACACACACACACGCAGGTACACTAGGCGCGCACTTCTTACTACGTTTCATCATCATCATTCTCCTGTCCTTATCCTAATCTATTTGGGGTCGGCGCAACATGTCTCTATCTCCCATACCTACTTCTCTATTAGTCGTCATCTCGGTAGTCACCCCCTTTCTAGCCATATCAACTTTCACACAGTCCATCCATCGTTTCTTTGGACTTCCCTTATTTTCATACATAAAACTTTCCTCACGACATTTTCACTTCTTACTACGTATAATCTAAATAATTCTGTGATTTTATAAGCAGCTAAAACACCATATTAAATGCAATTGATTGAAGAAATCCCACATCAAAACTATCTCGTAAATACACCAAACCATCTTAAAAGGGAAATAAAGCGAACTTCACTTGATGTTATTAATAAAAATTAGGCCAATTTATGGTAATTATCAATAATGCGTAAGCTTAGGTCACGCAAAAATGAGCTATTCTAGTCACGTACTAGAGATGTCAGCCCTATTCGGAATGAGCTGAAAATTCCGTCTGAGTATATAAGGTGCGCAGGCGCTCATAATTGCACACTCGACATTCTTAGTTCAGTAGTAACAGTGTACCATGCGGACCCTTGTAAGTATAGCTTTTTAAGTTAATCTTTATTTTATATATGAGTCTTATTTTTATTAAGATAAATCTCTTCCTTGTGATTTGTCAGGGAAAGCACGGATACCATACACAGCGCCAGCGGATATTACAGCCGCCGAAAGAATTGAAATTACTATTGCGAAATTAAAGCACACATATTCATCCACTAGTTATTTATAGGATGGTGGTATCCGTGGCAATAGCCATCTGTACGACAACGTTCAAAAGGTCCATTGTTTATCTTCGAAAAAAAACCAAATACTTTCAGCGAATAAAATGTGACTATCGACCAATAGAAATTGATTTATTCAATTCAAAATATTTATTTCGGACAAGGTATATGCATATTTTGGTTAGTTACAATATTAAGTACTTACAAAACTATGTTAGTAACGACATATAAATAAAACATTGATTGGGCAAAACCATGACCAATGAATAAAATTCTAATTAAGTCAGAAACTTCATCCACCAACCACAGCTTCACCCCGACCGCGTCCTCACACACAGACACCGGGTACACAAATGCGTATGTACCCAATGCCGAAGAAAGGGTCTGTCGACTATATTCCCAGCTTTTTAGCCAAATCATCACAGATTGACACACTAATTCCGACACTCCCTTATTGGACCAATCACATTGAATTCGGCAAAGTTCGGTTTTTCCGAAGATAAACGATGGAATCTTTGAACGTTGTCGTACTGTACCAGCAAATCAGATGATGACCAGGGACCCAATTCCGGGCTCGAGCTAGATATCACGACCATGGAGATCAATCTCTGTTTCAAATCTCCGCATCAATGTCCGGTTCAAATCTCGATACTATCAAAAAACCGTATTCTGGTAGACCATGGAGAAAGATTTACAACGGAGAAAATAATCTCGTCTAAAAGACGTTGATTCCATATTTATCGATTCACTTTGATTATAATCGATTATACTACGTTTTTCTTTTTTTAGTATTAATAACGTATGTTTAATTTATTAAATCCAAGCAAACACATTATAAAAGATAATTTTAGTATATTGTGTTTCTATAACTGTGTTTTTTTTTTTATAATTATTACTTAGGTACTGAAAATAGTAATTGCAAAGTAGCGTGATCCGAAACGCATTTCGCATGATTTGTGTAGTATTATTAGTGCTCTGTGATTTGTGTCCTTTTTCTGACGTAGGTAGGTTTTAATTTTCAAACTAAATAAAACTATTTTTAATCGCGATAAAAGTGTGGAATAAAATTAGTTGTCATGAACTAAAATTCACACCATCACCAACATATGACACAACCTTGACTTCAAGTGCAAAACAGTACCTACTGTATTTTTTTTTCTTTTGCTTATATCTCGAAAACGGTGTGTCCTATCGCAAAAATAATGAAAATTTGGCCCCCCTTTATAGAACCCATAAACCCCGAAGCCTCTACATGTAGGTACCAAAAAAAAAACGAATATAAACCTACGAATGTAAATTTTGACAGATGTTCCAACGGAGATTTCATATCTCCATACCTTAGGACCAGCCGTGATATCTCGCTGGTTTGCGATCGAAAAATTTATAAATGGAAATCGTTAGAATAGCAATTTTTCGTTTTCGACGGAGATAAGCAGTTTCTCGACTGATATTTCGACCATAGAGATAATTTCCATGCCACCGGAATTGGCCTCCTGTATTCTAAACTAAAACGTGAAACTAAACCTTGCTTGTCAGGAAAGACCACGACGATTATATTAAGAAAATCTTATTTCAGGGTTATCCGAGTCTTATCTTCATGACAGTAGGTTTTCTAATAATACTCGCACTCGCACCATAAATTACTGTGAAATGCTCCCAAACAGAAAAAAAAAACTAACTCTCTTTGTCTCTGGTTCAGTTGTCAACTGTCATTAGGTACTTCCTAAAAAAAATAATAAATAGAAAAAAATATATAATGATATTTTAAGTAAGCTGAAAATGTTATCTTAATTCAAGTTGAACAAATTGGAAATCATGGAAAAGTGTATTGTAAGTTTTCACCTATGTATGGAAAACTATAAGAATAACTTCATAATCTAAGGGGTACAAGCCTGAAATCGCGAAAAAAAATCAGCTACTCCAATGACGTATTATATCATTGAGCTACTCCCATTGAGTTGCTATGTAGTTTACATTGAACTCTATGGCTGTTCCCTACACTTATGTTCGCATAACTCGTCAAACTGTAGGGAACAGCAGATTTTTTTTTTCGCGATTTCAGGTTTGGTTCCCTAATAAAAGTTGTTCATAATGATGACTACAATATTTATTTATTTTTTGTTAATATGCGGATAATGTAGTGGGCTGCAATATTGTTATTATTTTGTATTATCTTTTCTCTGTTCCAACACATATTGTAGCTGTTTATTGTCCCTGAATAAAATAAAATACAATGACCGCAGGTTGTGCGTTAGTTAAATTACACCCTGTACACAGGGTGTCTTTATAATTAATCATGAAATAACATAACGTGTCCATATGTCCCATAAATACCCAAAATGAAATTAATGAAAGTCAATAAACTGGGTACATAGGTGACATTAATAGATAGACCAAGAAAATTTAATAATGTAAGAAACACTTTGAAGAATCCATCAGTTATTCATGTTTGTAGATTCTAGCCCACAGAGGTACTCTACTTACCTACTTTAGATATTTATAGAAATCGATTGTCTTACACGAAGCACATAAAGTAATATTATGAATATTGTCATGGTGTATTTTTAAGACAACATAATTTATTAAACATAAACAAAACATCATAATTTATTAAACATAAACAAAACATCATAATATATTAAACATAAACAAAACATCATAATTTATTAAACATAAACAAAACATCATAATTTATTAAACATAAACAAAACATCATAATTTCAGCCGAAAGACGGTCCACTTCTGGACAGAACTCCCCAAGCGCCGCCACTTCGACCGGTTCCGGGGGGTCTACTTCCTAAGTCCGTCCGTCCGTCAGTCCGTCCGTCTGACATAACGATCCATCAAAACAAGTGTAAAAGTTAATTTTATACCATTCCCCCTCTAAAAAGCTTATTTTATTCACTGAAAACAGTGAATAAAAAGCACTTTTACTCACTGTTTTGATGTTTGAAAATGGAACACACCAATGTATTCGACCACAGATTTAGAGTACCTAGGCTAGATACGGCGGCATGTTATTAGATAGTATGAAAACCGAACGTGTCATCTTTTTATACCTACGATAACTTCACCCCAGCCATTTAGTGATATGCTCAACGTAAACAGAATTGTTTCAGTCACTAAGCATCACTGAGCTAACAGACTTTTTTTAGTACGAACAGTCGAACATGCAGGCCACGCTTGGTCGTGGCTTGCCGTATCTAGTGTAAGTGTAATCTTTGTATTCAACCTATAATGATGTGTTCTAAATTCAATTTGATTGGTCGAAACTTTCGACAAGGAGTTTAGCATTACAATAAAAACTGTTTTGTGTTCTTTGCTGTCCTTAGTAAATTGGCGCTATTTTGAATACTGTAAGTTGTACGAACACAAAGTTTAGTGTTACTTTAATCTTTTGTGTTTGTTTAGTGTTGTTCTAATCGATTTAAAATGCATTCTAGTGATGAAGATGTGTTAACACCTGAGTTTATGAAAGAGAGGGCTATAGTGGAAAACTTGCTACCGATATAGTGGAAAACTTGCTACCCAAAAAATCACAGCTGGTTTACATCAAAGCCAATTTAACTTTCCTTTTTCTTCATTAAATGTCTATTTTCACTTAAATCATTCTTTTTCTCGTAGTCATGGTATAAAGTATAGTATGCAACTCTTGAATAAAACGGATTTATATCGAGGGCCATGAATCACTCGCGTCGCTCAGGATTCTAACACTTGAATCACTTGCTACGCTCGTGATTCAATCATCATGAATCACTCCCTGCGGTCGTGATTCAATCGTTAGAATCCTTCACTAGCTCGTGATTCATCTATGGCCCTCGCTTTAAATCCGTCCTTTATTCACTAATTGCATAATATACTATTTTCGGACACTCATACTTGGTTCTGGCCCGAACCAATCATCCATCCGTAGGTGATACAGAGTAGGAAACGCCGGTAACGAAGGCCGAAACTATAACTGGCTTCGTGCTTAGGAAGTAGACTCCCTGTGCTTTCCGTCAAGTACTTAATCTATTTTAATTAGAATATATTTTGTAGGTACCGTACTTATCACACAAGAACAGCATAATCGACTAGCATATAAGCATAATCAGCCTATAATGTTCCCACTGCGAATTTTCGTTTCTAGGACATGCCGGTTTCATCACAATGTTTTCATTCAACGTTTTGATAGCAGGGTAATGAAATAATTTACACAAAGTAAAGTGCCTGTCAGGGTTCGAACTTACGATATCTAAACTTGTATGTCGTGGCCGGCTGTTACCACTGGGCCATTACTGCTCTTAATTAAATTCAATACAATTGAATATTACTTATATTAAATTCAAGTTGCCTCACTGTCTTGTCTTTCCAATAATTTTTTTTTCAAATGATTAACCAGATTTCTGTCATTTCCTATGAATATGTAATGTAAGGGCGGGAACATACATGCCTGTAGCATGCAAAAAAACTATGCAAGCAGCTGGCATGCCGTTGTGATATTCACCAATCAGAAACAGTGATAGCCTAATGGTGTGCCCGTCGGACTGCCAAGTCATAGGTCTCGAGTTCAAACCCAAGCCACGCACCTCTGACTTTTCGGATTCATGTGCGTATTGTATTAATTATCACTTGCTTCAAAAAGGCGAAGGAAAACATCATGAGGAAACCGGCATGTGTAAGAGACATTTCTCGACTGCATGTGAAGCTAAATCAGAAGCCCATGGGCGACATAAAAACTCTGACACCTCACTAATTACACGAAAAAAAAGAAAAGACCAATCAGAAGTTGTTCTGGCACATGCAAGCTACTTGCATAAGTTACAGGCATGTGTATTCTCGCCCCTATACAAGTTATCACATCAAACAATATCTAACGAATCACCCTATATTCTTTTTCATGTTGCTCCTGAAAAATGTACAGACGCCACCACATCAAGCCACCCGAAACTGTCAAATTTTCCCAATCAACCTTGAACCTAATGCTTTAGCGATAAAGATGAAAATTTATTAAAGAAATTTGACAGACTTTATTATTGGTAGCTTGATGTGATGGCGGCTGTACATAAAGGTTCGTTGTTACGGTGAACGTTAACGTAGGAATCTGGTATACAAATACACAGTTTTTCTTGTGACGGTGAACGTTAACGTATCTTGTATACAAATACACAGTTTTTCTTGTGACGGTGAACGTTAACGTATCTTGTATACAAATACACAGTTTTTCTTGACGAACAGCATCAGTCAGAATCAGCTTACACAATATCTTTGAACGAACGAAATCTAACGAATCTACACGACATCTAACTTAGAGAGATGTATTGATGATTTTTGTGGTTAAAATTATATAAATACATAATGATCAAGGTACAACCTGCCACGGACCTGCAAATTGCAAAAAACCCAAAAAAAATTGAATTTAGCGGGCTACCACTGCGCATGGAGGATGCGCAGTGTTAGCCCGCGAAATTCATTTTTTTTTTGGGTTTTTAACGAACTAGTAAATAATATTAATTTAATAGGTTCCTAATTATTAAAAACACATTTATATTGTGTTATCTAATAAACTCAGCTCAAAAAGTATTATCTGTTTTTGAGATGAGTTAAATAAATACCACAATAAAAATGTGTTTTTAATAATTACTTATTAAATTAATATTATTTACTAATTCGCTAATTAACTTCATTTTCCAAAAAAGCAACTTGCCTCGAATTTCGCGGGCAGCGGGTCGGCGGCGGCGGCGGCGCGTCTCGCATTGTCCCGCCCCGCTCCCGCGCCGCTGTTTTCGAGAACCGGTCCATTTAAATGTACGCATAAGATCCTGCCGCTCCCGCGCCGCCGCCGCCGCCGCCCCGCTGCCCGCAACATTCGAGGCAGAGGCCTAAAAATTTGGTCCCTTGTGAGCGAGAGAGGTCACAAAATGCGACAGCCCTCTTAGTCTATCTAAAGTTTGTCTGTAAAAGATCATTTTTAGCGATAATACCGCCCATTGAATCACTCGTAAAATTTCATTTCAACATTTTATGATGTGCATGTTATAGAGCACTCTATTTTATTGATACAATATTATGGACCATAGATTGTAGGCAATTAATTTAATTGTTGTCGATGCTGACATCTTTTAATGTAGACAATTAAATGAATTCTTGCCGATGGTGACATATTTTTAAGGCTGACTGTACCTGCTTATCACTCCCATTGTTTACAGATCCTCTTCGCGATCCTGTCGGTGGTGGCAGCCAGACCCGGCATCATTGACGATTGGCACGCACCTGCAGTGAGTACCTACCTACTGAATATAAGCTTTCTATGTTATAAATACGAAGATTGTTTGAGAGGTATCTAGATAGATTATCTTTATATAGATATAATTCCTCTGCACGTGTGTATCTCACTGAAATGCTCCCAAACGGCAGGACCGATTTTGATGAATTTGTTTGTGTGCGTTTGAGTGGATAACCCTGCAATTGGGACCATTAGGTGGCGCTGCATTCGAGTTCTAGAAAACAGGACAACGTCTGTCCGGTCAGCTAGTTAAAGAAAATTATCAAAAATGAAATTATCTGTACCTAACTAAAATAAAATTAATTAAATAAACAAGGTATCTTTCGTTTATTGCAGCAATTATCATCAGTAAGCTTCGTGCACCAGCCAACGGTGGCAGTAGCCCAGCCCGTAGCAGTGGCTCAGCCCGTGGTTCACGCTGCCCCAGTAGCAGTCGCCAAGCCAGCCACCAGCTATGCGTCGTTCCAACAGGTGAGATATATTGCTTCGTGCACCAGCCAACGGTGGCAGTAGCCCAGCCCGTAGCAGTGGCTCAGCCCGTGGTTCAAGCAGTCGCCAAGCCAGTCACCAGCTATGCGTCGTTCCAACAGGTGAGATATATTGCTTCGTGCACCAGTCAACGGTGGCAGTTGCCCAGCCCGTAGCAGTGGCTCAGCCCGTGGTTCACGCTGCCCCAGTAGCAGTCGCCAAGCGAGCCACCAGCTATGCGTCGTTCCAACAGGTGAGATATATTGCTTCGTGCACCAGCCAACGGTGGCAGTAGCCCAGCCCGTAGCAGTGGCTCAGCCCGTGGTTCAAGCAGTCGCCAAGCCAGTCACCAGCTATGCGTCGTTCCAACAGGTGAGATATATTGCTTCGTGCACCAGTCAACGGTGGCAGTAGCCCAGCCCGTAGCAGTGGCTCAGCCCGTGGTTCACGCTGCCCCAGTAGCAGTCGCCAAGCCAGCCACCAGCTATGCGTCGTTCCAACAGGTGAGATATATTGCTTCGTGCACCAGCCAACGGTGGCAGTAGCCCATCCCGTAGCAGTGGCTCAGCCCGTGGTTCACGCTGCCCCAGTAGCAGTCGCCAAGACAGCCACCAGCTATGCGTCGTTCCAACAGGTGAGATATATTGCTTCGTGCACCAGCCAACGGTGGCAGTAGCCCAGCCCGTAGCAGTGGCTCAGCCCGTGGTTCAAGCAGTCGCCAAGCCAGTCACCAGCTATGCGTCGTTCCAATTCCAACAGGTGAGATATATTGCTTCGTGCACCAGTCAACGGTGGCAGTAGCCCAGCCCGTAGCAGTGGCTCAGCCCGTGGTTCAAGCAGTCGCCAAGCCAGCCACCAGCTATGCGTCGTTCCAACAGGTGAGATATATTGCTTCGGGCACCATCACTCAGCGGTGGCAGTTGCCCAGCCAACGGTGGCAGTTGCCCAGCCGGTAGCAGTGGCTCAGCCCATGGTTCACGCTGCCCCAGTAGCAGTCGCCAAGCCAGCCACCAGGTATTGTCGTTCCAACAGGTATTGATAAAATCGTAGCAGTAATATTGCTGAACTCAAACACGCGGTGCTACCTAAGTAACGTAAACAAGTCGGTAGCTAAGCGTCTTGAAACAATGGCTTATCCTATGGTAAATGCTACATTCGGAGCAGTGACTTAACCGTCAAGCCTGCATTAATCTAACTAACTGACGTTAGACTATAGTAATTTGATACATTTTCCAAGTCGAATCGATCTGTCTATTCGGCGTATCTACCGTTCCCATGATAGTGAAAAAATCGAAACCGATGTATCTACAGTTCTCAAAGAAAAAGAAAAATAGCTTGCCCTGTAAAATATGCTTCGAATCAGTTACGTCACTTAGTTAGATTAGCGACGATATAGCTGCAGCAGAGTCTCCTGCAACAGTTATGAAGACTAAAGTAATAACTACGCGTTTCGTTGAAGTGCCAGTGTCTCAACTTTATAACGTACTACTTCTGGAGTTGTCATCAAGCGTGGCTATGCGTCTCTTAGCAGCGTTTTATCCTGTAGTTCATAATACGACCAAAGTAGTGACTCAATTCGGAAAGCATGCAGCAAACTACCCTCTAGCAGATATCAAGACCACCTAAAACAATAAAAAAAGAACTTAAAATATTCAAAATCTAATTTCAGTTTACAGTTTGGTCTTGTGCTACGCGTCTCGTAGCAAGTGCTACGAAAACAAAATGAATTGTGAATTTCAAACGTAAACATTCCGTTTAATAATTCTTGCGGTTGCATCGTTTACCGCTAATCAACATAATTGCTAGCTTCCGTGTGAACCACTAACTTTGGTACAGTCAGCAAACAAAAGTCAAAACACTTGTTTTTTCTAAGTCGTAATTATTGAGAAAAATACTTAATTAAAAATCGAAACAGAAGTAGTTTTTATAGAAAATTAACTCTAATCTAATATATGAAATACTAAAAAACAGGTTATCGTATAATTTTGTGTTAATTTAGATAATGTCAAAAAGTAGCAGTGTTAACCGACTTCTGTTGCTGACAGTACTCTTTTACTTTTGTATTTTATACTGTGCTTTTAATAGTCCTTACTTTGTTAAAATACAGTATCTTCTTTCTTTCCTAATATACAAAAAGAAAAGTCCTGACTGACTGACTGACTGACTGACTCATCAACACCCAGCCCAAACCCTTGGACCTAGAAAGCTGAAATTTTGCACAGAGGTTCCCTTTATAATGTAGACAAGGAATAAGGAAGGATTTTCGTTGGGATATTTTCCGACTTCCACGTGAGCAAAGCCGCGCGGGAAGTGCTAGTCAGGGAATAAAGTAGTTATGCCCAGTCGGGCAATTTATGATTAAAGATACCATATACACTGTACATTGTAGACCATTCAATTCTACTAAATAAAGCGGTCATGTCAATGACCTCTTTAACACCCTTATTCAGATAACGAGGTTCCATGGAATGGAAACATCGTTATCTTGTTGTTAGGAGCTCGTGGCTAAGTAATAACAGCCGTACGGGTCGGTTAAGCTACGCTTGCCGGGGTTGGTCCGTGGATGGGTGACCATCTTTACATACCGAGACTCCTCCGTGCCGGAACTCTGAACGGAAAGCACGTTATGCCCTTTGTCCCGGCTGTCATTCGTGGATCTTTGACAGTCGTTACGGGTCGTCAGAAGCCTGACAACCAGTCTTACCAAGGGGTATCGTATTACCCAGTTACTGGGTTGTGGAGGTCAGATAGGCAGTCACTCCATGTAAAATACTGGTATTCAGCTGCATCCGGTTAGACTGGGAGCCGACCCCAACATAGTTGGAAAAGGCTAGGCAGATTGATTGTTACAAAAAAGTTTACATATTATCAATCATTAATTCCAGTTTTTTTTTCCAGATCGTGCACCCAGTTCACGTAGCACAGCAAGTGGTTCACGCGGCCCCAGTGATCTCACAGCCTGTGGTGCACGCCGCCCCAGTGGTACAAACTGTGGCCCAACACGTGGTGGCCCAGCCTGTGGTCCAGACGTACGCGCAGCCTGTAGTACAGAAGTACGTGTCGGTTGGATCTTACGGAGGCTCATACGGAGGATACGGTGGTGGATATGGTCATGGATGGTAATCCCTCTCGAATGTCGTTGGTTGTGTAAATATTTTTCTGTAAGCGTTGAGATCCTGTCCGTATTGTTGTTGTGGTACAAAATAAAGTTTTTTCATCAGTACTGAATGGTGTTGTTTTATTGTGCGGTGGGAAAGAGCGCCTGTCCAGAGTTGTCATGTAATATGTCCGTAAGGATTGAGTCGCCAAATTTCGTATCTTAATGAAATTTAATACTTATTTAGTAGTAAGTTTAAAAATTTTGTAGGTTCGATTCTCGATTTTGTAGGTATAATACTTCAAAAGATATATGAACTTATAGGTGGCAACTCAATCTAAATGTTTGGACTGAGTCGCCACGTCAGAACTAACAACATCATGGATGAATGTTTATCATAATTTGGTATGATTTAGTAGTATTTGAGAGTATTTAGTAGACAAAATCTGAGCTCGGTAGTGTTAAAATTAAAAAAGTTACAATATATTATGTGTGGCTCCTCAGACCATACACATACGACTGGTCATTTTTCAAAGAAGCAGTAGTTCAATTTAATGCGCAATTTCAACATCATTTAGTAGTAAGTATATTAGATTTGTAGGATAAGAGTCGGCAATCACAAAAGAAAGAAATGGGAGATATAGCATATTTAATGTGGCTCCTCAATTCAGATGCTTCGGTAAATAGATTTGCCTCTAATCTACATAATCATGTGACGAAATTTGGAACAAAAAACGCCAATATTTTGTATAAATTTCTACAAAATGTAGGTATAAAAAAATACAAAAAAAAGTACATATTTACGAAGTTAATAGCTATTCTTTAATTTCTTATGAATTTTTTTTGTAGGGTGACCATGAATACGTGATTTAAAAAGAAAATGTACGTTTCGTGGCTTATAGAAACAAAATCTATTTTGTCGCATGTTTTCAAAGTCAGCCTGTATAGTCGGATTTGCACAATTATTTTTTTGTTTGAAAGGTTATGCTCTCGAGGTGGTCCCACTGTCACCAAATCAGAATCTGATGAGGAGATCCCATGGAAATCGAGGGAATCCCTTAAATTTTCGTTTATTGGCAACGACACTACCAGCCGCACTACCAGTAGTGTCGTTTCCAATTAACGACACTACCAAGCCTATTTTTTTTGGATTATATTGTACAGTCAACACAGCAAACTTCATTATCATCATAGTTTCATCATGGAACTTGTGAAATTTTTTAAGGGTGTAAAACACTAGAGGTAAAAAAAAACACCTAAAACGATAATGAGGTCAAAATGGAAATCCAAGATGGCGGCTGCAAAAATTTTCGCAGCCGCCATTTCAAGCCGACGCCGCGCGGCGCAGCGGAACGTGTCTACATTCGCCACGTGCTCCCGCCCCGCCCTGCGTCTTTTTAATTTTATTTTTGTATTCTTCTTCCTCTTCCTCTTCTGCAAGAAGTCCGATTATAACAAGATCCCAGTCTATCATTATAATTTCACTCGAGCACTCGACCAAACTGCTTCAATTCTACACGAAGTCTGGACGGAAATAGTAGAGACTGTAGTAGAGTAGTCGCGCGGCTTCGTGAGGCGCAGCACCGCTCTTGCACAACGCGCGTACCGGCGAAGCACCGCTGTGTCACGATGCATCGCTATACGCTGCGAGGCATCACGAGGTGCAGCGCTGCATGGTGCAACGTATTCTAAATTCTCACAATGAAATGTGTATATTTTCGTGTAGAAAATAAAGTTATATTTTGAGTCGCTCTTTTAAAATGTGCGCGCAGCGTCGCGTTGCGTCGCGTCTCGGTGTGAGCTGACCCTAACTCGCGGATTTGCTCTCGGAGACCACAGATGGGCATCGGGACTACTCAATTATTGTATTTCGCGGGTTGCGATTCGATTAGTGGACCTACCACTTATTATGTGCTGTTTTTTAAAACATATAGTATAGGTATAGTTCCTTTTTAGGGTTCCCTACCAAAATGGTAAAAAAGGAACCCTTATGGTGTGACTCAGTCTGTCTGTCTGTCTGTCACAGCTGGATATCTCAAGAACTACTAATGCTATCAACTTGAAATTAGGAACAGTTTTAGATGATGTTTACCCAACTATTTTGCAAATAAGAAAGAAATAGAAATATTTACACTTTTTTTGCAACATTGACTGAAAGGGGGTCTTAAAAATTCAAAGTGGGTTTACTATGGTATATTGGGTATCATATGAAAGAGCGCTATTTGCACATTCTCAAACATTTTAAAAAAAAATGTAAAAAAAAATACCGTTCCCCGCCCCCCCCCCTTATCTCCGAAGTTTGCGAAGCGAAAAATCTGCAAATATTCTATATGATAGAAGTTTGTGTAAAGATTACAGGAAAAATAAAACGATGTCTCTAAATAGCACACTTTTTCAGAAATCGGAACGGAACCCTCGGTGTGCGAGTCCGACTAGCTCTTGACCGGTTTTGTAACATTGTTATTATACGTAATTTGCATAATTATCTTTGTTGGCACATCTTGATTTCAATTGTGATTTGTTTTAAAACACAAAAGCGCTTCGATACAAAATCGTAGTTATAAACGCTTACCATAACATCAGAGGTATCAATGGGCAGTATGAATAGTTTTTTACAATTAGTAATAAAGTGTTTATTTATTAGGTAAGTTAGTATTTAAGTGGCAATTATTTAGAACGTTTAGGATGAACACTTTATTATTTTTCTCCTTTACGAAGTGAATAATACAATTC
Source organism: Cosmia trapezina (assembly GCA_905163495.3). Taxonomy (NCBI): domain Eukaryota; kingdom Metazoa; phylum Arthropoda; class Insecta; order Lepidoptera; family Noctuidae; genus Cosmia; species Cosmia trapezina. The sequence continues at coordinate 22,266,143 of LR991031.1, read as the reverse complement.
TGTTAGAAATAAGTAGGGATATTATTAAAAAAATAAATTTCAAAAACTAGTCATCCTGGTTTCATTTAACATCATCATCATCATCATTTCAGCCGAAAGACGTCCACTGCTCCCCCCAAAAGGGACCTCATTCTTAACTCGATCTCGCAGAAAAACACCGAGCATAACCCTCTTCTTTGGCTTTTGGGTGACCTTGAGCTTTCTTATGAGGCCCATTGTAAAACGCTACGTCTTAGTGCCGTAAATCATAACTGGCAACACACACTGGTCAAAGACTTTTGTTTCGAGACACTGCGATATTTTGGACGAGAAGATCTTCCGTAGCTTCCCTAACTTAACGAAGTTGGACTTACCTAGTTTGACCGTTTGTCCCAGGTACACACACAACATGGTCACCCTCAATAGCGAATTCTTAATGAATATCGAAAAGTATTTTTTTTCAGATACCGAATATATACAATGTTGATTTGTACATAAGTATTTAGTAGACATTTATACTAAATGTTAGTGTCTCTGGTTATTGATTCCGTTGTGATCTCAGGTAGATACAATCAATTATTTATTTGCAGAACGTCAGGACTGAGGAGCCAAATAAAATGCGTTTATTTACTAAATTCACTCAGTTTTACTACTTTCTCTATATACTACAAATTCGAACACACTTACTACTAAATGTTCTTTGGAGTGGAATATAAATTGACCAATTAATTTCATGGAAATTCACGTTCTTATGATTGATTGATTGATGGATTGAGGAGCCACATTAAAAGTATTGTATATTCTTCAATATCAACAGTACAGGACTCAGATTTTTAGTAGGTACTATACACAATTACTACTAAATCATACCAAATAATGATAAACATTCATCCATGACGTACCTAGTTCTGACGTGGCGACTCAATCCAAATATTTAGATTGAGGTGCCACCTTTATGTTCATATATCTTTTGAAGTATTATACCTACAAAATCGAGGATCGAACCTACAAAATTTTTAAACTTACTACTAAATAAGTATTAAATTTCATTAAGATACGAAATGTGGCGACTCAATCCTTACGGACATCATGTAATTACTTTAATATGTTATAAGGAAAATAGTCTCCTCATTTTACATTCTGCGTAAAACCAGGTTATATCCTATAGGTTCAATACGGCAACGTTCAAAGCTCAGAACAATAACTGAGGTTCAAACGGTTCAAAGGTTCCATCGTTTATTGAAAAACTGAACTTTACCGAATGTGACTGGTCCAATAAGGACGGACGAAATTAGTGTGTCAATCTTATATATAAAAATCAATTGCTGTACGTTTCAACTCAAAAACAGTTTGACCAATTTCATTTTTTTATTTTCTCTACAAGGGTGGTTTAAAAGAAGAAAAAAAATCGGCCAAGTGCGTGTCGGACCACGCACAATGAAGGGTTCCGTAGTTGAAAAGAATTTATCCCCAAAACAAACTTAACATCGGATCCCAAAATTTTTTTATTATTAAAATTACAAATTCACAATTTTCGGACTTTTTCCTATATTTGTGTTGTGCAACCTTTCTTCATGCCAAATTTCATGATTCTAGAACAACGGGAGGTACCCTATAGGTTTTGATTTACTTGCGAGTATCAAAATATGGCGCATAAATGGCCGTATTTTTTTATTGCGTTGATTTAGAAGATTGATTTTTTTAGAGCTCCAAGGGGCTATAAACCTACGTAATTGATATTAATTTCAACTTGATACCTCCACGCGTTCCTGAGAAAAAGGGTCTTGACAGACTGACAGACAGACAGACAGACGGACAAACAAGTGATCCTATAAGGATTCCGTGTTTTCCTTTTGAGGTACGGAACCCTAAAAATAGGAAAAAAAAGAAATTGAAATAACAGGGAACAACGTCTGGTGGGCTAAACTATAATAATTTAAGTATATAATAATTTAATTTTATAAATAAATTTCTTTTGGTCGATATTCACATTTTATTTGATACTAGCTGTGCCCGCGACTTCGTTCGCGTGCATGTCGGTGTAGGTATCACTCCTCCAATAAAATGAAGAATCTTCCGATCTTGCCTGGTTGGAACCGCTACCTGGGGTTCTCTACCACAGCCCTGCAGTTACTGCGGTTTATAATAGCGGGGTTTTACACGTATTCGGACTGCTGGAAACACAACGCGCCATTCCAAACTATCGTTTCGGAACGAACGAATAGCGGGGTTTAGGTACCTACCTACAGTTTGGACCACGGATCTGTGGACTGCGTTCCAAACCGCGGATGGATCTGTGCGGTTTGGACTGCGCATCAAACTGTCTTTCGTTTATACCGTGGACATCCATGTTTATGGAGGCAAAACTTTTAAAAACGATCGAAGTCCATAATTAGTGACCACGGATGCAACTACCCAGTAATTTTCTTTGATTTCTGTACAATAACCAAATCACTGTACGTATACCTAGGTACTGTATCTGCGCTCTTGAGGAGTTCAATATTGTCAGATCTTCACCATAGTAAAGGTGACCATCTCTGGAGAAAACTCTTTCAAACATTAGGTGTGTGACATACGGACGGACAGACGGACAGGACGTAATGATAAGACTTCCCTTTCTATGTACTATTTGGCTACGGAACCCTAAAACAGAAGAATTGAAAACTTCTTTCTTTTGAAGTCGGTTATAAAGATGCCTCAAATAATCTCGACCTCTAGAGAAATCCAGGTCCAGAGACCGGAATTCCTGGACAGCATAATTATACGAAACTGCTATATTTCAAAGGGAAACCCATTTAAAAAAAAAGTGTGTGTGTCACCTCTGACGACGACTGGCGTTTACTCCTTTTTAGGGTTCCGTACCTCAAAAGGAAAAAAACGGAACCCTTATAGGATCACTCGTATGTCTGTCTGTCTGTCCGTCTGTCACAGCCAATTTGCTCCGAATCTAATCGACCGATTAAGTTGAAATTTGGTACACATATGGATTTTTGTGACCCAAACACGTACGGCTAAAGTAAATAAATGAATTTTGAATATGGGGGTCACTTTTAGAGGGCAAATAAGAAAATTTAAAAAAACTGTTTTGCAAACTGTACTGTGACATATCAAATGAAAGGGCTTACTATATAATTATGTATTATATAGGGGTCTCAATTATATTTTTTTTTACAATTTTAAAATAAATCATTTTACAGTTATTTAAGCAAATAGACGAAAATTGGCCATTCCTCCACCTTATCTCCGAAACTACTAAGCCTAAAATTTTGAAAAAAATACAAAAAATAGTTCTTTAAATTTAGATTACAGGAAAACCTATAAGAAGTCTGTGGTCTTAAAATGACATGGTAAATCTCTCAATATTGTGAGTACATTTACTGTTGGAATGTATGGGAGAACATGTTTCAACTACAATGTTAAGTTTGTTCTTGGGATAAACTCATCCCAACTACGGAACGCTTCACTGTCCCGACTTTCTATTTTTCGGTCATTTCTGTCGGGTTTCTTCAATGAATCCAGTGCTAAACAAAAAGCAACATTAAGGTGTTAAGGCGCTCTTACCCCCGCTCTCACCCAACCTCTCAACCCTCCTCCTCTAACTCTCCTCTCACCCACATCTTACCGTCCCCCTCCCCATCCCGCTCTCACGTTCCCCTCTATTTCCCCGTCACCGCATCCCCTTCCCCCTACCTCCCCCTCACACCTCCTAACTGCTTCCCCCTCCCCTTCACCACGTCCCCCTCCCCCTACCCTCTCAACCCCTCCCCCTACCCTCTCAACCCCTCTTCCGCTCCTTCTCTATGTATAAAAAGTTGATAGGATTATTATCTGACATTGCATTCTTTTGCACTCAGAACACCACATCAGTTATTAGTATTAACTATCATCTTACTATTATATCCCCATTTTTAGGGTTCCGTACCTCAAAAGGAAAAAACGGAACCCATAAAATATCACTCGTGTGTCTGTCTGTCTGTCCGTCTGTCACAGCTAATTTGCCCGAATCTATTGGACCCATTAAGTTAAAATTTGGTACACATAATTATGAATTTCTGTGACCCAAATGCGTACGGGTAAAGTAAATAAATAGATTTTGAATATGGGGGTCACTTTTGTGGGGCAAATAAGAAAATGAAAAAAAAAAGTTTTGCAAACTGTACCATGTGTTATCAGATGAAAGGGCTCTCAAATATATATTTTTTTTATAATTTTACAATATTTTTTAAAAAAGTTATTTAAGATAATAGATGAAAATTGACCAATATATCCCCTAATCTCCGAAACTACTGAGCCTGAAATTTTGAAAAAAAAAATACAGATTTATGTAGTTCTTTACCTGTTGATTACAGGAAAACCTCTAAGAAGTCTGTGGTCATAAAATAACATGGTACATTTCTCAATATTGTGAGTACAAACTTCCAGTTACAGTTGGAATGTATGGAAGAATATGTTTTCCAACTACAATGTTAAGTTTGTTTTTGGGATAAATTCATCCCAACTACGGAACCCTTCATTGAGCGTGGTCCAACACGCACTTGTCGTGGTTTTTTATATTTGAAATTCTTTTAGCGTTACTAATCAACCACCAATAGAATCAATCTGCCTAGCCTTTTCCCAACTATGTTGGGGTCGGCTTCCACTCTAACCGGATGCAGCTGAATACCAGTATTTTAGATGGAGCGATTGCCTATCTGACCTCCACAACTCAGTTACTGGGTAATACGATACCCCTTGGTAAGACTGGTTGTCAGACTTTCGGGGTTCTGACGACCCATAACGACTGTCAAAGATCCACGAATGATAGCCGGGACCAACGGCTTACCGTGCTTCCCGAGGCACGGAGGAGTTTCGGTATGTAAAGATGGTCACCCATCCACTGACCAACCCCGGCAAGCGTAGCTTATCCTGCTGGATCGACCCATCAGGTTAACCACCAGTGGAGAGTGATTTTTATTGAAATAACACAGACACAGGACGTGTTTATAATATTTTATTTTGTTAGTACCATTTGGTATCAATAGATGTCGTTACGTGTACGTATGAACTTTAGACACCGTAATGAAAAGTTTTTCTTCAACAATTTAAATTCGTATATCTTTTGAAAGACTGAAGCGATTGCGATGAAACAAAAACTAAATATGACTCTGAGTTACACACAATATTTGAGTATAACATTTAACCATAATGGTTTTGTACTTTTGACGTGATACTTGAACAAAAAAAGGAACTCTCACAGACAAACAGATAAACAGACAAACAGACAAACAGACAAAAATGACAAAAATGGTAGAAATGGCATCTGTTGGTCATTCTTTAACACCCCAACTATTTTTTTTTTAAATATTTGTAGTGTACAGAAACGCTTCGTCTACAGATTTATTATATGTATAGATATTTCGGTTTTTCCGAAGATCAACGACCTTTGAACATCGTCATCATTGGTCTACAGCTAAAGTGCTTTTACACTAATTGCACTGGTTATCTATCTTATCTACCCCGTTTAGCTTAGCCTACTGACGAAAATTGCTTGGAAAACTCCTTATTATCAACTAAGCTATCAACAATGTTTCCCCGTCGTCGTACTTTAGTAATTGACAGGTCGGTATGGATCAGCAGTCATTAATCAAGCAACACAGTACAAACATAGCGTGCTCACCTAAAGCCTAGGTCATAGAGAAGACAGTACAGTAAATATGTAATGGATTTTACATAGTTGTTGGCATAACATTCGAAAGTTTGGCTCCTTACAACTGTTTAGTGAGCACCACGAAGGTTGAGGAGATCGTGGAGTATGTTCGATCGAAGACCAGCTGGACCTTAAGGGTCGAGAAGTTGGCGTCGCGCCACAACACGAATTTCAAATCGTTTGTGGTGCGAGTTCCGACTCAATATATTGAGACAGTCCTCAAGGAAGAGTTTTGGCCGAAGGGTGTATCGGCGATTCCGCGGAAGGTTACGCGAGACCACGCAGCGCAATACGACGCCGTCTCTTCGTATGCAATAAGTAGTTTATTTTTGTGTTTTTTATAAATATGTACGATAGTCTGTAAGGTATTTATGTTATGGGTCTTAGTTACCTGAAATAAATGATATATTATATTATTATTTATTATTATAATTTTCGGTTGTTATCGTACAAAAAAAAATTCTTTCTGGAAAGGCCATTTGTCGCGAGTATTGTAAAATGAGCCTTATTATTAAAATCAACAAAGTTTCAGTTCTTCAGAAGTTTCAAGAATTGGTTTCTAAGTACTCGTAGGTCCCATTTCTGTGTCGTCTGATTCATGTGGCCCACTTTGATAAGCGGTTGACGTAAAGACCCTAATCGCTAAATAACTATATGCAATATTAATGTGAGACTATCGACCTGAAATAGTGATGTTCTAGGTATCCTAGCATACCTAACTTATATATTTAAAAGAAAGATTCGAATAATATTTTTTAAATGAAATTAATGAATGAAAAGTTTACAGCCACGCCTAAAAGGAATAAAAAATTGGAAGGTAATTGATTAACCTAAATATAGATTACTTTTTTTACTAGAGTACCTAGTTGGATTTGGACCATATCGATACATAATAAAACTAGTGGAAAAGGAAATCGGAGCTGAGATAATTTTCTCTAACCTGACTCAATGAAGAAACTCATTTGCTTGACTGTAGTTATTGCGCTAAACCTATCAGTACAGCTAGTATTTGAATTTCGATAGAACGAGAGATTTGCTTATAGAAACAGAAATGTGCCAGGCATATTTGAGAATTCGCTATGGAAATAAAGGAGAAACTGAAGGTCGCAACTTATGGAGTTCAAGAAGCTGGCAATCAATAAAAAAAGTTATTTTCATCACTGAACAATCATACAGTTGTTTTATCTCACGAAAGCGGGTGAGCCATACTTGTAGATGTGATGCGTATAGACACGCGCTCTTGTGTGCGTACCTGCAGGTAGCGCGCTCCCGAGCTTACGCACACAAAGACAATGTGCATGTAACATTTACACATACAAGTATGGCTCGCCCGCTTTCGTGAGATAAAACAACTATAACTCATAAGCAAACAAAAAAATCACTTTAACCTACAAATGTCATTCATATTTACGACTATCTCTAAAAACCGTAACCCTCGCACGTAAGTACCCCTCGACCTTGATACCAGGAAAGCATAAACATAAACAATAAAATAGAAGCATGCTGTAGCTGTGAGTAAACAGAGGTACGACGCAATCTTTCGTGCATTGAATGGGAGACGTTTTACGGTTTATTGTCGTTGAATCGATACCGGAGTGGCACATCACTAGCGATCGCGTGCTGGCCTGCACATCACCACTGTCCTGTGAACCGGGTAGAATAGGGGCCATGGTTTGTGGGAAAGTTAGGATAAAGAGTTCGTTGGAAAAAATTGGAAACCATGAATTAATTCTATTCTGATGATAAGACACAGTTGGAAGTATCCTCAAAAAAAATTAGGAATAAAACGTTCAAGATACGCGTTCATAAATTCATAGATTGATTTTTCACTTTTGTGTTAATAATACACATAATTATTATCAGCAAAAACTGTAATAGCTAAAAAAAGCGGTAACGAAGTCATGATATCAAAATTTGATATCATGACTTCGTTACCGTTTTTTTTTAATAGTCGTCATCCGTCTGCCGACAAAATATCAGTCTGGATGTATACCCGTGCCTAGGTCTTAAAACTCTATGTCTTGTGACTGATAGAAAATCACACCAAACAGGCAACAAAACTCCAAAGATAAACCAAAAAAATAATGCGCGTGTTAGATTAGTTATAATATATAACTATAAGTATCTATAAGTGTATATATATATACCTAGATACTACTCAAATAGCAATCCTTGAATGTCAGGATGGTTATTAGTTATTTTATTTACTGTGTATTAAAGTATTATTGTTTACTGTGTTTTACTGTGTTCTATGAATATGGTGTGTAAGGGAAGGATTTCATAATTAAAAGCACAGAAAGACAAGACTAGATATTTATATTTCTTCAATCAAGCTTGTCAATAATTATTCATCTTTAACGAGAAAGCTATTGTCCGTTCGCAAAACTAGGTCTTCGTGGAGAAGAACGAACAAGAAACTCCACGGAAACAGTGTTTAAGTATTTTTATCAACACATTTCTTATTTCTTATATTTCTATAAATTATAGTTATCTCAAACAGATAATATTCTACCTCTTGGACAATGGTCCAAGAGAACTCAGAATAATAGCAACATAATAACAATAGCTACTAAAATAACATGGTTCAATTAGACATAGTAACAATATTTAAGGTATAATATCAAATTACGTAACTTACGTGACACCTGGTAGGTAGGTCTATTTCACATCACAACGGCACTAGCACTAACCACTTGAACGTCCACCGAGCAATTGCCCCGAGAATGTCCTTACAATCCTTTTTATATCCTACTACCCCTCTTTCCATCAACGTCAACTGACAGTATTGTACCAATCGTTTAAAACCACCTATTATATTAAAATAGCAATATAAATTCTAAAATATATTGCTGGTACTATTAAATATATTTACACCAATAACATCTATACGATTTTTACAAGATAAGAGTCGTATATTTTATAAACACAATAACTAGTCAAATTAGAAACTTCTATATTGGTCCTAAGCTTCGTAAATGTGACAGATGTCATTATCCAACAAACAGTTTTATCTAAAGGTGGTTTTACAATGATGTTATGGTTTAAATCACAACCGAACCAACTTCTGGAATCAAGGTAATCTCAATTTTACTTAATACTTAAAAATATAGTGCTAAAAATTATAAAAATAATTATCAAATATAACACGGCCATTCTGATATGTACTTCGTTCTCGAAGTACAAAAACTTTTTTTTTTTTTTTGTTATTGGCACAGCCACCAGGCACAGCCATAGTCATAGTCACAGCCACAGGCACAGCCACCCGGCACAGCCACAGGCACAGTCACAGCCACAGGCACAGCCACCCGGCACAGCCACAGGCACAGTCACAGCCACAGGCACAGCCACCCGGCACAGCCACAGGCACAGTCATAGCCACAGGCACAGCCACCCGGCACAGCCACAGGCACAGTCACAGCCACAGGCACAGCCACCCGGCACAGCCACAGGCACAGTCACAGCCACAGGCACAGCCACCCGGCACAGCCACAGGCATAGTTATAGTCATAGTCATAGCCACAGGCAAAGCCACAGGCACAGTCACAGCCACAGGCAGAGCCACAGGCATAGTCTTAACTACAGTCATAGTCATAGTCAGCCAATTATAATTATGTAATACGGCCATACTGACATGTACTTTGTTCTCAAAGTACAAGATGATTATCATTATACAGAAACAATAGTGTGAAACCTAATAATAACTAATCAAAACAATAAATCGCTCGGTCAACCTGACAATATCATTGCAAAGTGTATCGATCACCTTATTATATTTTCTGTTAAATAATTCCAAATGTTAACATGGTCACTGTGTTGGCACTAAGTACTTTACTTTGTAGTAAAAGGTTATAATTATAACCCATATCAGTATAAAGAACTGCAGCATAATCATTAAGCACTTTGAAAGTGAAAAACTGGTTTTTATCCATAGGTACTGTTTAATTAATTTGTGAACAACAGAGCAATAATATTAGAAATTTTAAATTAGGTTCCCGTGAACACTTGCATTTTTATTTTCGACCATACAACTCTCAGCCTCAACTACCGTGAGCTAGAGTGTCATGTCAACCCATGCCAAGTTTCATCGTTATCAGTTTCTTTTACATCGTAATGATCCAACCTCTCAAGCCTCACCCTTGTGAGTCCGGGAAATTCAAATCAAATACGACATACAACAATTATTTCATTATTACCTCTTTGAAATCAAATGCTCACAAACTAATTTTACTACAGATAAAATATCACTTCGTAATATAATTTTAAATAAGCAACAAAGCATAACATTTGGAATTGCCAAGTTCAATTTTGTTAACCATTGCATTTTTATTGTTAAATCTTAATCCTGTCTGAAAATTTGTATCTTATTCTCAGTCCTCTTTGTGAGAACTAGAATTAATTATAATGTAGTAGGTAACTAATTATAGTAACCACATTTTCATTATTGATTTTATAAGCTAAGCTTCCATCTTACTTTAAGTAGGTACTTAAACAAAACCTGCTCTTTAGGTCCGTTAAAAATAACAGCAAAATTGATACACATCAGCTGTAGATAGTCTCAAATTTCAAAATAATAATAAAGCAGAGCCTCTAGAGGCGTTACCGATTTTAGCTAATTCGTAGGTACTGCTGCTCCATTGAATTCTTGGAATGGTTTTCGAAGGTGTCACAGCAACTTGCAGCTCAGCAGTCCAGGCTCTCAGTTGGCAGCACGTTGTCATCGGTATTGTGGGGGGGCGGGGTGAATCAATGACCCGCCGTTACACCACGCCGCTGCCACCGCCGCTGCCGCCGTTTGCCAACTTCCAGCAGAACACAGATTGCTCCAACGTTGATCATGAAAATAGCAAAATAAAATTCATTAGAAACCTGTTATGTAGGACGGCACTATCCCGCTTCTGATGTTAGATTAGTTATAATATATAACTATAAGTATCTATAAGTGTATATATATATACCTAGATACTACTCAAATAGCAATCCTTGAATGTCAGGATGGTTATTAGTTATTTTATTTACTGTGTATTAAAGTATTATTGTTTACTGTGTTTTACTGTGTTCTATGAATATGGTGTGTAAGGGAAGGATTTCATAATTAAAAGCACAGAAAGACAAGACTAGATATTTATATTTCTTCAATCAAGCTTGTCAATAATTATTCATCTTTAACGAGAAAGCTATTGTCCGTTCGCAAAACTAGGTCTTCGTGGAGAAGAACGAACAAGAAACTCCACGGAAACAGTGTTTAAGTATTTTTATCAACACATTTCTTATTTCTTATATTTCTATAAATTATAGTTATCTCAAACAGATAATATTCTACCTCTTGGACAATGGTCCAAGAGAACTCAGAATAATAGCAACATAATAACAATAGCTACTAAAATAACATGGTTCAATTAGACATAGTAACAATATTTAAGGTATAATATCAAATTACGTAACTTACGTGACACCTGGTAGGTAGGTCTATTTCACATCACAACGGCACTAGCACTAACCACTTGAACGTCCACCGAGCAATTGCCCCGAGAATGTCCTTACAATCCTTTTTATATCCTACTACCCCTCTTTCCATCAACGTCAACTGACAGTATTGTACCAATCGTTTAAAACCACCTATTATATTAAAATAGCAATATAAATTCTAAAATATATTGCTGGTACTATTAAATATATTTACACCAATAACATCTATACGATTTTTACAAGATAAGAGTCGTATATTTTATAAACACAATAACTAGTCAAATTAGAAACTTCTATATTGGTCCTAAGCTTCGTAAATGTGACAGATGTCATTATCCAACAAACAGTTTTATCTAAAGGTGGTTTTACAATGATGTTATGGTTTAAATCACAACCGAACCAACTTCTGGAATCAAGGTAATCTCAATTTTACTTAATACTTAAAAATATAGTGCTAAAAATTATAAAAATAATTATCAAATATAACACGCGCAGCTCCGTACTCGTGATAGAAGAGAAACTTCTTAAAAAATAAAGAATAAGAGAGATTTAGTGTGAGAGACAGAGAGCGAGTTATATCGTTCATCTCTCTCATGCAACGAAATGTGCCAAAACGTGACGCGTCTTTGAAATTTCACTCTCAATTCTCATCCAATTATCAAATCGACGCCTAAGAATTTTCACTACTATTCCATAATTTATCTACTCAACATATATTCACCCTAAATAAATACTATCCTGTTTACTTCTACAAACACAGACAGACAGACAGATACTTCTTCAAAAGCGTACCAATAATAACCCAATTCATAGTCACCTTAGTGAAACTACAGACAAGTTTCAGTAGCACAGCGAGCTTTCAGTAAGCTAAACGCCACCACGAGGCAATGTGGCCGAACTTATAACAAATGACGATCGGTATACATAGGTTATCGTACATTACCGGGTTTGTTTAAATTTTGTTTGACAGTTATCTGGTGTAACAAGCGATGTATTTAAATCAAAACGAATAAAAGTTCCCAAGAGTGTCTGTGTTTTGGTGTCGGTTAAATTGAAAAATAATTTGATTATTTAAAATATCTGTGCTTAGCACATGAAATTTCTAAAAGGAATTTTTAGTAAATAGTGGTATACATTTATGAGGTACATAAGTAGTTAGTTTATGAACAAAAAACTTTATAATGTAAATAAAAGTTCAAAAACTTTACAATGAAACTTACGAGTTTTTGTTTTGAATCAATGAAGTAGAAGATTCAAAAATGAATGCATGGTCAGGAGAAGATGGTGACGTCATGGGCCCTTCGGTTACTCGTAAGTATATTTGACTGGCAGTTTAATTTAAGTAAATAATACTTCTTTTAGCGTCAAAAACATAGACATTAGAACTAAGATGATAAAGGTTTGCTGGGAGAAAACTCAGCTTTGAGGTAAGCTCGCCTGTGTCAACTATGGTCGGACTTTTAATTAGAGCAGTAAAATGACACTTCTAATGTCATTTTCTGCCTAGCATTTTTCTAACTATGCTGGAGTTTAAAGAATTAAATACATACTTAAGAGACCAGTGGTGGCCCAGTGGTAACGGCCGCGACTTACGAGTTGTAGGTCGCAGGTTCGAACCCAGACAGGCGTTTTACTTTGTGAAAATTATTTTACCACCACTACTCTCAAAACGGTGAAGGAAAACATCGTGAGGAAACTGCGGCATGTCCTAGAACCAAATATTCGAAGACATGTGATATCTACCAACCCGCACTGGGCCCGCGTGGTGGATTACGGCCCACTCCCTCTCACAGAGAGGAGGCCTCAGTCCCAGCAGTGGGAACATTATATGCTGATTATGCTTATGCTTATGCTTATGATATACATATATAAACTCACGCCTTCTTCCCATGGGTGTAGGCAGAAACTAAAGAACGCCACCTGCAACGATCCTTAAGTACATATTTCCTTTGCCTCTTTCACGTTTTTATATCTGTCATACACGCACGCCGCGCCGCACAGTGTAAGACTTTTAAAATCTAGCGGTACAAAATACCTATAAAACAAGAACGGAAGTTGGACGTAAAACCCCTTCGTAATGAAAGCTAATTAGCTTATCGATGCGACTATCCAAGTATAGGAACAATAGGCGTGCACGTTTTTTATTATATTTACCTCAAACACAGGTTATGATGTGCTTCTCTCAGAGCGGATCTGCAGTTGTCGCCCTACCGCTTCTTTATGAAGGTTGTGTTGTGTAAATACGTGCATAAATTACTTTTTTTTGTAATGGAGCAATGGTCAGGTTTGTAGAACACATTTAGATGTATTTTATATTACCATAATCAAAATTAAATGTCAGTAGGTAACTGTGGAGTTATAACGATAGTTATTTTACAAAATCTTTTTTAATTGTTGTATTCTTTAGAGTGCGAAAACTTTTGTACGCCTTTGTACGTCATGAAATAGTACATTATGATATGAGTGCGGTAAGTTGAAAACTACAGCCGAGGCGATATTGCTAGCCCGAGCCGTAGGCGAGGGCTACAAGAAAGCAGAGGCTGTAATTATCAAAGCGCACGTATGTCATACGACGTTTTATAACATATTTGCGAGGAAATAAATAAAACTCGGACTTTCTTAAACGAATAAATCTTTAAAAACACACTTTCTGAAAATGAATTTGCATCTTTGCTTGTTTTCCATACGATGAAATTTTGATCCACTTGTAAGTATCTATCGGTCGATTTTTCGGGCAAGAGGCTTAGAGTAGCCTTTTTCGCTGCCTCTGAGACTTCTGGCGGTGTCGAATGAATAAATTCATCATTATTTGACGACATTTTCAAATAAAAACAATACAGCGAAAAGGAAAAGCGCGCGGAATAATTTTTACTTGTTCACAAAATAGCGATGCGCACGTGTTAGAAGTGATATTATATAACTATAATTGTGTATATAAGTGTGTAATATAGATACTACACAAAAGCAAACCTTGAATGTCAGAATGGTTATTATTTATTTACTGTGTATTAAAGTATTATTGTTTACTGTGTTTTACTGTGTTCCATGAATATGGTGTGTAAGGGAAGGGATATGATAAACAAAAGCACAGAAAGACAAGACTAGATAGGTATTTATTACTTCAATCAATCTTGTCAATAATTATTCATCTTTAACGAGAAAGCTATTGTCCGTTCGCAAAACTAGGTCTTCGTGGAGAAGAACAGACAAGAAACTCCACGGAAACTTATCTTTAAAGTATTTTATCAACACGTCAACGCATTTCTTATATTTCCATAAATTATCGTCATCTCAAAAACAGTTAATGCTATCTGAGGGTACTCAGAATAATAGCAACATAATAATAATAGCTAGGAAAGGAACAAGAATATTAAACAGTTAATTATATCTGAGACTACTCAGATATTCTATCCGAGGGTACTCAGATTAATAGCAACATAATAACAACCTAGAAAAGGAACATGAATATTCCTTTGTTGAATTTGACACCTTGGCAATATTGGCCATATTCATAACACATACAGAACAACATAGTAACAGTAGAAATCAAACATAATAACAATAGAAAATAGAAATAGAAATTGTACATATTACTTAACTTTTACCTGTAGGCCGGAGCTTCGTTCGGGTCAACTTCTGGATCAAGAATGTGCCCAGATACCTACTCAGAGCTCCCCCTTTTATAGTCGTGAACCAACAACTGACTTCTATATCTACCGTCATTTAAAATATCAACGACACAATTGTACCAATCGTTTGAAACAGCTTATTATATTAAAATAACAATATAAATTCTAAAATATAGTACAAGTACTATTAAATATTACGTAATTATTTACAGTAATAATATCTATACGATTTTTACAAGTTCAGAGTGGTATATTTTACAAACACAATAACTAGTCAAATTAGATACTTCTACATTAGTTCCAAACTTCGTAAATGTGACAGATATCATTATCCAACAGATAGTAATAATAACAAAATGAAATATCTAAAGGTGGTCTTACAATGATGTTATGGTTTAAATCACAACCGAACCAATTTCCGGAATCAAGGTAGTCTCAATTAGATATTTTTAAATATTAGACACATAATAATTACATGTTACAAGTTTGTAGGTTATGCAAAACATACGTTTTAATAATGAAAGGATTACTCATAATAATAACAGTACCTATAGTTAGGATAATCCATCACGGCCATACTGACCATACTTCGTCCTCGAAGTATCGCCAAAAAAAAATTTTTTTTTTTGTTTTTTTTTTTTTTTTGTTTGTTTGTTTGTTTGTTTGTTTGTTTCGGCCATGCCTGACCCAGATAGGTCAGCCTAACCAGGACATCACTAAACCAGTGGCATCCTGACCCAGATAGGTCAGCCTAACCAGGACATCACTAAACCAGTGGCATCGCTTAACAAGCGGCAACACTCAACAGAGTGGCAGGGAAAGTCATTACTCATCAGAGCGGCAACACTCAGAGCGGCAGGTACAGTCATCACTCAACAGAGCGGCATAACTCCACAAAGTGGCATCACTCCACAGAGTGCCAGGAACAGTCATCACTCAACAGAGCGGCATCACTTCACAAAGCGGCAACACTCAACAGAGTGACAGGGAAAGTCATTACTCAACAGAGCGGCAACACTCAACAGAGCGGCAGTCATAGTCATACATCAGTCTCAGTCAGCCATTTATAATTATCTAATACGGCCATACTGACGTGTACTTCGTCCACGAAGTACAAGACAAATCATTATACAAAAACAATAGTGTAAAACTCAATAACATCTTACTGTATGCGGCCAAACACCCGCCGTCGGTGAAGCTCAATCACCCGCAGTCAGTGAATGCCGGACACATCTTACTGTATGCGGCCAAACACCCGCTGTCCCTGAAGCTCAATCACCCGCAGTCAGTGAATGCCGGACAACAGTCAAGACAAACCACTTTTTGTATTAATTAAATAAGTAATCAAAACAATACATCGCTCGGTCAATCTGACAATATTATTGGAAATTGTATTGATCATCTTTATTACATTTTCTGTTAAATAATTCCAAATGCTAACATGGTCACTGTGTTGGCACCTAAGTACTCTACTTTAGTAAAAGGTTATAATTATAAGCCAAATCAAAATAAGAACCACAGCATAATCATTAAGCACTTTGAAAGTGAAAAACAATAAAATAAAGACAATTATTGAAAACCTTGTCATATTTGTTTATCGACAAGTTTTGTAATATTCGGATTTTTTTTTTATACTAGTGTAGCAGATAAAAGAAAAATATAATTATTTTTTACGTATCGTTTGTCCATAGTTACTTATTGTAAAGTTCCAAAGCTATCTTTTAAATTAATGTGTGAACAACAGAGCAATAATATCAGCAATTAGATAAAAGCAAAATATAATTATTTTTTACGTATCGTTTGTCCATAGGTACTTATTGTAAAGTTCCAAAGCTATCTTTTAAATTAATTTGTGAACAACAGAGCAATAATATTAGCAATTTTTAAATTATCTTTCCGTGAACACTTGCATTTTTTTTTGACCATACAACTCTCAGCCTCAACTACCGTGAGCCAGAGTGTCATGTCAACCAATGCCAAGTTTCATCGTTATCAGTTTCTTTTACATCGCAATGATCCAACCTCTCAAGCCTCATCTTTGCGAGTACCGGAAATCCGAATCAAATACGACATACAACAATTATTTCATAATTATCTCTTTGAAATAAATCTCTTTGAAATAACATGCTCACAAACTAATTTTGCTACAGATAAAATATCAATTTGTAATATAATTCATAAGCCTCCAAGCTTAACATCTGGAATTGCCAAGTGTTAACACTTGCATTTTATTGACAGCCTCATTTTTGTGAGAACTACAATCTTAAATCTTTGTTGCCAAGCTTTATCCTGTCTCAAAAGTTATATCCTATGCTCAGACCTCTTTGTGAGAACTAGAATTAACTATAATCTAGTAGGTAACTAAATTACGTTGTTGGCTAATCTAGCATAACTTATGCACAACCAGCACAACAGGTGTGAAACATACAAATATCCAAACCAACCACCCGGGGCGGGACTTGTCGGAAGACCGCCACCTCACGACTCGTTAGAGACCTACGGGAGGCATAACTTTGCGTGTGTGAATCAGTTCACATAAAAGCATGTCTCAAACCAATACTATACAAAAATCATAGTAACAACTTAGAAGCCAAGGTTCAATCCCATCTTACTTTAAGTGGGTACTTTATAGAGTGGTCTTTTTATGCAAAATACTGGTCATTTTCTTATAACAAAACCTAATACCAGTTGAAGCTTAACTTTTAATGACAAACTTTTGTTTTAAGATTCTAGTTTCACTTGTGCCGATTGCTTTGTTCAATAACTAAACCAAAATTAGAGAATCGTTGTCTTTTACTATAACGCATTATGAGAAAAGGGACGGCTATAGCTATGAACTAAGTTAGAAATGTCAAACTAGTTTTCACCTTGCGTTTCAGTCTTTTTAGTCGACACGTTTTTACGTGTCATCCAAATCTGCATGGAAATATTAGTTCAGATAAATTTGACAGCTCCAACTCACGTCCGACTCTTGTTTTATTAGAAAGAAAAAGTAAGCAATAGCCTAAATTATAATTAAAACCACTATCAGGTGTAGGTAGTTTCAGATTTCAAAATAATAAAGAAGAGCCTTAGAAATTTTCCTAAGATACACCATCAAAATAACAAAGCAGAGCCTCTAGAGGCGTTACCGATTTTAGCTAATTCATAGGTACCGCTGCTCCGTTGAATCCTTGGAATGGTTTTCGAAGATTTTACAGCAACTCAGTTGGCAGCACGTTGTCATCGTTATGGTGAGAGTTGAACCAATGACTCGCCGTTACACCGTCGCCACTGCCGCTGCCGCCACCGTTGCTGGCTTCCAGCAGAACACAGATTGCTCCAACGTTGATCATGAAAATAGCAAAAAACTATTCATAGAAATCTATTATATGAGACAGAGCACTATCCCACTTCTGATGTTAGAAGTGATATTATATAACTATAATTGTGTATATAAGTGTGTAATATAGATACTACACAAAAGCAAACCTTGAATGTCAGAATGGTTATTATTTATTTACTGTGTATTAAAGTATTATTGTTTACTGTGTTTTACTGTGTTCCATGAATATGGTGTGTAAGGGAAGGGATATGATAAACAAAAGCACAGAAAGACAAGACTAGATAGGTATTTATTACTTCAATCAATCTTGTCAATAATTATTCATCTTTAACGAGAAAGCTATTGTCCGTTCGCAAAACTAGGTCTTCGTGGAGAAGAACAGACAAGAAACTCCACGGAAACTTATCTTTAAAGTATTTTATCAACACGTCAACACATTTCTTATATTTCCATAAATTATCGTCATCTCAAAAACAGTTAATGCTATCTGAGGGTACTCAGAATAATAGCAACATAATAATAATAGCTAGGAAAGGAACAAGAATATTAAACAGTTAATTATATCTGAGACTACTCAGATATTCTATCCGAGGGTACTCAGATTAATAGCAACATAATAACAACCTAGAAAAGGAACATGAATATTCCTTTGTTGAATTTGACACCTTGGCAATATTGGCCATATTCATAACACATACAGAACAACATAGTAACAGTAGAAATCAAACATAATAACAATAGAAAATAGAAATAGAAATTGTACATATTACTTAACTTTTACCTGTAGGCCGGAGCTTCGTTCGGGTCAACTTCTGGATCAAGAATGTGCCCAGATACCTACTCAGAGCTCCCCCTTTTATAGTCGTGAACCAACAACTGACTTCTATATCTACCGTCATTTAAAATATCAACGACACAATTGTACCAATCGTTTGAAACAGCTTATTATATTAAAATAACAATATAAATTCTAAAATATAGTACAAGTACTATTAAATATTACGTAATTATTTACAGTAATAATATCTATACGATTTTTACAAGTTCAGAGTGGTATATTTTACAAACACAATAACTAGTCAAATTAGATACTTCTACATTAGTTCTGTAAAATATGCACATATCACAACACTAATAGTTGACTCACCAACGCACCACCGCTCAGGCGGACAGTCCGAACACGACTGATCGCCCCACCACTCGGACCGGTATTTATAACCGAGCGACGTACGCGTCTGAGGCAACGTCACAATACTGTCATCGGCTCGTATTGCGATATAGAGATATCTACATACACTACATCCCTTCCTTATTTTAATTTATTTTATTTCTGTATTAAATCTCCCCTGCATTAAATAATAAGGACCTTTAGGAAGAAGTGATACGTTTTTATATTTATCACCTACATAGTATGTATTAAGTTACAAGTCTTTATTTATTAAAGAACACCAACAGCATATACATTCAACATTGGTTCAGTCTGCATGATATTACTTATACTTTTCTGTAGTGGATCACTTATCTATTTAGTAACTAAATTAGGCATTTACTTACCCAATTTAGGCATCTTTATCAAATCAGTTTTTTAATCAATTAATACAAGTAATTTTTACCCCATTGTAATCAATATAATTTCCTGTGTACTTTGTTTAATATATTTCCTTCTTTCTTTCTTTTCTTTCTTGTGAATGATAGTCTGACTACAATGTTTATGCAAGCTAATTGATATTATATCTTGATTATTGATGATAACTATGTTGTTCTGTACGTGTTATAACACGGCCAACATTGCTCATGAGGTGCAGTCAAGAGAGACCCTTCGCCCATGTGCTTACTGTACATGAGGTGTGTTCGAAAATTTTGAGTATGAGTGGCCCAGCCATTCTAAATAGAAGTGGTTTAATACCACTGTTCTCAACTGTAACATCTAATTCTCAAGGGACTTGGTGATCAGGGATCCTCACACAATCATGAGGGTTTTCATAGCTTCGCTTATAGTTTAGATTTTCTTTGTAAAGGCGCTTGCTTACAAAGAAAATCACTTTAACCATAAGGTGGTATTTTCACCCTTCACACACTGCACCACACATTGTTAGTAGCCAGTTCATTGGCTAAATAATATTGCTGCTGGTCCATTAGCCTTACCAATAAATTAATTATTTGCCTGCAAAGTTAAAACATTTGTTAATTAAATCAATCAATCAATCAATAAGCCTTTCATGCTGAACTTTTAAGACTAATCTAAAAATATTGTAGTGCTTTACAGATTGTCTCTCAGTTCAGTGTGCCTCTTGGCATAGGCTTCCTCTAACATCTTCCATTGCTTTTTATACCTAACCGCTCTTCTCCAGTTAGGACCGGCTGTTAATCTTAACTCATCCTCCCAATGCCTTCCTCTATTCCTTTTGCCATTTCATGGTACCATTCAGTGATTATTTTACTCTATTTTTCTTGACTACTTCGCAGTATATGGCCCGTCCATGTCCACTTTAGTTGATCTATCTTTACTAGCACGTCTGTTACTCTAGCTTTTGATCTTATGCAGGTGTTTCTTTTCCTGTCCTGCTTTTTAACTCAAATCTTCTCCATGGCTCTTTGGCAGTGTACTAGACTGTCCCTGTGAAGTTTACTGAGGGACCAGGTTTTAAGGTGAGGTAGGGGAGAATGCAGGTAAAACTTTCTGTTTAATCTATGTGCTTGTTTCAGTGGATTTCATTACTTCCTTTAGAGCCCAGTATTTTTTCCAGCTTATTGGCTATTCTTTTGTTTATCTCGTTGGTAGATTGGTCTCTGTGAGAGATGATTTGTCCTAGGTAAATATATTCTTCTACGCACTTCGCGGTTAGCAAGTAATTTGGTCTTGTTTATGTTCATGTAGAATCCGATTTTCTCACTTTGTTGCTTTAGGTCTTCCATCATTTTCCTTAGATTATGTGGGTCTTTTTTCAATAAGACAATGTCGTCTGCAAAACTGAAATGGTTCTGTTAAATGGTTCCTTAAATGACTGATAATCTGCCTAGCCTTTTCCCAAGTATGTTGGCATCGGCTTGCAGTCTAACTGGATGCAGCTGAATATCAGTATTTTACATGGAGCAACCGCCTATCTGACCTCCACAACCCAGTTACTGGGTAATACGATACCCATTGGTAAGACTGGTTGTCAGACTTTCGGGCTTCTGACGGACGACCCGTAACGACTGTCAAAGATCCATGAATGACAGCCGGGACCAACGGCTTAACGCTGCGCTGCGTTATGCTCCAGTGAGTCGGAGTGTACAGCTCTGGGTTGAGGCTGAAGGTGATGACCAGGAATGCGCGTCCGCTGCATGCTGATGGTCAGGATACCTGTTGAAGCCGTGGATGCTGGCTGGCTGTGTGACTCGCCGCTCGAAAGTTTGAGGAAGTGATGCTGATGACGTCACGCTGATGTAGTTGCACGAAGGCTGCGCTGACGTTCATGCTCGGGGTCACCAATTTAGAGGTATGAGGAACAGGGTGTAAAGTTCACTCATCCTCCATTAAAAAGGGAGATCAGAAGGTTGCGTGTTCACATCACGTCGGGGTCACCAGTTTGGAGGCATGAGGAACAGGGTGTAAAGTTCACTCATTCTCCATAGAAAAGGTAGGATCCTCCGACCAGACGGATGTTGTGTCTTGGTGGGCTGCTGCCCGACGGTTGATGTCGGGACGTTGTATATATGCTAATCGCGTGGTAAACTCTAATTGCGCGATGCAGGTTTGCGTGACGTCATGTCATTGATGCGTAGTTCATATGTGGCGATGTAGATGCCATCACATGCTTTCTGAGGCACGGTGGAGTCTCGGTATGTCTAGATGGTCACCCATCCACGGATCAACCCCGGCAAGCGTAGCTTAACCTGATACATCGACCCGTGCGGCTATTATTACCTAGCCACGAGCTCCTCACTGTTTAATGACCAGTATGTACTTAAAGAGTACCACTATTTTACCTATTTTTCCTTTTGATAACTGTCAATTAATGACCAGTAGGTATACTGTTAATACCGTCGTTCTCTGATGACTTGTCAATTTAATGACCAGTAGATATATTCTACTGCCGTTAGCGTCATACTCTGATGACTTGTCAATTTAATGACCAGTAGATATATTCTACTGCAGTTACCGTCATTCTAGATGACTTGTCAATTTAATGACCAGTAGATTTATTCTACTGCAGTTACCGTCATTCTAGATGACTTGTCAATTTAATGACCAGTAGCTAGGTTCTACTGCTACCACTGTCATTTCCCGACAACTGTCAATTTAATGACCAGTAGAAATGTTCTACTGCTATTTCGCATTGCGCGCATTTTGCACATTTTCATATGGTAATACCACCCAAGGACTCCACGAGACAGGATTGACGTAGTGTGGAGTGCATAAGCAAGGTATCCTTTGCGTCGTATTACATTTGTTTGGTTATCTCTTTTCTTAATAAATCTCAACTGTTTCTTCCTTATTCTTTTCAGTTTAGTTATATTTTTAATAACTTGTAATAGTTCAGTTTTATGTTTGTTTTCTTCTGCACGTACAAATACTGTCGCCGCCTTTCCTTATTTTTGTTTCAATTCAGCTAACATTTGTTTAGATAGCTCGTTTGTTTTCTGTAACTTTTGGCGTAATGCTTTTTTTTTTCTTTTTAAAAGTATGCTTGAGTCCCTTAGTTTTAAACTTTTCTTTTTTAGATTTCCAAAACTTTCCAGACTTGGAAATACCTCTAATGGGTTCTGTTTTACTTGAAGATGTTTTTTGTGATGTGTTTACTGTTGTCTTCATCTCTGCTTTTTAGCTATGGTTGATACTATGGAGAGAACTTTAGTATGTGTTTCTTCAACTAATCATATAGCATATTTCAAATAACTAAGCATGTGGTCCCGGGTTCGACTCTCAGGTCGGGCAGCGTCACTTAGTTTCTCCATCACGAACCTCCCAATAACATACCGGAGTCTGAACTGTAGTCCGTTTAATGGCAACAGACATGCCCAACGTTACTGGTGAAACGTGGTTGCATCACACATCTCTGCCTATCCCTTTGGGGCACATAAGCGTGATCTTATGTTTAAATAATTAAACCACAATTTTTTTCCTTAATAAACAAGATAGTATTTAAATAGTTATGAACTATTTATTGTTTCAGTCTTCTCCTTTTATTTCTAATGAAAAACTCTAACGTATTTATATTCATAATTTGACGTTTGAAATCAAAGAGATTTAAGATACTATAGAGAGGCTATCAGAAGAAATGTCACATAAAAACTGTTAATGCCAAGTCTCAGTGACGCCATCTAGCATAATACTCGTACGGCAAAATCACATAATAGCCAGGTATGACATGAATACTTGTACACTTTTACCGACACCAACCTTTGATTTAGCAACCGTCAGATAGAAAATTATTTAATTTATCTCAATACTCGATAAATTATAAAATAGTAACGAAAATAAACCGTAGTTGAATCAAGTCATTTCATAACTACAAGGTTGCAATACCACAATGTATAATTCGGCATATTTTCTTCAAAACTAATTTTCATTTGGTGGACACGAATATGACGTGACCTGCAGGCGTATCACACAAGACTGAGCGACTTTTGACCACTAGGCCATAAGTATTGCATTACGATTTTGTTCGCTTTGTCCCGTCTATTGTTAAGTAATATTTAATGTCTTTGTTTGAAATGTAGCAATATTTTGTATATATCCTTCCGAAATATATTATTTAATTATCTATCTGTAGGAGATTATATTTTTTCCATCCATTAAAGGGAAATAACAGTCGTCATGTTCCTCATAATAGTTTTTTTTTTTTTTTTTTTTTTTTTTAACATGAATAATCGTCATTATTACATTTATTTATTATTATAATTTGTATAATAAAATATAAAAACTCACGGTTTCCTCCTCGTCGCCAATGTAAAATATGCACATATCACAACACTAATAGTTGACTCACCAACGCACCACCGCTCAGGCGGACAGTCCGAACACGACTGATCGCCCCACCACTCGGACCGGTATTTATAACCGAGCGACGTACGCGTCTGAGGCAACGTCACAATACTGTCATCGGCTCGTATTGCGATATAGAGATATCTACATACACTACAAGTTCCAAACTTCGTAAATGTGACAGATATCATTATCCAACAGATAGTAATAATAACAAAATGAAATATCTAAAGGTGGTCTTACAATGATGTTATGGTTTAAATCACAACCGAACCAATTTCCGGAATCAAGGTAGTCTCAATTAGATATTTTTAAATATTAGACACATAATAATTACATGTTACAAGTTTGTAGGTTATGCAAAACATACGTTTTAATAATGAAAGGATTACTCATAATAATAACAGTACCTATAGTTAGGATAATCCATCACGGCCATACTGACCATACTTCGTCCTCGAAGTATCGCCAAAAAAAAATTTTTTTTTTTGTTTTTTTTTTTTTTTTGTTTGTATGTTTGTTTGTTTCGGCCATGCCTGACCCAGATAGGTCAGCCTAACCAGGACATCACTAAACCAGTGGCATCCTGACCCAGATAGGTCAGCCTAACCAGGACATCACTAAACCAGTGGCATCGCTTAACAAGCGGCAACACTCAACAGAGTGGCAGGGAAAGTCATTACTCATCAGAGCGGCAACACTCAGAGCGGCAGGTACAGTCATCACTCAACAGAGCGGCATAACTCCACAAAGTGGCATCACTCCACAGAGTGCCAGGAACAGTCATCACTCAACAGAGCGGCATCACTTCACAAAGCGGCAACACTCAACAGAGTGACAGGGAAAGTCATTACTCAACAGAGCGGCAACACTCAACAGAGCGGCAGTCATAGTCATACATCAGTCTCAGTCAGCCATTTATAATTATCTAATACGGCCATACTGACGTGTACTTCGTCCACGAAGTACAAGACAAATCATTATACAAAAACAATAGTGTAAAACTCAATAACATCTTACTGTATGCGGCCAAACACCCGCCGTCGGTGAAGCTCAATCACCCGCAGTCAGTGAATGCCGGACACATCTTACTGTATGCGGCCAAACACCCGCTGTCCCTGAAGCTCAATCACCCGCAGTCAGTGAATGCCGGACAACAGTCAAGACAAACCACTTTTTGTATTAATTAAATAAGTAATCAAAACAATACATCGCTCGGTCAATCTGACAATATTATTGGAAATTGTATTGATCATCTTTATTACATTTTCTGTTAAATAATTCCAAATGCTAACATGGTCACTGTGTTGGCACCTAAGTACTCTACTTTAGTAAAAGGTTATAATTATAAGCCAAATCAAAATAAGAACCACAGCATAATCATTAAGCACTTTGAAAGTGAAAAACAATAAAATAAAGACAATTATTGAAAACCTTGTCATATTTGTTTATCGACAAGTTTTGTAATATTCGGATTTTTTTTTTATACTAGTGTAGCAGATAAAAGAAAAATATAATTATTTTTTACGTATCGTTTGTCCATAGTTACTTATTGTAAAGTTCCAAAGCTATCTTTTAAATTAATGTGTGAACAACAGAGCAATAATATCAGCAATTAGATAAAAGCAAAATATAATTATTTTTTACGTATCGTTTGTCCATAGGTACTTATTGTAAAGTTCCAAAGCTATCTTTTAAATTAATTTGTGAACAACAGAGCAATAATATTAGCAATTTTTAAATTATCTTTCCGTGAACACTTGCATTTTTTTTTGACCATACAACTCTCAGCCTCAACTACCGTGAGCCAGAGTGTCATGTCAACCAATGCCAAGTTTCATCGTTATCAGTTTCTTTTACATCGCAATGATCCAACCTCTCAAGCCTCATCTTTGCGAGTACCGGAAATCCGAATCAAATACGACATACAACAATTATTTCATAATTATCTCTTTGAAATAAATCTCTTTGAAATAACATGCTCACAAACTAATTTTGCTACAGATAAAATATCAATTTGTAATATAATTCATAAGCCTCCAAGCTTAACATCTGGAATTGCCAAGTGTTAACACTTGCATTTTATTGACAGCCTCATTTTTGTGAGAACTACAATCTTAAATCTTTGTTGCCAAGCTTTATCCTGTCTCAAAAGTTATATCCTATGCTCAGACCTCTTTGTGAGAACTAGAATTAACTATAATCTAGTAGGTAACTAAATTACGTTGTTGGCTAATCTAGCATAACTTATGCACAACCAGCACAACAGGTGTGAAACATACAAATATCCAAACCAACCACCCGGGGCGGGACTTGTCGGAAGACCGCCACCTCACGACTCGTTAGAGACCTACGGGAGGCATAACTTTGCGTGTGTGAATCAGTTCACATAAAAGCATGTCTCAAACCAATACTATACAAAAATCATAGTAACAACTTAGAAGCCAAGGTTCAATCCCATCTTACTTTAAGTGGGTACTTTATAGAGTGGTCTTTTTATGCAAAATACTGGTCATTTTCTTATAACAAAACCTAATACCAGTTGAAGCTTAACTTTTAATGACAAACTTTTGTTTTAAGATTCTAGTTTCACTTGTGCCGATTGCTTTGTTCAATAACTAAACCAAAATTAGAGAATCGTTGTCTTTTACTATAACGCATTATGAGAAAAGGGACGGCTATAGCTATGAACTAAGTTAGAAATGTCAAACTAGTTTTCACCTTGCGTTTCAGTCTTTTTAGTCGACACGTTTTTACGTGTCATCCAAATCTGCATGGAAATATTAGTTCAGATAAATTTGACAGCTCCAACTCACGTCCGACTCTTGTTTTATTAGAAAGAAAAAGTAAGCAATAGCCTAAATTATAATTAAAACCACTATCAGGTGTAGGTAGTTTCAGATTTCAAAATAATAAAGAAGAGCCTTAGAAATTTTCCTAAGATACACCATCAAAATAACAAAGCAGAGCCTCTAGAGGCGTTACCGATTTTAGCTAATTCATAGGTACCGCTGCTCCGTTGAATCCTTGGAATGGTTTTCGAAGATTTTACAGCAACTCAGTTGGCAGCACGTTGTCATCGTTATGGTGAGAGTTGAACCAATGACTCGCCGTTACACCGTCGCCACTGCCGCTGCCGCCACCGTTGCTGGCTTCCAGCAGAACACAGATTGCTCCAACGTTGATCATGAAAATAGCAAAAAACTATTCATTAGAAATCTATTATATGAGACAGAGCACTATCCCACTTCTGATGTTAGAAGTGATATTATATAACTATAATTGTGTATATAAGTGTGTAATATAGATACTACACAAAAGCAAACCTTGAATGTCAGAATGGTTATTATTTATTTACTGTGTATTAAAGTATTATTGTTTACTGTGTTTTACTGTGTTCCATGAATATGGTGTGTAAGGGAAGGGATATGATAAACAAAAGCACAGAAAGACAAGACTAGATAGGTATTTATTACTTCAATCAATCTTGTCAATAATTATTCATCTTTAACGAGAAAGCTATTGTCCGTTCGCAAAACTAGGTCTTCGTGGAGAAGAACAGACAAGAAACTCCACGGAAACTTATCTTTAAAGTATTTTATCAACACGTCAACACATTTCTTATATTTCCATAAATTATCGTCATCTCAAAAACAGTTAATGCTATCTGAGGGTACTCAGAATAATAGCAACATAATAATAATAGCTAGGAAAGGAACAAGAATATTAAACAGTTAATTATATCTGAGACTACTCAGATATTCTATCCGAGGGTACTCAGATTAATAGCAACATAATAACAACCTAGAAAAGGAACATGAATATTCCTTTGTTGAATTTGACACCTTGGCAATATTGGCCATATTCATAACACATACAGAACAACATAGTAACAGTAGAAATCAAACATAATAACAATAGAAAATAGAAATAGAAATTGTACATATTACTTAACTTTTACCTGTAGGCCGGAGCTTCGTTCGGGTCAACTTCTGGATCAAGAATGTGCCCAGATACCTACTCAGAGCTCCCCCTTTTATAGTCGTGAACCAACAACTGACTTCTATATCTACCGTCATTTAAAATATCAACGACACAATTGTACCAATCGTTTGAAACAGCTTATTATATTAAAATAACAATATAAATTCTAAAATATAGTACAAGTACTATTAAATATTACGTAATTATTTACAGTAATAATATCTATACGATTTTTACAAGTTCAGAGTGGTATATTTTACAAACACAATAACTAGTCAAATTAGATACTTCTACATTAGTTCCAAACTTCGTAAATGTGACAGATATCATTATCCAACAGATAGTAATAATAACAAAATGAAATATCTAAAGGTGGTCTTACAATGATAATAATAATAATAATAATAAAAGCCTTTATTCGCTGACCAAATACCATAGATACAGTTTAAACTTTTAACTTAAAACTTAAATTACTTAATTTCAATTTTACATACAATTTAATAGTAATAACACATTTTTCAGCAACCAGTTTGTTGGTCAGGTTGTCTTTCGACATAGGCCTCCCCTAGCTTCTTCCACTCATCTCTGTCACGAGCTAATCTTCTCCATCCTTTTGGTAAATCATCTTCCCACCTCTTGATTTGACGTCCCTTCTGTCTTTTTCCTTTCCTAGGATACCATTCCAATACGTCTTTCGTCCATTTTCCTCTGTCTGTTCTCATAATGTGACCAGTCCAGTTCCATTTCAGTTTTTTAATTTTTAGTAGAACATCGCTCACTTTTGTCCTTTTCCTTATTTTTGAGGTCGTCCACCTGTCACGTAGTCTTATGTTTAACATGCTTCGCTCCATATTACGTTGGCAAACCATAAGTTTTTGATTGTTTTTGCTCGTAGCAGGCCAAGTTTGACACCCATAAGTGAGACATGGGAGAATACACGTGTTATACAATTTGGTTTTCACTGACATTGGTACTGTTTTGTTTTTAACTATTTCTTTTAGCGACCAGTAACGTTTCCAAGTGTTGCTTATTCTCCTATCAATTTCTTTTGAATATTGGTCTTTTATAATGATGTTATGGTTTAAATCACAACCGAACCAATTTCCGGAATCAAGGTAGTCTCAATTAGATATTTTTAAATATTAGACACATAATAATTACATGTTACAAGTTTGTAGGTTATGCAAAACATACGTTTTAATAATGAAAGGATTACTCATAATAATAACAGTACCTATAGTTAGGATAATCCATCACACGCATCAGCGCTTTTTTTTTAAAGGCAAAGGCACAAAAACAGCCAGTATTATTAAAGTAAATTAATATTTTTTTGTTTTTGTTACAGATAAATGGTTGTAATTTATTGCCAAAATTAATTAAATCAAAGAATTAAATGTTTAACATTTAATTCTTTAATTTTATTTTATCCTAAAGTTAATTTTATTCATAAAATGTTGACCACTTTTCTGACATAAAAACTCTTTGCTTTGCTTTCTCTGCTTTTTTTTTCTTAAGATTTAAAAAAGTACCGTTGGTTTTAGACGGAGCATGATAAACCGTACGTGTTACCTTATTAGAAAGAAACTCGTGCATTTTACTTTACGATTACGCACAAGTACGTAATGACATACATTACGATATTGAAATTGGTGAAATAAGAGGCCCTTTACGAGCAAATGTGTTATAAACATTTTTATTATGTCAATAAGCCCTTATGGGATTAAACTAAAGTATCATTAGCTGCGTTCATTTGCGTTTTTGAAAATTATGTTCGTTTTACAGGAACACAACTGACTATGTCAAGAAAAGAGCTTTTAGAAAAGTTCCAACTTGTTGAAACTTTTTAAATAATCACAATCAGTGGCTGAACAGCACTTTAGTCTCTAGCAACCAAGATTTACCTGGTACCAGTGGGAGAACAGAGCACAAAGAAAGCTCGAAGACCAAAAAAAGATTTTAATTCAAGCAGCTCTTGTCTTAGAGCTACAAAAGTAAAAAAAAGCTTAAATGAACAAAAAATATAATTATTCGTTATTTCAAGACAAAACAATTGTTTTATTTTCAACATATAATTTTGTCCGGCCAGATTTGCAAAATCTTACACTGTGTGCCGGTAGCAAGTACTACGCACCTGACCTTTCTGAAGAACATCACCAGTAAGGTCACGTTATAGTGTTCCTAGGGCGTCTCCTCCCAGCGTTTCCATTCATATCTACCTTCTGTCAGTCGCCTTTCATTCATCCTCTCAACATGACCAAACCATCAAAGCATACTCTTTTCAATTTTTATCACTGCATCTTATAAACCGCACCGTTTCCTTATCACATCATTCCTAAAAAAAACCGGCCAAGTGCGTGTCGGACCACGCACAATGAAGGGTTCCTTACTTAAAAAGAATTTATCCCAAAAACATTGTTACCGACAAAAAAAAAATTAAGAAAGTTAGTTTGTGAGTGTGTGTGTGTGTGTGTTCGTATGTTTGTTACTTCTTCACGCTCAAACGGCTGGACAGATTTGGATGAAACTTGGTATGTAGATAGCATGAACCCTGGATTAACACATAAGCTACTTTTTATCCCGGTCTATGCGGGTAAAACCGCGGGACATAGCTGTATAATTATATAAATACAGATTTGTTACTGTCGCGAATCATATTCAGATCAACATACAACCAGATACCTGTTTTGTGTGCACTAACTAAATGTTTTATCTATCTATCAGATACTGACCTGCAAATTGCAAAATAAGTAAGAAAATTTTAATTTCGCGGGCTACCTAGAGCTTTCGCCCATACTTAGTTAGGATTATACTAACTGTAGCTGTAGCGATAAGACCGCCCATTGTGTCACCCTATGTAAAATTTCAACATTTATATCTGTAATTTTTTATGGTGTGCATAATAAAGAGTATTCTATCTATCTATCTATTACTGATTCTTTTGATTATAATTTTGTAAATACTTGTAGGTTGTTGTTACTGACTTGCAAATTGCAAAAAACGTAAGAAAATGTGAATTTCGCGGGCTACCTGGAGCTTACCCCTTAATTTGTTTTTAAAAAGTTGTAAGTAAGTATGTCTTTCACCAAAATATTGTAGGTATGTAGGTAAACGCTTTGTAGAATTCTGGCAGCTAAAGGCATTCTTGGTTTACATGGCTTTCGTTTTAGTTATCGTAAATCATTTAAATAGCCTAGCCAGAAAGATGTTATCTAGTTCCTACGTCCAGCGTACCTACTCGACCAGCTGAATAACTTAAAACGTATTTTTTTTATGCTGAAACATCGCAAGTTTTCAAGGTAAGTTTTGTACACATGGCTACTTATCAAGCTATACATTTCCAGTATAAACTGATCTCGCATTGCTTAGGATTTCCGTACAATGAGAGGTCAGCTTATACTGGAAATGTATAGCTTGATATGTAGCCGTGTGTGCCTACTAACTACTTATCACGATATTTGTGCCAAAGACTACAAACTTCTATTTTACTTAAGTAAGTAGGTACTTCTATTTTTTTACAAAAAAGAAATCCTTGTTCTGTTTGATTAGACGTGATGAGTTTAAAATAAAGTAACATAAACAATAACATAAAATTAAAATCTAAACAGTTAGTTTATATTTTTTTAATTTTATGATAATGTAACATTAAAGACCGCAATTTAATTAATATTAGAGATTAGGATCGTTAATAAAACACTGACCACTTCATTCCAAGAAAATTGTTCTGAATCCATTACGTAAATAAAAAAGTAAACTTTTTTTTTTCTTTTTCTTTTATAGCGTTGAGTTCTTACTGTGAACAAATAAAACCAGTTTTAACTTTCATTCGCGATCAATATGTACGTTTTAAAAGTAATATTGATAGCATCTTTAAACAAATTCTACAAAATATTTAGGTACCTGCGTATTAACGCTTAAATTAACTCATTAGGTACGTTACATCATTACATTACATCTACATATTAATAAACCAACACGCCAGCTTTCTTGCTTAGATCAGATTATAAGTAGGTAACATAGAAAATTCAACTGGAAATACTCACGAAGTTTTTTTATCAGATCACAATACTTGCCAAACATTAACATTCCCAGTTGAAGAGAGGAAACCTGCCCTAAAATATTGGTATAATGTGAACAGGGACTACTCAGATGATAATATAAAAAAATTTTTAGAAGCTATTGGGAATATGTCATGGATTGAT
The DNA here is from genome assembly GCA_905163495.3 of Cosmia trapezina. Classification (NCBI taxonomy): domain Eukaryota; kingdom Metazoa; phylum Arthropoda; class Insecta; order Lepidoptera; family Noctuidae; genus Cosmia; species Cosmia trapezina. The sequence continues at coordinate 22,233,904 of LR991031.1, read as the reverse complement.
GTTCTCGAGAACACTGACGCAAACGATAGCTTTAATATATTTCATGAAAACTTCTTACTATTCTATAAGTTATGTTTTCCCATAAGAAAAACTAAAATTTATGTCAATAATACATCACCAAGATGGATTACCAAAGGTATAAGGAAATCTTGCACTTACAAAAGACAGCTTAAAAAAATGTGCTACTTAAAAAGTAAAAATGAAGATATACGGTCTAGATATTTAAAATATAATAAAATCCTAAAATCCTGTGTCCTCCGCTCAAAAAAATATTCAAACCTTAACTACATACTAAAATCTAAAAATAAAAACAAAGCTACTTGGGATATCATCAAAAATAGAACAGACACTCATAAAACATTTAATCAAATAAATGCAATAGATCACGATGGCTGTATTTTAAACGATCCGAGTCAAATAGCTAACTCTTTTAATAATTTTTTTATTGATGTTGCTAATATAAAACCTCAACCTGCAAGAAATACCGGTTTAACTCAACGAACTCAACCCATTAGGAACAGTTCCAGCATCTTTTTGAACCCATGTTCTGACACTGAAGTGTTTCGCCTAATATTATCGCTAAACAATAAAAAGTCGGTAGGATATGATGAGATCTCTACGCACATACTCAAATTATGTGCTGAAATCATATCACCAATACTGTGCCACACTATTAATTTATCTCTATTTGAGGGAATCTTCCGAGATAAATTAAAAGTTTCAATAGTTAAGCCCCTTTATAAAAGCAAGAGTACGCTAGATAAAACTAATTATAGACCTATCACTCTTATTTCAATATTCTCAAAAATTTACGAGAAAATAATGCATAGTCGTTTAATTCAATTTATAAACAAACACAAAATTATTAATGAAGAACAAAATGGGTTTCAAAAAGGTAAGTCAACAACTCTGGCAGCATTCTCTCTAGTCAGGTCCATAACAGATAATATAGATAAAAAACGCTCTGTTTCAGTTATCTTCCTAGACATGAGCAAGGCTTTTGATCTCGTTAACCACAATACACTTCTAGATAAATGTGAGCGATACGGCATCAGAGGTCCAGCGTTAGAATGGCTGAAAAGTTATCTCAGCAATAGACAACAATGTGTTGAAGTATCCCGTATTAATGATAAACTTGTTGCAATCTCATACAAATATTTATTTAGACACAATGGGTCAGGAGTACCCCAAGGAAGCATCCTTGGGCCTCTTCTTTTCCTTCTATATATTAACGACTTACCAAATGTAACAAACCATAAGTGCGTACTATTTGCAGATGATGTGTCAGTAATAATACCGGAAAATAATAAAACATTACATCAACAAGAAGTAAATGAAACTATCAACAATATAATAAATTGGCTAAATGAAAACAACTTAAAAGTAAATCTATCTAAAACAAAATTCATTCAATTTGCAAACTACAAACAAAATCCCTCAAAAATTAATTTAATCCACAGTAACGAAATAATTACCAAAGAAAATAGTATTAAATTTTTAGGCCTTACACTAGATGAAAATTGTAACTGGGGAATACATATTGAAAATGTTTCTAAAAACATAAACAGATTTGTATACGCATTAAGAGAGCTACGCAAAACATCGAATGAAGAAGCTGCACTCAACGCCTATCACGGCTACGTAGCGTCTGTATTGAGGTATGGCGTACTTCTATGGGGTAACTCGTCACACATCCAAAGAGCTTTCATAGCGCAAAAAAAATGCTTGAGAGCAATAACTGGGGCGCCTCCATATGAGAGCTGTAGACCAATTTTAACGCTAGCTTCTATTTACATTTTAGAAATAGCCATATTTGTTAGGAAAAAATCACACTTCTTCTCCACAGTAGCCGAAAACAATAGATTTACAAAAAGAGACCCCACCAAGTTAAAAAACCAATTTTGTAACAGCACTCTCCACTACAGAAACAGCTACCTTATGTACATAAAAATTTACAACCACATTCCAAAATTAATTAGAGAACTGCCATTTCATTCTTACAAAAAAGAACTAAAAACATGGCTTATTCAAAATAACTTTTATACATTAAAAGATTTTTTTTATTTTAAGGGTTAAATTAGATTTATTTAGATTTCTATTGTTGTTAAATTGTTTGTCTAAGTTATTGTTGTGTTTTTATTGTTTATTTTATAATGTAGATTAAACCAAAGTATAATAATTAATGTGTCTGTCTATAATTTTAAGTGTTTTGTATTGTTTTTTAGAGTAGGTATAGGTATGTATTATATGAGTTAGGTTTTATGCCTATGTGCACCTATTGTAAATATTCGTATGCCGCTTTTAGCGGCGGATGTGTCCTGAACTAAAATTATAAATACCAACTTTGTTGTACCATATCCGACGAATAAATGTCTTTGTCTTTGAAAAAAAAAAAAATATAAATAATAATTATTGATTTCTGTAACGTTTCTTTTCGCACCGTTTGACGAGTTACTCTGATCGAGTCTGAATGAAAAAAAAAGGACACTTCTTGCAGGGACACTTCTTGAATTTAGAACTGTCTAAAATGCTAAAATGGGAATAAGATGACGTATTGTTTGGTCTTTGTTGTTTTCTTTTCTTATCTGTAATTTAATTACAATTAGTATTTTAATTAAAATTATTATGATATGTGGGGTTACTTAATAAAATTCCGTTACAGGTGAGTTACATAGGTACTTTTCGTAAACTTTAGTACATAAACTTTTAGCAAAGTATTATTTCATTGTTGTAAAAGGCAAAGAGATTATTTAATTTTTAAGAAGACTAAAGCCTAAAGCAATAACACGAAGCTGCAAATAAATGTGTCTTAAGCGTAAAGGCTCCCGCAGACAGGCGCAATGTGACTCCAGTAGAACAATATTGTAATGAAGTTTTCATAGAAATTGTTCCACCAGAGTTGCGTCACGCCGCCGGCGCCGTCGAGTTGCGCTTGTCTGCGGCAGCCAAAGGCAGGCGCATAGGTATTACAGCCGCATCGGTCCGTAGCGAATCGCATTTCAATAAAAAAAAAACCGGTCAAGAGCGAGTCGGACTCGCGCACCGAGGGTTCCGTACCATAATTTATATGTAATTTTTGTTGATGATTTCTGAAAAACTGTGCTATTTAAAGACATCACTTTATTTTTCCTGTATTTTTTACATAAACTTGTATCACATAGAATAATTTCAGACTTTTCGCTTTGCAAACTTTGGAGATAAGGGTATTTTTTTTTACATTTTTCATCAAAAGTCGAAAACTATGCGGGCTAAAAAAAAGAAAAAATATGTTTGAGAATGTGCAAACAGCTTTCTTTCCTATGATACCCCACATGCCCTAGTAGCTCCACTTTGAATTTTTAAGACCCCCTTTGAGTCCCTGTTGCAAAAAAAATATAAATATTTTTTTTTTTTTATTTCTTTCTTATTTGCAAAATAGTTAAATAATCGTTATCTTAAACCATTCTAAATTTCAAGTTGATAGCATTAGTAGTTCTCGAGATATCCAGCTGTGACAGACAGACAGACAGACAGACAGACTGAGTCACACCATAAGGCTTCCTTTTTTACCATTTTGGTACGGAACCCTAAAAACGTTGCGACCTGCCTGTTATGTGCGATGTCATACAAAATGTACGAAAGTGATGCGTGCGAGGATTTTTTCAATGCGGCGCGAACCGCCGTGTGCGCTGCGCTTTATACTGCAACAGTAATTGTCCTGTAGATAGTATTATGATCTAGGTTTGTAACAATATTGGTTTAACTGGACTTAGTCTATTATTATGTCGCGCTGACATCGCTCGTTGTGATAATCTCCTAGTCTACATACTTATATCTAGTTTTAACGATAGTTTGCGTAGGTATCCAAAGATGTTAGTCACCGTATTTTTAGACAGTGAATTGGAACAAATAACAGTGTGGACTTCAGATAATGTATGTAGGTATGTAAAGTTTAACTTTCTTATTTACAACTTGAAAATAGACAAACTAGCTATTGCCCGCGGTTTCGTCCGGGTGGCGTTCGGAAATTATCCCACGTGAACGTACTGCCGGGATAAAAAGTATCCTATGTCCTAATCCAGGTTATAAACTATCTGTATACCAAATTTCATCCAAATCCGTTCAGCCATTTTTGCGTGATTGAGTAACAAACATCCAAACATACAAACTTTCACATTTATAATATTAGTAGGACTAGCTTTTGCCCGCGGCTACGCCCGCATGGATGTCGGAACATGTCTCCCGGAAAAGTAAATTACTACCGCTATTAAAAATACCCTCTGTATATACTATCTGTGTGCCCATACAAATCGTTCAGCCGTTTTCGACGACGCGCGACGCAACGTTGTGTTTGCGATGTGGCCTCAGACCAAATAAAAAACCAAGACATAGCGCTGTCAAAGTGACGTGAGGCACAGAGCGAGGTGTAGTTTTGCGCATTCTTCACTATATTGTTTGCGACGCTGGTTTTCTAATTGGTCTGAGGATGTGGCCGGCCGCTATTGCGTGGTTTCGCTGATGGTTACGTTGTGGTTACGAGCGACGTGTGGTCGGTATCACACTGACGGTTTATTTTGACGGTCAAATGTGGTCCGTATGAATAAACTATTCATTATCATACACATTAACGCCCATCTACCTACGTGTTGTCGTTAAAAAAAAACTACTTAGGTTATTTTACAAACTTGACATGGACTGTATACCTACATAACAATAGCGCTCAATCTTAGGTACATTATGATATAAGTGCGGTAAGTTGAAAATTACAACCGAGGCGATATTGCTAGCCCGAGCCGTAGGCGAGGGCTACAAGAAAGCAGAGGCTGTAATTATCAAAGCGCACGTATGTCATACGACTTTTATAACACATTTGCGAGGAAATAAATAAAACTCGGACTTTCTTAAACGAATAAATCTTTAAAAACACACTTTCTGAAAATGAATTTGGATCTTTGCTTGTTTTCCATACTTGTAAGTATCTATCGGTCGATTGTTCAGGCAAGAGGCTTAGAGTAACCTTTTTCGCTGCCTCTGAGACTTCTGGCGGTGTCGAATTAATAAATTCATCATTACTTGACGATATTTTCAAATAAAAACAATACAGCGAAAAGAAAAAGCGCGCGGAATAATTTTTACTTCTTCACAAATTAGCGATGCGCGCGCATCAGCGCTTTTTTTTTTAAAGCAATGGCACAAAAACAGCCAGTATTACTAATAAAGTTAATTAATATTTTTTTGTTTTTGTTTGTTGTTGTTGCAATTTACTGTCAAAATTAATTAAATTAAAGAATTAATTCTTTAATTTAATTAATGTTTATTTTTTATATTTTATCTCCCAAAGTTAATTTTATTCATAAAATGTTGACCACTTTTCTGACATAAAAACTCTTTGCTAAGATTTAAAAACTACCGTTCGTTTTAGACGGAGCATCTTGATAAACCTTACGTTTTACCTTATTAAAAAGAAACCCGTGCGTTTTACATTACAATTACGCACAAGTACGTAATGACATACATTACGATATTGAAATTCGTGAAATAAGAGACCCTTTACGAGCAAATGTGTTATTAAAAATAAGATTATGTGCACTATTAACTTATTTTAGAGTTTGCTCACTTAAAGGCTATATAAAAACCTACAGACCTCCTCTATTCCAAACTTCCCCTTGGTGTTTGTGACAGTGTGGTGTGATCGTGGTTGTGATGTGGTTGTGGTGTGGTGGTGGTACGAGTGATCAGCCCTAAAAGTCATACAATTTTCTGTGATATTTATTCCACAGGTGAAGCCAGCAGCGCAAAGCCGAACACTCCTCCACTGAAGAACGGCAATGACCTGAGAGAGTCAGGGTATCTAATAGCTGTCGGCTCCAGAACATCCAGGTGAGTTATCTAAGCGCTTAAGTTGAAAACCATCTCTTAGAAACCCTCTAGGCGACCTAAGCGTAATGCTGACGCTTAAACCTTTTGCTTCCGGTATTATAAAAATTTAATTGAATTGAAGTAATGTGAATGACAATGAAAATAATTAATTGAATTGAAATTATATACCTACTTAATTGAAATTCTATGTAGTGTTAGTCTAGTTATTAGGACACATTTGCACACCATATGTAACGGTAGAATGTAATTGGGCCACGATAGTCTTAAGTTCTTGATTTATACCTACATTCTAGCAAATAAATTAATTTGAATTTGAATTTGAATTTATACATAGTTTTGTTTATGTAGTTACAGTCCGCGAGGCCTACCGCATTTACGGAGACGCGGGGTGTCGAGTGGCGCGGTGCGCGGCGCGGCCCGCACTAAATTCAAACATAGGGCGTTCTATGAGCGTGTTTACGGAGAAGCGATTAAGATTTCTTTCACTTGACGGCCCGCAGCCCGCCCCGCACAACGCGCCGCGCGATGCTCGGTCAACGCTCTCAAGGTCGATTTACATCAGACAAGCGAATGCTCATTCTATCCCCACTATATCAAATTCTTTTAGTATAAACAGGCGTAGAGCATTCTTTCGTTGTTCTTAGTGCGTTCGCAAAGATTCTATGGAATATTCTAAGAATACTCGCTCGCTCGATGTAAACGGCGCTAGCGCCTCGCGCGGCGCGTTGTGCGGGGCGGGCTGCGGGCCGTCAAGTGAAAGAAATCTTAATCGCTTCTCCGTAAACACTCTCATAGAACGCCCTATGTTTGAATTTAGTGCGGAACGCGCCGCACGACGCCCCGCACGACGCCCCGCGTCTCCGTAAATGAGGCATAAGCGAGCTTTGCATTTGTGTGAGTGCACAGATAAAAAAAAATTAGTGTAGGTCTGACGTCCGGCCTAGAGCGCGACGCGGCCTCTGCTTGGTTTAAAGCCGGTTAGTACTGCTTTTTGGCAATCGGCCTGAGGCGCGGTGCGTCCCTCGCGCGACGTAACTCCGGTTCTTTTGGTGATCACTCACACAAATTGTGCATTTGTGTGCTCAGCTTAGGTCTCGCGCACTGTACGTACCTACCAAGGCCTTGATGTGATTCTGCAGACAAAAAAATCCGCCTAGCCTTTTCCCAACTATGTTGGGGCCGGCTTCCAGTCTAACTGGGTGCAGCTGTATTTTTCATGGAGTGACTTAGGCAGTCACTCTGGCCTCCACAACCCAGTAACTGACTAAAAATGTGAGCATAGTAAATTTCAAAATGTTCTATATTATCTCCAGACTTATGATTTTTTTTTCAATGGTGGCGCTAGTTGGCAGCACTACTCGCCTTAATGTCTAACCTTACCAAGATATGTATTACATAACGGCCGACGTATCTTGGCGAGTCTGAACATAGGCACTATGAAATTTCGCGCATGTTCTCTCTCTCTCCTCATGTCGCCATTTGGTTCTTTAAAAATGTTACTGCGCAAAGTTCAGACTCGCCAAGATACGTCGGCCTTATTTTGAACTATCCTCAAGTACCTACTCGTAAATAGGTCGTGCAGATAATTAGAAAAACAATACTCTGTTTTCATATCACTATGTTTTTCTTTTCAGATTCAGAAGAAAATATAAGAAGAGACTACCGTTCATAGTCATTATAATAATATTTATCCTGTTACTGATAGCTTTTATAATTATTACTATTTTATGTAAGTACGTCGTTATCTATCTTCTACCTATATATAAATAAAAAGAGAAGTCCTGACTGACTGACTCATCAACGCCCAGCCCAAACCCTTGGACTTAGAAAGCTGAAATACAGAGGTTCCCTTTATAATGTAGACTAGGAATAAGGAAGGAATTCCCGGTAGCACGTTCCTGTGGGATGTTTTCCGACATCCACGCGGGTGAAGCCGCTGGCAAAAGCTAGTATTATGATAAACGTAGTAAAATAAGTTACTATCGTAAAAAAAAAAATTTGAATTTGCCCGAACCCAAACCCGTTAATTCAAACTCTTGTCCATTACCAATATACCTATAGGTACATAATTATACCAGAGAACTAAGTAAAGTCGACCGCGTATTTGCTTCAACACTTTTGAAAACAATTCCTAAAAAATTTAACTTCACTAAAGTTCAAATTATCTTATGGCTTGTTTACACAGTGCGAGCTAGCATGCGAACCGGTCTACCGAGTACTGTGTGGATGTATCATGCGAGTTACTCGCACTTGCGAGTTGGACAGTAGCTTGCAGCCAAGTAACTTCAACATTTTTTGTTTTGTAAATTGTACGTTCCAGTCGGCCTACCGAGTAGCTGCAGTGCGGCAACTCGCACTGTGTAAACAGCCAAGTCGAGCTACTGACATGCGAGTACACAGTGCGAGTAACTGTCTGCTGTCTAGTTAGCAGCTGACACTGTGTAAACCAGCCATTACTGTCACAAGGACAAATTACCCTTGTCGGTTTGTGAAACCTTGGGGTGATGCAATTACGAAGTTGACTGTCATCATCATCACCATCATCATTTCAGCCGAAAGATGTCCACTGCTGGACATAGGCCTCCCCCAAGCACCGCCACTTCGACCGGTTCTGTGCTTCACGCATGCAGCGGATTCCTGCGGCCTTTACAAGGTCATCGGTCCACCTTGTGGGAAGCCTTCCAACGTTACGTCTAGAGAAGTCGACTATATGCCGACTTTCGCACGGACGTAAAAATATCGCGGCGGGATTTTATCGCGCACTGGGCTTTCAACTCTCGGTGTTGAGCCGAGCATTGAGAATCCAACCTAACAACAACAGAGTGCATTCTAGCGCGTCGAAAAAACACACTGTTGGATTTTCAACTCTCGGCACAGTGTTGAAAATCTAGTGCGCGGAAAAAAGTCGCCGCGATATTTTGACGTCCGTGCGAACGTCGGTTACTAGCTGAAATTGTAGGTACATGCATCATCATCAACTACGAAACGGATGCATCCATTTAGTCGATGAAACGCGACGGAAAGATTAACCATTGTCCTGGTTAGCGTTGCAAAACTTCGCAAGTATTCGCAAGTATTCGGAATAATTGCGAAATATTCAAAGGAATACTTCGATTTGAAGGAATACTACTAGTAAGAATGTAGTAGGCAACCTACTTTTTATTACCTATTAAGAATTAAATTATTGCCAGTAGGTACCTAGTTACGAATGTATGCGTACTTGCGTAGGTCGCTTGATGAGACTCGACTCGCCGAATATATTACGCCGTGCCGTTACTTGAATTAACGCCATCTAGCGGGCAATGGTAGAATTGTAAAGGAACACCTGCTCTCGTTAGTCGCTCGGCGACGCCAGCGCTCACCTGGAATTGGCTTGATAGTAAAGTGGCACACCACCGAGCTTCGCAGCCATTCATTCATGAGTCAACGAAGTATTAGCGCTCCTGTACACGTTTTATGGCGAATCCAGTGCCGGACAAGTGGGGGTTCAAGGACAAAAATGCAGTGCTCCGACTATTCTATTGTTATCGCAAGAATCCGCAAGATGGTGCCACAGAAGCGTAGCATTAACTAGCGTGATTAGTCGTGTTAATGCGACGCTTTCTGCTGCTGCAGTGACCAAGGTTTGCTGATTAGCTTATGAATGGTGGAAGATTGATTCGTGGGTATTAATGAATGCACTATCACCAATGCGGGACATAATATATGTAATTTGCAATGAGAACGGCGCCCCCATCTAGCGGTCAATAGTCGCATTTAAAAGATAATCCAATAAGTACCCGAAGTTGGTCGGCGCGCGGTGCCAGCAGCGAGCCGGCGTTCACTTGCACTTGCACACGTGATTTAGGAAGCTCGAGCCCGTTCATTCATAAAATCAACGAGTATTATTCGATGCCTACGTACTAGCGCGAATATTTCCGCGTAAGTAGTTATCTACTAGCGGGAATAATTCCCTGTAAGTAGTTATCTACCAGTGACTCGGTAATTATTGTTTTATTTTTGTATGGTTGAGTTTAAAATGTCTATTTTGTGCGGATATTAGTGCCGATTCTCTTGTACATGGAGGGGCGCTAGGAGGGGGCAGCTTCAACGTGTTCTTTATGGTTTTTTTTTGGTACCTACATGTAGAGGTTTAGGGGTTTATGAGTTTTATAAAGGGGGGCCAAATTTTCATTATTTTTGCGATAGGACACACCGTTTTCGAGATATAAGCAAAAGAAAAAAAATGTACTGTATTTTATATCTCGAAAACGGTGTGTTTTTGCACTTGAAGTCAAACCTTGACTTCTTTCTTGATACTTACTTTAAACTATTTTATAAACTCAGTAATCTACCTATGTATTTACCTCTCTACCACTTTCACACCTAAACCGCATACAAAAACTTATTACGTAAGTACTTATCTAAGTAGATGTAAAGAAATATTCGGAAGTATTGCAAAGTTTTCAAATCGAATATTACTCGGAGTCATGAATGAACGCAACATACTCGTACGACAACAACACACACGACACACACACGACGTAATGTTAGTTTGACTATTGACCGCTAGATGGCGTTAATTAACGCCATCTAGTGGTCAATAGTCAAACTTTAATAGATAAACTTGCGTGACCGCACATGTACTTAGCTCGGGGAATACTTGCGAATACTACTCAAAACTTGCGAATACTTCCGAATACTTCCGAAGGGAATACTTCGGAATATTACTCTCCGGCAACGCTCCTGGTCTAGACAGTAAACAAATACGAGATGCGTAGGTTGGTACTGAAAAAGAAAACACTTACTATTTACATAACTGCATTTGACTGAGGGTTACTTACACGATACCTACTTATTTATGACCCAAGTTGTGTGCCAAGAAACTGTCTAAAAGCAACATAACATAATTTCCAGCAATCTTATAGAGCTCTCACAAAAAGGAACCATGAGCCCCAGCAATGGGAACAATAGATGCTGATAATGTTTTTATTTATTTATTTTCTTTGGAAGGCTTACAGGTAGACAAAACAATATAAAAATAGTTAGTGTGACTATCACCCAATTTCGCGGTTAGCCAGATAGGTAGAAATATAAAAAATAGGAGAAGTGGCAAGCGGGCGAAAACGTGTCCGCGCGACATGCTCAGTATGAGCCGTTCATAGTACAAAAAACGCACTAGTTCGCGGTGACGGATCACCGCGAACTAGTGCGGTTTCGACTGTAACCGTGACAATTTATAAGAATGCCGTGTGGTTCAGTGGTTTCTTGTAAAACCCGAAGCCATGTAAATCATGGAATCACTTTCCATATGTAAGGTACAAGTAAGTATTTTACGGTATTTGTCTTTAAAATCATGAAAGTGACAAACGGAAAAAGTGGAGACACAGGGTTCCGATACATTTTAACATACTGGGCACATCTCCTTCTTTCTTATATCTATGGGTAAGACTAAACCTGTGACTGTAGCATACCTACTATTGTATAGAATCAAGTTTTTCTAACTGAGCAAACAGCTGTGCTGCTGGGGAGTTTGTTGCGCCTCTTCTTCTGGGTGTTTTTCTATCTATAATATGTATGTATTTACAAAAAAAAATGTATATAAGTAGTATCAGTATCAGCCATCTCGTCACCATAACACAAGCATTAGGTTGCTTAGCTTGGGACTAGATGGCGTTGTGTGAAATGTCCAAGGATATTTATTTTTTTTATGTTTTATTTTTATTTATTCTTCCCAGCTAAAGCACTAGGAAGTGGTGAAGGGTGGGCGTTTTGTGGGGACTGTCTTATGTAATTTTGACGTTCGAAAAGTGCGATTGCTCAGCCTAGTTTGAATTTAAATGGATTTTGATTGATTTGAATAGTTTTTCAGTCAAGTATCATGTCCAATTGACATTCAGAAATCATCATCATCATCTGCCTAGCCTTTTCCCAACTATGTTATGGTCAGAAACATCCGTGTTATTAATGTGAAAGGGCAATTTCTCTTCAGGGAATACAAACTTGGTATGACCTTTCTATGCCATTTCATGCTCGCTCATCACCCTAACTACTATTATAAATGCGAAAGTAAGTTTGTTACCTTTTCACGACTAAACCACTGAACCGATTATCCTGAAATTTTGCATATACGTTGTCAGGTATACAGAAACGGACCTAGGGTACCTTTCATCCCGAAAAAAAGTACTGTTCCCGAGGAAAACAACAATAACATTCTTATGATAATAGATAGCGCCACGTGTCTTTCGTGTCATGATTGAATTATATAGGGTTTAAGTGTAAATAGTATCAATCTTTTAAGGGGTCATTGTACTTATCATTATGAACAACTTTTGCTATGAGACCAAACCAAAAAACGCGAAAAAAAAAAATCAGCTGTGCCCTATATTTTGACGAGTTTTGCGAACATAAATGTACTGAACAGCTGATTTTTTTCGCGATTTCAGGTTTGGTCCCAAGTAAAAGTTGTTCATATTATCGGTATTATTAAGCAGAATACAACCCGAATTGATTGTCAAATTCTAAATTAACGCGAGCGAAGCCGCGGGCAAAAGCTGGTATTATAAAAGCAGGCTAAAGCATCTAGTCTTATATAACAAGCGAGCATTTGGTGCAATTTGTAAATCATTCAAACTACCTTTATATGTAAATTAAGAGCACAAAAAGTGCAGGCATATGCTTGATAATGCCTAGAATTGTTTAGGTACAAGAATTTCTACTCTAATATACTTAGGCGAAAATCTTTGTTATTTTGTACTTAGTTTAAGTTGCTTTTAAACTAAAAGCACTCACTTTGATTGTTGAATAATGGAGAAGCATTAGGGAACATTAATGCTGTATGTGGGTAGTTTGTTAAATCTAGTCACATTTTCTTCTGTAAATAAATTTGAAATTTTTGAAGTGAAAACTTCTTTAGGCGCTTTGATCGATTTCGGTAGGGGGAAATCTTCGCGTCACCGCGTAACCACGACACCGCGATCCTGTGTTTCAGTTTTCACTTCTGTTGGCAGTCCCCATGACTGCCTATTTTTTATTTGTGATAAATCATACAAGTTAGTGTCGGCGGCTTCGCTCACGTGACTAGGTATTCTATTGCCATTATAAGATAATGGGAACTTTTTTTTAAAATTTATTTAGTCCATAATGAATTAATGATACAATTTCATCCTTTTACATAACACCTGCCAAACTACAGAGCAATTTGTCGGCAGTAGGTTCTCGTGGATTTTGCACGTGAAGTTATAGTAAGTAGGTATAATATAGATAGACAGGCCAACTGTAAATATGAGGTGTGATAACTAATACTACCAACCATTGTTTTAGACGCATTAGCAATACATAGGAAACCAGTAAAGATTTGCAGGAGCACAGAATGCCTACGCTCAGCCGCAAACCTCGCCCTCTCCATGGACATGAGCGCAAATCCTTGCGAAAACTTCTATCAGGTAATGATTTTTACAGCTTCTGCTCTTTGAATGTTTGATGATTTGTCATTGACGACACGGTTGGCGCAGTGGTTGAGCGATTGACTGCTGCGCAGCATGTCGCGGGTTCGGTTCCCGCACGGAACAAATATTTGTACGACCTACAAGTATTTGTTCCGAGTCTGGGTGTTTTTCTATCTATAATATGTATGTATTTACAAAAAAAAATGTATATAAGTAGTTTATCAGCCATCTCGTTACCATAACACAAGCATTAGGTTGCTTAGCTTGGGACTAGATGGCGTTGTGTGAAATGTCCAAGGATATTTATTTATTATGAAAAAACAAATTAGTCGCCAATTCATAAGGAGTCCTCGAAATGATCAGTTGCATTAAATTTCTATTGCAGTAATATTGTCAATCGCTTCGATCAATTTTGCGCATCAATGTGTATCAATCATGTAAAAATTGACATTTGCAATTAATCGTTTCGGGTACACTTTATACACTACACCACTGACGCGGAAGACATCGTGACGTAGGTACGTGCGCCAAAGGTTGAAGTACGCGCCGAGGGTACAGCTGCTGGAGTTTCATCGCAACGTCAACTTTAAGGCGTTTGTGGTGCGCATACCAACATGCTACCTGCACTTGGTGATGGAAAAAAGCTTTTGGGCGCAGGATGTGGTATTCCGCCGCTTTCGCGGACAAGTGCCACCGGAACGCACAAAGACTTAGTGCAACTAAGTGAAACTAACACAGTTATTAAGTTTTATTTACTAATAAAATTGTTACTATATTAATAAGTATGCTTAGGTTAAGGTATGTATCTATGGGTCTTTGTTACCTGATAATAAATCCCTGTCCTGATTTTGCATTTCCAAAGAGGCTATGCTTTGCATTTTCAAGTATTTCTATTCTTTTCTTTTCTTTTTTCTATGATCTATTTTACTATCTTTGAAATTACTCTCTCCTTACCTCCCAGTACGTATGCGGCAACTGGGGCTCGGACCACCCACGACCTGATGCCTACAAATCATACGACTGGTTCCGAGACAAGCAGACCAAGGTGTATTCTATCGTGAGGGACTTCCTCAATAAGAACACCTCGCACCAGCCCAAGGCAGTGCAGCAAGCCAAGGATATGTATAATGGGTGTATGAATACGGGTGAGCTTACCTGGATTTGTGTTTTTTTCGCATTATCAGACTTTTGACTAAATAACCAGTATATGCTGGCCTCTTATTCCATTGAAACTCCGTACTACGCTAGGCCAGCTCAGGGTCAAAGTGTTACCTCGATCGACTGTACCAGTAGTAAGTACAGACCTACATGTATTTAATTACGAATGGAATGTCAACGAACTCCATATTATTCGATCGTAACCATTCATACTTTAACAGTCATGAATCCTTTGGGAAATTCTAAACTAAATGTTTTATGTATGCGAGTTATCGAAGGAAACATTAAAAATTATAATTAGTGTCGAATATTGTTTTTCGTTGAGAAGCCTTCACCCTCACTCCGGTCAAACGTTGACCTTTTCAGTATGAAACACGTCATAAAACGCTTGAAAGTTCGACTTGAACGTCGATCAATCTTCATTTATTATGCACTATTTAGGGAATCTAATACTGCTATCTATTCGTTAAGTTAAATTATTTGTAAGCAATCATTTACTTTCAGAGACACTAGACAAACGAGGATTAAAACCAGTGATAGCTATTCTAGAAACACTCGGTCTCCCTGCGTACCCGACCTTTATAAACGCGACAGAAGATTTCGATTATTCTGCTTACACCTTTGATTGGTTGGACACAGTCATCAAAGTAAAGACGCAGATTGGTATGGATGTGCTCATAGGTTTCGATATTTATACGGATCCAAAGAACTCTTCTGTGTATAGACTTATTATGGGATCGCCTGAGAATACTAATCCTTTTCCAAGGTAAGAAGACTTTAATTTCCTTTGCTTTCCTAAAAGTGCTGATGTTTTACATGGATTTGTAGATAAATAAACTAATATTTTGGTGACTCTTAAAATCACAAGAATGGCAAATGTTTACCTACGGTTAAGCTAAGTTAGAACAGGAAGCATTTGAAATATGGGATTGAAAGATAAAGGCAATCAATCAATTACTTCAAGTAGTAAGGACTGTTACTTAATTTATTGAAAATAATTATTTATTTACAGCACACACACTGAACGAAAACGCCATAATGGCAGAAGAACCTTAAACAATCTAATAAGCTTTATAAGCAAAACAACTGATTTCCTATACAAGATTGAACGTCGCAGTGACAAAGCTGAGATTGATGAAGAGAAGATAGCTCAAGTACATAAGATATTCTACGCAGAGCTGATCAAACTGTTCGTTTTAGAAGAAGATGGCGTCAACAGTTCCAAATTAACTGAAATTGAACTTGATCAGAATATTATTCAGACTGCTAATGAATATTATGCGACGAGCAGTGATATTTACGAGGTAAGTGACTTAGTATTCTAATTAATTTCTTTATACCATTCCCCCCCTAAAAAGCTTATTTTATTCACTGAAAACAGTGAATAAAAAGCACTTTTACTCACTGTTTTGATGTTTGAAAATGGAACACACCAATGTATTCGACCACAGATTTAGAGTACCTAGGCTAGATACGGCATGTTATTAGATAGTATGAAAACCGAACGTGTCATCTTTTTTATACCTACGATAACTTCACCCCAGCCATTTAGTGATGTGCTCAACGTAAACAGAATTGTTTCAATCGCTAAGCGTCACTGAGCTAACAGACTTTTTTTAGTACGAACAGTCGAACATGCAGGTCACGCTTGGTCGTGGCTTGCCGTATCTAGTGTAAGTGTAATCTTTGTATTCGACCTATATTGATGTGTTCTAAATTCGATTTGATTGGTCGACATTTTCGACAAGGAGTTTAGCATTAGAATAAAAACTGTTTTGTGTTCTTTGCTGTCCTTAGTAAATTAATAAATAAAATAAATAAATATCCTTGGACATTTCACACAACGCCATCTAGTCCCAAGCTAAGCAACCTAATGCTTGTGTTATGGTAACGAGATGGCTGATAAACTACTTATATACATTTTTTTTTTTTTGTAAATACATACATATTATAGATAGAAAAACACCCAGACTCGAAACAAATACTTGTAGGTCTATTTCGCCAACAAATTGGCGCTATTTTGAATACTGTAAGTTGTACGAACACAAAGTTTAGTGTTACTTTAATCTTTAATTTTGTGTTTGTTTAGTGTTGTTCTAATCGATTAAAAATGCATTCTAGTGATGAAGATGTGTTAACACCTGAGTTTATGAAAGAGACGGCGGCCGATATAGTGGAAAACTAGCTACCCAAAAAATCACGGCTGGTTTACATCAAAGCCAATTTAACTATCCTTTTTCTTCATTATATGTCTATTTTCACTTAA
Source organism: Cosmia trapezina (assembly GCA_905163495.3). Lineage (NCBI taxonomy): Eukaryota > Metazoa > Arthropoda > Insecta > Lepidoptera > Noctuidae > Cosmia > Cosmia trapezina. Next base: position 22,217,194 of record LR991031.1, on the reverse strand, counting down.
ATCTTTCTTTTTCTCGTAGTCATGGTATAAAGTATAGTATGCAACTCTTGAATAAAACGGATTTATATCGAGGGCCATGAATCACTCGCTTCGCTCAGGACTCTAAGACTTGAATCACTCCCTACGGTCGTGATTCAATAGTTAGAATCCTTCACTAGCTCGTGATTCATCTATGGCCCTCGCTTTAAATCCGTCCTTTATTCACTTATTGCATAATATACTATTATAATCACAGCTATCTTCGCGAAAACTTGTTTTCACTCACTGATAGGCACCGCATAGCCGACTCCGCTGGGTCCTTAAACCTTCATATGGCGAACGTCATCTAGATCTACGCGAGACACAATGGCTTTTTAATTGTTTCTGTTGTTTCTGTTCTGTTGTGTTAAAGATTAATTATAGAATAAGAGTTCCTTAACTACAACGAAGGTGAGCACTAACGCAGGATTTTTCAAAATGTATCTCCTGAAAAAGTTGAAAGTTTGTATGGCAGTTCGTTATTTTTGCCGATGGGACATCCCATCGGGCACATTGGGGCTCGCATTGCAATATGAGTAGATACTATAATAATTATATTATAGATACTTCAGTACAATGCATGAAATGGCGGCTGGTCACGGGAACTATCTGTGACTCCCACGTTCCTCTTAAACTAAAGGGGAAAATAATATATAAAACAATGGTTAGACCTGCTGCTTTGTATAAATCAGAATGTTGGGCCACAAAAAGGGTGAATGAAAGGCAATTGCATGCAGCTGAGATGAGAATGTAAAGAGGGATGTGTGGTGTTACACGAATATAAATAAATAAATAAATATCCTTGCACATTTCACACAACGCCATCTAGTCCCAAGCTAAGCAACCTAATGCTTGTGTTATGGTAACGAGATGGCTGATAAACTAGTTATATACATTTTTTTTTGTAAATAAATACATATTATAGATAGAAAAACACCCAGACTCGGAACAAATACTTGTAGGTCTTACAAATATTTGTTCCGTGCGGGAATCGTACCCGCGACATGCTGCGCAGCAGTCAATCGCTCAATATATAGAATATATAGAATAAGAAATGAGTACATAAGAGGAAGTTTGACAGTGGCACCGGTCACTGAAAAATTTTGCTGAAATCGGTCGTCATGGTATGCCATGTGATGCGGCGGAACGAGGAAAATGCCGCGAGAAACGTTTTGCATAAAAAGTAAAGTATGTATGAATGTCGATGGCTATGCGAGTAAAGAAAGACCACAGAAACGATGGAAGTACTGTGTGAAAGGTGACATGGCTAGAAGTTGGAAGAAGGTGGTGGTTGGTTGGTTGAAGGTGGGATGGTGGTTGTTCTCATAACTGTTAAATTAAACATCTTTAGTCTTCATTAATTTTCGTTGCTTAAATATTTAGTATGTATGTATTTATGTATCTATTATTTAGGATATGTATGTATCTATTTTAGTTTAATATTGTAAAACTAAAATAGAATATATTTATTATTGAATATATTTTTTATTTTTTATTGTTGTGTATTGTGTGTTGTTGTTGTGTTGTTGTTGTTGTCTGATAAATCACTGTCCATCCTAAGGTTGCCTGGAAGAGATCGCGGAAAGCGATAAGGTCGCCCATTGTATGTTTTGAAGTGTACATGTTTTCTTTTGTTTTGTATTTTTTTTTTGGTGTACAATAAAGTATATATAAATAAATAAATAAAGGGCGTGACTACCGAGATGACGACTAATAGAGAAGTATGGAAAAAAGCGACATGTTGCGCCGACCCGAAATAGATAAGGGCAGGATGATGACTTTTGTACAACGTTATTTGGTTGCATATATAAATATGTGAAATAAAAATAATGATATGTACCTAGTTCTAACTTATCGATAGTGGCATCAACGATATAGCGTTATCTACTGACCATAATTTGAATAGAGCAGCTAATGACTTGAATACATGATATACGTAGTGGTACTAATACCCATATGTATAATTATAAAACTAGAATCAGCTTTTTATAATATTCAATATTCGCGTGTGACACGTGACACGTGCTATAGAACAATCGATGACAGAAATTGGTTTCATGTGATATTCTATTAAAACATGGATTATATTATTTGCGTAGAAAACTACACGAAAATGATTTGCCACAAAACAAAACTGTTATTTTTCTACAAATGAGTTACCATACTTTATCATCAAAAAGTCTTTCATAAGTTTTTCGATAATAATAAGTAAAGTAAGCAAAGTTTTAATTCGAAATTTTTCTGTTTATTTTCAGCTAGAATCAGACAATTCAACAGAAACAGACGATGATGACTATATAAACATACCAGAATATACAGTAGAAGAAATACAAACTCACACAGACACCATTGTCGAAAACAATAACGGTACAGCTTCGCCAATATGGAAGAAGTATTTAGAAGGACTGTTTAACGTCAGCAATACTGTGCTTGACTTCGAAAAGGATAAGATATTGGTGTCTGACCCTGATCTGAAGTATATGTCGTTGATGGCCGCTTATGTTGCGAAGACACCGCCTGTGATACTGGAGCTCTATATTTGGGTTAAGGTGGGTATACAAATCAGATATTAGTTGTTTTTATCTATTCCTATGAGTTTATTATTGTAACCTGTGTTGCCTAACTGCTGGGCAAAGGTGTCCTAAGGTGTCCCCCATACCCTTCAATTCATCCCTGTGTATAGCCTCTTCTATGATTTCATAGTTAAAGAAAATTCTATAATCTGACCGTGGAATTTTGCGTCGTTATAAAGCATATAAAACACAAATTATATCCGATCATATATGTATTTTTCTTCTATCCTAATAAGTAATGTCCAAGCTGACCTCTCACTGTATGGAAATCCTATGCAAACCTTATACTGGAAATATAAAGCTTGATATGTAGCCACGTGTGCATGATTTAGTATACCTCAATCAATCAACTCAGCCTATCGCAGTCCACTGCTGGACATAGGCCTATCCCAGGCTGCGCCACAACACCATGTCCTCCACCTTCCGCCCCCGCCCCAGCCACTTCCTTCGGGTCGTCGGTTCATCTAGCTGGGGAGCGTCCAACACTGCGCTTACCGATACACGGTCTCCACTCCAGGACTCGTCTGCTCCACCGGCCATCGGTCCTGCGACAAACATGGCCAGCCCACTGCCACTTCAGTTTGCTTATTCTCCAAGCTATGTCGGTCACTCCGGTTCTTTTCCGGATAACTTCATTCCTGATTTTATCCTTCAAAGAAACTCCGAGCACGCTCCATAGCGCGCTGAGCGACCTTGAATTTTTGGACCAGCCCGACTGTCAGTGTCCACGTTGCAGCACCGTATGTCATAACGGGCAGTGTACCTAATATTAGATAATTTATTATCTTTTTTCAGGTGGTCGAAGTAATGTCAGTACACACGACGACAGAGCTACGTGACCTGTTCCAACGCGCGTACGAACAGAGTCACGCGCACGAGACCATCCCGCCGCGCAGCCTACAGTGCGCCAACGCAGTCAATGACATGCTGGGTATGGCTGTGGCTTATGGCATCGCTGATCCACACTTCTTTAATGTCACTAAGCCTAAGGTAAGAAGGCGTGTTAAATAGTAGTAGATCTCTTTTTGAAAAAACTCGTCCAGTGAAACCTTTTTTTTTTGCCACCAAGCAATGTTGCCGTAATTTCATTCGAAACAAATGGGTACCGGTGTAAATATATAGGAAAATGATGAGCCATTTGAGCTTATTGTCTGGAATGGCAACAGCCCTGTCATGTGATGATGTTGCATCTGGTTGTTGCCAGGATATGGTATTTCTGCAGGCAGATGGCTTAAGATCAGAAGGTCTGCTTATTTCTCACTCAATAATACTTTACCAACCAACTTTCCATTTTCAGATCAAAACAATGATAGACGAACTAAAAAACTCCTTAGCCCACCTAGTCGGGCAAGCAAGATGGATGGATGACAACACGAAGCTAGCGACATACCTGAAAATAATCGAAATGAAGACTCTAATAGGATTCCCAGACTGGCTGCTAGAGGAAGGGAAACTAGAAGAATATTATGAAGGCATAGAGGTCGATCCAGAGAAACATTTGGAGAACATGATAAATATAAATCAAGTGAAGACAAAGAAGGTTTTAAATAGGTTTAGAGAAGGGAACAACTTTACATGGGCGACTGATCCTACTGAGGTTAACGCGTATCATACATTCCAAGAAAATACTATAAGTAAGTATTAACAATGAGATGAAGAAGATTTGTAATATGAGTGTATAAGTAAATGTTAACATAGTTTTCTTTTCGTATATTGATAAAAGTTACGTAAATTAGGTTAGCGAGAGAGATAGAGAGAGAGAGAGAGAGAGCTGTTTAGTCTTTTTGATATCCATAGCATTACGTAGATATTTTTAGAGTTTTTCTTTCTAGCTTCAGTGAAAGTACAGTAACTTTATTTAACACTTGAATGTTTCCTATAGCTGTCCCTATGGTGATGTTACAACATCCCTTCTTTGATTTAGGACTCGAGTAAGTATGGTCTATAATAAATATGCTTATTGTAGGTAATCGTCTTACTTTTCTTAAACGTTTTCATTTTGTCCAGCTCACTTGACTACGGTTCCCTGGGAACGGTTCTTGGACATGAAATAACGCATGGCTTCGATAACTTTGGTAAAAAAAAATCTTACTTTTTCTACTTAATATTTTGTTTCTCATTTTGTTGCTTGTTAATATTGATGTATTTGGTGATCATGATTTGAGAACCATCGTGGCAGACCCATTCGAAGATAGAATGACGAGCTTGACGGACTTGAAGAATGGTTCAAAATAGACAGCAGTGAAAAGAAGAAAAGGACGCCTTTGTCCTGCACTGGCACAAAACAGGCTAAAATAAAAAAAATACCCCATCTGCAGTACACACATTCAGACTTCGTCTACCAGTTACATTTAGCCTATTTAGCCTGGAGTGTGTGAAATGGGGCTAAGAGAGAGCCCATGTTCAACAAAGCAATCAAATTGAAAAATCTTGCGTTGATTCATTAAAGTTTTACATTTGCCACATTACAGGTCGTCAGTTCGACAAGAACGGCAACATGCTCCCGTGGTGGTCCAACAACACGATCGACTCGTTCGTCAACATGACTCACTGCTTCATCGAACAGTACTCCGGGTACTACCTCCCAGAGTTGGATGAACATGTGAGTAAAAATAAAAATAATGTATTTTTGTAGTGTAGTGACCCGTTATTGCTTCTGTAATGTGCTACATCTCAGTCAAAGTTAATGTTCCATGCACATAAACTTTCCATAAAAAAATCCATTGTATAGTTAAGATGAAGTTGTCAAACTGAAACTCAAAGCATTTATTTCAAATAAACCAATTACAGGCACTTTTGAATTGTCAAGGGGTCAGTCAGTTAAAAAGATAAAGCTAGTTGCCCATTCCAAAGCGTAGTGTAGTAGGTGCCTATGGAGAAGAACGGGCAAGAATGAAAGAATGTGAAAACGATGCAGAACGTTAAAAGCGTTCGTAATAAAAAAAAACCAGCCAAGTCCGTGTCGGACCACGCACGTTCGGGCAGAACAAGGTCTGTTGGGTCCGCTAGTTGTATATACGAATTTAATGTAAAGTGATCATAGACTGCTTCGGAAGAGAGAGACTTCTTCGGAAGTTCTGCATTCTTAGTCCACTCTTTCTAAATATTATTATAAATATGAATAACAAAACTTTGGGAGTTCCAGAAGATAGATTTTAGGCCCACTTATCAGATGACGATAACGTCATCATACATTTATTTTTTTGTGTAGATCTTCTTAAATAGCGAATGAACTCTTAAATACCTTACCAGATAATATTTCATTAATCCATTTTAGTACTGTAAACTTATATTTCAGGAGGTAATAATTGTGCGAAAATGTCTTCATCCACAGGTTGATGGTAAAAAGACCCTAGGAGAGAATATAGCAGACAATGGAGGCTTGAGAGAAGCTCTAGCAGCTCTGAAGCATCACCTGAAGAGACAAGGACCAGAACCGAAGCTACCGGGCTTCGAGCACATGACGCCTGAACAACTGTTCTTTTTGTCTTATGGAAACGTAACTAAACTATTTTTTTTTCAAATATTCAAGACTTTCAGTGTAGAATACATACTTCATAAACTTTTCCTTTACTGAACCTCGTTAATAAACATAATGCCATGTTGGTTTCGTAAAATGTTGAAAAATTTCGCATCGCCTTCTGGATCCTTTTCATTTGATGAAAGCGCTACACTACTACTCTACGCTGCTGCGCTGGACTATTCTGGAACTGAATAGTCCATCCTCGTTCAGTTGCTGTTTACGTTAGTATAACTGCTTTACACTTTGATTTCAACGAGCAATTATTTAATTTACCCTTATAGGCACAATCATGGTGGCTTATAAAGCGCGGGAATATCATTAATTCCATCAGGCATTTTGATTAAAAGGAAATATCTGGAAAAGGAGATCCACTTTTACTTAACTTTTTTGTATTTTAACTCAACTGTATCACTTATCCCGCAGCTATGGTGTGGAGTATCAACAAAGGACTCCTTGAAGTCGGACTTAGAAGACGAGCACTCTCCGCAGATGTTTCGAGCGCGCGGTGCACTACAGAACAGTGAGGAGTTCTCGCGAGCGTGGCACTGTCCTCCTGGTTCGGCTATGAACCCAAGCAAACGATGTGTCATATTTTGAAGGTAAGGTTATGTACTTGAAAGACTAGGTTGAAGAATCGACCGTGCCGAACGCAACGAAGTTCCTACTTCCGGCGATTCTTCCGATTCAGTGCGGATAAGTGTGCGAGGTTGCATAGGATTTCATACAAGTAATTCTAAAATTCGGTTCCTTCGCTTCTTTCAGCTCTGATAAGTATGCGTTTACCTTTATATGTTCGTTTCAATAAAATGTGTTTACTTGCAGAATGAAGTACGGGAACAATGAACGAGAAGATAGTGTAAATAGAATGAAAGCAGTATTTCCTAGCAATAAACGTCCTTGAGATAATGACAAACTTTTGTAAATGTACAAACTTTTGTAAATGTGTGTGCCATAGATTATAATTATAGACTTGCATAGTCATTTTATACGCCTAATGATCTTTGTTTGTTTTTAATTTTATTAAACTTATCTTCTAACTATCGCACAAAATGTTGACTGAAGTGCATTTTGCAGCACTCCATATATTTTCCAAACGTGTGTTTTCATATTTTTTATAATAAAGGATAGCCTTTATTATAAGCCTAATGAGTACATTTATGACAGCGATTTTGTGATTTTTACAATAAATGTGATAAATGATCTCTGCCTTTTAATACATTTGCTTTATGACGCTTTTATGAGTCTATTATTGGAAAATGCATCCCCATTATCAGTCTATATAGACTTTTTTTCCTTTTTAGGACCAATTAACAGGAAATAGTGCATATATTTATGCATTATTTTCTGCTAATTAGTCCTAAAAAGGAAAAAAAACCTTGATCTCTTCGTGTGTAAGTAATTACAGTGTTCATTATAGTTAATAATTGGGCAACGATTAATAAAAAACATTTGGTTACTTACATAATTTCTTATCTGGAGTCATAAAATGAAATTAATAATAAAGAGGACTAAAAAAACACTAGGTACTGGTAAAATAACTTTAATTACAAAGATATAATGCAACTTTGATACAACTGGTTATAACATATTAATGGTGACCAATAGAGTTGTATGAAATGGTCTTGGAGAAGCCTCCTCCATAAGCACCTGATGAGATACCATAGCCGCCTACGTAGCCAGCAGAAATCGGGATTCCGCCAGAAATGCCAATACCGCCCGATATACCTCCGTAGCCTCCCGAGATGCCGCCAATACCACTTCCAATTCCTCCAATACCAATTCCACCGCCTCCAATTCCACTCGAAACTATAGAACCACCGCCGATAGCAACGGGGACCGCGGAAACAGCTTGCACAGCAGCTACAGCAGGCACAGGGACTCTCCTCTCAACGACAACAGGTTGAGGCACAGGGACAGGCCTGTCAACCACAACGGGTTGCGGTACTGGCACGGGCCTATCTACTTGAACGGGTACCTGGACAGGGACGGGGCGGTCCACGTAGACAGGTTGTGGTACCGGGACCTGACGATCAACGTACACGGGCCTGTCAACAGGCACGTGCCTCTCAACAGTCACGGGGTACGGTACAGGGACATTAACAGGTACCCTGACGGGATATGGCACTTTCCTCTCATAGTACACAGGCACTTGCCTTGTGACTTCCACGGGGACTTTTTGTACGACGGGGTAAGGTACAGGTCTGTCTACCTGCACAGGTACTGGGACTCTTACTGGGTATGGTACTTGACGGTCGACGGGGACTGGGACAGGTACTTGCACTGGTACTTGCACATCTCGCGTGATGGTTCTGGTAATGTAGCGAGGTACTTCCTGACGTAAGATTACTGGGTTAGGTTCTATATTAACGGATGTTTGTACTGCTGGGGCTACTGCCACAGGAGCAGCGGCTACTGCCACTGGAGCAGCGGCTACTGCAACAGAACCTCCAGTGGCGATAGCTGGACCGCCAACCGCGACTGCAGGTCCTGCCGCGATTCCTCCTCCAAAACCGATACCGCCGCCACCTATTCCAATACTGCCGCCACCTAATCCAATACCGGCTCCACCTATTCCAATACCATGTCCGGATAATCCAATACCGTGTCCGGATAATCCAATACCGTGTCCGGATAATCCAATAGAGTGGCCTATTCCGATCGAGTGGCCCAGTCCAATAGCTGGTGACGAGAAGCCGATAGAGTGACCTCCGTAGCCGTACGCTGGGATGTGTCTTTTCACTCCCTTGTCTGAAACTGCCTCATTTTTGATCCCCTCAACGATAAGGAGTTTGGATACTTTAGCTTTGTCTGCTATTTCTTTTGATGTTGACAGACTGCTTGCTGAAAGCAGCACCTGGAATTAAAGAGATAAGAAATATTACTAAGAGATAAAATTATTTCATACGAATTAAGTTGAAAGAAAAGACTTTCTTTGTAAGGAAATAAATTGATTAAAAAAAATCCTAACTAACATTATAAATGCGAAAGTGAGTTTGTTTGTTTGTTACGCTTTCACGCAAAAACGGCTTGTGGCGGCATCTACATCGCCACACTACGAACTATGCATCAATGACATGACGTCACGCAAAACCTGCATCGCGCAATTAGAGTTTACCACGCGATTAGCATATATACAACGTCCCAACATCAACCGTTGGGCAGTGGCCCACCAGACACAACACCCGTCTGGTCGGAGGATCCTCCCTTTTCTATGGAGGATGAGTGAACTTTACACCCTGTTCCTCATGCCTCTAAATTGGTGACCCCGAGCATGAACGTCAGCGCAGCCTTCGTGCAACTACATCAGCGTGACGTCATCAGCATCACTTCCTCAAGCTCTCGAGCGGCGAGTCACACAGCCAGCCAGCATCCACGGCTTCAACGGGTATCCTGACCACAGCATGCAGCGGACGCGCATTCCTGGTCATCACCCTCAGCCTCAACCTCAACCCAGCGCTGTACACTCCGACTCACTGGAGCATAACGCAGCGCCATCGCCACCCCGACTCACGGGGGAATTACCGCAGACAGTTCCGACTCACCGTGAACTATGCGGCACCCGGTTCCGACTCACTGGAACCACAACTGGCACTGGCAAGCATCGCAAGATACACGACTCAGCCCACTATCGACCTCCGGTCTCCGGAGGGGAGTGATGTGGCGGCATCTACATCGCCACACTACGAACTATGCATCAATGACATGACGTCACGCAAAACCTGCATCGCGCAATTAGAGTTTACCACGCGATTAGCATATATACAACGTCCCAACATCAACCGTTGGGCAGTGGCCCACCAGACACAACACCCGTCTGGTCGGAGGATCCTCCCTTTTCTATGGAGGATGAGTGAACTTTACACCCTGTTCCTCATGCCTCTAAAGGCTCAACGGATGTGGATGATATTTGGCAATAGGTAGTACCATGACCTGGATTAGGACATAGGATACTTTTTAACCCGGTATTACGTTCCCGTGGGATAATTTTGTTGGAGAAATCTTTAAAATTATGGGGTTAATGGAATATGTAGTATAGAATTGACTAGGCATTTTTACTTCACGTTATAAAACAGTAGGTACTTCTAGTGTGAATAAGTGCAAGAATAGGTGTAGGTATCTCATGACAATAAACCACTACCACCAACACCAATGCTTAATACCAAAATAGGAAAAGCAATAGTTTCGGTTTCGATTGCAAGATTAGTTCACGGTAAAAATCTGAGAAATAAATAAAATATCTCTAGATAGAAATAATATGTCAGTTTTGCCCCAGTTCGGCTGCGCTTGCGATATGAACGAGGGCGAGGCGAGCCGGCTACAGCTCACGGAACTTTGCGCTGGAGTCGATTGCTCTGACCCTTTGATACCATACCTAGTGTTGGAGCTGTTTCTACATTCGTCTGTTTATTTGTTTTATAATTATGTTGGAACATTGATGTTCAGTATCAGAGAATAAAGCTGCAGGTGTAAAGGGTCTAAAACAAACAAAGTTTTTAAAACAAACATAAGAAAGAACAAATCCAGAAATGCAACGAAGGTATCCATAAACAATAAGCTGACAATAATAAACTGTTATGTTTATGAATAAACATCTCTGTAGTAGGAATTACCTACATAGGTACAGCTTAGTGGGCTGCAACGATTGGGTACCCCAGTTCTATTAAAAATTTAACACAACTGGGGTACCCCATTGATGCAGCCCACTGTACCTTATTTAGAATGTAAAAATGTAAAAAGTTAAGATGTGTAACAGTCCTTAATTTTACGAAGGTAAATAACATAAATGTAAATTCTCCCAAGTAAAGCCGCTACTAAACCTAGCCTAGTTTATAACTATAATTGCATACACTTGACAACTTAATTTTAGACATAGACATTTCATTTGGCTTTAGTCTAACTACAATCTACATGGGAAACAGAAAGACCTACGCAATTTGTTTATATTGTAAATGTTGCGCAATGACAGGAACTACAAACTTGCAGAAGTTTTGTCAATGGTGCCAATTCTCTTGTCACAAATGTCTCTAAACTAAACTCAATCTACCTAGCCTTTTCCCAACTATTTTGGGGTCGGCTTCCAGTCTAACCGGATGCAGCTGAATACCAGTATTTTACATGGAGCGACTGCCTATCTGACCTCCACAACCCAGTTACTGGGTAATACGATACCCCTTGGTAAGACTGGTTGTCAGACTTTCGGGCTTCTGACGGCCCGTGACGACTGTCAAAGATCCACGAAAAACAGCCGGGACCAACGGCTTAACGTGCTTTCCGAGGCACGGAGGAGTCTCGGTATGTAAACATGGTCACCCATCCACTGACCAACCCCGGCAAGCGTAGCGGATCGACCCGTGCGGCTGTTATTACTTAGCCACGAGCTCCTCCTCTAAACTAAACTAAACTAAAAATCACCAAAATTTAGTTTATTCCTGACAAACGACGATTTCCCATTCTGAAATTGATTAAAGTGACACAACTTAACTAAATTTTAGTTTGACAGCAGTAAGATTGCACTGACTTATTAATTTAATTAAAATGGCAATTTTGCTATTCTAAATTTGACGTTTTTTCACCTAAAATTTTAACTGTCAAACTAAATCAGACTATTTCAAAATTCATTGTTACACGTCCGTGTCTTTGGGATCGGTCTATTAGATTCGGAGAAAATTGTCTGTGACTGACGGACAGAGACACACGATTGATCCTCTAAGGGTTCCGTTTTTTCCTTTTGATGTACGGAACCCTAAAAATGGAGGAGTAACTATTTATTTAAATACACGTACATATCCAATTACAAACCCTATTACAAATATTGCACGGTGGTACGGAACTTTTCGTGTGTAAGTCGGACTGCACTTGACCGGCTTCCATTTTCATTTAATTAAATGATAAATGATTTATTTTCTGTAAGTAGGTTTGTACAAACACTTTTACACGTCAAGCATATTTTTTTTAAAACTAGATGAGTAATTCCATTTTATCGCGCGCAGTTGCGTGGGAAAACTATCATTACGCAAACAACTGCAGAAAGAAAGCAATTTAAAAGCTGTCAACTCTAATTTCCTTTAATATCTACCTCAAAGACTGCAGTGGCATACATCAGTGTCCGTTGCCTATTCACTAGCCACCAGCTGAGGCCAAGGTGAGCACTCAAGGTCGGTGATAATACGTGTTGAACGGTATGGGGTGGGATTTATTTTATAGCTAATATGAGTGGGTGAGTCAGCTGTTTGTGCGGGCCACACCTGGCAGGTGACACACCTTGCCTAAATTCCTGGATAATGTACTGGCGACCCACCCCGGCTTCCCACGGGTAGCCCGATCGCAATCGCTCATCCAGCCGTTTTGGAGTCCCCATGGACTCCAAAACGGCTTACATTTAAATCGATGTGTTCCCATGAACACATCGATTTAAATGTAAGGTGTTAAAAAATTAACTCTAAAAACTTTAAGGAGTCATTTAGAGTTAGACCATCAAACTGAACAACTTTTACTATACGATTAAATTTTAAATCGTGAAAAAAAAATCAGCTGTACATTTATAACCGCCTACATTTATGTTCGCTTATCTCGTCAAAATGTACGGAACAGCTTATTTTTTTTTCGCGATTTCAAAGTTGATCTCATAGTAAAAGTTGTTCGATGCGAAAGCACTCCTAAAGTTTTAAGAGTAAATTTTTTAACACCTTATATACAGGTAGGTTCATATTAGGTTACGTATATACAGGGTTATTGGTAAAACACCAACAACCTCTTAAGGGGTCATTGTACTCATCTGTACTGAACAACTTTTACTATGGGACCAAACCTGAAATCGCGAAAAAAACCAGCTGCTTTCCCTACAGTTTGACGAGTTTGATGTAGTTATTGTATACCTACTGAACAGCGGATTTTTTTATCGACCCCTTAAGAGGTTGTTAGTGTTTTACCAATAACCCTCTACAGGGTGTAAGGGACAGCCCTCCGCAAACTAACGCACCCTGCATTCAGCTCCTCATTTTGAATCATATTCCACCGGAAATTTTCTCAGTAAAATTTTCATTTTTTTTTTAATTTTTACAGTTACATTTCAATTATTATTATTTTTATTATTATTTTTTATTGTAATTTGTGTCATGTTTACCGCAAATAAACATTTTTTCTTTCTTTTCTTTCTTAATTATTTCAATGTAAAATTGCATTGTATGTTCGCAGCACTCCATTCATGTAAAAAAACTGCAAAAAAAAACCAGCAATGGATGTTGAAATACTCTAACTAACGACGCGTGAAATCAGCTGTTCACTTTCTGTCTAGATACAGAGTTCATCGAACTCACCGCATACCTATTACCTACCCCTCCCAACCAGTAACAGACGCTCCGATTTGTACACAAAAACACAAACAAATCAGATTTATTGGATTCCCATAACGTTCCTGAAATAATTTCATGTACCGGTCATCTTAGTATGATATACTGAATTCACCCCATCAGTGTGCGGAGGGCTGTCCCTTACACCCTGTATATACGTAACCTAATATGAAGAAAATTCCGAAAATCATACGAACATAAAGTGCCAAACAAAAAATCATGAGCTTTTAAAAAGCTTTACACTTTATAAAGTCACTACTTACTCCTAACTCAAATTCAAAGGAAAAAGACTTCGTTAATTCTTCTTCATTGACTCTTTTTACGTTAGTATGTACAAACACAAAATCACTAACCACTAAAATCACTAGATCACTAGGTGTGAATCACTAGATCGATCGAAATAATGATATGATTCGACACGGTTAAAAAAAAAGCTAGGAACGACGCACTCAATATTTTAAAACCAAATTATGCCCTGAGTAAACTGTATGCTATATAATACGTAATGATACACATAAATAATATAAAATCAAGCCTTCTTCCCATGGGTGTAGGCAGAAACTACAGCCTACCTGCTACGATACTCCTTTTGCCTCGTTTACGTTCATACATGTCATACACGCACGCCAGTTGCAAATACTACGCACCTGACCTTTCTGACAAACATCACCAATAAGGTCCTGTATGGCTCCTGTAACACAAGTGTTGTTACCCAGCGCAGGAGTCAGGGCTTTAATTTACTTGTGCACCCTTTTTATGCCAATAAAGAATTTATTTATTCATTTAAGATCACTATGTCTTCCTAGGGCGTCCACTCCTGGCGTTTCCACTCACATCTGCCTTAAAGCACATGGACATAAATCAACTGCTCCGAAAAACAGTAGCAAAATTATCTTCCAATCTACTGCAGGTCCATTGTAACACATAACACGTGCCATACAATTATCTAATATTTGAAACAAAGTTGGTATCAATTACACGCCTTTGACCGTTTAGGCTCATTTAAAGCCATGTCGACATAAATACAGCTTATCGTTCAAGACATACTCGTACATACCTGCTCTAGAATCAGTTAGTGCCTGATATATGTTCTAATTCCTATTTTCCGGTGTTCATGTACCTACGAAACTACTTCATTTGCATTTGGCGTTGCCTAATACCGGATTGGAGGACTTTATTTGCTATATTTTGTAGATATCGTTTTGAAATAACATTATTAGATTTTGCAATAGCTAAGTAGTTTTCTTGCTCTGATTGATCGCACTAATTTAACTAGATATGACTTGCTTCAAGATTTTGAAATGCACTTGCTCCAGAACTGTCTATTTCAAGTAATTTTTCAATACACTTCCTCGAAAACTGGTTCATATCGCACTACGATTAGGTTCACAATGCAATGTATGTCGCACGCGTGCGGTTTTGCATTTTCCCGCACGGGTGCGGGAATAAAAATTGCCACAGATAACTTATGTAACAGATACTTAGTCCAAATTGGTTCAAAGCCTCTATTCACAACTCTCTATTCGGAGGTGAATATTTTTTTTAATCTCGGCAAAGAGGTATGCGTCTTTACGGCGTTAATATGTATTTGAATATTTAAATAATGTTTATAAATAGAATATCATCAAAAACTATGATTATTACAATAAAAAAAACGTTTATGAACAAATTAACATTTATTTGTGTTCTAAACTCGAAAATATTTGAATTTTCTATTTTTCATATTAGGCTGTTTATCGGCTTTATACCTTTGCTTCTCCTTCAAAAATATTTTCCGTTATTTTATTTTATTTCTTCAAAAGTGTATTGAAAAACGTCGTTTGATAGTCGTGGACATTTGTTATTGCAGTTCTCGGCTCAAAAACAACCTCGCCTACGGGTACCGCCTCGAATACAATAACAAATGTTCTCCACTTGTATCAAAATGTACTATTACATTATCACAAATTGCGAGCAATTTTGTTTTTTGTTTTACTTTCAGAACCCCACCTACCAAAGTTACTTACTTATTTTTCTGCTTTAAAAGAACTTCTACCAGTCACATTTTTGATTAATCGATTTTCAAATCTTTTCACCACCAATGTCACACCAAGAAAATCGATAAACTCGATCATTATACAAGGTTATTTATAAAACACTAGCAACATCTTAAGGGGTCATTGGACTCATTATGATGAACAACTTTTACTACGGAACCAAACCTGAAATCGCGAAAAAAAAATCTGCTGCTCCCTACATTTTGACGAGTTTTATACAACGTGTAACGTTAAATGCGCAAAACCTCTGAAGGGGTCATTGTACTCATCATTATGAACAACTTTTATTATGGGACCAAAACTGAAATCACAAAACCAAAATCAGCTGTTCAGTACATTTACTTTCGCATAATTCGTCAAAATGTACTGAACAGCTGATTTTTTTTTCGCGATTTCAGGTTTGGTCCCATAGTAAAAGTTGTTCATAATGATGAGTACAATGACCCCTTAAGAGGTTTTGCGCATTTAACGTTACACGTTGTATATGTAGAAGTACTTACTGAACAGCTGTTTTTTTTTTCGCGATTTCAGGTTTGGTCCCATGGTAAAAGTTGTTCATAATTATGAGTACCATAGCCCCATAATACGTTGCTGTTGCTGGTGTTTTATCAATAACCCTGTACTTAATCCAAACATCACTATTAATTTAAAAAGTATTCACGAATATTTAAGTACATTACACCAATCGCTTCAAGTTACGTATTAGGTACTTGCATATGACGAATATGATTAACAATCCTTACTCAACCTAAGTAACACTGCGGAGGGTTACGTCCACGTTCGATGTAAAAACTGTAAGAATACGCGCCTGATCTACCGTGCAGTGAGTATTAGCGATGTAAAATTGCTTCATCAATCATTGGATGTAATTAGTAAATACAATGTAACTCGTGTTGCCGTGTCAGTAATGAATCCTTATCGTTTCCTGAGGGTGCTGTAAGAGGCCAAGTAGTAAGATGAGTAAATTGAAGAAGCTATCCAAATTAATCTTTAATGCATCTGTAGTAAAAACGTACGGTCAAGACCGGAATGTTTAAATTCATCTTCAATAACTTCTATAGAGTGGCTGAGAAAATTCTTTAAAAGATCTAAAAGTTTCATCATTATATTAATTTGTGCCTAAGTCCCATAATGTCACTATGAGAGACCCAAGTGATAAAATAATCAAAGTTGTGTCCATGAACAAGATAAATCCCTATCATTGTACCCATAATTTAAAAAGTTTTGATTCCGTTTCAAATCCTTTGTATTTGGGATCGCTGTTTGCTGCCATTAAATCTGATGTAACACCCACTGGATATGACAGGATCCCTACTTTCAAATTGTGGTTAGTGCTATCCATCGTTGATTATCTCACTAACTAAGACCCCGAAAAGTATTGAAACAGATTTAGGAAAAAACTAAATTTTCTATAATTCTCTAGAAGTAAGTATTTAAGAAAAAAAAATCACTCCTAAAAGATAACCGGTATCTGTAGTATGCCTTACCTCAAAATCTGAATGCAACAATAGGATACGACAGGATACTTCCATTTGTGGTTACCATTTCCGACCAATGGTGGTACCTTTCCTAAATTCCCCAGAATTTTATTAAAATCTAAGATATAATATATACAGGTACTACATACCAATATCTCCCTATTAAAAAAAATTGTATCCCTTGTAACAGCTAACCGGTAGTCCAGGTATGTTGTCAATTCGCCTCTCAATCTGATGCAACATCCTCAGGATATGACAGGACTATTCCATTAGTGGTCAACATAGCTGACCACCTACCTGCCTCTCCTAAATTCTCGGCCACCTGAGAAGCTGTCGGAAACGCCTGTTTTAATTAATTTCACATGTCTATGTATGTAAAGGCGATCCGTCTCATTATGACGGGATGTTAAGTAATGGACCCATATGGCCACTAGAGTAACCTATACTTTTTAATAGACCTTTATGGGCACTGAAGTTACTGACACTTGTTATTATGCATACCTATTTACGCATGCACCATATAAGTAGATTACTTGGTGATCTAAGTGTTAGTGTGTTACGTTCAATTTTCTTCTTAAGTGTTGAAGCTAATAATGATATAGCTAACATATAGGCCCATATGATATAGAGGATACTTTTGACATAGACTAACCTAGTTATTAAGTTTTAAGCTGTAAAGGACTGAGTTTGTATAAACATGGTTTGATAAGAATGTGAGGTGCCATAAATTGAATACCTAACCAAAGCAGTCGGGTAAAAAAGACCGACCAAAGGTGTATCGGACTCGGACCACGTGCAGTGAACGATTTCGTAGTTGAAAAGAATTTATCCCAAAAACAAACGTAACATTGTAGTTGAAAAACATGTTCCCCATACAATATGCGTCACGGTCAATGCGTCACGGTCAAAAAAAAATCTGAGGTTACAGACTTAAATTTGCAGTTGGAACTGCAAATTTAAGTCTGTAACCTCAGATTTTTTTTTTTATTTCTTAAAATTAGGTAACGATTTTCGAACTTTTTGCTTTAGGTTTTCGAATTTGGCTAGAAGCAAGTTCTCACAGCACAAGGTGCAATGAGAACTTCGTGCTTCTAGCCAAATTTCATGATTCTAGGTCAACTGTAAGTGGTTTTGATTTACATGCGAGTATCTAAGTATGTCGCATAATAAATGGCCGTATTTGTTTACTGCGTTGACTTAGAAGCTTGATTTTTTTAGAGCTTTAAAGCAAAGAGTACAGTATACTTTAAGGGACCATAAACTTATGTATTTGATATTAATTTCAACTTGATACCTCCACGAATTCCTGAGGAAAAGGGTCTTGACAGACAGACAGATGGACTCCGAAGTATACTTATGGGTCCCGTTTTTTCCTTTTGAGGTACGGAACCCTAGACACACACTAAGAGCACGCTTTTGGAGGAAAAGCCTCTAAAATATAAAATTTAATAAAAAAAGATGAGTTGTATGTAATAAGTATTAATGATCATTTTATTTTATTAACAAATTCAATCAGTAATTTTCTTGGAAAACGGAATTCAACGATCAATTTTGGTAAGAGGAAAATAACATTAATCGTATTCGAATAACGTCGATTTTAAATGATGGTCATATTTTCGTAAACTAATCAACTTGTTGGGTCATTTTTTCGTTAACTAATTCATAAATAATCATACCCCATTAATGTATCTGAAGGACTTTCGACTGCCCCACAAGGTAAAGTTTTTCGGTTAATTTTGACACCTAAACATTCTTAATTAAAAAACCAAAAAAAAGAGCATCTTACCATCAAAACAAAGATCAGCATCATCTCAAACTTTCTATATTTAAGTATATAAAATTAAATAAAAATCCGAGATCACTGTATCACATTACTTTCAGCAACTATTCGAGTGTGCCAACGTTCTGCGCACAGGCAGTCGGCCGCGCGCTTATATAGACGAAGGCACTACTCCTGTACGCCAAGACAGCTCCATTTCAAGTATTAACTATATTTATTGAGTTTAGTGGTGCATAAGACTAAATATTAAGACCCACTTCTAAAATATTACCTGGATCATGAGGAAGAACATTTGTATAAGTATCAGTTTGTTCAGTTTTTGTGGAAATCTGAAGTATTCAATGATAAATTGAACACCTAATGCGTCTTGCTTAGTTGTTAATGAAGTTAATGTTGCAGAACTTGAAGACTGAATTAATGGAAAGATTAAGACCGAAGCGTTTTGTTATGAGTTGAAGGAAACCCCAGTCTTATTGGAATATTAAACAGGACTCCAAATTTTCCGTCACGAAATTCCGTCACGACCCTTGTGTGTTTTGTTTTTATTTTCAATTTTTTTTAAATGTAACATAATACAGTATAAAATGAACTATAGGAAATAGGAAATAATAATAATGACATTGGTGTCATTTTCATGGTTTTTGAGGTCGGTGAAAACGATAATGAGGTCAAAATGAAAACCCAGCGCTGGGCACGCCACAATTGCGGCGATAAGTCCCCTCTTTGAGGAGTGGTTAGAGAGGCGCCACGGCGTTCTCACCTTCCGCCTGACGCAGGTCCTCACCGGACACGGTTGTTTCGGGAGATTCCTGTTTCGCATAAGGCGGGAGGAAACGCCCGGGTGTCACCATTGTGTGGATCGCCCGGAGGACACGGTGGAGCATACAGTGGAGGTCTGCCCGGCTTGGGCAGAGCACCGTCGTGTTCTCACGGAGGCGATCGGCGGCGGCGATCTCATGGATCGCATGGGAGGCCGTCACCTCCTTCTGCGAAGCAGTAATGCTCGCGAAGGAGGAGGTGGAACGCGTGAGGGAGAGGCAGCCTCACGCCCTCAGTCGCCGCAGGAGACGCCCTGGGCGGCGGGAATCGCGAGGCGATTTCCGGCCACAGTAGGCGCGGGCTTGCGGACGGTGAGTAGCGGGTAGCTCGCCGTCCGGTAAGAACCAGGCCCGAGTCGACAGCGCGTTGTGTTCCACGCGCGCCTCAAAGAGATGTCAGCAAAAGATGGGGTCCAATAGGGCCGATGCCGCTGGGGTCGCGGGTTGTTTAAAAAAGATACCGTGGCCCTGGCATAGGCAACTGAAAGAACACGGGTGGGTTTTAGTCAGTAAAAGTCTGACATGCCCTTCCGCTCCACCCAGAGCGGGAGAAGTTATTTGATGATTTCCCATCCACAAAAAAAAAAAAAAAAAGGTGGCGGCTGCGAAAACTTTTAAATTTTTCGTCATGGGTGTCGTTTCCGTGGTTTTCGAGGGTGCTCAAAATGATAATGAGGTCAAAATGAAAATCCAGGATGGCGGCTTCGACGAACTTCGTTCCAACCGAGTGTACCACGACAGTCACGCATTTTATTTTTTACTTCAAGGGTTCTTGATACTAATATAACGTACCTGTACCTATTTATGGCATGAAAACATTTCTTCCCAATTTCTCT
This sequence comes from Cosmia trapezina, assembly GCA_905163495.3. Taxonomy (NCBI): domain Eukaryota; kingdom Metazoa; phylum Arthropoda; class Insecta; order Lepidoptera; family Noctuidae; genus Cosmia; species Cosmia trapezina. The sequence continues at coordinate 22,196,783 of LR991031.1, read as the reverse complement.
GCATGTGAGTTTGTCTATATGGTGGTTCTTTTTCTCTCACATCAGTAAGATCTATACTGAGAAAGGTGTGGCGAAAATTAAGGGTGTGGTACAGACCATCAAATGAGCAACCTTCCCCAGGGGACCAGCATCGTAATCATGAAAAAAAAAATCGTCCCATACAAAACTTCAATACCTGCTCGACCAAATGTATGGGACGACTGATAATTTTTTCGCAATTACGATGCTGGTCCCCTGGGGAAGGTTGTTCAGTTTGATGGTCAGTACCACACCCTTAATTTTCGCCACACCTTTCTCAGACACTGTATTATAATAATAGGTACTTATCTGCATGCCGTGGTAAAAAAAAAATCCAGTCAAAAAATTTTTCCCGTAACCCAGGATGCGTCGGATTGCTACTCGTGGAGGTTTCTTTATAGGTTTTAGGTGGTGGAAACGTCTTAAGTACTTGATACGAAAGAAAAAACAACGTAGTCTTCATTAATAGTGACGTTAAGACGATGTACCTCGTGAACATTTCCTTTGTCGATATTTGATATTTTTCGATCTCGTAACTTCAGCCTACATCATATTTGATCTCGTACATATCATATTCTCGTACGACAAATGCTTATGGACACTTGTTCTAGGTGAGCTAAAGGCGTGCCGCAGCAGCCGGTGGTCGTCAAGCATCCGCACTATTGCACGCGTTTTTAGACAAAACTTTATCAATTCGCGCTCGGATTCCAACGAATGGCCATTTTGTAAAGTGTCAGAAGTGGGCTACAAATTAGGTCTTTGTTTTTCGTAATCTAATTATTTTTTCTTCCCTTTCGTAGAAACCGCTAGAAGGTTAGATAGCCCTCCGACTATCCATCTATTCATACACAAAATCTCTTAAGGGGTCATTGTACTTAGTCATCATTATGAACAACTTTGAGATACCAAACCTGAAATCGTGAAAGAAAATCAGCTGTTCCCTACTTTTATGTTCACATAGCTCGTCAAAATGTAGGGAACAGCAGGTTTTTTTTTCCGCGATTTCACGTTTGGTGCCATAGTAAAAATTATTCCTAATTATGAGTACAATGACCCCTTAAGAGATTTCGTGTATGAATAGATAGACCTTACTACAAAGAAAACATACCGAAATTCGCCCTCGCTACGAAAGAAGTGTAGCTACGTGAAGATGAAGATACGTTTTCTTCTTTAATGTTGTGCATGCAAGTTCCAAAATAAATATGCAATTGTGAAAATTAGGGATAATGATTATGATGATGTGAAAATTAAAAGAGACTAGTGCAATGAAGAGTGAATGAGTGGTCCTTCCGCCGCAGGTATTCAGTTCTGCATAAACTTGCTGCATAATCAGCCTATTATGTTCCCACTGCTGGGACCAGGCCTCCTCTCTATGAGATGGGAGCGAGCCGTAATCCACCACGCGGACCCAGTGCGGTCTGGTAGATGTCACATGTCTTCGAATTTTTGGTTCTAGGACATGCCGGTTTCCTCACGATGTTTTCCTTCACCGTTTTGAGAATAGCGGTGATGTAATTATTTATTTTTATTAAAACTTGCTGACTGTTTTCCCTTGGCTTTAATTATACATCTCCTGGCAACGCCAGAGAAGACCAGAGATTTGCTGTCATCCTAATCAATCAAACACTTACTGCGCTGTGCTTGCTGCTTTGTGCTTGCTTGCTGCTGTGTGACTTTATGCGCTAACTAATAACATTGTTGTATAAAATTAGGAAGATATGGTTCATGCTCCTCGACGTGGACCGCACATAATATGTTCACGCACACAATTGACCTTATATTATTGACCAATTGACCTTAGTCACAATCGAACTGGCGTTTGAAATTACCGTAATCGTCTATAAAAAAAATAAAAAAAAATAAAAAATAAGTTTATTTCAATTACAAAGTGCTTTGACATAAATGTGTTGGAGATCTCCTTTTAAGCAAGAGTTGCTTGTGTTAGAAGACTCCGCTTTTCCACTAGGATCAGCTATAATTGCAATTGAAAACAATAATTATGGCAAACTGAAAAATGAAATAAAAACAAAAACAAAAATTCTAAATGAATAAATGTGTTACAAAGAAAAAGGTAACAAATGCGCGTGTATGTGTGGTGTAAACAAGTAAGTGTGAGTGTATGAGAGTGTGTGGATGTATAGTGGTTGAATTAAAATTCTAAAATCAATTATAGATATAAATTAAATGTCAGTGTAAGTATTAAGATAAGTTTAAATTATGCTTAAGTTAAGTTTAAGTTTAAGTTAGTCCTTCGACAGCGTCTTGGGATCGGAAGAAGTCTATTACGACTCCTTCCACTAACAATGTAAACTGAAACACGCTTATAGTAATAAGTTATTGAAGAGTAGATACAATAGACTCAATATCATCATAAGTGCTGTTCTTAAGCCATTCGGTTAACACTTTTTTACAGTCTCGGAGCTTCAGGGGGTGTATGCTTAGCTTTTTATTAATCAGATTGTATATCTGGGAAGATTGCCTTGGGAACTGTCTTTTTGCAAAAACAGACCTAACCGCAACAGTTGGAGCGACTAAGTAGCTCCTTCTGCTTCTTGGCCTAGAGGGGTCATACGGGAGGGATGCGTGCTTTCTTAGAATTAAATAAGCAACAACAATGCCTTCCTGTGCTTTCAAAATGTGCTCAAATAGTTCAAGAACCAAAAACAAGTTCCACGGGATTACTTTTCACTCGTAATTACAGCCCAAAATGTTAATTTGTTGAAAATTATAATAATATTTAATGTTTGCTTCGCCATGTTTGTGAGAGCGAGATAGATACAATGCCATTCATAATCGTAAACATTCGGCCAACATCGTACTTTGTTTCTGATTTGTTAAAAGCACGTAACAGTGACAATTATTGCTATCTCGTTCCCGCTACAGCCTGCGTAATATGTCTCTCTACTTCGATTGTTGAGTACATGACGCTTGACATCGGGAAATTAGTTGTGTGGGTGTGTTTACATGTAAGTAAGTGTTTCTAGTCCAATAATGTTTACGTGACCTTAGAGAATGGCCTATCTTCCTAATTTTATACATCAATGGCTAATAAACATCAAGTCGTTAACAACAAAAACTAGTCCCTACACCACGTTGGAAGAATGTCCCAAACGGACATTTTCCAGTTTTCAAGACGGGCGGGGCCTTCCTTTTAAAGTGATCGAGATCAATTTGAATTTGTAATAGTGGTCATAAGTTAATCAGTTTACTTTAAACGTTCGTTGCTCAACATGTGTACTGATTACGTGAATAATCCATTAATAATTAAAATTGTATATCGAAGGTAATGTTATGAAGGATATGTTTAGAGTTTTTTGTGAGTCTAATAAGTTAAGTCTGGTTTCCACCATAAGTCCTAGTAGGTTTCCAATGTAAAAGGAATATGTTTGTGTTTTAAAAGGTGGCCATGGGGAACTTATGAATATGAACCTTGGAGAATCTTGGAGTCTGATCATTGGACAGCAGCATTCAATGTCAGTAGTGGCTTCAAATGAACGATGCCAGTATAAGGGCTATTTTTGTACAAAAAAAACTTTTTTACAAAAAAAAAAACAACCGACTTTCAAAAACAACACTAAAAGGTAAAAAATAACTTTAATTTCGGATATCGGTGTCTTTGGTGCTGTATTTTAGTTTTTTGCCACCGACTTCCGAACCGACCTTTCTAAACAAAAAAAGAATTTTCAAAATCGGTCTATAATTGACGGAGAAATCTCGAAACAAACACACAAAAAATTAAAAACATACAGTCGAATTGAGAACCTCCTCCTTTTTGGAATTCGGTTAAAAACTGCGAATCGGTGCGATGCGAATTGCTGCGATACGATTTCCGTTCCGTTCCACGGTTCGGGTGACCATTCATTGCGTGATGCGAATCAATTCGCAACTTATTGCCATCTTTACATCTTCGCAACGTATTGACCATCTTTACATACCGAGACTCCTCCGTGCCTCGGAAAGCACGTTAAGCCGTTCGTACCGGCTGTCATTCATGGATCTTTGACAGTCGTTACGGGTCGTCAGAAGCCCGAAAGTCTGACAACCAGTCTTACCAAGGGGTATCGTATTACCCAGTTACTGGGTTGTGGAGGTCAGATAGGCAGTCGTTCCATGTAAAATACTAGTATTCAGCTGCATCCGGTTAGACTGGAAGCCGACCCCAACATTGTTGGGAAAAGGCTAGGCAGATTGATTGTGCAATGTGAAATCTATGTAGAAGTTTATGAACAGATAATCAATCGTCGCCGAACACCTCTTGATTGCAATAAACGGCGGAGGTGTGATACCCGCCCAGTGGCGTAACTACAGGGTGGCAAGTCGGCAAAATGCCACGGGCCCCCCGCCGGAAGGGGCCCCGGTCAGAGGAGAATCCCAACTCCCAAAACTTAATATTACACATTTAGTAAAAATCCGATGAATTTGCCACGGGCCTCGAACGGTATAGTTACGCCACTGTACCCGCCTAAAAGCTCAGAACGCGATCTGTATTCACAGATTGATACTTAGGTAGAATATACTCTCAACTTCTCAACTGAATGATGCAATTTCGCTGCAAATTAATTCATAGGTTTGACAAAATACGTACGTTCCTATCTTATAGGTACCTATTGCTGTCCTCCTATAAAGGACCTATAGACAACCTACCTATTGCTGCACCATGAATGAAGAAACTAGTTTATTTGATCGATCACATCTGGTTTAGATACCTATCAAAAGAGATATTTCTCACCAATGAATATTTTATTTTAAATATGAATTGCTTTTCAATGGAAATTATTGAAATTGGTACGTTTCCGTCAATTACGAGTATACCTAGTAGGCGAAGTTAACGATCCGGGATCTGTCAACAATGTTACAAAACTTTGTATGTAGAGTTTAAAGTTAACTCTTGGAGTGATTTGTGATTGAAATTAGAGCTCAACATTTCGCTCTATATTATAGAGATTTCACAACTTTAGTGACACTAGTTTTACTGGGTACGGAACTATCTCTACCCAGTTAAACTAGTGTCACTTATAGAACGATACGATACGAGACGTGTCATAGACACTGTCTAAAACGAATCCTTCACCAGCTACTAGGTCGAACTTTGCCATATTCGACACAGCAGAAAAAAAAACAAAATAAATAACAGTCAATTCATTATTAATTTTATTTTAAAATAAATAACTTAAATCTAAATTGTCAAAAAACAACCATACATCAATTCACAATTAATTTTTTAAAAAATTAACTTTCACAAACTGCTTAAACACAAATAAAATAAGACGTACCCAGACGTACCAACTACCTACTCATGAATAGGTAGGTACTTACTCGTACGTACAGATTGTACGTTCGCGTTTAGAAAAAACCGGTCAAGTGCGAGTCGGACTCGCGCACGAAGGGTTCCGTACCATATTATATGTTTAACAATCGTAAAGATAACTTTTTACTTATTTTATAATGATACTGTGAATTACAAGGTTATTTTTTGCAGTTGCACAAAATCACCCATGTTTAAACAAAATACCTTATGAATCGCCGTTTTCAGTATTGTTGATTAAATACAGTATTCATGGTACTTACATGGTATAAAGAAGTTTCAAATTCCTTATTTGTTGAATTGTTGCTCTAGAGCTCGTACAAAAATTATCTAAAATTTACAACTTTTACGGCCCCCTATTTCTTAATTTTAAAAGATAAAAAAAAATATGTTTTTACTCTACTCAATGAGTTCTAGACGATGACACCCCACATAACACATAATCAGCCTATAATGTTCCCACTGCAGGGACACAGGCCTCCTCTCGGTGAGAGGGAGTGGGCCGTAATCCACCACGCGGGCCCAGTGCGGGTTGGTAGATGTCACATGTCTTCGAATTTTTGGTTCTAGGACATGCCGGTTTCCTCACGATGTTTTCCTTCACCGTTTTGAGAGCAGCGGTGATGAAATAATGACATGACACCCCACATGCTAGATTAAAATTTTTATTTTTTTTTCAAAAAGAAAAATGTTAGTTGTATGGGGACCGACCCCTTAAATTTTTAACTTTGCTTTATTTTTATTATTTGTTGTTATAGCCGTAATAGACAGCGGAGGCTTAGTAAGTTTGTACTGGGCTGTACATGGTTGTCTGATTTCATGGATTTTAATTTTCTGGCGCGGAACCCTAATTATTTTTCTAAAATAAAAATAGCCTAAGTTACTCCTTAAAACATGAGCTATATGCCGTCAAAATCGGTGAAAATTCGTTTGGCAAGTTTCCTAACTTGACTCAAAGTACCATTTTTTTAATCGGACTGCGCTTTAAAATTCCTAAAAATACAAACTTTAACATCCCTAAACCTCATTTGAGGCGTAGTTTTGAAAAACTAATAATGACAAACATTATTACTTACTTATACAAGTATTTGTGCTAAGTTTCAAGTTCATTAACCAAATTAATAAGATTTTTCATATAAACTGTATCTCTGTTTTCACGAACACAGATATACCTAAAGAATTTCAAAAATCGTCTGGTATGTTTCCATAACTTGACTCAAACATTATTTACACCAATTTTAGAGTTAATCAAGCCCTCATTATAATCCTCCGCTATAAAATTAACTTTTCACCCCTTAGGGGTAGATTTTTGGAAAACCCTAATACACGTTAGTCTTAATTTTTGGTCACAAGTATAAAAACTGAGTTTTGAGTTAATCGGACCGCGTGTTAAAGTTCCTCCATACAAACTTTGACACCTCCAATCCGTAGTTTAGGAAAACTAAAAATGATAAACTTTATAATTTACTTAGATGAATATTCGTGCTAAGTTTCAAGTCTATTAACTCAAGGGATAGGATTTTTCATACAAACTTTCATCCCCTGTTTTACCCCTTAGGGATGGAATTTCCAAAAATCCTTACTTAGTGGATGTTCACACTATATAAGGTATCTATGTGCAAAATTTCAAGTCTCTAGGTCCATTGGTTTGGGCTGTGCGTTGGTAAATTAGTCAGTGACTCAGTCAGGACTTTGATTTTTTTATATATATAGATTTACCATGTTATTTTAAGACCACAGACTTCTTATAGGTTTTCCTGTAATCTACAGGTATAGAACTAATTTCTATATTTTTTTCAAAATTTTAGGCTGAGTAGTTTCGGAGATAAGGGGGGGGGGAATGGTCAATTTTCGTCTATTTTATTAAATAACTTTAAAACAATAAATTTTAAAATGATAAAAAAAATATATTTGAGACCCGCATAGTAAGCCCTTTCATTTGATATGTCACTCGGTACAGTTTACAAAACTTTTTTTTTTAATTTTCTGATTTTCCCCCTAAAATTGACTCTCATATTCAAAATTCATATATTTACTTTAGCTGTACGTGTTTGGGTCACAGAAATCCATATGTGTACCAAATTTTAACTTAATCGGTCTATTAGATTCGGAGCAAATTGGCTGTGACAGACGGACAGACGGACAGACAGACAGACAGACAGACAGACAGACACACGAGTGATCCTATAAGGGTTCCGTTTTTTCCTTTTGAGGTACGGAACCCTAAAAACGATATCATCAAAACTTATTACAGCCATCCGATTGTAAGTATTACTGCCATGTGTAAGTATTTAAGTTACTTATAATTCAGTTAACCAAATTCATTAAAATATGCTAATATTTATGCTTACAAAATCATATAATATTTGAAAAATTCTCGGAAAACTTTTACGGACACAGATCCTGTTTTTTAGGAAGAAAGGTCCATCGGTTACGTGGCCTTCAACCGTCTCAAAGCCTGCATACTTTAAACGAACTGTTCAATTCCTCTAATTGTTCTTTACTGAAAAATTTCTGAGTAATTAAAGTTAAATACATGCAAAAATCGACAGGGCACAATTTTATTAGGCAGGCTTGAGTAAATAGCATACAAGTCTGTTAGTACTAGTTTCTACATCATAACATTCAAGTTATACAAATAACAATGTAGATACAATTAAGTATTTTCTAAACACGAACATAGTCAAAGCAAATGTATAGCATCACCCGAACCAAGCAATCTTCCACTGAACATTACTTTTTTCGTCATCTAATTACATACTGAAGTCATTATTTCCTACTCATTAAACCGTGTCATATTTAAGTCAATTAGAAGTATTTCGATTTTAGAGTTGTAGACCGTTCATAATGAGCAGGATCCGCTTTTCTATGTTTTTCAGAAGTTGAAAAAGTATTTTAAAAGTTTATCTGATCTAGAGAGTAATAATTAACAAAACAATCTCTCTGATACCTACGTCTTCGTTTTCAATAAGAATTTAGTGTTCAAATTTCCAAATTTCTCTCAGTACTTTTGGCTACTTTTTGCATTTTTATTCTACGCAGTCTAGTATTTTTTTCTAAAATGCTATCTTATTCCCTAGGATATGACTGCAAACAATCTTTATATCACTCAGTCTCATTGTCCCCGTTGTTGGGTTCCGTAGTGCTCCCGTGTTCTGATGAGGTCTCTGACGAGGTTCCCGTCAGTTCGGAGCTCGATTCTTCAGTAGCCGTAGCGTTGGTTGGTGTCGCAATTTCAGGCACAATCTCGCAACGCTTGCCCGAAATGCCCGGCTGACAGTAACACTTGAAGTGTCCATCGCCGGATTCTAAGGAAACACATCTTCCGCCATTCTCGCATGTATCTGGATTCTTGTCGCAGTAGTTGAGTTCTGTAAATAAGAAACAGTTCTAGTTTTATATTCCGGTAGCTTTGTAGGACTGAATTTGCTTCAGACTTTCACAGATGCTGTTAAATAGTTTCCTAGGGCGTTCTCAAAAGGTGGTCCTCGTCCACCGAGCCATCTTCGGTCTTTTCTGGTTTTCTTGTCATCACGAGGAAACCAATCATCTTTAGCCTAACTAGGAAAAATCTTCTTTTGTCTAAGTAATGAAACAGTTCCGACACTTTCAGATCTTACCTTCATCACAAAGCATGCCTCCCCATCCAGGCTCACACTTGCACTCCCAAGGCTTGTTGCAGGTGCCGTTCACGCAGCCAGGATACCTGTGGCACTCGCCACAGAACTGACCGGTCCAGCCCACCTTGCAGCGGCATTCACCGGGACGACGGCAGTAGCCGCGTTCATTATGGCAACCGGATGCGCAGATCGCTAGAATAAAGATCATCAAGGTCATGTGATTAGCCCTTAAAAATTTCATATGCCGAATAAGAGCCAAGAGGCATTGGAATTTGCTGTAAGTAATTTGAAATATCGTATGCCAAATCATCGAATATCAAAATTGATTGATCACTTTTGATCGAATGTTTACATAGTCGAATAAGTTCGTTTTATCTAATGGTTATTAACTCGAACACTCAAACATCCATTAGTTGGAAAATGGCAAAATCTTCTTTTTTTGTGATTTTAACATAGTAAAGGTACACATAAAGAAATGTTTGTGAGAAGGCCTACAGATACAGATATAGGATTGTATTTTTTTCGTGCCACTTAAGTATTACTCAAAAATATCAAAAAAATAACATCAAAAGACAATACTCACGAGTCTGACACAACAGGCCAGTATACCCCGGAAGACACTTGCACTCCAGCGGTTTGTCACAGTACCCGTGCTGACAGCCGGGCAACTGCTGGCAGGAGCGACAGGTTTGTCCAGCCCAACCCAGCTTGCAGCGACATTCGCCTGGCGTCTCGCAGAAGCCTCTGGTCGCGTGGCAGTCAGAACGGCAAATAGCTGTAGGAACGATAAATGTTATAGAACAACTCGCTAAAGATGAACTATTGAGGAACTAAAAAGCTTTACGTGCCCGACAAATTCATCACAGCCCGATGGGAACTCCCATCGGCAAGAATCACTATGTTGCAAACAAATCCTTCAATATCTATCTATCATAGCCCTGACAATGTTGCAGTCTCAGATCATAAAAGTACATCACTAACGTTCAGGACAGAACAGGCCATCTGATGTGTTTGCGCTTGCTACTCACACATAGTTCTTACATTGTGAATATGTGTGTGGACCCATGTTAAAACCAGTAATAAACCAGCGTTCAATCAAGACACTCGTTTACTTATTTCCGCACCTCCAAGTAAATATATATCATTGGCGACGAGATCGAAATTACCCTCGCAAAGAAAAAAAAAATGGCGAAGACGTTTTTAGGAAACTTAACTACGTTTGATTATAAAACATGTGAGTGGTTAATATTTAAAGGCCGGCTTTCTCAATTTTATAAAGTCAACGATGTGAAGGAGGACAACAGGAGTGCAACATTAATCACACATCTATCAGATGATTCGTATCGCTTGGTGCGTAATTTAGCATATCCAGACGATTTGGAAGCACTTGACTATAAGCAGCTGACAGGATTGCTCGACACTCATTTTAAGCAGAAACAATGCTCATTTTCGGACAAGGCAAAATTTTACGGGGCGAAGAGGAACTCAGGCGAATCATTGGGCGATTGGGCAGCACGATTGCGAGGATTAGCGAGTTATTGTGAATTCGGAGCCGCCCTAGAGACGAATCTTACGGATCGTTTCGTCCTTGGTCTGGGAGCAGGGCCCGAACGTGACAAACTATTTGAGCAGAATGCTTCTACCCTCAGTTTGTCTAGAGCACTGGAGATTGCAGAACGAGCGGAATGTGCTAGAGAAGCCAGGAACGTACTGTCCATAGATAATACACTATATAAAGCAATTACTGTCCACAGATATGACAGTGATCAAGGAGGAAGCGGTGAATAAGCTATCGTACAAGGGCGGCAAGCGGTCGAGCAATGGGAGTGGTAAACGTGGTGGCGGCGGTGGCGCCGGCGGCGCTCGTACGAGCTCGCGAGATGGGCGCGCATCAACGTCGAGTCACGATGGTGACCAACGTCACGAAGACTTCCGTTGTTCGGTGTGTGGTTTAAAAAATCACGATAAGGACAAGTGTCGATACAAAAATTATAAATGCCAAAAATGTGGAAAAGTAGGCCATTTAAAAAAGGTGTGTAGTAAAAATAATAAAAACGGCCGTGTGCGCGTCAATAATATCGGTAGTGATGATAGTGAGGCAGACACGGATGGCAGCTGTGATGAATGTCATAATTTTAATATAAGGTACGTAAACAATAAACCGTTAAATTTGGAAATTAAAGTTGGTGAGGTAACTGTGAATATGGAATTAGATTCCGGGTCGGGTGTTTCTGTTATGTCAAAAAGAATGTACAGTGAATTGTTTGCACATTACAAATTAACTAATTGTAACTTAAAAATGTGTTTATATAATGGGAATAAAATTTCACCGTTAGGGTATTTCCAGGCCACAGTCGAATACAATAATCAAAAGAAACAAATACAATTATTTGTGGTAGATACAAATGCCCCCCCCCCCCCCCCTGCTCGGTCGCGATTTTATGTCCGCATTCCAATTGATTTTGACAAATATTAATAATAATTTAAAAAAACATAAACATTGCAAAGTCAATTGATTGCGTTGAATCAATGTCATCAGGTTCCCAACTCGATCCTAGTCCATCGATTTTATCGGTACCGTTTATAGCACCAGCACTAGTGTCCATTCCGGCCGTTGAGTCAAGTCCAGTAAGCACCGTAGTGAGTGCAGATTCAGAGAAATCAATGGAGGCGGAACAGAGTTCAGAGCCGGTTAGTACGGCTGCAACTAGCGTTGCAGTTGACAGGAATAAGTCTGCATTAACAGATACTGTGAGCCGAGAAAATGCAGGACAATCCTTATTTGAAGCAGCAGATGCCCAGGCTCCTCCAGCCTCGGCTGCTGCGCAGGACTGTGCAGGGATGCAAGCGTCACGTGCACGTTCTCAGCGCTCAAGAAAGAAAGTAGATTATACTGGATTTTACAAATAGATAATTATAATAATAAGTTGTAATAAAATTGTTACTGATACCTTACCTTAAGTTTTATAAAATATTCATAAACTGTTTAATGTTTATTTTGTCAACAGGTTTCGTAATTAGTGTGGAGCCGTCCCTGCAGATGCTCTCGAAGCAGTAGCAGTAGCTGTGGCAGTGGGATGCACTTGTTGCATTAGAACAATCATAGCTCTGATAATGTTGCAGTACATTACTCACGTTCAGAACAGAACAGGCCGTCCCAGCCGTCCTTGCAGATGCACTCGAAGGACTCGTTGCAGTAGCCGTGCTGGCAGTAGAACTATCATAGGTCTGACAATGTTGCAGTACATTACTCACGTTCAGAGCAGAACAAGCCGTCCCAGCCGTCCCTGCAGATGCACTCGAAGGACTCGTTGCAGTAGCCGTGCTGGCAGTAGAACTGTCATAGGTCTGACAATGTTGCAGTATTACTCACGTTCAGAACAGAACAGGCCGTCCCAGCCGTCCCTACAGATGCACTCGAAGGACTCGTTGCAGTAGCCGTGCTGGCAGTAGAACTATCATAGGTCTGACAATGTTGCAGTATTACTCACGTTCAGAACAGAACAGGCCGTCCCAGCCGTCCCTGCAGATGCACTCGAAGGACTCGTTGCAGTAGCCGTGCTGGCAGCCTGGTAATGGGATGCACTTGTTGCAGCGCTCGCCGTAGAAGCCTAGCTTGCAGCGGCACTCGCCGGGGCGCTTGCAGTATCCTGGCAAACGGAACAGTATACATCAATAAACGTGCTCTGTTTAACTACAGGTCTTCAGTCAGACTATTTTTGTCGCAACTTGCAACCTAAAGAGAATTGCTACAATCAGTTTTATTTTTATCTTGCTGTCTTCGAGAAGTACTGCAGTTCTACCAATTTGCTTCAGAGACTCTCTCTAACTTCTTCCCTCATACTCATACCAAAGACCCTTACTCGACGCTTGATCATCATCAGGGTGACAGGGACAACGAGACGCCTCATGTTAACCATGGATTCTGTACATGATTCTGAACGCAGAAAAACATTTAACGCATTTTCAGCCGTTGTTTTTTTTTAATTGCTGTTCCACACATTGACCGCGTAGGGACACTTTCCTACGAAACTGCTGTTGTTTTTTTGATAACCGACGATAAATAGTCTAGTCTAGTTTAGTCTAGAATCATGTGCTGAATTCATGGTCAGTTTGCGCGTCGATGTTTCTGACTCCCTGTATTTAAGAAAAAGTTCACCCAGATAATTTCCCAAATAATCTACGAGTTCCAATAATTAATAAATGTTGTTGACGACAGTAAAATTGAGCTTTCAAGCATTTACTTAGGTAACGCTTTAGTTATGGCAGTAAAACAAAAAGCAAAACTGTTATCGAAATTAATGCTGCACAAAAACTTTCCCCGTAGGTACTTACCTACAGTCATGTCATAGCGGATCGCTAATGAGCTAAATAAATCGGAACGAGCCGTTAGTAACTCTTTGTTAGCACAAAGTGATCAGCGTTTAAACACATTGTGCTAGTTTCAATGAGAGCTTTTGTTAATGTAATGTCAATTGAAGGTGTCAATTGCGGTACAATTTTATGTCCGGAACTGTACTTTGGAATCTACTCTTGTGTTTCGCGTAAAGAGACCAGCTATAGTCACTTTCTACAGTCCCAAAGATGGAATATCATTTGTGAATCTTGTGAATGGTTAATAAAAATCGTGACTGATAAAATTAAGACTAAACGTTTTCTTAGTAAAGCCAGCTAAACTTTCTCCGCGAAAGTTCTAGCTTACTGGATGTTCCTACCTTCTGCTGAATCACTAGCTGTCAATGACCTAGAATAACTTACTGACCTACTGTTATATTGACCTTATATACTGTTATATAAAGCCATGTTACCTTTAACTTAAAAACCTACTATTCGATAAGCTTAGGCTGCTTTTCTACCAGAGATGTGCTATGCAGCTATGCTGCGAGGATGTGAAAGCTAAGCTATGAAACTATGTGACGTAGTAAAATGTTCTATGAAGATACGCCGCCGCGAGGTAGCTGAGAGGAAGATGCGCAGCTCGAGCTATGCGATGAATCGACGGTAGGGAAGGCACGGGGAGCGGCAGCTACACCACTCGCGCATTCATAGCTCCCATCCATAGCACGCATCTACTTAAATAGCACGCATCCATAGCACGCATCCTTCCATATAAGAAACATAGCTCAGTTGAACCCACTTGCAACAGTGCTATGCTATGTGGACCAATGAATAGGTATGATTGGTGGATAACAAACGCATCCATAGTAACGTAGCACATCTCTGGTGGAAAAGCAGCCTAATTCAGTAATTCGCAGTCCATCTCTGGATATAAGCCTCGACAAATAAGTATCACATATTATCATCGATTGCTGTTTAAGTCATCGCCGTGGCTCATCGCTAAATAATAACAGCCGCACGGGTCGATCATCAAGGTTAAGCAACGCTCGCCGTTGTCGGTCTGTGGATGGATGAACATCCGAGACCTCTCCGTGCTTCGGAAGGCATGTTAAGCCGTTGGTCCCGGCTGTCATTTGTAGATCTTTGACAGTCGTTACTAGTCAGAAGCCCGAAAATCTGAAAATCCAGTCTTACCAAGGGGTATCGTGTTACCCAGTAACTGGGTTGTGGAGGTCCGACCGACAGGCAGTCGCTCCATGTAAAATACTGGTATTCAGCTGCATCCGGTTAGACTGGAAGCCGGCCCCAACATAGTTGGGAAAAGGCTAGGCAGATAATGATGCCGATTTATACAGGGTGAAATTGAATAGATGCGACAAAATTTAAGGGGGTGTTCTAGGCATCAATATGAACAACTTTTACTATGGGACCAAACCTGAAATCGCGAAAAAAAAATCAGCTGTTCAGTACATTTTGACGAATTATGCGAACATTAATTTTTTTTTCGCGATTTCAGGTTTGGTCCCATAGTAAAAGTTGTTCATATTGATGCGTAGAACACCCCCTTAAATTTTGTCGCATCTATTCAATTTCACCCTGTATACGTAAGTCAAATGTGTTCTCAGATGCAGGACACATCTAACTTAATTACTTACCCAATTAAAGCAAACTGTCTGGCTGATTAAAACCATGGCTCCTCATTATATGGTTATTTTACGAACTACTTAATCACTTCATTAAATTGTCTCAAGACCTTCATTTTAATAATCGATGTATTCTACAGTCTTAAAGGCTTACCTTGCAAAGGATCACACCCCTTCTTGCAGATAGGCACGTCGCAGAGATCGCCTTGCCATCCCGGCAAGCACTTGGGCTCCCCTTTGTCATCGCAGATGTAATGGCTGTGCTCACTCTGCACCGCCGGCAGTTCACACGCCTGTCGGATACGGTGTACCGTCTTACACACATCGTAAGAAGATAATGTTAGTGAGAAGGTAGTAGTGAACGAGGATTGAAATGTGCGTGGATAGTTGGTTATAAACACAAAACATTCATTAGATATACCGGGTGTAAAAAGACACTTGCCGAAGCCGAAAGCCACATATTCTACCCATTATTTGGATCGTTTTTTTTTCAGTAGACCATACCTGGGAATCCACTGGTTCTGAAGATATTGAAGGTCAAAGTCGCATTTTTTTTTACTTAAACGTATGCATAGTTGACGGCTTTGTGATGTCTTTTTACACCTTGTATAGAGGTTCTTAGGAAAGTAATGCCAGAATTCATAACTAGAGGATGAAAAGGTAGGTAAAACAAAATATCTTGATCACTAGGCATGCTTGTTTTTTCGACGTACGTAGCTTAATCAGCCTAATGTTCCCACTGCTGGGACACAGGCCTATCTCTCGGTGAGAGGGAGTGGTAGTAGATGTCACATGTGTTCTTTTGGTTCTAGGACAAGCCGGTTTCCTCACTATGTTTTCTTTCACCGTTTTGAGAGCAGTGGTGATGAAATAATTTACATCATCATCATCTTCCTGCCCTTATCCCATGTTACTTGGGGTCGGCGCAACACGTTTTCTTCTTCCATTCTCCCCTGTCAACCGTCACGCTATCATTCACTCCCTTCTCTTTCATATCATTCCTCACACAATCCATCCATCTTTTCTTTGGCCTTCCTCTGCCTCTCCATCCATCAACATATATATTCATCACTCTTTTAGTCACATGCGTTTCGTCTCTCCTCATCACATGCCCATACCAACCCAAACGATTTCCTTTTAACTTTTTTGTCACTGGCGCCACTTTCAAACTTCCTCTTATATACTCATTTCTTACATTATCCATTTTCGTCACTCCACACATACATCTCAACATTCTCATCTCCGCTGCATGCAATCTTTTTTCATCCGTCTTCTTCTTGATGAAATAATTTACACAAAAGTAAAAATAATTTAAAGCGCCTGTCTGGGTTCAAACCTACGACATACCTACAGATAGATAAATAGGTAAACCTAAGGCTGTTTGTCTCCCTTTTTGCTATGACATGAAAATAAAGCTACGAAATGTAGAGCATCACTCTTATTTCGATACCTAGACAGTCTTTAATAAAAGTGCAATATGTATTTTTGGTTTGCATAGGTAGGATAGTTACTCTGTGACTGCAATAGAGTGATGTCAGTAACCAGCTAGCCAGATGTTTTGTGCTCACGATACATTTTACCAGTTGACTTGAACTGGTTGGCAAGATAACATGTGCTTTAGAAAGCTTAAATTATACTGACCCAGAGTCAAATCCGGTCTCAAGTCTCAATATAATCTTGCTCAGATTTCGCACACAGGTCTTTTCTAATTTACATATCAAAGTAAAGTGCTACATGCAAGAGGTGTAGAAAGCGATGGGCTCTCCTTCCATCCTAACCACAGGATCGCACGCATCTCGCTGACTCATACAGGAACTTTCTAATATGAGCCGCGAGAAAGCAACAAGAAAGTAGGCCGCGGGAAAACGCCGGTGAAAACATTTTGCTCATCTCTTGTTTATTTAATTTCATATATGTAAAACTTAATATTTCTTCTAAATTCAAGAAATAATGAAAAATAATTTTTCAAGTTTACTTGTAGGTCTGTACTTACTTATTTACTTTGTTTTATGAATCGAGGATAGGTACACGCGTAATGTGCAACACTCGCTTCTAATTTGATAATTAGGCAACTGTCCTACTCGACTAGTGACAGTAATTTTTCCCAGTTAGACAAAAATATCAAAATAGTAATAATTAATAACTTCTTATAATCATTATTACTGTCATTAATGTATAGCATTATTATATATTATATACCTTACTATTATTATAATATTTGTCAAAGTTTTACTTATAATCAATTTAGAAGTCATGCACAAAAAGTCGAACCAAAAACCTCGAAAACCAACCTGTTTCTTCCATTTGGGCAGATGTTTAGCCGGCAGCACGGCTGTGACACAACAAACGACAACTACTAGCACTCTCAACATCCTGGCTCCATGTACTACTGCAGGCGAGATGCAGCTGGCTCAACAGTCGGCACGGTACTGTTATGCCGTGCCATTGAACTTGGCGAGAGGGGCTACTTTCGCCGCCGTCGCTTTTTACGAGGCCATTAAAAGTGAGGTTTAAGAAAGTGGTCCGTGGAGTTGTTTATTTATGTGAGTGAATTTGTTTAGAAAACATCCAGCTAGCATCGGATTAGTTACCCAGAAGCTATAGAAAAATTGTTGAGCTAGGTGCAAGCTGTTATCTGCCATATCTCAAATTCCTAAAGCAAATCTTGCTGGATAACAGTGAGGTGTGTAATGATCAGCCAAGGATCCACCTATTATTGACGTCACCCATTAGCCTAGAACCTGGTGAAAATAATAATATGGCTCAACAATAATGAGGTTGAGGGGAGATCAATGGTAAAGTCAGATACCCTACGGCAGCAAGCATCCAGGCACGGATCCATAGATAATATCTACACTAGGTATACCTACTTGTTTTCACTTTATTTGTTTTCACTCGGTGGGGGGACGCAAATGTTTCTCTCTGGGACGACGAAAGGAGGAATATCTCCAGCCGTGGAAGCCCTTTCGGCACCTGTTTTCTGTAAACTCAACATTGTGCCATTTTCGAGGATATCAACGAATTTTCTATATCTTCCTTATCAACCGTTGCCCCCCTCCCCTTATAGGCGCCTGGCAAGCATAAGTAGATCAAAACCGAATCCGTATTTCCCATTTTAATGCTTGTTTATTTACTAAGCTCTCTCCGTAGCCGCTTCTCTCGTGGCCTTTCCAATCAATAAAATTTCTACATAATTGCATTATGGAAGTCCCGGTTGGCGAGCACTCGAGATGCGTTACTGCTTACTTACCGACCTACCCTTCCGTACGGTAACAGGAAAACTAATTAAAAGTAACGGGACTCCTTTTAAAGAGGGTAAGTGCTGATCGCACACGCGCACTATTCCGAGAAATGTAAGAGGAAAAACGTTGTGTATCTTTGCGCTTTTATACATGCGTATGAGCAGAAACGCGAGTATAGAGTTGATCGTCTATGGAGGAATAGACAGATGAGTCGAGTGGATTGATGAGCTTGAAATAATATGATAAATCAATCTGCCTAGCCTTTTCCCAACTATGTTGGGGTCGGCTTCCAGTCTAACCGGATGCGGCTGAATACCAGTATTTTACATGGAGCGACTGATCTGACCTCCAATAAAATAATAAAGTAAATAATAAGATATTAACCCAAATATGTAGCTATAATCTCGATTAGCGCAAAGAATTTAGTTAAAAAGTCGAGTGTGTACCTATCTACTACTATCGAGGGTTTCGGGATTCGGTCGTGGTCCACCTGCTTAGTTCAGCTAGGTGGACCACGGGCACTTTTTCTTGCCGGTGGATCACTTCAGTCCACATAGGTGGACCACGGGCACTTTTTCTTGCCGGTGGATCACTTCAGTCCACATAGGTGGACCACGGGCACTTTTTCTTGCCGGTAGTCCACCTAGGTGGACTGAGGTGATCCGTTTTCTTCAGGCAGTAATAATGATAAAATGATACCGTTTTTCAAATACCTGGATGGATTTTGAATGACAAAACAATTTGATTCTGTATTATCTGTGTTTGGTGAAAGACACCGCACACATTATGTTACGGAATCTTTCCATTCAAAACTGAATAAAAAAGTAAAGAAAACCCTTACCACCATTCTACGCCCTCTAACTGAACTGGAGAGTCTTGAAGCCAGACCTTCCAATAAAAGGAAAACCAAATATATTGACAATATAACTAATAGAAATATAATTTCTAAAAAAATCTGTAGGACTAGTTAGTTAGCTTTGGAAAAGTTACGTTGATTGTCTCAATGATAAATCATTATTATATTAATTAAAGTTTTTTTCCGTATTTTGTTTTTTCGATTTTCATTTGTTCTTTTGGCATTCATTTTTCAATTGTAGTGAAATGATGATCAGGATCAGGAAGAGGATTTTATTTCCGTGGAATTAATTTGAGGTGGACCATGGCCAATAGACATTTTTTATTTACATATTCCTCATTATTTAGGTGATCCTCCGGCAAGAAAAAGTGCCCGTGGTCCATCCAGGTGAACCAACGACCATATAGCCCAGACTATATGGGCTATATAGGCTATATGGTCGTTGAGGTGAACTAAGCAGGTGGACCACGACCGAATCCCGGAGGGTTTATCTGACGATCTCAAAAATTGGAATTGTCAAATCAATAGCCGAGTTTAAACTCCGTTTAACAATTCTTCAGAAACCAGGCAATTAGTGGCCCAGGTGTGGGTTCGATCCAACTGGTACCAAATTATGTATGGCTTAACGATAGTACAGTCGAGTTCATTAATATATTGGCCCTTTCAGGCTTCAAAAATATATTATGATCGTCAAAAGTTCATAATATTGTGACAACTATATGCATCGTTAAATTGTGGTCAAGATTTAGATTAATTAATATGTCTGCTTTTGCTTTTGTTACTGAGAAGAAGCAGTCACATAAAATCTTGACACAATTTAATGATAAGCTTCATTAAATTGTGGTCAAGATTTTATCCCAGTATTACGAGCTTTTTTCTGGTTCATATATTTTTGAAGCCTGAAAGGGCCAATATATTAATGGACACGACTGTACCTACCCAGGTATAAAGTTGTTCCAATCTGGGTGTGGGGATTATGTCTGGAAGATGGGAAGCAGTTCTCCTGATAGTACGTAAATGTACTGCACTGATAGTGCAACACTGCTCGTCTTTGATCTGTGACCTGTGGCTTGGGACTATGTAAAATGTATTACTTTTTATACTGATAATCTATGGTAAAATGGGATAAAATAAAGTTTTGGATGAAATAAAAATTCAGAATACCTTCACAATGTTACCATTTATTTATATTATTTTTCCTTTCTATATACACTATAATATTATAAAGCTATATACACACATTTTAGGTCCATGTTACTTTATCATACATCTTACAGAAGCTCCGACGGATACAAAGTTAAAAAATACACCAGATATCACCGTTCTAGTAAAATCTATTATTACTTACTATGGAAAAATAAATATTATGGAATAACATGAAAATATGTTGAAGTGCTTTTATATATGTATCAGCTATAATTCGTACAAATGGAAATATTAAAACTTGGAAGTATACCTGTGGTCATGCACTCTACGCTGTAAAAGATTAAAACATTTTGTTTGATTCTAATAAACTAACACACGAAAACATTACCGAAAAATAATTTAGAATTGCACTATTCGAGAATATTTTTCATTTCATAATTTTTTTTTTACTTTACCTATATTTTTTTTTATATTTGTAATATATTTTCTATATATGACCGATTATTAACATATATAAGGCATGTACGTATAATAGCACTCGGATACACATTTTGGGTAATTACGTAACACATAATACATAAATGCTTTACAGACATAATTGCATACACGGCTACATAATTATGTAGAGAGTAATAATTTAACAATATTAACAAAGGTACATTTATACACATAAACAACAAAGAATTTAACTTACATGAGCAAATCTTTTTTTCAATAAAAAGTTATATAATTCATTGAATTTTAAAAAATAGAATGGCCAAACTATAAATAAATAAAAGACAACTAAATTCTTTGCATAAATTAACTAAAATTCGATAATTTGCCTACAAGTCAGGTCATGGAGTTTCATCATGGGCCATGTTTTATTTCAGATCTTATTTTAGAATCCATGAGAAAAAAAAACATACAAGATTTATATAAAGTATAGTTCAGTTTTCACCTAATTAAAAATGTTTGTATTATTGTACCTATGTTTTTACAAATTTTGCTGTCATAAAATACGTGAGGTAAGTACCTAATCACGGAGACTTGCAAATATATTTTACTACTGCAATTATTTTAAACTGACGTCACAAGTTTCTTTTTGGCGCTGCTAGTGGATCCAACCAGTGATTGTACAAATAAAGAAATGCGGAAACTGGCTACACAACTTGCTCTTTATAACAGTATAACAATGATACAGTAGTTTATCTTCATAGAAAACGCCAAAAACGACGCGCTTCGAAATCTCAGTCAGTTTCAGTTACGCAAAAGCTCGAGCACGGGGCAGTTACGCACGGACGGACGCGTATTTATCTACCGAGCGGCCGTAGGTAATTAATTCAAGGACACTGTTCAGATAAATTACTGTAGTTTTATTATTCTGTGACTTTATCCAATTATTATATTGGACCAAACAGTTGGAACCAAGTATGTATGTGGATTAACAAAGCAGATTCGTACCAACCGAGCCAACTTTGGAGCCAATATTGCTGTGACTCGGCTTGTGTAGAACCGTTTAAGGCGGACTGACTTAAAGTTATACATAAACTTAATATTATATGGAGCTGAAAACACAACAGCGCCAATGAAACACAAATGCTACATATAAACGAACACATTTACAAACAGTATAACACACAGACATGTTATCAACACGTATAGGCCGCGTTAGAAACGTGAAATTGTATCAGTACTAATATTCTTAGTTGAACTATGGTTAGTTTTACAGTGCCACCAACTTTTCTGAGCCCATGGAGGAATCGCTGCAAGTGCGAGAAAGAAAAGCCATCAGTGAAACTGTGCATAAGAGAGATGGAGCTATATAAAACGAATAACACCATCCCTTTTTGCAACGAAACAGTGTTTGATTTTGAAACACAAGGTAAAGTACGACAACGTTCAAAGGTTCCATCGTTTATCTTCGGAAAAACCGAAATATAGTGAATAAGATGTGACCAATAGAAATTGATTTATATTCCCACCTAAAATATTATAGATTGACGCACTAATTCCGTCACTCCCTTGGACCAGTCACATTTAATTCGGCAAAGTTCGGTTTATCCGAAGATAAACGATGGAACCTCGTCTTACTGTAGATTGCTCTAAGAGATCTCTTGTGGAAGTTTTACCGTAGGTAGCAACTCGAGTTCCAATGTTGCAGAAAAATTAGTGAAACTGCAGTTTAAATCGAAATTAGAATGTATAAATGTGCAATGAAAGGAATCATTATTGCGAATGTTTCAATCTCGCTCGCACATATGAGAGACGAATCTCCAAATTCTTTCAAACTAATTTGTGACTGTTACTTTTGACCCCCTTCTCCCTAATGATAATAAAATTATCCTCAAGAGTTTAAACTGTTATTCATGTTTAGTTCATAAAATACTAAGGAACAAGTTAGAATGGAATGTATTTACTAACGGTTAGAATAATTTTGTTAGTTAAAATTGCGCTTCTGCTTACTGGCTCTTTTTGTATACTTGCACCATTAAATGTAAAAAAAGAAAAGTAAAAATTATTCAGTGTCGGTATTTCAAGTAAAGATGAACATTTTATAGAAAAACTAAATGCGTTGCGAAAACTTATAAAACGAAAAAACTTTTTCAATCTTTTTTTTTTTTGCAAAAAAATTCTCAGATAGAAAAATGCGTTTGGAATAACATTAAAAACGATACATTATCCAGGTAAACTAGCCGTATATTCGCAACGAACGCGATATTCACTATTCAGAAATAAATGTATGTATATAGACGCCAGCGCCAATGTTTATGATAAATTGTGAGATTAAAATCTAACATTAAGGGCTGTGTTCACCAACATTCAAACCGCCGGTTAGGTATTTAAACAGTTGGTTTATGTCAAACTTCCTAAGGAAAGAACTGATTAAATCCTGTGTTCACCGACATTAAAACCACCAGTCCGGTAACTGGCGGTTTGAGTGTTGGTGAAGACAGCCCTAAATATCTAAACAGCCGTTTTACAAGTCAGTGAACTCCGCCCTAAAAGGAAGTCAAAACGTGAATTAATACTTTATGAGGCAACTATCTTAAGCCCCGGTTTTTGAGAGTCTGATTGGTATCTCGCCTATCAAATCTCTCTCTCAAATATGAGATTTCATAGCAGATTATTTGTTTCTTATTGCTGGGGGGACCCTAAAACGGCCACATTAAGCAATTCCTCTAAAAGCGATTAATTTCTTGAATTACCAGCAATTTATTATGATTGTGATAAAATCAATTCATAATATGTGGATCATTTTACGAATCTCCATACCAAACTGTCAAACAGATGAATTGCGTGCTATGAATTGTACGCAGATAAATGATGAATTGTCAGTTTGTGACCGTTTTACGATTTCAAATATGATTCATAAATAACTATTATACTATTATGATTCTGTCAAAGTGGCCGTTTTAGCCCCCCAGTACTTTCGCGTACTGGAATTTTGAGTACTTATTACCTATGTTTTTTTTTTTGTTAATGGCAGACGTTATTGTGACATTTGATGATTTTTCTTTTAAAGATAAATATTAAGATCTTATTCCGAATTAAACTGGTAATTTATAAGCCCGTTTTGAAAACTTCAAGTATGTAAGTAGATCATTTTGCAAACGTGAACATTATATCCTAAACTATGATTTATACATCACATTATCAGAAATTCAACAGAAATTCAATTAGAAGTATTTCACGCTCACATATTATTTATTGACAGCCATTAACAATTAACAAGCCCGTAAAAGACGCTTACGAAAACTTTAACGATCGTACACGACATAAATATTATTACTATACGCAAAAGAGATTGGTATACAGGCTAGAGCAAGACAGAGAAAACATATACAGCCAGTTGAGTGATGGTGGCAACAATTTGAGATAAAACACTTCTTGAGATTTTGATTTCAATTAAGTGGTATTATTATGATAAACAGGCCGTGGTCGCCTCAAAACATATCTTTATATAAATATAAATGTGTGTATGTATATTCCCTATGGACTCCAAAACGGCTGAAGCAATTTTGATGAAATTTTCAGGCAATCTTCAGATTAGCCCAGCGGGTGATCCTGTGAAGTTTGGTAGCGATCGGGCTGCCCGTGCGTAGCCGGGGCGGGTCGCTAGTTTATCATAAGATTAAAAGACCATTTCAACCACCAATCTACATGGTCTTCACATGATCTGACCAATATTATGTCTGGACTTTAAAAGAAACTGTGACCTCTGAGTTTGTCAAACGCCGACCTCATCTAGTTTTTAAAAATATGATTGACGTGTTTCTACAAACCTACTTACAGAAATAAATCATTTATTAAAATATGACACAATCTCGTTGATCGATCGTGGTCTAGTTGCACCCTTAGAACAAACTTATTAATATGAGCAAGTTTCCTTATATATTTGATATCATATCAATGCCTATCAATTTTAACTGTCTGCGTAGTATTCGGACGTTGATAAATCCCACCTGCATACATATCTCTTTTGCCGACTGTACCGCCACTGACGACAAACGATCAGTAGAACAAAACTCCTTGATTTATTTAAAAACAAATGATTTGTAACGCTTTTCACGCGTTAATTAGTCCATAATGATGTAAACTTTTTAGAAGGGCAGTCCTTATAACTCCTTCTGTCGTGTGTCGGAGTACATCGGCACTTGTTTGTACTCCGGGAATGGGTAGAGGACCAGGTGGTCCGCAGTCTTATACCAGGGTATTAGCCCGTTCTGGAACAAATTGTGAAATTAAACTTTCGCGATTTGTACACATTATAAAACAACATCGAGAACGGGTCTTATCGCGATATTCCTTTTTTAGTAGTAGTCCTCCTGTGACCACGATCGCCGCAAGCCGGTCGAAACGTCGTCGGGAAACAAGTAGGTACCTGTTTACCTCGTAAAAAAGAATATCGTGATAAGACCCTTTCTCGTTTACAAGTATTTAAGTAGTATTTCCAGAATTTGGATAACTTCTTGGCGGGAAAAAAATTCAATACCCGAGAGGCAGTACAAAATGCCTTTGAAGAATTTGTTGCCTCCCGACCAGCTGATTTCTTTAAGAAGGGCATCAATAAACTGCCACTGCGTTGGCAAAGATGCATTGATTGCATGGGTGATTACTTCGATTAATACAAATAAAAAATACATGAAAAAAATTCGTTTAAATTTTTTCATACAAAACGGCAATTTCATAGGTAAAGACCTATTATATATTCTATATATTGAGCGATTGACTGCTGCGCAGCATGTCGCGGGTTCGATTCCCGCACGGAACAAATATTTGTAAGATCTACAAGTATTTGTTCCGAGTCTGGGTGTTTTTCTATCTAAGTATAATATGTATGTATTTACAAAAAAAAAATGTATATAAGTAGTTTATCAGCCATCTCGTTACCATAACACAAGCATTAGGTTGCTTAGCTTGGGACTAGATAGCGTTGTGTGAAATGTCCAAGGATATTATTATAAATGGTGAAATGTTAGTTGAGGGAAACAATTTTTAAACGCATATCATGGTCATACAGTTAGCGTTGCTTACTTCTATGATGGATATTACGGGAGAAGCATAAACAAAACTTCTACAGGTATATGGCAAAATTGCACTGGTCAATATTATTTTGTGAGTGACATAAACCTTAGCAATAAAGAAAGCTGTATCGATGGTAACAAGTGACTGTAGACTTAAAAAAACCGGCCAAGTGCGAGTCAGATTCGAACTAGAAGGGTTCCGTACCACCATACAATATTTAACTCTATTTAAACTGAGGTTTTTTTTATAAATATGTAGTGCCCTTTAATTTTGAACTTTATTTTATTTTATTATTTGTTGTTATAGCGGCAATTGAAATACATAATCTGTGAAAATTTCAACTGTCTACCTATTAGGGTTCATGAGTTACAGCCCGCTAATAGACAGACGGACGGACAGCGGAGGCTTAGTAATAACGTTCCATTTGGCACCCTCCGGGCCGTACCCGAGGGGTGCCAAGCGGAATCCTATTACTACCCTTAAATAAGAGATATATAACTCTTATTAGGGTTATAATAAGAGTTATATATCTCTTATTTAAGTTGGCAGTTAAAATAACACAGATTTTTTATATACCCTACTTGAATACCGCTAACTTATTATAAACAGGCTAAAACATTAAAATAACTAACTATAACATATTTCATCGCTTTTTTATTTAACATTTAACTCACCATGTTTGTTCTCTTATTGGTTCCCCGACCGTAACCGTTCCAGTGGTTACCCGCGATACCGATTAAATCGCCAACCTGCAAAAAATTTAACTTATTAACTTCATATTATCAACGTAATATTCTTGTCTTTCACGTGATACCCTTGATGATCAAAGATTGCAACAGCATAGTCAAGGAGATCAGCGTTTTTTTCTTCATCGATTTTTCGGGCGTTTTATTAAAAAAAAAAACTAGCAGAAACTTAGGCTTTACTGAGAAACTAAGACATTTTTATAGGACTAGCTTTTGCCCGCGGCTTCGCCCGCGTGGATGTCGGAAATTATCCCACGGGAACCTACTACCGGGATAAAAAGTATCTTATGTGTTAATCTAGTTTATAAACTATCTGTGTGCCAATTTTCATCCAAATCCGTTCAGCCGTTTTTGCGTGATTGAGTAACTAACATTTAAACATACGCATTACATTACATTACACACATTACACGCATTACATTTAAGACCGCCCATTGTGAAATGTTGAAATTTTACATAGGGTGACCTATGTAAAATTTCAACATTTATATCTGTAATTTTTATGGTGTGCATAATAAAGAGTATTCTATCTATCTAAACATACAAACTTTCACATAATAATATTAGTAGGATTATAGGATCATGAGGTAACCTTAGGTATCTAAAAGTGGCTAAACTTTTACTTTTCACTTGTATTATTAAGTCACTGAAAAAAAAACTGAAACGTTCTGGCTCTTTGTAAAATAATGTGCCAATAGGTTCGCAACCCCAGGACTTCACATATATATATATATCTACCTAGCCTTTTCCCAACTATGTTGGGGTCGGCTTCCAGTCTAACCGGATGCAGCTGAATACCAGTATTTTACATGGAGCGACTGCCTATCTGACCTCCACAACCCAATTACTGGGTAATACGATACCCCTTGGTAAGACTGGTTGTCAGACTTTCGGGCTTTTTGGAGAATTCTCTCTGTTTCTCTTGCCTCTAGACTACCTAATCTACCTATACTCTTTCCAATCAATTATTTTACTTTTTATTGACAGGCAACCACAGACAAAAAAATTAAATACTTCATGGACGCTGTTATTTCTTTAATCATTTTCTTTATAATAAAATATCAATGTGTTAAATCGATTAAAACTTCTTCATAAATAAAGTCGATTGTTATAAGAAATCAAATCAGTAACGCATTAGGACATCACTAATTGATTAGTACTCAAGCTGTTATAAGTTAGAGGTTGAAAAGATTAGATTATTATGCGCACACCTCTGCAAAACAAGCCCGATGTTATGTTAACCTGGATACAGACTTACGAAATGTAACACCCACAGTTTGGACGCCTTGCGCGCACGAAACGTGCACACTACGCGCACAAATAGAGCATTTCAACTCGTGCGCGCCGCGATCCAGCATTTGTCGGTATTTTCGCCGAATACAAAGGGGCGCGCAGTGTGCACGGAGCGACAGTGCAGACAGGTTGTGTGTGTCTGTACTGCGAAACGCGCGCGAACATTGGAGGAAGTTCTCTTCGCGTGTTCTTGGCAGACTCAGCTATGTTCGCCGCGCGCATGCCAGAAACAGATGCGAGTAGGTCCATGCTCGGTTCGTGCGCGCGCTGCGTCCACACTTATGAAATGCTCCTTTCATGTTACGTTGCATGTTACGTTACAGCAGTCTGTAGCCGGCTTTATGTTGTTACAAACTTGTGTACCTGGAACGGTATATCCTGATAGGCGCCATCATTGGGCATGACGGCGACGCGGTCGTGTGAGTTCTGTCCGCCGAAGTAGTAGATGTCGTCCAGTGAGAAGAAACTGTTGGACGCGTCCACGCGGTTTGTTTGCATCATCTCGTATGCTACGCGACCCACCTGCGGGATTCAGACAAAAGTTGAAATTAGGGGAATAAAGTTGTACCTATCCTATTTTAAAACATGAAGAAACTTTGAGAAATAGTGATTTTGAACTTGGACTGGACAAATTATTACACTTTGAACACAACCCAATTGATCTTTTTTTTGTAGTTTTTAAATTTTCTTACGCGCCTATTCAATCGCTACAATATAATATCTCAATCAATCAATCCGGCACGATTTATGTTTCATTATGGCATCCCATCACTATCGATCGATATCGACCGATATCGCATTACTACACTATAATTACCATGGCCATGCCTGATAGACGTCAATCGGCCAAGTGGAGAAGCAACTTAAGGTGGACCCGCAGCCCGGGAAATTTAAATTTTCTTGCAATTTGCAGGTCAATGTCAGGTTGTATCTTGATCAAAATACAGGGCTATTTTTAAATGACTAGCTAAATTTTCACAGGGTGTTCTACCCATGAATATGAACAACTTTCACTATGGGACCAACTTTGAAATCACGAAAAAAAAACCAGCGGTTTCCTACAAAAGTTCAATACCTACTCGATCAAAATGTATGAAACAGCTGATATTTTTTTCGTGATTTCAATGTTGGTGCCATAGTGAAAGTTGTTCATATTCATGGGTAGAACACCCTGTGAAAATTTAGCTAGTCATTTAAAAATAGCCCTGTATGATTCGCGACAATGACAAATATGTATTTACATAATTAAAGAATCATCAACGCATCTCTCTAAGTTAGATTTGCCGTGGCATAAAACGCAAGAAAATTTAAATCTCGCGGGCTACCTTAGCGAATCCCCCTTATGGCATCCCACTGGTGCATCGTCTTTTTAAGGCGCACCTGACTACTGAAGGTGCAGACGAGGTAGTCACACATGGCCAGCATGTGTAGATCCACAAGTAGGCCGGTGAGAGACAGCGGCGTGTAGCGCCGGTGTGTGGCCGCGGTCTTAGCGATCGAGGGGTCGCCTAGGAATGTGTACTCCGGGTATTTTTTGCGAGCATCTTCTAGTACCTGTAAGATAAAGTTGTTAGGTTTAAAACTTAGCTGTGATCGTGATCCGATGGCGAACTAAAGACATCGACATAGCCCACAGAATAAGCAAAATGAAGTGAAGTGGTGTGGCGGCATCTACAACGTCACATGCGAACTACGCATCAAAGAACTGACGTCACACAAATCCTGCATCACGCAAGCAGAGTTTACCGCGCGAATGGCATTTATACAACATCCCGACATCAACCGTCGGGCCAAGTCAAGTTGCCCACCAAACACAACACCCGTCTGGTCGGAGGATCCTCTATTTTTCTATGGAGGATGAGTGAACTTTACACCCTGTTCCTCGTGCCTCAATACTGGTGATGCCTCTATAGTAGCAACGGGCCGGCCATGGTAGCCGTAACTTAAGGTAGGACGACCTCGGGTTAGGCGGAGCGACGATCTTAGCAGGGTGCCTAATGCGAGCAGCAGAGGATTGAGCTAATTGGCGTGCGATTAAGAGGCCTATACAGCTGATAGGACTTTCAAGCGACCACATCATATCAATTTGTCTGGGCAAACGAAAGTTGCTTGTAAAGTTTCACAGAGCTGTGTGTGGGAGTGGTGTGTGGGTGTGACGGAGTGTAAGTTTACAAAGGGGTGAGTTTGTAAGGGGTGAGTTTTTTATTGAGTGCGTTTATATGGGTGGTGGGTGTGAATGGGTTCGTATAGCGGGTGTGGGTGTGTACTCACGTTAGCATCGTCAGTAGCTAGGTACACCCTCCGCACGTCGACTGTGCGCGTCAGCTCCAGCTGGTCGTAGTAGTCCTTCACGTGCGCCATGTACTCGTGGATGTGGTGGAATGCTGCCTCTGTGCCAACCTTATCTGTTCTTCTTATGTGGACACTGGAATAGAAAAATAGAAGATAGAGGACAAAGTAAAACGAAAAATGTACACACGGCCTGATCTGCATTGTATAGAATTTCCGTACTGTGAAAGGTCATTTTATACTGCAAATGTATTGGTTGATATATCTGCTACATAATATGTGTACAGCTAAAATGTACAAGTTTATTATGTACAGTCAACAAAAGATTTTTTAGTAACGAGGCAATTATAAATAAATTCTTATAAACACGCAACAAAACTGACCACTCCATGGTAAATTATCATGTAACGTAGCGCCGCACTGGCGACATTAATTAAAGACACGGGTAGGGCTAGTGACCAGTAATCATAAAAATTATAATAAAATAAAATAATTAATACTTATATTGAAAAAAAAATTGTTTAAAATCAAACTAAATAATAACTAACTCTATGCAAAGGACTCATTCATTATTGTTCTATGTCAGCTGCTAAAACGGCCGTTGACCAACACGTTTTTTTTTTTGTTCATCGTTTGTCTATTGTTCTGACCCAGGTGCCTAGCTGTGAGTAGCTTCATGAATGAATTTTTTGCTAAACCCCAGAAAAAACTTCAGTGGCGTGACTTTTTTTTTTCTCGTTCGTTTTAATTTTATCTCTGCACTACAACCGCTTTAACTAAGATGATATTTTAGAAAATTGTAACGAAATCAATAAATAATAACGTTTAATTTTTTTAAATACTGTGAGTGCAAAGGAAGATTTTGAAAATAAATTGGTTGAAATTGTGATCATGGATAAAAGAAACGGTTGGATCTTGAATAACAGGAAATTTTCATATAGGAACTCTGCAAAATATTTAAAATAGCTACTATTGAAGCTCCATAACAATTATATTAAAGCATACATGTACATTGAAAAACGCGTTTGGCTTGCAACTCGATAAATGATGTAAACACTAAATAGTCATTATTTCAATTCGTTTTTGACCACGACTATGCAAATTTTAAAATAATAGCATATTTTTTACAACGAAGTAATGACAAAAAAATATGAAAAATATACAATAAATCAGCAAAATTAAAACCATTATCACGTTTAGTAACTGCACATTAACCGTTTCATAAACTTTTAACAATACGAGCTATGATCGTAAAACTAGTTATGCACTTTAGGAAACAAAACGATGCTAAAGTAATTAATTTTATGGAACATTAAAATTAAATTTATCGCAGCTGTAAAATCGTTTCAATCAATGCGGTTACGGTTAAACACACGTCATATACTTTTTTTTTTGTGGTTGGGAAATCATCAAAAATGCCTTCTTCAGGGCCACGGTATCTCTTTCGAACAACCCGCGACCCCGGCGGCACGTCATATATACTTGAACTATGAAAATCACCCTTACTGTTAGGGTCGAAAGACGAAACGCGCAACGGGGGGACGAAAGGCGCTATCAATGTGAAGTTACTACCATAAGGCACCGCTTGCCGCAGTACAAAACACAGAAATATTTATTAATATTTATATCTATAAAAACATGCTATTTTTTATTTCTCCGTTCATGAATAAAAAAATTAGAAACAGAAAAACAATATGAAGAAATAAAATTGCAATAAAGTTGTTATTTATTAAGTATTTTCCGTGTAAAAAATATGCTACAATTAATTTTAATGGGGGCCATTTAAATTGTTTCCCCAAAAATGATATTTAAATACAAGAAGTTGCATTGACTTTTGTTTTTGCATTAGTCAACAAGTTAAAAGTTAAATTTAAAAAACACCCGACACAAAACTCGTTATAACATTACTTCAGAATATTTTATAAGTATAATATTTTTCAGAAATTAATATATATGAACCTATTATTGTTTTATTTCTGTAAAACACTCTTTGGTTATATTACTTCACCATAGATGGCGTTTAATTTAGAAAAGTAAAGGAATGACTTAGATTTTTGATGTTATCTAGAGTTTATGAGAAGTAAACAATTTTTTCTTAGGTTTCCCTCTAATGATAATTGTAGCCGCGCTATTGTTACGAGCTAAGTCTGGATTTGTACCCGGTTGATGGCAATAGACTCGCCCATATTACTTGGGATGGGACTTAAAATAAAACTGGCGAAATGTAGGTGTATTACAAGCACACCTCTGCCTAACCCTCCGGGGAAAAAGGGCTTGATATTATGTTATATTCTTGTGTTAATCATAAGTCTTAGCCGAAGTTCGCACGGACTTGTCGCGCATTTCATTTTCAACGCTCTGCTTAGCGCCGAGAGTTGAAAATCCAACAGTGTGTTTTTTCGACGCGCTAGAATGCACTCTGTTGTTGTTAGGTTCGATTCTCGAAGCTCGGCTCAACACCGAGAGTTGAAAATCCAGTCTGCGATAAAATCCCGCCGCGATATTTTACGTTCGTGCGAACGTCGGCTTAGTAGGTATATATCTTACCCAACAATAGGCGTCTTGAAGTTCATCTTAGCGATGGTCTCGTTGATCGCTTTCTGCATCGCTTGCCGAGGTTTCAGCACGTACTTGAGCATCTGACCGATCCACCACGAGGACGGGTCTCCGTTAAACCGAGTTATTCTGTAATGAAATAATTTATTAAGACTTGTATTTAGAATTTTTCCTAAGGTGTTATTTGTGTGAGAGAAAATTTGTCCTACTCCCTACTAATATTATAAATTAGCTTTTGCCCGCGATTTCGCCCGCATGGAAGTCGGAAATTATCCCACGGGAACGTACTACGGGGATAAAAAGTATCCTATGTCCGAACCCAGGTCATGGTCCACCCACGTGCCAAATATCATCCAAATCCGTTTAGCCGTTTTAGCGTGAAAGGATGGAGAAGAAAACCAGTTTTGACTTACCTATGAGCCAAGTCTTTGGGAATGGCGAGCGGCAAAAACTTCGGCTTCTGAGATATCGAGTCTATGAACGTTAGAGACAACACCTTGGCATCATACGTTACTGAAAGAAATACACAAGAGTATTAAAAAGATAATTATTTTATTCGAATTTGATTGACAGTCGAGGAATGAAAAGGTACTAACTAGCACAGTGCGTGATATTTTTATTTATACGAACAACTTTTTCTAAAATTAAGAACAAAACCTCTTCCTCCTTCTATTTAAATATTCATTTTCATTCCGCGAGAGTACGTAGAACATTTAAATATTTATCATTAAGTATATATATTTTTCAGCTTTCTGGAAGAATACCAACAAGATGAACCCCAAGCCGAGTGTTCCTGTGAGCGTCGGTGGCATCAGTGATCCTAAGGGTATTGCCAATAATTTTAGAGATCACTTTATGGTAAGATCTCCCCTTGGGCCTGCGATGACCGATACAGGCAGCGCTGGGGCTGACGTGCCCGGGAGGAATACTCGCTTTTCAGCTAAAGAAGTTGCCGCGGCAATTCGAAGGATGAAGGGGGGTAAGTCTCCAGGGTACGACGGCCTCAGCATCGAGCATTTCAGGTATGCAGGTGTACATCTGCCGCGTGTACTGGCGATGTTCTTTACGCTGTGTATCGGGCACTCATACTTGCCGCAGTCACTGATGAAAACATTGGTTGTACCCATTCTTAAGAACAGGACGGGGGATGTATCGGATAGGTCAAATTATCGACCCATCTCACTTGCTACTACAACAGCTAAGATACTTGACAGTTTGCTTAATGAGAGTCTCAGTGGGTACTTACATTTACATGACGCACAATTCGGTTTCAGGGCGGGGCTATCCACTGAGAGTGCGATCTTATCCCTTAAGCATACTGTCAGGTATTACACGGAGAGAAAGACACCGATATATGCTTGTTTCCTCGATGTGTCAAAAGCTTTTGACACAGTGGCCTATGACATACTGTGGCGGAAGCTGGAGGAAACGGGTATGCCATATAGCGGGATTCTTAAATTCTGGTATAAAAACCAGACTAACCAGGTGAGATGGGTGGATACACTATCTGACGAATATAGGTTGGAATGCGGGGTGAGGCAGGGGGGCCTCACGTCGACCGGCCTCTTTAGCCTATATGTGAACCAGTTGATCGAGGAGCTCAGCAGGACACATGTCGGATGCTACATTGACGGAACTTGTGTGAACAACATAAGCTATGCTGATGATATGGTTCTGCTGGCCCCCTCGGTCAACGCCCTGAGGACATTGGTTCAAGTATGTGAACGCTACGCATCCGAGCATGGTCTCAGGTACAACACAGGGAAAAGTGAGGTACTGATTTTTAGTGCCGGTAAACAGAGACCTAGTGTGGTGCCTCCGATCATGGTCGATGGGGCGGCCCTGAAAATTGTGCGGAGCTTTAAATATTTGGGTCATCTGGTCACGGAGGACTTAAAGGATGACCCAGATATAGAGAGAGAACGTAGGGCGTTGGCGGTAAGGAGCAATATGCTGGCCCGTAGGTTCGCTCGATGTACTAATGAAGTTAAAATAACACTTTTTAGGGCATATTGCCAATCTTTTTACTCGAGCGGCCTGTGGGTTCGGTATACGCAGCGAGCCTACAACGTCCTACGGATTCAGTATAATAATGCTTTCAGAATGCTGTTGGGGTTGCCGCGACATTGTAGTGCGTCACAAATGTTCGCTAATGCGCGCGTGGACGGTTTTCACGCTATAATGCGTAAGAAAGTGGCGTCATTATTTCAAAGAATGCGCGGTAGCACCAACAGCATTTTGCAAATGATTGCATCCCGCCACGACTGTCCCATTCAGGCTCACTGGGTGGCAATAGTTACGGGAAGATTGTGACTGTATTTCGTACCTACTAACATAGATCTTAAGAAAATTGTTACTAACACTTACTTATATGGATTATGTCCGAAATAAATAGAAATAAATAAAAAATAACACATGTTTAAATATTGTTAACATTAGCATACAGTAACCTTAACACGAACATATGGATACACTACTTTAGAATAACGTGTTTATCGCTAGATATTCTCAATACACATAAGTAATTGATAAGACTTGGTTTCGTGTAGTTTTTAGGGCCGTAGTCAACAAGGAACCCTTATGGTTTCGCTATGTCCTTCCGTCTGTCCGTCTGTCCGTCTGTCCGTCCGCAGCTTAGCTCAGAGGCTCTTAGTACTAGAAAGCTATAATTTGGCATGGATATACATATTCATTACGCCGACAAAGTGATAAAATAAAATCATGAAAAAAAAATTTTTTTACGGTACGTTTAGTCGGTTAACCAGACACGTGTTTTTTTTTTTTTTTTTACCTTTATTTAATTACCTAAACCGATGGAGTATACGTCAAAAGTATCAGTGCAATAATATCACTTTTCTTATATTTTAATGAAACATTAAACAGTTTTGATTCAGCCACATTTATTCCACATACAGTGTAAAAGTGCACTGAAAAAATTAAAACTTTACAATAAGAATATCACATCAATATCAAAAAGAGGTCAATGATATGAAAAAATACGATTTATTAGATACGAAACAGTCAAATAATTACTCGGGGTTAGTAAAACCTTGCTCGCATTGTGCCAACTGCATTGCATTTTTTTGTATCCTCATCTGGTTGCTATTTTAATGAGTGTACTAAGTTCCGACTCTTTTTAACCGACTTCCAAAAAAGAGGAGGTTCTATGTTCGACTGTATGTATGTTCACCGATTTCTCGGTCACTGAGGGTTTTTATGAAAATTCACGTCACCATGACACCACTTTGACAAGAAAGAAAAGAAATAAAGAAAATACATTTATTTAGCACAGACTAAAAAAGGACAAGAGGTCTTCCATTTCGACAATGAATATAATTATATTGAAGTTCATAATACGTTTCATTCAATCGTTCGTCATTCAGTCACGACTAAAGAAAATACAGGGTGTAAGGGACAGCCCTCCGCAAAATGATAGGGTGAATTCAGTATGTCATACTAAGATGACCGGTACATGAAATTTTTTCAGGAACGTTAAGGGAATCCAATAAACCTGATTTGTTTGTGTTTTGTGCAAAAATCGGAGCGTCTGTTGGGAGGGGTAGTTAATAGGTATGCGGTGAGTTCGATGAACTCTGTAGCTAGACAGAAAGTGAACAGCTGATTTCACGCGTCGTTCGTTAGAGTATTTCTACATCCATTGCTGGACTTTTTATTTTCAGTTTTGTTTTTTGCTGTTTTTTTACACAAATGGAGTGCTGCGAACACACAATGTAATTTTACATTGAAATAAAGAAAATGTAACTGAAAAAAATATTTAAAAAATGGAAATTTTCCTGAGAAAATTTCCGGTGGAAAATGATTCCAAATGAGGAGCTGAATGCACCCTGGCTACACCATAGGCGCTTTGACAGGTGCCCGGACCTGACGTCTCAGTGCTGGCATCTGGTTAACGTCATTTCAGAAAACCCTCATTGTCGACCGATTTTGAAAATTATTTTTTTAGTTAAAATACATGGCAAAAGATTACCAGATACAAGAAAGCTACAAGCGGGTGTATTTATTTTTACAAAATTTTGTAAATAAAAATTTAATAAGATAATGATAATAATACTACCCGTTCACTTCGAGAATGCTCCAACCTCGCGCCCCACTTCCCTACTAACCACCCGCTCAGTTCCGATGCACGCTCGGAACTGAGCGGGTGTAAGAGGTAGGGAAGTGGGAAGTGGGACGCTAGGTAGAGGCATTCTCGAAGTGAACGGGAAGTATTTGTTCTTTCAACAGACTAAACAACCAGTGGCATAATGACAAGATCATCAGCTTTACACATCAGGCCAAAAACACTGTATATAAAAAAAAAATGTTACATGTCGCGTTTATCATTGGTGGCATCCGTAGCATATCTTCAGGACATTCTGCCAAGTTTGTCACATTTTCCTTAATGCATTCTAGGGACTGCATCATTTCTAGTAATGTCAAAAATAAAAATAACAATTTTAAAATTTTGCTAAGTCTGAGCCAGAAGAGCATTGCTACTTAAAATCATAACATGGCAATGGTAAAAACTGCATACACAGGGTGTAATTTTAATCACCGCTATCCTCATAAGGTGTTATTGTGTATTTGAAGCATTCAGGGTGTGATACAGAACATCAAACCGAACAACTTTCTCCATGGGACCAACATCGTAATCGCGAAAAAATTTTCAACTGTCCCATAGAAAACTTCAATACTTTACTCGATGCAAATGTATGGGACGGCTGATTATTTTTTCGCGATTATGATGTTGGTACCATGGAAAAAGTTGTTCGGTTTGATTGTCTATATACCACATATACTTAAATTTGACGAAGATGCAAAACGACACGTTGTACATTGCCAATCGCACTAATATTGAAAGCAATTAACTAATTAATTTACGTCATCACAATCTTCTGTATTCAATTAAACATGTAATTTGACACCTATACGTGGCTGTCACACATTACACAGACTATTGTGAGAAGAATGTATGAATGTGTTATTTATTATCTGACGACAGTCAAAAAAAGCATTCCGTTGTAAAAAAAAAAACATGAAATATTAAATTTTCGCCATTGGACTTTTCCGGCGATAACCGATGGAACCTTTCACCGTGGTCGTGGTCCATTTTGGCTATTTTAGCCCGTGAACCAGACGAGAGATCATAGACAATGTTTGAAAAACTTTCGCTTAGCAAAACAATAACAATACTATTCAATAAAGAATTACCTGGCCACTGCACAACTTTATCATCATAGGCGGTGGTACAGCTGTCGGAGATGGGCATGAACACGTAGTCCCAGCCCTTATTATTGTACCGCCAGCCCTTAGAGTTGAGGATAAGGGTACGTTCCGTGGCGTACGCGAATATCAGGCAGTACACTATGTGGTGTAGCTGACAACCAAAGCCGCAACCCTGGTGACAATAAAAAAAAGAAAAATAAATGACGTGTAGACAATAGACTATTTCGATTTAGTACTGAGTTTTGAATAGATTGTTTATTTTAATGTAATCTTTATCTGAATCTCATTTATTCACAAACGCATATGACTTTCTGAGAAAATCATAAAACACAAAGAATTACTATCATCATCACAATCTGCCCCCTCCCTCTACTACCCTCGAATCATCAAACCATATTGTTTTTGCCCCATTATTTCCTGTTTAGTTCCTTCCTGTCTTCCACAAGCTCCACACTCGAGATTTACGTCATACTAACAATGTAAAATGCACCCATCCAAAGAGCTTTCAAAAGTATCTAAGTACGCTATTACGATCCATTTGTCATATCCAAAAAATCCTCACAAACTCAAGTCCAGTTATCTTTTAGCAATTAACAATATGAACCACCATTTTAAAATTACATACATTTCAGAGGTTTTTCACCTACAAATACAACAACATGTAATCATTTATCGTTGTGCCGTGAACCGGAGCGGCGCGGCGTAACCGCAGTCTACTAAACAGTTCTAACAGAGCAGTGTTAATTTCAGCTCGTCTATTGACATTCAGAAGCGTTTAGCATAACGGACATGTATATTGTATGTAATCCCCTAGCGTTTATGGGTTCCTAAACTTTTGACAAAAGTTATCGCACATAGTAATCTTTTCGGGACAACTTTTGGACGAGCTTTATTCGTGATAATAATGGTCGGTGCGGCGACTACTAATGGGCTTTGGACACGAGGCTAGTCTGCGAGTCAGTTCAGGACTACCGCGTACAAAGCCAGTCAGTACTGGACTGTCTTCAAATGTATTCAGTTGTCGTTAGGGTAGCGCGCGTCTGGGCGACCACCTAGGGCGCCAGACATGAAGGGACGTCGAAGAGTGCTTGGTAGCCTTCAATTCCACAAGGACAAAATATGTCCAGTAAGTCAGAGACAGTTTCGTGTTGGAAACCCCGTAAGTATGGAAATTAACATAAATGTAGGGAGCTAACATTTTCGAGCTCGCTTCACTCGCTCTTACATTTTCCTAATTCTCGAACATTTCTGCATGCGTAGTCAAAGTAACTACAATTTTTTTGTATACATAAATGTGTAAAATTTAACCTATATATACGAGACAAGGTGCTAATATTTTTAAGCTCGCTTGACTGACCTTTGCGTCCTGCATCCTCCCTTTTCTGCATAAGTCGACAAATCAAATCAAATAATTTATTATCAGACAACATAAGTCCCTCTGTTAGTAAACACACTTAAAACTATGTTACTACCTACGTATAATAATACTAAATCAACAATAACGAATACACAAAGTTTCTCCTATTTTAGTAACAATGCGCAATGGACAAAATAAAACCTAAATTTTTCACCCCTCTCGTCACTATTCAAGATTGGAGTGGGGCCCGCAGAAATCTCGCCCAGGGCGTCGGTAGTGATAAAACCGACACTGAAAGTATTCCTTCCTACGACACCTGTCTCAGCGCCGCCGACGAGAAAGTGATTAGCTCTCGACTAATTTCTCGCTCAAGAACCGTGCAATAGAAGTAGGTCAGTAAAGGTGATACCTACATTATATTAATAGTTGATCACTGACTGTTCGTGTTCACAATGCCGACGAGAACTCTCTCTATTGTACGTTTCTTGAGCGAGAAAATAGTCGATAGCTTAGCTAGTCGCTTCCTCGTCGGGGATAGGACACCATCATTGACTAATCTTAAGACCACTGAATGTACCACATTTTGACAAATAAATGATTATGATTATAATAGTTGCTCGCTGACTGTTCACACTGCTGGTGAGTACGCTCTCTATCGTACGTTTCTTGAGCCAGAAAATAGTCGATAACTTAGCTAGTCGCTTCCTCGTCGGGGGTAGGACCGGACAGGAGTCCACACGATACTAGCAGTCAAAGGCCAGTGACTGAACTATCAACTGAACTGATTCGCAAGTTGGCCTCATGTCCAAAGCCTATTCATTATAGGCGCCGCGACGTACATTATAACCACGAATAATGCTCGTCCAAAAGTTGTCCGGAAGAGATAAAATATATGTATATAGGGTGACTGGTAATTAGTGACCGATACCTAAACCCATGATTGTGCTCATGATAACAAACAACTTTTATTATGGGACCAAACCTGCAATCGCGAAAAAAAAATCAACTGCTCCCTACATTTTGACGAGTTATGCGAACATGAATGTATGCGGCAGGTGATTTTTTTTTCGCGATTTCAGGTTTGGTCCCATAGTAAAAGGTGTTTGTTATCATGAGCACATTCATGTGTTTAGGTATCGGTCACTAATTACCAGTCACCCTATATGTGCAATTACTTTTATCACATGACGTAATCCTTGATTTCCTATTGCGTTACTATATAAAGTTTGCCAATATCAGTTACATATTCCATGTATAAATTGGTCCTCTTTTGGAGCTATAAAACGCTCGATGTAAAAATTTTCGAACGGTAAAGTTTACGGTTTTTTATCAAATTATAAAAGGAAGACAGTGCAAGACGTGTGTGTATTATAGTGTGTACATTCGTATAAGTTTCAACATTTGTGGAGACTTTATTTAATCCGCTTACTATTCCCACCTGTCATACAAAGCTGCCCTAGCTGTAAGTGTGCATGGCATGCGAGCTTCCTGCGTTGACCTTTTGTACAGTCACGAATAGGTGTGAAATGCAGCTTTCGAAATTCCGTTGCTAGTAACAATATAACTAAACAATACCATGTACAGGAACAAAGGGCTCAGGCGCAAAACGTCTCTTTCGCATAATGTCGCTTTCGCAGAATGACTCCTTCTCAAAAGGTCGATGCCTCTTTCGCAGAATATCTCTTTCGCAAAATGTCGCATTAGGAAACTCCAAACATAGCTTATATGTTGTAAAACTTGTAAACATTTAATAAGAAATTGGAAAAACCACATTTTCTTTTAAACTTGGCTAAATTTGTTTTCTAAGTTATGCGACATTTTGCGAAAGAGATATTCTGCGAAAGGGGCATCGACCTTTTGAG
Organism: Cosmia trapezina; assembly: GCA_905163495.3. NCBI lineage: Eukaryota > Metazoa > Arthropoda > Insecta > Lepidoptera > Noctuidae > Cosmia > Cosmia trapezina. Next base: position 22,155,778 of record LR991031.1, on the reverse strand, counting down.
AAGGAGTCATTCTGCGAAAGCGACATTATAAGAAAGCGGCATTATGCGAAAGAGAAGTTTTGCGACTGAGCTGAACAGAGATAAACATTTTCTGTCAAAATGTAAATTTTTGTAATATGTATAAAAATAGTAGTTGTTGTTGATAGTTGTATTGTCGTTATCGAACGCTGCGCTGATTCAAATAAAAAATGACAAATAAGTTGTCAGCCCGAGTTCGACCGATTCCGGACCGAAGTGTAATCCCAGTTTTAACTGTTCTGACGTCAGAATTCTACAGATCAGACAGAAATAGTGATAGATTACTCAATCTGAAAACGCGGTCAAACAATCGAAAGCATATCGAAAACTCATAAACGTTTTAATGTGTAACACTCACGCAATAACATCTACTAATGAATTGGCACAAAACTTTCGAGCCAAATTAACGTATCAATTTGTGCTTTATTGGTATAAAAATGTGCCAAAAAGTAGCGCCAACATCATCAATCTTCCGCGCTTAATGTATTACAATGTTGCTGATAACTTGATAAGTTATGATAACTCAATTCTAAGTTTCGTTCCTCGTGCGTCTGGGGTCGTGAAGTCAAATCACAATATTAGATAATTAAACTATTGACCTTGTGCGTACGATAACAGAGTTTAAAATTATTTTGTTCAGCACCCACACAATGTCGTGAAAGACGTTGACTTTTCTTAGTACAATTATTTTTTACGGAAGAAAAAGTATTTTTGGAATATGGAACGAGTTTTGCTGTTTTCTTGTATTTTTTAAAATGCTTATTTACGTTCTTTGGGCTTATATTTAGACAATTTGCGAGCCAGCTTTGTTGTTTTGCAGAAGTAGCCTACCTATCTAACGTGCCATTTTATAATTATTATCTAAATAACCGGAAAACTAAAAATTTTATCCTACAAAATAATACTTTTACCTAAGTTGCATTTTTCCTTTTTGATAAGTTTTTAAATGCCTATTAAAAATACTGATAAGGTTATAAAATAACGGAATAAACACATATTTACTTACCTACATTGTATACAGACTAAAAAATAAACTACCAATTATTAACATCTTTAACCACATGCACTTTCTAGTAGTTTGTCATTTAATGACATTTTTCCTAACAACCTCGACGTGCAAATCGATGAAGGAATTAATATTATTATTCGATCGTTTTTTTATGGTATTAACTCGCTCTAGCAATTTATATTAAATGAGTATTATTGAACTTGACGCTTATGGAATATTTGCAACACCTTTTTGAAATAAATTATTTCGGTTTTCAAAACAGCCTGAAGGAGAGTGACACCCAGTTCAATTATCGAACTAAAACACTTAATTGAAAATTCTCATGAGCCTCCTTTAGTTAGCTCACTTTTAAAAGAGGTGCCCAATCATTGCAGGCATCAAAACGGATACTTAAATTTTTGGAATCTGTCCCAGTAAGTGATAAACCTCATGCGCTAAGCAAAGACCTCTAAAAGTTATGCTCATAATTTCGTTCGGAGATTAAACGCAAATAAGAAAATACCGCTGCATGCTAATGTGGTGTTGTCGGTTCAACATTCCAATGGCACTGCATTCAAAACACATTAGATGACATACTAATAAAAAAAACCGGCCAAGTGCGTGTCGGACCACGCACAATGAAGGGTTCCGTAGTTGATAAGAGTTTATCCCAAAAACAAACTTAACACTCTTTATTAACTATTTTTTTTTAAGTCATAAAATTACAAATTCACAATTTTCGGACTTTTTCCTTTACTTGTGCTGGGTGACCTTGCTTCTTGCCAAATTTCATTATTCTAGGTCAACGGGAAGTATTAACGGGAACGGTTTTGATTTACTTGCGACAGTTGCGAGTATCAAAATGTGACGCTAAATGGCCGTATTTTTTTATTGCATTGACTTAGAAGCTTGAGTTTTTTAGGACTTCAAGAGACCATAGACTTACGTATTTGATATAAATTTCAACTTGATACCTTTACGCGTTCCTGAGAAAAAGGGCCTTGACAGACTGACAACTTTGAAAATATTTTTTTATGTGATAAAATTACAAATTAACTATTTTCGGACTTTTTCCTTTACTTGTGTTGTGAGACCTTGCTTCTTGCCAAATTTCATCATTCTAGGACGACGGGAAGTACACTATAGGTTTTGATTTACTTGCAAGTATCAAAAAATGTCGCATAAATAGCCGTATTTTTTGATTGCGTTGACTTAGAAGTTTCATCTTTTTAGGACTTCAAGGGACTATAGACTTAAGTATTTGATATTAATTTCAGCTTGATACCTTCACGCGTTCTTGAGAAAAACGGTCTTGACAGACTGACAGACAGACAGACGGACAAACAAGTGATACTATAAGGGTTCCGTTTTTTCCTTTTGAGGGACGGAACCCTAAAAATGTCAATTTAAAGTAAACAACGTCAATTTTGTACAAGGTAAAGTAAACAACGTCACAATGTCAGTGACCTAATGACGGATGCGATTGCGTACGCGCGTGTCACCAGCCGCGAAGTGACGGATAGTCACCGGTGCGCTTGTTTGCGATCTAATTATAGCGCAGGGATTGTAGGGCTCACCAGATTCATGGGAACAGGTGGCCGATTAGAATATATTTGTAAAACGTTTTGTGTTTTCTTAGTTTTTTTTTTTTTGCTATGCAAACATTAGGATCACGCTTAGCTAAAACAACTTCCGTGTCACAACATGCCGTGATCATTGTATTGTTTGTACCACTACGAAAGACGAGTAACAGTAACATTTAAAAAAAAACGGTGGCAAAAGCTTACAATGAAGATCCAAAGACACCGACTTCCGAAATTAAAGTTATTTTTCACTTTATAAGTAGTGTTTTTTTTTAAGTCAGCTGTTTTTTTTTTGTTTTTTTTTTTCTTTTTTCACTTTTTACTACGGTATACCTACCCCACACCAATTCGTATATCACTACCTGCTATTTAAACAACAGTGACAGGAAGTATTATAACATCATCAAAATACACAAAGTGGATTTACGTACCTAGGTATTATCGATGCTAACTCAGAAACTACCCAAACAAAGTTAATAAAATTTACATGGGACCGCGCAAGCTTCCTCCACAATAAAATTGACGAAAATATCGATGAATACATATTTTTAAAAAACCGGCCTGTGAGTCGGACTCGCTCACGAAGGGTTCCGTACCATTATCTATAAAAACGGCAAAAAAATCACGTTTGTTGTATGTATAGAACAAATATTTAATGGGGCTTAAATATTTGTTTTATTTTAATTTAATTATTTATTTTTAAAGTGAATATATAACGAAATAATTATTATGTGAATATTTCAAGCGTCTACCTGTTGCCGTTATCAATGTCAAGCAAAAACGAGCAAAAAAATCACGTTTGTTGTATGGGAGCCCTCTTAAATATTTAATGTATTCTGTTTTTATGTATTTGTTGATAAAGCGGCAACAGAAATACATCATCTGTGAAAATTTCAACTGTCTAACTATCACGGTTCATAACTGGTGACAGACGGACAGACAGACGGACGGACAGCGTAGTCTCAGTAATAGGGTTCCGTTTTACCCTTTGGGTAAGGAAGGAACCATAAAAAGTAATTCGGATGTTTTTTTTTTTTGTAATTTTTTTTTTTTTTTAGTTTCGTTTCGTTTAGTTATCGCGAATTCACGACCTAAGCTCCTGCCTCGCTAAATATAGAAAGGATTTCAGGGGTAAATGGGCTAATCGAGATTGATGGCAACAGTTGGGGAACCATTTAGAACAAACAAGTGACTAACGAATATTTCATATTGTTTTCAGCATTATTTGTTCTGATGTCGAAATAAAAGACAGTCAACTCTTTATATTCTATTCTTTATATCTATTCTCTTTATTAGGACCCTTCTCACAACAACTTACCAAAGTTTCATCACAATCACTCGAGCCATTTTTAGGTTTTTGCGAGACTAACGAACGGTTCTTGATATTTACATGTCCCAGAATTAACGCACAACCTCTTAAGAGGTAATTGTACTCTCATTATGAATAACTTTTACTATGGGATCAAACCAGAAATCGCAAAAAAATATCAGCTGTTCCCTACATTTATGCTCGCATTAACTCGTCAAAATGTACGGAACAGCAGATTTTTTTTTGCGATTGCAAGTTTGTTCCTATAGTAAAATTTATTCATAATGATGAGTACAATTACCCCTTAAGAAGTTGTGCGTAAGGCTGCCTGTCCACCGGAGCGGAGTGAGGCTGCGGAGCGGAGAAACGGAGAAATATTAACCAATAGAATCTTAAGTCCGCTCCACTCCGCCGTCCGCTCGCGCTCCTATTGGTTAATATTTCTCCGTTTCTCCGCTCCGCAGCCTCGCTCCGCTCCGGTGGACAGGCAGCTTTATTCTGGGACATATTATCATAGACGTATAAAAAAGGAGGATTCCGCGCAACGCATATCGAAAGTGCAGCACCGTACTGATCTATGTGTGCGTGATTTGAGTACCTTGAGTAAATACGCCGACGCCGCGCCGCCGCTCGTGTCACGTAATGGCGGCCGGTCGGAATACTATGATGTAAATGTGTGCGTGAGGCGTGTTTGTACAAACGGCATACTTACTGTGCTTCACTTTCGATATGCGTGGCGCGGAGTCCTCTTTTTTTATAAGTCTATGCATATTATATAAAATATATAGAAGATAGATACCAAACAAAATCTTGTTATTTTGTAGCAACGATGATGTATGAAACAATAACGAGGAAATCAAGTCGTTATAGGTTAAGGATAAAATAAACCAGGTACCACTTATCAACATCGACATTCATAATTTATTATTAAAATATGTTCGTACGCCAAGAAATGCAAAAATATGTATATTTGCGTTATCGTAGCTACAGTTTAAAATTCATACAAGGAAAATGGCTCCCAACTAAACTTTGACTTTTAGTGGTGGAAAGATCCACGCCCCTCCACGGACCAACCGTGGCAAGCGTAGCTTAACCTGATGGATTGACCCGTGCGGCTGTTATTACTTTAGAAATCTTCGTTCAACCAACAATCTTCTGCTACGATGTCCTTCTCACCGCTCTGGTTTTATTCATTCTTCTTTCTTTGTCCAGGCGGTATTTCTTTGGAATGCGCTCCCTCTGAACATCAGGATGGCAACCAGTCCGTTATTTTTCAAATAATATTAATAATATTTTTCAAAAGTGAAGGCACGTGAACATATTCGTGAAAAGTTGGCAAAATCATCGCAGCGCTGATTTGCTGGATTCTTTTTCTCCTCTACCTTTCGTTATTTCTCCTGACAAACTTTATTTTGTTTATATGTATGTATTTATGTATGTATTTATTAGTATTTATTCTTTTTCGAGTTATCTATCCCTTATGTTGCACCTACCATGTTTTGTCTCTGCATCACCCTAAGGTTGACTGGTAGAAAATGCCTCAGGCATTAAGTCCGCCTTTGTACAGTATTTTTTTACTTGTGCATAAAGTTTTAATAAATAAATAAATACTTTAGCCAGTATTTAATTTTTTTCGTCTATGATTGCCTGTCAATAGGAGCTCGTGGCTAAGTAATAACAGCCGCACGGGTCGATCCGTCAGGTTAAGCTACGCTTGCCGGGGTTGGTCAGTGGATGGGTGACCATCTTCACATATCGAGATTCCTCCGTGCCTCGGAAAGCACGTTAAGCCGTTGGTCCCGGCTGTTATTCGTGGATCTTTGACAGTCGTTACGGGTCGTCAGAAGCCCGAAAGTCTGACAACCAGTCTTACCAAGGGGTATCGTATTACCCAGTTTCCGGGGTTTGGAGGTCAGACAGGCAGTCGCTCCATGTAAAATACTGGTATTCAGCTGCATCCGGTTAGACTGGAAGCCGACCCCAACATAGTTGGGAAAAGGCCAGGCAGATTGATTGATTGCCTGTCAATAAACAAGGAACTTCATATCACGTCGTCGTTGCTGATAGAGAAATGTTATTACTCTGTTACCGATTTTATAAATGATGAATTGTAACATTTGCTTCACTTTATCTCATACATTATGTAAATAATTTTAGACTTAGCTGATCCATGATCTCATTTTAAATTTAAGTCCCTAGTTTCTAAATTATCTGTAAGTTAACCACTATATTTTTGTATGCCAATAGGCAGAATGTACTGGGAACATATAACCTTTATCTAACACCATTATTGTAACACCTGCATTCTATACAAATAAAGAAATTATTATTATTATTATTATTCATAGGCTTGCTAATGTCAAGAGTAATATAAATGGTTGGAAAGATTTATAATATGTATAACCACTTTATTTTTTATGTAAGACTTTCTATTTTTTTTATATCAGGTTTGGTCCCATAGTAAAAGTTGTACGTAATGATGAGTACAATGACCCTTTAAGAGGAAAACAACCATTAAAATTTCGTACCTTGTATAAATTATCTTTGACATAATTATCTCGGACCCTGGGGTTTATTATTATAGTTACTTATAGTCATAGACTTATAAAAAAAGATGGACTCCGCGCCACGCATATCGAAAGTGAAGCACAGTAAGTATGCCGGACCGTTTGTACAGACGCCAGCGCATCAAGCTAATACAATCTGTCAAATTTCTATAATAGATTTTCATCTTTATCGATAAAGCATTAGGTTCAAGGTTGATTGGGAAAATTTGACAGTTTCGGGTGGCTTGATGTGCTGGCGTCTGTACAAATACGCCTCGCGCACACATTTACATCATAGTATGCCGACCGGCCGCCATTACGTGACACGAGCGACGACGTCTTTGCAGGTACTCAAATCATGCACACATAGATCGGTACGGTGCTTCACTTTTGATATGCGCGGCGCGGAGTCCATCTTTTTTTATAAGTCTATGCTTATAGTATAAGTTCTTATTTGAGATTTTCAGTCTAAAACTGCACGCCCCTCACTAAAATTTCTATACAAACAATTTAAAAGTGTGACAAGCAGTGGAGGGGCGTGCATTTTAAGACTGAAAGATCTCTACCACAGTAACATACATAGTGCAACCGCACTTCAGTGTGGAAAAGAGATAGAGCTATACGTCCTGTATAGGTCCATCTCTTTCCCACACTAAAGTTGAAAAATAATACTGCTATAAGAGGTGATGGTAGGACCCCTGGTAAATACCCCTACACTGCCAAATCAATTATTTAACGCCTAGAGTGTTTTCTGCACCCCATGTGTGCATAAGGAAAAACCCTTTATATAATAGGTATAAAAGCTTATATCGTATATATATAAACGTAACAAAACATCATCCCCGCTGGGGTTTTCGGTTTATAAATTAGTAAGTACATAAAAAACTGTTGAGGGGTTAACTGCACCTACCTTATTAAGATTGCATATGAGTTTCCTAGCATCCTTGCAGTCAGGCGGGTTCTGCAGATAATGTAGTCGTCTTTGCACCAAGTCGCTGACATTGGCCGCCTCCGTCTGCCGCCATTCATGGTAGCCGTCCAGCTCTTCAAACATTTGCTGGTCGGATAGCAGCGATCTGGAATAAAGGCCGGATTTTATATAATTTATTCTATGATAGAGAGTGAATTAATACTGAGCGGTAGGTACAATGCGTTTCAAATAAGAATAGGAATGACCTTGCGCCTTATTGTGAAGATTTAGCAAAATAGCACCTCGTTTACACATTTGCAAAGTCAGTGACATATTTTAACAAAAACAAATTCCAAAAACAGAACCAAAATGGATAAGGATAACACTACAAAACTTTGCAAGCCATATGTTTCTAGTTTCAGTTGACAGTTAGAGGTCATTGGCGTTCCTGTTCTTAGTTGAATCGCACTGTATGAAAGGGTAGGTAATAGGAAAGAGATGGATGCGAAATACCTAAGATTACAATAAATGGCGTGTGCGTATTATGGCGGAGATCCACACTCAGCATGCTGATACGGGTTGAAGAAAAGAGTTTGGAGAGGGAGAAAGGTATAATTATGTTCAACAGTAGACAGCTATTTTATTCTCTAAATATTATAAAACAAAGTAGCTTTTTTGTCTGTCTGTGTGACCGCGTTGTTCTTCTAAAATACGCAACGGATTTTGATGCGGTTTCCACCATCATTTAGATAATTTATTCCGGAAGGTTTTTATGTATAATTCATGTGTGTTAAACATAAACGTGTACTGAAATTTAACGTTTTGTCAAGTCGTGAAAAATACGTATTTTTGAGCACTTACATGGCGTGCGCTGACTAAATACTAAGAGATACATACATAAAACTAATACTACTACAATAATAAAAAAGTACACATATAAAATAGCCTAACCCCCATGGGAAGTCTGTATAAAATAGCTAACAACTCCCGATCACTTTAGTACTTTACACAGGCACAGATTAATCTGTGACACAGGTAGTTCTATAGTAACAAGACAATGTAAGTACGGCAAGAAAGAAACAGAAAACGGTATCATCCTTTCTCTGTTTCTTTCTTGCCGTACTTACCAAAAATAAGACTTATTTTCCTATAGACTTATTCGGATTTCGGAAATCAGACGAATCTAATTTCGCGGGATACTACTGCTGATCCTCCTTAAAACACTCATTAGGACACTCTAACCACTCTAAACACTCTTACTCACTCACTCATTATTATAGTGACGCATTCTAGGGGAGAATTATACCTACTCCAAAGAACTGGACTACCACACTAAATGGAAGATCATAATGAGATGAGAGATGATGATGAGGTGATGAGATGGAGTCATAATTTCATCACAGCTTTGCTACACAAACAATACAAAACACATGCGTATGAGTGCTTGTTTAACTAACTGCCCGAGCAGTCCTTGACGACGCATGACTCATTGATTTGTTTATACTAATCATACGATTATATCCAGTTACCATCGAATCAAAACGACATGTTAGTCACCGACGAGTCAACGACGACGCTTTAAATTTTGCACGACGAAATATCAAGCTATACAGCTGACCTTTCATCATGCGAAGAGTCTATACAAAGCTAAGTCAGCTTCTACACAATGTGTGGTCCATGCAAACTTAGTTTCATATTGAATTATGACGAAGTGCTGATTATAATCAGGATACGTCAAATGTGCAATAACCTGACGGATAAAGCTTATTTCAATCGGTCGATAGGATATTGATTTTGCAAGGCTACCTATAGTTATCAGACAGGTTGTGAATCAGCCTGAAGCAATATTATAAAGTGAGAACCTTAAGCGTACTGTTAAACTTAAGTAAGATAATTTTATAATAATTGTTAAGAGGAAATGCGGGCGACCAGACTTTTGAAAATTAGCTATTTGAGGAAACTATTGCTGTCGCTCTGCGAGCGCTCCGCCCTCAAATTCGTGCGATAAAGGCAACTGCAAATCCGACTAAATAGCCTATGTAAAAAGTCACATTTCGAGGTTTGGCTCTCGCCTATTTCCTCCTCCAATATTGGACCAATTTAAAAGATATTTCATAAACTGAATAAGAAGGATATATACTATGCCTCTGTTTTTCTTTTTTCGTTAAAAGTTGTCAAATTTGTACACTAGGCCTCTATTGACAGCGTTCTGAATAGGCAATTTTGAGCATTTTTTTGAGGGTTCTAGTTCTTACAAAAATAATGTATCATCAAAAACGAAAACATAGGGGCATACAAGTAGCTAATATTTATATTTCTGTAAAATATCATTGCTTTATGGTCATTAACCAGAAAGAAAACAGGCGAGAGCGTTTGTATGGAGAAAAGAGCACCCGCATTTCCTCTTAACTAAGTGGAAGAAGTCACTGACTCCTGAAATGCACTCTTAAACCTAGCTCTGGAGCCAGGGTCTCAAATTCTGTAACCTGTTTATAGCAATAAATTATTAATTTATTTAAGCGTTAATCTAAGTAGTTTCTCAATCTTTATTTGCACATTTAAATACCAATGTGGGTTTATCTGAAATAAAATATTTTGAATTTGAAGAAAGGAAAAAAAAATAAGTTCGACCTTTTCGACAGATTCGGACTGCAGAATAACGGGTGTAAAGGTACTGACACACATGCTTATAAGCATGCTTAGTCGAAAATTACTATTATATTACTAGAAATAAGCATGCTTATCACTAGTAATGTTGTGACACACATGCTACTAAATAGCTATTGCTCAATAAAAGCATGCTTTCTTGCTACAAATGAGCATGTGTGTCAGTAGCTTTACACGAAGCCGAGAGTCACTTGTTCTCCCCATCATTGTGATAATTTTTTTGTACTGGACCATACCTGGGAAACTTCTGGTTACAGAGATATTGAAGGACAAAGTTCCAACTTTTTTTCACGAAAAGAGGTACAAGTGTTATATTATAACTGAACTTTAAATACCCATCACTACGGTACCGTTGTATGCACTCATAAGCACAATGTTTTGCGGGCATTTCATTGCTGTCGTGAACAGCGATTTTTCACAACAAAAATCGATTCCTAGCAATAATGTTTGTTTTTGCTTAGTTTGAAGTACAGAACGCGTAGAAAGGGGCTATGAGTCTACACAGTGTATAAAAGCGATTAGATGAACATTTGTATAATTCTTCCAAAACATTATAAGTAGGTTACATTTTTGAACTAGAACTTGTGATTATTCCAAAAATAACGCAACGGATCCACAAAACATACTTATTGCCCAAAATGTATTGGTACCAACGGGAGCTAAGTACGGCGCGGCCCAGGGTAATCGATAGTGTAATTGATTTTAAATTACTGTCATCGATACAAAGAAAAAGAAAACTTGCTACAAAATTACTAGTAGATACTTTAGTTTTGTACCTACAAAAAAAACTGGCCAAGTGCGTGTCGGACTACGCACAATGAAGGGTTCCGTAGTTGGTATGAAATTATCACAAGAACAAACTTAACATTATAATTGAAAACCATGCTCTCCCATACATTCCAACAGTAAATGTAAGTTTGTACTCACAACATTGAGAGATTTACCATGTTAGTTTAAGACCACAAACTTCGTATAGGTTTTCATGTAATCTACAGGTATAGACCTATTTTCTGTATTTTTTTCAAAATTTTAGGCTCAGTAGTTTCGGGGATAAGGGGGGGAATGGTCAATTTTCGTCTATTTTCTTAAATAACTCTAAAACTATTTACTTTAAAATTATAAAAAAATATATTTGAGACCTTTATAGTAAGCCCTTTCATTTGATATGTTACACGGTACAGTCTGCAAAACTTTTTTTTTAATTTTGTTATTTGCCCCATAAATTCTATTCAAAATTCATTTATTTATTTTAACCGTACGTTTGGGTCACAGAAATCCATATGTGTACCATATTTCAACTTAATCGGTCCATTAGATTCGGAGCAAATTGGCTGTGACAGACGGACAGACAGACAGACAGACAGACAGACTGACAGACAGACACACGAGTGATCCTATAAGGGTTCCGTTTTTTCCTTTTGAGGTGCGGAACCCTAAAAACAGTCAGTCATGGGGAGCGCCAACAGAAGTGAATGAAAATACTTGACAACGCAACACGTCCTACTCATAGCTATAGATATACTTTTTTTTGTGGATTGGAAATCATCAAATGACTTCTCCCGCTCTGGGTGGAGCGGAAGGGCGTGTCATACTTTTACTGACTAAAACCCACCCGTGTTCCTTCAGTTGCCTGTGCCAGGGACACGGTATCTCTTTCGAACAACCCGCGACCCTGGCGGCAGCTACAGAATACTGTTTCAACATTAGCATGTCGCATGTCGGTGACGCGAACTCATAAGATTTCCCCTACCAAAATTCGATCAACGCGCCTAAAGTTTTCACTTCAAGAATTGATGTAAGTTTAATAAGCGTAGAGTCTGATTGTGAATCCAATCAAGCAAGATTACCTACTAATAAAGAAACTATACAGGTTGTAAGTGTAAACAGTGGCAATCTTTTAAGGGGTCATTGTACTCATCATTATGAACAACTTTTACTATGGGACCAAACCTGAAATCGCGAAACAAAAATCAGCTGTTCCCTACATTTTGACGAATTATTTGAACATAAATGTAGGTACTGAACACGAACAGCTGATTTTTTTTTTCGCGATTCCAGTCTAGGTCCCAGAGTAAAAGAAATCACAACATCATTCACATAAAAAGTGGGGAAAAATACGTATTATTGAAGCTAACTCAAAAACTACAAAAGCAATGTTCATAATTTTTCTATGAGGCCAACTTTGAGGTACACACTCTCGATTAAAACATTTTTTTTTCAAATCAGACGTCTCTGTAAAGAGATAAGCGTAGTCATACATAAAAAAAAATACGTGTCGACTTGAGAACCTCCTCCTTTTTTTTCGTCGGTTAAAAATGAATCGTAACAACGCTTACTTGAACCAAATATACGAACCATCAACAATTCTACACCATAACATTAAAAACTTACACATCCTTCAAAAAAACTCACACCAAAAGGCCCCTAAATTAAGCCCACACATAGAATTCAGTAACAATTCCGTTATAATAAATCCGGAAAAATTTACACCCAATAACCTACTTCGAGATTCGTCCACCTTCCACACTTAAAATTCGCGAACTGCAACCGGTTTTCACATACCGACCTACAGTTAAGTAAGTTTATCTCGGCAACCACCGTATCAAATATACGTTATATATTGTTACATTAATCGTGACACGTGCTAGACCTTACTTTATAGATTAACTAACAACCGCATTTGATTATATTTTCATTGATTTTGCATGAAAACGTCATGTTTGTTTGGAAGCGTAACATTGTCAAACTTGATTTGCACTATGAGCCTACATAATATACTTACAGGGTTATTGGTAATATAATCGGCAATCCATTAAGGGAAAGTAGGAGAGGTTATTTGCAACCAAGTCATAATGAAAATGTTTGCTTTACTTGGGAAGAGTCTGGACCCCACGACACAGAGAAACCTAGTGTGGGGTCCAGGGAATTTGTAAAAATCTAGCATCTAAGGCCCTATATTATAATCTGATACTAGTTTTTTTTTTAATATTTTACCGTGTTTCTGAACTGAATAAAGTTTTTTTTTTATTTTAATGCAAAAGTCAACCATTTTCGATGTTTTTTACTTATAAATTTTTAAAGTTGTCTAACGCAGATATCTTCAAAAAAAAATGTCAAATTACTCGGAAATAGTTGACATTTGCTTATGTCATAATGGCGTCATTTGGTTGCAAATGACCTCTCCTAACCAGGATGTATTGGATTGCCGACATATTACCAATAACCCTGTGTAATAAAATTAAATAATAATATAGGTAAGTATGTATTTCGTATGAATTGAAAAGTTTTGTCGATGCATTTTAATTAAACCCCTCAACGTCCTAGTAAAGAAAGAAACAAGCAAAACCAACCTTTTCCTCTCCCCAATTTGGTCCAAAATCGTCTGTACCTTCTCCGCCTTATTATCTTCCTGTATCACCTTAGTCAGTTCGTGGTGCACGTAGTACCATAGCTCCTTGGTGTTGGAGTATATTCTCCTTCTGAGATTCTCGTAGTCTTCCGTTGGCCCCTGTCCCCCGTCTAGGAACAGGGACCCAGTGTCTATGTCCTTCAGGTTACCATTTAGGCTGGAAAGTTATGAAAAGTTAGTATTTCATTCAAAAGTATTTTTATCCACATACATTTTTAAAAACTCAAATTATTTTGAAAACCATTAGTTCAATAATCATTGATTAAGTAGCAAAATTAACACAATTGTTAAAAGAGTTACCAAATCGTTATCTGCATCATTCTCCTGCCCTTATCCTAATTTATTTGGGGTCAGCGCAACATTTTACGAAATCGCTGTAATCCTACTAATATCAGTAAAAACTCTAACAACATTAAATTTTAACATTTTAATTACGTTAACAAAATAATAGTTAGACGTAAGTACTTCCTTAACAGACTAACTGCTCTATGCATACCTCGAGAACTATGTATGTGTCTGTGTAGTGCCTATGTATTTACAACCAACATCCCCAAATTGATTAACAAAAACCTAAATACGAGTATTTCGATAGCAGTTAATTATTAAAAAGTACAGCCGTCTAGCTAAACTACACAATACAATCTGTACGAATTGTTAACAGTTACATTCAGGCAACGTTTACAACTTTGAGGGCCTCTTTCAGTGTCCGGATCAGGCGGTCTACTCCCTAAGCGCGAAGCCCGTAGTTTCGGACTTCATTACGGGCGTTTCCTACTCGGGATGGATGGAAGATTGGTTCGGGGCCCGAACGAAGTATGAATGACAACACAATTTCACAGTTGTCCCTACTCCCGAGATGTGTTTTTGCTCGTCCGAAAAATTTTACCTTTACACTTGTTTTGATGGATCGTTATGTCAGACAGACGGACGGACTTAGGCAGTAGACCTTAATTTTGAATATGGAGGTCATTTTTGGGGGGCAAATAAGAAAATTAAAAAAAAAAGTTTTGCAAACTTTTCAACTACAATAGTTTGTTCTTGGGAATAATTCATCCCAACTACTATAGCAGTCACCGCGGTCGACCCCTGGATTGGTCTAAACTAGCGTTGCAAAACTTCGCAAGTATTCAGAATAATTGCGAAATATTCAAAGGAATACTTCAATTTGAAGGTATACTACTAGTAAGAATGTAGTAGGTAACCTACTTTTTATTACCTATTAAGAATAAAATTATTGCCAGTAGGTAACTAGTTACGAATATGCGTACTTGCGTAGGTCGCTTGATGAGACTCGACTCGCCGAATATATTACGCCGTGCCGTTACTTGAATTAACGCCATCTAGCGGGCAATGGTAGAATTGTAAATGAACACCTGCTCTCGTTAGTCGCTCAGCGACGCCAGCGCTCGCCTGGCAATGGCTTGATAGTAAAGTGGCACACCACCGAGCTTCGCAGCCATTCATTCATGAGTCAACGAAGTATTAGCGCTCCTGTACACGTTTTTATGGTGAATCCAGTGCCGGACAAGTGGGGGTTCAAGGACAAAAATGCAGTGCGCCGACTATTCTATTGTTATCGCAAGAATCCGCAAGATGGTGCCACAGAAGCGTAGCATTAACTAGCGTGATTAGTCGTGTTAATGCGACGCTTTCTGCTGCTGCAGTGACCAAGGTTTGCTGATTAGCTTATGAATGGTGGAAGATTGATTCGTGGGTATTAATGAATGCACTATCACGAATGCGGGACATAATATATGTAATTTGCAATGAGAACTGCGCCCCCATCTAGCGGTCAATAGTCGCATTTAAAAGATAATCCAATAAGTACCCGAAGTTGGTCGGCGCGCGGTGCCAGCAGCGAGCCGGCGTTCACTTGCACTTGCACACGTGATTTAGGAAGCTCGAGCCCGTTCATTCATAAAATCAACGAGTATTATTCGATGCCTACGTACTAGCGCGAATATTTCCGCGTAAGTAGTTATCTACTAGCGGGAATAATTCCCTGTAAGTAGTTATCTACCAGTGACTCGGTAATTATTGTTTTATTTTTGTATGGTTGAGTTTAAAATGTCTATTTTGTGCGGATATTAGTGCCGATTCTCTTGTACATGGAGGGGCGCTAGGAGGGGGCAGCTTCAACGTGTTCTTTATGTTTTTTTTTAGTACCTACATGTAGAGGTTTAGGGGTTTATGGGTTTTATAAAGGGGGGCCAAATTTTCATTATTTTTGCGATAGGACACACCGTTTTCGAGATATAAGCAAAAGAAAAAAAATGTACTGTATTTTATATCTCGAAAACGGTGTGTTTTTGCACTTGGAGTCAAACCTTGACTTCTTTCTTGATACTTACTTTAAACTATTTTATAAACTCAGTAATCTACCTATGTATTTACCTCTCTACCACTTTCACACCTAAACCGCATACAAAAACTTATTACGTAAGTACTTATCTAAGTAGATGTAAAGAAATATTCGGAAGTATTGCGAAGTTTTCAAATCGAATATTACTCGGAGTCATGAATGAACGCAACATACTCGTACGACAACAACATACACGACACACACACGACGTAATGTTAGTTTGACTATTGACCGCTAGATGGCGTTAATTAACGCCATCTAGCGGTCAATAGTCAAACTTTAATAGACAAACTTGCGTGACCGCACATGTACTTAGCTCGGGGAATACTTGCGAATACTACTCAAAACTGGCGAATACTTCCGAATACTTTCGAAGGGAATACTTCGGAATATTACTCTCCGGCAACGCTAGTCTAAACTCGCAAGCGAAAACAACACGTGCGTCACAATCACCGTGGTCGACCCCTGGATTGGTTTAACTCGCAAGTGAAAACAAACGAGCTCTCACGACTCGAACTGATCATTAACAATCAGCATCGATCAAAGCGGATGCTGATGCTGATGCTGAAGTTCGCAACAACCCTGGTCCAGTGACAGTACCACTATCCGGACACTGAAACAGGTCCTCCACCAGACAAATTAAAAAATAGAACAGAATGGGGATAAAAAATGAAAGCTCGTCCGTGCGTTAGCAGCAGTGTTGTAATGTTCATACTGTCATTTAGCTGTCATTAAATTTTAAATTAACTTAGCAACAAATGTGTGCAGAATGAGCCATTAAAGAAGAGTTATGGAACAGAAATGTGTCTAGGTGTCTACCATTGGTCAAAGAGTAGATTTAGTGGAAAATTAGTGGCTTTCCAATTTTCTACTTGTAGAGCTTTCTCCCACAGTAACAAAAATACGGGGATCCATTTATTTGACAATTGTTATTATTATGTATTTTTGCAATTCAACAGTTGCGCAAAGGGTCGTATTAAATAATTATTCGTAAAAGCAATACCTTGTTTACAAAAAATGAATGGATAGTAGTGACAGTGACAGATAACCTTCAAATTCTTGGACTAGTGATAGTAGCGACATCTGAAGTGACTATTGAAGTGAGTATGAGGCAGTTTTTATCCCCATTTATACGAACTTATTTGGTGTGCATGAAACAGATTGAAACACTAATTATTTTAGTAATTAATTTTTTTAGTAAGTAATTTGTTAAATTGAGATAAAAATGTTTTCATTAACCTTTTGGTAGTCGACCCGCTCATAAATAGCCATTCCGACGACAGGCTACAAATTGAAATAAAGTATTTGATAGATTATTCGATAGATGTCATACTATTCTCTCCATTATTATCGTCATATTGACAAAGGACAAACTAAAATATGACATCATGAGCTTTGTGAATGACAATGACATCATGAGCTTTGTGAATGACACTTTCTACTGCATTCTGATAGCAAGAGTTGTTTGTTCTGCACAGTTGATATCCGTACGGGGGGTCTTTTTTATTTCTGAGCTATCTCACATTTGAAAAGAAAATTATATTTCAACGATTACATTCGCTATACTTTTTCGTCAGCCTATCCGGCTCGAAGAACCAAAAATGTAAGGACACTTTGTCCGTACTCTGTCCAGTGTCTTTTTGGAAAATTTGTCGTGAACACATCGAAGTCATCACGCCAGTAAACACTGGCGTAATGACTTCGATGTATATGCTGGTGTGATGGTAGTGGGGCGCGTCTTTTCAGAGTAGACAAGCTCTAGTAAGTATAAAACTTAGCAGTATTGCCTCTGTAAGGGACTACCCTATGGGACGACGTTCGTGCTAATCCGGAAACACGATGATTACCGAAGCGCCTACCTTTTCTGGGTGACCTGTACTACATTTTGCAATTAAAGTACGGTGCTCTCCCTATGGTACAATTACCATGCATGGCTCATTATGTAGATGCAACACCACTCCACGTTCACTTACCTCGAAGACTTTTTAATCTGTGATATAAGATTACTGTGCTGCTGCCGCAAGGTCTCCAACTGCGAGGACACTCTTTTTAACCTCTCCTGGAATTCTGATACCTCATCTTGGCTCCCATTGCATCTGAAAAACAAAAGATTGTGAGCATCGAAGTGTCTCTAGTTAGGGGTGATACACACATATTCGTGTCGGTATGGGTCGAGACGTAGCGTACGTAAATGTAGGTATAGTGCGCGCGCAAGGGCTAGTCACCGCCTTATATTACGTGAGCGTTGAGACGGAGGAAGGCGCGATTTACAAGATTGGCAGAAGAGTTAGCCTTTGTCTACCTCCCTCGTCTCACCGCTCACATACCTCAGGCGGTGACTAGCACTTGCGCGCGCACTATAGATGCCGAACGAAGTTTTCCGCACGGCAGGAGGCGAATGAGAGCAGAATAAGTGTAGTAATTGCTATGGGTCGGCTTTGCTATTCAACGAATACTGCCGAATCGAATGTGCCGACCCGAACATGTATGCCGAGTGCCCGTGTCCTTTACAATGAACATGTAGAAAACCAAAATAATATACAGTTGACCATCCGTATCCATTCGTTTAACACCACACTTCCCTCTTAGCATTCTCATATCAGCTGCATGCAATTACTTTTTATTCATCCCTTTTGTGGCCCAACATTCTTATCCATACAAGACAGCAGGTCTAACCATTGTTTTATATATCTTCCCCTTGAATTTAAGGGGAATGCGGGAGTCGCAGATTGTTCCCGTGACCTGCCGCCATTTCATCCATCCAGTCTTAATCCTGTGCTTAGCCGTCCGTCCTGTGCTTAACAGTTGACGAAACTATGAGCATCGAACAAAGTGATTATGGTGTTATGGTTTATAAAGAACATGGTTTCGTATCCACCTGCTTACATAACATACATACAATTACAAAATCAGCCTATAATGTTCCCACTTCTGATACACAGGCCTGTGAGAGGGAGTGGTACGTAATCCACCACGCGACCCCAGTACGGGTTAGTACCTCCTGCTTACCCAATATTTATTTCATACATTATAAGAATTTTACTATTGCAGTTTGACGTCATGAGAATGTGTACGTAACGCTTTGAATTATCCTTAACATCCACGAGAAGGTGAAACAATTATTTAGTTGCACACAAACCGACAACCCAAGAATAAACGAAGCGAAAAAATTATACAAAAACAAAACATCAACTGCCACACAAGTTTTACTTGATATTAGCTTACCCGTCCTTGACGCTGTAATACAGAAAAATAAATTTAAGCAAATTGAAAAAGTAAGTAAGTATCGGAAATAAGACTAGATAAAAACTTTTTTACAAAAAAAAACTACCGACTTCCAAAAAAAAACTGCAAAGTGAAAAATAACTTTTCGGAAGTCGGTGACAAAAAACTAAAATAAAGATCCAAGGACACCGACTTTAGAAATTAAAGTTATTTTTGACTTTGCAGTTTTTTCATTTTGCAGCACAAGTTACTTTAAAAAAGGTTGTCTGTAAAAGATCGCTTTTAGCGATAAGACCGCCCATTGTGTCACCCTATGTAAAATTTCAACATTTATATCTGTAATTTTTATGGTGTGCATAATAAAGAGTATTCTATCTATCTATCTTCTATCTATCTATCTAAATCTCTATAGGTGTGCCTATAAAATTTGAGGGTTTCCCTCGATTTTTTTGAAAAGTCGGTTAATAAAAACTACTTACAAACTATGATCTAGTGGATCTACACTACAGTCTAGTTACACTATATAGCCCGTGCGCGTGAACATGGCACCTGGGGTCCTACTCCCTAAGCACGAAGCCCGTAGTTTCGGCCTTCGTTACGGGCGTTCCTTACTTAGTATCACCTACGGATGGATGATTGGTTCGGGGCCCGAACGAAGTATGAATGACAACATGATTTGCCAGTTGTCCCTACTCTCGATGTGTTTTTGACCGTCCGAAAAATTTAACTTTTACACTTGTTTTGATGGATCGTAATGTCAGACGGACGGATGAACGGACGGACGGAAAGACGGAGGGACTTAGGGAGTAGGCCCCCTGGCTCGAGTGAATTACGTGTAAAGAACTGAGTGCAAAAAATTTTTGAGTTTTATTTTAGTTTTTTGAATATCATCATTTATTTTGCGCTGATTAGTTTCTCATAACATACTACTTTACGATGCTTTAAACGTGACAAAACATAGTGTTTAGACACAATTTTGTTTTCGAGCCAGGTGCCATGATTACCCGCACGGGCTATACGTCATATAGCCTGACCAAGATTATGTCTAGACTTTAAAAGAGACTGTGACCTCTGAGTTTGTTTCGGTCTTTCCTTAGTTAAGAAACACCGAACTCATCTAGTTTTAAAACAAGTAGATTACATTAAAATTTTTTTTTTTAAATACAAGGTTTTATTAGTCTGGATATCATCTAGGACCATCCAATTCCGGTGGCATGGAAATTATCTCCATGGTCGAAATATCAGTCGAGAAACTGCTTATCTCCGTCGGGAACGAAAAAATGCTATTCTAACGATCTCGATTCATAAATTTTTCGATCGCAAACCAGCGAGATATCACGGCTGGTCCTAAGGTATGGAGATATGAAATCTCCGTTGGAACATCTGTCAAAATTTACATTCGTAAGTTTATATTCGTATTTTTTTCTTGGTACCTACATGTAGAGGCTTAGGGGTTTATGGGTTTCATAAAGGGGGGCCAAATTTTCATTATTTTTGCGATAGGACACTCCGTTTTCGAGATATAAGCAAAAGAAAAAAAAATGCAGTACTGTTTTTGCACTTGAAGTCAAGGTGTTGGTGTGAATTTTAGTTCATGACAACTAATTTTATTCCACACCTTTTTAATCGCGATTAAAAGTAGTCATATTTAATATGAAAATTAAAGCCTACCTACGTCAGAAAAAGGACACAAATCATGCGAAACGCGTTTCTGATCACGCTACTTTGCAATAACTATTTTCAGTAAGTAATTATAAAAAAAAACACAGATAAAGAAACACAATATACTAAAATTATCTTTTATAATGTGTTTGCTTGGATTTAATAAATTAAACATGTCATTAATACTAAAAAAAGAAAAACGTAGCATAATCGATTATAATCAAAGTGAATCGATAAAAATGGAACGTCTTTTAGACGAGATTATTTTCTCCGTTGTAAATCTTTCTCCATGGTCAACCAGAATACGGTTTTTTGATAGTATCGAGATTTGAACCGGACATTGATGCGGAGATTTGAAACAGAGTTTTATCTCCATGGTCGTGATATCTAGCTCGAGCCCGGAATTGGGTCCCAGAGGCCTTGTCAAGACGAATCAAACAAGCCCAAACTCGATAGGGTTGCGTAGTTTTATTACTAAGTTTTCCCATGGCCACCTTCCGGCTTCATCATCAGATCAGCTCCATGTCATAATAATATTGTATTGTCATCCGATTTACTTAAAAGCATGTAAAATTTTAGCTCAATCGGAAACCGGGAAGTGGGTCAAAAACTTGCAAGGTCAGGCAGACAGACAGACAGACAGACAGCGGAACAGGTGAAACTAAATAAAAGCTTGTAACATAATTTAAATTTTATGTATAAATATAAGTGTTTTATTGAACCCATAATTTACAGAAATAAATATCATTTATCATTTACGTTTTCCCCAGGCTCAAGCAACCAAACCTTTGACTTTATCGGTCTGAGTTTATCCTAAAGCAACAAATACATCAGCCCTGATCCCGCATCCTCCAAGGGCTTTGCAGAAATGGCATTTGTCTAGCCGGACAGTTGCAATAAGCGATTCATACTTTCCACAAATCTGCGCGAGAGCAGCACGAACGCAAAGAGATCTTGAAAGCATCCTCACTTTCATAATACTGCTAATTCTGGTTGTAAGTCTGACTTCGTACGCACCTGAGCGGCGATATAACAAGATATGTGACGACGACCCAAATGAACAGTAACACAACAGCGGCGCGCTTCCATTTCGCTAGGTACATCATAAAGTAGTCATTGACTGTCACGGGCCCACTCGAGTAGTGTTTCATTGTCGCGGCGGCATCGTTGTGGCAGGCCGTCAGAGCATCTTGAGAATCTACAACAAAGAAAGCAAATATTTAGTCACTTAAATTCACTCTTGCACTATCCTCTCCATGTTACAAGGGCAATCCCATGATGAGGATATTACCATTTTCTGGGCACAAATGCGGGCTTCAGCTGTTACTGGATTTTTGTATGAGAGCCGCATAGAAAAACCCAGCATACTTTTAACCGACCAGGGGATCAAATAGACCCCGTGGTCAGCACGCACGGAGGAGCTCGTGGCTAAGTTATAACAGCCGCACGGGTCGATCCATCAGGTTAAGCTACGCTTGCCAGGGTTGGTCCGTGGATGGGTGACCATCTTTACAAACCGAGACTCCTCCGTGCCTCGGAAAGCACGTTAAGCCCCGGCTATCATTTGTGGATCTTTGATAGTTACGTTACGTTACGGGTCGTCAGAAGCCCGAAAGTCTGACAACCAGTCTTACCAAGGGGTATCGTATTGCCCAGTTACTGGGTTGTGGAGGTCAGATAGGCAGTCGCTCCATGTGAAATACTGGTATTCAGCTGCATCCGGTTAGACTGGAAGCCGACCCCAACCTAGTTGGGAAAAGGCTAGGCAGATTGATTGGTCAGCAGGCGCACTTGGAACCACAACTTAAACGAAGCAGTTTATAATTTAGTATTAATTTGTTTTTCTTAGGCCAATGTCAGCCAAAAGGGCTCGTAGCTAAATCATAACAGCCGCACGGGTCAATCGAAAGTTAAGCTATGCTTGCCGCGGTCGGTTCGTGGATGGGTGACCATCCATTACATATCGAGACCCCTTCGTGCCTCAGAAAGCACGTTAACCCGTCGGTCCCGGTTCGTAAATCTTTGACAGTCGTTACGGCTACTTAAAAGTCCAAAAGTCTGACAAACAGTCTTGCTAAGGGGTATCGTATTACCCATTAACTGGGTTGTGGAGGTCAGATAGGCAGTCACTCCATGTAAAATACTGGTAATCATCTGCATCCGGTTAGATTTGAAGCCAACCCCAACAAAGTTGGGAAGGGCTAGGTAGATGAGATGAGGCCAATGTCAGCCAAAGATCGAACGGAGTTCTGTCGTGTCATCATATCGGAGGATAAGACACATTTAAAGGCACTGAAGCAACGGAATAAGTAACGCAAATGTCTGATGAGGATAGTGCCTATTTTAGACTAAAACACAAAAAGTTAGCAAAGCGATTGTTCTGCTTTGCTGACTTAGCTGGCACCACGCGCTGATGTCGTCACGGACTGTCAGAATTGAGTAATAAAACAGATACGGGACGTAGGAAGACTGATGGCAAGAAGGGTCGACGACACAATTATGTCGTGAAAAACCCGGACTAGAACATAGCAAAAGCAATATTTCACCACAAAACGCGTATCAGAGCCATAAAAAAACATTTTACATACATAAACGTTGACGATTCGCGCGAAAATATTTATGGAATATATTAAAACCCATTGATGGATTACTCATCTGGTGGTCCTGCTTGATACGTATACTGTGATGGACGGCGCACAGTGAAGTGAACTGTTATTGCTGAGTGCGTAATCACGTTCCTGTGTTGCAATACCTTTTCACAAGCATTTCATGCGGTCTGGTCGAAATATTAAACAATACGTAAACAAAACCCACGTTTTTGCGCGCACTGTGTTCCCAAGAATTGCCACATACGAGAGATATTAAAACGCTTGATCGTTGATTATTCAAACGAAATTAGCTTTACCGCGAACAAATCTATTTTATACATCAAGTTTCCTGTTTAGAACTGTATGCAAAGCTTGTACTGTCGTATGAGTATAATGTTACATTGGGTCGAGGAATTGCATAAAAGCTAACTCTACAGAAAAGAATTTACTAGACGTTCTAATACTTTCAAAGGCAATCCCAATCACATAGTGTTACACCTATGAATGCTTCACAACCACTTGCACTTCGTTACTATTGATGACTGTGCCTGTAGTACAAGTCAGATATCAATAATGAAGTTTGCACTAGGTACTTGAATAAACGGTGACGAAAAAGATGAGTCATTATTGAATCTGCAGACGAATACAATTAATACAAACATTATCCTTTTTCTATACCGGATGAGACTAGAAAAATACTAGCAAGGGAAGGACATTGTGCCAGATAAAATTCTCATGCAAATTCAATCAGCTGAGAAGATTAGGTCGGTGCAGTGAAGCGTAGCAATGTATGATACTAAATTAATCTTCGACCTCTAGAGAGCAAGGTCTTCGCCTCTTTAAGGAGGTATCTACTAAAGAGATTAGAGCCCTTTTCTTCAACATTCCTGCAATTTTTTGGAACGAAGATCCTTACGACTTGGCGAATGTGGACACTACGCCAAGTGTGCAAAAACGAAAGAAATTTCGTTCCAACCGGGTGTCACACGACACCTCTCGACTGTTTTATACATCCGGGGGGTTTGTTGCGCATCTTCTTATAATAAATAAATAATATAAATAAAATTATTTATTGCCATAAAAAAAGGTGCACAAGTAAATTAAAGCCCTGACTCCTGTGCTAGGTAGCAACACATGTGTTACAGGAGCCAGTGTCTTCTCACAATCAGTAGGTAGGTTATGGATTTTATGCCTTATGAATCTTATTATACATTGTTTAAATTTATATTAAAATAGAAAATTAATATAACAATTTTTTACATTAGTGTGAGTGTGAAGTGTGAAGAGCGTGTGTGGTGTTCATGTGTGGAGTGTGGTGGTGTGGTGTATGGATGAAGGTTAATGAGAAGATGTGCTCACGGGTGATATGCATTGATATATTAGAGGAAGATATGATACGCTCCAACATCGCTATCACCAAACCTGGACTCCGCACGACGATGTTTTTTTGCACAGATGTGTCAAAGCAAACGTCATAATTATATTATTATAATTTTCAACACATTAACATTTCTGGCCGTACTTACGAGTGAAAAGCAATCCCGTGGGACTTGTTTTTGGTTTTTAACTATTGGTGCACATTTAGAAAACACACAAAGGCATACCTAGCTGATGACAATTTAGACGATTACGGTAATTTTACTTCTTCTTCCCAATTCCCTGGTGTCAATGAACCTTTTGGGGGAAAATCCCCTAAACGTCAACCATAAAGATATTTGTTACTCAATCACGCATGAACGGCTGAATGGATTTGGATAGCCACTCTTTATGTACATTGCATGTCTTGTATTAACACTTGGAATACTTTCTATCCAGGTATATACATGAAAAATTCTCAATAATGTATTCCCCGAACCGTTATCGTAGTTCTTTTCTTCAACCAAATCATTGCTCCTTATTTGTCGGCTCGTAAATATGCGAATCCTAAGCCTTCGTCGTAAAATGCAGCTTGAAGGCAGATTCCGTCTCCACTATTGCATTCTCAGCCGGGCAAGCCGTCTGCACGTCCGAGCTACTGAATGCCATTTGCCATTCGCATTTATATATCCGAACCAGATTTTTCAATTCAAGCTCTGAATCTTAATAGAAATGTCTACGAAGATCTTTGTTTGGATTTAAATCCTTAGAAGATTTAAGAGTCAGTTGGTTTGGTTTATTAAAAATCAAAATTCATAATGCCTAATTAACGAAAGGAACAAAAGAGAGGCTCAGGCCGCCCTCCATTGACCTGGTGGTCAAATATAAAAAAACCGGTCAAGAGCGAGTCGGACTCGCGTACCGAGGGTTCCGTTCCGATTTCTGAAAAAGTGTGCTACTTAGAGACATCGTTTCATTTTTCCTGTAATCTTTACATAAACTTCTATCACATAGAATAATTTCAGATTTTTCTCTTTGCAAACTTCGGAGATAAGGAGGGGGGGGGGGGGGGGGGGGAACTGTATTTTTTCTTACATTTTTCATCAAAAGTTGAAAACTATGCGGCCTAAAAAAAATGAAAAATAGTTTGAGAATGAGCAAACAACGCTTTTTCATATGATACCCCACATGCCCTAGTAGCCCTACTTTAAATTTTTAAGACCTTTCAGTCACTGTTGCAAAAAAAATATAAATATTTTTATTTCAGTCTTATTTGCAAAATAGTTGGGTAAACGTCATCTAAAACTATTCCAAATTCCAAGTTGATAGCATCAGTAGTTCTTGAGATATCCAGCTGTGGCAGACAGACAGACAGACAGACAGAATGAGTCACACCATAAGGGTTCCTTTTTTACCATTTTGGTACGGAACCCTAAAAGAGAACTCAAGAAAACCTAATTGCCAGAACCGACAATCCAAGATAGAATAACTTGGCGCAGAGAAGTGAGGAGACCCGACGATAACGGGACCAGCGACGGAAGAAGAAAATTCATAATGCCTAAATACACCTAGGTCGTTTGCAATAAAACGGGTTTATAAAAGACTACACAAGTGCACACAGACAAATCAAGGACATTTTTGGTATAAGCAAGATTATCAAATTATTATAATTTTAACATTTCCAAAAACTATTACAAGCTCAAAGTTAATTTAATGCATTACAATTTTTTTTTTTAATATTCTTTAATAATTTCTGTCCATGTCGGCAGGCATAAAAATTTTTTTTCGCGCTCTGGATTTTTCAACGCTCTGGTCAGCTGCTCCAAGAGTTGATAATCCAACACACCTGACGCACTGACGCACTGGGACGCGCTCTGTTGGATTCTCAATGCTCGGCTCAATACGAAAAAAAAATCGCCGTGATAAAATAACGCCCCGCCCGCCCCGTGCGAACAAGCAGTGTGATTCTGTAACCATCTCACCGTGAAAACTTAGGTGAAGTGAGGGTGGAGTGAGGTGTCAATAGTGTCAATTCCTAGCAAAAACAAACTCACTTCATCTAAGTTTTCACGGTGAGATTTTTACAGAATCGACTGGCTGGGCTTAAAGTAGTGAATACGTTAACATAATCACAACTTTCATGCGTCATACAGTCTTATCACGATTGGAATACTAAAAGCTCATATTATCTGATCATAAAAGTTTCGTAACGAATCGATAACCTATTTTTGAACTCGAATAATAAAACACTTCTGTTTAGTTTCAGTCATTACAGGATGTATCAGAAAGGTGTGGTCATTTTAATGAAGATTTCTCAATAATTAAGATTTAGAAAACACAAGTTTTAATCTACTTTTGTTGCTGACTGTACCTGTATATCAAATTAATATAGTTGTATGACCTTTTCGATAGCTATCAGCACATTGAACTCGTTAAGTAAGAAAAAGAAGTACCTACCCAAGTAGGTAGTTTTTATGTAGGTACTAATAATAACATAACATAGCATAACAATACTAACTATAACATCAGTAATTATGTCACAGAAAAATTATGTAAATGTATGTAAGTATGGCTTTTGAAAACCACTCATGTACGAAGGCACTGAACACGAAAAGTACGGTCTATAGAAGAGTCAAAACTTATACAAACAGCAGCCGACTGCTAAAATATTGCTTTCAAGCATCTCATTTTCATAAAACTCCCGCGGAGCATCATGCATTGAATACACCAGTTTCTGGCGTTTTTCTTTCAGCCCCAGACGGGCATAAAAAGTACAAGACTTTTCACTATCTCTGAATATAAATGTTCTCTTTTACCGGTGCGAAAACTATATTTATAGGTAAAACAAGTCTATGTAAACATAATCTATTTGTACCAACTTCATAGCATCCTTGAATGCAGAGTGGAAACAATTACTCCTATGATAAACCCGAGCCATTTTACATTATCATACGCATTACTGAATACGCAAATATCTCGTTACGACGAGATTAATCAAATTTCAACTTTATCACCACACGATAAAGACTTATTGGAATGTTTCATGGAAGTTGGTGAAAATTGTGATTATGCCCATCAGTCATGAGAGTGGAACATGTCATGCTTGGTGACACAGGTACCGACAAACAAGTTGAAAGCAAATATTTTATAGTCTTATCTGACACATTATCAGAAATTGGAATGTAAAGCCATAAAGAACGCTATTAAGGGCTTTAATACCTTTCGAAGAGCCTTGATATTGGGTATTAATACTACAGTAACACGTACCTACCGTTAATTAAAAACAAAGCTGCACAGAACAATAGGCATCACCCCGTCTGGTGGCGCCATTTTTCGTCTGGCACTCTGGCAGTCGTTGCTATGGGGAGGTTTATTAGGGATCCTTTCAATGCAATACGACACTATATGCATAGTCAGATGGTGCTGCGTAGCCTTTATAATCCCTCAGTCACCTCGTACGACACGCACAAAGAATGGCCGAATGTCCCATTGATAACCAACACCACACAGCTAATAAACCCTGTATAACCTTTACGTGTTTGGGTAAGAAATGGAATTTCCAAGAAACATGTTCTCCCGTAAAGTACACTTTTGTTTTATTCTCCTTAATCATACGTGTACAGAATTTCCTTCACCTAAATCCACTAATCTGGCCACATAAACTGACGTCTTCAACTTCGCTCATCGCGTATTAACAAACCACGGAGTTAAAAGATTATCTCGAAATTCATGTTACCTTGAATAAATTATAGTGGTTTGATCACAATGATTAAATGCTGAATAGTTTGGATGCTGTGCCATTTAACAAAGGTTTTTGAAGCACCGAAAACGCTTGGAACAGCTATTGGACGATGAAAAACCTCATGAAAGGAAACCTACCAATTTGCCATAATCGCAAATTAATGGACATGTGCATACTCCCTATCCTCATCTACGGCACTCACATCTGGTCTTTGACGGTTCAGCAAAGGTTCAAGTTTGAGCTTGCCAGCAGTGGAGCGCAGCATTCTTGGGGTCAGATTAACGGACCGTGTTAGGAACACAGTGCTGCGCTCCAAAACACAAATCGTCGACATCATCCAAAAAGCAGCCACGCTGAAGTGAGACTGGGCCGGACATGTTGCCGTTACGTCGAACGAATCATGGGCCAATTCTGCTACTATGTGGGTCCCAGAAAACGTCCGTCGACATCGAGGCAGACCTAGGAGAAGATGGCGAGATGAGCTTGACGCCTAGACAGGATTGGTCTACACTAGCTCAAGACAGAGAGGAGTGGAAAGTAGAAAGGGAGGCCTTTGCCCTGCAGTGAGACAACACAGGCTAAACATTACAGTAATATTATAAAGGCCAAAGTTTGTGAGAGTGTGTGGGGGTGTGTGTGTTTGTTTGTTACTTCTTCACGCTCAAACGGCTGAACCGATTTAGTTTAAATTTGGTATGTAGATACCTTATACCCTGGATTAACACATAGGCTACTTTTTATCCCGGTCTACGCAGGTGAAACTGTGGGGCGCAGCAAGTAATAAATCATTTTTAAAGAAACTAGTTTCATTTTTTGTTGACAATAACATCGCATCGCATCGCACCTTGAGATCAGGAGAGCAGATTGACTGATTTCAAGTTTAGCCTCCCAGAAATCATTCCTAATCAGTGTGATCAAAACCAGAATGTAATTACTTCAGAGATAGATCGCGAAAAACGGCCATAACGCTAAAACTGGACCAGCAAAACGTCCAAAACTAAGTGAATAGTTTTATGACCATTTGCAAGCAGCTTCCGGCCGTTAAAGCGTTCCGGTAAAACACCCGCTATATATACAGACGCTATTTCCCGCCTAAACAGCCGTTCCAGGCTAACGGGAACGTGGCCTAATTATCACGCAGGGCATAAACTACGTGTAGTTTAGTCGCTGCAGGTGCAGATCGGATATGTCACGCGACAGGCTATTACGGGTACCTACGTACCTACGACAGGCATTCGATTAATGTCCGCCGTCTAAACGGGATTGTTTTGCTTATAAAACGGTATTTTGAACTGATTCTGGACGCAGTATCAGGTTCTTGTTTACTTCTCAAAGGATAAAGGAGCTTCCTTGTTAAAGCTCTGGAAACTTAGCTTGTATCTAAAAATCAATCTGCCTAGCCTTTTCCCAATTATGTTGAGGTCGGCTTCCAGTCTAACCGGATGCAGCTGAATACCAGTATTTTACATGGAGCAACTGCTTATCTGACCTCCACAACCCAGTAACTGGGTAATAAGATGCCCCTTGGTAAGACTGGTTGTCAGACTTTCGGGCTTCTGACGACCCGTAACGACTGTCAAAGATCCACGAGTGACAGCCGGGACCAACGGCTTAACGTGCTTTCCGAGGCACGGAGGAGTCTCGGTATGTAAAGATGGTCACCCATTTACTGACCAACCCCGGCAAGCGTATCGACCCGTGCGCTTCGCTTGTATCTCGACGAAGTTACAAAAGTGTTACAAATACCGGTTGGTTATTATGTACTCAAGGATCGGTCATTTTAAGATCATCTACTCTCTCACACGCAACCAAAAGTTAACACATTCAAGGTTTCTTTGAGCCACAAAGACACAGACAGTCCCTGTTATATTACGGCCTATACCTCGGTTTCGCTCAAGCAATCTTTGAATTCATTATAGTTGTAAAAACATCTCGAGAAATGATCTAAATAACAGCGAAAACCACATCAAAAATCCATCAGGTCATTCTGGTATGCGAATACACAGTCCAACGACTTGGTTTATACTATGTAGAGGCAGAGACACACGAACTCTAGGATTGCTACTACAGTGGGTGCCATCACAAATGAATTACGAGTTAATCTCATCTCATATCGTAGCAAATCCGGTCAACTACTGATTTGACGCCTACATTAGTAAACAAAGAGTAGGCGTACGGGTGGTATTATTAGGTTAATAATAGAACTACCGCGATTCTATTAGCATCCTGAGAGGATTTCGTAAATCATCTGGACAGCTTTGATTTGAATATACATCAGCTATTATTGGAACTGCAGCTGTTATGTTGAAAATAGCGACAAAGAGGTTTTGCCAGGAGAACGGATCTATGTATATCCTTTTGCAATCTTGAGTTGGTACTTGTAAAATTAATCTCGCCAACCGTTTTGTTGAGTAGCGGGATGAGGGCTGGTAGGGTGTAGACTGTAGATATATAGAAGAAAACGACTGGTTATACCGACCTCAAATAATTTGCCAAATAAATTGTAATTGAAGCAGGCAGGAGGACGTTGAACAGTTTTCTTGAAGCAATCGATACGGAGCTTTTTAGGAGCCAGAGGACGCGGTATGTATATCTAAGCTTGCATAGTTTCAAAAATCGCCAGTCTACCATACTGCTGTCATTCCACGAAAAACTTGAGTAAAATGTAAACATCGCAACTTGCACCCAGTTACGGGAACACTCAGGTTGTATATGCAATCATGTGTCATTAAAGTGAGCAGAAATTCAGGTAATACGAGATTCAAAGACACAGTTTTTGCTTACACGATGACTGTGAGAGCGAAGCCGACACACAATATTAATTCTTCGGTGAATGAAAATAAGAGCTAAATACAGATACAAACTTGGTTTATCGAAGAATCTAAACCCAAGGATCTCATCATAATTGCAAGTTTGTCTGACTTGTTTCGGACCAAAGGAAAGCCAAATTATTGGAGTTTTATCTGCATACGACTCGAGTTCGGTGCCCCTTAGGTTACGTTCCCATTCCTAAACATTTTTGGGAATCCCACACCAAGCACCGGTCACATGGTCTGAAGAAGGTGTTATGTCATCGTGAAATCCTCGATCCTTTTGTTCATTAAACTGTATTAATGTGTGGCTGGGAGCAGCTGGATGACAGGAACCAAGGATCGAGCAAGATGGCGTGCGATTGGTGGACTTTATCAGCAGTGGAGTGAGTGCTACTAGGCTGATGAATGATGATTGATGATGATGATGTTGATATGGATCGTAAAGAATAATAATGGTTGTGGCATTAACACAAAAACATGACATAACAGAACAGTGTCTTGGATGAGGTAACAAATAATAATGATAGCAGCATTCATCATAATATTTGATGGCATGGCAAAGAAAACGATTGAATCAATAGGCTTACCTAATTGTTCCTAAGTAATATCACAGTCTATACATCATACAGTCATCCGACGAGAGCTTACATAGTTCGCCGAACTTCGTAAGCAGCTCGGGCTTCGTTGGACGACTGTATGATGTATAGACGGCGGTAATATTATAAATTAAATATGAAGGCTCTGTTACCAACCAATAATAATTTTCCTATAATGATTACTCATCATCTACTTAGCCTTTTCCAACTATGTTGGGGTCGGCTTCCAGTCTTACCAGATGCAGCTGAATATCAGTATCTTACATGGAGCGACTGTCTATCTGACTTCCACAACCCAATTACTGGATAATACGATACCCCTTGGTAAGTCTGGTTGTCAGACTTTCGGGCTTCTGACGACCCGTAACGACTGTCAAAGAGCCACAAATGACAGCCGGCCGGGACCAACGGGTTAACGTGCTTTCCGAGGCACGGAGGAGTCTCGATATATAAAGATGGTCACCCATCCACAGACCAACCCCGGTAAGCTTAGCTTAACCTAGTGGATCGACCCGTGCGGCTGTTACTACTTAGCCACGAGCTCCTGTAATGATAACTACTAACTTAAATAAAATATTCAACAAAAAAATACCAGTAAATGTACATGCAGGTATTTTTTGTTCAATTTTTTTTTTCTTTTTTTTGTCTTGTCTGAAATGATATACTTATTATTCATATTTTACTGTATCAACATTATTAGTTGCATGTTCAGTTAAGTAATTGCTGATATAATTTATTAGTAAACCAATGCCACACATAATATTGTTTGATTTAGTGATAACTAATAACATTGATTGCCATGATATGAGATTCAGTGCATATTATTATGTCGAGTGCTACTTAATTGTAGACCTTGAATGCAAACATAGGTAGTTATTATAGTCATTAAGTATACCTTTTTACATTTAATATAAGTAGTCATTATCGATGTAGTAGGTATTTATCATTTATTAACATTTTAAACTTTAAAATGGCATTATGTAAAACAAGCCTCCAGACTGAATTTCGGCCATGGCAGCCAACCTCAGTGGAGAGTAGCCATAGAC
Organism: Cosmia trapezina; assembly: GCA_905163495.3. NCBI lineage: Eukaryota > Metazoa > Arthropoda > Insecta > Lepidoptera > Noctuidae > Cosmia > Cosmia trapezina. Next base: position 22,122,958 of record LR991031.1, on the reverse strand, counting down.
TCAGGAGATATTATAGTGCAAGTGTATGCCACACATACACTCACTCTTTCTCACTCTCATACTCCCATGGAACGACAATGCAACACAACCAGAGAGAGATCAGGCGCAGGACCAACGGCTTAACTTGCTTATGCCTGCTTTGCGTGCTTGGTATTATGTACTATTTGAAAGTTAGAAGCTGTGTGAAGTATGGAAGAAGATATGCTGCGCCAACCGCAATAATATCATTTATCTTTAACATTAAATTACATTTAAATTAAGTAGGTAATTGTTTTTTTTATTAACTTTTGCATTGATGTACACCCGTCTTGTCTTTGTTTTTATCTATGTTAGACAAATGAGAATAATAGTAGCTGTCTTTCTTTAACATTAAACTAATTTATTTTTTTATTAACTTTTGCATTGTTGTAGAAGAGATTATACAAATGTCTTGTTTTTGTTTTTTATGTTAGACAAATGAGAATAATATCAGCTATTTGATCTTTAAGTATAAATAGTAAATGGCTTGTTAGTTAATATCCGGCTTGTGAACTTTCATTATCTTCAATAATAATATATCATAATGAAATTCAGGGTGTACTCCTCACTGCACAGTTAGGCCACTTTATGAACTTTTCATACCCCATGATTGTGTGATTTGTGGTGATAACTATTGTAGGTGCTTCGTGGACAGTGAGTGTTGAATTTTTATAAAGTGCTAATAATATTTATCTACCGCTCTTATTACTTTTACTACAATAAAAAAAAAAAAATTGTTTTACTGTTGGATGTAATTAAATTAAAGCTATTTTTGAGTGTGACTTAAGCATAATATTATAATGAGAATATAAATGAAAAATCGCAGATTCATGAACCAAGCATTAAATGCATGCATCTGTTGTTTACATAGATGAAGACTCTGCCTCTTCAAACGTTTAAATATATTTTAAACGTTTGAAGAGGCAGAATCTTCATCAGTCATTGAAATATACTTGACATGAAGCATTCACAAATATTTATATAGCCGCTAATAGGTTTTAGTCAACGACACTCCTCCTCAATATTTATTACTCTATCATATCAAGTGGTAACGGACGGCGCACCAACTTCCTAGCGCGGCGGATATTGATGATTTAAATCAAATCTAACCATCGTACTAACAGACAACATTAAAACTCCCATTTATATAGATATAAAACCAAATATCATAGAGGTAGGTAACTTCTCCAATGCATAAAAACAAGAGTAAATTAACTCATGAGAAACATTTCGATCCCCAAAATTATGAATTTATTAACATACCTGTTCAGCGCGAAGTAATTTTCAATCAACGAACAACAATAATCACTTAAGAGTTTCTTTAGCACTTAATTGTTTTGAGAAATGTTTTAGATCTATTACATTTATGATAAAATAATTTTAAATTCACACCATGAATTTTATTCAACACCCAAGCACTATTCCCATGACACCTTACATGACACAGACTGATAATAAAAAAAAAAACCAGAATCCGTCAAACTTGCTACGTCAGACGTCGCGTCGTCAGAACGTAGACGTCAGAAGAATATCGAGGTGCTAACATAATAACAAAACGTACCTCGTAGTTTGGCACACACAAAACAGAGCAAACCAATAGTGAAGAAAACTGACAACTTTTTCCGCGAGGTGGCGCTGGTATAGCTTGACTCCATGGAACTAATAGTACGCACGGCTACAGATCAAGCTATACATTTCCAGTATAAGCTGATCTCGCATTGTATAGGATTTCCTTACAATAAGAGGTCAGTGTAAACTGAAAATGTATAGCTTGATGTGTAACCGTGTGTACTTCCATGCTTGACTCACATTAGCTGTCAAATTACATACAAAATCTGACAAAAAAATGCTGCGTTTGCGCGTAATCTGTTGTAATAATAATGTAAATCATTCATTTTCTAAAGACTTACGATTTAAAAAAATATGCGAAAGGGCGACTAAGACACGCAATTTCACAGCTTCAAAAATTCGAGGATATGTTCATATCCATCTTAGTATCAGCAGTTTCATGCTGCTGGGGTATCCCACAGTTCAAATTACGATTGCAAAAAACGTAAGAGATTTTGAATTTCGCGGGCTACCCTGGCGCTTTCGCCTTAAGGTTGATGCGCCAGGGTAGCCCGCGAAATTCAAAATTTCTTACGTTTTTTTCAATTTGTAGGTCAGTGTGAGCTTGTATGTTGATTAAAATATGATTCGCGGCCGTAGCTAATATGGCTTTACAGAATTATGATCATTAAAATCAGCAATACAACTCCATACGTTAGCATTTATCTCAAATCTAGCGATTTCATGAGATCATGAAGTTTGAGGTAAATGCTAACTTATGGAGCTGTATTGCTGATTCTAGTGATTATAATTCTGTAAAGCCGTATTGGCTACGGCCGCGAATCATATTTTAATCAACATACAAGCTCACACTGACCTACAAATTGCAAAAAACCTAAGAAATTTTGAATTTCGCGGGCTACCCTGGCGCTTTCGCTTTAACCTTAGAGCATTTAACTAGCCTTAACTGCGTTTTTTGCAATAATTCAGATCAGTGTAAGTTATATCTTGATCAAAATACGATTAAGCATTTGCATAATTATAACCGTAAAAATCATCAATACATCTCTCTAAATCTAACGATTTGCCGTGTTTGGATCATTTTAATTTACAGATTTTTATAGTTTGCACCAAGTGCTAAGCGTGTGGATCTGGCTTTAGATCTGCTTTCACTCACAACACTCGCCGTGTTTTAATAGCAATGGCAACCAAAAATGTCAAGTCAATTCAACTGTCAAACCCCCTGCCTGGTTGACTCTGTAGTGCCGTGCTGGACCGATGCGGTGAACGCCTGGAAAGCGGCTTGCCCGGATACAGATCGGCCCGTAAACCCATCTTCCCAGAGGCAGTGGGATGAGCCGCTCTGCAGGTTGGTACGGAATAATCTTATCAATACGTCTACCAATACTGCTGAGCGTGCCCGCTTACTGGCTGTGGGTGAGTGGGAGTCGGGCCTCTGGCTTCAGGCACTTCCGTCACCCAACATAGGCACTATGATGGGTGACACCACCTTCCGGCTCGCTATTTGTCTACGTCTGGGCGCTCCTTGTGGGGCTCCGCATCGCTGCCAGTGCGGTGAAGCTGTCGACTGCCTCGGACACCATGGCCTATCTTGCAGTAAGAGCGCAGGCCGGATAGCACGGCACGCTAGCATTAATGACATCATCCGTCGTGCTCTTGTCACCGCCGGGGTGCCAGCTGTTTTAGAACCCAACGGTTTGGCACGCGACGATGGAAAGAGACCTGACGGAATGACCATAATGCCTTGGAAGTTAGGTCGGCCTTTGGTATGGGACGCAACGTGTGTCGATACCCTTGCGCCATCCCACCTTCCTAGCACAGTGGGCTGTGCTGGTGCGGCTGCTGCAGGTGCGGAAAACCTCAAACGGCGAAAATATTCAAATATTTTTGGGAGTTATATTTTCGAGCCGTTTGGGGTTGAAACACTAGGGCCATGGGGTCCGAGTGCCCACTTAGTTTTCCAAGACATCGCTAAGCGATTGGTCGACTCTTCACGTGACCAGAGGGCTGGCCTATTTTTTGGCCAAAGAATCAGCATTGCCATACAACGTGGCAATGCTGCCAGCCTTTTGGGCACTTTTCCTGTTGACAGCGATGCGGACGAATTTTTTGATGCCCTATGATCCTTTCCCCACCTTTTTTTATACAATGTACATATTATTATTTTAATCTGTGTTAGTTTATATATTATGTACATAAAGAATAAAATCATGTGCAAACAAAAAAAAAAAACTGTCAAACTGAAATAAATTGTCATTTTTGACGGCACCGGACGACGGTTGTTGTTGACGACGGTTCGGCAGTTTTATTTTTATTTATTTATTTATTTATTATTTATTTACGCAAATCTTCCAACACTACCATTACATTTTGCCGAGAGTGCAATTGCAATTTTTCAACGGCGGCTGATTTTCGGTTTCGCTTTGATCGATTGCTTTCGTTTTCGTGCAGTTGCAGTGTGAAAGTACATTCAAAACATAGCTACCCAAAATGCCCAAAAAAGCACCGAAAAACGCCTTTTTCTACTTCATGCAAGATTTTAAAGAAGAACAACAAAAAAAAGGCATCAATTACGGTAACTTGGTGGATGTCTCAAAAGCAGCCGATCCTGAATGGAGGGTAACGATATTTTTAAGTACAATTGCATTGCCTTCTGCTTGCTTTACAAAACTTAACTAAAGATAGGATAGATTGTTTTGTTGAAATTAATAGGTACCCTAGGTACCTAAAATGCTGATCAAAGAATAACTAAGCCATAGTTCCTTCTAGAACATTGTAACGCTAAGTAAGTAGTTTGTGTTTGTCTATTTTTCCGTGCCTGCCAAGGCCACCGTGGCTGCAAGGTTCGAGCCCTCACAGTAGTGAGGGCTCGAACCTCACAGCGGGAGGCTAACTACGTTATAATAAAAAGACAGTAGTGCTCAGAAGAAATAGGGCTGAAGCCCGCTATATTAATAATCAGAATAAAATTATAATTCACTCCCTAGGTCCTACGTGGAGCCCTAGCTACCAGCTATCTGACAATCCTTATAAAAAGCGAGCATCAGTTTTTTATAAGCATATTCAATGTTTGAATGATCGGAATGTCAGCCAGTTAACCATACTATGGCTTGTATACAACTAAACCTCTACAGTACACACTGCCCAACACTTTAGCAGTTTAGCAGCTTCTATTATGAAACCTATTAACCTGCGCCAACTGCTGCTCTTATTAATAACTATTTATTGATAGACAAATTATTATTATTCTTACATTCACTCAACTATGAACAATGGACCATTTGTTTCAGTGAAAGAATAGACTAAACCCATAATTCAAAGTTATAGGACTTGGTAATTAACATTATACCTAGTTTGAAGAAAACGATTGTTAAATTTCACGGCAACTACATTTTAACTGTCACCTCATTAGCTGATAAGAAAGCTAGGTCAGAGGGTCATCTTGCGATATTCAGATTTCTCCTTTTAAATGTAATCAGGATTTGTTTTGCTTTTATTTATGTTAATGTGCTAAAAAATACAGTCTTTTTATTTATCCTTAAAATGTACCAGGCCAATTTTATTGCGAGTGTTCCCCCTAATATTTCCTTCCTTAATGTATTCAATATCAGTAGATCAAGGAAATCTGTACATTCAATTAATAATATGTCACTTTAATTCAGAACGCATCACCTCAAGTCAGGGCCCGTTATGAAGCAAGAGCTAAACACGAGAAACAAAATCGTAATATTCCCATTGCAAAGTTCACATCAACTGGGATCCCGTTGACTGCCATCCAAAATCAACAAAAGGAAATCCAAGATGCCATTGAATTTGAAATACAGGACATTAAGAACATGGTCAAGACAAAGGCTTTTAATAAAAGTAAGTTTTTATTTGTAAAGAAGTTAAGGTAGAAATAGGAGGGTCACCATTTGCACTAATGGGCGAACCTTAAATAAATGCTTCAAAATGGATTTTCAACGCTCGGCTCACCTTCGAGAGATGAGTTTCATATGTGCAACACCTGTCTGTCGGGCATGTGTCACAAGTTCAAACTTTCCCATCTTCATCTTGTTTGATAGAAGAGCAAAATAAAAATGTAAAACAGGCCTCCACAATGAGACGAGTTTGATTGAGCTTATTGTGGAAGTCAAATTTAAAATTATAAGTATCTATAATTTTAAATTTTATTCTTACAGGATAAATATACTTATTAAATTATTATTGAAAAAATCAATGTTAGCTTTATTACTCAAATAGTGCATCTTTTGTGCCCAATATTTATTTGTATTTCATACTATTCATATAATTATGATATTTTACAATTAAGAGAGAATTATGAAACAGAGTAGTATATTGCCCAATAGTAACACATAGGGGCCGCCTCCACGAGCGAGAGAATCTCGACGAGTCCGCGCTTCTATCGTCGGGTAGTCTCCACGAACGAGCGATTATTCCGGCAGCGTATCGTCGCGACTCGTAACGGCATCGCCGCGTGTCCGCGATGACTCGCAACGGAATCGCCACGTTCCGCGACGAGGCGTTGTGCAATAGTTTTGTTGAAAGAGTTCAGTTAGGTGCCAGACGAGTGCGTAATAAGTAGTAACATTGTTTACTGTTTAACAAAAACTTCTCAATTCGTAACGTCCTCGCTTGGCAGACAGACAACGCAGAAATGACGCGGGCGGGACGCCTGCGTTTGATAGCGCGCTCGCCGCGTTCTCGCAGCGATAGCGTCACGTTCCGTGGCGAGCGCGCGGCGACACGATGACGTTTCGCTCGCACTCAGCCACTCGTCGCATCGCATCGCCGTATGTAGACACATTCTAAGATAGTGTATAGAAATACGTGGCACGACGATAATATCGTCGCGATTCTCTCGCTCGTGGATGCGACCCCATAGAATATGTATGACGTTATGACATGTTATGAGATAATATTGGAGACAGGATATGAGGCTCTTTAATCATATGGCTGTTATCAAATTTAGGATTTGCCTTGGCAAAGGCCTACAGTAACTATCAGAATTATATGAACAAACAACATTACATTCACCGTCATAAACCTTCACTTCATTCACAAGTGTAATTGTTGAGCGTGGGTCCTGAGTTTGAAGTTTGAACAGGGTCGGACACTATTATTAACGCTTGAGACTAATGTCTATTACAGCCAATGAGGTGTTATATATGTATAACATTATTATTACTATACAGGGTGTAATTTTAATCACCGTTATCCTCTTAAGGGGTCATTGTACTCATCATTATGAACAACTTTTACTATGGGACCAAACCTGAAATCGCGAAAAAAAAATCAGCTGTTCAGTACATTTATGTTCGCAAAATTCGTCAAAATGTACTGAACAGCTGATTTTTTTTTCGCGATTTCAGGTTTGGTCCCATAGTAAAAGTTGCTTATAATGATGAGTACAATGAGTTTGAAAAAAGTGTATACTGTACATCTCCGCCTTCAGCATTGTGTTGTTAATTTTTTTTTTATAATAATGTAAATTTTTTTTTATTAATCAGGCATTTTAGATGAAGACATCTTTCTAATAGATGTCAACTACTTCTGCAAGACTTCAACTAAGTATGTGATTGGTGAGATCACTGTGCTGCGGTTCAACTTGAGGAGTGGCTTCATAGACCATTACCCTAAGATGGTGGAACCAGGTGAACATAGTACATCCATAACTGATATTTATTTCTGTAAGTAGGTTTATTACATACAAACACTGACACATCTATCTATACTAATAATAAAGCTGAGTTTGTTTTTTTTAGTTTGAACGTCCTAATCTCTGAAACCAAATTCTTGAGGAAGGCTACAGGCTATTAACATCACGTTAGGACCCTTAGGAGCCAAAGAAAAAAAAACGGCCAAGTGCGAGTCGGACTCACACACGAATATTACAGATTTATTATTAGAAAATAATGGTTCACGGTTTATGCAGAAGGTTTATGTTTATGAAATTAAATGTTTTTTAATTTTTATATTTCAGGTGATTGAATGAAAGGTAAATTGCGGTTTACGATTTATGACGTATTAAAAAAAACTACTTACTAGATCTCGTTCAAACCAATTTTCAGTGTAAGTTTACATGGTAATGTACATCATATATTTTTTAAGTTTTATCATTCTCTTATTTTAGAAATTAAGGGGTGCGGGACATTTTACCACTTTGGAAGTGTCTCTCGCGCAAACTATTCAGTTTAGAAAAAAAATTATATTAGAAACCTCAATGTCATTTTTGAAGACCTATCCATAGACAACCAACACGTATGTATGGGTTTGATGAAAAAAAATTTTTGAGTTTCAGTTCTAAGTATGGGGAACCCCCAAAATTTATTGTTTTTTTTTTTCTATTTTTGTGTGAAAATCTTAATGCTGTTCACAGAATACATCTACTTACTTACCAAGTTTCAACAGTATAGTTCTTATAGTTTCGGAAAAAAGTGACTGTGACATACGGACGGACAGACAGACAGACATGACGAATCCATAAGGGTTCCGTTTTTTGCCATTTGGCTACGAAAACCTAAAAAAAATATAATGAAAAAAAAAATTAAAACAAAAAAATATTGCAAGATCAACCTAATTTAGTAGGTACATACCTATACAAACAACTTATAAACTAACTAGCTTTTGCCCGCGGCTTCGCTCGCGTGGATGTCGGAAAATATCCCATGGGAACGTTCATGTTGAAAACATAGGGCCGTCCAATATAACTGTGCAAACTCGAATCGCATGATTTTTTCCGAATCTACCTGTCGGCATGATTTTTTCCGACATCTTCAACAGTCATCGTCATATTTCAGCCAATTTACACAAAACAATAAAAATGAATTACACTGAATCACTCCGTTCATTGGAGAAAACCGTATGAAAATCCGTTCGGTACTTTTTGACATTATCGCATTCAAACAGACAGACATACGCGGCGGGGGGACTTTGTTAATTACTTAAAATTTATTATGCCAGTCACGCTCTAATAACAAATAACTTTTGTCCGAGTGTCCACTCGTTCAAATAATTTCCTCGTAAAAACGTCGAATGAAATAAAGACTAAATGTTACCTCAAGATTCGAACTATGACTACATTTCCAATCCCTTAAATCTCTTAAAAAGAGGTAGGTACACAAACATTTGTCAACCCCTATTGTACCCCTTAGGGGACGATTTTTAAAAAACGCTGTAACATATATTTCTTTACTTTTTTTCCTACCAAAAGCATAAGTTTGAATTTTCATATTCCTAACTTAAGAAATGCTGGGTTTCCCATACAAACTTTCATCCCTTATATCACCCCTTGTAGGATTATGTTTTAAGACAAAAAGTAGTCCATGTCCTTTTCCAGGATGTTATCTATAGCCCTGCCAAATTTTATCGAAATCCGTGCAGTTTTGTAAATTTTAAAATAAACCCATTGATATATAAAAACCCTAAACCCTTAATTTACCCACTTAGGGGATGATTTTTAAAAAACGCTGAACCGCATATTTCTTAATTTCTTACGAATAGCATCAATTTGTTAACCCTAACTTAAGAAATACTGGATTCCCCTTACAAAACTTTCATCCCCTATACCACCCCCTGTAGTATTATTTTTGAAAAAATAGTATCCTGTTCTTCTCCAGGATGCTATATAAAGCCTTGCCAAATTTTGTAGAAATCCGTGCAGTTTTGTAAATTTTAAAATCAACCCCTATTTTAACCCCCTAGGGGATGATTTTTCAAAAACGCTGAAACGCATATTTCTTTATTTCCTATCAAAAGCATACATTTTTTTCACATACCTAACTTAAGAAATACTGAGTTTCCCATACAAACTTTCATCCCCTATATCATCCCGTGTAGGATTATTTTTTAAGACAAAAAGTAGCCTATGTCCTTCCCCAGGATGCTATATAAAGCCTTGCCAAATTTTATCAAAATCCGTGCAGTTTTGTAAATTTTAAAATCAACCCCTGTTTTACCCCCTTAAGGTATGATTTTTCAAAAACGCTGAACCGCATATTTCTTAATGTCCTACCAATAGCATAAATTTGTTATCCCTAACTTAAGAAATACTGGGTTTTCCTTACAAACTTTCATCCCCTATATCACCCCCTGTAGTATTGTTTTTGAAAGTATCCTATGTCCTTTCCCGGGATGCTATATAAAGCCTTGCCAAATTTTGTCGAAATCCGTCCAGTTTTGTAAATTTTAAAATCAACCCCTATTTTCCCGCCTTAGGGGATGATTTTTCAAAAACGCTGAACCGCATATTTCTTTACTTCCTATCAAAAGCATACATTTTAATTTTCAAATCCCTAACTTAAGAAATACTGAGTTTCCGATACAAACTTTCATCCCCTATATCACCCCCTGTAGGATTATTTTTGAAAAAAAAAGTAGCCTATGTCCGTCCCCAGGATACCATCTATAGCCTTGCCAAATTTAATCGAAATCCATTCAGTGGTTTAGACGTGAAAAGGTAACAGACAGACAGACAGAGTTACTTTCGAATTTATAATATTATTTTAATTTTCAAATCTCTAACTTAAGAAATACTGAGTTTCCGATACAAACTTTCATCCCCTATATCACACCCTGTAGGATTATTTTTGAAAAAAAAAAAAAATAGCCTATGTCCGTCCCCAGGATACCATCTATAGCCTTGCCAAATTTTATCGAAATCCATTCAGTGGTTTAGACGTGAAAAGGTAACAGACAGACAGAGTTACTTTCGAATTTATAATATTAGTATGGATAGTATGGATGGTAGTACTTGCTTAAATCTACCAGAAGATAATTACGAAAGTTTATTGTTACACACTACATGCAGTCAGTGGCGTGTAGGCGTGTCCAAGGTTCCAGTATGGGGCTGTCCCACCTGTCCGCAATAACCCTCAGAATGCTGATGGATGCGCAGCGCTTACGCATGAGTGCAGGAAACCCATCTATTCCCGCCTTTGCCAACATGCCCGAAGCATTGCAGTACTGCAGCAACTGTAGTATTTAAGCCAACTCTTTTCCATTTTTTTATTCAATCAGGTAAAATCCCCGTCGGCTATGCATCGGACGTGAAACAGGGCAGCATCGACTTGGGACTGAACATGCCCGACGAGACAACAAGCGACTACATGGCGATCCTTTCCGAGATCGTCGACTATCTGAAGAAAAAGGACCCCAGTGTGAAGACCCTCCCGCCGTTGTATACAATGCCTGAGAAGGTTCTGGCCGTGCAAGATTTTATTATACAGCTGTGTCAAAAGTCCGGTAAGGAAAACTTTAAAGTTTTTGAAGTGTTCAGGCTATTATCGCACGTCTGTGGTATCAAACCAGTACAAGCAGACAAAGGCTCGGAAAATAGGGAAGGCAACTGTCAAAATGGCGCTGTCGTAGCTAGTTCCCAACACAAGCTAATAATACAAGGCGTGAGGTGGTTTTATTTTATTTTTGTGAAAATGACGCGTTGTTGTGTTCTTAAATACTCTTAAATTGGAGTGCACCATTTCCTCAGAGACCCTAAAATTAGAAGCTTGTGGAATCGAATCGAATTTGAAAAGATTTAAAAAAAAATTGATGACTTCGAAACATTTTGAAGAAAGTGATCCCGAGGAAATATTTAAGGTTTTAAATTCCGACACTTTCCATGTCAAAAATTATTTCAATAATAAACCGAATAATATATATATATAATTTTTGAAATAATTAACCGAAAATAACGAAATAAGAAAGAAAAAGTATTTATTGCCGTAAGATCACCAGCTAAGACTAAGAACACAAATGATACAACTTAGATTATGAAATGTCCAGATTCCGTGTTCAGTACAAAACGTAACATAAAACGTGAAGCCAATTTTTATACGTGTGTGAGTGAGCGCCGTGTACTACATAACGCATTTGCGTATGTGTGCAACATGCGAGTAATACCAGCGCATAGAGATTACCCTAAAATAGTGGGAAAATTTAAATATAAAAGGAACATTGAAAAGGAACTTAAAAAATAAAAGAAAAAGTGTGAATTTGGTCAAAATTAAAATTCAAGATGGCGGGTACGAAAATTTTCAAATTTTTTGTCATGGGTGTCGTTTTCATGCTTTTCTAGGGTGTGAAAGCCGACGATAACGAAAAATTTGAAAATGATTGCAGCCGCCATCTGGGATTAACATTTTAACGTCACTATCGGCTTTAACACCCTCGAAACCCATGAAAACAACCCCACCGATATACTTAACCATGTCCGGGGGCTTAACGTCCGAGGCACGGAGAAGACCCGGTATGTAAAGATGTTCAACCATCCACGGATCAAAATTAATAAAACCACATAATATAAGAAGTCGTTTCCATACCATGTATCTGATTAATTGTGCATTCCCGCATTTTCTGGAATCCCGGGATTTATATTAAGAAAAAAAATACTAAGAAGCTGCTTCCACAGTTTGTTAGCCAAATATTAACTTAAGGTATATATGCATCCGGTTATCCGATCTCTAATCATCATTAATTCCCAAACACTAATCATCATCATCTTCCTGCCCTTATCCCATGTTACTTGGGGTCGGCGCAACACGTTTTCTTCTTCCATTCTCCCCTGTCAACCATCACGCTATCATTCACTTCCTTCTCTTTCATATCATTCCTCACACAATCCATCCATCTTTTATTTGGCCTTCCTCTGCCTCTCCATCCATTAACATATATATTCATCACTCTTTTAGTCACATGCGTTTCGTCTCTCCTCATCACATGCCCATACCAACCCAAACGATTTCCTTTTAACTTTTCTGTCACTGGCGCCACTTTCAAACTTCCTCTTATATACTCATTTCTTACTTTATCCATTCTCGTCATTCCACACATCCATCTCAACATTCTCATCTCCGCTGCATGCAATCTTTTTTCATCCGTCTTCTTCAATGCCCAGCATTTCGATCCATAACGTGCGACAGGCCTTATCACGGACTTGTAAATTTTTCCCTTTAACTTGAGGGGCATCCGTGGGTCGCAAGTTGTTCCTGTAACCTGTCGCCATTTCATCCATCCTGAGTTGATCCGGTGCGTTACGTCTCGGTCTACTTCACCATCCCCTTGGACAAGCGACCCGAGGTACCGAAAATCGGAGCAGATCGGTAAGGGCGTTCCGGCAAGAGACATGGGCACAGGACCCGAAATCACAAGACAGATACTCCGTTTTGGTCCGACTTACTCCCATTTCATCCAATTCCCAAACACTAAAAGCCTACCTAAAAATGTATACTGGGCATTCTGTAGCAAACTATCAGAAAGTACCTATCAAAAATAAAATCCACAATAAATAATTGTCCAATAAATTAAAATAATTTTGAAGAGCGAGCGCATTCCAAATTTAATTTCAATTATAGAAACAACTCAGCGTGAAATTCAATAAATGAGGTACCAGTGGCAATAGGTCCTGTCAGTTGACTTGGTTTTAATATAATATCCTAAAAAGGTTAAACTTGCAATAGAAAAGTGTAAATTGCTATTTTAAAAAAAACAATGCTTATTAGGTACATTTTAAAGGATAAAACAATTTTATTTCAATTTCTAAGTATCGATTTCTGACATTCGTCTTATTAAGTACTCGAGTACCTATGTGTGTGATATTTGTAAAAAGTAAAAATGTTAAAACACACTATTATCGCATTTACAGACTTGGATTTTATTGAGGTAAATTAATAAACTTGTGTGCTAAAGACAGATTCAATGCAGTTAAGAAATGAGTTTTTAAGTAACTCTCTTAATTAACCCACGTTAAAAAGATTTGATGGGTAGCATAATACATTTTATAACACATTTGCTCGTAAAGGGTCTCTTATTTCACCAATTTCAATATCGTAATGTATGTCATTACGTACTTGTGCGTTATTGTAATGTAAAAGGCACGAGTTTCAAGATGCTCCGTCTAAAACGACCGGTACTTTTTTAAATCTTAGCAAAGAGTTTTTATGTCAGAAAAGTGGTCAACATTTTATGAATAAAATTAACTTTGGGAGATAAAATATAAAAAATAGACATTTAATTCTTTAATTTAATTAATTTTGACAATAAATTACAATTTATCTATAACAAAAACAAAAAAAATATTAATTTACTTTATTAGTAATACTGGCTGTTTTTGTGCCTTTGCCTTAAAAAAAAGCGCTGATTTGTGAACAAGTAAAAATTATTCCGCGCGCTTTTTCTTTTCGCTGTATTGTTTTTAGGGTTCCGTACCTCAAAAGGAAAAAACGGAACCCTTATAGGATCACTCGTGTGTCTGTCTGTCTGTCTGTCCGTCTGTCCGTCTGTCACAGCCAATTTGCTCCGAATCTAATCGACCGGTTAAGTTAAAATTTGGTACACACATGGATTTCTGTGACCCAAACACGTACAGCTAAAGTAAATAATGAATTTTGAATATGAGAGTCACTTTTAGGGGGAAAATTAGAAAATTAAAAAAAAAAGTTTTGTAAACTGTACCGTGTGACATATCAAATGAAAGGGCTTACTATGAGGGTCTCAAATATATTTTTTTTATAATTTTAAAATATATTGTTTTAAAGTTATTTAAGAAAATTGACGAAAATTGACCATTCCCCCCCCTTATCTCCGAAACTACTGAGCCTAAAATTTTGAAAAAACTATAGAAAATAGTTCTATACCTGTAGATTACAGGAAAACCTATAAGAAGTATGTGGTCTTAAAATAACATGGTAAATCTATATATATAAAAAAATCAAAGTCCTGACTGAGTCACTGACTAATATATCAACGCACAGCCCAAACCAATGAACTTAGAGACTTGAAATTTTGCACATAGATACCTTATATAGTGTAAACATCCACTAAGGAATAATTTTTGGAAATTCCATCCCTAAGGGGGTAAAATAGGGTATGAAAGTTTGTATGAAAAATCCTATCCCTTGAGTTAATAGACTTGAAACTTAGCACGAATATTCATCTAAGTAAATTATAAAGTTTATCATTTTTAGTTTTCCTAAACTACCCCCTAAGGAGGGATTGGGGGTGTCAAAGTTTGTATGGAAGAACTTTAACACGCGGTCCGATTAACTCAAAACTCAGTTTTTATACTTGAGACCAAAAATTAAGACTAACGTGTATCAGGGTTTTCCAAAAATCTACCCCTAAGGGGTGAAAAGTTAATTTTATAGCGGAGGATTTTATTGGGGGCTTGATTAACTCTAAAATTGGTGTAAATAATGTTTGAGTCAAGTTATGGAAACATACCAGACGATTTTTGAAATTCTTTATTTGTGTTCGTGAAAACAGAGATACAGTTTATATGAAAAATCTTATTAATTTGGTTAATGAACTTGAAACTTAGCACACATACTTGCATAAGTAATTAATAATATTTGTCATTATTAGTTTTTCAGAACTACGCCTCAAATGAGGTTAGGGATGTTAAAGTTTGTGTAGAAGAATTTTAAAGCGCAGTCCATTAAAAAAATGGTACTTTGAGTCAAGTTAGGAAACTTGCCAAACGAATTTTCACTTGCCAAATTAAAATCCATGAAATCAGACAACCACGTACAGTCCAGTACAAACTTACTAAGCCTCCGCTGTCTATTACGGCTATAACAACAAATAATAAAAATAAAGCAAAGTTAAAAATGTAAGGGGTCGATCCCCATACAATAAACTTTTCATTTTGAAAAAAAAAAATAAAATTTTAATCTAGCATGTGGGGTGTCATCGTCTAGAGCTCATTGAGTAGAGTACAAACATATTTTTTTGTAAAAGGCCGCAAAAGTTGTAAATTTTAGACCATTTTTGTACGAGCTCTAGCGCAACAATTCAACAAATTAGGAATTTGAAACTTCTTTATACCATGTAGGTACCATGAATACTGTATTTAATCAACAATACTGAAAACGGCGATTCATAAGGTATTTTGTTTAAACATGGTTGATTTTCTGCAACTGAAAAAATAACCTTGTAATTCACAGTATCATTATAAAATAAGTAAAAAGTTATCTTTGCGATTGTTAAACATATAATATGGTACGGAACCCTTCGTGCGCGAGTCCGACTCGCACTTGACCGGTTTTTTTTTGAAAATGTCGTCAAGTATTGATGAATTTATTAATTCGACACCACCAGAAGTCTCAGAGGCAGCGGAAAGGCTACTCTAAGCCTCTTGCCCGAAAAATCGACCGATAGATGAAAACAAGCAAAGATGCAAATTCATTTTCAGAAAGTGTGTTTTTAAAGATTTATTCGTTTAAGAAAGTCCGAGTTTTATTTATTTCCTCGCAAATATGTTATAAAACGTCGTATGACATACGTGCGCTTTGATAATTACAGCCTCTGCTTTCTTGTAGCAATATCGCCTCGGCTGTAATTTTCAACTTACCGCACTTATATCATAATGTACTATTACATAATCAATTTAGGGTGTCGTATGTCGACTCCACTAATGAGTTGACGGAGGTTCGTGTGTTTGGGTCCAATTGGGAGCGCCTCCGAACTATACGGTTGAAGAAGTCATCCCTCGTTTTTTTCGTGAGGTGTTGAAAATTTGGGTAAATTTTTTCATGCCCTAGGCAACACTTAACAGTTATTGTGTCAAATTCAATGTCACATTCTTATTTTTTCGTTTTCGAATTTAATTATGAAATACACGGTGAAATTGAATACTTACGTACCTATGAAATGAGATATTAGTGCGCTTTTCTTTTTTTGTAGTGTAATTTTTGCACGATTTCACAGCACAGACTGACATTTTTTTAAAAATTAAAACACCCGGCTCGTGATGTTTGCGGGGCGAACGTTCCTTGACGTCTGGCGCGGGGATCGAACTAGTCACCAATGTTGGTTACTAAAATTTGGAATCAATTTACGGTAGGCTACTAGGAATCTGGACATTTCATAATCTAAGTGATACAAGTTAAAAAAAAAATATATATAAAAAATTAAAAAACAGAAAGTCCTGTACGAGTCCAAAAGTTCCCTATCTCAGCATGATGCTGCGACATAGTAAAATAAAACCAAACTCATGAATTAATCAAATGTATTATAGGCCTTAGGGACCTAGCTATGATCACGCCATCTACAATTAGCTTTGCCCGACCTTCATTCGTTTCGCTTCATTCCCAGTGTGGAATGCGCTTTAAAGTATCAGTTGCATGAAACTTTAATAAACTTGACCCGAACATATCCTGTATCTGTTGGATAGCTGTCATTCCATAATATCATATCTTGAATAAAGAGTGTCTGTACCTACTCAGTATAATTAACCGTTATTGTGTAAGGGCGAAAATACACATGTCTGTAGTTGAAGGTACCTCTCGTTGACCCAGAATCATGAACTTCGGCAAAAAGCAAGGTCAAAAAGCAAGAAAAAGTCCAAAAATCGTTAATTTGTAATTTTATCACATAAAAAAATTCTTTTATACCATTCCCCCTCTAAAAAGCTTATTTTATTCACTGAAAACAGTGAATAAAAAGCACTTTTACTCACTGTTTTGATGTTTGAAAATGGAACTCACCAATGTATTCGACCACAGATTTAGAGTACCTAGGCTAGATAAGGCATGTTATTAGATGGTATGAAAACCGAACGTGTCATCTTTTACCTACGATAACTTCACCCCAGCCATTTAGGGATGTGCTCAAAGTAAACAGAATTGTTTCAATCGCTAAGCGTCACTGAGCTAACAGACTTTTTTTTAGTACGAACAGTCGAACATGCAGGGCACGCTTGGTCGTGGTTTGCCGGATCTAGTGTAAGTGTAATCTGTGTATTCGACCTATATTGATGTGTTCTAAATTCAATTTGATTGGTCGACATTTTAGATAAGGAGTTTAGCATTAGAATAAAAACTTTATTCTAATGCTAAACTCCTTGTCTTTAATAAATTGTCGTATAAGCTGTCCTTAATAAATTGGCGCTATTTTGAATACTGTAAGTTGTACGAACACAAAGTTTAGTGTTACTTTAATCTTTAATTTTGTGTTTGTTTAGTGTTGTTCTAATCGTTTAAAAATGTATTCTAGTGATGAAGATGTGTTAACACCTGAGTTTATGAAAGAGAGGGCGGCCGATATAGTGGAAAACTTGCTACCCAAAAAATAACGGCTGGTTTACATCAAAGCCAATTTAACTTTCCTTTTTCTTCATTATATGTCTATTTTCACTTAAGTCTTTCTTTTTCTCGTAGTCATGGTATAAAGTATAGTATGCAACTCTTGAATAAAACGGATTTATATCGAGGGCCATGAATCACTCGCGTCGCTCAGGATTCTAACACTTGAATCACTCGCTACGCTCGTGATTCAATCATCATGAATCACTCCCTACGGTCGTGATTCAATCTTTGGAATCCTTCACTAGCTCGTGACTCATCTATGGCCCTCGCTTTAAATCCGTCCTTTATTCACTAATTGCATAATATACTATTTTTGGGATTACAAACTTTTTGCAGTTGTAGAAAATACCCTGTCGTATATCAATGGATGGAAGAACATGTTTTTCAACTACAATGTTAAGTTTTTGGGATAAATTCTTTTCAACTCCGGAACTCTTCTGACATGCACTTGGCTGGTTTTTTTACTTACTATTTTATTATTTCCAGGGGAGGATGAATGCCTCTTTCGTATTTATAAGCTAGATACGCTGTTCTACCATCTCATCAATAGCATCAAAAGTCGTTCAAACGAAGGATTCCCCAAAGAGTCGCTGGCGCTGGTTCAGCTCAGGAAGGACCCTTTCAAGTACAATCCGGGGCTTGGGTGTAAGGTAAGTTCTTGAATAATATACGATTTGTGATTATGCTATACTATTAAATAAGTAATATTTGTATATAATGTATATTGTAATACGAGAAGCTCGTGGCTAAGTAATAACAGTCGCACGGATCGATCCAGCAGGTTAAGCTACGCTTGCCGGTGTTGGTCAGTGGATGGGTGACCATCTTTACATACCGAGACTCCTCCGTGCCTCGGAAAGCACGTTAAGCCGTTGGTCCCGGCTGTCATTCGTGGATCTTTGACAGTCGTTACGGGTCGTCAGAAGCCCGAAAGTCTGACAACCAGTATTACCAAGGTGTATCGTATTACCCAGTTACTGGGTTGTGGAGGTCAGATAGGCAGTCGCTCCATGTAAAATACTGGTATTCAGCTGCATTCGGTTAGACTGGAAGCCGACCCCAACATAGTTGGGAAAAGCCTAGGCAGATTGATTATATATTGTAATCACGTTTTCTCGAAAACGGTTCTAACGAAAAATCGATTTAACCAGGTCTCATTTCTGGGAAAATTCGTTTTCTTTATTTTCAGCCGAGCAGATCTCGGTCACCCAGATACTTGATATACTTTTTCTATATGAATATGACACATAAAAAAATAACCTCTTACCTCATACGTGGTTTTTTTTTACCATAGATTACAGATGCGACAAATCCTTATAAAACAAAAACTATTTTATATTTACCTATCCTGTCTTATACACCACTGTCGCACCCCAACATACAATATGTTACCTTATTGCCACGCTGTAAGACTTATTTTACGTCGTAACGTTACGACGTAAACGTCGAGGCGTGTTGTCTAGAAGAAATAGCGATAGCTCTATGTCTGCCGTTCTTACGCGTTAGGTTAAACAATAATAAGTCGATGAAGATAATGAGCCAACTGAGTGGAATGCGACCCCTAACGTATAGTTACGAATGACATCATGCATGTTTAACAGTAAAAAAAACCGGTCAAGAGCGAGTCGGACTCGCGCACCGAGCGTTCCGTACCTACCATCATTTATATGTAATTTTTGTTGATGATTTCTGAAAAACTGTGCTTTTTAGAGACATCATTTTATTTTTCCTGTAATCTATACTTAAACTTCTATCACATAGAATAATTTCAGATTTTTCTCTATGCTAACTTCGGAGATAATTGGGGGGGACGGTATTTTTAACATGTTTCATCAAAGGTCGAAAACTATGCGGTATAAAAAAAGAGAAAAAAAAATTAGAATGTGCAAACAGCTCTGTTAGTGGGGCTACTAGGGCATGTGGGGTACCATATGATACCCCACATGCCCTAGTAGCCCCACTTCGAATTTTTAAGACCTCTTTTCAGTCCCTTCCCTTCCCTTTCCATTCTTTCTTATTTGCAAAATAGTTGGGCAAACGTCATCGTCATCTAAAACTGTTCCAAACAAGTTGCTAGCATTAGTAGTTCTTGAGATATGCAGCTGTGACAGACAGACAGACTGAGTCACACCATAAGGGTTCCTTTTTACGATTTTGGTACGGAACCCTAAAAACACAACTTTACTTCACGCTTGTCTTTTCGGAAGGTATGGGCAGAGGTGTACCTTTAGTACACCCACATTCCGCCAGTTATGTTAAGTCCCATGTAATAGGGGGCGAGCTTATTGCCATCAGCCGGGCAGTAACATAATACCCTTTTTAATTGTCGAACAGCACCACGAATCGAATGACAAGGCGGTAGAATGCACCAATTCGCGCACCAAACGCTGGGCACTCACGATCCTGGACAGCTGTTGCCCCGTAGTGGGCATCCCGATCGTTCCTGGACAGCACGTGCCCGTCGAATATGATGTTGAGGTAAGCCGAGTTCATAATTTTAGTGATAAAAGTGTGCAATGACAAATGCTCACGCGTTCCAAACAACGTTTTTCAGCACACTTGCTTGACAAGTGGCTCTTATTATGGTTCTTAAGTGGCTTTATATTCTTAAATATACACATAAAGCATAAGATTTATGTATGTATGTATTTACTGTATATATATTATGTAAATGGTACACTATAGATTACGTGCAGTATTGTCTGTCCTCCCTTTTAAATCCATCCAAAGATTCAAAAGATCGGTTTTAGCGATAAGACCACCCATTGTGTCGCACAATATTTTTAGGGTTCCGTACCTCAAAAGAAAACATACATTCCAACAGTAAATGTAAGTTTGTACTCACAATATTGAGTGATTAACCATGTTATTTTTAGACCACAAACTTCTTATAGGTTTTCCTGTAATCTACAGATATAGAACTATTTTCTGTATTTTTTTTTTTTTCAAAATTGTAGGCTCAGTACTTTCGGAGATAAAGGTTGTCAATTTTCGTCTATTTTCTTAAATAACTTTAAAATGATTAAAAAAAAAGATTTGAGACCCTTTCATTTCATTTTTTTTTATTTTCTTATTTGCCCCCTAAAACTGATCACCATATTCAAAATACATTTATTTACTTTAGCCGTACGTGTTTTTTTGGGTCACAGAAATCCATATGTGTACCAAATTTTAAATCTTATTGGTCCATTAGATTCGGAGCAAATTGGCTGTGACAGACAGACAGACACACGAGTGATTCTAAAAGGGTTCCGTTTTT
This sequence comes from Cosmia trapezina, assembly GCA_905163495.3. Lineage (NCBI taxonomy): Eukaryota > Metazoa > Arthropoda > Insecta > Lepidoptera > Noctuidae > Cosmia > Cosmia trapezina. The sequence continues at coordinate 22,102,030 of LR991031.1, read as the reverse complement.
TCCTTTTGAGGTACGGAACCCTTATAGGATCACTTCGTTCTCCGTCTGTCTGTCTGTCTGTCTAGACCTTTTTTCTCAGGAACGCGTGGAGGTATCAAGTTGAAAATTAATATCAAATCCGTAGTCGATGGTCACTTATTGGAGTTCTAAAAAAATCAAGCTTCTCAATAAAACAATACGGCTTCCTTAAACAACTCACTAGTTGTATACGGAAAAGGGACAACATGCATCAAAAAGTAAAGAAAAATGCCAAATGACGAGGATCTCCGACAACATACAGAAATACCTGCAATAACTATATATTGATAGAAACGTTAAAGCGCTCTTACTACGAGACTGAATTACTAAATAAATGAAAACAACCTTTTTCAGGTTGTTTTCATTTATTTAGTAATTCAGTCAGACCTGGAATGTTATCAAAGACATGTGTAACATAAAAAAGGCCCTAGCAAATAACTGAGTTTTTACAGATCAAATCTATCCCCACTGACTCTCTTAATGAAGGAACAGATACTTCACATTAATTGGAAAAACCTGGCAAATACAATTGCACGAAAATCTAGTGGTTTCCTAAACTCGATGGCATTTTTTCCAACATACGAATTTGAAGTTACCCAGGTTATATCTGGCCTTAAGGATGATGCGCCAGGGTAGCCCGCGAAATTCAAAATTTCTTTCGTTTTTTGCAATTTGTAGGTCAGGGTGAGCTTGTATGTTGATTAAAATATGATTCGCGGCCGTAGCTAATATGGTTTTACAGAATTATAATCATTAGAATCAGCAATACAACTCCATAAGTTAGCATTTACCTCAAACCTCATGATTTCATGAGATCGCTAGGTTTGAGGTAAATGCTAACTTATGGAGTTGTATTGCATAAACACTAGAAGTGTTTATAATTCTGTAAAACCATATTAGCTACGGCCGCGAATCATATTTTAATCAACATACAAGCTCACCCTGACCTACAAATTGCAAAAAACGAAAGAAATTTTGAATTTCGCGGGCTACCCTGGCGCTTTCACCTTAAGAATGGCAGTGCTCCTGGTTTAGACAATAAACCCGCTAACATACAAAAAAAAAATACCAATTTAAATTAGCATCTCCAATAACACATCTTTGTTATATTAGTAATGGTGCTTTTCCAGTCACATTTAAGAATACGGCCGTCACTCCTGTTTTTAATGCTGGCGACAGGGGTATTGTTGGCAACTACCGACCCATCTCTCTACTTAGCACACTGTCCAAAATATTAGAAAAACTTGCAAACAAAGATTAGTAAGATATTTAGAGACGAATAATATACTTTCGTCAAATTGGTTTGACGAAAGTATAAGAAGTTTTAGAGTCAATCGGTCCACTCATGATGCTATTCTAAAACTTACTGAAAACAACCAAGTATACAGGACAAAGGCGAAAAATGTGTCGGTATTTTCATCCATCTTCAGAAAGCATTCGATACTCTCTCAACGCAATACTTATTTTATAATAAGCAGATTAGAAAACATTGGAATTAGAAGAGTTCCTCAGAAATGGATGTTAAGCTACCTATCTGGAAGAAGTGAATGTGCCTTGATAATATGACTAGCGATGAAGCTTCCTGTTCATACGGAGTTCCCCAGGGAAGTACGATTGCTCCGACCCTGTTCCTGACGTACATCAATGAACGGTTTGATATCAAAATCAGCAAAGCCATCCTGATGTTTGCTGACGACACAGTTCTTCTATTCCATGAAAACGTCTAGAAACGTCTTTAGTAGCTATTTATTGCGGATTGACGCTCACCGGAAGTCCAGCATAACTAGTGGTGGTACGTAGTTTCGTAGAGACGCACGTTCAGGTTATACTGGTTTAGATGAAAAAAAGGGCGTTCAAGCAGAAGTGAAAAAGATAAGGTTTGTTATCAATGGTATACCATGTTGCGGTATTAGTTTTGACGTTGTCGGTTGACCGCGATAGGGTTGTAGGTAGGTTCGGGGAGAGGGGCGTAAGTAAGAGCCGTGGCGGTATGTAGTTTGGTTGGGGCCGAGCGGTCAGGTTATATTGGTGTAGATAAAAAGCAGGGTGTTGAAGAGGAAGTGAGTACGATAAGAAGGTAATACGAGTATGGCGTACAATGTATTAGTTCCCACGCTGTCGTTGGTTGGCTGTGGCGATAGGGTTCTAGGCGGATCGGGGGCGTAGGTCTTGCGGGGCGCGGTGGGTGCGGGAAGTGGTTCCCACGTGATAAGCATGAAGATTATCGCATTGAGTGAGGTCAGCGTTGAGGTGGTTCTGGTTTGAATGTTAATGGCGGCCGATAGTTGCAGTATTTTTATAGGTTCGATTTATGATAATGATAAGCGCATTGCGTTTTACAATAAAATACGCTAGTATTTATTTACAGTCGGATCTCACCATTGTCGGATGATGGTTTGATTTATTACTGTTATCTCTTCGCGCTTTTACTATACAATAAAATTATTAATTAAATACATTGATAACTATTATTAACAATGTCCGATTATTCCATAGACTATACACTAATATCTGGAATCTCTTCGCGCTTTTATTATACAATTATTAATTAAATACATTGACAATTATTATTAACAGTGTCCGATTCAGCGAAATCATAATTATGTAGAAGGCATTCGTGAAATTATATTCAAGAATAATAGTGGTGAGATAATATATACTAAAAATATGCAGACTGCTCAGAAAATATCTAACTCAGATTCATCAAAACATCAAGACAATGATGAAAATCGTACGAAAAGTTCGGTGGTATCTAATATTGAAAACATACAATACCTTGTATTCAAGACGGTGACGGTGAGGTTACACATACGTTTGTTCGAGTTAGTGACGCACAGAATGATTATGATCCAGAGGGAAGAGATGAGTGTGGTGGTGCTGGTATTAGTTCATCACAGGTCATTAGGCCTTATTGATGAGTGAAGATTTATAAGAGATCACATGCGTGAGCACCCGCAATTCAGTTCAAAAACAAAACGTTTGCTCAGTTTCAAATACTAGCGTATTTGAAGCTGAGCAATGTATTGTACGTATGCGTCAGAAGCCGGAGCATCTTGCAGATGCCGGTTTCTTTTATACTGGTTATGGAGACAGGACCACGTGTTTCATTATGGTGCAGGTTTAAAAGATTGGAAAGATGATGATGATCCTTGGCAGCAACATGTTCAGTGTGGTCGATGTGCTTATGTAACGTTGTGCCATGTTTAATGTAACAATAAATGGAAAGATGATGATCATCCTTGGCAGCAACATGTTCAGTGTGGTCGATGTGCTTATGTAACGTTGCGCCATGTTTAATGTAACAATAAATGGAAAGATGATGATGATCCTTGGCAGCAACATGTTCAGTGTGGTCGATGTGCTTATGTAACGTTGCGCCATGTTTAATGTAACAATAAATGGAAAGATGATGATGATCCTTGGCAGCAACATGTTCAGTGTGGTCGATGTGCTTATGTAACGTTGCGCCATGTTTAATGTAACAATAAATGGAAAGATGATGATGATCCTTGGCAGCAACATGTTCAGTGTGGTCGATGTGCTTATGTAACGTTGCGCCATGTTTAATGTAACAATAAATGGAAAGATGATGATGATCCTTGGCAGCAACATGTTCAGTGTGGTCGATGTGCTTATGTAACGTTGCGCCATGTTTAATGTAACAATAAATGGAAAGATGATGATGATCCTTGGCAGCAACATGTTCAGTGTGGTCGATGTGCTTATGTAACGTTGCGCCATATTTAATGTAACAATAAATGGAAAGATGATGATGATCCTTGGCAGCAACATGTTCAGTGTGGTCGATGTGCTTATGTAACGTAGCGCCATGTTTAATGTAACAATAAATGGAAAGATGATGATGATCCTTGGCAGCAACATGTTCAGTGTGGTCGATGTGCTTATGTAACGTTGCGCCATGTTTAATGTAACAATAAATGGAAAGATGATGATGATCCTTGGCAGCAACATGTTCAGTGTGGTCGATGTGCTTATGTAACGTTGCGCCATGTTTAATGTAACAATAAATGGAAAGATGATGATGATCCTTGGCAGCAACATGTTCAGTGTGGTCGATGTGCTTATGTAACGTAGCGCCATGTTTAATGTAACAATAAATGGAAAGATGATGATGATCCTTGGCAGCAACATGTTCAGTGTGGTCGATGTGCTTATGTAACGTTGCGCCATGTTTAATGTAACAATAAATGGAAAGATGATGATGATCCTTGGCAGCAACATGTTCAGTGTGGTCGATGTGCTTATGTAACGTTGCGCCATGTTTAATGTAACAATAAATGGAAAGGTTAAAAAGAAATTAAAAAGTGAATACACCACAGAATGTATTTTATCTATATATTATACTAGCTTTTGCCCGCGGCTTCGCCCGCGTGAATGATGTCGGAAAATATCCCACGGGAACGTACTACTGAGATTAAAAGTACCCTAAGTGTTAATCCCGGTAAACAATGTCTTCTCGCACTGCTTATATAGTACCCGAGGAGCGACGCGCGGATTGATATAATATGATTGCTAGAGGATAATACCTAAATCTTAAAACCTAGCAATCAATCTGCCTAGCCTTTTCTTTTTTGCCTAGCTTTTTTTGAGGGACAGCGATATCAGCACGGCGCTCTCGTCAATCTATCACCACAATATCAGGCTTATGGCTACAATAGTTCTGTCCGAGAACTGGGTTGGGCACATATCTGTAAAATGGTACTTCAGACTGGCTCCACAAGGTTGTACTGCAAGGCTAGTTGCTGGTGGATAATCTTAACCACTAGATTGTGTCTGTGCAAGTACTCGTCATTAGCAAACGAGAAAAACCAGAAACAATATGTCGGATTGGTTCACCGGGACGGTGGCATGCCTGACAGATGTCATAATGTCCTTGACAATGTATTTCCGATAATTATAATTACTCGTCCTGACAACTTCATTCATAATAGCACAGACGAAACCTTCAGTTTCCCCGAAGAAGTCGCCGAAACGCAGCCAGGATACAAACGCCAAAAAGTCTACATCAGGCCCATGGAGAGCCCCGAAAAAGCGTCAGTGAAGATCTTTGCCTTGCCATATTTCCTTACGATCGTTAGTATCAAGTACTGCAGGATTGCGACAGTTCTCTTTCGCCAAGGAGAATGGGGTGAGGCGTTTGTCCACCGCGAGCACATCTCGATGCATCCCCACGTTGGTTGCTAGGAAATATTCCCTGAGACTGCATATTTCGCGATTGTGGAGGGACCTTAACACTTTCGCGGGATATACAGTCTCATTACCAATGACCGTGGGTGATGCACGATACGCAGTCAGCAGAGTACGGGCTCTCCTATCCAGGGCGTCGAGTTCGCTGTGAGTTCATTTGAGTACGCCGAAACAGTACATCAAAACCGGCATGACCCAACCGCCTGATAGAAACTATTAAATACTTTCTTTAGGCGGCCAAAGAAGCGTTCCTTCAACGATTGTTTTATGTCAGTAACATTGATGCCCAACGCTTCCGACATACCCAAATACTTGCAGGTTTTGGTTGAAGAGAGGGATCTAAGGTGTATGGAATCCGAGAGTTGGGTTCCCACGGATTCCATAATCCCCCCTCGCTTTACATGCATGACTGCATATTTGTCCACACGAAATTCCATCCTGATGGCGCTACTGTAGGCTTCTGTTACCTTCAGTAACATATTTTTTTTTTGCAAAAAAAATGTATAGAGCTGGTATAAAAATGCTAATATCTCCAGAACCGCAAAAATAACGGGAATATCCTTGCACACGGTTATATAACTATTTATTTATGATTTTTTGAGATACTTTTTAGAACTAGATATTTTACGGTTTTTTTTTAAACCTTAACAAAGTTAAGTTATTTAATGACCTCCGGGATAATTTTTTTTCGCTTCAATTAAAAATGCTTATTTTTGTTAGGTGTTTCTAGTCATATTTATTAGATAGCTGGCGGAGCTGGGTGTATCTTGTCCACTGTCCTTTAAAATAAACCCCTAGTTTACGGCCATAATGGATGATTTTTTCATAAATCCAAAAAATAAATTTGAATTTTCATATCCCCAACTTAGGAAACGCTGGGTTTCTCATAAAACTTTCACCCCCTGTAGATTATTTTTTAAGACAAAAAGTAGGCTATGTCCTTCTCCAGGATGCCATCTATAATCTTGCCAGATTTTATGGATGTCCATGCAGTTTTGTGAATTTTAAAATCATCCCCTATTTTACCCCCTTAGGGAATGATTTTCCAAAAACGCTGAACCAAAAATTTCATTATTTCCTACCAAAAGCATACATTTGAATTTTCATATCCCTAACTTAAGAAGAGCTGGGTTTGCCATATAAACTTTCATCCCCTATATCCACCCCCTGTAGGATATTTTTTAGAGGCAAAAAGCAGGCTATATCCTTTCCCAGAGTCCCATTTACAGTCTTGCCAAATTTTATGGACATCAGTGTAGTTTTGTAAATTTTAAAATCATCCCCTATATCACCCCCCGTAGGGTTATTTTTAAGACAAAAAGTAGCCTATGTCCTTCCCTAGGATACCATGTAGAGCCTTGCCAAAATTTTATCAAAATCCGTTCAATGGTTCCGTGAAAAGGTAACAGACAGACAGACAGTTACTTTCGAATTTATAATATTAGTATTATCCATACTAATATTATAAATTCGAAAGTAACTGTCTGTCTGTAAAAAATAAAATTGAATCTCTATTTCCCTTGGTCATCGCATCACGCGTGAACGGATGGAACAATTTCGCAAATTCTTTTTTTGTTATGTTTATTATTGTTTGTAGGAGAAGATTCATAAGTAGAAAAAAAATTGAAAAGTTGGCGGGAATATGGAAAATTCGAAAAAACTGAAAGTGGATTTTCTGTGGGAATTTTGAATTATTGAAATTGGGACAGGACCACGTCTGTCGGGTCAGCTAGTTTCATTATATAATGTCCCCAAGCCAATGTCTTTAATCCATCCTCAGTAATATAAATCTTATCATCATTACAAGACAGTAATTTTGTCTTCTCTTAGTTTGTGTATAAAATGATGATGATGATGTGATGCTTATTGCTACTAAACGTATACATGTAATCATACGAGTATTTTACATAATTACAAGCGCATTTTTATAATTATCTTACAATAGCGGCGGAGGTGCTTTTGTTTTTTTTATAGTCAAATCATTTTGTAAAACATAAACATTTTAGAACGTAAACCAATAAACTCTTTCAATGCATGCCATAACTAATTTATTTAATTTTTGTCTATTGCGCTTCTTTAAACCATATTCCCTGTAAATTGAGAGGACTGGCTCTTGTGATATAGGAACTCCTAGTAAGTACAAGAGACAGATGTTTGTGACTTTGAAGTCTAAATAAAGAAATTATTAAATTATTATTATTCAAGCGTCAAGAGATCCTTGTAGCACACATACTTACTTAGTTTTACTTTTTGGCTTTACAATAGCCGAATAGCAAAATAATACTACAAATCATGGTTGCATATTATGAGCGCGCGTTATGTGACTTCTAAAGACGCTTTAAATTATAATGTATCGCGCTCGTGAAATGCCAATAACTTGAAAGTAATTGTAATGTATTTCCTGTTTCAGGGTATCGTGAAGTTCAAAGACTCAAAGAACGCCTGGTCTGGACCAACGATTGCTGGTTTTTCGGTAATTATCTGAAATAATAATTTAATCATGAATGCTAACGACAGGACAATTTACTCAAATCTATATGGCTCTTTCTTCAAAAGGCTTGATTCTACATGGAGAACCATGATATCCGGAGATATGCCTTCACTCTATATTTGTTCAAGTTCAAGTGTCGCCACCTCACACAAAAACAAAAGAAATAGATACGGCACACATGATGAGTTTTTCGACGCACACTTACTGCACACATGCTCAAAAGGGGCGGGCACTCAGAAGTGCCCGCCCCTTTGCTTACCGACATCGTGCGTATATTATGGTCAGTTGTGACCGCGTGGAGGGTACATGTGCCACGCCTCAGTGCCATATCCCTCGATATCCGTGGTTCTCACACTATTTGGTATTATAAAAAAATTTATTAGATATTTAAAAAAAATCCTTGGCATCTTTCTGTTGTATTACCAAATCTTTTATTCTTTCTAATAAAATTCTCTCATTCATTACATTTTTCTTTCTTTTTAATAAATATTTTTGGTTGCAGGGACCATCATCTTCATGCAACACAACTGACAACGAATCGTTCCACGAACAAGGTCTCAACTCAACAGCCTCCAGTTTATCTGAACGTAAGTTTACTATTATAATCAACGCAATCTAAGAAGTCCGTTTGGACGTTTCTCATTACACATGCCGCCATAACTTTGTATGAACGTCTACGTAAGAAATCGAAAAATCAAATTCGTAGTCCTAATTAATTACTATGTTATCCATACACTATAACAATGAGTATCATTCGTAAGCACCAAGTTTTACTTTATATTGGAAAAATGCACTCAAAAACACGAATTAATCGTTTATTAATATTCCGACATGACGTTATGACAATGTCATGTCTTTGGGTTTGTGGTCGTAGTGACCGTTCTGAACCGTTTTTTAACCGAATGAAATCGATGTTCTAAAAAATCGATATTTTTACAAACGTTAATTTATAAAAGAGATAATCGTATAATTACTGTATTATTAAATGTTTAAACATATAAAAAACAAAATCTGATCAAATATATTTGTAGCTTTGTTTTGATACTAGCTTGTGGCCGCGACTTCGTCCGCGTGAAATTTCTTGTAAACCCGACGCATCGCATCGCAACGACTGCCCGCGCTATTCCTTCGTTTGCGCTTAGCATCCTTTCTGACATTTTTTCTTTTTGCTTGACTCCTAAGAGCCCTAGGGTGATGTTAAATAGCCTATATCCCTCCGCATCGCCTGCCCGCGCTATTACTTCGCGCTCGACTCCTAAGGGCCCTAGAGCCTATATTCTTCCGCATCGCCTGCCCGCGGTATTACTTCGCGCTCGGCTTCTAAGGACCCTAGCGTGATGTTAAATAGCCTATAGCCCTCCTCAAGAACAGGGTTATAAAATGCAAAAAGAATTTTTCAATAAATCTCGCAATTCAGAAAAATTACTTATTTGCACAACGCCATCTATGGGTAAATTGATAAAACGTCCGCAATAAACATGTTTGCTCAAGAGCGACCGGTATAAATTAAAGTTATTTTGTGTTTTAGTAATTTTATATTATCTCCGAAACTGTATGACCAATTACCATACTGTAAAGGCCAATTCTTATCTCCATGATGTCCTTGTGAAAAATAAAATAACTTATTTTGCTATGGATTAATGTTTTGTTGTTTAAATAATCATCCGAACGTAAGTATGTCTAAAAAATACTGTTTAAAACAATAAATAAAAACCGGTCAAGAGCGAGTTGGACTTGCGCACCGAAGGTTCCGTTCCGATTTCTGAAAAAGTATGCTATTTAGTGACATCGTTTTATTTTTCCTGTAATCTTTACATAAACTTCTATCACAGAATAATTTCAGATTTTTCTCTTTGCAAACTTCGGAGATTTAAAAAAAAATACCGTTCCCCCCTTGGAACGGTATTTTTTTTTAAATTTTTCATCAAAAGTCGAAAACTATAGGGCCTAAAAAAAAGAAAAAAAAATGTTTGAGAATGTGCAAATAGCGCTCTTTCATATGATACCCCACATGCCCTAGTATGAATTTGAATTTTTAAGACCCCCTTTCAGTCCCTGTTGCAAAAAAAATATTAATATTTTTATTTCTTTCTCATTTGTAAAATAGTTGGGTAAACGTCATCTAAAACTGTTCCAAATTTCAAGTTGATAGCATTAGTGGTTGTCGAGATATCCAGCTCTGACAGACAGACAGTCACACCATAAGGGTTCCTTTTTTACAATTTTGGTACGGAACCCTAAAAAGATGTATGAAAAATAAAATATAAAAGATAGAAATATGGTGTCGCGGACTTTTTTGTAGAATTATTTAAGACGGACCAGACTGCCATACATTGTTCTCAATTTTAAACAACCGTTTAGGCAGCGCATGCAAAAAAGTCTGTTTAAAGTAGTATTTCTTTCCGACTTGTTAGACAAAAATTGTGATAGCTCGGCTAATATGCATGATACCAGAAAAAATTTTTTTGAATTGGATCATTAGTTCCGGAGATTACCCCCTACATACAAACTTACAAACAAATTTTACCTCTTTATAATATTAGTATAGATTTAATAATTACTAGGTACACTACTGGTGCATAATATACAATGTATTATTAATTTATTATACATAAACCTTCCGGAAGAAATCAGTATATCGAGTTTTAGTTTGTCTTGGTTTGGCATTATATTTTTTAGACATGTCTGACATTATGTTTACAGATTGACATTATTATTTTTCAACGACCATATAATTATTTTTAAAAGTTTTGACATTATTTTATTTTTTATTTTTTTTTCTAATATCTAATACTTACTTGGAATGTTTTAATAATTCATAGTTCTTTGTTTTGTATATGTGTATAAATATTCAACACAGTGTAAAAATTGTTTTATGAATAAATAAATGATGATGATGATGATGAAACTTTGAGATTTATGTAATAACTGTTAAATATTATAGACTGGTACCATAGACTTATAAAAAAAGATGGACTCCGCTCCACGCATATCGAAAGTGAAGCACAGTAAGTATGCCGGGACCGCTTGTACAAACACGCCTCGCGCACACATTTACATCATAGTATGCCGACCGGCCGCCATTACATGACACGAGCGACGGCGTCTTTGCAGGTACTCAAATCATGCACACATAGATCGGTACGGTGCTTCACTTTCAATATGCGCGGCGCGGAGTCCGTCTTTTTTTATAAGTCTATGACTGGTACCTACACGTAATAAAACGATATGCCTCGAGAATCACTTTTAAGCAATGTAGATAAATTGTCATACATCTGGGGCCCTAAAACGACCACATTAAGCAATTCCTCTAAAAGCGATTCATTTCCTGAATTCCCAGCAATTTATTATGATTGTGCTATTTGACATTAAACTTCAATAAAGCAATTCATAATTTGTGGACCATTTTACGAATCTCCATAAAAAACTGTCAAACGGATGTATTGCGTGCTATGAATTGTACGCAGATAAATTATGAATTGTCAGTTTGTGACCGTTTTACGATTTCAAATATGATTCCTTAAATATGATTATCCTATTATGATTCTGCCAAAGTGGCCGTTTTAGCCCCCCTGGTCATACACGCACGCCGGTTGCGAGTACTACTACAGCTGACCTTTTTGAACAATATCTCCGTTATTATCACTATAAACAAGCTGCAGTCATCTGTATTCGAGCCCTTATACATACGGAAATTGCCACTCTGAAGTCAAATTTGAATCAAACCGTATGTCAGTTTACATAAAAGTCACATAACTTGTGACTTGCCGTGCTAGCCGTGATTTGCAACAACTGTTCAATTTCGATTGGTTGATTGATTATCTTCATTCCAGATGTACGAAAACAAAAACGAACTCACGCGCCACTACGTATGCCGCAAGCTGACTGTAAGTATTATACTATCATTCTGTTCCATTACGCTCTGTCTAATGAATAGCAGGACAAAGTTTACAGTGATGACGGTAAAGTTTCTTGCCCATTCTTCTCCATTCGAAACTACCTTTTGGAAGGGGTGACTAGAATCGATTCAATTCTTTTTTTTTTTTGGAAATTTTTGACGTTCTAATGTGCCTATTTGAAATAGTTTATTTGTCTGGGCCTATTTCACGATGTCCGAATAGCCACTACTTATTTGCCGAATAAATTCAAAAATAAAATAATAAATAAATTCGAAATTATCTGCCAAGTATTAATTTATCCCACGGAAACATACCACCAGGATAAAAAGTATCATATGCCCTGACCCAGGTCACAATATACTTGTGTGCCAAATGCGTTTAGCAGTTAGGCGTGAAAATATAACAGACAGGCTTTCTCATTTATTATATTAGGATGGATTATTTTAGTTACGCCCGGCTCTGTCAAATGAATAGCCGGGCAAAGTTTACATCATTATATGCCTAGCCTTTTCCCAACGGTGTTTGGGTCGGCTTCCAGTCTAACCAAATGCAGCTGAATACCAGTATTTTACATGGAGTGGCTACCTATCTGACCTCCACAACCCAGTTACTCGGTAATTGGATACCTCGTAAGACTGGTTGTCAGACTTTCGGGTTCTGATGACCCGTGACGACTGTCAAAGATCCACGAATGACCGCCGGAACCAACGGCATAACGTGCTTTCCGAGCCACGGAGGGGTCTTGATATGTAAACATGGTCACCCATCCACGGACCAACCGCGACAAGCGTAGCTTAACCTGATCGATCGCCCGGGCGCGTATATAGAAATGCTACTTCAGTACGTCCCCTCAGGCGGAGACGATAGAGTCATTTCCAAGCGTTAACACGTAAATGCAAGTAAATGCTAATTCCACGTAAATGCTACTGAACACTAGCATTTACGTGTGTTTAACGCCTGGAAATGCGCTAACTCTAGGTATTCGTCTCCGCCTGAGGGGACGTACTGAATTAGCTTTTCTATATACGCCGCCCGGGCAAAGTTTACAGTGATGACTTATATTCAAAAGCAAAATGTTGTTTACAGATTCGAAGAACATCCGTCCGGCTCCCGAGCTGACTGATGAAGACTTCCCTGCGCTGTCTGTTGGAGCAGGGCGAGGTACGTATACCCCACACAGTATACTTTTAAGCTTAAGCATAGTTACAATAAAAAATAGACTGACTTTATAGCACGCCATCTCGAACATTCGTCAGACTTCAACGTTAAGGGTGGATTGCACCGAGCACTACGTTATAGTTTGACTATCTGCGGTTGCACCGTCATGTCAAATGTAAAAATTAAAGTTCGGATCAGGTACATGACATTCGTCGCGTCTGACAGAAGTGACAGATATTTAACAATAACTTTAACCAGCGAAGCGTGGGCGGTTAAGGTTACAGTTAAAGTTATAACGTCAGCAGTTAATTAATTCATTTATTTGTAATTTTAGTGTTCAGTCGCCTATACAACGTGTAACGTTAAATGCGCAAAACCTCTTAAGGGGTCATTGTACTCATCATTATGAACAACTTTTACTATCGGACCAAACATGAAATCGCAAAAAAAAATTTGCTGTTCAGTACATTTATGTTCGCATAATTCGTGAAAATGTACTGAACAGCTGATTTTTTTTCGCGATTTCAGGTTTGGTCCCATAGTAAAAGTTGTTCATAATGATGAGTACAATGACCCCTTAAGAGGTTTTGCGCATTTAACGTTACACGTTGTATAGTTTCGTTTTCATTCTAGGAATAATTAATCTATTAGGATATCTAGTGTTGAACTTACATTTATCTCCCAGTTTGTAATAGCTGTGTATTGCAGCATTTATTTCTGAGGCAGCTTATTCAAACAAATAAATATTTCCTCTCTTAAAATATTTCTACGTTTACCTGTTACACACGGGAACAGCATTTTTTTTGCATGAAATATTATGACTAATTTAGGGGGTGCTGATTTTAGATCTGAAGTCAGATTTTTTGTATCAGCTTTCTGTTTTAATACTCCAGTGACCCTGGTACCGCACTTCCATAGTCCGAATATCTTGATGGAACCGTTGAAGCGTAGGAGTTATCTAAACTAATGGAAGCAAAATAAACTCACCAACACTTTCAATTAAATTTATTATAAGGTCGTGGATTATAAATGCCCGTCAAACTTTCTTTCTGCTATTATGGAAGTAGACGCGTCAAGTAGGTACTATCCTGGCTTGCGCGTAGCTGTACGGACGCTGAAGGGTTGTCGGTGGTGGTGCCGGTAGCCCGATGCCTGTAGTGGCGTCGGAAGCCAGGAGTCAGCAGCGGTGTCTCGTGGCAGGAGCTTGTGACGTCACCAAGTGACGCAGCAATGGTTTTCACGGGTACAAAAGCCCGTACGGAAAACCAGAACTTTGTTCCCCAATATGGGGTTTACTGAAGCACTGATACTATTCTTAAATTTATTTTTTTTAAATAAATTAAATATCGTGAAGTTTAGGAAATAATTCGAACTTCAATTAGTCGAGGCCGCGCGTGCAACGTCCCGCACAACTAGTGTATTAAGGGAAACGCGACCATCGACTGACCTCTGCAGATTCGCACGGCGAACCCGCTCGCGGCGAGAAGAAAACTGGTTAAGGCGCTGACTGACTACGATTTTCAACGTCACACAACCGCGTAATCTATTGTCACCATTAGCTGCCTTGAAATAAGGTTGAAAATTGAATATAATATTTGTTTTGCCGAGATGTGACTAAGCGGCGAATGTGCATTTATTTTGCCGGTTTTCTTTAGATTATTTAGAATGTACACAATAAATTAAATAATTGTCCGGTTAAAGTTTTCAAAAAATGCTAATTCTATTAAATTCTTAAAAAAAAGAATGTCGTTATCGCTGAAAATATAGAGATGTTCGACGTCAAAGTGTATTTTTGCGGAGCAACTTCCAAATTTTTTACTGGGAATATTAAACTATTTTTACTATTCTATTCGGTTAAAGTTTTTCTTTAAACCCTTTTGTGTCCACTGTATTTTTTGCGTCGGATAGTTTCATTGCGTTACGTCATACTCGACATTCCAAGAAACCAATATTTCTGAATGTTGAGCTAACACCGCGCCTTAAAGACCGAGAGCGAGTGACACAAAATACAGGCGATACGATCGGTTGGAAACGACCCTTATAATGAATCACGTTTTACGTTTGTTTAATTTAACAACGTTACAACGTTCCCCTTGTTCTTCACTCAGATCACCAAGATTTTCAAGGAAACGGTCCAAATGGCTGCGGAGGAAGTGTACATTGATGCTGCTGTATCTAAAAAACTAGAGCGGTTAGAGATAAACTGAGGGTAGATTTGAAATCAGCGATCTCGAATTTGTAAACAACAGCCATAAAATTCCATGCAACAAAAAGAAAGTCTAATTTTGTTCCCTTGTGTTATTATTTTGTCACTGCTGACCAAATCTGTCTCCTGGGGGCTTAATGTGAACTCTTAAAGCAGGACAGAAGTTGAACGTTTCCAGTGAGAGAGAGAGACGGTGCTATAGGTCGTATATAGCTCCGTCTCTCTCTCTCTCTCTCTCTCTCTCACAGGAAACGTTCAACTGCCCCCTGTATTTTCAAAATCTATAAAGCATGTCTAAAGTTTGTATCATTCATGTTTTATACTTACCCATTATTTCTTTCCACTTTCAGGCCGTGGCTTAGCTGCCAGCTTCGGAAAGATGAACATCAGAAAGTAGGAAGCATTAAATGCTTATAATTTTTTTTTTTTTACTGTTATTAAGAAACCTGACATAATTATTATTACAGTATAGACGGATGGACTGCATTTAGACTATGAACCACACTGTGAATGAATGATTAGGAAATGATTTATGTTAGACCGTGCTGGTTCGAGACGACGCGCATTTATGGGTAGGTAATAGGGAATATGCATGTATTTTTTATTATATTTTTATTCGGTAGTTTACACCGCCTTAAAATTAAAAAAAATAATAATCAACGCAAAAAAAGCAACTGAAGTTACTTTAAAAAAAAAGTTGAAAATAGCCAACCGGCACGGGCACCCTAAACGCCCACCATTTTAGCGCACTTGGTGTGACGTCATAGTCTATGATAACAAACAGGAAATCGCGAACACTCCTACAAAACACATTGACATTTATTGTTGTCATAGACTTTTACTTCACATTCGCTCTGACCAATGGCTTGGCGCTTTTATTTGAATTTATACCAGATTTTTTTTTGCACTTTTTAAAAATTAATTTTATCAAAAATATTGATGGAGGTATAATGTTCAGAAGAGCGAGCTGCTAGTTTTTAAGGCTGGGACTAAAACCTACCCTGTTCCCCCGATCATGCTAAATGGAACCGTCCTACAGCAAGTGTCAAAATTTAAGTACTTGGGTCATTGGGTCAATGAGAAACTAAATGATGATATGGACATGGATAGGGAGCGCAGGGCATTGTCGGTAAGGGGTAATATGCTTTCTCGCAGGTTTGCACGATGCTCACGTGACGTTAAAGTCACACTATTTAAAAGCTATTGCCAAACATTATACACATGCAACCTGTGGAGCAATTACACTAAAAAAGCCAGCAATGCTCTGCGCGTCCAGTATAACAACGCGTTCAGGGGTTTGTTGGGGCTCCCATGGCGGTGCAGTGCATCCGGCATGTTCGCCGTCCACTGCACGGACGGATTCCAGGCGGTGCTTCGAAAAAGAACGGCTTCCCTGTGGTCTCGAGTAAATGGTAGCACCAACACGCTTTTGAGCGTGGTGTCGGATAGAGTGGACAGCCAAATTGTGAGGCATTGGTCGCTCATGCATGTCCAAAATAATAATTATTTTAAATTTTACTAACATAGCTTTAAGTATCTACCTACTAACATAATATGGACTTACTGTGTGCTTGGTCTGAAATAAATATTTTCAATTTCAATTTCAATTTCAATAATTCTTAAGTAACCCAGTTTATTAAACAAAAAATATGACCCTTATTTGAATCACATGCATATTCCCTGTTTCACTGCATGGCATGGCTTCTCACACAGACAAGGAATGGATTTAACATTCGGTTAAATCCATTCCTTGCTCACCGCGTGTTGGCCATTCCAGACAAAACAAACAAAATCAACAATCAATCGTGTTGACAAAATCTGGACAATTAGTCCAGATTTTGTCACGATATTTCGTTTACTATTACTTAATCAATAACAATAAATAATAAATATACTCACAAAGTGCATTTGTAATTGAAAAGTCATGTTGGTGTTGGCCTGGTTTTGATCAGCATGTGGTTATACGAAATATTTGTACGACCTACAAGTATTAGTTCCGAGTCTGGGTGTTTTTCTATCTATAATAGGTATGTATTTACAAAAAAAAAAATGTATATAAGTAGTTTATCAGCCATCTCGTTACCATAACACAAGCATTAGGTTGCTTAGCTTGGAACTAGATGACGTTGTGTGAAATGTCCAAGGATATTTACTTATTTAAACTATCAAATTTCTCCTAATGATTTTAAACCTTAAAATGTTGATAATTAAGTTCAAGATCGAATAAGAAAATTTGACAGTTTGTAGTAACTTGAGCTGCTGCTGTGTGTACCTGGGCCGTCATATTTACATAAATTATAAATTAAAGTCACGCTATGTGTCTGTCTGTGTGACCGCGTTGTTCTTCTAAAGTTGTGTCGCCTGCGCGTCTTTTTGCGAAACATTACATAAAAAACCTAACACAAACATTTGTTTTCATACACAAGGTGTCTCCTGCGAATTCAAATATTTTTAAGCCGTCTCCTGTGCGTGTTTATTTGAAACATTACACAAAAACAATAATATAACTTCAAAACCTGTGTTGACTGACAGAGAAAGTTGTGCGTAGTGCGCCCGGCAGTTGAAAATGGAACAAACCCTTCCCCTCTTCCCCCGCGCGGGGAATGTTTTCCATGCAGCTCGCAAAACAAAAACATCGTGTTTGCATACACATATGTGTATGGCCACGCCCCTGTTTCGATTTTTTTGTGTAATGTTTCGAAAAAACCCGCGCAGGCGGCAGACGGCTTTAACTACGCAACGGATTTTGAAGCGGTTATGTGTATACCTAATACATTCATATTTAACTTAGTAATAAAGTAATCTTCACGTTTTGTTATGTCGGAAACCATGCGAAGAAAGGGCGGTTTGTTAGTATATAATACATAATGTTACCAGTTCCTACCACTGCTACGGTTTGGAGCCGTTCTAGCATGAATCATCCCCAGGTGCTCCCACAGTGAAGGCTATTTCTAATAAGGTGTTTTCTGAAATGACGTTCTCCAGGTGGCAGCACTGAGACGTCAGGTCCGGCCACCTTTCAAGTGTCAAAGAGCCTAGACTATATTTTCTTTAGTCGTGACTGAATGATGAATGAATGAATGAATGACTGAAACGAATGATGAACGTCATCATATATTTTATATTAATTGTCGAAATGGAAGACCTCTCGTCAAAGTGGCGCCAACTGGTGGCGGGAATTTTCATGAAAACCCTCAATTTTGCAGTCCGTCTGTTAACAATATCCCGTTATACAGGGTGTAAGGGACAGCCCTCTGCAAACTAACAGGGTGCATTCACCTCCTCATTTTGAATCATATTCCACCGGAAAATTTCTCAGGAAAATTTTCATTTTTTTAATAGTTTTTTCAGTTACATTTTGTTTATTTCAATGTAAAATTACATTGTGTGTTCGTAGCACTACATTTATGTAAAAAAAACAACAAAAAAAAAACCAGCAATGGATATTGAAATACTCTAACGAACGACGCGTGAAATCAGCTGTTCACTTTCTGTCTAGCTACAGAGTTCATCCAACTCACCGCATACCTATTACCTACCCCTCCTAACCAGTAACAGACGCTCCGATGTGTGCACAAAAACACAAACAAATCAGGTTTATTGGATTCCCATAACGTTCCTGAAATAATTACATGTACCGGCCATATTAGTATGATATATAATGAATTCACCTCATCAGTCTGCGGATGGCTGTCCCTTACACCCTGTACTTATATTATTTTATGATCTATCATAAAGTCCTAGTTTAAAAAAGAACATGTTTCTTCACAAAAAAAGTCGAATTTAATTAAAATGAGAATAGTTAAAACATGTCAGATACTATATTTTTATACTGTCCATATTGTTTTAGTAAACATTTTGATACAGGGTCTGGCTCATAAGACTAGTCTTAAGTATAATATTGTTAAAACTGTCTGATATTATAATTTAAGGTCGATTGCTTTAGTGCTGTTATTATTTATACAACTTGGCTATGAATGTGTAAGGCCCGGTGTTGAGTGTCCTGACGATCTGGTCAAAGCATTGTGGCTATTTAAATTCAGCTGTTCACATATACCATAGCACAATAAACTTTCATCAGTGAAGATTGCGTATTTGCTCTTTTGTTTTTTGTCTTAACCATTGGGAACAGCTGAAAACGACAGTCGCATCAGATCTGCCTAGCCTTTTCCCAATTATGTTGAGGTAGGCTTCCAGTCAAACCGGATGCAGCTGAATACCTGAAGCGACTAACTGACCTCCACAACCCAATTACTGTGTAATACCATACACCTTTGTAAGACTGGTTGTCAGACTTTCGGGCTTCTGACGATCTGTAACGACTGTCAAAGATCTACGAATGACAGCCGGAACCAACGGCTTAACGTGCTTTCCGAGGCACGGCCCCTCCGTGCCGTATTGGTATGTAAAGATGGTCACCCATCCACGGACCGATCGATCTACCCGTGCGGCTGTTATTATTTATAATTATTAAAAATCGTCACGAGACAGTTCGCTCAGTGCACAAGCTCTAAACAAATGCATATGATATTTGTCACTATACAAGTAGATGGTACAGTCAGCGTCAAAAATATCGGGAAGAACAGACTGTCCAAAATGATCTCATCAACTAAGAAAATTAAACTTTATCTCAATTGGATAAAGTTCTTGTCAGAATGACAGTTGTCGTGTACTGTCTTTAAACATTCCTTGTGTCATTGAGTTAATATTTCATTTTGAACACTTTGTTCGTCCCGATATTATTGACGCTGACTGTACACCAATAAACTAAATGTCGTAAATAATATCAACAAATCTTTAGTGAATCTGAATATTCCCTAAGTCCCAGTGTTAAAAAAGAATCCCATTGGTGTTAAATTCATATAAAAATGTTTATTGAGACTTAAGACATTTATAAATTAATGTAATAGTGTTTATATCGTATATCGTATTTTTCGAAATATTTGCTGTATTTACCAACGATTTTCTAACATTCTGAATGTGACATAGTTGCATGTAGTAGAAAGTGTTTTATATTCCAGTACCTATAACCATAAACCAAAGAAAATAGGGTTCCTTTTGAATCTATCTTGGTAAAACATTCTTATACTTTAGCAATAGATATGCATACGCATTCTGCTTCATCAACTCTGCGAATCTTAGCCAGCATATGATCTGTACACTACCTACAGGAAAGAACAAATCGCTAAAAGCCCGTTTAATAGTATCAGATTGTAACTGTAACCCCTATTTCACACACTGTAGGATTTAACAGTACCTAAGTATAGTTTTAATATCATTGAATGCTCAATTTTGTGATAAATATTGTTAAGAAATTAAGAAAGTCCAAATAGTAATTGTAAGAACTCATGTCGCCTGTGATACAGGTTTATCCTAGTACAGGCATCATACTTTGTAATACCTACATTATTTCTAAGATTTATACTGTATTTTACCAATTTTTAGTTTTGAATAAATTTTATTATTATTATTTTATTTTATTATTAATTTTTGTTTACCATTTTTTTTTTTCTATAGTTTCCATATTTGGTCTTATATAGTGTGGCCGCAAGTGCTACTCAAGCGTGTGTTATTCAGAGATCATGCGCGAAAGTTCATAGTGCCTATGTTCGGCTCCCCAAGATATTTCGGCCGTAGTGTATGTGGGCGGTGAGACAGCGGAGGTAGACAAAGGTGACGTTAACCACAGATTAATACAGATGGGACACTCCGCAAAATCATTTAAATAAAAAGATACTCTTTCTGCAACACAATAAAGTGCAATTCAGGTCGCACAGCGCTTATTACCTACAGTTATATTCACCTACAAGTTGCCTCTCTTTCTATCGCGTAACTCTTATACCTTCTGACTCGTAAGGGTGCGTTTCCACTGACGCGGAGCTGGGCGGAGCGGAGCGGAGACGTGCAGGAATCGACCAATCATAATGGTTGAAATCCTCATCGCGTCTCTTGCCTCGTCTGTAATTGGACGATTCCTGCACGTCTCCGCTCCGCTCCGCCCAGCTCCGCGTCAGTGGAAACGCGGTCTTAGGGTTGTCTACTTTTACGACACGGCGCCTGAGTGACTAACGTACGAGCCGGCCGGTGCGCGGCAGCCCACACTGAATTGACCCAGTGGGATGAGCCCGCGCCGCGTACTTGTAACTTCATACCTAAACTGCGGAGTGTCCTATCTGTATTAATCTGTGCGTTAACTCAGTCTGCCAGTCTTGTTAATCGCGGCCTCATCCGTCTCACCGCTCACATACTTCACGCACTTGCGCGCACACTATACCAAGTGTCATTAACAAAATTTTGGGGACCCTTTATAAAATCAAGTAACAAGTTATTCTGTATAAGTTACAAGTTATTCTGTACTAAACGCCAGCGACCACCGTGGCAGTCGCGGTCAAAAAACGTGGGAGCGAGACGACACGAGTCTTAGAATAGAGCTTTTAGCTAACTCGTACTAAATATTCACCGTCTTTCTTGCACTTTTATAACCGCAAATCATGGCTTTGGTACAGTCTAAACATTCAGAATTGCTACAACGAAACTAAACTGAGTTTTTTGGCAGTGGCGTGACAACAGAACCAATATTAAACATACTGTTACAGTCCGCGAGGCCTAAGCTGAGCTTTGCATTTGTGTGCGTGCATATAGATTGTGTAGGTGTACGTCCGGCCTAGAGCACGACGCGTCCTTTGCTTGGTTTAAAACCGGGTTATACTGCTTTTTGGCAACCGGCCTGAGGCGCGGTGGTTCCTCGCGCAACGCAACTTCGCTTCTTTGGTGATCACTCACACAAATGCAAAGCTCAGCTTAGGCCTCGTGGACTGTACATATGTTGTTCTTTACCTCTAAGCTCAGTGTGTAAGATATTAGAAATATTTAAAACTAAATGTTGTAATATTTAAATGTTTATTTGTTAACATTAAAATATTGTACAGTCAACTCCTTAGACTTTTTTTTGTGATTATATTTCTTTGTTTTCATTCGATATTTTTGTCAGCATTCTTGAATAAATTAATGTTTGTTTAGACATTGTTGTTTATAAGTACATAAGTAAGACATATTCGTATTTCCAGTGTCATAAAAAAAAAAATAAGTATTGATCTGACTGCAGATTTTGAATCTGCACAATGTGATATCGAAAAAATTACTTTCGAGGATGTACAGCATGTGATGGTGGAATGTGGCCGATATACAAACAAAAGAAACACGCTTCTTAACTCTTTCAAACTGTCTGTAATGGATGTTGGAATATTCCATGGTATTTTAGCAAAACCTACTTCTGAAGCGGCTACAATATTATATACTTTTTTATTAAATAGGTAAATAATAAATTAGATTAAAAGTTAAGTTTTGTGGGACTAACATTAGTTTATTTAATATAAGAATAGTAGTATAATTAGTAGCCATAATTGGCGGACCTCTCTGTCCAGAGCTGCCAAGAACCAATCTTTATTATTGAAGGAGTTCAGTTCATTTCGCCATCTCCGCCTGGGCCTGCCGCGATGTCTTTTGCCACTAAGCGGGACCCACTGGGTCGTAAGTTACGATAGGGTTGCGTCGTTT
Source organism: Cosmia trapezina (assembly GCA_905163495.3). Classification (NCBI taxonomy): domain Eukaryota; kingdom Metazoa; phylum Arthropoda; class Insecta; order Lepidoptera; family Noctuidae; genus Cosmia; species Cosmia trapezina. The sequence continues at coordinate 22,079,493 of LR991031.1, read as the reverse complement.
TATTACCGAGTTCCTGTGGCCACCTTCCGGCTTCATCATCAGATCAGCCCCATGATACCAAAATATTGCATTGTCACAGATTATACATATACTTAATATGCCTGATTTCAGCTCAATCGAACACCGCGCGAGAAGTGGGTCAAGTTTTGAAGGCAACTTACACGCTGACATTGCTTGTAAAAAAAGGTAGGTATAAGCTGCAAACATTTAATATTATTGAGATTTTTAAAATGTAGCTTATATACTTTCACATAAAGTTTAGGTAGGTACCGCTGCAACTTAATTTTTATTAAAATTACTTAAATCGCAAAATTCTGATTATTAATTCAAAATGCACCAGAATGATATACTTGACCCACATAGCTTACACCTACTAGGACAACTAATATGAAAAAGAAAAACATTAAAGCATAAGTTATTTATACCTACGGAATTTTTGACTGGGAATAGAAACCAAGACAGATGCGCCCGCGATTATGAGTCAAGCGCCGCGGCTATTGAAGTGAGCAAATAGTATATTATGCAATTAGTGAATAAAGGACGGATTTAAAGCGAGGGCCATGGATGAATCACGAGCTAGTGAAGGATTCTAAAAATTGAATCACGACCGTAGGGAGTGATTCATGATGATTGAATCACGAGCGTAGCGAGTGATTCAAGTGTTAGAATCCTGAGCGACGTGAGTGATTCATGGCCCTCGATATAAATCCGTTTTATTCAAGAGTTGCATACTATACTTTATACCATGACTACGAGAAAAAGAAAGATTTAAGTTAAAATAGACATATAATGAAGAAAAAGGAAAGTTAAATTGGCTTTGATGTAAACCAGCCGTGATTTTGTGGGTAGCAAGTTTTCCAGTATATCGGCCGTCCTCTCTTTCATAAACTCAGGTGTTAACACATCTTCATCACTAGAATGAATTTTTAATCGATTAGAACAACACTAAACAAACACAAAATTAAAGAGTAACACTAAACTTTGTGTTCGTACAACTTACAGTATTCAAAATAGCGCCAATTTACTAAGGACAGCAAAGAACACAAAACAGTTTTTATTCTAATGCTAAACTCCTTGTCGAAATTGTCGACCAATCAAATTGAATTTAGAACACATCAATATAGGTCGAATACAAAGACTACACTTACACTAGATACGGCAAGCCACGACCAAGCGTGCCCTGCATGTTCGACTGTTCGTACTAAAAAAAGTCTGTTAGCTCAGTGACGCTTAGCGATTGAAACAATTCTGTTTACGTTGAGCACATCACTAAATGGCTGGGGTGAAGTTATCGTAGGTATAAAAAAGATGACACGTTCGGTTTTCATACTATCTAATAACATGCCGTATCTAGCCTAGGTACTTTAAATCTGTGGTCGAATACATTGGTGTGTTCCATTTTCAAACATCAAAACAGTGAGTAAAAGTGCTTTTTATTCACTGTTTTCAGTGAATAAAATAAGCTTTTTAGAGGGGGAATGGTATAAATAAAATTATAAGACTGGCGCAAAACAGGGAAGAATAGCGTTTATACCATTCCCCCTCTAAAAAGCTTATTTTATTCACTGAAAACCTTAGAGTAATTAGACTTTCTATGCTGAAAACAGTGAATAAAAAGCACTTTTACTCACTGTTTTGATGTTTGAATTTGGAACATACCAATGTATTCGACCACAGATTTAGAGTACCTAGGCTAGATACGGCATGTTATTATATAGTATGAAAACCGAGCGTGTCACCTTTTTTATACCTACGATAACTTCACCCCAGCCATTTAGTGATGTGCTCAGCGTAAACAGAATTGTTTCAATCGCTAAGCCTAACTGTGCTAACAGACTTTTTTTAGTACGAACAATCGAACATGCAGGGCACGCTTGGTCGGATAGCTTGCCGTATCTAGCTATCTAAATCTGTGTATTCGACCTATACTGATGTGTTCTAAATTCAATTTGATTAGTCGACATTTTCGACAAGGATTTTAGCATTAGAATAAAAACAGTTTTGTGTTCTTTGCTGTTTGAATAGGTACTGTAAGTTGTACGAACTCAAAGTTTAGAGTTAATTAATATTAAATCGATTAAAAATGCATTCAAGTGATGAAGATGTGTTAACACCAGAGTTTATGAAAGAGATGAGGCCGATGTAGTGAAAAACTTGCTACCCAACAAATGACGGCTGTTTTACATCAAACCCAATTTAACCTTTTTCTTAATTAAATGTCTATTTTCGCTTAAATCTTTCTTTTTCTCGTAGTCATGGTATAAAGTATAGTATGCAACTCTTGAATAAAACGGATTTATATCGAGGGCCATGAATCACTCGCACCGCTCAGGATTCTAACACTTGAATCACTCGCTACGCTCGTGATTCAATCACTAGAATTCTTCCCTAGCTCGTGATTCATCTATGGCCCTCGCTTCAAATCCGTCCTTTATTCACTATTTGCATAATATACTATTATACCATTCCCACTCTAAAAAGCTTATTTTGTTCACTGAAAACGGTGAATAAAAGCACTTACTCACTGTATTGATGTTTGAATTTAGAACATACCAATGTATTCGACCACAGATTTAGAGTACCTAATAGGCTATATGCCGCATGCTATTAGATAGTACGAAAACCGAGCGTGTCATCTTTTTTATACATAAGATAACTTCACCCCAGCCATTCAGTAGTGCTCAACGTAAACGGAATTGTTACAATCGCTAAGCGACCTAACAGACTTTTTTTAGTACAAACATGCAGGGCACGCTTGGTCGGATGGCTCGCCGTATCTAGCATATAGGTACCCTAAATCTGTGTATTCGACCTAAATTGTTGTGTTCTAAATTCAATTTGATTAGTCAACATTTTCGACAAGGAGTAGAATAAAAACAGTTTTGTGTTCTTTGCTGTTATTAGTAAATTGCCGCTATTTTGAATAGGCTGTACGAACACAAAGTTCAGTACATTAATAATAAATCGATTAAAAATGTATTCAAGTGATGAAGATATGTTAACAGCTGAGTTTATGAAAGACGGTGACCGTCGACCGATGTATTGAAAAACTTGCTACCCAACAAATGACGGCTGGTTTATATCAAAGCCAATTTAACGTTCCTTTTTCTTAATTAAATGTCTATTTTCGCTTAAATCTTTCTTTTTCTCGTAGTCATGGTATAAAGTATAGTATGCAACTCTTGAATAAAACGGATTTATATCGAGGGCCATGAATCACTCGCACCGCTCAGGATTCTAACACTTGAATCACTCGCTACGCTCGTGATTCAATCATCATGAATCACTACCTACGGTCGTGATTCAGTAGTTAGAATCCTTCACTAGCTCGTGATTCATCTATGTCTATGGCCCTCGCTTTAAATCCGTAATTTATTCGCTAATGGGGAGGAAAACTAACTTTTTATCACGCTAGGTGGCACATGATCGACTGTACTTTTTTCATTGATTTGACGCGAAGACAATTCTCTGTCTACGATTTGACGTAACGAACGATTGTCAAATTGTATGGATTTGTTTGTAAAACAATGTACAGTCGTTCAGAGCGCCATCTACAAACAGCTTTGCGTGTGGCTCCCCATTGCATAATATACTGTTTTGTGAGGGGGTCTTTGGGCAGAAAAAGAATGATGATAAAAATCACTTACCGCTAAATATATATTAAAATATCCTATTATGTCATCGGCTCGTATTGCGATATAGTGATATCTATTTACATACACTACAAGAGCCATATACAATTAGTTTTTGTTTACACTAAACCTCTTAAGGGGTCATTGTACTCATCATTTTGAACAACTTTTACTATGGGACCAAACCTGAAATCGCGAAAAAAAATCAGCTGTTCAGTACATTTAAATACACATACAATACAATATATACATTTCTATATTTATTAATATAATATACATTAATAGCCATCCTTATTTTTGGTTTACCCTAAAGCCGAAAAGAAGTCATTGTACACACGGCTACACATCAAGCTATACATTTCCAGTTCACACAGACCTCTCATTGTAAAGAAATCCTACACAATGCGAGATCAGCGTATACTGGAAATGTATAGCTTGATCTGTAGCCGTGCGTACTCATCATAATAAACAACATAAAATGTGCAACATCTAGGGGATATCTAGTATGAGCTCTTTTAGCAGGGCAGAAGTTGAACGTTTCCAGTGAGAGAGAGTGACAGTGCTATAGGTCATATATAGCTCCGTCTCTCTCTCTCCCTCACTGGAAATGTCCAACTTCTGCCCTGCTATAAGAGCTCATAGTAAAAAGGCCCCTGAGGCAACATCAAGGCAATTTTTTTCTATGTTTGCCACTGATTAGAGAGAATGCATACATGTATTTTTTATATACATAAAAGGTACTAAAATCTGGGATATGTTCCTTTTGCGCCGGGGCTGGGGCAACTTCGCGCATTCTTCATTACTTGCGTTTTTTGCAATAATTCAGTGTCAAGTTGTATCTTGATCATAATATGATTCGGGACAATAACAACTAAGTATTTGCAATATTTCGCCACTAAAAGGGGGGTTGGAACCACCAGTTTTAGTGGAAAATCCACTAAGTTGGCAACACTGGCCAAGCGTGTGGATCTGGCTTTAGATCTGCTTTGGCGAGTGGCTAGACTGCCTAGTAGAGTAGCAATGGTAACCATGTCAAGTCAATTCAACTGTCAAACTGAAATAAATTGTCATTTTTGACGGCACTGGACGACGGTTGACGTTGACAACGGTTCGGCAGATATTTGCAAATTAGTGGTGAAGGCTAAACACGTGCTTTTGTCAGTGCTACGAATTTTTTCGATATCTAGTGAATCTTTGTGTGAAACTTGATCGAGACTATTCCTAGTGTTTGTGTTATTTGTGTAAGGTTAGTTTTTATTTGTTATTGTCCCTTTTTAACCATTTTACGTTGTCAAAATGAACTCCAAAAAGCCTCCTGATCCTGACCCCCCTGATGGGCTTTTTGATCTTTCCCCTAGCTTGACTGCTACCCTCCCCCATGACACCCAAATACTGTCGCAAGACCCCATTATTGATTCTGACATCACAAATCGGAAAAGAGCCGCTATCTCGTCCCCTGAAACTTCAAATATCCCACCTAAGATAGCCAAGAACATAATCGGAAGACTTTCATATACAGCCAGGGATAATCCGCCGTATATTGTTCACGTTTCCCTTAAGGATAATGAGACTTCAGGCACTGTACTACAACCGGTCAAGTTTGGTATGTTTTTGACGATTAATAATGTTAATAACGTACGCCTCGATGGGGTTAAACGTATTGGCAGAAATCGTGTCTCAGTTGAATTCAAGTCGCATCAAGACGCGAACAGTTTCTTAGTTAATAATTTACTAATCCAACACAATTATGCTGCCGCCATTCCACAATTTATCATAACAAGAATGGGTATTGTTAGAGATATCCCTACTGAATGGTCGGAGGAAGAAATAATTAAAAATATTAAGGTTCCGGAAGGATGTGGTCCTGTTATTAAGGCTAGGAGAATGAGCCGTAAGGTGACGTCTTCCGGTATAACTGAGTGGAAACCTACGCAAACGGTTGTAGTGACTTTTGACGGACAAGTTTTGCCGAAGCGTGTGTATTGTTTCTACTCGGCTCTTCCGGTTGAGAGATACACTTACCCAACAATACAATGTTACCACTGTTGTCGGTTTGGCCATACCCGTACGCTCTGCAGGTCGAAACCACGTTGTTTTAAATGTGGTGAAGATCATCCAGGTGATGGGTGTGAAATCATCCCTGAGTTGGGTTTTTGTATTTCATGTTCCGGTAACCATTTTGCAAATGACAGTGCTTGTCCTGAATTGGGCCGACAGAAGAGCATCAAAGCTCTGATGGCGGAAAAATCAATTTCATATGCAGAAGCAAGTCGGGTTTTCCCTCCCGTTTCCAGATCATATGCCGATGTTTCAAAATCCTCCCCTCGTAACAAGGTTACAATAAATAAATCCCAATCCCCGTCCTCAAGCCCAATCCCTACTACCCAAAGATCATACCGTAAAACGGTTTTTCTTAATCCTAAACCCCGTGCCCCCCTCTCTCCTGGCTATAATAAGCAAGCTCATCAAGCACTTACCCAAAATTACTCATTTTCCCCCTCCAAAAATGGCTGCGCCTTCCCAACGGAGGCCGCTGAACCAATGATCTACAGACAAGAGGAGAGCTCGAAGAATATTTTGGAATTAATTACAAATATGTTAATGACGGTTCTTACAAATTCTACTCAATCGATACCTGACCACGTTGCTTTAAAATTGACCTCAATCCTCAACTACATTCACAATGTCCCATCCCCTGACATTCCTTCAATGGAACGTGAGGAGTATTGCTCCCAGGAAGCCTGACCTTTCCTTTTTAATTAATAAGTTTAAACCATCGGTCTGCGGCATTGCTGAGACATGGCTGCTACCTGAAAGTAATTTCAGGATGCCGTGTTTTGGCAGCGTTCGTAATGATAGACCTGATGGATATGGGGGAAGTGCTTTGCTCATCAATAGCAAAGTGTCTTTTTCCCCGATTCCTCTACCCTTTGTTGGTGATAACATAAATGTTGTTGCTGTTAAGGCTGAGGATATAAATATTTTTTCTTTTTATATTGCGCACCCACAACTCGAATATCTTTCGGTAATTAGAAATTTGTTATGCAGTGTTAGCGGTCCAATTCTTGTCATGGGTGATTTTAATTGTCACCATTATCGTTGGGGATCAGATACTTGCGATAACTTTGGCAATGGCTTGCTGGATATATTGGATGATCTTGATCTTTGTGTCATTAACGACGGTAGTGCCACACGCAGATCTACACCAGGGCAGAGTAATAGTTGTATTGACTTGACGTTCTGTTCATCCAATATATCTAGCCTCCTCATCTGGCGTCGCTTGGATATGACTTATGGAAGTGATCACTACCCCATCATGATTGAATTCCCTTCTAAAAATGTTCCCACTAAAGTCTCCCCTCCCCTTTTAAAATACCGACTGAACACAGCAGATTGGGATTTATATTCAAAGATTCTAGATTTAAGAGTATCTTCCCTTCCAAAAGTTAACGAGAATAATGCCCAGGAATGTGTTTTGTCCTTTTCCTCTGCTGTCTCTTCTACAGCAGATGACTGTTTCCCTTCCAAAAAACCTCAATCTGGTAAAATTCCTTCTCCGCCATGGTGGGATAGGGAATGCACTCACATGGTCAGGGCCAGGAATGATGCTGAAGAGACTGTTAACTGTGATATGAACCTGGATAACCTTATCGCTTTCAAGCGAATATTGGCTAAGTCCAGAAAAGTACTTAAAAACAAGAAACGAGAAGGTTGGTCAAAGTATTGTAGTTCTTTGAGTCCATCCACTCCGGTTTCAGTAGTATGGCGGAAAGTTAAACGTTTTAGGAATAGTTTAGCACCTGCTTCCTCGAACAATCTCTCGGAAGAACTGGGGTACCAGTTTTTCTCCAAAATCGCTCCGGCTTATGTTCCAGGTGTAGAGGACATTTGTGTTGGCATCGATGATGTAGACAACACTAACGATCCAATGAACATGCCATTCAGCTTGGAGGAATTAAAAACTGTACTATCCCGTGTCAAGGACTCCGCACCAGGGGTGGATGGATTCCCTTACTCGTTTATTGCCAAAGCTGGTCCAAAAACCCACCAATACTACCTGGACTTGGCTAATTTTTGCTTCACTTCCGGATATATTCCCACAGACTGGAAGGTTCAAGTTGTCATTCCGATATTAAAACCTGGCAAAGATCCCAATGATCATTGCTCATATAGACCTATCGCTTTATCGTCCATACTAATTAAATTATTAGAACATTTAATCAAGAATCGGTTAGAGTGGTTGGTGGAGAGCAGGAGCCTGCTTCCGGCGACTCAGTTCGGCTTCAGGAAAGGTCTGGGTACAGCTGATAGTGTAGGTATCCTCACGTCAGCGGTCCGGCTGGCCCTAAGCAGGAATGAGTCTGTGGTGGCCGTTTTCCTGGATATATCAGCTGCTTATGATTCGGTCCTCCTCCCTGTTCTCAGGCAAAAGCTGCACGAGCTGAGAATCCCGGCTAGGATTATTCGTATCATTGGTAGCATCTTTTCCAATCGTGCCATTCAATTAAGAATCCCTGGGGCCGACTCTGAACAAAGAACAGTATGGAAAGGGTTACCCCAAGGATCTGTTCTTAGTCCCCCATTATACAATATATATACAGCAAATTTGTCCTCATCTTTAAATTATGACTGCAAAATCCTTCAGTATGCTGACGATATTGCATTACTGGTCACTGGTGATTCCATTCCGGATGCCGCTATATCTATGAATGTCTCTCTGTCCTCACTAAACCAATGGCTCCTTGATCACGGGTTATCTTTAAGTGCGCCAAAGAGTACAGCGGTCATTTTTACCCGAAAGCGTACTGTTCCCCAAGTAGATATAAATATTGATGGACAAATCATTCCAGTCAAGGACAAGGCTAGATTTCTGGGAGTAACGTTGGACTCGAGATTGTCTGGGGTTGACCATATTAACAACACGGTCAAAAAATGTGAACGCTCCGTATCGGTCCTTAAGGCTTTGGCCGGTGTGTGGTGGGGAGCTCACCCCTACACCCTCAAACTGGTCTATAACGCGTTGACCAGGAGCGCTTTGGATTACTGTTGCTTCCTTATTGAGCCTTGCAACAAAGAAGCGCTCAAGAAATTAGATGTCATCCAGGCCAAGTGCCTGAGAATTGTTATTGGAGCCATGAAATCCTCTCCCATAAATGCGCTCCAAGTTGAATGTGCAGAACCACCCTTATACCTAAGAAGACAATATTTGGCTGATCGTTTCCTGTCTAAAGTATTCTCCCTTTCATCCCATCCTTTACTCCCAATTTTAGAACAAATCGACCTTTCCTTCAATAATTCTCCTTATTTGAACAATAAAGCTGTTCCTCTATTGATAAATAGGTACAGAGAGCTTAAACACCTCTCCTCGCCTGTTTGTCAATATCCAATTCTCCCTGTCTTTTCGGCTGCATATGAAACGATTCACTTCGAACCAAAAGCCGTTTTGGGATTAGGTATATCAAAGAATTCCCAAAATGCAAGACGAGACTTCGAATTAGCCGTCAAACGTTTCTGGGAAGGATGGAATTTTTTCTTTACTGATGCATCAAAATTATCACCAACAGAATCTACAGGAGTAGCAGTATATTTTCAAAATTCAAAAATTGCCTTACTTTTTCAATGTCCACCAGAAGCATCAGTTTTTACAGGAGAGTGTATTGGTATTTTAGAAGCTATACACTATATCAAATCACATCAAATAACAAAAGCAGTAATTTTTTCGGATTCCCGTAGTAGCATTCAGGCCTTAGTTCAAAATCAACTCCATAGTCAAATTCACAGTCAAATCATCGTAGAAATTAAAAGCCTGTTATTTGAATGTTCCCAAAACGGCTTGGACATCGAAATAGCCTGGATCCCTGGTCACTCGGGTATTGTTGGCAATGAGTGCGCTGATTCGTTAGCAAAGTATGCCACATCAAATCCGGCTGACCGAAAGCACTACGTAGCTCATAACTACGATTTGCGAAATGGTGCCAAGCCCAAATTGTTCGACTCGTGGACAAAAACGTGGAATAAGACCTCAAAAGCCAAGGGCGTCTACTACGCAGCTATACAGCACGATATCCAGCGGAAACCTTGGTTTTTAAAATATCCGAAATTGTCCAAAAGAACTGTTTCGACGCTTTGCAGACTAAGACTCGGACATTGTTGTAGCCCAGTGTTTCTGAATAAGATTCATGTTAGGGACAGCTCCCTGTGTGAATGTGGTCTTGCGGAAGGCACTTTGGAACATATATTTTTTTCCTGCTCCTTGAATACCAAATCCTTCGATCTCTATCGAAAAATTTCAAAATGTAACATTCCTCTTCCAACTAACTTCCATTGTTTTTTATCCCACTTCTCTCCCAAAGTTATTAAAATTTTAACTACTTTTTTAAACGAAAATAATATTAAATTGTAGCTGGTGCGTAATATTTATGTAATGTATGTTAGTGCTATTGTATATATGATTGTAATTTAAATTATTTGTCCTCGTTTTTCTTTTAGCGACTAACATCTGTAGATCTACCACAAAACGCTGCTGTCTAAACGTGACATTGGCAGAATAGTCGACATCGGCTCAATTGCCAAAAAAAAAAAAAAAAAAAAAAAAAAAACGGTTCGGCAGTTTAATATACTTAATCTGTGAGTTTTATTTTGCCGAGAGCCCGAGCGAGAGTGCAATTACAGTTTTTCGGTGGCGGCTGATTTTCGTTTTCGCTTTGATCGATCGAAATTTGTTTGTTTTCGTGCAGTTGCAGTGTGAAAGTACATTCAAAACATAGCTACCCAAAATGCCAAAAAAAGCGCCGAAAAACGCCTTTTTCTACTTCATGCAAGATTTTAAAGAAGAACAACAAAAAAAAGGCATCAATTACGGTAACTTGGTTGATGTCTCAAAAGCAGCCGATCCTGAATGGAGGGTAACGATATTTTTAAGTACAATTGCATTGCCTTCTGCTTGCTTTACAAAATATAACTAAAGATAGGATAGATTGTTTTGTTGAAAGGTAGGTAGGTAGGTAAAATGCTGATCAAAGAATAACTAAGCCATAGTTCCTTCTAGAACATTGTAACGCTAGGTAAGTAGTTTGTCTATTTGTCCGTGCCTGCCAAGGTACACACTGCCCTACACTAGCAGTTAGTTAGCATCTATTGTGAACTAGTAGGACTTGGTAATTAACATTATACCTAGTTTGAAGAAAACGATTGTTAAATTTCACGGCAACTACATTTTAACTGGCCAATTGCGAGTGTTCCCCCTAATATTTCCTTCCTTAATGTATTCAATATCAGTAGAGCAAGGAAATCTGTACATTCAATTAATAATATGTCACTTTAATGCAGAACGCATCACCTCAAGTCAGGGCCCGTTATGAAGCAAGAGCTAAACACGAGAAACAAAATCGTAATATTCCCATTGCAAAATTCACGTCAACTGGGATCCCGCTGACTGCCATCCAAAATCAACAAAAGGAAATCCAAGATGCCATTGAATTTGAAATACAGGACATTAAGAACATGGTCAAGACAAAGGCTTTTAATAAAAGTAAGTTTTTATTTGTAAAGAAGTTAAGGTAGAAATGGGTGGGTCACCATTTGCACTGATGCCTGCCATAAATAAATTGCCATTTGCCTTAAATAAATGCCTCAAAATGGATTTTCAACGCTCGCCTCACCTTCGAGATTGTTTATGATGTGTCTCATATGCGCAACACCTGTCTGTCGGGCATGTGTCACAAGTTCAAACTTTCTCATCTTCAACTTGTTTGATAGAAGAGCGAAATAACAATGTAAAACAGGCCTCCACAATGAGACGAGTTTGATTGAGCTTATGTGGAAGTCTAGGTATAATTATAAATTTTATTCTTACAGGATAAATATACTTATTAAATTATTATTGAAAAAAACAATGTTAGCTTTATTAGTCAAATAGTGCATCTTTTGTGGCCAATATTTATTTGTATTTCATACTATTCATATGATATTTTACTATTAAAAGAGAATTATGAAACAGAATATTGCCAAATAGTACCACCTGGATGGATAACATTATGACATGTTATGTGATAATATTGGAGACAGGATATGAGTCTCTTTAATGATATGGCTGTTTATCAGTATTATATTGTAAATGTAACAAATTTAGTTTGGATTTGCCTTGGCAAAGGCCTACAGTAACTATCAGAATTATATGAAAAAGCAACATTACATTCACCGTCATAAACCTTCACTTCATTCACTTTTTACACTAACTGCTTTGCTGGTCTGGCGGTTGCAAGTGTAATGTTGAGCGTGGGTCCTGAGTTTGAAGTTTGAACAGGGTCGGCCACTATTATGAACACTTGAGACGCTAATGTCTATTATAGCAGTATGTAATAACAATAAAACTTCTTTTGTGTCTCATTTACTGTCCCGCAAAGTGTTAAGTTTGAAAAATGTGTATACTGTACATCTCTGCCTTCAGCATTGTGTTGTTAATTTTTTTTCTGATAATAATGTAATTTTCTTTTTATTAATCAGGCATTTTGGATGAAGACATCTACTTAATAGATGTCAACTACTTCTGCAAGGCTTCAACTAAGTATGTGATTGGTGAGAGCACTGTGCTGCGGTTCAACTTGAGGAGTGGATTCATAGACTATTACCATGAGATGGTGAAACCAGGTAAACATAGTACATCCATAAGTGATATTTATTTCTGTAAGTAGGTTTATTATACGTGTAACGTTAAATGCGCAAAACCTCTTAAGGGGTCATTGTACTCATCATTATGAACAACTTTTACTATGGGACCAACCCTGAAATCGCGAAAAAAAAATCAGCTGTTCAGTACATTTGTTGTTGCATAACTCGTCAAAATGTACTGAACTGCTGATTTTTTTTTCGTGATTTCTTATTTGGTCCCATAGTAAAAGTTGTTCATAATGATGAGTACAATGACCCTCTAAGAGGTTTTGCGCATTTAACGTTACACGTTGTATACAGACACTGACACGTTTATCTCGAGTTTGTTTTTTTTGTTTGAACCTGCTAATCTCTGACACCGCCAGTCGGATTTGAAAAAATTGTTTTGCATTTGCTGGTCCTATTCTATATTTAACATCACGCTAGGACCCTTAGGAGCCCAAGAAAAAGAAAAAAAGTAGGAAAGAATGCTTTGTGAAATTGAAGTAGTAGTGCGGGCAGGCGATGCAATGTGATGGGGTAGGTTGAAGGGACAAGAAAAAAATTTCGAACTCCACAATATGTCACCCCAAATCCGCCATTTTACTTTATTTTTTATGTTAATGTAGCCAGTGACACTCGCGCCACCAAGACAAATCTAAAGACTACTGTATATATCCAAATCCGTTCATTCGTTTAGGAGTTACGAGGGAACAAAGAAACGGACATACACACATACATACATACAGTTCAAACACATAACCCTCCTTTTTGGCTTCGCCGCAGTCGGGTAAAAATCTGAAATTATTCTATTTGATAGAACTTTATGTAAAGATTACAGGAAAAATAATACGATGTCTCTAAATAGCACACTTTTTCAGAAATCGGAACGGAACTCTCGGTGCGGGAGTCCGACTCGCTCTTGACCAGTTTTTTTTGTCCTTCACTTTTCGCGTTCTAATCGCATTATTTGCTACTGAAAACGGCTCGCGATAATTATTTTAATTCTAAACGATTGCTATTTTAAGTTAGTAGGTACTAAATTAGGTTGATCTTGCAATTTTTTTTGTTTTTATTTTTTTTTTATTTTTCCTGGGTTTCTTTATCGATACTGAACCTATTCCTAAGCTATGGCACGCAATTACTTTAACCTACCCTGTGTTGTGGGCAGTAGGCATGCATCTCTCTTCCTAGTCGGTGTACTCTTGACAGAGAGTAATCGTGGTAGTTATGGCGCGGACTGACTACTATTTTAAACGGTGTACAACCGCGTAATCTATTTTCACCATTAGCTGGCTTGAAATAAGGTTGAATGTTGAAAATAATATTTATGTTGCCAAGATGTGACTAAGCTGCGAATGTGCATTTATTTTCCCGGTTTTCTTTAGATTATTCAGAATATACAAAATAAATTAAATAATTGTCCGGTTAAAGTTTAAAAAAATGCTAATTCTATTAAATTCTTAAAAAAAATGTCGTTATCACTGAAAATACAGAGATGTTCTTCGCCAAAGTTTATTATTGTGGAGCAACTTTCAAATTTTTTATTAAGAATATCAAACTATTTTTTACTATTCTATTTGGTTAACATTTTTCTTAAAACCCGTCTCTGTCCACTGTATTCTTTGAGCCGGATAGTTTCACTGCGTTACGTCATACTCGACAATCCAAGAAACCAATATTTGTGAATATTGAGCTAACAGCGCGCCTTAAGACGTATCTTGATGTGTGACGCGCTTATTTATGTGACGCTATTCCTCTCCGACTGCCGCTCTCCTTGCGCATTCATGCATGGGTTGGCCAATAGCAGCCCTGATTTTGATTATCCATCTTTTACACTGGCACGCCTAGTAATTAACTTTCGTCATAGCTTAGTAACTGGGTTGTGGAGGTCAGATACGCAGTCACTCCATGTAAAATACTGGACCCCACATAGTTGGGAAAAGGCTAGGCACATAGAATGTCCAGTTGTGGACAGTTTACAAGCTGAAAGATATTAACTAAGTGTTACATGGAGAGCAGTGGTGGCCCAGTGGTAACTACCGCGATTTAGGGGTGGGGTGGGGGTGTAGGTCGTAGGTTGGAACCCAGACAGGCGCTTTACTTTGTGTAAATCATTTCATCACCACTGCTCTCAATACGGTGAAGGAAAACCTCGTAACGAAACCGGCATGTCCTAGAACCAAAAATTCGAAGACATTTGTGACATCTACCAAGCCGCACTGGGCCCGCGTGGTTAAAGTGTCAGTATTCATATGTCACCTGTACCATAATTTTTCCTAACATTCGTCGTCAACATAGGGGGAAAACAAAACCTGGTTTTCCTCATTAGTCTGTTCAAGAGTCAAATTAAGGCGATGATAACCGAATTTTAATGATTTTAAATGAAGATCACCACATCTACGAGTAGTGTTAATGATTTGGAAAAGAATATATGTTAAATTAGAGTATTTTCTTAATCACATAATTATTATGTGAATAATATAGTTGCATTAGATAGATAATGATAGATAATGCATTCATAGTAAACACAACGCTGGTAATTTATTGCAAAATATGAAGCAATTATTTGTTTACAAAAACTCTATTGATTGGACTAAAAAAAGTAATGACATTAAATCATTCCTTATTATTTTGTAGAGAACTGTATAAATTTAGAACACTTTTAATAAAAATTGTATGAGTAATATGGTAAAAACTAGAAAAAATAGACCTGGATTTAGTTTTTTTTCTCTTTAGTTCTATAAACTAAAATAGATTTCAGTACAAATAAAATAACTTATATATTGTAGATTACTAAATATTTTTTTCTATCAAAAATATGCTATAGTTACTGTAAAAGATACAGGACACAAAGTTACTTAGTTTCACCGTATTTTACGGAGGACAACCCTTAATTAAGAGATTGATTTTGTTCCCTTAACTGTAGAATTATGTAACAGTAAAATGATGGAACAAGAAAACTGGAGAGAAATGACACTTTTCCCTTTACTAATTACTACCTTCATACATACATAAACTTACGTCTTTTCCTCATGAGGGTAGGCAGTAAATACAAAACGCCACACGATTCTTATACAGTGTGTCTGGTCACCGGTGTCCGACCCGTTAAGCCGAAGCAATATGATCAATTTTATCGACAAATCCACCATAATAAGGCATTTTGCCCCTACTGTTTTGAAATGGCGGCCATTTTGTTTTTTTTACTGAGTATGTTGTGGGTTCATTTCTTTTGCAATATCTACAGATGTGGAGGTCCTACGCCTCATAAAAGTAGGCAGTAAGTTGACACTAAAAGGTTTGTCAAAAACTCCCATTAAACCGTTAAAAAAATACTATAAACGTAAAGTGTGAAAAAATTCAGATTTCACGAGACAAATCCACCACAATAAGGCATTTTGCCCCTACTTCAAAATGGCTTAGTATGGTGGATTTGTCGATTAAATTGATCATATTGCTTCGTACACACGGCTACACAGCAAGCTATACAAAACCAGTTTACACTGACCTCTCATTGTAAGGAAATCCTATACAATGCGAGATCAGCTTATACTGGAAATGTATAGCTTGATATGTAGCCGTGCGTACGTAGCTATAAAGACCAGCACTCTCTAGGCGACACGAAGTGGCATGGCAAAGCATTAATTTTTGTACGACATGTGACAATATCAACGAAATATGAGTGGTATGGGTATGAAAATAATAATCATTTTCGCTTACGAAAATCCTTTCCATGCCATGACGCGCCGCGCCGGGCGGTGCCGTACCGCCTGGTATGCTTTAAGACTGTGGTCGCATATTTTCGCGCTCGGATTTTAAACATCTGACGCTCGACGCCGCGTAGCGAGTGCGCGTGTGTGCGTTTTTCCTCATGTACGGCACACAGTTGCGATGCTGCGACGACTAAACGATCTTGATCTGTAGCTATGGCGTACCTATATTTTTTTGAAGTAAAAGCTAGAGGTTTACGGAGAAAATAAAAAGACTGTCCACAATACATTATTAGTGTATTTTAATTAAATTTATACAAATATGGATGAAGAAAATAATATTATGTAGGTACTTATAAAAACTAAACTCATTTTACTTATTTGCTTAAGTATTTGTATACTTATAAGTAATTGAAGTTTTATAAAAGTATTTGTATTTGACGACACGGTTGGCGCAGTGGCTGAGCAATTGACTGCTGCGCAGCATGTCGTGGGTTCGATTCCCGCACGGAACAAATATTTGTACGACCTACAAGTATTTCCGAGTCTGGGTGTTTTTCTATCTATAATATGTATGTATTTACAAAAAAAAATGTATATAAGTAGTTTATAAGCCATCTCGTTACCATAACACAATCATTAGGCTGCTTAGCTTGGGACTAGATGGCGTTGTGTGAAATGTCCAAGGATATTTATTTATTATTTATTTTATTTATTTGTCTAAGGGGATTGATCGACTTTTCCTTGGATCTATAATTTCTGGGAAAACACAATCAGAATAAAATTTTGTTAACAGCGGAGCTATCTTTTGTCCAAAATCATCGTTTTTTTGTGTAAAACAGTTCAATTTAAGCCCTATTTCAATGTAGATAAAGACGCCACGCGATAGCTATAATTATTTATTTTTCTTACGGCATTATAGGTTTAGCAACTACATCAAGTTCATAAAACAGTTGAATTTGAACCAACAATAATACATAAATACATAAAGCCGCCTCATGCGCAAATGTTTGGTTTACTGTTTTCAAATTTCAAATAGGTAGGTCACCCCGCTGCCACAGAATAAATAATAGTACTGCTGCGTTCGTGTGGGTTTGGTTTTATAATGTTTATTAGCCTAGGCAGGTATTGTACGTGCCCAGTCGACCTAATGACTATACAGTCGACCACACGTCGCACGTCAGTGGTAAGTGATAAGGATTTGTATAGGTATCGTTTTCATAGTTTTCGATTTCGACTATAGCCAATAGTGAAGTCAAAATTAAAATCCAAGATGGCGGCTGCGAAAATTTTAAAATTGTTCGTCATGGATGTCGTTTTCATAGTTCTTGAGTGTGCTAAAGCCGATATTGGCGTTAAAATGTAAATCCGAGATGGTGGCTGCGAACATTTTCAAATTTTTCGTCATGGGTGTCGTTTTCATAGTTCTCGAGGATGAAGCCGATAGTGAAGTCAATCATCCTAGAAGGGATGATTGACTGCTCTATGCGGCCCAAGAGAGCAATGCAATGGTGGCCCAATGGTAACGATCCCGACTTACGAGTAGGTCATGGTTTCGAACTCAGGCAGGCACTTTGTGTAAATAATTTCATCACCACTACTCTCAAAACAGTGAAGGAAAATATCGTGAGGAAACCGCCTAGAACCAAAAATTCGAAGACATGTGACATCTACCAACCCGCACTGGGTCCTCGTGGTGTATTACGGCCCACTCCCTCTCACCGAGAGGAGCCCTGTGTCCCAGCAGTGGGAACATTATAGGCTGATTATGATTGAAACCCATTATGTTGTGAGCGAGCACGTTTCAGTGCCAGAGGTCATCACTGATGTGAGACAAGAAGATATATTACGCTCAACACCGCCGCGCGCGGCCCTTGTCCGATCAGAGCGCAGCTAGCCGCGCGTGGCAGCCGCGCTCAAATGCCGCTCTATATTTGGACACACCTTTATATAGTGCCTTTATCTATGCCTCACTCGTTTCGTATCGTTTAGTGCGGTCGCGATTTGAGTGTATTTCCCATAGTTTTATTGATGTTTTCCTCGACCCCTGTTTTCTTTCTGCGGACTTCTGATCTTGCTTCTTGTACGAACCTTGCTACCACACCGGACACGGTACGTAGAACCCCGCATAAACGTTGGACTTGAACTTGTTATTTTGTATATTACGACCAGCCTACCGATTTCATATTGGCACCATGGATCGTTGTGTAAATTGTGGCAAAGTGACTAGAGGCTGTAGTTTACGTGGTCGTCGAGCTGAAGAACTTCAAAAATCTGCTGTTAAGTACCTATATGTAGATCGTTATGTAACCTCACTTTTATTACATCTCTTTTAACTCGGAACTCAGACCGCGAAAATCCGCAAAATGTTCAGTGATGGTTTGATAATATAGTAGCTATAAATTGACACCAATTTCATCTTTTTACAACCCAGGCCCAGGCCCAAGTTTAAATGACATGGTTTCCGTCTCCTTTCTCACGGATCCACAATAGAGATTGTGGCAGTAGAGATTTCAAATAAAAATCTGATATAAATTTTTTCTCCATATTCATCCTCCAAAATTCTTGTAGCCATCTTGGATTTATATTTTGACTACACTATCGACGTTAGCACCCACAAGAACCATGAAAACGATACCCATGATGAAAAATTTGAAAATGTTCGCAGCCGCCATCTTGGATTTACATTTTAACGTCACTATCGGCTTTAACATCCTCGAGAACAATTGGAACGACCCCCATGACGAAAAATTTAAAAATTTTCGCAGCCACCATCTTGGATTTACATTTTGACCAAATTATGTTGTATTATTGATATTGTAATTACAATATCAATATTACAAGTAATACAACATAATTCAAGAATTGTAACATAATTCTCCTAAAGTAAGTGTGCCTACCACGTTAGCTTCTTAAAATATTACTTAAATGAAAGGATTAAAAATATTTAGTCGCACTACAATTTACTATATATCACGCGAGGCGCATGCGCGGCGGCGGGAGGTCAACCGACATAGGTCCCACGTCGAAGAGCGCCAGAGCGCGACTGACTTAGGCCGTTCGATGCACCCGATTTTATACTCACTTTAAAAAATTATTTTCGTAAATGATTGAAGACAGATATGTTTTATTTTTTACACATATATAGTACAATCTTTCTTCTTACGTATAAAATGATTTGTGTTGCCAAATGACTTTTAGATTCTGAGAAATGACGTGTTTTTTTGTAGTCGATTTCTCGATTTTTGATTATCTTAGACGTGATTAAAATACAAGTTAATGAATTAAAAATCAAACTTTTCTCAATGCATTTTAAATTTCAGGATATGCCTCTTCGAATGAATACCACTTTACCTTCTTAATTAGTAGTAATAATTGGTGTAAGATTACTTCAAAGTTGAGCCTTCGCGCGTCATCTGGAAATCGCGCCTTCGAAATCGACTGTTTTCGTAGTCAATAATTCAATTTGAACAAGTTTTTTTTAATAGACTTTAAATAAAAATATATGATAATTACGATGATTGAAGTCAAAAGAAGCTAAAAAAATAAATTATGTGACCAAAATCACTTCAAAATCTCCCAAGTTCTCGATTTACGTATGAAAAATGCAACAACGCTCTTAACGATTTAAATAAATAAAATCATTTATTTCAGACCATTAGTCCATTTGAAATTACTTATAAACTAATGGTAGTACTTACTTAAATCTACCAGAAGATAATTACAAAAGTTTATTGTTACACACTACATGCAGTCAGTGGCGTGTAGGCGTGTCCAAGGTTCCAGTATGGGGCTGTCCCACCTGTCCGCAATAACCCTCAGAATGCTGATGGATGCGCAGCGCTTACGCATGAGTGCAGGAAACCCATCTATTCCCGCCTTTGCAAACATGTACTTCGGGCATCCAATAGCAACTGTAGTATTTAAGCCTACTCTTTTCCATTTTTTTTATTCAATCAGGTAACATCCCCGTCGGGTATGCATCGGACGTGAAACAGGGCAGCATCGACTTGGGACTGAACATGCCCGACGAGACCGGCCCCAAGAGCAACTACATGGCGATCCTTGCCAACATCGTCGACTATCTGAAGAAAAAGGACCCCAGTGTGAAGACCCTCCCGCCGTTGTATACAATGCCTGAGAAGGTTCTGGCCGTGCAGGATTTTATAATACAGCTGTGTCAAAAGTCCGGTAAGGAAAACTTTAAGAAGTGTTTAGGTTATTATCGCACGTGTGTGGTAACAAACCAGCACCCTAATTGAGTAACACATTATCAATCGCAGTTGGTTTCATTTTGACAGTTCAACAACATTCATTGCGTTATTTACGTTGGCGAGCAGACAAATCTTTCGAACATATGAAGCAATGGATTAGCAATTTGTTTAAAATGATTCAAACTCCGAGTGATAATGTGTTACGCAATTAGGGTACAGTACAAGCAGACAAAGGCTCGGAAAATGGGAAGGCAACTGTCAAAATGGCGCTGTCGTAGCTATTTCCCAACACAAGCTAATAATACAAGGCGTGAGGTGGTTTTATTTTATTTTTGTGAAAATGACGCGCTGTTGTGTTCTTAAATACTCTTAAATTGGAGTCTACTATTTCCTCAGAGACCCTAAAATTAGAAGTTTGTGGAATCGAATCGAATTTGAAAAGATTAAAAAAAAGTTAAATGACTTCGAAACATTTTCAAGAAAGTGATCCCGAGGAAATATTTAAGATTTTTAATTCCGACACTTTCCATGTCAAATACTTCATTAAAAATATTGAAATAACTAACCGACAATAATGAAATAAGAAAGAAAGAACGAAAGAAAAGTATTTATTGTGACTCGCACAGGAAGATCACCAACTAAAACTAAAAACACAATGATAAAAGTTAAAAACAAAAAAAAAAGAAACAAAACATATACTTAAAAAAAAAAAACAACAATTCCTGTACGAGGCCAAAAGGTCATATCTCAGCATGATCCCGCGACATAGTGAAATAAAACCAAACTCATGAATTAACCAAATGTATTAGGACGGCTTTAGGGACCTAGCTATGATCACGCCATCTACAATTAGCTTTGCCTGACCTTGTTTCGCTTCATTCCCAATGTGGAATGCGCTTTAAAGTATCAGTTGCATGAAACTTTAAACTTGACCCCAACATTCATATCCTGTATCTGTTGGATAGCTGTCATTCCATAATATCATATCTTGAATAAAGAGTGTCTGTACCTACTCAGTATAATTAACCATTATTATGTAAGGGCGAAAATACACACATGTCTGTAGTTGAAGGTACCTCTCGTTGACCTAGAATCATGAACTTCGGCAAAAAGCAAGGCACAAGTAAAGAAAAAGTCCGAAAATCGTTAATTTGTAATTTTATCATATAAATTTTTTTTTTTTTTTTGGATTACAAACTTTTTGCAGTTGGAGAATATACCGTGTCGTATATCAATGGATGGGAGAACATGTTATTCAAGTACAATGTTAAGTTTTTGGGATAAATTCTTTTCAACTACGGAACTCTTCATTGTGCGTGGTCTGACATGCACTTGGCTGGTTTTTTTACTGAGGTACTATTTTATTATTTCCAGGGGAGGATGAATGCCTCTTTCGTATTTATAAGCTAGATACGCTGTTCTACCATCTCATCAATAGCATCAAAAGTCGTTCAAACGAAGGATTCCCCAAAGAGTCGCTGGCGCTGGTTCAGCTCAGGAAGGACCCTTTCAAGTACAATCCGGGGCTTGGGTGTGAGGTAAGTTCTGAGGTTCTGAATAATATACGATTTGTGATTATGCTATTCTATTAAATGAGTAATATTTGTATATAATGTATATTGTAATACTAGGAGCTCGTGGCTAAGTAATAACAGCCGCACGGGTCGATTCAGCAGGTTAAGCTACTCTTGCCGGGGTTGGCCCGTGGATGGGTGATCATCTTTACATACCGAGACTCCTCCGTGCCTCGGAAAGCACGTTAAGCCGTTGGTCCCGGCTGTCATTCGTTGATCTTTGACAGTCGTTACGGGTCGTCAGAAGCCCGAAAGTCTGACAACCAGTCTTACCAAGGGGTATCGTATTACCCAGTTACTGGGTTGTGGAGGTCAGATAGGCAGTCGCTCCATGTAAAATACTGGTATTCAGCTGCATTCGGTTAGACTGGAAGCCGACCCCAACATAGTAGGGAAAAGCCTAGGCAGATTGATTATATATTGTAATCACGTTCTCGAAAACGGTTCTAACGATTCGATGAAAGTAACAATATAAGGGTTTACAGGGGCGACAAGTCGATCTAGCTAGGTCTCATGTCTGGGAAAATTCGTTTTCTCTATTTTAACTCAAGCAGAGCTCGGTTGCCCAGGTACTTGTTATACTTAATACTATTTGACACATACAATAATAACCTCTTACCTCATAGGTGTTTTTTATGGTAAAAACACCTATGAGGTAAGAGGTTATGATGATTATAGATGCGACAAATCCATAGAAAACTACTTTATATTTATCTATCCTGTCTTGTACACCACTGTCGCACCATAACAAACAATTATGTTACCTTATTGCCACACTGTAAGACTTCTTTTACTTTCACTTCGTTTACGTCGAGGTATGTTGTCTAGAAGAAGTAGCAGTAGATCTATGTCTTAGATCTATGTCTGCAGTTCTTACGCGTTAGGATTGTTTGCTTAACACTTTCAGCACCAGAACCAAAAATTCAAAAAGCTGAACTTTTTTGAAAAATAACCGATTCCCAGACCATTTATACCGAAACAAATGAGTAGAAAAAGATAAGAACGTTTTTACCAAGTTGAAAGATGTGTATACTTTTGGATACACAATGTCCAGACAATCAATCTGCCTAGATTTTTCCCAACTATGTTGGGGTCGGCTTCCAGTAACTGGGTACTACGATACCCCTTGGTAAGACTGGTTGTCAGACTTTCGGGCTTCTGACGACCCGTAACGACTGTCAAAGATCCACGAATGACAGCCGGGACCAACGGCTTAACGGCTAAAAAGATTAACGTGGCGCCGAAGGTGTTAATTCTAGTAGGTATTTTAGTATCGCCATAGAAGCTTTTAATCCACCGCATATACAATAATAAGTCGATTAAGATATGAGCCAACTGAGTGGAATGCGACCCCTTACGTATAGTTACGAATGACGTCATGCATGTCTAACAGTAATAAAAACACAACTTTACTTCACGCCTGTCTTTTCCGAAGGGTTGGGCAGAGGTGTACCTTTAGTACACCCACATTCCGCCAGATATGTTAAGTCCCATGTAATAGGGGGCGAGCCTATTGCCATCAACCGGGCACTAACGAAATAATACCCTTTTAATTGTCGAACAGCACCACGAATCGAATGACAAGGCGGTAGAATGCACCACTTCGCGCACCAAACGCTGGGCATTCACGATCCTGGACAGCTGTTGCCCCGTAGTGGGCATCCCGATCGTTCCTGGACAGCACGTGCCCGTCGAATATGATGTTGAGGTAAGCTGAGTTCATAATTTTAGTGATAAAAGTGTGCAATGACGAATGCTCACGCGTTCCAAACAACGTTTTTCAGCACACTTGCTCGATAAGTGGCTCTTATTATGGTTCTTAAGTGGCTTTAAATTCTTAAATATACAATATATACATACATAAAGCATATCCTTGCTTTATGTATGTATATATTTGTTTATTGTAATACAGGGTGACTGGTAATTAGTGACCGATACTTAAACAGATGATTGTACTCATGATAACAATCAACCAAAAAAAAAATGTGCTGTTCCCTACATTTATGTCAAAATGTAGGGAACAGCTGATTTTTTCGCGATTTCCGGTTTAGTTCCATAGTAAAAGTTGTTTGTTATCATGAGTACAATCTTGTGTTTAAGTATCGGTCACTAATTACCAGTCACCCTATATATACAATAAATAAATACATACGTACATTCCAGTCACATTTAAAAAAGCGGTCGTCACTCTTGTTTTTAAGGCTGGCGACAAGGGTATTGTTGGCAACTACCGACTCATCTCTCTACTTAGCACACTGTCCAAAATATTAGAAAAACTTGCAAACTAAGATTAAAGATTTGATTAAGTTTCAGGCAAATAAATGATTTATGATTTTTTATGCTTTTAAGATATTTAGAAACGATCAATATACTTTAGTAAAACCAATTCGGTTTTAGAGCCAATCGGTCCACTCATGATGCTATTCTAAAACTTACTGAAAACATAACCGCAAAGCCACAAGACAAGGGCGAAAAGTGTGTCGGTCTTTTCTTCGATCTTCAGAAAGCATTCGATGCTGTCTCAATACCTATTCTAATAAGCAGATTAGTAAACATTGGAATTAGAGGAGTGCCTTAGAAATGGATACTAAGCTACCTATCTGCAAGAAATCAATGCGTTCGCCTTGATAATATGACTAGCGATGAAGCTTCCTGTTCATACGGACGGAGTTTCGCAGGGATGTACGATTGCTCCGACCCTGTTCCTGGTGTACATCAATGAACGGTCTGATATGAAAATCAGCAAAGCCGATGTCATGATGTTTGCTGACGAAACAGTTCTTCTATTCCATGAAAACGTCTAGAAACGGTTTGTGATGTGGGTCTTTAGTAGCTATTTATTCACGCTCACCGGAAGTCCAGCATAACTAGTGGTGGTATGTAGTTTGGTAGAGACACACGATCAGGTTATACTGGTTTATGTGAAAAAAGAGTGTTCAAGCAGAAGTGCAAAAGTTAAAGGTTTGTTATCAACGGTATACCATGTTGCGGTATTAGTTCTGACGTTGTCGGTTGACCTCGATAGGGTTGTAGGTAGGTTCGGGGAGAGGGGCGTAAGTAAGAGCCGTGGTGGTATGTAGTTTGGTTGGTGCCGAGCGGTCAGGTTATATTGGTGTATAAAAAAAGTAGGATGTTGAAGAGGAAGTGAGTAAGATAAGAAGGTAATATGGCGTACAATGTATTAGTTCCCACGCTGTCGTTGGTTGGCTGTGGCGATAGGGTTCTAGGCGGGTCGGGGGCGTAGGTCTTGCGGGGCGCGGTGGGTGCGGTGAGTGGTTCCCACGTGATAGGCATGAAGATTATCGCATTGAGTGAGGTCAGCGTTGAGTTGGTTCTGGTTTGAAAGTTAATGGCGGGCGATAGTTGCAATATTTTTATAGATTCGATTTATGATTGATAAGCGCATTGCGTTTTACAATAAAATACGCTAGTATTTATTTACAGTCTGATCTCACCATTGTCGGATGATGGTTTGATTTATTACTGTTATCTCTTCGCGCTTTTACTATACAATAAAATTATTAATTAAATACATTGTATATTTTATAGTAAGTAGGTATGTATGTTTATTATTAGTTTATAACCTATTTATGTATCTGTTTATGTAGTCTATTTATAATTAATTAAGATATATTTTTAGTGTTCTTTCTATTTATGCCTCTCATACTGAGCACCTGCCATAATTCTCTTCACCACCCTTGGTTGACTGGTAGAGAATGCCTAAGGCATTAAGTCCGCCTTTGTACAAATTTAAGTGCGAAAAGTTTAAATAAATAAATAAATAAACATTGATAATTATTACTAACAATGTCCGATTCAGCGAAATCATAATTATGTGGAAGGCATTCGTGAAATTATATTCAATAATAATAGTGGTGTGATAATATATACTAAAAATATGCAGACTGTTCAGAAAATATCTAACTCAGATTCATCAAAACATCAAGACAATGATGAAAATCGTACGGAAAGTTCGGTGGTATCTAATATTGAAAACATACATTACCTTGTATTCAAGACGGTGACGGTGAGGTTACACATACGTCTGTTAGAGTTAGTGACGCACAGAATGATTATGAAAAAATAGTGGAAGGAAGTGATGATTATGATCCAGAGGGAAGAGATGAGTGTGGTGGTGCTGGTATTAGTTCATCACAGGTGAGCAGAATAATAGCCTCATTGATGAGTGAAGATTTATAAGAGAACACATGCCTGAGCACCCGCAATTCAGTTAAAAAACAAAACGTTTGCTCAGTTTCAAACACTGGCCTCTACGTATGCGTCAGAAGCCGGAGCATCTTGCAGATGGTTGCTTTTGTATTGGTTATTGAGACAGGATCATGAGTTTTCATGGTGGTGGAGGTTTAACAGATTGAAAAGATGATGATGATTCTTGGCAGCAACATGTTCAGTGGTTTGGTCAATGAGTTTATGTTACGTAGCGCCATGTTTAATCTATACTAATATTATAAAGAGGTAAAATTTGTTTGTAAGTTTGTAAGTTTGTATGTTTGTAAGTTTGTATGTAGGGGGTAATCTCCGAAACTAATGATCCAATTCTAAAAATTTTTTCACTGGTAGAAAGCTACATTATTCCTGAGTGCTATAGGCTATAAATTATATTTATATCATGCATATTAGCCGAGCTATCACAATTTTTGTCTAACAAGTCGGAAAGAAATACGTCTTTAAACAGACTTTTTTGCATGCGCTGCCTAAACGGTTGTTTAAAATTGAAAACAATGTATGGCAGTCTGGTTCGTCTTAAATAATTCTACAAAAAAGTCCGCGACACCATATTTCTATCTTTTATATTTTACCTTTTATACATCTTTTATTGTTTTAAAAAAGTATTTTTTAGACATACTTACGTTTGGATGATTATTTAAACAACAACACATTAATCCTTATCAAAATAAGTTATTTTATGATCACAAGGACATCATGGAGATAAGATTTGGCCTTTACAGTATGGCAATTGGTCGTACAGTTTCGGAAATAATATAAAATTACTAAAACGCTAAATAACTTTAATTCATACCGTTCCTCTTGAGCAAACATGTTTAGTGCGGACGTTTTATCAATTTGTACTATAGATGGCGTTGTGCAAATAAGTAATTTTTCTGAATTGTGAGATTTATTATTTCAATAATGTCGGTGGAATACAACGGAAGAGTTTGTTTTTTTGTTAGTTTGTTTGAACGCGCTATCTCTGGAACTACCCCAGTCGGATTTGAAAAAAATGTTTTTGCATTTTATAACCAAGTTCTTGAGGAGGGCTATAGGCTATTTAACATCACGCTAGGGCCCTTAGGAGCCGAGCGCGAAGTAATAGCGCGGGCAGGCGATGCAGAAGGATATAGGCTATTTAACATCACGCTAGGGCCCTTAGAAGCCGAGCGCGAAGTAATAGCGCGGGCTGGCGATGCGGAAGGATATAGGCTATTTAACATCACGCTAGGGCTCTTAGAAGCCGAGCGCGAAGTAATAGCGCGGGCAAGCGATGCGGAAGGATATAGGATATACGGCCGCTAGCAGCCGAGCGCGAAGTAATAGCGCGGGCAGGCGATGCGGAAGGATATAGGCTATTTAACATCACGCTAGGGCCCCTAGAAGCCGAGCGCAGAGTAATAGCGGGGGCAGGCGATGCGGAAGGATATAGGCAATTTAACATAACGCTAGGGCCCTTAGGAGTCGAGCAAAAATAAAAAATGTCAGAAACGAAGTAATAGCGCGGGCAGTCGTTGCGATGCGATGCGTGGGGGTTAGTTGGGACAAGAAATTTTACGCGGACGAAGTCGCGGGCAGAAGCTAGTGTAACAATAAATGGAAAGGTTAAAAGAAATTAAAAACCGAATACAGCACAGAATGTATTTTATATATAGGGTGACTGGTAATTAGTGACCGATACCTAAACCCATGATTGTGCTCATGATAACAAACAACTTTTACTATGGGACCAAACCTGAAATCGCGAAAAAAAAATCACCTGCCCCATACATTCATGTTCGCATAACTCGTCAAAATGTAGGGAGCAGCTGATTTTTTTTTCGCGATTTCAGGTTTGGTCCCATAGTAAAAGTTGTTTGTTATCATGAGCACAATCATGGGTTTAGGTATCGGTCACTAATTACCAGTCACCCTATATATATCTATATAAAAATGAATCTCTATTTCCCTTGGTCATCGCATCACGCGTGAACGGATGGAACAATTTCCACAAATTCTTTTTTGTTCTGTTTATTATTGTCAGGAGAAGATTCTTATGTAGAAAAAAAATTGAAAAGTTGCCGGGAAAATTGGAAAATTCGAAAAAACTGAAAGTGGATTTTCTATGAGAATTTTGAATTATTGAAATTGCCCCAGGCCAATGTCTTTAATCCATCCTCAGTAATATAAATCTTATCATCATTACAAGACAGTAATTTTGTCTTCTCTTAGTTTGTGTATAAAATGATGATGATGATGTGATGCTTATTGCTACTAAACGTATACATGTAATCATACGAGTATTTTACATAATTACAATTAAGTGCATTTTTATAATTTTCGCAATTTAACTATCTTACAATAGTGGAGGTGCCTTTGTTTTTTTTCATAGTCAAATCACTTTGTAAAACATAAACATTTTAGAACGTAAACCAATAAAGTCTTTCAATGCATGCCATAACTAATTTATTTAATTTTTGTCTATCGCGCTTCTTTAAACCATATTCACTGTATATTGAGAGGACTCTCTCTTGTGATATAGGAACTCCTAGTAAGTACAAGAGACAGGGCTACACAGATTTTTGGCCTTATATATATAGCCGAATAGCAAAATAATACTACAAATCATGGTTGCATATTATGAGCGCGCGTTATGTGACTTTTATATACATAGGCTTAATGTTTAAATTATAATGTATCGCGCTCGTGAAATGCCAATAACTTGAAAGTTATTGTAATGTATTTCCTGTTTCAGGGTATCGTGAAGTTCAAAGACTCAAAGAACGCCTGGTCTGGACCAACGATTGCTGGATTTGCGGTAATTAAATGAAATAATAATTTGATCGTGCTAACATGCTAACGACAGGACAATTTACTCAAATCTATATGGCTCTTTCTTCAAAAGGCTTGATTCTATATGGTTCTCACCATAGACATCCGGAGATATGCCTGCACTCTATATTTGTTCAAGTGTCGCCACCTCACACAAAAACAAGAAATAGATACGGCACACATGATGAGTTTTTCGACGCACACTTACTGCACACATGCTCAAAAGGGGCGGGCACTAGAAAGTACCCTCTCCTTTTGAGCTTACCGCCATCGCGCGTATATTATGGTCAGTTGTGACCGCGTGGAGGCGACATGTGAAACCGCCTCCATGCCATATCCCTCGATATCCGTGGTTGTCACACAATTTGGTATTATAAAAAAAAAAAAATATTTTTCTTACTTTTTAATAAATATTTTTGGTTGCAGGGACCATCATCTTCATGCAACACAACTGGCAACGAATCGTTCCACGAACAAGGTCTCAACTCAACAGCCTCCAGTTTATCTGAACGTAAGTTTACTATTATAATCAACGCAATCTAAGAAGTCCGTTTGGACGTTTCTCATTACACATGCCGCCATAACTTTGTATGAACGTCTACGTAAGAAATCGAAAAATCAAATTCGTAGTCCTAATTAATTACTATGTTATCCATACACTATAACAATGAGTATCATTCGTAAGCACCAAGTTTTACTTTATATTGGAAAAATGCACTCAAAAACACGAATTAATCGTTGATTGATATTCCGACATGACGTTATTACAATGTCTTTGTGTTCGTGGCCGTAGAGTTGTGAGTGTTGTGACCGTTCTAAACTGATTTTTAACCGAATGAAATCGATGTTCTAAAAAATCGTTATTTTTACAAACGTTAATTTAGAAAAGAGAGAATCGTATAATTACTGTATTATTAAATGTTTAAACATATAAAAAACAAAATCTGATCAAATATTTTCGTAGCTTTATTTTGATATTTAATAATTACTAGGTACACCACTGGTGCATAATATACAATGTATTATTATACAAAAACCTTCCGGAAGAAATCAGTATATCGAGTTTTAGTTTATGTCTTGGTTTGGCTTTGAAACTCGTCCAAATTGAAACTTAGTTGGGATTTATGTAATATTTGTTAAATATTACAAACTGGTATACACGGCTACACATCAAGCTATACATTTCCAGTTTACACTGACCTCTCATTGTAAGGAAATCCTACACAATGCGAGATCAGCTTATCTGTAGCTTGATCTGTAGCCGTGCGTACATGCCTCGATATGCCTCGAGAATCAGTTTTAAGCAATGTAGATAAATTGTCGATTACAAACCTCGTTTGCGATCATACATCCTGATCATACATGCACGCCGGTTGCGAGTACTACTACAGTTGACCTTTTTGAACAATATCTCCGTTATTATCACTATAAACAAGCTGCAGTCATCTGTATTCGAGCCCTTATACATACGGAAATTGCCACTCTGAAGTCAAATTTGAATCAAACCGTATGTCAGTTTACATAAAAGTTACATAACGGGGGCTCGTGATTTGCAACAACTGTTCAATTTCGATTGGTTGATTGATTATCTTCATTGCAGGTGTACGAAAAGAAAAACGAACTCATGTGCCACTACGTATGCCGCAAGCTGACTGTAAGTATTATACTATCATTCTGTTTCATTACGCTCTGTCTAATGAATAGCAGGACAAAGTTTACAGTGATGACGGTAAAGTTTCTAGCCCATTCTTCTCCATTCGAAACTACCTTTTTGAAGAGGCGACTAGAAGCAATTTCATTTTTTTTTCATTGTAAATTATTGACGTTCTAATGTGCCTATTTAAAATAAGTTATTGTACTGGGCCTATTTCACAATGTCCGAATAGCCACTACTTACTTACCAAATAAATTGAAACATGGAACAGAATTTGTATGAAATTATCTGCCTAGTAAGTTAATAGGAACTTAATCATAGGTGGTGAAATAGTCCCTTTGGCTTACAAAAAAAAAAGAGAGATTCAAAAGTATATTAGTTTATAGACTTATATTAAAAATTATGTTTACAGATTCGAAGAACATCCGTCCGGCTCCCGAGCTGTCTGATGAAGACTTCCCTGCCCTATCTGTTGGAGTAGGGCGAGGTACGTATACCCCACACAGTATACTTTTAAGCTTAAGTATAAAAAATAGACTTACTTTATAGCACGCCATCTCGAATATTCGTCAGACTTCAACGTTAAGGGTGGATTGCACCGAGCACTACGTTATAGTTTGACTATCTGCGGTTGCACCGTCATGTTCGGAGCAAGGACATGAGATTCGTCGCGTCTGACAGAAGTGACAGATATTTAACAATAACTTTAACCAGCGAAGCGTGGGCGGTTAAGGTTACAGTTAAAGTTATGACGTCAGCAGTTAATTCATTTATTTATAATTTTGGTGGTCAACTTCGCCTATACAGGGTGGAAGGGACATCGACGCGCAAACGGTTACCACGTATTCTGAGTCCCCCTATAAAGAAATTTTTCATCGGTTATTGAAAAAAAATCTGCTCTTCCGTACATTTTGACCGTGTAGGTATTGCACTATTGTAGGAAACTGCAGATTTTTTTTTCAATAACCGATGCAAAATTTGTATATAGGGGGGCTCAGAATGATGTACTGAATACGTGGTAACCGTTTGCGCGTCGGTGTATCTTCCACCCTGTATAGTTTCGTTTTCATTCTAGGAATAATTAATCTATTAGGATATCTAGTGTTGAACTTACATTTATCTCCCCGTTTGTAATAGCTGTGTATTGCAGCATTCATTTCTGAGGCAGCTTATTCAAAGAAATAAATATTTCCTCTCTTGAAATATTTCAACGTTTACCTGTTACACAAGGGAACAGAATTTTTGTTGCATGAAATATTATGACTAATTGTACATTTACGGGCTACTGATTTTAGATCTGAAGTCAGATTTTTTTTATCAGCTCTAGTTTTTTTTTATGGTCCAACAGTAGTCCGCCATTATGTGTGTATTCCAGTGACCCTGGTACCGCTCCTCCATAGTCCGAATATCTTGATGGAACCGTTCCCCTTGTTCTTCACTCAGATCACCAAGATTTTCAGAGAAACGGTTCAAATGGCTGTGGAGGAAGTGTACCTTGATGCTGCTGTATCTCAAAACTAGAGCTGTTAGAGATAAACTGAGGGTAGATTTGAAATCAGCGATCTCGAATTTGTAAACAACAGCCATAAAATTCCATGCAACAAAAAAAAGTCTAATTTTGTTCCCTTGTGTGTTTTGTCACTGCTGACCAAATCTGTCTCCTGTGTTTTCAAAATCTATAAAGCATGTCTAAAGTCTGTATCATTCATGTTTTATACTTACCCATTATGTTTTTACACTTTCAGGCCGTGGGTTAGCTGGCAGCTTCGGAAAGATGAACATCAGAAAGTAGGAAGCATTAAATGCCAATTTTTTTTTTTACTGTTATTAAGAAATCTGACATAATTATTATTACAGTATAGACGGATGGACTGCATTTAGACTATCAACCACACTGAATGAATGATTAAAGGAAATGATTTATGTTAGACCGTGCTGGTTCGAGACGACGCGCAGTTATGGGTAGGTAATAGGGAATATGCATGTATTTTTTTGTCATGATTAGTCATAAAGTACAGTCAGCGTCAAAAATATCGGGACAAACAGACTGTTCAAAATGATATCAACGGATTTTGAACCGGTTTTTGTGTATAATACATTCATATTTAACTTAGATAATCATAAAGTAATCTTCACGTTTTGTCAAGACGAAAAACCGTGCGAAGAAAGGGCGGGTTGTTAGTATATAATACATAATGTTACCAGTTCCTACCACTGCTACGGTTTGGAGCCGTTCTAGCATGAATCATCCCTAGGTGCTCCCTTAGTGAAGGCAATTTGTAATAAGAGGTTTTCTGAAATGACGTTCTCCAGGTGGCAGCACTGAGACGTCAGGTCCGGGCACCTGTCAAAAGTGTCAAAGAGCCTACGAGCCTAGCCTATATTTTCTTTAGTCGTGACTGAATGATGAATGAATGAAACGAATGATGAACGTCATCATATATTTTATATTCATTGTCGAAATGAAGACCTCTTGTCAAAGTGGCGCCAACTGGTGGCGTGAATTTTAATGAAAACCCTCAATTTTGCAGTCCGTCTGTTAACAATATCCCGTTATATTTATATTATTTTTATGGTCTATCCAAAATACATAGTCCAAAAAGAACATGTTTCTTCACAAAAAAAGTCTAATTTAATTAAAATGAGAATAGTTTAAAACATGTCAGATACTATATTTTTATACTGTCCATATTGTTTTAGTAAACATTTTGATACAGGGTCTGGCTCATAAGACTAGTCTTAAGTATAATATTGTTAAAACTGTCTGATATTATAATTTAAGGTCGATTGCTTTAGTACTGTTATTATTTATACAACTTGGCTATGAATGTGTAAGGCCCGGTGTTGAGTGTCCTGACGATCTGGTCAAAGCATTGTGGCTATTTAAATGCAGCTGTTCACATATACCACAGCACAATAAACTTTCATCGTCGCCTAGCCTTTTCTCAACTATGTTAGGGACGGCTTCCAGTCAAACTGGATGCAGCTGAATACCAGTATTTTACATGGAGCGACTGCCTATCTGACCTCCACAACCCAGTTACTGCGCAATACGATACACCTTTGTAAGACTGGTTGTCAGACTTTCGGGCTTCTGACGACATATAACGACTATCAAAGATTTACGAATGACAGCCGGAACCAACGGCTTAACGTGCTTTTCGAGGCACGGAGGGGTATTGGTATGATGGTCACCCATCCACGGACCAAGCGTAGCGTCACGAGACATTTCGCTCAGTGCACAAACTCTAAACAAATGCATAATGATGTTTGTCACTACAGGGTGTAAGGGACAGCCCTCCGCAAAGTAACAGGGTGCATTCAGCTCCTCATTTTGAATCATATTCCATCGGAAATTTTCTCCGGAAAATTTTTTTTTTTTTTAATAGTTTTTTCAGTTACATTTTCTTTATTTCAATGTAAAATTAAATTGTGTATTCGCAGCACTCCATTTATGTAAAAAAACAGCAAAAAAAAAAACATTAAAAAAAAACCAGCAATGGATGTTGAAATACTCTAACGAGCGACACGGGAAATCAGCTGTTCACTTTCTGTCTAGCTACAGAGTTCATCGAACTCACATCATACCTATTACCTACCCCTCCCAACCAGTAACAGACGCTCCGATTTGTGCACAAAAACACAAACAAATCAGGTTTATTGGATTCCCATAACGTCTCTGAAATGATTTCATGTACCGGTCATCTTAGTACGATATACTGAATTCACCCCAGCAGTCTGCGGAGGGCTGACCCTTACACCCTGTATACAAGTAGATGGTACAGTCAGCGTCAAAAATATCGGGACGAACAGACTGTTCAAAACGATCAACAACTAAGAAAATTAAACTATCTCAATTGGATAAAGTTCTTGTCTGAATGAAAGTTGTCGTGTACTTAATGTATTCTGAAACATTCCTTGTGTCATTGAGTTAATATTTCATTTTTTTATTTGTTGAGATCATTTTGAACAGTCTGTTTGTTCCGATATTATTTACGCTGAATGCACACTCCTAAACTAAATGTCGTAAATAGTATCCGTATATTTATTATCTTTAGTGAATCTGAATGTTCCCTAAGTCGTCCCAGTGTTAAAAAAGAATCCCATTGGTGTTAAATTCATATGAAACATGTTTATTGAGACTTAAGACATTTATAAATGTACTAGCGTTTATCTATATCGTATTTTTCGAAATATTTGCTGTATTTACCAACGATTTTCTAACATTCTGAATGTGATATAGTTACATGTAGTAGAAAGTGTTTTATATTCCAGTATAACCATAAACCAAAGAAATAGGGCTCCTTTTGAATATATCTTGGTAAGACATTCATAGACTTTAGCAATAGATATGTGTAGCCGTCCAAGCAAAAATGGTCCACTTCCCGGCATTTAGTTTCCGAGATATAAGTAGTTTTGTAAAGTTGGGTGGAAAAAATAGCATTTCGCGATTTTAATGGAGTATTAATAAATACTCAATTATCTACAATTTCATATAGTACCTAAATGACTTTATATCAATTTTTCAGAATTTCACCTTATAAAAAAATATGTGCCAGTTTTTGAATATTCAATCCTTACTATCAATTGACTATTCTAGATACCGAATCTAGTCTTAACTCAATACCCCACTACTGGAACCTTTTTGCTTGGACGCCCACAGTTATACGCATTCTGCTTCAGCCACTATGCGAATCTTAGCCAGCATATCTGTACCTACAGGAAAGAACAAATCGCCAAAAGCCCGTTTAATAATATCAGATTGTAACTGTAAGTATTTCACACACTGTAGGATTTAACAGTAAGTATAGTTTTACTATCATTGAATACTCAATTTTCATTTACCAAAACCGATGCGTTTGCTGGTCTTATATAGTGTGCCCGCAAGTGCACACCTCCGCCTGAACTTTTTTTAGGAATCAAATGGTGACATGAGGCGATTGTTATGTGAGAGAACATGCGCGAAATTTCATAGTGCCTATGTTCGGCTCGCTAAGATATTTCGACCTTAATGTATGTGAGTGGTGAGACGGCGGAGAAAGGACGCCCTCCCCCGTCTCACCGCTCACATACCTCAGGCGGTGACTAGCACTTGCGCGCACACTATAGTAAGTGTCATTAACAAAATTTTGGTACCCTTTCATTTTTGAAAGTACTAACTAATCTATGGCAGTGGCGTAACAACAGTACCAATATTAAACATACTGTTACAGTCCGCGAGGCCTAAGCTGAGCATTGCATTTGTGTGAGTGCATACAGTGTAGGTGTACGTCCGGCCTAGAGCGCGACGCATCCTTTGCTTGGTTCAAAACCGGTTTATACTGCTTTTTGGCAATCGGCCTGAGGCGCGGTGCGTCCCTCGCGCGACGCAACTCCGCTTCTTTGGTGATCACTCGCACAAATGCAAAGCTCAGCTTAGGCCTCGTGGACTGTACGCTATGTTGCTCTTACCATATGTTGCTCTTTATCTCTAAGCTCAGTGTGTAGGATATTAGAAATATTTAAAACTAAATGTTGTAATATTTAAATGTTTATTTGTTAACATTAAAATATTGTACAGTCAACTCCTTAGACTTTTTTGTTGTGATTATATTTCTTTGTTTTTGTTTCATTCGATATCTTTGTCAGCATTCTTGAATAAATTAATCTTTGTTTTAGACATTGTTGTTTATAAGTAAGTACATAAGTCTATTTCCAGTGTCATAAAAAAATAATATAAGTATTGATCTGACTGCAGATTTTGAATCTGCACAATGTGATATAAGATAAACAAATTACTTAATTTGTAATTGATATTGACAATTAAATATTATAATTGATTTTGGCTTTCCTTTTTGAGGGCTAAATAAATCCTATGGTTTTTTTTTTTAAATCCATCTTTACTGTAAGTATGTATATTGTGTGCAAATCACGGTGCAAACAATATTGTTAGTTAATTTACGAAAGAATTGAACAAAACAGCAATATGAATGATAGCTTGAATCCAACCAAAGAAAAACTACAAAAAAGAAATCGAAATAAAATATTTAATACACAAACTCTCTTATTCCTTAACTGGAACTGTCTGGAAAGTCACTTCCTTCGGATGTTCGTCGACGGTCTCGAGTTTAGCGTCGGGTTTCATGTCAACATCGACTTCGGCTTCGTCCTCCACTGGGGCTTCCACATCGACTTCAACTTTTTCTTTCTCGGCCTTTTCATTTTCTTCTTGAATGAGGGTACTCATGACTAAAGTCGGAAGCTCCAGGTTTTTCTGTTTAAGTCTCATTTCTACTAAGATGCTTCTCACCAATACGAGTACGTATATTTGGAACACTGTAATGTGAAATTGAATGTTACAATATTATTAGAATCCATCTATTTAGCTATACAACATGTCCCAGAATTGATGGCACAGCTGCTCAAGGGGTCATTGTACTCATCATAATGAACAACTTTTACTATGGGACCAAACACGAAATCGCCAAAAAAAATCGGCTGCTCCCTACATTGCCGACCCCTACATAGTAGAGAAACGGCTAGGCAGATTGACTTAGTCCTTCAGGTGGACCATCGGAGGATTTCAACTAGCCCACCTCCCTCCAGAAGTTGCCTGCGTGCCTTCTGCCTAAAGCGCTGGCCACACTGGGAACGAAGCGAAACAAAGCTATTTTCGTTTCGCTTCGTTCCGCGTCTTTTCAGTTCCGTTTTCGTTTTTCTTAGTAGGTACCTACACGGTAGTATGAAAAGACGCGGAACGAAGCGAAACGAACTTAGCTTCGTTTTCGCTCGCTTCGCTCCCAGTGTGGCCTGTGCTTAACCCTTCGGTTCGGGGGAAACAGGCGTGACCTTACGTTATTATGTTTGGGAAACTTGAAGGGTTCTTAAAAAATATGAAACTAAAGGTCGTTTGTTGTTGTAGCTACTTACATATGCTAAGCACCATAGCAATGGTGACGATGACGCCGATGGCTGCCACCACCATGGAGTAGAACATTACCGACGTGATGATGGCCGCGATGCAGTACTTCATGTACACCCGCATCAGCGGTATGTCTTTCTGTACAACACATTCAGGTTAATATTACGAAGATAACATCAAGACTGCACCTCTAGTCATGTAGTGGTTGAAATTGCGGCAGCCGAGCGTGCAACAGTTCTGTGTGCGATTTTCGATTCTGTATTAGTAAATTCTTAAGAGCCCCAGCCTGCTGGCGGACTGTAAATGTGTGGGGCCCTTTAGTGCTAAAGACTGCAGTCCGAAGGCTGGATTTGTGACCGGTTTTTAGACTCTGCCAGTCCCATAAATACAGTATGGAAACCACATAATATGCAATAAATGAAACTGTGGCACCATCTACATCGCCACATATGAACTACGCATCAATGACATGACGTCACGCAAACCTGCATCGCGCAATTAGAGTTTAGCACGCGATTAGCAATAGAATACAACGTCCCGACATCAACCGTCGGGCAGTAGCCCACCAGACACGTGTGGCTGACACTGGCTTGGCCACCATCAGGGATTTTACTTTTGATAACACAAAGATTTAGTCGAAATTTGTCACCAAATATCAGAATTTGTCGGTCACTGGTTCAAAAGTTATAAGGGGTCATTGGTGGCCGATCTGGAGAGAGTCTCCCCAGCTTGGCCACATTTATATGTCAAAAACTAGGCCACCAAGCGAAGATCTGTTTTCTCCCAAATTTAGTCTCAAGTTTTCGCCAAGTCACAGATTTAGTCTGGTCTTAGTTTAGAAGATGTAATGAGTTCAATTTTTAAGTATAGTTCAAGAGCTTGATTGAAAAGTTTACGATAAAATCTTTGATCTAGCTCTTGGTCTATACTTAAAAATTGAACTCACCAACTATTAAAGACAGATTGTAGTAGCTTGATGTGCTGGCGTCTGTACCTACATCTCTGCCCAAGTTTTCGAGGAATAGAGGCGTGTGTTATGTTAGGTACCTAGGTATGATTTTTGATGATAACATTTTAAGAAATGTTTGTTTACTGATTGGGGAAGGAGGTAATTTGCTCTAAGATTAGGACAGTTAAATTCTTACCCGATATAAACCGCATAGTAGAATGACGTTGAAGGCCAGTTCAACGGTGTACGCAATCATAGGGACGGGCTTAGTGGCATTGTCGTCCAATATCGTAGCTTGGACTTGTACCAGGATTGGCACGAAACTGTCGTCAGCTATACCTACTAGAGAGATGACCTGAATAAAAACAAGTGTAATAAGTAAAAAATCCTTTATTATTCTGGATAATATCTAGGACTCTGCAGAGTCCTTGTAAAGACGAATCAAACGAGCCCAAACTCGATAGGGTTTTTTTTATTTCTTTTTAGTAGCCATAATTGGTGGAAAGAGAGTAGGATAGGCCTTTGTCCAGCAGTGGGCAAAGGCCTCCCTACTCTCTTTTCACTTCTCTCTGTCCAGAGCTGCCAAGGACCTCATCTTTATTGAAGGAGTCCAACTCATCCCGGCATCTCCGCCTGGGCCTGCCGCGATGTCTTTTGCCATTAAGCGGGACCCTCTGGGTCGTAAGTTATTAAGTAAGGTAGGGTTGCCTCGTTTTATTACTGAGTTCCTGTGGCCACCTTCCGGCTCCATCATCAGATCAGCTCGATGATACCAAAATATTGCATTGTCGCAGATTTTACATACATATGCCAGATTTCAGCTCAAGTTTAACTTGGAAATTTTGAAGACAACTTACATAGGTACGAACATTGCAATTAAATAAAATCTTGTAAAAAAATGTAGGTAAGCTGCAAACGTTTAATATCATTGAGATTTTTAAAATGTAGCTTAGATACTTTCACATAAAGTTTAGGTACCGGTGCAACTTATATTTTTATCCATAAGACTTAAATCGCAAAATTCTGGTTATGAATTCAAAATGCACCAGATATACTTTACCCACATAGCCTACAGTAACAACTAATATGAAAAAGAAAAACATTAAAGCATACTAAAGTTATTTATACCTACAGTATTTCTGACTGGGAATCGAACCCAAGACTGCTGCGCCCGCGATTATGAGTCAAGCGCCGCAGCTATTGAAGTGAGCAAAATAAAATTATAAGACTGGCGCAAAACGGGGAAGAATAGCGTTTATGTGAGGGGGACTTTGGGCAGAAAAAGAATGTTGATAAAAATCACTTACCGCTAAAAATATATTAAAATATCCTATTATCATCAAGCCAATTCTAACAGGAATCACCCAGCAGCACCAATCCAACTTAAAATTAACCACAAGATCCTTCACATACTCGAATCCTTTCCCCATTTTACACGTTGTTACCGATGGACATTCAACTGAATTGTACCGAAAATGCCGGCGCAATGTAATTATTTGTTTTAATTAGGATGTTAGTTAATTAGAAGGTCGCACAAAATTATTATGTTCTAGTAATTGAGCTAATTCTATGCAGTAACTAACGGACGGTGTGGTGGTCAGCTTGCTGGCGAGCAGTTTACTTTTAATAGGAGAGACTACTGTATAATAAATGTTATGTTTTATGTCATAGCATAGTTCCCAAACTTATTTTGTCTACTGCCCACTTTGTCACTTTGTCACCAGCTCACTCGGTGTCTAAGAGTCCTCCTAGATGAAATTACAAATCGCTCTCTAAGCCTCTACACAACGCACACATTTTTTTTCTGGGTCTCTTAGTACCTCTGAGGTACTGCCCCCCTTAGGCCTGCAGCGCCCACAAGAGGGCGCTATCCGCCCACTTTGAGAAACACTCATAGACCATGTATGTAGGTATATTGCAGATGATCAATATTCATGTTTAAAAAATACCCTGGACTGAGTTTTTCAGACGTACCTACCTGACTGAAAAGGCCGTCACCTTATTTGTTTCATTACATAACATATTATCACGCTAGAACCCTCGAAGGGCTAGGCAGAAAACGTGATGTACAGTAACCCCCAATCTTTTTGACCGGGCTGAAGTGAGTGCGCCTACGTTAAACCCGGCCAAAAAGATTGGGTACCTACTAGTTACTGTAAAGTGGCTCAGGCTTTAAACTTTTACGCAAATAAAATTTGCCTATTATATTACAAACTAAGGGCCTATTTCACGACGTCTGAGTAGCCGCTACTTACCGAATAAATTTAAAAAATGGAACAGATTTTGTATGAAATTATCTGCCAAGTAAATTAATAGGAAGTTAATCGTAGCACACAGTCGTAGCATACAGGCCCTAAATCTTTTAAAATTCAAGATTTCTTGTTATATTATGGGCTACTAGTAAGTATGACTTCAGATTTATAAACAGGGGACCATATTTAGAGATAAATAAAAATCATATAAGTAATAATAGATAAGTATAATATTTTTATTTAAATCTTCTGTACTTATTTATTTATAAAAAAATTGTTTACAGGCCTGTACTGCCCTCGTGGTTCTTTCAACTTAGTTCAATTGGGCAACTCAAGAGCATTCTTCTAATTGTACCTTTGCAGTACCAATATACCTATTATGGCTCTTTGACATTTACAAATTTTTAGGTGGGGATTTGGAGCACCGTATTTAAAAAAAAAAATATATTTTATACACCAAAATGGCCATTTTTGTTAATTTCTTTGAAAAATCCTCTTTAGCCATAATTGACTACAACATACTTGCAATGGCTAATCATGCAGTAAATCATCTAAATAAATTGTATATCAAATCATTATTGCCAATATGATGTAGGTTGCATATTTTACTAAAGGTAAATTTTATGATGTGTACCTAATTTTTTTATGGATTTCATAGCTTTCAGTTTTTTATGGACTACATAATCTTTTTTTCTTCTATGCACTTTTTTTTTATTTCTCCGCATTTTTGATGGCGAAGCGTCTATAGCCATTCCGGTTTTCTGTTTATTTCATTATTACGAAAACCTAAGTAAAGTCTACACTATAATCACTTCTGGATATTATTATTCATGTTCAAAAGCAGCCATTAAAAAAATAAAAAAATGTTTTCTTATCACCCAATAAAGGTAATGGGCAGTGTTTATCATGAAAAGCTAAACGCTCGCATACGACATTAAAATACAGGGTGTTTTGAAGCTGGGTGCAAAGCTGATTCCATTTAGAGCATTTTGGGCTATAGGTACGTCTTTTTTATTTTTAACTGCTATTTTTTTTCTAATTTTTGACAGTTCATTGCCAACAGTGCCCCAAAGCTAAAGTTGGTATGTTATATTTTTTTTTGTGGTTTGACTGATGTGTACCTAATCTATTATACAAATCTCCAAGCATCTGTTATTAAAAAAAAGAACTAAAAGTTTGCAGTTAAAAATAAAAAAAAACATACTTCGTCTAAGACATGTAAGGCTCAAAATGCTCTAAATGGTGTCAACTATCACCCCCTTAGGCTTTGCATCCTGCTTCCAAACTGCTTGAACAACATGTTACAACTAAACCATCGTTTTCATGTTGTAAGCAATACAAGGCACTCAAAATTAATGCTATTATTTTACTATTTTTTTATTCTACGACAGGGGAGATCTTTATGGTCGGACTACACACGAGTGCGTAGAATTCACTGCTGGACCTCATGGGGAGAGGTCTTTGGCCAGCAGTGAGATGATGCAGGCCAACTAACGGCTTGTGGCAACTTAGAAACAGTTTTATTTTGAAATAAGTACAGTACGTGACGTCAGATGTTTCATCGTTTATCTTCGGGAAAACCGAAATATAACGAATTAATTGTGATTATCGACCAATATAAATTGATTTATATACCCACCTAAATTATTATAGGTTGACGTACTAATTCCGTCACTCCTTATTGGACTAGTCACATTTAATTCGGCAAAGTTCGGTTTTGCCGAAGATAAACGGTGGAAACTGTGTCGTACGTCGTATACTGAATGTTTTGCTTTTGCTACGATGTTTTGTGATTTTTTTGAAGAGGTAAACTAGATAATGTCTATGAAACGATTTTCTTTACATTAGTAATTTAGCTTGAGATTAAAGTTCTCAAGAAAAGATTGAAGTATATCTGTTTCTACTAAGTATGTAGGTATCTACTGATAAGGATAAAGTAATTAAAAGTTTATAATAAAGACTTTAGGATGTAACATGCCGTGTACTTGTCATACACTTTAACATTTAGAAATACAATATTTGAGTGTTAGATAAAAATTATGGTTTTGGAAACTGGCAAAATCCGCCGAGTTGAATTATTTCTTCCGAGATATAAACATTGAGTATTGTTGAATAAATAATAGAGAGAATAGAAATGAATACTCATTAGATCTATTGATACATTCTTAGTACTTAATAAAATATTCTATACAGGTTTTATCAAACAGAAAAAAAAATCAAGAAAAAAAACGAAGAAAAAAACGAGAATACGAATTCGATTAAAAATACGAGAATTGCCCCTCAGAGGGGCAATTCTCGTATTTTTAACAACATTCGCAATCTCATATCAGTCTCAACCTGTCAAAAATTGTATAGCGTTTACCTACATTTTTGACATTTGATTGACGCTGGCATGAGATTGTGCACGTTTTTAGTTACGAGAATTGGCCATCTGGTCACATTTAAGGGTGTGGTACAGACCATCAAATTGAACAACTTTCTACGTGGGACCAACATCGTAATCGAGAAAAAATTATCAGCTGTCCCGTACAAAGTTTAAATAGTTACTCGACACAAATGTATGGGACGGCTGATAATTTTTTCTCGATTATGATGTTGGTCCCATGGAGAAAGTTGTTCGGTTTGACGGTCTGACCACACCTTTCTGATAGATACACGCTATATATGTCAAAAGTAAGTTTAGAACTCGGTCACACCGAATGTAATGGCGTCAAATAACTGAACCGAA
The DNA here is from genome assembly GCA_905163495.3 of Cosmia trapezina. Classification (NCBI taxonomy): domain Eukaryota; kingdom Metazoa; phylum Arthropoda; class Insecta; order Lepidoptera; family Noctuidae; genus Cosmia; species Cosmia trapezina. The sequence continues at coordinate 22,036,189 of LR991031.1, read as the reverse complement.
TCCGTGACGTTAACTTTTTTTTACAGCAGTTGTTTATGCGCAGTCGACGCCATCTTGGGTCTAGTTATTTGACGCGTACCTTAACTCCGCTAAATGCAGCTTCTGCCTGTGTTACCAACTAAGAACAGAACGCGACTCTATAAAGTTAGTACGGTCCGTACCGCGGCAAATATGGCCCAAGCATATTCCTATTCTTATCGCATAAGGTCGAGATCCTTAGCACGTATTTGGCTAAGCAAAATGTTAGCGTGTTGTAAAAACACCCGGCATGCCAGCTGCTTGCTTAGTTTTAATTTAATTTAACTTTATTTCAGACCACAGCACAGGGTCCATAAAAAAAAAAAAAAAACAGTAACAACAACAGTGCATACAAAATTCGAAAGACGGTGTTAGTTCAGTTGTTAATAGTACACACAAAACAAAAAAAAACAAAATAAAAAATAACATAAAATAAAGAAGGTGTTAGTAAACAAAACAATACATACACTAATTATCTCCTATTTCCTGTTCCTGTGCAAGTGTACACCTGCCCAGTACACAGCAAACGGACTATCAATTTTACACGCTAACGTTCTGAGGACAGTGTTGGTGCTACCACGGACCCTGCTCATCATCGACGCAGTTCTTTTCCTAATTATGGCGAAGAAATCATCAATGGAAGCATCCGCAAACATTGCGGATGCACTGCAGTACCGTGGTTTTCTCAACACTGCCCTCAGAGCGTCGTTGTACTGAACCCGCAAGGCGTTGTACGCCCGCCGCGTAAAGCTGATCCACAGACTACACGTGTAAAATGACTGACAGAAGGCTCTGAATAATAACAGTTTTACATCTGTGGTACAGCGTGCGAATCTGCGGGCCAACATATTGCAGCGGACTGCCAACGCCCTCCTTTCCCTCTCTAGGTCTTCATCATCCTGCAGCCTATCTGTCATCATGTGACCCAAATACTTCACTTTATGTACCCTCACGAGGGCCAACCCACCGATCTTAACTGGCGGCACGTTAGAGGGAGCCTTGTTTCCTGCTTTATATACCATGAGTACACTCTTACTAGCATTGTATTTGAGTCCATGTGACAGGGCATAAGATTCACAGATACCCAGAAGTCTCCTGAGTGCACTAACTGACGGGCTCAACAGAACCATGTCGTCCGCATAACTAATATTGTTGATCATTTTTCCATCTATTGAGCAGCCGACCATGGCTCCGCTGAGCCTGCCGACCAACTTGTTTACAAACAGGTTGAACAAACTCGGGGAAGTCAACCCACCTTGCCTGACACCGCATTTCAGATTGTATTCCTGACTATACGTGTTGACCCATCTGACAGCATTCTTTTGATTACTGTACCAATATTTTAGGAGAGATATCAGCTCCTTAGGCACAGAGGTCTCTTGAAGCAGTTTATGCCAAAGAATATCATAGGACACCAGGTCGAAGGCCCTCGAAAGGTCAAGAAAGCACGCATATATTGGTGTTTGCCTGTCGGTATAATACTTCACTGTTTGCTTCAGACACAAGATTGCCATTTCTGTTTTGTACCAGCTACAGGCATTTGTATTTTTGCCGTTATTCCTGTCCTGTCACACAACTGTCAAACTACAAGTGCAAGAAAGAGACGGGAACATGTGTAAGCCAAAGCTCGTGCTAAGTAACGTTGATAGATCTCGGCCTTGGTAAGCTTGCAAACCATTTATGAAGATTGATTCGATACAGTTGATCTCGATTTTGGTCACGAACTAAACTACACTCGAACTTGACATCTCGAAATACCTTCTATCTCTTTCTAGTTTCGCATATCAGTATTATAATTATAAGAGATAGAAGTATTGTCAATGTAGTGTTGTCTGTATCAAATATAATTTGCTATACTCACTATTTTCTTTTGAATTTTGTTTGCTTTTCTCATACAAAATATCTAAAACAATTTATTCTAAATAATAACATATAATTATGTGTTATAATAATATGGCGTAGTATATAAAGCTATTTTACTTTACGATATAAGTATCTTAAAAGAATATCAAAATAAAGATTTTTATATGCATACTGGTGGCCATTTACTATCTTGTAAACGAATTAATTAATGACAGTAAAATTGATTACAATACTCGCATAAACATAATACCGAGTGCAATTGTCAACACTGTTTTCATTTTAAGAGCTCATTGTACTTACCATTATGAATAACTTTTAGTGTGGGACCATACCTGAAACCGCGAAAAAAAAACAGCTGTTCCCTACATTAATGTTCGCATAATTCGTCAAAATGTTGGGAACAGCTGATTTGTCCATACTAAAAGTTGTTCATAATGATGAGTACAATGGCCCCATAACAGTATAACGGTGATTCAAATTACACCCTGTATATTATCAAGAGGAAAAACATATATTTGACTAATTAATACATAATACTACTAAATTATTAATAAAATCCATGGCTAGTCATAATTGTTTTTAAATATTATTACGAATAAATACAAACCAGCAGTATGCACAGCCCTGTAACATAAACCCGAATAAAAACAAAATGATAAGAAAATAAACATTTATTTGTGAACATTACACCACATTGGTTGAACGCAGGTTTCTTTAATATACCAATATTATTAAAATGTACTACATACTTCACCTAAAACTTATGTGTGCTGTAGGCGAGTTTAACATTTAAATACGTAAATAACATTCATTTTTCGAGACCTATTTATTTATAATCTTCGGAAATCACATTTTAATCAAAATTCTAGCTTACTTAATTACAATGTCAGTGGCAGATAAACCATTTAAAATTGCTGGATAATTGAAATTAAAATATAAGTTCTATATCTATTAATACACGAAATCTCTTAAGGGGTCATTGTACTCATCATTATGCACAATTTTTCCCTGGGACCAAATCTGAAATCGCGAAAAACAATCAGCTGTTCCCTACATTTTGACGAGTTAAACATAAATGTAGGTAACAGCTGATTGTTTTTCGCGATTCCAGGTTTGTTCCCATAGTAAAAGTTGTTCATAATGATGAGTACAATGACCCCTTAAGACTTCGTGTATGAATAGATAGACCTTATAAAAAAGAAATGCTTGCCCTTGCTTACCTTAATGTATACCTTTTCTACCGACCCTTTCACATATTTATAAAATTACAACTATAAAACATACTATTATTTAATACACACCATAAATTTAATAAAAATTGCCCCAAACTGTACTCGCATTTTAGACATTTAAATAAACCTTCTTTCACAGTCCGTTCAACCGATTTTGACTCCTATTCCGTAAGCATAAGGATGGCATTAAAAGCAAAAACGTGGTTACAATACCAAATGTTTACTGCAGCTGCCATTTGTCATGCCACCAACGCAATAGAAGTCAAAATCGGTTGAACGGACTGTAAAACAGGTTTATTTAAATGTCATAACTTATTTCAAATGGAGTATAGACACCTATGTTCCGTTCCAAAAGTATCCAATTATAGTGTAAACACCCTGTTCAGGTTAAATTCTTACGCCATCACTCATTGAAAGGAGTTAGTAACATCATCATCATCATCATCATCATTTCAGCCGAAAGACGTCCACTGCTGAACTTAGGTCTCCCCAAGCACCGCCACTTTGACCGGTTCTGTGCTTCCCACATCCAGCGGATTCCTGCGGCCTTAACAAGGTCATCGGAGGCCTCCAACGCCAACGTCTTCCAAACACGCACCCACAGACTAGAAAAAAAAGAAGTACTCCGCGAAACGCGTATCGAAAGCGAAGCACCGTACCGATCTATGTGTGCGTGATGCCATACACAGGTAAGGCATATACAGGTAAGGGATATGTTATTCCTTGATACTTTTTTTAGGATGTAGAATTATTTTTACACCTTTTATTTTATTACTTAACGTAAATAGTATCTAAAAAGACGCCGTCGTGTCATGTAATGGTGGCCAGCCGGCTAACTATGGTGTTTAATGTGTGCGTGAGGCATGTTTGTACAAACGGTCTTACTGTGCTTCACTTTCGATATGCGTGGCGCGGAGTCATTCTTTTTTTTCCTAGTCACACGCACGCACCTGAGGTTTCAATTTTACATCTCACCACTTTATGTAACTAAATATTGTTTGAATAACACAATTTAATTGTAATTGAAAAATCTTCGACGAAAACTTAGGGTACAAAATTAATTTCAATTTTATTGTGAAATGAAAATTATCTATAAGGTGATTTAAAATTAGAATAATAAAAAAAAGCACTCAATTTGAAAGTGTCACTACAAATTGACATTAAGAGGTACATTTTCTGAACGATTTGTTTTCATTTTTTAACCGACTTCCAAAAAAAGGAGGACGTTATCAATTCGGATGTTTATTTTTTTTATCAGGTACTTTTGGAACAGACTATACCTACCAACAGCACACACAACAATCCTAATCATCACTCACTTCATAAGAGCATGCACCACAGCATTAGCGTTCAACGCCTTCAAATCTGTATACGTTTGACCCGTACCGACGAACACAATGGGCTGTCCCGTGATGTAAGTCATCGATATAGCAGCCCCAACCTTATCATCGATAGTATCGAACTTAGTCAGCACTATTCCATCGATAACGTGTGGATTTGTAGAGGAGCTATGGTCAGCTAAGGCTTGGTTGAACTTCACAAGTTGGTCCACGGCTTCGTTACCTACTAAAGCTTCGCCCACAAAGAGTACCATGTCGGGTTCGTTGACCTTGATGAGTTTAGCGAGGGCCCTCATTAGAGGTTCGTTGTCCTGCATGCGCCCGGCCGTGTCGATTAGTACGACGTCGATTTTAGAGTCGTTTGCGTAACGGATCGCCTCCATTGCTATGCCGGCTGCGTCTTTGCCTGTAGATAGAGAGTGGAGTTTAATGACGTCTTACTTGTATTAATGGAATATATACCTATCTATATACTAATAATAAAGCTAGAGTTTTTTTGAACGCGCTAATCTCTGGAACTACTAGTCGGATTTGAGAAATTCTTTTTACATTTGATAGCCCAATTCTTGAGGAAGGCTATTGGCTATTTAACATCACGCTAACACCCATAGGAACCGAGCAAAAAGAAAAATGCATGCGCTGCAATGACGACATTAATTTGATACAAGTATACGGTTCCGCGTTTTCGTCTTATAAATTTCATTAAACGTTATTATTTATTGAGTTATATATCTGTGAGCAACCTGTAGCGCAGAGATGAAATTAAAACGAACGAGAAAAAAGTCATTATACTCGAGTTTTAATCTGGGAGTTTTGCAAAAATTCATTCATACTACTACTCACAAGTAGCTATTTAAGATTTAGATGCTGGGTAAGAACAATAGACAACGATGAACAAAAAAAAAAGGCGTCGGTCAACGACCTTTTACCAGCTGACATAGAACAATAGCTTCATGAATGAGTCCTTTGCATAGAGTGATCCTAATTTTGGTTATTATTTAATTATTTAAGTTTTGAATTTTAATTTTTAATTTATTAATTATTATAACTTATTATAATTTTTATGTTTACTGGTCACTAGCCCTACACGTCTTTAGTTAATGTCGTAATTGCGGCGGCACGTTGCATAGATACCGATAACCATCACGTCTGCGAAGTTTCGCTATCTAATTTAATTTGACCGTGTATTTTTAAAGATAACAACTAAACCATGATTTCGCTTTAGTCAATAAATCACAATCTTAAGCCGACGTTCGCACGGACGTAAAAATATCGCGGCGGGATTTTATCGCACACTGGATGTTCAACCCTCGTTGTTGAGCCGAGCATTGAGAATCCAACCTAACAACAACAGAGTGCATTCTAGCGCGACGAAAAAACACACTGTTGGATTTCAACTCTCGGCGCTAAGCAGAGCTTTGAAAATCCAGTGCGCGAAAAAAAATCGCCGCGATACTTTTACATCCACATGGGACATGGGTTGTGTGCCACACACGCATAATTTTTCGCTCTTCTCCACAAAATGTGCATGTTTAATTTCAGTGTAACGAGATTTTCGCCGATAAATACCACAAAAACCTGTGATAAAAACAGAAATTCCATATATAAACTCACCGTATCCCTTCTCATACAAATGCACCATCTTTCTCCCACTATGCCTGGTCTCAGGATGTAGCGCGTTGAGATGTCGCGTGTGCGTGCGCAGCTGCTCCACTGCGCCGGCGCGGAAAGTGTCGCACGCGGCTATGAGCACCGACATGTCGTTCTCTATCAGCCAGAAGCAGATCTTGGCCAGGTTTGTGGACTTGCCTACACCGTTTACCTGGAAACACAGGATTTTAGATGAGCATACAATCTTCGCTATACGATTCTCAACAACATAAGGCTTCATGTACAGACGCAGCACATTAAGCTACTAATCTGTAAAATTTCTTAATCGATTTTCATCTTTATCGCTAAAGTATTAGGTTCAAGGTTGATTGGAAAAATTTGACAGTTTCGGGTGGCTTGATGTGCTGGTCTGTACACGAGGACGGACCGCATGTTTGTGTATACGAGTGAATATCGCCCAAGCGCCGCACCGCAGCTTCACCGGAGCCACGTATACACCGCATTGATACCGAGTTATATAGTAAAAAAAACCGGCCAAGAGCGAGTCGGACTCGCGCACCTAGGGTTCCGTTCCGATTTCTGAAAAAGTGTGCTAGTTAGAGACATCGTTTTTTTTGTCCTGTAATCTTTACATAAACTACGATCACATAGAATAATTTCAGATTTTTCTCTTTGCAAACTTCGGAGATAAGGGGGGGGACGGTATTTTTTTTACATTTGTCATCAAAAGTCGAAGACTATGAGGCCTAAATAAAAATTTTAAAAAATGTTTGAGAATGTGCCAACAGCGCTCTTTTATATGATACCCCACATGCCCTAGTAGCCTTTGAATTTTTAAGACCCTGTTGAGTTGGGTAAACGTCATCTAAAACTGTTCCAAATATCAAGTTGATAGCATCAGTAGTTCTTGAGATATCCAGCTGTGACAGACAGACAGACTTAGTCACACCATAAGGGTACCTTTTTTACCATTTTGGTACGGAACCCTAACAACGAGCATGCGGTCCGGCACCGGTGCGGCTCCGACGTCGTGTACATGAAGCCTAACGAATAATTTTGGGTGACGTCAGAATTAAATAGGCATCATATTTAAACCTAACGTGCGTTAGTTTCATAAATAATTAATATTAAGTCAGGCCACAGTAGGGATGTGGTTGTACGACCGCTGGCGCTCTCGACTAAGTTTAAACCGATATGGTAGTACGAACGCTAGCGCCTGAAGGTATATACATACCCCACAAAATGCAGTGACATAAGGTCTGCCTTGCTGCTTGGCGTGCATACAATCACGCAGGATGTCCACACGTCTCTTGGGTGACAGGATCTGCACCAGGGACTCTGTCAACGTCGCCTTCACGGTCTTGGCCACGCTATCAAATGTTCCTAGTACCTGTAGAGAGGATTATTGTGAAATTAGGTCTTACTTATCACGTTTCAAGATACGGATATGTGTGGAGGCAACGCCCCCCGCCACTGCTGGTCGTACCATCAGGACTAACTTGCTGCCCAAAACCCCTCTGACTCGAACAATTCGCACCATCAATCATATTCAGGTCGAAATTGATGTATTTACATGTTACTGGGGTGAATTTGCAAAAGTACTATTGTTTAGATTATGTTAAACGTATAAACAATGATTTTTAGATATATTTTGTACTTTAATTTTAATTTTGGGTGTGTGACCTGTAATGGCAGTTTTAAGGCATTTAAATAAATAAATATGGCAATGTTTAAAATGTACCCTATTTAGATAAACTTAGAGTCCGTTATTAAATTAAATTTCTATTTTGAAGTTAGTTTGTGGCAATTACGCACAAGACTAATAAACAGAAAGAAGAAAAACCGGCCAAGTGCATGTCGGACCATGCACTGACGGGTTCCGTAGTTGAAAATAATTTATACCAAAAACAAACTTAACATTCGTTGACAAACATGTTCTCCCATACATTGATATACGGTCACGGTCAATTCTCCAACTGCAAATTTAAGTTTGTAATCCCAAAAATGTGATATAATTACAAATAGGTAATAGGTAATCTCACCTTTCCTTCTAGCTTCGTAGCAACAGAGTCGCACAGCTTGTTGGCGATGTCTGCGGCGACGTTCTTACCGATCAGATGGTCTTGCAACTTGTCTAGCACCGGCCGCATCGACTCCTCGGTTAAGGCCTTAGAGCCTACCAAGCCTAGAAGATACAAGCACAAAGTTAGTCAAGAAAAACATGACCAATAAATTGAAATACCTACCATTGTTTGTTAAAAAAAAAAAAAAAAAATTTACGTTTTATTTTATTTTATTTTTATTTTATTTATTCGGAAGAACAAACAATTACACATTACATATTACAAATAAATAGAAAATAAGAAGTTATACAAATGTGCAACCAACAACGTTCTCCACAGATACACAAAAAGACAAAGACAATATTGATAAAGTAAAAGTCTGACAGAATAGAAGAAAAAAAAAATACACATAAATTACAGCAGCAAGGAACACTATAGAGATTTATAATACATTTTTGATTGTCTCAAGCAAGATCGTTCTAAATTTTCCAACGGATAAAGCAAATAGATCCAAGTTAGAGAAAAGCTTATTAAAATTGCCTGTGAGGCGACGTAGAGGTGCCCGCAAGCCTGCATTCGTACGACTAGGAGTGACGGCGAAAACAGGTCGTGCGCGCACCCCACGTCTCTGAATGGTTCTAGGGACAACATAGCACAACTTGTTACAAATATCCATACAATCATATGAGTTGTTACACAGATCGTATAGAAACATAGTTTCTAGAAAGGTACGTCTAGACTTCAAAGAGAGCAAGTTGTATTTTTCCAGTAAATCGGAATAGGGATAGTAAATACGACTTCTAGAACAGCGGTAATGCATCGTTTTCAAGAACTTACGTTGTATACGCTCGATACTGTCAGTATATTTATTATAATAGGGACTCCACACCGGCACCGCATATTCTAGTTGAGACCGGATTAATGATCGATACAAATGTAAATAAGTACTCGGGTGGACGAATTCCGTGGCTGATCTTATTACGAATCCATACATACGATAAGCCTGACTCACGATTTTATCGACATGTGCGTCCAGGTGCAGTTTATCATCGAGCAGTATTCCCAGATCACGAATTGTGTTAACTCTGGCCAAGACTTCAGTTTGTAGCGCATAAGGGTGTTTAAATTGGTTTTTGTTTTTAGTAAAGCTGATACAGCAACATTTGGGAATACTAAGTTGGAGTTTGTTTTTATTACAATATTCTACTAGGCGATTGAGGTCTTGTTGAAGTAAATGACAGTCTAGTATTGATCTAACCGGTCTAAAAATTTTAAGGTCGTCCGCGTAAAGTAAGAACTTAGTGTTCAGAAAACACACATCGATATCGTTAATAAACATAACAAACAACAGAGGTCCGAGAATTGAGCCCTGAGGCACCCCTGACGTCACGGTTATAGTAGCGGAATGGAAACCATTGACAGCTACTTTTTGTGTTCTATTTGTCACATAAGAAATAAACCAACGTAAAAAATCCCCGCGGATACCGTTAAAGGCTAGCTTCTTCAAAAGCAATTCATGATCAACCTTATCAAAGGCTTTTCGCTAGGCCAGTTTTGGTTCAGTAAAAAGTTTATACTTAATTAGAATTAATAACAATCAATCTGCCTAGCCTTTCCCCAACTACTTTGGGGTCGGCTTCCAGTCTAAACGGACGCAGCTGAATACCAGTATTTTATATGGAGCGACTGCGAGCGTAAGACTGGCCGCAACAACTGACTGTTAGCCGCAAGCCCTCAGGCGCCAGAGGTCTACTTATCAAATAGCCAATTTCTCATTCCGACTACTTCCGACGACTATGTGACTACTTCGCTATCGGCCCACTTGACAAACAGCCTATTTCGCATTCTGTCTAATTCTCATAGTGACTACTCCGCAAACCATCTACATGTCAAACCATGACTGAAGTACAGATAGAGACAAAAGTTAATTCTCGTTTAAAAACATAACTTCTTATCTCACTCTGTCCCAGCACCTATAGCACGGATTTTAACGACAATCATAAACAAACAACAATCATTAACAATAATAAGTATGTAGATAACAATAGTACATTTTGTTTTTTTTTTTTGTAGTTTTTTTAGTGGAGAACGTTTGTAATTGCATTCCAGCATGCATTGCATTGTTTTTTTTAGCCGAGAACTGCATTAACAAATGTCCACGTGTATCAAACGACGTTTTCCAATACACTTTTGAAGAAATAAAATAAAATAACGGAAAATATTTTTGTCATGTAAATAAGAAAATTAAAAAAAAAAAGTTTAGCAAACTGTACCGTGTCCATATCAAATGAAAGGACATACTATGAGGGTCTCAAGGGCATGCAAAAACCGGGCTGTTTTAAAAAATCATTTTTCGGGTTTTTTGTTAAAAAAACCGGTGAAACCGGATAAATCGGTTTTTTCGGTTTTTTTTATAAATTTTATTAAAGAAATGAAAAATATGTGTAAAGCAATGAAAATGCTGAAGTCTAATCAAAATATGTATTTTTTTACGTTTATATAACTTATTTTTATATTAATGAGCATTTATTATGACTGAAATAAGCTACAACTACTAAGTAACAATACAAAAAGTTTGTTTTCTTTATACATAATATGGAATAAAGCTTATTATTTAGGAAAAAAAAACATATTCTTCAAAACTTAAGATACCTAACATACAAAATTAGAAAAAACATTTGGCAAGTACACAAAGGTCTAAAATCACAGAATATTAAATAACAATTTAACTATCATAAAATACAAACAGGCAAAATCAACAGTACGTACAATGCGATCAAAATAATTATTTAAATATCGCATAAAATATAAGTCTTATTCCTAATTTACCAAAACAAAATAAATCAGTCATTCTTATAGATACCTATACATTAAAAATTCAAAATTAAAGTTACACAGCTAGACCAAATTACTATTTTTTACTTTGATAGAATGACCGTTCATTTCGAGTACTACGGATTTTATTACACATGAGACCCGCTGATGAAAAGGCTCTCTCTGATTTCACACTTGTTGGAGGTATAGATTTCAAAGCTTTATATACTAAAGTGCTCTCCCATTTTTCTTCCACCGTCGTAAAGTGCCATTTTCACCCTGATTTTCGTTTCTAAATCAAGTTCTTATAGCAGAGCAGAAGTTAAACGTTTCCAGTGAGAGAGAGAGAGAGAGAGACGGAGCTATATACGACCTATAGCACCGTCACTCTCTCTCACTGGAAACGTTCAACTTCTGCCCTGCTATAAGAGCTCATAGTAAACCCCCTGTACACGTTTGTCAGTGATAAAAATACCTATTTTGTTTGGGAAAATTAAAGTATTATTAAATCAATACAATAGGAGAAACAGAACCGAAAAAACTGAAAACTCCGGTTTTGTTATCCTAAAAAACTCGGGTTTCAAATCAGTCGGTTATCCGGGTATCCGGTTTGCATGTCCCTCAAATATATATTTTTTTTTAATAATTAAAAAAAATCATTTTAAAGTAATTTAAGAAAACAGTCGAAAATTGACCATTCCCCCCCCCCCCCCCTATCTCCGAAACTACTGAGCCTACAATTTTGAAAAAAACAGAAAATAGTTCTATACCTGTAGATTACAGGAAAACCTATAAGAAGTTTCGGGTCTTAAAAAAAATAACATGGTAAATCTCTCAATATTGTGAGTACAAACTTACATTTACTGTTGGAATGTATGTTCTGTAATGTATGTATGTTCTTGGCATAATTTCATCCCAACTACGGAACCCTTCATTGTGCGTAGTCCGACACGGACTTGGACAGTTTTTATTATATGTTATATATTAGTTAGTGATTTTATATTCAATACATGTTATGCTTATAACATATTAGACTAAATAGGCTTTGTCTTTTGAGTGGTATATCAAACGATTTTATATTCAATGTAACTATGTTATGCTTATAATGATTAGACTAAATAGGTTTCAAACGATTTTATATTGAATGTATGTTATGTTTTAAAAAAATAGTTACTTTAAAATTATATCAATCATTTACTTATTATATTAACTGATCATTATATAAAATAAAATTATAGAATCATATATTATATCTTGTAAATATTAGAGATTTTGTAATTATATCATATACTAGCTGTGCCCGCGACTGCGTTCACGTGCATGTCGGAAAACAATAATGTATCGCTTAGATAAGGTGTAGGTAACCTATTATAACCCCTCCAATGAAAATGAAGAATCTTCCGATGTTGCCTGGTGGGACGTAGTGCTTCCCACCAGGCAAGATCGGAAGATTCTTCATTCCTGGGGTTCTCTACCACAGCCCTTTCGAATGCAGTCACTGCGGTTTATAATGACAAAGCGACGAAGTGTCACTTTGATTTTTGAAAATAAATAAATATCAAGGAACTTGCGCATTAATCAAGAGTTGAAAATCCAACAATGTTTTTTCGACGCGCTGGGATTCAACCTGTTGTTATTAGGTTGGATTCTCGAAGGTCGGCTCAACACCGAGAGTTGAAAATCCAGTGCGCGATAAAATCCCGCCGCGATATTTTTACGTCCGTGCGAATTACCGAAACTTTAACGGTCTTTAATAAATACTAATAATTATTTTGCATTATGGTACAATACGTGCCACTAAGAGACTTGACACACCACCAGGTTTGACTTGCGCAGTAGACGACTTATAGGTCTCTTTAGCGGTATGAGGTAGAGACGATAAGGGATCGGACGTCGTCGCCTCATCGCGCAGCGCGGGAGGCGCGGTACGCCGCCACCGTTCGTCAAGTCTTATCTTTCGTGGCGCGTATTACACCTACCTACCTCACACTAATTCGCGTAAGTACCTACTTCTCTAAATTGATACTCAGCAACTTTTTTTCACATCCCGCGCGATAACCCATGTCACAATATGTAGGTAGGTATAGATACTGCTCGTCATTGAGGAGTTCCGTGACAGTAGGGTTTCTTAGCAGTCCATGATCAGTTGACCACTGCTAGGTACTTAACCTATTGTGTTTCATCTTCCGTTCGGTTACCCGTTCACCATAATGTACTACTGGAGTTCCATGGGTTAAGTAGGTATTTATCTTCTTATTTTCGAAGTCCATAATTAGTTTACCACGGATAGTAACTACCGAACCAGTAATTTTCTTTGATTTTGTACAATAACTAAATCACAGTACGTTTACCTACTGAACATTATTGATGAGTTCAAGTGTCAGATCTTCACCATAGTAAAGGTGTGACATACGAACGGACAGACGGATAGGACGAAATGATAAGAGTTCCCTTCCTATGTGCCGTTTATGTACCAAAAACAGACGAATTGAAAACTTCTTCCTTTTTGAAGTCGGTTTGCTTCAAACAATCTCGTCTCGACCTGTAGAGAGAAATTCAGAACCAAATATTCCTAGACCCCTGAGACTTTTTTTTTTGTGGATGGGAAATCATCAAATGACTTCTCCCGCTCTGGGTGGAGCGGAAGGGCGTGTCAGACTTTTACTGACTAAAACCCATCCCCGTGTTCCTTCAGTTGCCTGTGCCAGGGCCACGGTATCTCCTGTGGTATCTCTTTCGAACAACCCGCGACCCCGGCGGCGCTCGCGACCCCTGGGCCCGGACCTGTCCAGAGACCATTATAGCAATGCATGATCTACCCGAAACCGAAACTATTTTCAATTTTCACTAAGATTATTGTAAAATATTTAATTTAATTCTAAGACCGAAAGAGTGTCACTCTTCTGCGAAAAAACATTCAGAAAAAGACGACATTTGCTGAACGCCATCTATCGGATACAGTGGTTAAACTCGAAGCTCACTCTGCGTACAATAAATACAAAGTGAAACCCAGATTGATTTAAAAGTTGTTATGATTAGGTACTCGTATTATATTATATTACAAAAACTAAAAAAAAAGAATTTTACGATTTTTTAAAACAATATTATGGGATTTGAACTCGCACCATGTAGTGCGGTAAACGGTCGCCTGACCTTACCGCTGAATTCCACGTTGACATATTGTTGAATAGCTGTTCCCTTGCAATTTATAATATTACTGCCCCGCTCCTTTATAAAAATAGCGTGATTATTATGTTCCCAGAGTTAAATTTTGATTAACTAAATAACATGTCATTTTCTGCATTCAATTACGAACAAAAACTTTTTAAAATCAATATTGCTTACCTCCCATAACATACGGCGTGATATTTTGTAGCCTAAAGCCTTCTTTGGTTTACAGAGAACATTTTTGCTGAATTTCAATTCAATCTATCCAGTAGTTTTGGCGTGAAGCCGTACCGTACACACAGACAAACAGACAAAAATTCTAAAAAGTCACTTTTTGTCATCAGTTACGTTTTTCTAACAAAAGCCACTTATTTTTTCTCGAAAATTCGCAATGTACAGTTTTTCTTTCGTTACTGTTTTATTATATGTATAGATTACTTACCCGTACTTAAGACATTAATGTTAACTGTCCGAAAATGTAATTTTTTTTATAAGTAGGCAGTCTGCGAAGTAGTCACTATGAGAATTAGACAGAATGCGAAATAGGCTGTTTGTCAAGTGGGCCGATAGCGAAGTAGTCACATAGAGAAGTAGTCGGAATGAGAAATTGGCTATTTGATAAGTAGACCTCTGGCGCCTGAGGGGCCGCAAGGCGAACATATTAAGTAAATGCGCAAGAAAGACAGAAAATGAGAAATTGGCTATTTGATAAGTAGACCTCTGGCGCCTGAGGGGCCGCAAGGCGAACATATTAAGTAAATGCGCAAGAAAGACAGAAAATGAGAAATTGGCTATTTGATAAGTAGACCTCTGGCGCCTGAGGGGCCGCAAGGCGAACATATTAAGTAAATGCGCAAGAAAGACAGAAAATGAGAAATTGGCTATTTGATAAGTAGACCTCTGGCGCCTGAGGGGCCGCAAGGCGAACATATTAAGTAAATGCGCAAGAAAGACAGAAAATGAGAAATTGGCTATTTGATAAGTAGACCTCTGGCGCCTGAGGGGCCGCAAGGCGAACATATTAAGTAAATGCGCAAGAAAGACAGAAAATGAGAAATTGGCTATTTGATAAGTAGACCTCTGGCGCCTGAGGGGCCGCAAGGCGAACATATTAAGTAAATGCGCAAGAAAGACAGAAAATGAGAAATTGGCTATTTGATAAGTAGACCTCTGGCGCCTGAGGGGCCGCAAGGCGAACATATTAAGTAAATGCGCAAGAAAGACAGAAAATGAGAAATTGGCTATTTGATAAGTAGACCTCTGGCGCCTGAGGGGCCGCAAGGCGAACATATTAAGTAAATGCGCAAGAAAGACAGAAAATGAGAAATTGGCTATTTGATAAGTAGACCTCTGGCGCCTGAGGGGCCGCAAGGCGAACATATTAAGTAAATGCACAAGAAAGACAGAAAATGAGAAATTGGCTATTTGATAAGTAGACCTCTGGCGCCTGAGGGGCCGCAAGGCGAACATATTAAGTAAATGCGCAAGAAAGACAGAAAATGAGAAATTGGCTATTTGATAAGTAGACCTCTGGCGCCTGAGGGGCCGCAAGGCGAACATATTAAGTAAATGCGCAAGAAAGACAGAAAATGAGAAATTGGCTATTTGATAAGTAGACCTCTGGCGCCTGAGGGGCCGCAAGGCGAACATATTAAGTAAATGCGCAAGAAAGACAGAAAATGAGAAATTGGCTATTTGATAAGTAGACCTCTGGCGCCTGAGGGGCCGCAAGGCGAACATATTAAGTAAATGCACAAGAAAGACAGAAAATGCATCAACATAGGCAAAACCATTACTATCCTAACTAATGTTATAAATACGAATACGAGTTTTTTTGTTTGTTACGCTTTCACGCTAAAACGGCTGAACGGATTTGTATGAAATTTGACAGATAGGTAGCCTGAAACCTGGAAAAGGACATAGGCTTATACTTAATATAAGGACACTTTTCATCCTGGATCGCAGACGAAGTCGCCGGCAACAGCTAGTAACATCATAAACGCGAAAGTGAGTTTGTTTGTAGCTCTTTCACGCTAAAATGGCTGAACGGATTCAAATGAAATTTGGCACATGGGTACACCATGATTTAGAGAAGGACACAGGCTACTTTTCATCCTGGATCGCAGAGCAACAGCTAGTTTTATTATAAATGCGAAAGTACCTCTGCCTGTCTGTTACCTTTTCACGCCTTAACTGCTGAACGGATTTGGATGTTTGGCACATGGGTAGACCATGACGTGGACTAGGGCATAGGATACTTTTTATCCCGGTAGTATATTCTCTTGGGATAATTTCTGACGAAAAATGACTCACCCTTAAATATACTGAACATGCCACCAGTCTTCTTGGGGCTGGGATGTGCGGACTGCTCCACTTCCTCGTCGCTGCTGCTCTCGTCCGAGTCCACCTCCAGGTCGCGGATAGCGCCCGTCATTTGACCGATCAGCTGGAATTAAGAGTTTTTATTAGATTTTAAACTCAAACTCATTTTGTATGTAAACTATAAGATTATTTTAACATTTTCTAACGAAAATCCGACTGATAAGCTTATTTCTACGCGTATTCTTTGAGTCTTCGCGAAACTCTCGCCTTCGCGGTAATAAGGATTTCGCATTTCAAATTCCAAATTTTAGTACGCCATATTTGTTTACCAAATAAGAGAAGTAATGAAACATTTACTTTAAATGTCTCAAACCCCTTAGTCTATATGTATTAGATATGGATGTTATTGTATACAAAGTGTAACTTAAATAACGCATAACCTCTAAGCCGACATTCGCACGGACGTAAAAATATCGCGGCGATTTTTTTTCGCGCACTGGATTTTCACACATCAAAAAAAAGTTTGTGATCACTAGCAAAAGCTGATATATTAACTTTATCAAGAAAAAGTGATTACGTTATATGTATATTTTTAAATAAAGTACAGTGTACTTTATTTAAAAATATATAACGTAAACACTTTTAAAAAGTTTGTGATCACTAGCAAAAGTCGATATATTTATAAAATTTAACTTCATCAAGAAAAAGTGTTTTCGTTATATATTTTTAAATAAAGTACACTGTACTTTAATGTATAACTGTACTTTAATATATTTCTTTTGCTAGTGACCACAAACTTTTTTTGATGTGTGTACGTATTTTTTCAAAGAGAAGGTTCATAATGTAAGTTTTTTTATTCCAACCTACTGGCAGGCGAAGCCGCGGGTAAAAGCTAGTATAGTATAAATCTCTCCAACAGTAAACCCACCTGTGTGTCCGGCGTGATCTCGTTGTTGGCATCCTCGGGCTTGTCAGTGCTGAAGTCTAGGGAAGGCAGGTCGCGCGAGCCGCCGCCCAGCTCCCACACGCGCGGCTGTTTCACACGCTCCACCTTGGGACTCTTGGGAGACTTCCTACGGAGAAAGGTTTAATATTAATTCTTATGACAAACAACAACTGAACCACGCCTCTGACGCTGCAATAAACGTACCACAAACAACACCTATAAATAATAATAAAATTTTAGAGGCATGAGGAACAGGGTGTAAAGTTCACTCATCCTCTATTGAAAAGGGAGGATCCTCCGACCAGACGGGTGTTGTGTCTGGTGGCCACTGCCCGACGGTTGATGTCGGGTCGTTGTATATATGCTAATCGCGTGGTAAACTCTAATTGCGCGATGCAGGTTTTGCGTGACGTCATGTCTCTGATGCGTAGTTCATATGTGGCGATGTAGATGCCGCCACAAAATTATGTTCATTTACCCCCACAAATTACATTCTTATATTTCTTAAAATACTATAGCCATATTAAGTTGACAGCTATTTAACAATGGCTATGGCTAAAAGAAGTAAATAAGTTTAAATAGTTCTCTATTTGTCTATCAAACTTGGTCTAAATTCAATAGCTGTCTTTATAATACCCTTTTGAGTATCTTATAACTAATATTATAAATGCGAATGTGAGTTTGTTTGTTTGTTACTGATAGTTTGGTACCTGGTGAGGTACAGTCTAGGGTACTAATGAGAACGTGATTGAACACACATTATATTGTTATATAATATATTAGTTAATAGATGTTACACAATACGATAGTTACAAGGAATGACAAGACTGTTAGGAAAAACTCCATAGCAACGCTACATAGAGATTATGCTCTGTGATGCATACAACCTCCAACACGCTCCTCCTCATCACTAGCATAATCGCTATATTAAACCAAGTGAGGATCTCAATCCATTAAGTCTTGGTCCAGATAAACTCTTAGTCAACATATCTGCCTCCATGTGGGTACTAGGACGGTATTCTATTTCAACTTCTTTCAACTGTCGTATGAAATGTAGTTTCGTATCAATATGTTTTGTCTTAGAACCAATCATAGGATTTTTCGTCAATTGTATAGCAGCCTGATTATCATTATATATTTTGACGATGGGTTGCCTCCATTCTGATATGTCATTTATTAAACGTCTTAGATGGATTGCTTCCTTAGCAGCTTCAGCTACACACGTGTACTCTGCTTCGGCTGTTGATAAGACTACACTCTTTTGTTTTCTGCTTTTATAGCATCACGCCAGTACCTTTCGTCTCCCTCTTCTTCTTCTTCTTCGCATAAATTTTATTAGAAATATTTTCCTTGTCGTTTCTGCCTTCCATCTCATAATCCTGAGCCCATACTGGCAACTGTCTTCTTCTTTGAGATTGTTTTTTGTTATTGGCATCATCATGAACTTTTTCACGCTCGGTTGCTTCATGTTCTTCATGATGTTCGACTACTGCTTCATCAACATTTTCATTAAATTCATCAAGTGCATCATTGAACGTGTCTCCGAAAACGTCGTGTGGTGGAGTATCAAGGTGTGTCAATGATGGGGTTTCATACTGCGTCGAAAAACTAGGTACTGCGTCAGATTTTGGTAATTTATGTTTCATTTTGAAGTCAATTTTTATATTCTCGGTTGTTTCTTCTTCTTGTTGTCTTTTAGGTTTTACTGTCTGATCAGAATTTGTTTTATTTATATCTCTTCTATTCTCCCTTGTTTCTTCAAAATTTGCATTTTTCAAAACATGGTATTTACAAATTTCAAGTCTCTGCTTATTATGAATTCTTTTGAATCAGGGATGAAGATTCTGTACCCTCTGGCACATTTTGCATATCCAACAAATACGCCTTCGGTGGCTCGAGGAGCAAATTTCCATCCTCTTTTAGGTCCTTTCCTTAAAACAAACGCTTTCTGACCGAATATACGTAGGTGTCTTGCAGATGGTTCACGACCAATCCATTTTTGAAAAGGTGTCTGTCCATTCAGGGCTTTAGTTGGGCATCTATTCGTTATATAGTTTGCTGTATGAATGGCATTTGCCCACAGCTCCTCTGGAACACTTGATTCAAGCATTAGACATCTCATATGTTCTAAGCTTTCACTTATTTAAAAAAATACAGAAGGAACTCGACGTAATAAACTTAAATAAATTTAAAGTTAAATCCATAATTACAGAATGGCTCTTTCAGCAGGACTATGCTAAAACAGAATCTCTATTAACTTACATCGCTTAACATTATAACATTATGACATATCACTAATAACATAAGAACAACAAGAACACAAATATCTACATAATATTATTATATAACATATACATATAGAGTTTTTCCTGTGGCAACACTACAGCTAACAGCTGATTTGAATTTGTTCTTGATAATTTTAGCTTAAATATTTAAATTTTATGTTTGTAAGGCCTATTTCCAATTACTCATCAAGTAAGTAGGATAATACTGTGTATTTTGTATTAGATTCACATACTAAGTGCAAAATAAGTGATATTATATCAATGTGAATCGGTGACAGTTGCCGGCACAAGTGAATTTTTGCATTGTCATCTAGTTATCAGGTACAATATTCAGTAATTTACTTTCTTTTATTTTGTTTACGTGTTATATCATTACACCAGCAACTTATTTCACTTTTAATACGGTTACTTGTTGATGCCAATGACCTTTGTACGTAAACATAACCCTAATTTGGTTTGATGACAGAACTCCTTGCTTGTCATCTAATCTAAATTTCGAAGTTTCGTTTTCTTTTTAAACTAATCATCTTTTAAACTGCTGCTACAACTACCTACTCTCTTCTAATTTGTTTGTCTTTTCCTTATTAATAATGATGACTCGCAGCGCCCGTGCTCGCCATGAAGAGTCCAAACTCAGCCAGGCTTTGAGCGAACTAAAGGCGTCAAAGGAGTACTGTGACCAACTAAATAAGGAAATAAATGACAATGAAAGAGTGCTCTTTGATGCCCATGAATTGAATAGGAAGTTAAAAAATGAAATGGCTCAGATACATATTCAATACAATGATGCCATAGAAGCCCGGGATAGACTCCAAATTGTTGTGGACGGGTTCAGCCAATGTAGCATAGAGTATGAACAAGCTCTTAGTCACAAGCATTTACTTCAACAGCAGCTGCATGAGGCTCAAAGTCAGATTACAGAACTTGAGACCACAAATCTTAACATCACTGCCTCGCTGAATCAAAGTCTGTTCAGCGAATTGGTGTCTATTGCCCCGTCAATGGTTTCTGCCATAAACTCCACATGCAATATTGATTTGACAGGTGATGATGAATCAGAATCATGTAATTCAGTAAGGGTAGTCACCAGTAAAAACAAGCTAAAAAAATACATTAAAATTAATAAATACATTGTAAAAACTCAAAGAATGGTAAAAAAACAAAAATTCTTCAACAAAAATGTTAAACTTCATAGAGATAGATTAAATTTAGTTAAACAATTAGATAACTATTCTTTTAATTTGGAGCAAAGCAATAGGAAATACAACATTGACACACAGGCCTTGCAATCTCAACTTGACCATCTAAAGGAGAAACTTAGTTTAATGACCGACAAGTATAATACCTCCGAGGATCTGATAAGGGAATCTGTGTTGGCTATGAATGAGCTGGTTAACTCACAAACCAACAACTGTGAGTGTTGTCAAACAGCGTCCAATGTACCTACACCACACCATTCATCGTCAACATGCAATACCACCTTTCCGCAGCCTTGTGTTGATTTGACAATTCCTGTTATTAATAGTTCCAATAAAAAACATTGTAAACCAATTGTAAATAATGAGATTGTATTATTTTGTGATGAGATTGGAAAGGATTTAGGTCACTTGTTGATACATAATTATCCGGGACACTCAATAATTAATTACTGTATGCCTGGTTGTTCCTTACTTGATATTATGAAAGAAATTATTAAATGTAACTTTAGTCAGGAAACAACATTATTAATTTTTATGGGAAATAGGGGAAATGTGAACAAAGGGGAATTGCTCAAATATCATAAAACATTGTGCAACCTTAGATTGAAAAAAATTGTGTTGTTTACATTCCCTTATAGTAACAGTTTGCCACAGGAAGAAAATAACATAAGATTTGACATTAACATGACTTTGCACAATTTGACATATAATGATAGTCTATTCCATTTAATTGATACTAACAATTATGTTAGTAATTTGTATTTGACAAAAGATAGACATAATATTGTTATGTACTATCTTTCTAATTATCACAAAAGACAGATAGCTGTGTCGCTATCATATTTTTTTTCTATTTCAGCCAAAAATTTGGCTAAACAACTTGCTTCTTTTGAGCAATGCAATGACATTTTAAACAATTCTGCCAATAATTTGGCCACAATTATTAATGACATTGATTTTCATTTAAATTAGAAATTAGGACAAAAGAGGCAACCTCTTGCAAAAATGTAAGGAAGGTAAAATCAAATAAAAGTGTAAAAAATTTAAATAGTATCAACCTGGTGCATCAAAATATTCAAGGTTTTTTGAACAAAGATTTAGAAGTAGAATTATTCCTGAATTGTAACGATATAGACATTCTTTGTTTGACAGAACATTGGCTTAAAAGCCACCAGTTCATGTTCAATTTTAGTAATCACCAGGTTGGTAGTTCGTTCAGCAGAGTAAATGCTATACACGGTGGCTCATTAATTTTAGTAAATAAACAGCTTAAATTTAAAGATCGTAAGGATATTGTGAGCCTATCTGTTGAGCGGACAATTGAATTAGCCTGTATAGAATTGGAGCAGTTCATTATATTAAGTGTGTACAGGCCTCCATCAGGATTGTATGATTGTTTTGAGAAGGTTATGGATGAAGTTTTGCACAAAATCTATAATTCTAACAAGTCTATCATCACTTGTGGTGATTTTAATGTTAATTTGTTAGAAAATTCTGGGTCAAGTACTAAAATTATAAGTTTGTTTCAGTCATACAATCTTGCTAACCAATTTTTAGAGCCCACTAGAATAACTCCCACTAGTGCCACATGCCTAGATAACATTTATACAAATATTACACCAACCCACAAAGAAATTATTAATTTATTAGACTCAGATCATTGCGGACAATTGATTACCATTCCAAATCTAATAAAAAAAAATACTAAAAAGGATATCACTGTTAATCCAAAAACAGCTGATCGTTTGGAATCATTTAAAACTAAACTTTTGAGTAAATTACCACTTTTGTCAACTAATGATGACCCTAATGAACAATATAATGATTTTTTTAATATGTATTGCACACAATTTGATAACACTTTCATTCCAAAGGCATTCTCGGTTAATAATAACACTTGCTTCAGTGACTGGGCCACCATTGGTATACATAAAAGTAGAAAACGACTTTATGAGTTGTATGATGAACGGACTTGTATTAACACTGCTGAATTTAATTTATATGTTAAGAATTATTCTAAATTATTTAAAAAAGTTTGTTGTATGGCCAAGTCACGTTACTTGAGTACAAAAATTAAAAATAGTAGTAATGTAATAAAAATGACATGGAATATCATTAATAGCGAAACAGGAAGGTCAAGCAACCGAAGTAGTGACTACAGCCTTGCTATTGATGACAACATAATTAAATCAGATTCCCAAGTCGCCGCGGCCTTTGAAAAGTTCTTCGCTGAGATTCCCGTATCAACTACTAAATCTCTAAGGTCATCACCCACTGCTGCAGAGTCTTTACTTAAAGAAAACGTTTCAGTTTGTGATTCTGAGTTTAAATTCCAATATGTTACCTGTAGAGACATAATTAAAACCTTTCACACGTTAAATATTAAAAAGACTGCTGATCTATGGGGTAATTCTGTGGACGTTGCTAAATCAATTATAAACATTGTAGCACCTACTTTAGCAGTTATTTTTAACAATTGTATTGACCGTGGTGAGTTTCCTGATCTTATGAAATATAGTAAAATAATACCGTTGTTTAAATCGGGTAGTACATCTGACCCTACTAATTATAGACCTATTTCAGTGCTACCTACTTTTAGTAAAATTTTTGAAAAAGTTATTTTAGATCAACTGCAAAGATTTTTTAATAAACATAAATTATTACATAACAAACAGTTTGGTTTTACAAGGGGTCGTTCGACTACTGATGCCGGTGTTGAACTTTTAGGTCATGTTTATAATGCATGGGAGGATAAATGCGATGTTTTGGGCATTTTTTGTGATTTGTCCAAGGCATTCGACTGCGTTCTTCATGAAACATTAATCAGGAAACTGCATCACTACGGAATCCGGAATGCCTCTCTGGATCTTCTCACTTCTTACTTAAGTGATAGGATTCAAAGAGTTGATGTTAACGGGAAAAGATCACCCGGATCCGTAGTAACAATGGGGGTCCCCCAAGGCTCAATTCTTGGCCCGTTTTTGTTTCTTATTTATATTAATGACTTGCCTTACCTCATAAAGGATAATCATGATATAGTGTTGTTTGCAGATGACACTTCACTTTTATTTAAACTCAAACGTCAGCAGCTGGTTACTGACAATGTAAATAGCGCCCTCGCAAAAGTAGTTAACTGGTTTAATGTTAATAACCTACTTCTTAACGAGAAAAAAACTAAGTGTATTAAGTTCACTATACCTCATGTTAGACAAGTAAAAACTAGTGTTCTCATAAAGGGTGAAGAGTTGATTCCCGAAGATACCACAGTGTTCTTGGGCATAACTTTGGATGCCAAACTTCAATGGGGCCCCCATATAGATAAATTGTCGAAAAAGCTTAGCGCTGCAGCATACGCCGTTAGGAAAATTCGTGATTTAACTTGTTTAGAGACAGCCCGTTTAGTTTACTTTAGTTATTTTCATAGTGTGATGTCGTACGGTATTCTGTTGTGGGGAAATGCCGCCGATATTCAGACAATTTTTGTTTTACAAAAAAGGGCTATTCGTTCAATTTACAAATTAAGTCCCAGACACTCCCTCAGAGATAAATTTAAAGAAATTAATATAATGACTGTCCCTTCTCAGTATATCTATGAAAATCTTTTGTATGCTCATAAAAATATCAATTTGTTTAAAAAATACAGTGACGTCCATAATGTGAATACTAGAAACAAACACAAATTTGTTGTTCCTACAACCAGGCTGAAGAAAATAAGTGGTTCGTTTAGTTGCCAATGTATACGTTTTTATAATAAACTACCTAGCCACATTCAAGAACTAAGCCTTAATAAATTCAAAAATTGTATAAAGCGGAAACTTTGTCAGAAAGCCTTTTATACTGTCAAAGACTATATTGAGGACAAAAAGGCTTGGGTTTGAGCTGCTCCAATAAATTTACACTATTAATGTTGATTTAAATACCTTTTTACATATTCTATACAATGACATGAATATTTTGTTTGTTATACTATTTTTAATTATTGTGAATGTGAAGACTACGTGGATCATTGTTTTTTATTTATTTTATCCTTTTCTCAGTTTGAGTAATTTATGCGGCCTACCCAAATGTCTTTTCTTTGGTATTGTTCGTCGAATCGTTAAGCTCCTTAAGTTTTGAGTTGAGCTGCACGATTACTGACAAATGCGTGCACTGACTGGACAGGTCCACTCAATCTGTGTGGTTCTTTCATCAAAAGACCATTTCTGACTGCAATCTACATGGTCTTCACATGATCTGACCAAGATTATGTCTGGACTTTAAAAGAGACTGTGACCTCTGAGTTTGTTTCGGCGTTTCTTCTCAGAGTAGTCAGATAGGAAACGTCGAACTCATCTAGTTTAAAAAAAAATATGTTTGACGTGTAAAAGTGTTTGTACAAACCTACTTACAGAAAATAAATCATTTATCATTTATCATTTATCATTTATCATTTATATACATACAACAATGCACACACCATACACCCTTTACCCACACACACACATACACACACACACACACACACACCACATTTAATTTAATCACAACTGCAGGAAGTGTTCACATGTAATGTTTAATTTAATTTACAAAATATAATGTTGTCTATTATATTGTAATGTTAGATAGATAGATCGACACAATTTCACTCATAAAGGGTACAACTTAATTTACGCAACCATCTGGCCGAACACTGTCTCTTAAGATACAGGCCTCCTAGTTTAAGAGACAGGGTTTATTATTTTGTTTATATAGATTTTTGTAGCCTTATAATTTTAGTTTATCTACCACTGTGCTCAACCTATATCTATGTATTCTTTTGGAAAAATAAACATTATTATTATTATTATTTTTTTTATTTTTGTCATATCTCGGGACCCTGGGGTCTCGGTCCTTTGGAAGGCGTACGAGGAGCCGAAGCCAACTTGCAGAGGCCCCTTAGACAATTTTAAATGAAGAGAAGGCACCAGCCGACGATTATCCCTGTATGCACTATGCAATTGCACCCAAGGACAACCCCCGGTTGGTGCAGGACTATTGCAGAACATGGAAACAAAGTATATAAGACTATGGGTTTGGGTGGCTGTGGACTGGTTACCTAGAACTATGAAACGCTATGGCCCCTGCCTCACTAATGTTTTGTATACAATACACAGATAAAATGGCAGGGGGTGACTTGCACACTCAATAATGGGCCCCCGAAAACGGTCGCTAGCACAAAGTGTCGTAGCGCCAAGGGGGCAACATGTCCTGAGGTGCTTGTGAGGAGTGGAGAGGTATCCCACGGTTCTCAGAACAATCCCAGAGCCCGGAAGATGGTCAAGATCCCTACAAACACTTACTGGAATACTTCCTTCCTCCGAGCACGTTTGCTCTTGCGAATCTCCACTCAAGCCAGCCAATAAAGGCAAGAATGAGGTGGGAGCTCTGTTCCCGTCAGTGTTCACTCCAGCCGGCCAATAAAGGCAAGCCAGAGATGAGGAACAAGACTACTCCCGGGAGATAGGGTCCGTGGGGTCGCTACTGCCCAACAGCTCGCCACATGCTGCCCTGCGGGTTTCTGTATCCCTCTTGGTCTGGCTCCTCACCCTAGACCTGTTTCGGCAAAGTGAACTCTACCGGCACAGACCCAGAGTTCGGAGCGCGCAAGCCCCACCACGACGTCAACGTAGAGATACGGCGGTGGGGTTATTATTATTATTATATTATTATCTCGCTTTCTCGACTAATGTTCGATTTTTACGCTCAGCAAGTCCATTGCTTTGAGGTGTATAGGGTGATGTTAATCTGCGTTGTATTCCATGCTGCATTAAATAATCATTAAAATTTTTGTTTATGTGTGAGAGATTCATTTAATAAGATGTACGATTAATACGCATGAACAATGATATCGCTTTTATTTTGATGACTGTTATATTGGTAACTAGGTAACAACATTTAAATGACATGCAGTGTCAAGTCAATTAGTACTGGATGGCCAGTACTCACACTCCTCTTCACGGCATCGTCATGGTCATCAGGAGTTCAGGAAACGCCTAAGCTGCTCCGCAATTTCAACAGCCGCGGGCCGGCTAGGGCTTTCGTTAGGATATCTGCCTCCATATCCTCGGTTGGCAGATACCTGACCTGTATCACTCTGTCCATTATGCAATTTCGAATGAAGTGCATTTTTAAGTCGATGTGTTTGGACTTGGAAGTCACCATTGTGTTCTGACTTAGCTTGAGGGCGGCTTGGTTATCGTTTAATATAACTATGCTTTCATAGTTGGCCCCAAGATCTTTGAATAGACTTTTCAAGTGAATAGCCTCCTTTGCAGCTTCGGTCAAAGCGACATATTCCGCTTCGGCAGTCGATAGCGCTACAGTCTTTTGCTTTTTCGACATCCAGCTTATGGCCGTTCCAGCGTATTTAAAGCAGCAGCCCGAAAAAGACTTCCGGTCGAGCTTGCATGCTCCCCAATCTGCGTCAGCCATGCCATATAGTTCTTGGCGAGTTTTTCTAAATATAAGACCGACGCTTTTTGTTCCCTTTAAGAATCGCAGTACTCTTTTTGCACACTTGAAATGCTCTTCTCCGTAGCAGTCGTTAAATTGGGAGAGATAACTTATGGCAAACATAATATCGGGTCGAGTTGCCACTGCCAGATACATGAGAGAGCCAATCAAATTTTTGTAGGGCAGATCATTCCTTTCATCTCTTCTTCCTTTTTCTAGTCTAAGACCTGGTTCTATGGGTGTAGACGTGGCTTTGCAATCTTCCATTTTAAATTTTTTAAGAGTGTCTTCTATGAACTTCTCCTGGTTGAGTTTGATTTCATCTCCCTTATAAGTAACGTCTATCCCTATTAGCCGTTTAGGTGTTCCTAAGTCTTTTAACTCAAATTTCTTATTTAACAGGTCTTTTATTTCTTGGAGCTTTCTAGGACACGAATAGGCAATTAACAAATCGTCAACATAAATAATTATTATGACTTTAACTCCTCTTTTCTCTAGTAAGTATAGACATGGGTCAGCTTCCGATGCTTTGAAACCTATGTTCTTTAATTCTGTGTCGAGTTTCTTGTACCATTGCCTCCCTGCCTGTTTGAGTCCATATAAAGCTTTTATGAGTTGACAAACTTTCCCTTTTGGATTGTTTTTTATGTCTTTTAGCATACTCATTGTTTTGTTGTACAAAGTTAAATTTTCTTGTTTACTTTCTTCAACCATAATTTCAGTCAGATAATCTTCTAAATAGTCAGGGTACTTCATAACTATCTTTTCTTCTAGTTCGCCATTCAGGTACGCCGTTGTAACGTCCATCTGGTTCAATTTCAAACCTTCTTCCATGGCTATTCCAACAACAGATCTTATCGAGCTCAGTTTAGCTACAGGAGCGTATGTTTCATTGTAGTCAACGCCTGGTCGCTGAGTGAAGCCCCGTGCTACAAGTCTGGCTTTCTTTGTGATATTGTTGTCTGGTCCTATTTTGTTTCTTAGAACCATTTTGTAGTCCACTTCTTTCATGTCTTTGTTCTTCTTTTCTATTTTCCAGGTTCCATTCTTAACATGTGCTTTAATCTCGGCTTTTATAGCATCATGCCAGTATTCATCATCTTCATTTTCATCGGATATATAGGATATCTCCGAGAGTAAGTGACTTTCTTCAGTCTGGTCCAGTATAAAATCTCGAGCCCACGCGGGCGGACGCCTCTCTCTTTGCGGCCTCCCATTTTCAGATATTTCAACAACATCTGATGCGTCATCGTAAGACTCTATTTCTTCTACTGAAGAAACTTCATCTTCTTGCTCGTTGGAATTTTGTAACGTATTTTCCTTTTCATTCGCTGTTATTTCAATTTCTATTGGTTGTACCCTTTTATTTTTCTTATCATTGTATTTAATTTTGTTTTCTTTTTCAGGTTTCCGAGATTGTTCCTTTTCGTTAATAAGTTCATCATAGTTCTGACTTTCTTCTTCGAAGTACATTTTTTCTATGACTTTTATGTCCCTGCTTATCACTACATCATCGTCTTCCGGTATGTACACTCTGTAAGCCTTTGAGGTCATCGAGTACCCCATGAATACGCCTTCTTTGGCATTCTGGGTCAGTTTACCCCGTTTGTTCTTTTTCAACACAAAGGTCTTCCTTCCATACACGTAAAGATGATGTCCACATGGTATTCGGCCTAACCATTTCTTGAACGGTGTTTCGCCATTCAGTGCTTTGGAAGGACTACGATTTATAAGGTAGTTTGCAGTTGCTATCGCTTCCGCCCATAGCTTTTTAGGTGCCTTGGCCTCGATTAACAGACATCTAGCTTTGTCTAGCAAGGATCTGTTCTTCCTCTCGCTAATCCCATTTTGTTGAGGGGTGTAAACAGTGGTCAACCTTCTTCGGATGCCATGCGATTTGAGAAAGTCATCGAATTCCTTGTTCCGATATTCTGTACCATTGTCGGTCTGCAGGTTTTTTATTTTCTTGTTATGGAAGGTCTCAACTTCATTTTTGTATTCTTTGAAGACGTTGAATACATCACTCTTTCTTTTAATAAAATAGACGTGACAATAGCGACTATAGTCGTCTGTGAAAGTAACATAGTACTTTGATCCTGCTAGTGTATCACATTCAAAAGGTCCACAAACGTCGCTATGGATTATTTCCATGTTATCGGTTGAGTATAGATCATCATGTCTTATGAACGGTAACCTGGACAATTTGCCTTTAATGCAGGTCTCACATGTTTTCATGTCTTCATCATTAAAATTTAAGCCATACATAAGGTTATCTTTAGCCATCTTCTTTAAATCTTTTTCGTTTATGTGGCCGAGTTTGCGATGCCATTCCATAATGTCACTGTCAGTTTTTGGTGTGTAGTTAGCAGTTTCTTTTCGTCCAGATTCAAAATAGTATAGCCCATCTCTCTTTCGAGCAGTCAGTATCTTTTCGCCGGTTTCTTTTACGACGTAGGCTTTCTCTTTTTCAAAAACAACCTTATTTCCTCTGTCCGTTATTTTGGCGACGGATAAAAGGTTTACTGATATATCAGGAACATACAAGGTGTCATTGAAGTTGTAGCCGTGTTTATCGGTACTGATTGTTACTTTTCCTATACCTTGAATTCTACTAATGTATTTATCTGATGCCAACTTTAAGGTGCCATTTTCAGGTGTCATGGAAGAAAAAATCGATTCGTCACCGCACATATGTGATGAGCAGCCGCTATCTAGACACCAGACATTTTTATCAACATCTGAATTTACGGTGCTCAGACAAACGTTAAAATTGTATTTGCTTCCGTTGTCTTTTTCATTAGTGTTATTCTTCTTACCCCAACATGTTTCGATAGTGTGGCCTTTCTTTTTACAGCTCTTGCAGTACAACCTTTGCCTGTTTTTCTTGATATGATATGCTTCTGAGCTTTCAGGCTGTTCATTTCCACTCCTTGCTTGGTATTCTTCCATAATCTTTATTTTCAGATCTTCAGGTTTAGGCAGGGTGTCTCGAGATTCGATGGCTATTCTAAAGTTTTCAAAAGTTGTCGGCAAACTGTAGAGAAGCATTATGCTCAGCAGTTCTGGAGGTACCTTTATATCCATATCTGCGAGTTTGTCCACGATGTCCATGAAGTTGTTTATGTGGTCACGTATATCTTCTCCTGTGGTCATTCGTTTAAGAACCAACTGTTTTAATAAGGTAGCTTTCCTCGCAGGCCCAGTGCTTTGGTAAGTAGCTTTCAACTTGTCCCATACAGCTTTAGATGTCGCGCAGACTTTAATTTGCTTTAATTCAGATGGCGACAATAAAAGTAGGATTTCGGCCCTTGCCTTCAAGTCCTCTTTGTTGAACGCCGATCTCGCCGCCGCATCCGTAGCTGGTGGTAACGTTTTCTCGCCGCTTACGATTTCCCAATAGTCATTTTTAATCAGGACCGCTTGTGCTTGCAAACACCACGTATCATAGTTTGATTTGGTCAAAGGTTCTATGTTACGATAACTCATAGTTGATGCCATTTTTCATACTTGCAAATAACCACGCTCTGCTACCAATTTGTGAGAGATTCATTTAATAAGATGTACGATTAATACGCATGAACAATGATATCGCTTTTATTTTGATGACTGTTATATTGGTAACTAGGTAACAACATTTAAATGACATGCAGTGTCAAGTCAATTAGTACTGGATGGCCAGTACTCACATTATGTACTCGGTACCATTGTCCGATTGTAGGTATTTTATTTTATGCTTTAATGCATTTTCGACCATGTTTTTGTATTCTGTAAATATCTGGAATACCTCGCTTTTATTTTTCATGAAATATACACAGCAATATCTTGTAAAATCATCAATAAAAGTCACGAAGTATCTTGATCCAGCATGAGTTCCGACTTGCATGGGTCCACACACGTCAGTATGTATAATTTCCAGTGGTTCTCTTGTCTTTATACCGTCTGAGGTATTAAATGGTAAACTCGTCATCTTTCCTTTCAGACATATTTCACAGTCTCCCAGCTTTTCCTTTTCTTTAATTTCTAATCCTTTTATTAGTTCTTTCTTGGATGCTGCTTTCAGGTCAGATTCATTTAAATGTCCGAGTTTCTTGTGCCACTTCATAATATTTGTATTCTACTGCGTTGGCCTTTTCTACTTCGTCAAATCTCATGTAGTACAAATCATTCTCTCTATTTGCCTTGAGAATAATCTTGCCGACACTGTTCTTTATTAATGCCTGATCTTTCTGGAATACTACAGTATATCCATTATCAGTGATTTTTCCAACTGAAAACAAGTTCATGGATAATTCGGGTACATATAGAGCATTATTCACTCTAACCGTGATTTTTCCTTTGCCTTTTACTTCAGTAACATACTGATCGGATGCTAGTTTCAATGTTCCAGACTCACTATTTATGTTGTCAAATTTTTCCTCATCGCCGCACATGTGAGATGTACATCCGCTGTCGAGGTACCAAATATTTTTCTTGAAATGCTTCGCAGTCGTTAAGCAAATTTGTTGTACATTAAAACTTTCATGATTTGAA
The DNA here is from genome assembly GCA_905163495.3 of Cosmia trapezina. Lineage (NCBI taxonomy): Eukaryota > Metazoa > Arthropoda > Insecta > Lepidoptera > Noctuidae > Cosmia > Cosmia trapezina. The sequence continues at coordinate 22,004,327 of LR991031.1, read as the reverse complement.
TTATCATTTTCACTATATCCGGCTCTCGCTTGGCATTCAGAAGCCTTATGTCCCTTTCTTTTGCATTTGTTGCATCTGAACTTGAAAGTTCCGCTGTTATTGTTACTTCCTTGTCTTTTATTTCTGCTATAAAAAGCATCTTCAGTATTATCTCTACTGTTGCTGTTCTTTCTGGCTTCACTTTCTTCAACAATTTTAATCTTTAAATTATCTGGACTTGGCAAACTGTCTCTAGTTTCGATGGCAATCCTGAAATTTTCGAAACTTTGTGGCAGGCTATACAGCATCATAATGCTTAATAGTTCTGGATGGATTTCCACACCCATTGTTGCTAGTTTATCAACCACATCCATAAAATTGCTTAAGTGATCTTGCACATCGTCTTTTTCAGCCATTTTCTTCAGAACGAGCTGTTTAAGCAACGTTGCTTTTCGTGCAGGTCCCGAACTTTGATGAACAGACTTTAACTTGTCCCAAACCTCTTTAGATGTTTTACAGCCAGTTATCTGCTTAAGCTGAGGTGGAGACATCAATAGCATGATCTCCGCACGAGCCATCGTATCCCTTTTCAGGAACTTATGTCTCTTCTGCAGTCGCGTTCACGGATAATTTTGTGGCTCCGCTCGCGTATTCCCATAGCTCATTTTTTATTAGGATGGCCTCAGCCTGTATGCACCAGGTATCATAGTTAGTTTTACTAAGTGGTTCTATACGATACGATGATGACATCGTTCCTCGAACAAACCACGCTCTGCTACCAATTGATAGTTTGGTACCTGGTGAGGTACAGTCTAGGGTGCTAATGAGAACGTGATTGAACACACATTATATTGTTATATAATATATTAGTTAATAGATGTTACACAATACGATAGTTACAAGGAATGACAAGACTGTTAGGAAAAACTCCATAGCAACGCTACATAGAGATTATGCTCTGTGAATCTGTGATGCATACAACCTCCAACAGTTACGCTATTACGGCTAAAGGGCTGGACCGATTTTGATGAAATTTGGTACGGGGATACCTTGAACTCTGGGGAAAGGCATAGGCTACTTTTTAATGACATACCACGCGGGCGAAGCCGCGGGCGGAAGCTAGTATTGTATAAATTATTTGTTCTTGCAGTGTAATATGACTACTCATTTTACAGAAGAGAATAATTACATTTTGACAAATATTACCTACACTCTTACATAATAATGATAAGCGTAAAGAAACAGTTTAATGACCTGTATTTCTTACTATTTTAAATTGAAATCGATGAAGTAATTTCTTTAATTCTACATAATTATGATTAGTAAACCAAACTTGTTTCACAAGAAAAACATAATATGATGAATAAATCAAGGCTGTTACTCAAACAGGAAAATTGATATTATCCTGTTTGTCTTTGAGATACTTGTAAGTATGTCACCATAAGATCGTAAGAACATTTAGTTTATAATCTACCAATATTATTTCATTCAGATTATAAACTGTCGAAAAATTGTGAACTTCGCGCCTTTTTCATGTAATATTGTCTATTGCCTTCAACTCTGTAAATGTCAAATAAAAAAAAAAATGTTTATTCTCACCAATAAAGTCATAGTAAAACAAGTAGGTACGTGACAAGTGTGTGGTGGTCATAAAAGGTGCACAAATTATTGACCCTAGCCACTGAACTAGGCGGGAACCTGTATCTCAGGGTCAAAAAATGTCATGTTGTCATTAGTGTAATAGAAGTAATAATGCTACTTACTTAGGCAGCTCCTTCTTGCCTTTGGAGGCAAGTTTCTGAGCCAGCTTGGCTCTGTTCAAGGCAATCACATCATCTTCAGGTTCGGGCGATTCCTCCACCTTGCCGTTAGTCAGGCTCTTATTTTCTACTATTTTTACTGAAAACAATTTTCATAATTTAATTTGAAAAGTTTATTTTTTCTTCTGATTTCTGTTGCTTGTTAGAGCATTATAAACCATGAACGCGTTCTAGGCAGTGGGCTATCGTCACCTGACGCTTTCCAGTACTGTACTGACCCCTGCAAGTAGTCAGCACACATATTTACATACTACTTTCTTATTATTGTTTTAATATAGGTTTAAAACAGTTACAATAGAAATAATCATAGAGATAAGCCAATTAAACATAACAGGATTACAAATGGATAGAGATAATAGGTTCAAAGTTGCTTGCCTTGTCTGATTGAAGTTCTAGTAATTAAAAAAAAATTAGGAACATGTTTAAAACCTCATTTTTATTTGCTTTTTTTTAAATCTAAAAATTAAACCTTACTTTGAATAAGTGAAAACAAACATTCATCATCATTTCATAATCCTCCTGGACTTATCCCAATTCATTTGGGGTCGGCACAACATGTCCCTATTTTCCATACTTCTCTATTAGTTGTCATCTCGGTAGTCACCCCCTTTCTAGCCGTATCATCTTTCACACAGTCCATCCAACATTCCTTGTGCTCCCCCTACTCGTATAGCCATCAACAGTCATACTCAAAACTTTCCGCATGAGATTTTCCTCATTTATACATTATTTTCTAATAAGACTTACCAGATTTCTTCCCCTTTTCTTCTCCCCTGCGTTCAATCATTGAAGCAACAGTCTTTTTGGACTTCTGCGAGTCTTCAAATGTTCTCATTTGTTTTGGAATCTTAGCTTGCGATTTAGCTGTAATATTAGAAAATTAGTATAATATAAACTACTCTTTACAATAATCACTGTGCCTGGGGATAATGCTTGCTGGATTTGATGATCCATCATCATCTGGTTGGCCTTTTCCCAACTAAGTTGGGGTCTTATTTGGATTTGTAGAGTATGCATACAATATGAGGACAGAATGTTAAATGAGGCAAGATGTATAATTAGTGGAAATATGGCTGTAAGTTCTCTCACCCCATTTTTCACAATTCTGCAACACTTTATCAAATGTCATCTTGAAATCAAAGTCCATGATATGCCGTCCTCCCTGCAGCTCGTTCTTGTACTTGTCCCTAAACTCCAGGTGCACATCATTGAGGAACTTATCCACATAAGATAACTGCAGAATGCGCTGGTAAGCCACCACAAACACCAGCTCAAACTCATTGTCGAGTTTATATTGCAATGATAAGGCATTATGGTTGAAAGTATTGTTGCCCGAACGCTCCTGAAAAATTAAATGTTGTCTATGACAATTTAAACAGGTTGCATTAAAATAAAGGCCATGTAAGTGTTGTAGGAGAATGAATAGGTAGAAATAAGTTATGTAAGGTGATCCAATTAGGATAATGTAGCAATACCTAACCATATTATATCATGGATAGTGGAGGGGTTAAAAATGAATGTAAATTACACATAATATTGATACACAGCTCTAGGCACTAATGCCTTATTTTATACAGTAAACAAGTCCTTATATTGTCACATATGGTATACATAAAAGGTATGCGGAAGATAAGGCCATAAAGACTACGATAACATGCACAGAACGCAATATAAATAAACCAAGGACATAATTGCAGGCAGATCCAATTAATATGTAAATTCTAGGTTTACGATAATACAAAAGACCAAGTTTTAGCATATGTAAATTATCCACATTGTGAATACTTAATCAGATTAAACCAATAGACACCAGGGGCTTCCCAACTTGTAAATGTTAACTTACTTGTAATATCACACTACGAATTAAAGCGTTCACGGATGGCGAAAAAATTTCACTCGTGCTCTGGAAACACCATAGCACTATGCCTCCTTTACTAAAGATGCTGAATAGGTCTAGCATTTTGTAGAATTATTGCGTTATTCACAGAGAGAGTTACTACAGATGTTTCGTTCGTACTACGTAGGAATGTGTTTGACAGAAAATTGACAACTCACAATACAGGTGCATTCAGAATATCCATTCCACAGACTACATTAGGGATACTACGTAATCCATTCAATGAACGGGTTCATTGAAGAGCGAGACACTGCGACAAAATTTTAAAATAAATTATATTACTAAGCCATTTAAAACGTTTTCAGCTATAAGGTTAGCACTTTTTTGAAATTTTAAGTAAGTATACGAGTAATTGCTACATATCAAAATTGTATAATACTACACTGAAAATCAGTTTTTGGTTCATATTAAAAACGCACCCTCATGCCGGGGCCACACTATACGGACATCACCGTTGATCATCGCGTTGAAGGGTGATGATAACCATAGGCTTAGAGCATTTAACCTAACCGTAGGTGTAGCCACCATTACGGCGATAATTTGACATTGGCATTTATATTGCCGATCAATGACATCATACATCTTGTCGATGGACGAGGGGTGTGAATTCAATGAGCATTGACGTTGACCGTTCAAGCGTGGCCACTCAATTCATCGCGTTGAACAACGGAACAATCAGGCCTCTGCCTCGAATCTTGCGAGCAGAGGGGTGGTGGCGGCGGCGGCGCGGGAGCGGCAGGATCTTATGCGTACATTTAAATGGACCGGTTCTCGAAAACAGCGGTGCGGGAGCGGGGCGGGAGAGTGCGAGAAGCGCCGCCGCCGCCGCCGCAGCCGCCCCGCTGCCCGCGAAATTCGAGGAAGAGGCCTTACCGCGGTGTTTAAAGCGTTTATGGGCATTGACGTTGACGTATAGTGTGGCCCCGGCATCACTGATATTAATCTGTGGTTTGGGAGGATCTAATACGATTCAGTGTTTTCACAAAAAAAAAAATACGATGAGTCAAGAAGTTTGTTAATTTATGAAGTGGAAGCGGAAAGGTTTAAATAATTCAAATTATTCAAAATCTAGCGTTCACACGTCAATAATAAGCAAAATATTGTTTTATTTCATTGTCATTGTTTTGTTGAAATATAGATTCGACAACCTGAATCCGGCAACCATAGATTATACATACAATTTTAACCGGCAACCCCGTCAATTTTAGATTGTCCATGGATGAAAGAAATTTGTCAAATCATCGTAATATTTTGTTGTACTCATTTCAGAAATTGCCGATTATTAAGCAAAAAGTGTCTGCGAAGGGTTCGTGCAATTGGAATAAAGTTAAAAAAACAACAAAATGAATATAACATCAGCGGCGGGGATTATATCCCTGCTGGATGAGCCGATGTCCGAAGTGAAAGAGTTCGCATTGAAGAGGTTGGACAACATAGTTGACGAGTTTTGGCCAGAAATATCAGAATCTATTGAGAAGATCGAAATTCTGCATGAAGACAAAGTTTTCTCCCAGCACCAGCTCGCAGCTTTGGTGGCAAGTAAGGTATATTACCACTTGGGAGCCTTTGAAGATTCGTTGACGTATGCGCTGGGCGCTGGTGACTTGTTCGACGTGAACGCTAGAAATGAGTATGTCGATACTACGATTGCAAAAGCGATCGACTTCTACACCCAGAAGAGGAAGGCGCTGTTCGTGGACAGCATGGCGGAGACGATAGATCCTCGCTTGGAAGCCATCGTGAATCGGATGTTCCAGCGATGTCTTGAAGACGGACAGTACAGGCAGGCGCTGGGCTTGGCGCTGGAGACCCGCCGCATGGACATATTCGAGGAGTCCATCATGAAATCTGATGATGTAGCTGGTAAGTTCAAAACAACTAATAAAAAAAACCTTGCTCAGTGGGTCGTCTTAGGGGCTTTGTCTTTAGTCCAAATCTAGTACTATCTTTTTGATATTTTTAATGAATTTTCTCATCCAATTGATGAAAATTATATATGACTCATTTGAGGGTCAATGCCTGTTTGGTCTTTGTTAGTACTCAATATTTTATTCAAATCATTAACAATTACTGGAAGTTGTTGCGGAATGTTTACAAAGTATTTTTTAAATACAAACAATAGATCAATACATTGATATACTTACTTAAAATATTAATTTTCTTTCACTAAACTGCTAAGCAATCATGACATTACACAAATAAGACATTTTTTAATACAAATTCTAGGATCAAGTTAAGATTTAATTAAGAAACCTCATCAATTTCTAGCACAAGGAATTTCAAAAGGAAAATAACAAACTATGGATCAATGGGCTTTGTGCACAAATACAATTCATTACCTAGCACATTGCATTTAGTAGACTTAATTTGCTATTCAAACTACATACTGCTAAGTGCTAACACAGTACTAAATGAAAAACGGTTGCCTTCCTTTCTTGAGTTTAGTAAAGTTTCATAATTTTATCTTTTTATTTTTTTCCTATTTATCTATCTAGTGTACACAGAGGTAGCCCAAAATCAAACATCTCCTTTCACAATTTGTATTATTTTTTTTTTCATATTTCTTTTGATATTTTAAAATAATAAATAAAAACAAGGATTGACTATTTTGAAGTGGAAATAGTTGTTTCATGTTACCTTTTTCAATTTCCAGGTTTGCTTCTTTATGCCTTCACTGTTGCCATGAGCCTCCTGCAGAACAGAGGCTTCCGCAGCACAGTCCTCCGGTCCCTGGTGGGTCTCTACAGAGGTCTCAACATCCCCGACTATGTCAACATGTGCCAGTGTCTTATCTTCCTTGAAGATCCTCTCTCTGTAGCAGAAATCCTTGACAAACTGACTCATGGACCTCAAGAATCTGTCCTCATGGCATACCAAATAGCCTTTGACTTATATGACTCAGCTACACAACAGTTCCTTGGCAGAGTATTACAGGCTCTTAGGACAACAGCACCCATCCCTAGTGCTCTTGGTGGTAAACCCCAACCTCAAGGTGGGCCATTCCCAGAGGCTACCATGGAGGTTGATCAACCTGCTGCTGCTGCTGCTCCTGCTGCTGAGGAATCCAAGAAACCAGAGAGAGATATTGAAAGTCTGAATGACGAAGAAAAGGAACATCAGAGGAGGGTAGAAAAGTTAATTTCAATCTTAGGAGGTGAAGTCTCCATAGGGTTACAACTACAGTTCCTAATTAGATCAAATCATGCTGATTTACTAATCTTGAAGAACACTAAAGATGCCATTAGGGTGTCTATTTGTCACACAGCTACTGTCATAGCCAATGCCTTCATGCACTCAGGAACAACTAGTGATCAGTTCTTGAGGGACAACTTAGAATGGCTTGCCAGGGCCACAAACTGGGCCAAGCTAACAGTAACAGCCTCCCTAGGAGTTATCCATAGAGGTCATGAGAGTGAGTCCCTAGCTCTCATGCAATCTTACTTGCCAAAAGAGGCAGGGCCTTCATCAGGCTACTCTGAGGGAGGAGGCCTATATGCCCTAGGTTTAATTCATGCTAATCATGGTGCAAATATCATTGACTATCTTCTAACACAGCTAAAAGATGCTCAGAATGAGATGGTGCGCCATGGAGGCTGTCTTGGACTTGGCCTGGCTGCTATGGGCACCCACAGGCAGGATGTCTATGAACAGCTCAAGTTTAACCTGTACCAAGATGACGCGGTAACCGGCGAGGCGGCTGGTATAGCCATGGGAATGGTCATGTTGGGCTCCAGGCATGCAGCTGCTATTGAAGACATGGTTGCATATGCTCAAGAAACTCAGCATGAGAAAATATTACGAGGTTTGGCTGTAGGTATTGCCTTCACTATGTATGGACGTCTCGAAGAGGCTGATGCCCTTGTGCAACAATTGTTGAGAGACAAGGATCCTCTGCTACGTCGTGCCGGTTGCTACACCATCGCCACTGCTTACTGTGGTACTGGCAACAACGACTCTATCCGCACATTGCTTCACGTTGCCGTCTCTGACGTAAACGACGACGTGCGTCGTGCCGCCGTCACCGCTCTCGGCTTCCTTCTCTTCAGGACACCTGAACAATGCCCTTCAGTTGTATCCCTGTTAGCTGAATCATACAACCCTCATGTTCGTTACGGCGCTGCTATGGCCTTGGGTATCGCTTGTGCCGGAACTGGCAATCGCGAGGCTATTGGCCTCTTGGAACCTATGGTCAAGTTCGACCCTGTCAACTTTGTGAGGCAAGGCGCCTTGATTGCGTCTGCCATGATTCTTATCCAACAAACTGAAGTTCTTTGCCCTAAAGTCACATATTTCCGTCAACTTTACGCACAGGTGATTTCAAACAAACACGAAGACGTGATGGCTAAATTCGGAGCTATCTTGGCTCAGGGTATCATAGACGCCGGTGGCCGCAACGTAACTGTGTCTCTGCAAAACAGGACAGGCCACATGAACATGCTTGCTGTTGTAGGCATGCTAGTCTTTACGCAGTACTGGTACTGGTTCCCTCTGGCTCACTGCCTCTCTCTAGCTTTCACGCCTACTTGCCTGATAGCCCTCAACTCTGACTTGAAGATGCCTCAGATGGACTTCAAGTCCAACTCGAAACCTTCTCTTTACGCATACCCTGCGCCATTGGAAGAAAAGAAACGTGAAGAAAGGGAGAGAGTCACTACTGCTGTATTGAGTATTGCTGCAGCTAAAGCTCGCAGACGGGCGCACGGAACTGAAGGTTCAGGTAGCAGCATGACCTCTTCCTCAACTTCTAAAATGGATGTTGATGAAGAAGAAAAGAAACCCTCAAAGTCACCAAACCCTAACATCACAGTTCATGGAAAATCTGATAAGGACGCCGCTGCCGCCGCTACCACTGCTGCTGCCACTGCTGGCTCGTCCAAGGAAGTTAAGAAGGAGGAAAAAGATGGCGAAGACAAGGAAACTAAAGAGAAAAAAGAGCCTGAGCCTACTTTTGAAATTCTGAACAACCCCGCGAGGGTTATGAGGCAACAGTTGAAGAACTTGACGGCTGTAGAGGGCTCTGGGTTCACGCCATTGAAAGACGTAACAATTGGTGGCATCGTCATGTTGAACCACTCTGGGGATGTCGAACAGCAGCTAGTCGAACCTGTCGCCGCTTTTGGTCCCAAGACGGAAGAAGAAAAGGAACCCGAGCCCCCAGAACCTTTTGAATACTTGGATGATTGATATTGTCTCTTTAGTTAAGTGTCATCATTTGCTGATGATGCTATCTAGTAATAGGACTATAATTAATCATTTTCAATGTATTGATCAAATTATGATCTAGATTTTAATGTTGAAGTACATGATTACTAACAGGAAATTATTATTGTGTTTCAGAAATAATTAAAGTTACACCTAATTCAATCATTATTTGTTTACTTTTTAATTTCCCAAGAGATATTTACACAAAACAGATTCTTAGTTTTCCGTACTTATCTGATTATGAGAACTCATCATAATATTGTTGGTGTCCTGGGGGCTTACTCATAGTAAGCCCCCAGGACACTATCTGCTCTTATAGCAGGGCAGAAGTTGAACGTTTCCAGCGAGAGAGAGCTGAGCTACATACGACCTATAGCTCCGTCACTCTCACTGCAAACATTCAACTTCTGTCTATTACTATACTTTATGGTGCCCTGCTTAGGGCCCGATCACACATCGTACGTAACACAAACACACCACATCGCAGCGACTTCTTGCAGTTGCGTGTGGTCGCTACAAAATCAAATCGGATGGTCGAGGCAACGTTCTGTTTGCGATGTGATCAGCCAGCCGCTAGTGCGCGGTCTCGTTGGTGGTTGTGTTGTGGGCTGGTCGCTGCGAGGGACATCGCATTGTTGTGGTCGGTATCGCCCACATTGATTTTTTGACGGCCTTGTGAATGAACTATTAATTTTCGCACAAATTATCGTTCGTCCGCGTGTTCTCGTTGTGGTTCGTGTGATCGGGCCCCTAAAAGTATCAAAAATATTTGACGAATCTAACCGGATGCTGCTGACTACCAGTATTTTACATGGAGCGACTGCCTATTTGACCTCCACAACCCAGTAACTGGGTAATACGATATCCCTTGGTAAGACTGGTTGTCAGACTTTCGGGCTTCTGACGACCCGTAACGACTGTCAAAGATCGACGAATGAAAGCCGGAAACGACGGCTTAACGTGCTTTCCGAGGCACGGAGGCGTCTCGGTATGTAAAGATGGTCACCCATCCACGGATCAACCCCGGCAAGCGTAGCTTAACCTGATGGATCGACCCGTGCGGCTGTTATTACTTAGCCACGAGCTCCTCCGATGAGTAGTCCACTGTTTACACTTAGACCCCGTATAAACAGGTAGATAGTAGGTACTTAAGTATTTACCGACTTACACAACAGAACAGCATGAGGGCTAAAACGGCCACTTTGGCAGAATCATAATAGGATAATATTATGAATAATATTTGAAATCGTAAAACCTAAGCGTAAAACGGTCACAAATTAACAATATTGAACTGAATTGTCAGTTTGTGACTGACAAATTATACTGTGGGAGACTGGTGCCTAAGATAGGCGTAAGGCCTGTATTAAAAGCTAGACATCATAGGCATCAGAGAAATGTACTTAATCTCATAAGATCATACCTTAAAAATCGTAAGCAGCACACAGAAATATCAAGAATATGTCTAAAAACTAAGCGCGAAGAAAAATATTTATCAAAGGCTAGAATTATTATGTATGGCGTACCACATGGTAGTGTGCTGGGCGTGGGCCCTTTATTATTTTTGCTATACATAAATGATTTACCTCGCTACATTGAACATCCTATGGTCTTATTCGCCGACGATAGTACCGCCTTGATTAGATGTATTGACAAAAAAACATATGAACATGACATAAATGCTACTTTAACAAACATTATACGCTGGCTTGACCAAAATAATTTAATGATTAATATAACTAAAACAGAAGGAGGAGGGAAAAGGAAGAAGGAGTTGAAGGAGTTTCCGACAGAATTGCGGTACCTAGTCCATTTAAAATTTCCGGGTTACAAGAAAAACTGGGCCATCTTTCAAATATACGCCCCAACAGAACAAGCGGGGAAATCAGACATAGAAAATTTTTATGAGAGTATCTCAGAAGCAATAAAACCGCACTACAACAACAACATAATAATCATGGGCGACTTTAACGCACAGGTTGGAGAAAGGCAAATTGGAGAAGGATCCTCAATCGGGAAGTTTGGGCATGGCAAAAGAAGCCAAAATGGACAGAAACTGGTAGAATTCATGTTGGAAAATAATCTTTTTTTAATGAACTCACGTTTTTACAAAAAAACTAAAAGCAAATGGACGTGGTCCTCCCCAGGTGCAAAATTCAAAACTGAAATTGATTTTATTATAACCAACAAAGCAAACGTGTTCACAGATACCAACATAGTTAAAAACCTCAACTTTAACACAGACCACCGTATGGTAAGAAGCTGCTTAAGCCTAAACCAACCCAAAAGATCCAGGAAAAACCTAGTAAGTAACAATAAGCTGTATCAAATATCAGAACACAGTCATTCCACTAATTCCCGCACAACAGAATCACTCAACGAAATTATTACCTCCAACGCAGAAATTGGGATTAAATACAGGAGAATACAAAACAAATTGAAAGAGATGCTAGTCAGCAAACCCAAAAGCAAAGAAAGCTATTTAAGCAAAGAGACACTAGAACAAAGGGGACAGAGAAAGACGCCAAAAAATTGCAAACCTTAGCAAGGAAATTAAGGAGAATATGAGGAAAGACCGTAAGAAGAAAAGAAATAGAGTTTTGGAAGAAAATATAAAAAGAACAGGAGGAACAAAAAAGGCCATGAAACAACTAAGCGAACATGGAAAAGAATGGATACCGAAACTAAAGCAACGCGAATCTTACTTAACTAATCGGCTCTCAATACAGAAACTAGCTACGGACTATTACCGCCTATTGTATTCTGATAAATTCGATTCAGGGTTGGCCACAATTCCGGAAGTAAACGAAGCAAAAGAAAACAAAGTAGATGAAGTGCCAGAAATCCTTGCCTCAGAGGTAATCAAGGCTATAAAATCCCAAAAACTCGAGAAAGCCCCAGGGCCGGACAAGATACCTAATGAAATGCTCAAGGGAACCTTAGAGGAAATCAGTCCTGTGCTGGCAAAACTTTTCAATGACATCTTACAAAAGGCAAATTCCAGAAGAATGGACCGAGTGTCACATAATTCTACTACATAAGAAAGGCCCTAGAGACGAGATTGGGAACTATAGACCAATTTCCCTAATATCAAACATATATAAAGTATTTGTTAAAGTGATCCTGGAAAGAATATCATTAACACTAAATGAAAGCCAACCCATAGAGCAGGCAGGATTCAGAAAAGACTTCAGCACAATAGATCACATTCACACAATAAAACAGTTGATACAGAAGTATAACGAATACAATAAACAAATCTATTTGGCGTTCATAGACTACTCAAAGGCATTCGACAGCCTTAGGCACCAATTATATAGAACATTTATATAGAAATACTTAAGAGTATATACAAATCTAGCAAGGCCAGTATTAAACTAGAATCAACAGGAGAATCATTTCCTATCAAAAAGGGCGTACGCCAAGGTGATCCTCTCTCCCCTACGCTATTTAATGCCGTACTCGAGTACATCTTTAGACAGCTAAACTGGGACCACTTAGGTCTGAACATTAATGGAGCTCGCCTAAACCACTTAAGATTTGCCGATGATCTGGTGTTTCTTGAAGAGAATCCAGCAGCAATAGAACAAATGATGCAGAGCCTAGCAAATATAAGTAGAGAGGTTGGCCTGGAAATCAATGCCAGTAAAACAAAATTGATGTCAAACTCAAAGGAAATAGACGTTATGGTAGATGGCAACAAGATCGAATATGTCAAAGAATATATTTACTTAGGACAAATAATATCCCCTTCAGACGAAATGACAAAGGAAATAAACAGGCGAATAGCCCAAGGATGGAGAAAATACTGGTCACTGAAGGAATAGTGAAAAGTAAGGATCTAGGCAATGATATAAAAAAGAAAACATTTGAGACCTGTATTCTACCAGTTCTTACTTATGGCTGTGAAACTTGGTCAACAACACTCCACCAAAGGGAAAGGCTAACAAAATGCCAACGTGCCATGGAAAGAAGCATGCTGGGGCTAAAAATTAAAGACAGAGTCAGAAACATAGACATGAGAACAAGAACAAAACTCACAGACATTCTTACCCGGATAGACGTCCAAAAATGGCGATGGGCTGGACATTTGCTACGCCATCCCACTAACAAATGGAGCAAGCAAGTCACCCTCTGGCAACCAAGAGATGGCAAAAGAGGAAGAGGTCGCCAAGTCAGGAGATGGGAAGATGACTTGAACCAGACAGCGGGACCATTCTGGTTGAGAGTAGCGAGGGACAGGATCCATTGGAAGGAATTGGAGGAGGCCTATGCCGAAAGGCACACCAAACTTAGGGACCTCTTGTAACCCTATGTTTAGGAATAAAAGGCTATTATCATTATCATTATCATTATAACTAAAACTAACGTAATGCATTTTTATCAACGGATTCTACCAGAAGTTTTACATTTACACTATAATGGACAAAAAGTTGACCAAGTACCTACTAATTGCAAAATTCCTTGGCATTAAGATAGATAGTCAACTAACTTGGAAGCCACAAGCAGAAGAAGTATGCAAAAAACTTAGTGCAGCTGCATAGGTACTCTTTAACTTGTCTAAAAAAGTGAATTTGGCCACAAGATTAATTGCATACCATGGGTTAGTCGCATCGATTTTAAGATTCGGCATAATATTTTGGGGAAATTGTAGTCTGAGGGAACAGGTGTTCAAGGCTCAAAAACGCTGCATAAGGGCTATGTGCAATTTAATAGTAACAGATAGCTGCATACCTGTATTTAAGTCCCTAAAATTGCTAACATTCCCATCACTTTATATTTTAGAGGTGGCAGTTTTTGTCAAGTCAAATATACATACATCTTTTTAAAAAAGTGTCTGAAAATAGAAACCGGCCAATTAGGAGACATTATAAGAATTTGCTAATTGTTAGTGGTTCCGATAAGAAAAGTATTATGCGTATGGGTCCGACTATATTTAACAAAATACCCGATGTAATAAAAAATGAGACACTTCCACTTTTTAAAAAGAAATTGACAGATCTATTAATTAATAAATGTTATTACTCAATTGGCGAATTTTTTACCGATAAAAATTTAAATTGATAATATGACATCTCTGTTTTGTACTAATCTCATTTATATTTTTAATTTAACTGTAGGTATTGACTGTATTGCCTATTTCAAATTTTTTTGCTGAATTTCTTCTTTACATGGTAAACTTGTACTGATTTGATTGAATGTGATAGTACCTAATATATTTTTAATGTCTTTAATATTATAGCTTAAGCTGTTTGCATGCTTTAGTTAAGGTAGTTAGTATAAGGAACTTTTAAAACTAAAACACCTGTAACTTGTACCTACTTTCTGTGCGAATAAAAAACTATTCTATTCTATTCAGGACACCAGAAAAGTGATGATGAAGACCACAGATGGCTATGGGAACTACTCAATTATAGCTATTTAAGTATTTTACGAGTTGCGATTCGATTACTTCAACTTGGTCAATTTATGCTCGTCACAATGCATATAAGGTAAAGTGGAGCCGATGGCGACTTCACTGTCAGCACCAGTTCTCTTGGTTCTTACTAGGACAACTCGTCAACAATTAACGTCCCTGCATCGGGAAAAGCAATAGCTTGTAAAAGGTGATGAGCAGTTGACATTTATGCTATTGTAACTTAGATAAATTTGAAACTGCTAAAAAGTGAAAAATAAAAAATTTGTTTACCTACTTCCAAAAAAAAAACACATCAAAGTGAAAAATAACTTTGATTTCGGAAGTCGGTGGGAAAAAACTAAATTATAGATCCGAAGACACCGAATTCGAAGTTTTTTTTTACATTGTAGGTAAGTACCCTAGTGTTTTTTTTATGTCCGTTTGCCCCGCACGGCCCCCCAGAATTTGCGTTTTGGGTGTGCACCAATGCAATGTACTCGCCTCTAGGAGTATATGTACCGGTTTCTTTTTCAATGTACCTCTGTACTTTTGAAGAAATATGCAAAAAAAGGGGGTCGTGCCAGCCAAACGTTTTCAGCTCGGCCCCCGTGTAACTTGAAAAATATATAGCGTATTAAAAAGTTTCTTAAACTCAAGGAATGTACTCTATTAACACGTTAAATGTGCCGCAACAGACATTGTGAATTCGTAATAATAAATAATTTATAGATGTGGATAGGGGGTCGTGCTGGAAAAAACAATTATAAGAAAATATCTAAAAAGGACAAAACACCCTTATCCAAAAACTATTAGAAAATAATTGATGTGCGGCAAGTAACATATGTACCGCTTTGGCTTCTCATACAACTTGCTAAATTTGAAAAATAAACCAATTTTAGTTTATTCAGCACGGCCCTCTATAGTTGCCTATATCTTTTTAAATATGACATATTTGTTTACAAAATTCGACTTCCTGAATTACGTATAGGAGTACATTCATTCCAAATGAATCGCGATTCTGCTGTATTAGTACTTTAAGCGATAAATTGAATTTAAAATATTATACATTACAACTTATGGGGTGACCATGAGACAGTATTTTGACGTCAGTGTGATACGTAGTTTGCATTTTGCGATGTAGATGGCGCCACATAACTTATAAATTAAAACTTACCTGTTTATTTTAACAATCCATTTCAGTGCTTGAAATAGAATTCACTGCACAACCACACAGAAAGTAACCACAGTAGAAAATGCGTGAATACTGAAATTATTGGAGTCAGTGAAGTAATAGGGACCGCACACGAGTCTTAACGGTTATAATTCCTTTATAAGATGTCATCGCTAATATTAAACGAAGAAGAAAAAAACAAATTATAAAAAGTAATGTTTATTTCAATGTAGTCACATAATTTAAGAATTAATATAGGTAAGTATAGAATATTATGTACAGTAGGCTGCATCAATTGGGTACCCCAGTTGTATTAAAATTAACTTTGCTACAACTTTGCAATTCAAACAATACATCCTTAAGAATAATACAAAAAGTGTTTCTTATGACCGGACGAGATTCGAACCATCGAATCATTGGTTATATATACAACGATAACCGCGAGCTCTTACCAACTAAGCCAGTTAGGTAGTTAATAACTCAATGAATTATCAATCTACTTGGCGTTATAACTCTGTCTCTGTCTATGAAATCGTAGTGAATGAATAGTTTGTTATTAGAGGGTAGTTATGCATTATATTTTACTAACCTATAATGAAGTTACCGTCTGACGAGTCTAGTTTTGATTCACCTTTCGCATTTGTCTAGGAACCCGTTTGTCTCAGTTGGCAAAATATGTCTAAGGTAACTGTAAATTATCAAATCAAATTATTGTAAAAATAAATCTTTGTAGTTTTGTTACATAATATCAATATTAAATATTATTAAATGATTGTTAACCCGTCGCACGCCAATTAGCAGACGCAATAGATTTTTTATTGTTATCTGCACACCTGGGTGTCAATCGACGTTTAAAGAGTTACAGTGTTTTTTATTTTTCTTGTTTTAAAATTAAATTAAAAAAAAAACAAATGGGTACTTAAAATACAAAAGACTTTATAGTAAAAAAAATACATAATGTATGATAAAAAACACAATTCATGCCTAAGATTTGAACCTCCAATCTTATACACGGCGAGCGGTCTTGAAACCTCTGATCTACAACTCTTCGTAAATGTCAACCCTGTCGTAAATGTCAAATATTAGAAGTATTAACGTTTTATTGAATAAGACAATAATAAAAACAGATTTAGTTAAAAATAAATACATACTAGCATAAACTTATTTATTCACAAAAACAATACATTAATTTATAATAAAATGTTTTTGAAAATACAAAAACCAACTTCGGCCTATCACGGATTTGAACCCACATGTCTTTTGAGGGGTACCCAATTGATGCAGCCCACTCTATCTAATATTAGGTCTTTACCTATGAAATTGCCGTTCTGCAGTACTGGCCATTTCAAATCAAAATAATTTTTGTTTGGCTAAGAATTCTAATTTCAAATTAATTTTATTTTAAAAACATGGATTTTTTTTCCAAAGTAGTCATTTGTTTATTGATTAGTGTTACATTTTCATCGCATTTCAATCTTTTTCGTCATCATGGATACGTTAAAAATTCGAGTAATTATGGAATATGAGTACCGTCGTGGCAGCAACGCGGCACAAGCGGCACGCAACATCAACGACGTTTACGGAGCTAACACTACAAACCAACACACCACCTGTTATTGGTTTGCTCGCTTCCGTTCTGGAAATTTCGACCTGAAAAATGAACCTCGCGGTCGTCCGAAGACTTTGGTCGACAATTACGAATTAAAGGCGATTGTGGAAGCTGATGATACACAATCTACGGCTGAATTAGCAGCAGCTTTCGACGTTAGCGTCAAAACAATATTGGTCCATTTGCGTCAAATTGGCAAGGTAAAAAAGCTTGACAAATGGGTGCCCCACGAACTCAATGATCGCCAGCGCGAAGTACGCGTCGAGACGTGCCTTGCACTGCTCAACAGACACACAAATGAAGGAATTTTGAACCGCATTGTTACCTGCGATGAAAAATGGATTCTGTTTGATAACCGCAAGCGCTCAGCAAGTTGGTTGGATCCTGGTTCGGCACCTAAACAATGCCCTAAACGAAAACTTACCCCTAGAAAAGTGATGGTCACTGTTTGGTGGTCTAGCGCCGGTGTGATTCATCACAGCTTCTTACTAAACGGGGTGAGCATTACTGCAGATGTGTACTGTGAAGAACTGAACACAATGATGGAGAAGCTGGCACATCTCCAACCAGCATTGGTCAATCGCTCGTCTCCGCTGCTCCTGCACGACAACGCGCGACCTCATACTGCACAGCAGACGGTCTCCAAGTTGCAAGAACTGGGGTTGGAAGCTCTCCGTCATCCGCCCTACTCACCAGACCTTGCGCCTACAGACTACTACTTTTTCCAGAATTTGGATAACTTCTTGGCGGGAAAAAAATTCAATACCCGAGAGGCAGTACAAAATGCCTTTGAAGAATTTGTTGCCTCCCGACCAGCTGATTTCTTTAAGAAGAGCATCAATAAACTGCCACTGCGTTGGCAAAGATGCATTGATTGCATGGGTGATTACTTCGATTAATACAAATAAAAAATACATGAAAAAAATTCGTTTAAATTTTTTCATACAAAACGGCAATTTCATAGATAAAGACCTATTATATGGAATCATGGTCACCCCATCAGTTATAATGTATGATATTTTAGATTCAATTTATGTTTTAAAGTACTAATACAGCAGAATCGCAATTCATTTGGAATGAATGTACTCCTATACGTAATTCAGGAAGTCGAATTTTGTAAACAAATATGTCATATTTAAAAAGATATAGGCAACTATAGAGGGCCGTGCTGAATAAACTAAAATTGGTTTATTTTTCAAATTTAGCAAGTTGTATGAGAAACCAAAGCGGTACATATGTTACTTGCCGCACATCAATTATTTTCTAATAGTTTTTGGATAAGGGTGTTTTGTCTTTTTTAGATATTTTCTTATAATTGTTTTTTCCAGCACGACCCCCTATCCACATCTATAAATTATTTATTATTACGAATTCACAATGTCTGTTGCGGCACATTTAACGTGTTAATAGAGTACATTCCTTGAGTTTAAGAAAAATTTTAATACGCTATATATTTTTCAAGTTACACGGGGGCCGAGCTGAAAACGTTTGGCTGGCACGACCCCTTTGTTTTGCATATTTCTTCAAAAGTACAGAGGTACATTGAAAAAGAAACCGGTACATAAACTCCTAGAGGCGAGTACATTGCATTGGTGCACACCCAAAACGCAAATTCTGGGGGGCCGTGCGGGGCAAACGGACATTTTTTTTTTATGCAGTAGGTAGGTAGTGTTGCGCTGTTGCAAATCGTTTTACTCAAAATTTGATTGAATCTATTACAATTCCTTAGTTTGGTTTTAGGGACCGAAAGAAAATCCGTATGTCCAAAAGTAAAAGTAAGAGAGTACAAAAATCCGTAGATCTACGGACAGATCCAAAGGTCTGGCAATAGTTACGACTAGCGTTCCACCACTACCTCCAATAATAATTCTATTCTTAAACATTTTTATTTATATCTGCTCTACTTTAGCATACCTATACCAAAGAAGAGTTAAAAGATAGTTTCATGCTCTAAATATGAACAAAATTTTCATAACAGATAGCAATCATCATTATGTCAATTGTCAAGTGTCAAATCAATTTGTCTTGTCGGTAATTTTTCAATTTGTATTTTCAGAACTCAGGGTCAGGTTATAAATTGGATTCATTTAAAAACGTGGTATCATTCTGCTCGTACACTTGTGTATCCCGGTACAAAAAGCTGCATTTACCTTTGAAACACAATCTTAGGTGTTGTGATAGCTTCTATAAAAGCAGTGCAAACATGGATTGGGACTTGAAATACGGCGAGTTAGCCAAAGATAAAGACTTCGTCAACAACTGCGAGAGTCTCAAGGAGAATTTAATGGAAGTACAAGAGGTATTGGACCAATTGTTACCGCTCAAGGAGCAATATGATTCTTTGATACTGCCCGCACAGATAGAACTCGATTTATTCTTGGCCTTCACATTGAATTCGCTCCATTGGATTCATTTGAGGATACAAGGCATCGATCCGACAAAGCACCCAATTAAAGATGAGCTTCAAAGGATAAAAGCTGTGATGCTGAAGTGGCAAGAAGTAAAAGATCGAGAGAAGAGACCAGTGGTGGATGTAGAAGCAGCAAAGAGGTTCATCAAGAGTGGTCTCTATGATCCGTACAAGGCTACAGCAAGACCACCAAACAAGAGGATCAAATTCTCTGATAATGATGACTAAATATTATGAATGGATGTTAGCTAAAATTAAAAAAAATGTTAAGACTGAAAATAAGATTTGTAGGTATGAGACACAAACATACGCACCTATCAAGAATTTGAAAATACCTACAGTGATTAGTTTTAGGGCTGCAGGGGGTAAGGACAAGGACAACTGGATCAGGATTTGTTGCATTGAATTCTTCTTAGCGTATTGATAGCAAATAAGCATTGAATTTATATAGTTTGTTGTGAACAAGTATTTACTAAATATTTAGTTTTTGTTAATAACAAAATATATAGGTAATATCTGGTAATTCTATGTTACAATCCTATCCCAGTTTGTCCCTATTCCTGATTGCAGTCCAGTTTTACTTGTGAACCAGATTTTTGTTATAAATTATCACCTTGAGCTTAAACCCAGTTTTTAAACAAACTCCTCAGTTTTGGATTTTTTGTTTCCATTTGGTTTCATTTTTACATAAATAAATCTACTAAATTAGTATCAATTTATAAATATCTATGAAGTAGTTCCTATTTCTTGGGAGATTTTTTTTTGTATTTCTGTTAAGTACCCAAATGTCTGTCTGTTACAATGAATTCCCACTCACTCCAATATTTTATTTAGTAATTAAGTATTTTAGCTCTGTATTCTATATTTAAATTACTAATGTATGTACCTACCTACCTATCATGTAATTAATTTTAATATGCTTAGGATTTAGTGATCATTTACATTAGTCCTACTTTAAGCATGTGTGTTAACACTGACCAAATCATTGTGTTATTTATTTTTAATTTACCTAATCTTTTTACACATCATGAGCTCATGAGCACCATTAGCAGTCTTAATACAAAAGTGGGAGAATTAAATTTTATTCTTATTATTTTGTGTGACCAAGTTATGGTATATTATTATTTTTTAATTAGGTAAAAAAAAGGTAAATGAAGAAAAAACAAAAAAAAAGGTTTAATTAGTTTTAAATAGATATTAAATATGTCACCCTGACCCTAGACCCCTGCCCATTTCATTATATAAAGGAAATAATAGCCTATGTTATGTAGTTTAAATCTAGTAGGAATTGTTTCATTGCATTTTCTGCAATGTATTTATTTTGGTGTTTATTATTAAATAACATCATCATACATATTAGAATTAGATCTGCCAATATTAGTACATAGATTGCTTGTTTTAGTTATAAACTAGGATATAAATTGTTTGTTAGAATATTATTTTTCTTGGCTTTTAATTAACTTTCTGTACATAAGTTTTCATAAAATAAAACATTGTTTATAAAAAGGATTTTATTCAAACAACAATTTTATTAACACCCAGAGACCTTACCTCAAACTACCCAAATACAATTTTAGGAATGTTGCAAAAGTTTCTACAATATTATCTTATTCACCAACAACTTTGAAAACTTTATTATGTAAGTATTGCAAGAAATAGCTTTTTATTCAAAATATAAAATCACAAAGTATAAAAAGATCATAATATAGTTTTCCAAAAACAAATAGTAGGTTATTAAAGAAATGAAACAGAAAAAAAAAGATTTTGTTCTTAAGCTCATAACAGATTTTATAAATGGTAATTTAAATAATAAACAAACAAATAGAAGAATTCAAAATATTGCAAAACTTTTATAAATAAATAAATTATCCACCAGTCTTGTACTTCTGTCAATTGAATAAATAAATTAGTCAAATGTCATAATCATAATAAATAACTCATTAATTCCTAGTCATAATAAATAATTGATAAAAATATAATATTTTTAATAAGATCATCCTGATAGAATGGCACCAAATACTATAAATATTCAAATGGAATGAATAGTGTTGTCAATGAACTAAATTCATATGACTGTATTTTTAGTGGCATGTTTATTTTTCGACTTGCAGCACTAGTCCTGCTGCAGAGATATTATCTCCAGCACCAGCAGTTAGCTGTGCTTCAGTGCATATAAGTACGGGAGCCACACATATATCAACATTCTCCCCGTCTACTACTTCTTCCCAACAAGACACAGGTTTTGTGGGTTCAAAGAACACCCTACTGGTGTTATCATTATCTGTAGTTGTTGAGAAACTGTCATCAAGTAGCAGTTTACATTTATCCAAGGCAATATCTTGGCTGTTACACACATATCTGTGAGCAGTCAATGATGCCTTAGCAGCGGCAGCTTCGGTTCTCTTCCAGTCTGAGTTTTTGACAGTCATTATTGCTTGGTAAGCTAAAGTATGCACATGGACGCGTGACAACTTTCTTTTGCTCTGATTGAGTTTGTTCTGTCGTCTTATCAATAAAAATGTTTTGCGCATTTGATCTAAGGCGGTTGCTATTCTTGGGTTGGAGTCAGCAACAACACTGACTTCACCATATTCGAGGACACTGTAAAGATTAGTTAATTCTTGTTCATTCATACCAACTGAGTCCACAAATGGCAGTATTTTGGTAGTGAGCTGTTTGAGGAGATCCAAGTCAACATAACTTGCCATTTCAAAGTGGGCCAGCGTAGTCAGTGGTTGTGATAAGATTTGCTTCTTAACTAAGTCCAGTCTTTCAGCTCTTAGGTCTGTAAACAATAAAAGGATTACATTTATCAGCTTGTAAACAAACTGCTATCTTACATGTCTTGTATAAGTTTTATTTAGATAAGCAAAGCGTCATATCTTGAAATGAAATGAGTTATACAACCTATAGGTTATAGTTTAATTAACAACATTATCTTGACTAACGTTTCACATGCAGCAATGAATGTTTTAACTGAAAAAATTAACACTGTCCACCCATTAACTCATAATTTATTAAACGTATTTGTGAAAACGTATAATTAAATAATTAGTGTTATTAAAAATTAACGACACACAGTTAAAAAGCCATTGTGTCTCGTGTGGATCCACACTCACACAGGGTTAATGCACAATTGTACATGCCTAGCTGTAATTTTTCCAAGATTTATAAAATAAATTTATTTTAGCCATACCTATTCCATCTCCAACTTTAAAAGGATAATTGTCCATCATCTGCAGTCCACTAATGACTAGTAAGTGAGGACTGAACCCTGGCAAGTGCTCACCAAACTTCTCCAGGGAACTGAGCAGGGGATTGTTCTCATCGTTATGTACTATGTATCTGTTTGCTCGTGGTGCCTTCAGAGCACCAAACTTCTCATCAGCCTTATACTCAAGAATCATGTGAACATCATCTCTGACTTCTTCGTTTTGTTCTCCACCAACAATCTGGATATCTTTTGGAATGTATTTCTTCAGTTTCTTGCTCATTTTTGCTGCTAACAACACTTTCCAGCCTTCTATGTAGAAACGCTTGGCCATTAGCGGAGCATTGCCTCCGATAGCCCATCTTGAGTCAGCTAGTTTTAAGGCTTGTTCTATTAAACCGTCATACAGCTTTGCATTGGACACGAAGCGCCTGGAATTAAAATGTTAGGTATGTAGTTAAATTTTTTATAAAAATATTCTGGGTTTTAGGGTCAACAAAAAATGCATTTTCAAAACAACATTAACCTAATGTATATTACAATAAGGACTAAATTATCATTAAATTGATGGACTTCTTTGTAATTCATATCAGCGTCAACTATTTCAAATATTAAAAGCATACATGTAATGGTCATTAAAATTCCCGATAACTTACTCGGCAGCAGCGCCATGTTTGAAGAAATACGCGAAACTTTTGAGGAACTCTTCCTTGCTCGAGATCTCATTGAAATGTTCAGGGCTTCCTTTCAGGTCTTTGTAGTCCAATAGTAAAGTTGCGTTCACGAACAGATCATGACACGCGCCATAACCAAGTGCGACTTTCGGCTGTTGTATTCCCGCACCAACCTTGTTCTCACTCTCCAAAAACAGCAAATGCTCCTTCACAGGAGACAGTCTCACGTCCCCAATATCATTCTTGCGGTAATAAACAGCGTACAACACGAAACAGAACGATAATATCGAACCGAACTTCACCGGAACGCCAGCCATCGTTCTATATTATTTAAATGTATGTAACTTACTGATTGGAATGCATAAGTGATAAGGTTTTTATTAGATTCACGTCACCTCATTGTTTTAGTACTTACAGGCATTTATGTATTTTAATTTATCTGTAAATTAAATGCTAAATTAATGTAGTCGGCTAAAAAGGTGACGTCGAATGACAGCTGACTGACAGTGACAGCAGAAGGAATGTTGGCAAAGTGGAATGGAAAGTGGCAGGCAATGGCTGCATAGATTATTATACCGATACAGGTATGAACTCAGAAGAACAACAAGCATAGAAGTAGTGGTTAAATAGCAACTGAACTCAATATATTTGTTTCATTTTGACTTATGGAGCCGCTATGATGTAAAAGAAGGACACGTATACAGAAGACGTTTCGAAATTTTGTAGGTTGTCATTAATTTTATTCTGACTAGTGATGTACCCACTCAATTTCAACGTCGATAGAATTTACAATGACATTCTTTCTTATACTGCCAAGAATAATATAGGTACACACGGCTACACATCAAGCTATACATTTCTAGTTTACACTGACCGCTCATTGTAAGGAAATACAATGCGAGATCAGCTTATACTGAAAATGTATAGCTTGATCTGTAGCCGTGCGTACCTAAAATTTTGAATTAACTAGGCATCCTTATGATCCCAATACTTAATATATTCGTTCAAAATGAAACAATACTTAAAGTATGTACTAAATAGTCTTCCTTGGTTCCCGACAGCTCTTCATGTATTAAATCTGACCCGGCTAAACCAGAATGTATTTAATTGCCATAATAACTGATGAGTTTATTGAAAACAAGTGGGAGACATTCGGTTTTGCAAATGTTTTTAGCAACTTACTTTCTCATATTTTTTTGAATTTTACATCATAGACTACTCAACCAAATCTAGGGAACAAGGGTATTCAAAGTACCTAATAATTTTTATTTTAATACTTTTTAATTATGTAACATATTATTTTAAATCAGTGAAGCGTAATTTAATAGAGATTTGAATTATTTCGTTAAATAAAATGGTTGTTAGTGAAAAAATAAAATTTATTATGAAAATTCAAAATGGTACCAAAGCGACAAAAACTTTTCGCACATAAAAAAATAAATAACGACCAGATAATATTTTAAATAAAAAAATAAAATGCCTAGCAACTTTAATAATCTGTTACGCGAATTCCAGCCCACACCATAATACGGATGAACTTCCTAAGGATTCTGGAGTCGGCTCTGGCGACCAGGAACTCGCCAAAAGCGCAGTCTTCTTGAATCGGGATGGAATCCAATTATTTCTGAATTTGTTATTGTCATCTGTGTCAAGGATTCCTAAAACGAACAGTTCTCAATAAAATTTATGTAAGATTTTTTATCATCATTTTTATTTAGTTATATAGTTTTATTTGTATGTCTTACCTGACTGATGTGAGATGATTTCACGAGATGTCAATATCAGTGGCGATTCATTAATCTGTACCGATGTACTAGGTCCTGTTTCAACTTCCATTGCTACGGGAACGGGATCCTACAATTACGTATTTTTTATTAAAAATAAATAAATAAATTTGCACACGATTATATTTCCGACTGGGATAATTAGAAGAATAATATCGCATCAATGATATTTTTAATATAATATCATTGTATCGCATATATCAAGTGAACATATTTCTGAAATTTTATACCTGTCTTCACGTTAGATTGCTGTTGATGGTGAGCGGTTCTTTTAATTTGCAGTACTGCGCTATGTCCTTCTTCGCAGACTTCCATAAGTATTTCCTGTAATGTAATAAATCAAGTTTTAATTTGAACGGGATACTATTTATTGCCAATAAAATACCTTAATTATATCATAATACTGGATTTTTTTTTTTTTAAATGCTTGGAGCATATTATGTGGCTGAGTCCAATTTCGTCTACCAATACAATTTATCCATTTTTTTTTTCACATCGTCTAGGAAATCTGTAAAAGAAAAGTATCGACAACATTATTTCCGTCACTATGGCTGATCAAGATAACCCCAAAACAATTTCCGAATATTCGCTAATAACTTCTATTGGAATAAATATTGCGACTGGTTTCAGCTATATAGTGACACAGCAATATTTGTTATGTATTTATATTCGTTTATCAGATCATATGCAACAAGAAATTGAGCAAAAACTTACCGATGGAAGGTCAATATTTATTGTTCATTTTATTTTCGCTATGAATGGGACTGGCAGCCCCCAACCACACAAGAAATTGCTCCACAGCGTCCACACACTCACTGTTTGTAGTTAAACAAAGAATTCATGCAATCTAACAGTAGAAATATTATTAAAACATCGCAAAACCAGGGAAGATTACGACAAACACGTAAACAATGAACACGCGAATAAGTCAGGTAGTTCAATGAACGAACTGTCAGACATTGAAACAAAGTACTATCAAATTTGGCCGCGTCATACTATAACTTTTTTAACCAAATGACAATTGATCTTGTGACCATGCCAAGAAAGTAAAACAAAGAGTAAAACATTCATCTCTTTCCCACATCCTTTATCGTACCTTTATCGTACCTAATAATAGAACGGGATAAAGGTAGTTACAGAATTCTGTTTTTAGCCTTCCTTCTATGCTTTGTTATTGTTCTGAGGGTATGAATAGCTGCGCTGAATGGATGGCAAACTGAAACTTGAAAGCAATGACATTAAAAACATCTTGAAAGTCTTTTGAAAGCTTCGTTTGAAAGCATTTGAAAGTGAACTGAAACTGACAAGTGACAGAATTTTAATGACATTCATTGACTTGACCGGCAGGCAGTCGGAGAAAAAAAATAGATGGCGTTGCAATCCGTTTTTAAGTCAATTTTGTTGTATGGCATAAATACATGTTTTTGTTTCAATACTGGTTATTTAGGCTAGCTATTGATGAAAATCAACAAATATTTTTAGATGGATTATACGAGGATTATACGTAGGTACACACGGCTACACATCAAGCTATACATTTCCAGTTTACACTGACCTCTCACTGTAAGGAAATCCAATACAATGCGAGATCAGCTTATACTGGAAATGTATAGCTTGATCTGTAGCCGTGCGCACAAATACTCGCTAAGTCGCTCCATGTAAAATACTAGTATTCAGCTGCATCCGGTTAGACTGGAAGCCGACCCCAACATACCTAGTTGGGAAAAGGCTAGGCAGATGATGATACTTACAAATACTAATAAATAAACCGTGCCTCTTCGTGTACCTACTGTTTCAAACGCGTGAGAGCGAGCGCGCACTGCGGTGCGTTTCCGTTAGTTCTGCCGCACTGGGCGGGGCCTACAGTAACAAAACGCATGACCGCAGTGCGCGCACTTCAAAGACATTCCATACTTCACAGATTTTGCGTTAGAAAAACGCACCGCAATGTGCGCTCGCCCTAAGTAGTGGAAGCAAACTGGAACGCGGTAAATGTAGGTACACCACGACAATTTCCCAAGTGGTAGGCAGAGGTGTACCGTGTACCTTGTGGTTGTAAGTATAAGTACCTATCTACCATCCTACACAGTACACAGTGCACCAATACAGATGACCAGTATTTTTAAGACTCGTCACATAAGTGATGTGATGTGAGTTGAAAATCCAACAGTGCGTTTTTTCGACGCGCTAGAATGAACTCTGTGGGCCTACTCCCTAAGTCCGTCCGTTCATCCGTCCGTCCGTTTATCCGTCCGTCTGACTTAACAATCCATCAAAACAAGTGTAAAAGTTAAATTTTTCGGACGGGCTAAAACACATCGGGAGTAGGGGGACAACTGTCGTATCGTGTTGCCATTCATACTTCGTTCGGGCCCCGAACCAATCATACGTCCGTAGGTAATACGGAGTAGCAAATGCCCGTAACGAAGGCCGAAACTACGGACTTCGTGCTTAGGGAGTAGACCCCTGTTGTTGATAGGTTGGAATCTCAATGCACGGCTCAACACCGAGAGCTGAAAATCCAGTGCGCGGTAAAATCCCGCCCCAATATTTTTACGTCCGTGCGAACGTCGGCTAAAATAACACTCTAGGACACTGTCTGTAGACACAGTAAACAAGAGCAAAGTACCTAACCCACCCACCCCTAACCATTTACCCATGGAGTACCCATTTTGGTAACTCCGGCCAGTACGAGCATTCCCTTTCTATAGACAAGACTCTTGTCTTGTCCAGCAATACCTAACTATTAGCCGTAGTACCTAGGTGATTATTTAATTAGTTAGGTAGGTACAGTCAGTCAACAACAACAATAACAACCAACAACAACAACCAACAACAACAATTAAGTATTTGTGTTACATGGAGACATCAGAAGATTGTGTAGCGAAAGAAAGCACGGCAGCACGTTAACGAAGTCTCCAATTTCGAGAGGCGAAGACATCAGACAGCGTAAATTGGAAAACCTTGTTAAAACCTTACATACAAGCATTGTTGAAGACCGGCAAAATACTTTCTGCAAACAAATCACCGATGGTAACCGCGATAAGATTCACTTCACGCGTAACTCCCGAAGAAGTTCGCACGTCCGGGCGACCGTAACATCAATATTGTTTAACATTTGGCTATCAACACTTGGTATGTAAGTAGGTACCTACTTCATTAAGGAGTACGCGATCCAAGGAGTCCGATATCTCGCAAATGTTTTCGAAAGCCAAAAAAAGCGCCGTATAAGGCACAACCGGTCGTCCGCTCTCCTAAAATGGAAGCATGTATGATGTTAAGAGCTTTAGGCGTAAATTGTCTGTGTCACGGTGTATCGTAATTAATTTTAACAAAGTTCAAGTCTTGCAATTTATTTTTATCTGCTGTATACCTACTTGACCTTTTGGCCTACCTACTTTTCCAAGTTTGTCGTTGTAACTGGGTGAAATTAAAATTCGAATAAATATTTAAAGGCTTCTGCGCGCAATGCTATTGCAGAATTATTCTGGTGACCATTGCTTCATTCGAGTTACATGCCTATCTATACCTACATACGTTAACATCACGCTTCTCCCCAGTGGGGGATGGCAGAGATGAGAGAAACTATTGTTAATCCGAAAATAGCTGTGAAATGGCCAAGTGATTGATTATTCAAATACAAATACAAAAATCTTTATTGCAACAACAAGTATTTACATTTCATGTGCAAGCCCTGTTTCCCAAACTAGCGTGAGCTGTATGTTGGGAATCAGATCCTTCCAGATAAATATGTCCAGCTAAAGTGTTACAATCATAACTTATAATAATTTATCTATTAATTAAGTTTATAACCAAAAGTTTACAATCTGTGAACTAAAAATAGTGTGTGTGTGTGTGTGTGTGTGTGTGTGTGTGTGTGTGTGTGTGTGTGTGTGTGTGTGGGTGAGTATGTGTGAGTGCATGTGCATGTTTGTGGGTGTGGGAGTGCGTGTGTGTATGTGGCAATGTGAGAGTGGGTTTTGTGTTTTACTGCTTTATTTTCATTTTAAAATTAGGAATAGATTTTCTATTTCATCGTAATTTAATGGTTTCAGCCATAATTTTATTTTATTTTTAAACTGATAGTTAGATAATTGTTTGGTTTTATGAGCTATATTAAGTTTATTGTACAATCTAGGTGCTACATTGTTATAGTGATGTTGGGCAAATTTGCTTTTTACTCTAGGGATTGGGCATTCGTCTCTTCTTTTGCCAGAAGGTATTAGATAGGGTACTGTATTTTTATGATATTTACGTAAACATTGATACACAAACAACTTTCTGACAAGCGCAAATACCAAGTGTATTTGCGCTTGAGAAAAACTAATATGCCCTTGCCTTACTGTTGAACTTCTTTATTAGCATAATTGAATAAATTAATGGCTAGCAAAAAAAGCTCCTGCAACTGGCTTTTAAACAAATAATTACTAAAAAAAGGCAAGATTTAATCGTCATTCCGTTTAATTTTAACATAAGTTTAACATCTTATAACAACAATAGACACTTTACAGCTACCATAAAGAGAAATAAATGTTTTTTTAAGGCACAAGTCGAGCTGAAAAAGTATAAAGACGTCCAAATAAGGCACAGTCACGTATTGTCGCCAAAATAACGTGGAGATGAAATCTGTGTATGGTGTCTGACGGAGATATAAAAGACTAGACTGTACATTAAATGTATGGTGTAACTGTCTGGCGCCCGCGCCGGTGGTGGTACACTGTGACCATTCTAAGTTGGAATTCTGGCAATTTTATATCGGTAACGGTAGAAGTAGGTAAAAGGCTGCTACCCAGACAGGCGCTTTACTTTGTCTATATAATTTCGTCACCACTGCTCTCAAACGGTGAAGGAAAACATCGTGAGGAAATGGATGTCCTAGAACCAAAAATTCGAAGACATATGACATCCCTCTCGAAGAGAGGAAACCTGTGCCCCAGCAGTGGGAGCATTAAATGCTGATTATGCAAAGGACGTCTGCCTTGCTGGAGAGGTAGGCTTGCGTATGTGGAAAAGTAAAGTGTGACCTCTGGAGTTTGTTTCGGCCTTTCTTCTCAGAGTAGTTGGTTACGAAACGCCGGCGCCGACCTCATCTAGTTTTTAAAATATGATTGACGTGTAAAAGTGTTTATACAAACCTACTAGGGTTGATTTTTTGTCAGTTAACTTTTATCTGAAGAATAAATAAGACAGTTTGACATATTTTCTAAAAAAAAGCTGTCAAACCGCCATATTTATTCCTTAAATACAAGATATCTGACGATTGGAAAATTAGCCCATAAAGAAATAAAATCATAATTATCATTTATCAAAGGCATTCCTGCAAAGGGTCTTGAATCTCGAGAAGATTGGGCAATAACGGTCAAGCAATACGAGTCTCAGAGTTCTCAGCTGCAGCAGAGATCATTAAGCTTGTCACTTTCTTGATGCTGCTTCTTGAAAAATGCAATTTTTTTTCTGCTCGGTAATCGGCGCCAGGAAAGAAATCAATCAATCTGCCTAGCCATTTCCCAACTATGTTGAGGTCGGTTTCCAGTGATCCAGTCTAACCGGATGCAGCTGAATACCAATAACTGCTTATCTGATCTCCACAACCCAGTTACTGGTTAATACGATACTCCTTGGTAAGACTGATTGTCAGACTTTCAAGCTTCTGACGACCCGTACCTAACGACTGTCAAAGATCCACGAATGACAGGCGGAACGGAGGAGTCTCGGTATGTAAAGATGACCACCCTTCCACGGAGCAACCCCGGCAAGCATTGGTTAACCTGATGGATTGACCCGTGCGGCTGTTATTACTTAGCCACGAGCTCCTCTTTCACTTCCAGGAAAGAAATCAATATCAGCTCGTTTTTCGAACTTTTCAATTAAGTAAACATATAATTAAATGTGCGATGTTCTCAGCATAAGTGTAGGTAGGAGGCTCGGCGCACTCGGCAGTATCAGGTCGTATGATTCATGCCTCTGAGGTCAGGAGTACCAGTTCGAGAGAAATGAATGACGCGCCGTCGAATTTCAAGCTATTATGGCTCACTGTTTATTATGAACAATATTATTTCAATTTTATGTTTTATATTGTAATCTTTTTATAGAAAATTTGAGTAAGCACGACTTTGGCCGACTTTTAATACCTACTTAGTACTTAAATACAATAATTAGGTAAAGGTAGTGAAAATGAGTGATCGAACAAAAGTAGTGTGCTACCTGAGGCTACAGCTAAGTCTGTGCAAAGACTATACTCTACTGGCAACTAAGACTGGCAACTTCTGTGGTTGGTTGGCAAGTTGGCAAGTTGGCAAGTGACAACTAATGCGACCACGAAGTATTTACTTAGTGATAGCGACATAATTCATGTTTTCCTAGTATTTTTATGATGAATATATTACATGGTTTTCCTTTCAAGTTAATAAAACTGTATTTTATTTTTAAAATAAAATGTATCATAGGTATGTATTATAGGTATATGGGTGGTCTAGGTTACTCACAGACAGTAGAGCGTGACGGTACCTACAAGTAGCAAAGTGACTGCCAAATCTATCTAAATTTCACCAGGACACGAAGGTATAATACAAGAAAGAAAGAAAGAAAAATTGTTTACATATTCACGAGAAAGTGAAGTGGAAGGGTGAGTGTATAGAAATGAGTTCCTGAATGAAAAAGAATTTTAAGTTAGTGTATCTTTTGCATGCCTACATCTATACTATAAATTATAAAGAGAAGTCCTGACTGAATGACTGACTGACTGACTCATCAACGCCCAGCCCAAACCCTTGGACCTAGAAAGCTGAAATTTTGCACAGAGGTTCCCTTTATAATGTAGACAAGGAATAAGGAAGGAATTCCAGGTATTGCGTTATCGTAAGCCGCTGGCAAAAGCTAGTGGTAAAATATGGCTGAACTTGTTACTTATGATTTTTGTTATCCTTTATAGGTAAGTACCCATATTTGCAAAATAAAATTATCTTTATCTATAAAGACACTGGATACTTAGGTACCTTACGGTTTAAATTTAAATTCCAGAAGGCCTTTTTTTGTTTTCAGGGGGAAACTTTCAATGGCGCTCCGGCTTCGGCGATACGACAAAAATCAGATCCAGTAGCGCTACAGACCATAGTTAGGAATCGAACCTCTGTAGGAGATGCAAGATGCAAGTAACAATTATTTGGACTGAACCTGCAGTTCTTGTATTCTTGCTTAGGTATCTTAACACGAAATAGATTGTTATACGAGTACTTGTATAGATCTATATCTATTCCGTTCCATCAAAAAATCCAAGTAATAAATTCTTGTCAGCAGGATTCACGTCAATAGAGCGATGGGCAGTTCAGACTGAACCAAATTTCGAAAAATTTGATTGGACGTTTGTTATTTTTAGTTTGTAGTTGGTATTTTATATTTTAGTTTGTATTTTATATAAAATATTTTAATTACACTACATAGAATCTCTCGTTAAGGTGTCCAGTAATTAGGACGCACAATCTTAAAAGTTAATCAAGGCACGTTTATCGTTACCCATTCCATAACATTTGGACACCTACGAGCTAAGTTAGGAGTTAAGAACAGCTATTTAATCAAATGTAGTTATTCGAAGAAACACCTAGGTTACTAGGCATAATATTGTGTAGGTGGTCGGTAATCTCTCTGGTTTAACATTCGGTGACATCTTTTATTTCCGCTTTTAAGGTTTTATTCATCATCATCTACCTAGCCTTTTCCCAACTATACAGGGTGTAAGGGACAGCCCTCCGCAAACTAACAGGGTGCATTCAGCTCCTCATTTTGAATCATATTCCACCGGAAATTTTCTCAGCTAAATTTTCATTTTTTCAAATTTTTTTTCAGTTACATTTTCATTATTTCAATGTAAAATTGCATTGTGTGTTCGCAGCAGCTCCATTTATGTAAAAAAAACTGCAAAAAAAAAACCAGCAATGGATGTTGAAATACTCTAACCAACGACGCGTGAAATCAGCTGTTCACTTTCTGTCTAGCTACAGAGTTCATCGAACTCACCGCATACCTATTACCTACCCCTCCCAACCAGTAATAGATGCTCCGATTTGTGCACAAAAACACAAACAAATGAAGTTTATTGGATTCCCTTAACGTTCCTGAAAAAAATTCATGTACCGGTCATCTTAGTATGACATACTGAATTCACCCTATCAGTTTGCGGAGGGCTGTCCCTTACACCCTGTATTGGTGTCGGCTTACAGTGTAACCGGATGCAGCTGAATAGGTAGCAGTACCAGTCTTTTACATGGAGCGACTGCTTATCTGACCTCTACAACCCAGTTACTGCGGGTCACACGATACCCCTTGGTAAGACTGGTTATCAGTCTTTCGGGTTCCTGACAACCCGTAACGACTGTCATCGAAGATCCACGAATGACAGCCGGGACCAACGGAGGAGTCTTGGATATGTAAAGATTCTTGCGGCAAGATCGATCAACCCGTGCGGCTGTTATTAGGTACTTAGCCACAAGTCCCTCTTTTAGGACTTCTTACCGATAATATTTAAAGTCCAGTGCTGTGCTGGCCACCGTTTCAGCTTCCGAATCAATAACATACGCAGGCAGATATGAATCTATAAGGAAGGACCCTTCGCCACTGCTAGTCCTACTGGTGCCAGTTTTAAATTTTATGACATTAAGTTATTGTTAAGTATTAATAACTTACTATCATCGAGGTTGATACCGATACCTTTGTCATCAGGCCACCACTTTCCAGTCAAATTGATACTATTTCGACGGCAGCAAAGAAGAACGGAATGGCTACGTACCTACCTGAAGAGGTAGGTACCCTACTTAGGACCTATTTCATGATGTCCGAACTCCGAATAGCCACTACCCCACTGTTCCATTTTTGAATTTATTCGGTAGAATAAATTCAAAAATGGAACAGATTTTGTATGAGACATTATCTACCAAGTAAGTTAATGGTGAAACAGGACCTTATAGTTAACTTATCTCTACTTTGGAGCTTATGTAATTTTGCAAGTTTGTGATGCTCAAATGCGATAATATAGTCAAGGTCTGCAGGAATGCTGGAACTGGATAAATAATAAGTATTGACTATACCTACCACACAATTATGTCATAAGATCGGGCGATTAGCTCACACCAATGAGGTTCGAATATAACAAAGATCTAAATAATTTTATCTAAAGTGACTTTAATAATAATAATAATATAGCCTCTTTATTTCCATATGAATAACTTATAAAAACAAATATTACATAATAATGTGCATGCATAAAAATTTTTTAACAAAATAATACAATTCATAATCATGATCATTAATTTGTGATTGTTTTACATATACCTATTCAATATGGACCCCTCAACGGGTGAAGGCCTCCTCCATTTTGCTCCACGTCTGTCTGTTCTTTGCTTTTGTGATCCAATTTTCACCGGCTTTTCTTATTATTTCATCAACCCACTTTTCTTTTGGTCTACCTCTTTTTCTTTTGTTTGCTGGTCCATGCCAGGTAGTTACTCTCTGTGTCCATTTTTTCTTGTCCATACGTGCAATATGACCCGCCCATTTCCATTTTAGTTTTTGAGAATGTTCCAAGGCATCTATTACTTTGGTTGTTTTTCTTATTTCTGTGTTTTTTTTTCCTGTGTCACTCACTTTAGGCAACTACCTAAAGTGACTTTACTGCGAGTTAAATGCAAATAGTATAAGATTTCTAGGTGTGATACTCATACTAAAGCGGAGTAGTTTCGTTACGTATATGGTGGCTAGTGTTGACAAGCCACTTCAAGTCAGTCATTTAAAACTGAATGTTAATGACGTTAGTACTTATCTGGCTGTATTTATTGAGTGGATAATTCATAGGTAAAGAACGATTAGTGTCATTTCACACTAAAAATAAAACCGGTCAAGAGCGAATCGGACTCGCGCACCGAGGGTTCCGCTCCGATTTCTGAAAAAGTGTGCTATTTAGAGACATCGTTTTATTTTTCCTGTAATCTTTACATAAACTCCTATCACATTGAATATTTTCAGATTTTTCTCTTTGCAAACTTCGGAGATAAGGGGGGAACGGTATTTTTTTTTACATTTTTCATCAAAAGTCGAAAACTGTGCGGCCTAAAAAGAAGAAAAAAATGTTTGAGAATGTGCAAACAGCGCTCTTTCAGTCCCTGTTGAAAAAAAAAAAAAAAATTATTTCTTTCTTATTTGCAAAACAGTTGGGTAAACGTCATCTAAAACTGTTCCAAATTTCAAGTTGATACCATCAGTAGTTCTTGAGATATCTAGCTGTGACAGACAGACAGACAGACGGACAGACAGACAGACTGAGTCACACCATAAGGGTTCCTTTTTTACCATTTTGGTACGGAACCTGTACCGGTACTGCTTG
Source organism: Cosmia trapezina (assembly GCA_905163495.3). Lineage (NCBI taxonomy): Eukaryota > Metazoa > Arthropoda > Insecta > Lepidoptera > Noctuidae > Cosmia > Cosmia trapezina. Next base: position 21,968,803 of record LR991031.1, on the reverse strand, counting down.
TGCAGTTGCAATACGTTCTCGAGTCTTTCTAATAAAATGTTAACGCGTGTACCTACGCAACGCCACCTGCACCATTGAAAAAAAAATCATAAGTCTGGAGATATGGAACTTTTTGAAATTTCCTATGCTCACATTTTTAGTCAGATTTATAGGTAGAATTTTTGATCTCACCTAACTTACCTCATCTGACTAAAAATGAGAGCATAGGAAATTTCAAAATATTCCATATTTCCTTATCTTACTCCACAACCCAGTACAATAACTGCGTAATACGATACCCCTTGGTAAGACTGGTTTTTTTTTTGTGGATGGGAAATCATCAAATAACTTCTCCCGCTCTGGGTGGAGCGGAAGGGCGTGTCAGACTTTTACTGACTAAAACCCACCCGTGTTCCTTCAGTTGCCTGTGCCAGGGCCGCGGTATCTTTTTTAAACAACACGCAACAACAGCCTAGGGGTCGATTTTTGCGACTATCGGTTTGATGAAAATAAAAAAGGTTCCAAATAATTAATAAGGTTTATCAAAGGGAAAAAATGTTGAATATGTAACTGGCACCATCAGCACAAATATTTTATAGAATGCCATTTATGTCAACACAGAAATAAAATTCAATTATTTTTTTCTTTGCAACCGAATGGTTTTCAAAGACATTCTGCCCAAGGCTATCTGACTAGAAAATATTTAATCTGTTTTTATGTCTATGTTCGTTATTCAAATTCTGTAATTGGTTCAGCTTTATGGTTCCATGTCTGTCTGAGTCTGCATCGAGCGAAGCATGAACTACTTTATGTTTTTGTAACAATTGTTATGTATCTATCTACACTTATTTAAATTGCAGATTATCTAATTAATGCTTAGTTAGCGGCATAATGATTATGGATTAGGTATGTACCTACTTTGACTGAAGCTAGATAAAAATTACACAGTGCCTACCAGATTTGCCAGTTATCACTCAGTGAGGGGTAAAATGCTAAAATGAGCTTTCGACGATGCTGCGGGGAATTAGCTCTTTATAAATCAAGTTTAGGAGGATATAAATTATGAAGTTTAGGAGTGCACAAATGGCAGCAAAGCGATTTAGAATAGCATCCTACGTTTTAGAGAAGTACAAAATAAGTGAATAGCAGGTAGGTGTTGTAGATTTGGGGTTTAATTTGAAAGTCGCAATCAATCAATCTGCCTAGCCTTTTCCCAACTATTTTGGTTCACGTCTAACCGGATGCAGCTGAATACCAGTATTTTACATGGAGCGACTACCTATCCGACCTCCACAACCCAGTTACTGGGTAACACGATATCTCTTGGTAATTAAGACTGGTTGTCAGATTTTCGGGCTTCTGACGACCCGTAACGACTGTCAAAAGATCCACGAATGACAGCCGGGCCCCGTGCTTTCCAAGGCACGGAGGAGTCTCGGCATGTAAAGAGGTTCACCCATCCAAAGACCAACCCCAGCAAGCGTAGGTTATTACTTAAGGCATAAAGTCAATCATCAGTATTCGGTTGTTCTAGTGATAACCATACTTATCGAACTTATTACTTAATTAAATTTTTCAACAAACCGTTTTATAATTACTTAATTAAATTTTTCAACAAACCGTTTTATAATTACTTAATTAAATTTTTCAACAAACCGTTTTATAACTTTTCCTTGGTTGGTTGAACCTGAACATCAGCGAAACTTCGTGTCCACTTTGTATCATTCATAACGTCTACACGTATATTATTAGGTATACCATTTAAGTCAACACAAACGTGCAAAGTCGATAATCTGTAGATGATCGTAAGATAGTAAGCTGCCAATGACTGCCAGTTACAATATCCACGTGAATTAGATCAAATTGAACGACGGACACTTGGCTAATTGGCGGGACGGACGACGAACTGGCGCCTGCGACGTTTCTGTGAAAACGCGACAAAAATGCTGTATTAAAAGTTCTTTACGAGGGCTTGAGCTTAGTTAGCTCCGTAAAAACCTACCATAACTAATCTGGTTCAGTCGGATATATCTAAGAAAGTTTGGCTTCTGTTCTACCCTATGTTTGATATCTAGAGGACTGGGTTAGCTTCCATTGTAACCGAATGCAGCTGATTAGGTACACAAGGCTGCAAATCAAGCTATACATTTCCAGTTTACACTGAGCTTTCATTGTACGGAAATCCTATACAATGCGAGATCAGCTTATATTGGAATTGTATAGCTTGATCTGTAGCCGTGCGTATCAGTATTTTACATGCAACTACTGCCTAATCTGAACTCAACAACCCAGTTACTGGGTAACACGATAGGTACCCCTTGGTAAGAATGGTTGTCAGACTTTTATTGAGCTTTTGGCTACCCGTAACGACTGTCAAAGATCTATGTGAATGACAGCCGGCATCACGTGCGTTGAGAGGCACGGAGAGTTCATGGTAACCCATCCAAGAACCGACCGCGGCAAGCGTAGCGTACCTTCGTTCGAGTTCGACCCGTCCGGCTGGTATTTTTTAGCGACGGAATTAATTATAGAACACTTTCGAATTTGCTTACAGCGCAATATGTTTTTTGACATGATTTAGAACTCAGAGATAAAATAAAACAAAAGAAGTAATGAACTAATTTAGTCTGAGCGCAGACCGTGAAGAAGTGCTCGATAACAAGATGAATAAAACATATTTTCCTTAAAATTATAATATTTCTTTGAACTTATATTTTTTATTATAACCATGTGCTATCTTAATATAAGTACAGTCAGCAACAAAAGTCGATTAGCACTTTAGTTTTTTAAATCTTAATTACTGAGCAAGATATTTAATTAAAATCGGATCAGAAGTAAAATAATTTAAAGATCTAACTCTTAGATATTTTAGGAAAAAAGGAGATAATCAAATCATTTTGTATTAATTTACATGATGTGTAAAAGTAGCAGTGTTCAATCGACTTATGTTGCTGACCGTACCTGCGGTGTTCTAAAAACGATTAATAACATGTGCATGTTTTATTTTTAATTAAAATGTTGTTGATTTTTGTACATGACTGTGTATATTATGCGTAGGTACATTTTTATTTTCGTGTCCTCAGATCCGTTAGGTATGATTTTATGTTTCCTTTGCTTGGTGTACAGACCGGCCGTCGAGAGAATTCATTCCTGACATTTGTCAGTTGGACAATTTCTTTATAAATTGACAGGTGTCAAGAACGCATTCCCTCGACGCGACACAATGTACAGTGCAACTATTTTCTTAATGTCCCTCGGCAATCATCGGATTTCCGAATACAAACGAATGCTAATTTCCAACAACAACTAACACAACAACACACAATTAACAACTCTATATAGGGTGACTGGTAATTAGTGACCGATACCTAAACACATGACCACATGATGTGCTCATGATCACAAACAACTTTTACTATGGGACCAAATCTGAAATCGCGAAAAATAAATCAGCTGCTCCCTACATTTTGACGAGTTATGCGAACATGAATGTATGGGGCAGCTGATTTTTTTTTCGCGATTTCAGGTTTGGTCCCTTAGTAAAAGTTGTTTGTTATTATGAGTATAATCATGTGTTTAAGTATCAGTCACTAATTACCAGTCACTCTATATACTTCCAAGTCGATTGAGAGCGCCCGGTCTGCAGTCTGCACCACTGACATTAAGAAAATAGTTGTACTGTAAGTAGTTTATAATATCTACCCACTAAAAAAATACTAGAGGTAAGTACCATAAAATGCAAGATAAATAAAATTAAATAGATGTTATGGATTTGAAGCGGACATTTTTCATCAACGTGCCATCAATTAGCAGACACAATAGAACCACAGTCTAAAAATCATACAGTCGTCCAACGAAGACGTCTAGACAGGGCAATCGTGCGGGGTGTGAGGGGCGAGACGCGGGTAAGCCGATCCCGAACTGCGAACAAAACGATGTCAGTAGTTCGGGATATGTTATTCAGGGCTAACGCGTGTTTATTTTTTATTTGTAAATAAATATATTGTAAAAAAAATGTAAAGGTTATCGCACAGGGCATCCATCTGTTTGGAAATCCTACTTATATTATAATTGTGAAAGTGTTTGTTTGTATGTTCCGTGTCAAGATGGTGGACTTTTTTATTATTTACTAAGGGTGAATTTCGAGATGGTGGACGTAATTTTTTATAATTTGATATGGGTGTCAATTTTGAGTTTAATTGGGGTGCTTGTTACGAAAAAGCCATCCTTTTTTAAATCCAAGATGGCGGACGTCATTTTTTTATAATTTGATATGGGTGTTAATTTTGAGTATAATTGGGGTGCTTGTTACGAAAAAGGCATCCTTTTTGAAATCCAAGATGGCGGATGTCATTTTTTTATAATTTGATATGGATGTCAATTTTGAGTATAATTGGGGTGCTTGTTACGAAAAAGCCATTCTTTTTGGAATCCAAGATGGCGGACGACGTCATTTTTTTATAATTTGATTTGGGTGTCAATTTTGAGTATAATTGGGGTGCTTGTTACGAAAAAGGCATCCTTTTTGGAATCCAAGATGGCGGACGACGTATTTTTTTTATAATTTGATATGGGTGTCAATTTTGAGTATAATTGGGGTGCTTGTTACGAAAAAGCCATCCTTTTTGGAATCCAAGATGGCGGACGACGTAATTTTTTTATAATTTGATATGGGTGTCAATTTTGAGTATAATTGGGGTGCTTGTTACGAAAAAGCCATCCTTTTTGAAAATAACGCTCATGACAAAAAACTTGAAAATTTTCGTAGTCGCCATGTTGGATTTTCATTTTGACTTCACTATCGGCTTTACCGTCCTCTAAAACCATGGAAACGATACCCATGACGAAAAATTTTAAAATTTTCGCAGCCGCCATCTTGAATTTTGATTTTAACCTCGTTATCGTTATCAGCGATATCAAAAACCATGACAATGACATCTATGTCGAAAAAAAAACTAAAAAGAACAATAATAAAATTATTAGAAAAAAAAACTTAAGAAATAAGCAGGCACTCAAATGTCGTTAATGGTAATAATAATGTTGATCTCAAATAAACAAAGTAATTAATTAATATCGTTTACAAACTTGGGAGTTGGGACAACCCTTGCTGTTGCGACCATGTCTAGACGTTGTCGGCATTTACCACGACATCAAAGGCGTCGTCCTACTGTATGTTTTTATACTGTGATAGAACTTTGATTGTTATTTATTTGGTAAAAACATGCACACCATTACAGATGAAGATCTAAGTTCTTGCACTGTTAAATTTTAAAATAAAAACAGACATATCACTATCACTACATCATCACTATCACTTCACTATCACTATCACTATCACTTCACTACATCATCACTATCACTTCACTATCACTTCACTACATCACTACATCACTATCACTATCACTTCACTATATCACTACATCACTATCACTATCATTATCACTATCAGTATCACTAATCACTAGTCACTAATCAATCACTATCACTAATCACTAATCACTAAATAATTATTATAAAACAAAGTCGCTCCGCTGTCTGTCTGTCCCTATGTATGCTTAGATCTTTAAAACTACGCAACAGATTTTGATGCGGCAAATACCAAGCAAATAATATTGGCAACAAAAAAAAAACTCATCTTTCGTCCATCATCTCACAGAATCGCAAACATGCACGACACACGTCTATCCATCTCGCGGCAAGCAAATCACACTCCTGTTCCTGTGTCGATGCCAGTAGAGCATTCAAATGTTATCTGCACACATGGTGTGCAATCGACATTAAAAATGAATGACTCGACTTTCCTTTAGGTACTTACCTATAAGTTATTCTCTTTCTGCCCAAAAAGTGCAAAGTTTCTAATCCTCTTTTTAAACTATAGATTAGCAGCTATATATCAATCAGCTAATTGGGCCAATCAATCGGCCAGGACTTTCATCAATAAAGCTATAATTATTTAATTGGGATCAACTGCTGCAGTCGACGATACATGGGAATCAGGACGGAAGTATGAGGAATTACGGGATATGGAACTAATAGACTGTGACAGCATAAAGATTTATCTTTGTCTATGGATGCGTAGTACCTACTTACCTACTACGTAATTTGTGCCTGGTAGCAATGGGCTCGCCCTCTTTTACATGAGACGTAAACATAACTGCCGAAATGTGGGTGTACATGTACTTATGTTTCATTCAGGATCTTTAGCCATGTGCGTGAAAATATATAATAAGCTTCCAAATTCAATTAAGGACATAGAGTACGAAAATAAATTTAAAAACAGTCTCCAAAAATACCTTATATTAAAATCGTATTACACTCTAAAGGAATTCTTTGACGATAAGTAAATTTTGACATTGATATTCACATAGAACCTACATACTTATAATTTTGACTTATGATTATTATTTTATCGCTATTTGTTTTTAATTTAATTTTTATCTTATTTTAATTTATGAATGGAAATTATGATCTATTAATTTTATTGTTCTCACCCTAATTATACCATCATGAGTTCATGACAGTTAGCATGTTACAATTAGTATTAAGTACAGAGGTTTGTCTATTATTGTGAAACTGTAGCACATAACAACCTGTTTATATTGCTGTGCCCTAGCAGGGTTCATGTATGAAACTATAAATACTTGTAAGTCTTGTAACAACTTTATACTACATGAATGCAATAAATGATTATGATTATGATTATGCTTACAGGTAGGTACACCGCTGCCCAACCCTTTGGGAAAACAACGTGTGATGTTATGTTTTGTTTATGGTCAAGGTAAAGTTGGTCCGGTTTAAACGGCGCCATTTTAACTTGATGCAATGTAGCACAATGCTTCAAATTAAATGGTATAAAATATTCTGAACTTATCTTTTTGTACGACAGCTGTCATCACCACCTTTATTTAATTTTCAACTTTTTCAGTACCTACCTTATCTTCCTACCTAGGTCCGGAAATTTATGTAATAAGTAAGTACCTACCTAATCTAGACTAGAATAAAATTACAAAAGTTATCTGATAAATCAACAATCAAAATTGTAACCTAAGTAATTACATAGCCTACAATTTACATAGGTGTTCAGGTACATAAGTTATCAATTTAAAATTATGATCTTCCAAGAAGAGTCGATCTTCATGACTTTTTCAAAAGAGCTTGAAGTTAAGCCAAGTCAAATATATCTGCCTATCCTTTTCAATCCCCACTATGTTGGGGTTGGCTTCCAGTCTAGCCGGATGCAGCTGAATACCAGTATTTTACATGGAGCGACTGCCTAATTATTACATTAGGTACAAGTCTTCCCCAATTTTTGTAGGTAATGAATTCTTTGAATTCCATTCTTATGAATGAGAAAAGCGTTTGATTCATTCTGTGATATAACAATGTCACACAAGTAAGTAAGCAAGTAGTCGAGTAGGTACATTAATAGATTGGCCCTTTCAGGCTTCAAAAATGAACGTCAAAAAAGTTCATAATATTGTGACAACTAGGTACTTAAAAGCATAATTAAATTGTGGACATGATTTAGATTCATTAATATGCGACTGCTTTTTCTCAGTAACATGAATACCTACAGCCAAAGGAAAAGTCGAAAAAGCAAAAGCAGTCACATAATGAATCTAAACCTCACCTCACCTCAACAGTAATAATGAATCTAGACCTCATCTAGTTTAAAAAAATATGATTGACGTGTAAAAGTTTTTGTACAAACCTACTTACAGAAAATAAATCATTTATCATTATCATTTATAAATCTTGACCACAATTTAATGATGCTGTAGTTGTCACACTATTATGAACTTTTTTGACGTTTATGCATTGACATAATTTCACATAATGCGTTCATGAATATATTTAAAAGAAGCCTGAATGGGCCAATTTATTAATGAACTCGACTGTACACTTGTACCTACCTAACTCTTACAAGTATCTATGAAACTCGAACCTAGATATTAAATAGAATTCCAAAACACCTACAACACGAATAATATTAGACAAATACCTACCGATTAACCTTCCAACTTATTACTGGCTCTATCAATTAGTGCTAGCACGTTCAAAACTGTCGTCAACTCAGGAAATGAAAAACTACATAAACGTTATCGCAAATGCAGTCTAAGAATCTGTTGAAAAACGATATGAATCAAATATATCATTAAAACTTGAGAAAATATGATAAATTGACAATAAACTATGCTATCGGTAGCTGGTTCTGTTTTTGCCGAGATTTTTTGAATTGTATGTCTATTCCTGCAATGAAAACTGACGTTAGCGGCGGCCATTTTAAGAATTTCCATTGAAAGTTGGACTTTATTTCTTGACAGCTAGATGTTGTTAGAGGTTTTATTAGGTGTAAATATCTGTTCCTGCCCTTCAAGTAATGATCAATTAGTGCAAACACTGGACTTATCTTCAATGAAGAGAGATTCTGTTACAGTGTTTTTTGTTCGGTGAACAAACTCATCAATGAAGCGACGTGGAACGCGTTTTGTAGACTAGTTCTAGTTGTTTTATTACAGTTTATAACTACTTATAACGCGATATGCTTCGATACACATGCTATATAATTTGGAGAATAACTGAATACGCAATATTCAAGTAAGTATCTGACGATATGTTTCAACTAAGTATCTTCATACATAGTCAAGAACAAGCAAAAAATAGCTAGGTAGGTAGGTACCTACTCAAGTAGTTATAATCTTGCAGGATTCTTGAGATTTTCCTGTAAGAACGTCTTTTGCTATCCCGTGGTTTTCCTTTTTTTTTCAATATTTTTTCCGTTGAGAGAGTTTTCCCAACAATATTTTTTGTTTTCAAATACAAAAGTCATCTTCTGAAAGTATGGCGGTTGGTTTCATCAACTTTTCAAGAAGTTTACAGTCCGTGAGGCGTAAAGTGGGCTTTGCATTTCTGTGAGTGATCACCAAAATGGTACGAGAGGCCATGACCAAAATTTTTGTCTTATCATTTTACGTATGACAAAATCTTCAATCGTCATATCTAGAGATCGGATAATCGGATGCATATTAACCTAAAGTTAATATTTCGCTAACAAAGTATGGAAGCGGCTTCTTAGCATTTTTTTTCTTACTATAAATCCCGATATTCCAGAAAATGTAGGAATGCACAACTAATCGGATACATGGTATGGAAACGACTTCATAAATAACTTGGTTTTATTTATTTGGAAATACCGGGAAATCGGGATCACATAAATATTCCGTTTGTTACACGTGATCCCCGCGAGAAATACAAAGCTCCGAATTAAAATGGTTGTCCCTGGAAGGTACCGTTACTATATCAGTGGGGTTCTTTTCATTGGTTTCGAGAATGTTAAAGCCGATAGTGACGTGAAAATGTAAATCCAAGATGGCGGCTGCGAACATTTTCAAATTTTTCGTCATGGGTGTCGTTTTCATGGTTTTCGAGGGTTTTGATGCCGATAGTGATGTTAAAATGTAAATCCAAGCCACAATTGCGGCGATAAGTCCCATCTTTGAGGAGTGGTTAGAGAGGCGCCACGGCGTCCTCACCTTCCGCCTGACGCAGGTCCTCACCGGACACGGTTGTTTCGGGAGGTTCCTGTTTCGCATAAGGCGGGAGGAAACGCCCGGGTGTTTCCATTGTGTGGATCGCCCGGAGGACACGGTGGAGCATACAGTGGAGGTCTGCCCGGCTTGGGCAGAGCACCGCCGTGTTCTCACGAAGGCGATCGGCGGCGGCGATCTCTCGCGTCCGAGCCTGGTCCAGGCCATGGTGCGGAGCGAGAGGGCATGGGAGGCCGTCACCTCCTTCTGCGAAGCAGTGATGCTCGCGAAGGAGGAGGCGGAACGCGTGAGGGAGAGGCAGCCTCACGCCCTCAGTCGCCGCAGGAGACGCCCTGGGCGGCGGGAATCGCGGGGCGATTTCCGGCCACCGTAGGCGCGGGCCTGCGGACGGTGAGCAGCGGGTAGCTCGCCGTCCGGTAAGGACCAGGCAAGAGTCGACGGCGCGTTGTGTTCCACGCGCGCCTCAAAGAGATGTCAGCAAGTGACGGGGTCCAATAGGGCCGACGCCGCTGGGGTCGCGGGTTGTCTGAAGGGGTTACCACGGCCCTGGCATAGGCAACTGAAGGAACACGGGTGGGTTTTAGTCAGTAAAAGTCTGACACGCCCTTCCGCTCCACCCAGAGCGGGAGAAGTTATTTGATGATTTCCCACCCTCAAAAAAAAAAAAAAAAAAAGATGGTGGCTGCGAACATTTTCAAATTTTTCGTCATGGGTGTCGTTTTCATGGTTTTCGAGGGTTTCAAAGCCGATAGTGATGTTAAAATGTAAATCCAAGATCCAAGATGGCGGCTGCGAACATTTTCAAATTTTTCGTCATGGGTGTCGTTTTCAAGCTTTTTGAGGGTGTTAAAGCCGATAGTGATGTTAAAATGTAAATCCAAGATGGCGGCTGCAAAATTTTCAAATTTTTCGTCATGCGTGTCATTTTCATGGTTTTCGAGGGTTTTAAAGCCGATAGTGATGTTAAAATGTAAATCCAAGATGGCGGCTGCCAACATTTTAATTTTTTTTTATCATGGGTGACGTTTTCACGGTTTTCGAGGGTTGTGAAACCGATAGTGGCGTTAAAATGTAAATCCAAGATGGCGGCTGCTAAATTTTCTAACTTTTCGTCATGGGTGTCGTTTTATTGGTTTTCGAGGGTGTTAAAGCCGATAATCGCGTTAAAATGTAAATCCAAGATGGCGGCTGCGAAAATTTTCTAATTGTTCGTCATGGGTGTCGTTTTATTGGTTTTGAGGGGTACTAAAGCTGATAGTGACATTAAAATGTAAATCCAAGATGGCGGCTGCGAAAATTTTCTAATTTTTCGTCATGGGTGTCGTTTTCATGGTTTTGGGGGGTGTTAAAGCTGATAGTGACATTACATTTTAGTGTCACTATCGGCTTTAACACCCTCGAAAACCAATAAAACGACATCCGACGAAAAATTAGAAAACTTTCGCAGCCGCCATCTTGGATTTACATTTTAACGCCATTATCGGCTATAAAACTCTCAAAAACCATGAAAACGACACCCATGACGAAAAATTAAAAAATATTTGCATCTGCCACCTTGGATTTACAATTTAATGTCACTATCGGCTTTAACACCCTCGAAAACCAATAAAACGACACCCATGACGAAAATTAGAAAATGTTCGCAGCCGCCATCTTGGATTTACATTTTAATGTCACTATCAGCTTTAACACCCTCAAAAACCAATAAAACGACACCCATGAAGAAAAATTAGAAAATGTTCGCATCCGCCATCTTGGATTTACATTTTAGTGTCACTATCGGCTTTAACACCCTCGAAAACCAATAAAACGACACCCATGACGAAAAATTAGCAAAATTTTCGCAGCCGCCATCTTGGATTTACATTTTAATGTCACTATCAGCTGTAACAGCCTCGAAAACCATGAAGTACCCATGACGAAAAATTTGAAAATATTTTCACTATGGGACCAACTCTGAATTCACAAAAAAAATTACGATGTTTGAAACAAAAGTTCAATACCTACTCGACCAAAATGTATGCAACAGCTGACTTATGTTTCGTGATTTACGGGTTGATCCCATAGTGAAAGTTGCTCACGAGTAGAACACCCTATGAAAATTTAGTGATAAAAAAGTTACCCTTTCAAAAAATACTTAATTTATAAATTCCGAAATCGCGACATTTTGACGATCGACACAAAAGTGCATTCCTTAATGGCCAAAACCTAAACGTAAGTAAATATACATTCGGTTCTATAATCAGAACTATAAATTTGTGAATCCCGGAATCCCGGGATTTTTTTAATACAAAAGTACAATCCATATTATCCAACACCTGAACGCAAGTACCTAACTAAAACATTCGATTCCAAAATCAGAACTTAAAAATTTTCGTTCCGGAATCCCGGGATTTTCTTTTTTTTAAGTGCAATCCATATTAACTAACATCTGAACCTAAGTAAATTATACATTCGATTCTATAATCAGAAGTCAAAATTGGCCGATACCGGAATTCTGGGATTTTTTAATCCAAAAGCCCACTCCATACTTAGCCAACACCTCAACTTTAGGTTAATATTTATTATTTAATTTTAAGTTAATATTATTTTATTTTTAATTTATTATTAATTTAAAGTTAATATTTATTAGACCAAAACCATGTCGCATCGTTGTAAAACGTAAAATGATATGACTCATATCATTTTACGTTTTACAACGATGCGACATGGTTTTGGTCATGGCCTCTCGTGCTAAAAGAACAAAAACCGATTGCCAAAATGCAGTACAAACCGGTTTTAAACCTAGCAAAGGGCGAATCGCGCTCTAGGCCGGACGTCACACCTACACTTTAAAGGTGCACTCACACAAATGCAAACGGACTGTACCTAGTTGGGAGTTTTCAAAAGAATAAAGAAATAAGTTGACCATTTCATTACCTTTTTCCTAAGATAGTTGTGGGTAGTAATTGAATAACTATCAACTATTAGTGCTGTACTACACAATCAACAAGATATTAGCAATCAATTATCAAAGTATCGCCTTCACGAAACATTTATATATGTAATTGGATCCCATTCATTTGAATGAATGTGTACTATACACTTCGACACCTGTCCAGATTTACAATAAACACTATTGTTGCTTTGTACATAAGAGTCAATATGTGTTGACAGCTCACTTCGGTCGTTAATTTTAATGTAAACAGTCGCTTACCTAAGGCTGGGTCCAGTGGAATTAGCCAGGTTAAATTTTCCCTCGCTTTTCATTGTGTCAAACTTTATTTTCTTGCAATAGAGTTGGGAATGGCCTGGCTAGATGTTATTGCGTTTCCTGCTAAGATTGTAGATAATAGGTCGGTTCCATCCTTTATATGGGAAATCTGCATCATTCTTATGCGCATGAGACCCGATGAAGTTCGGATCCGAGTGTTAGGCACCTGGGTGAGTAACGATCAATGTTATGGCCTAATTGAAATGTTTATAGACGCTAAATTCTAGATTCAATGAAGTAGGCTAAGTTAGTAAGTTATTCGTGGGTTGATCAATGGTTGATCACGATTGTTTTAAAGATCGTGTTACGATTTCTAATAACTAATGTCAATGGCTAGGTAGACAAGTATATGTATATGTCGGTACAATAGAGTTCGTCTAAAAAGTTAATAATATTGTGACAACTATTATAAGCATCATTACATTGTGGTCAAGATTTAGATTCATTAATATGTGACTGCTTTTGCTAATGTCACTGAGAAAAAGCAGTCACATATTAATGAATCTAAATCTTGACCACAATTTAATGATGCTTATAGTTGTCACACTATTATGAACTTTTTTGACGTTCCTATATTTTTGAAGCCTGAAGGGGCCAATATATTAATGAACTTGACTGTACATAACGAGACCCATCCATGCCCTGAAAAGCACGTTAAGCCGTTGGTACCGGCTGTCATTCGTGGATCTTTTACAGTCGTTACGGGTCGTCAGAAGCCCGAAAGTCAGACAACCAGTCTTACCAAGGGGTATCGTGTTACTAGTGGCCAGTGCCGATAACTGTCCCTTTATATGCTCCTGATGCGAGCTTCTATAACTGCGCCTTTGAAAAATGTTCTAATCTTACAAATCTGTCATCCAAAAACTAAATTCTTGTATAACAATAGGTAGGTACTTGGTAGAATTTTGAATAAGCATGATGCCTGTTTAATACAATACCCAAATGACACCAAAATACTAGGTACTACCACAGTATAATACTTACTACTAAGCCTGTCTAAGGCCCGGGGGCCGCAAGAACGAGCGAGCGTAAACGCACCCCGCTTCGTAAAAATTAGGTTTTCTTTTGACCATTAATAAAGAAATAGGATGGGTATACTTCGTCGAAATGCACAAAATTTTAGTAGGGGATTAAAAGAACATTTTTGATTTTAGAGCGAGCGCAGCCAGCTCGAAAATTTTAGCACGGGAGCCTCGGAAATGTTAGTTAATCTTTTGACTATTCACACAGAAATAGGAGACATTTTGTCGTCAAGCAAAAAAAAATATTTTATAGGTACCCATCTCGGCTGCGAAGTTTCTCTAGCTAAATTAATTTGACCCTGTCCAGCTCGTTTGGTTTTTCCTATGACAACGTATGGTTCGTTTCTCATTTATGGGATTCTAGCTGTTGCCTGTGACTTCGTCTGCGATCCAGGATGAAAATGTCTATGTTCATCTCCAGGTCATGGCATCCGTTCAGCCGTTTTAGCGAGAAGGCGTAACAAACAAACACTCACTTTCGCATTTATAATACACGTATTATAGTAGGATAGTTAGCAATTAGTTTTAAAATATAAGTTACTTATTTACTTTTGACGTAAGTACCCAAGTGTGTTTTTGAACCAATTTACAGAAATAAATAACATTTATCATCTAATTTACCTTTTACTTCAATACCTTGACATTTATTTCGATTTGATAAAAAAGTTTTATCCAACGCTAACACAGGATGTTACGAAACACCGACACCTATTGCTTTTTGCATACAAAATCCATTCTCAATGTGACAATAACTATGATGACGTCATAATGACTTTATGGTCAAAATTAATAAAGCATTTCCGTTGTAGACAAAAATAGAATGATCCCAAACTTTAGAAAATATAAAGACACGAATGTCTTAATTGTTATCTCAAATTGGAAGAAATTAAATATCACATGCCAGCACATCAACTAACCCAATCCTGTGCCCAATCTGTCTTTGTAGTCAGATGAGCTACCTATAATATTATTAACACTAGTTTGTAAGCTCGCAATAATTATTGTACTTACAGTTATGGATGTAATCGCAATCGATGTACAATAATTTAAAAAAATATAATCCATACTAATATTATAAATTCGAAAGTAACTCTGTCTGTCTGTCTGTTACCTTTTCACGCCTAAACCACTGAACGGATTTCGATAAAATTTGGCAAGGCTATAGATGGTATCCTGGGGACGGACATAGACTACTTTTTTTTTTTCAAAAATAATCCTACGGGGGTTGATATACGGGATGAAAGGTTGTATGGGAAACTCAGTATTTCTTAAGTTAGGGATGTGAAAATTAAAATGAAAGAAATATGCGATTCAGAGTTTTTGAAAAATAATCCCTAAAGGGGGTAAAATAGGGGTTGATTTTAAAATTTACAAAACTGCACGGATTTCGATAAAATTTGGCAAGGCTATACAGGGTGTAAGGGACAGCCCTCCGCAAACTAACAGGGTGCATTCAGCTCTTCATTTTGAATCATATTCCACCGGAAATTTCTCAGGAAAATTTTCATTTTTTCAAAAAAAAATTCAGTTACATTTTCATTATATCAATGTAAAATTGCATTGTGTGTTCGCAGCACTCCATTTATGTAAAAAAAACAGCAAAAAAAAAACCAGCAATGGATGTTGAAATACTCTAACCAACGACGCGTGAAATCAGCTGTTCACTTTCTGTCTAGCTACAGAGTTCATCTAACTCACCGCATACCTATTACCTACCCCTCCCAACCAGTAATAGACGCTCCGATTTGTGCACAAAAACACAAACAAATCAGGTTTATTGGATTCCCTTAACGTTCCTGAAAAAATTTCATGTACCGGTCATCTTAGTATGACATACTGAATTCATCCTATCAGTTTGCGGAGGGCTGTCCCTTACACCCTGTATATGGCATCCTGGAGAAGGACATAGCTACTTTTTGTCTTAAAAAATGATCCTATAGGGGGTAATATAGGGGATGAAAGTTTGTATGGGAAACCCAGAACCACTGAACGGATTTCGATTTTTAAATTTTGGTAAGGCTATAGATGGTATCCTGGGGATGGACACAGGCTACTTTTTTTTTTTAAATAATCCTACAGGGCGTGATATAGGGGATGAAAGTTTGTATGGGAAACTCAGTATTTCTTAAGTTAGGGATATGAAAATTCAAATGAAAGAAATATGCGATTCAGAGTTTTTGAAAAATCATCCCCTAATGGGGTATAATAGGGGTTGATTTTAAAATTTACAAAACTGCACGGATTTCGATAAAATTTGGCAAGGCTATATATGGCATCCTGGGGAAGGACAATGGCTACTTTTTGTCTTAAAAAATGATCCTATGGGGGTGATATAGGGGAATAAAGTTTATATGGGAAACCCAGAACCACTGAACAGATTTCGATTACATTTTTGTAAGTTGATGGTATCCTGGGGAATGGGGATGGACACAGGGTACTTTTTAAAAAAAAAATCCTACAGGAGGTGATATAGGGGATGAAAGTTTGTATAGAAAACCCAGTATTTCTTTGATAGGGATATGAAAATTCAAATTCATGCGTTTGGTAGGAAATAAAGAAATATGCGGTTCAGCGTTTTTCAAAATAGGGTTTAATTTTCTGCACGTATTGCGATAAAATTTGGCAAGGCTATATATAGCATCCTGGGAAAGGACGTAGGCTACTTTTTGTCTTAAAAAATAATCCTGCAGGGGGTGATATAGGGGATGAAAGTTTCTGTGGGAAACCCAGCATTTCTTAAGTTAGTGATAATTATGAAAATTCAAGTTTATGCTTTTGGTAGGAAATAAAGAAATATGTGGTACAGCGTTTTTGAAAAATGATCCCTTAAGGGGGTACATTAGGGGTTGAATTTAAAATTCACAAATAGTATTAAAATTTTTGTGTACCTACCTCTTTTTATGAGATTTAAGATATCGCAGCCATTTGAGTTTGCAGTTATATCGGACGGCACTATGTGTTCCACATGAACGTTCCCATGGGATATTTACCGACATCCACGCGGGCGAAGCCGCGGGCAAAAGCTGGTAATAAATAAATAAAGAAATCATTTTTTTTAGATCTCATCTTAATGAGATCTGAAAAAAAAAATGTTCTTCCTCATCTGACTAAAAATGTGAGCATAAGTATAGGAAATTTTAAAATGTTCCATAACTCCAGACTTACTTATTACTTATTTTTTTTCTCAATGGTGGCGCTGTTGGCAGCTATAGGTACTCGCCTGTATACAAAAAAAAAATACAAAAACATTTATTTCAACTAAGCATTATGTTGTACAACGTTATAATTTATGTAGGTACTCGTACGTCTCACTCTTCCCTAAGTGGTAGCTTAACAATGATAGGGCTGAAACCGATTCCGATTGAAGTTTGTGTGCTATGCTATCGACACAGCTTCATTTATATGTAAATATGTACAGAGATTTGTAAACAAGATAATTTGTATGTAAGTAACCTGTGTTTAATATCGTTACATCTAATGAATCCATCATTAGCTGTATCTACCATCTTTGTTGTTAATGATTCAATCTCAGTTTCCAGTTTATCATTACCATCGAAATCTTCACCACGAGGACATTAATATGGCTGTATTGCCATATATGGAGCGGCGATCCCCCGACAGTCGTGACTCTACTTGAGTCATGATTTTAGCTTATTGTTTAGTTTTCGATTTCATATGTTTTACTTAGAAACTATATAATATCGAGTAGGTAAATGAGTGGGTAGATCCAAGAATATGTTTTTTTGGTTGTAACCATCCTATAAGCACAGTATAAAAATGTATAGACTGTGCTAAAGTATCTATTATTATTATCAAACTTAGAGCCTATTTCACGATATGTCCGAATAATTTATTCGGTGAGTAGTCTCACCGAATAAATTCAAAAATGGAACAGAATTTGTATGAAATTATCTGGTGAAACAGGCCCTTTTTTTTTTTTTTTGAGGGTGGGAAATCATCAAATAACTTCTCCCGCTCTGGGTGGAGCGGAAGGGCGTGTCAGACTTTTACTGACTAAAACCCACCCGTGTTCCTTCAGTTGCCTATGCCAGGGCCGCGGTAACCTCTTCAGACAAACCCGCGACCCCAGCGTGAAACAGGCCCTATGCAAAGTAACTTTATTTAAAAATAATTGCTGGGGAAACGACTACCTACATATTATTTTTGGTTCGAAAATTTGCTGTTTACGGTAGTGTATTATTTATGTAGTCTGTGGTAGTGCACAAAACATTGTGCTAATGGGTGCATCAGTAAAGGTATAGGGAACGTGGGAGTATTTAAAATTAAATATAACATTTAAAACTAGTTTTTGTAAAAAAACGTCAAAAAGTCTGAACTTTAACCTTCGGTGTCTCCATAACCAGAAGGTTCTCAATTAGGTATGGTCCAGTACAAAAAAAAAATGCAGAACAAAGTAACAAAGTGTCTAGTCTAGTCTTTGTTATGGGTATTTTTACTTTTTACACCCGTCATTCACAAAATATTACACTTTGAATTAAAATACAAATGGCGTCTATTTGTGATGGATGATTCGGTTATGATGCGTCAGCTTGTGGGTTTTGAAGAACTGTTTTGTTTGTCTTTCTGGAGTCACATTTTTGATTACTTAGGTCATTTTGGTCGAGCATTAACGAGGATTTTTCCGTTTAATGGAAAATCACCCTAAGACCCACCAAAAAGCTCACTCGAAAAAGATCATTATAAGTATTACTCTAGTTCCAAGTTCCAACCATTTCAATCAGAGTTCAGTAAAAAATAGAGTTCGTTAGCATTGTACCATGGACTGCGGGCCTAGGCCTCTTAAACGCTCACCATTCCTAATACGACTATGTCAGGTGGACCGACCCTATATGACGACCGAGATAACTTTACCATCGTCTAAATAATAGCCAAGGCAATACCAACCGTATTGCTAATGTAGTAAAGGTAGGGGGGCGTATTTCGGGCCGTAAACAATTCGTCATCAAAGACACGTCGTGTGCAAAAGATCACGATCAATAGTTCATATTGTATTTCTTTATAAACGTCAACAAAAATGAGCGCATGACCATATATAAAAATTTACTAGAACATAATGGTGTGACACTGCTCACGTACCTATTGATACAGGTTTGGTAAACCTTGAGGGTTTCGTGGGAATGTTATGGTTTTCTATAAGAATTTCAAGATTTCACAAATTAGCGAACTGCAGAGCAGACCATAGCTACCATATTTACCTAAAGCATCTGTAGATACCTACATCATTTCAAATTGTATGGAGACATATAGAATGACAAATTCTGATCTAGGATGTCTGGTAAACAGGATGATTGAGATTCGCCCTAAATGGCCCTAATCTTTGAGAGGGCTTTATTTAGTGTATATTTATATATACTACTATATAGTGCTGTATTTAGCTCCTTCAATTAGTGGCCCCTCTTCGAAATTTAAGTCATTTTGGTTGGATGTTGTCAGTGCTGGATTTAGCAATACCGGTGCGCTTTTGGAGAGTAGAAGGGCAAAGTGTTTACTTAGTCTTTGTTCCTGTGCATTGATATAGTTCAATAAGAGATCTTGTCAACTTATGCACAAAAGGGTGAATGTGATGCCGAGCGAAGCGAGCTCTGAAAAGTTTTGGACCCCTCGGGTATGTACAACTTTTCTTTTGAACGTTACAGAATGAGGACAATGCAGGATACAAGAGCGAGCAAAGACAGCTCGAAAATTTTTGCACCCCGTCACGGAAAGCTTAGGTTTTCGTTTTACCATTCTTACAGACTGTTGACTTATGCAGAAAATTTTGAGAATTTGGAAATCGTAGGATGCCAGACCGAGCGAAGCGAGCTTATAAATTGTTGGCATCCTGCCTCGGCTACGTTTTCTTTTGGCCATTCAAATAGAAATAGGAGTAACTTTTTCGACTTATGCTGAAAAGTTAGAGAAGAGAATTTAGGGTGCGAGAGCGAACGCACCGGGCTCGAAAAGAACATCGGTCAAATTTCTATAGAACCTGGACCTGAGTTTTATTTTCAGTGTACAGAACCAAATTATAGTGAGATTTGATTGTTTTATGTAGTAAACACCATCCCTTTCGAAAATAATATCTAAATAGCCAAGATATTTCAATAATGCAAAAAATATTTTTGAGGTTATCGGTGTCCGGAAATCAAAAGCACAGAATAATCGTCACAAGCGGTACCTAGTTATCAGTCTGTAAAACAATGCCAAGGTCAAACAACAGAAGGAAATCCAAAACAGTACAGTACGTATCACAATATTCACACTAACAACAACAACACAACAACAATGCGAGATCGCCGGGTGCAAAGACTACACACTACAGTATATTAGTGTCAAATTGACACCGGTTGTAATTGACAGTATTGACACTGTCAATCCATGGCGCGCGTCGATGACATATATTATGACATTCCGTTGTACACAATTGAACAAAATGCTGATACTTACTATGAACCCACATAATTATTTTTATGACAAGAATCCATTAAATAATAAAAACAGCACTAGTTGGTTTGGTACACAAGTATATAATTGAATTACATCTAATAACTATTCAGAAAAACGTGAATAATTATAATCTTTGAGTACTAAATCATTTCTTAAGGAAAATGAATCGTCAAAGGTGCGTTCTGAACATGTTATTCTAAATAATTTGCAAATTATGCTATTAAAAAAAAATGTATTTGTGCTTTTTTTTCTGGCGACTTAAATATCTATTTCTTATGTTTTTTAAGACCTTAAAAAATACTAGATTTTTACATATATATGGCATATCTGTACACCACCGCCTCGTAGTCAGGTACGATTTGGCCGTCCTTCTTTTTGTTCCCTACGTTTACATTATTTTTGCATTAATTATACGGGTTATTCTACTGGCTTTAGGAGTTAACTCAAAACTGTTGCAGTTAGACAGACAAGATGGGAAACCAGAGCGTCCCTTCATGTCTGGCTCCCTTGGGCGGTCGCCAAACAGCGCCCAACCCTAACGCCGCTACTCGGTGCTCTGGTGCGTGGAGGACAACACTGTCGAAGTAGCCGAATTCTGGTCGAAGCTCCTATATGTATATAAAATTAATAAAAGGGAATCATCGATACGACGAAGAAGAGACTCAAATACAGACATGGATAGCGAGAAATAATATTTTCGAAAGCTTGTTTTTTTTAACCACAGCACTGCTAGTAGCATAATTTGTGGCGTCATTTTATGTTGATTAGTGCCAATTATTCGTTTTAAAATGACAGTTATTTTTTAAATCACTTGATTGAGTTAATTAGCCGATTACCATACCTAGGTAACTGCGCTATTTACTTACCTACAGCAGAGCCATGCACATAGAGCGAATTGCTTCAAATATTTATTTATTTAAAAGCTACCGTCCTTTGTACAGACGCCAGCACATCAAGCAGTCAGCTAGTACAATCTGTCAAACTTTAATATATTTTCATCTTTATCTCTGAAGCATTAGGTTCAAAATCAAGTTACTTAGGTACTTTAATCAGTTAAGGCGAGTAGTGCCGACAACTAGCGCCACCATTGAGAAAAAAATCATAAGTCTGGAGATATGGAAGTTTTTGAACTAGCGTGATGTTAAATAGCCTATAGCCTTCCTCAAGAATTTGGCTATCAAACCTGGCAACCTGACAAATTTGGCTTCTAGACTTCTAGAGATTAGCGCGCTTAAACAATAAACAAATAAACACATAAAAAAATAAACTCTTCAGCTTTATTAGTAGTAGGCTAGATGGAATTTAAAAAAAAACAGAGCCAAGGCACTAAAATAGTCAGCTAACCACCATAAAAGTATGAACGAGTGGCTGCTTATAATCGGTGTCAAGCTGTCAAGAAATAACAACACTATATTGACTCGATAATTGCTACCGTCATCATTTTTCCCGCCTTATTCGGAAATTCGCGCTAAAACATAGTCAACAGAAAAAGACATTAATGTCACTAAAGTTTTATTAGCCAGTTATTGTTTATTAATTATTAAGTCATTTCGTAGAACTTGATCGTGATTGAAAAATCTAACCTACTAAACTGCAACAATTGAATATTTGAGTTCTCAGAAATACTTATATAATTATATGTTACCCGGGGGCATTGATATAACTCAATGCCCGGGGGCATCTAACAACTGAAGCTATTTTTATTTGAACAAACTTTTTCCTCTATGAGTTTCCGTATCTTATCAAATGGAAAGACCAATAGTAAGTTTGCATTGGTAATGAATTAATAGGGATGATGAATACAATTTTTTTTTGTCCGTCAAATAATAGGGAGCCCCCTCTCCCAAACTTGAATGCGTGTTATCTAACTATTTTTTTTATTAATATAATAGGTAGGTACTTACTTACCTACATAAGTAAAGTAAAAAATACCTACGTGTCTAATTTTTTTTTATTATCTGACTGACGCCGACTGACGCGTCAGTCAGATATACAGGGTGTAAGGGACAGCCCTCCGCAAACTGATAGGGTGAATTCAGTATGTCATACTAAGATGACCGGTACATGATTTTTTTTCAGGAAGGTTGTGGGAATCCAATAAACCTGATTTGTTTGTGTTTTTGTGCACAAATCGGAGCGTCTGTTACTAGTTGGGAGGGGTAGGTAATAGGTAGGTATGCGGTGTGTTCGATGACCTCTGTAGCTAGACAGAAAGTGAACAGCTGATTTCACGCGTCGTTCGCTACAGTATTTCTACATCCATTGCTGGTTTTTTGTTTTCAGTTTTGTTTTTTGCTGTTTTTTTACATAAATGGAGTGCTGCGAACACACAATGTAATTTTACATTGAAAAAAGAAAATGTAACTGAAAAAAATATTTAAAAAATTAAAATTTTCGTGAAAAAATTTTCCGGTGGAATATGATTCAAAATGAGGAGCTGAATGCATCCTGTTAGTTTGCGGAGGGCTGTCCCTTACACCCTGTATAGAAAAAAAAAAATAAAAAGAAAAAATAATAAAAAGAAATTCTGTCTATACCGTCATGCATGACAGTCTAAATAGATTTTTTTTTTACCCAGGAATCATCCCTACTTAAACTACTTATACCAACTTATGCATTGATATACGCAGTAATATATAATCAATGAACTTATGTATGAATTTTCGTATTCGTAAGATAAGCTAACTAGCTGTATTCAGAATTGGGATTCAGTGATTCGTCATCCACGACATTGATTGACACTACGCGATTAGTTAGCGGTTTGCACTCACTAAACTAACGTAAACAGCACCCTAATTGCGTAACACATTATCAATCGGAGTTGGTTTCGTTTTGACAGTTCAACAACATTCATTGTGTTATTTGCGTTGTCGAGCTGACAAATTTTTCGAACATATGAAGCATTGTATTAGCAATTTGTTTCAAAATGATTCAATTTCCGATTGATAATGTGTTACGCAATAAACCTCCAGGATTACGGGATGTTCAACTTCTACTTCTGGTAAGTAAGTAGGTACCTTTATGTAGCTAGCGAAGTCATCTGATCTATTAATTATTTTGTGACGTAGGCAAGTACCTACCTAAGTGAAAATGCGTGACATTCTTATATTACCCATAGAAAGATATATTTCTATGTTATTATTATTACCAATTTATGCTCTGCCTGTCATATCTAAGTAATTACAAGCTGATTCAAAATTAGTTACAGGTCACGTAATTTTGAATCAGCTTGTTGCAACACTACCTATTAGATGATGATGGCATCATTAAACAGAAATCTCATCAAAGTTTTGCACATTTTAATTTAACGAAACTATACGGACGAGAAATCTAAATATGGCTATAACCCATTTATCTAAAGTGGTAATAACCTATTTAAATAAACGTCTTTGGTCCACTTTAGAACTACGTGGGACAAATGACGAATTTCTTAGGCGTGGAGGTGGTAAGTAGCTAATAGAAACTAATGTGTGAGCTTAGGTAATGCTGGTAAAAACAGAACAGTCCATTCGCTTCCGCGGACTCTGGCAATAAAACCAATTAATTTCATTCATATTTATAAGTTCACACAAAAAGTCACACTTCAAACGAATCTAATTGATTCTTACGTGAGAATTTCTCGCATATAAAATGGCAATAAGCAATGTTTTCTGCCATTAGGGAGTCGATAAATATCTCCTCGGTGGCGCATAAGGTATTCGTTACTCAGCAGGCGTTAGGAAGGTAGGTAGGCGCAGTTTTTGTGTGCTGGAATCTTGTATAGCGATTACTATAGCTATAATGCTGTTTGCGCTTTTAAGGTGATTCCGCAGTATTAGCCCTCGAAATTCAAATTTTCTTCCGTTTTTTGCAATTTGCAGGTCAGTCAATCTGCCTAGCCTTTTCCCAACTACCTTGAGGTCGGCTTCCAGTTTAACCGGATGCAGCTGAATACCAGTATTTTACAAGGAGCGACTGTCGCTCTGACCTCCACAACCCAGTAACTGAGCAATACGATACCCCTTGGTAAGACTGGTTGTCAGATTTTCGGGCTTCTGACAACCCGTAACGACTATCAAAGATCCACAAATGACAGCCGGGACCAACGGCTTAACGTGCTTTCCGAGGCACGGAGGAGTCTCGGTATGTAGAGATGGTCACCCATCCACAGACCAACCCCGGCAAGCGTAGCTTAACCTGATGGATCGACCCGTGCGGCTGTTATAACTTAGCCACGAGCTCCTCCAATTTGCAGGTCAGTATCAGGTTATATGTTGATAAAAATATGATGCGCGGCTATAACAAATATGAATTTATATAATTTTAATCATATGAATCATCAATACATCTTTATAAGTTAAATTTGTTCCAAAATGTCATATGAAATCAAACTGAAAGAGAACAAAACAAGGCTAAGATGTAGGTATTGATGATTCTTATAGTTATAATAATATGTAAATACATATTTGTTATAGCCGCGCACCATACTTTTATCAACATACAACCTGATAATGACCTGCAAATTGCAAAAAACTTAAGAAAATTTGAATTTTGCGGCTACTACTGCGGATCCCCCTTAAGCCTTCGAAATATTTGCTTATTTGTAAAGGGATGTTTATGTTGAGCTTTAGCATCCTAGTTACGTTATCGTTGATGAGGACGACGTTGACGCTGATCTGGCTATCCGCGGCATTGCACGGCCTCATTTTGGTAAAGCCGCTACACCTATATTACAAAGGTTTAGGTGGTGAAACAAAGGTATTTAGGGTAGTTCTTCGAGGTCCCTCAAAACGCGGTCACACGGTCTTAATTCCGAACCTATGAAATATTCAGTCTTAGTACCAAATACAGATTACTCTTTGTTTATTTATGTGTACAATTTCAACAATAAACATCTAAAATTATTTATAGTATTTATTTAAAAAAATATCTAGTGTCCAAAACGGGAGCAAAATCGGTGTTCTTCGCGCGTCACACTCTGTTCGCGCTCACGGCAAACTTTGATAACTTTTGTATTCTATTCATAAGCATATAATGTAATACATCAAATTGATCGTATTTAATTAGGCATCATAATGATCAAAGAATATTAATTGTATCTCTTAATGTACAATAGTTAATAGGCATTATGTCTCTGTCACACGATTTTCCTACTTTCGCGAGGGCGCAACAAAACTGCAGCTATCTTCCAAGAGGGGCAACTTGTCGCTACACTTTTTAGTTTCGCGGACGCTCAGTAGTGTCCCGGCCATCAGTGGGGGAGACAAATACATTTATTGCTTATAAACAAAAAAAATATGAGATAAGTTAACCTTTGAATATTTTCAAGTAGCCTTGGTCAAGAAACTTTCATGCGCAAATTTTGAAGGATACTGTTTACAATTGTCCAAATCATTTTAAATGAAGGAATAAGATAGATCTTCGAGATTATTCCCAAGTACTTTGTTCGTTAATTTACCTGTAACTTTAATAGTAATTCTAAAAAATGTGAAATTTTCGTAACTATCGTGGCACAACTTTCGTGGTTATTTGTCCACGAAAGTCAGCTAGCGCACCATGAAAGTTTTATATCTCCATTAAATAATGACTTCAGATGTTTTGTGACGCCGCTGATGCATTTACTCGATTGTCGCGAATCTCAAAATAAAGGTGTTATGTATTTGTATAAGTATTTATACCCAGTACCGTTCTTAAGGCCCTCCAGAAGCTGTTTGATTCCGTCATACTCGAGGGCAAAACGCCGCAGGTATGGTACAGAGGTGTGGTGGTATTATTCTTTAAGAAGGGCGATAATGTTCTTCTTAAGAATTACAGACCCGTCTCACTTCTGAGCCATGTCTACAAGCTGCTTTCAAGAGTCATCACGATCTGTCTCGCACGCAGGTTTGATGACTTCCAGCCTCCCGAACAAGCCGGATTCCGTAAAGGCTATAGCACCGTAGACTACATACGTATACGCTGCGACATGTTATACAGAAGACTGAAGCCTCCGATTCGATTAAGGCATGGGCTGTACTGCAGTCTCGACTACCGGTATATTGAGGTGCTGAAGTGCCTGTACGAATACGCCACTATGTCAGTCCGACTCCAGGAACGGACCTCGAAACCTATCCTTCTGCAGCGAGGGGGAGACAGAGAGAAGTTATCTCTCCGAAACTGTTCACCGCTGCACTGGAGGATGTCTGCAAGGTTCTGGACTGGAAAGGGCTAGGCATCAATGGCGAGTACGTCACTCACCTTCGGTTTGCAGACGATATAGTAATCATGGCTGAGACTATGGAGGAGCTCAGTACACTGCTCGATGACCTCAGTAGAGCTTCCGAAAGAGTCGGTCTTAAAATGAAAATGGATAAGACAAATGGCATCTCAAATGCCCATGTAGCACCCACTCTCATGAAGATCGGAGACACTACACTGTAGGTTGTGAACGAGTATCTAGGACAAACTGTCCAGTTAGGAAGGTCCAACTTGAAAAAAGAGGTCAATCGTTGAATCCGACTCGGCTGGGCAGCGTTCAGGAAGCTTCGCAATATCTTCTCGTCTCACATACCGTAGTATCTCAATACGAAAGTCTTCGACCAGTACGTGTTGCCAGTAAAGACCTACGGCACTGAAACGTAGTCGCTCACAATGGGCCTTATGAGAAGGGTAAAAGTCACCCAAAGGGAGAGGGCTATGCTTGGAGTTTTCCTATGTGATGAAATCAGAAATGAAGAGAGCCGCGGAAGAACGAAGGTAACCGACATAGCCCGAAGAATTGCTAAACTTAAGTGGCAGTAGGCAGGCATTGCTCGAAGAACCGATGGCCGATGGGGCCAAAATGTTCTGGAGTAGCGGCCGCGTACTGGAAGTCGTAACGTTGGAAGGCTTCCCACAAGGTGGACAGATGATCTTGTAAAGGCCGCAGAAATCTGCTGGATTCGGGAAGCACAGAACCGGTCGAAATGGCGGTGCTAAGGGGAGGCCTATGTCCAGCAGTGGTCGTCTTTCGGCTGAAATGATGATGATGATAATGATGTAAATTTTACAGTTTAATTACTGGAACAAAGCTAAATTAGCAACCTAAGTTACTAATAACTAATAATAAGCTGATCTCAAAACACTATGGTGATCTCAAATACAAGTTGATTCATAAATAATAAGTATTTCATTTTATAAACTTCAATCCACAGGAAATTTATGAAAAAATAAGGATTTAAAACTGTTTTTGCTTATAGAAAATACGTTTGTAACTTTTGTGGCGTCTTTCGTAACTTTAAAACTACTCTTTAAACAATCTTGACAAACACATACTAAACAAATAAACTACTGCTTAAACTAATGGTTCAATTGATTTAGTAATCATTATTGTTGTATTTACATTGGTTTTTAGTTGCATTTTATTTTAAACAGTGGTTTTAAAATAAAAAAAGATAAAAAACACATCAAGATTGTTTACCTTTTTTTCACCACCTAAACCTCTAGTACTTATAGTGGTTTTTTGTTTTTAGTGGAAATCTTCCACTTAGAGGTATCGACGGAGAGGTGCAGTCATTGCCCTATTGCAGTATTGCTCCCACTGTCTTATTATATCTAGCCGAAAGAAGGTAGGTTACTTATCTACCCTTATTCATAAAAAAACTAAATGCTCTTTAACCTATGTTAGTTACCTATACAGGATATTTTTTTAAGCAGTGCGCAAATTTTCACAGGGTGTTCTACCCATGAATATGAACAACTTTTACTATGGGACAAAACCTGAAATCGCGAAAAAAAAATCAGCTGCTCCTTTGACGAGTTTGGTGTAGATAAATGTACTGAACAGCTGATTTTTTTTTCGCGATTTCAGGTTTGGTCCCATAGTAAAAGTTGTTCATATTCATGGGTAGAACACCCTGTGAAAATTTGCGCACTGCTTATAAAATTATCCTGTAGAAGTGTTTTGTCAATTTCTTTCGTTACTTATGATTTGAGTTTGAAAGAAGAAGAAAACATTTTATAACTAAAACTAGCCGCTGCCCGCGACTTCGTCCGCGTGAAATTTCTTATTCCCCCGACCCACCCCGTCTCATCGCATTGCCTGCGATTTCGTTGCCTATTATTTCGTTTTCACTTAGCGTTATTTCTGCCTTTTTTTCTTTTCGCTCGGCACGTAAAGGTCCTAAGATTTGGGCTATAAAATCCAAAAAGTCTGTTAGTACCAGAGCACGTTCGTTTACCGTATCCCCTTCCCGCTAACCTCTCCCTGCCCCTCTCACCCACTCTCACACACCCTTCACCACTTCCACTTCCCCCTCTCTCTCTCACCACCCCGTCCCCTCCCTCTCACCCTCCTCCCCTCACCAACCCTTCCCCTCCCCCTCACGCCATACCACCCCTTCCTCTCCTCACCAACCCCTGCCCCTATCCCCTCCCCTTTCTCTCCTCACCAGCCCCCCTCCCTCTCTCCCTCTTTCAAGTTAATCAAGCCCCGCAGTAAAATTCTCCCCTGAAAAATTTACTACCTCTTTTCACACCCTTATGGGGTAGATTTTCGAAAAAACCACGTAGTTTACTCAGTAGTTAATCGCGGCGCGACGTCGAACGGAACGCGTATGGCATTTTTATACTCGTGATAACTTCGCAATTAAATGGCCGATTCGAATGAATTAAAAAGTATTTTACTGCTACATAAATACCCTTGATGATAAAACTATGTATTTGAATTTTGCCCTTCCCCTCGGACCGCGAAAGCGTATGGACGTGAGCCACCCGTGTTAAAAGTTGTCAAAATTATTTAAATTATCTATTTTTAACTAAAAATACGACAAAATAAATTCCGCGAAGTACCAGGAGCGCATGATACTGCAGCAGTGAGCGCAGGTCGCAGAGTCGGCGAAGAAACGGGACAGAAACACTCGAGACGCAAGGTGTTACGTGAGCTACTCTGCGCACGCGGCAAGTACATCCCAGTGGTAGCCGCTACCGCGACTCAAGAGCGACAGCGATTAGCGGATTATTTTGGTACGTGGCCCAAGTTAATATAAACCGCAAGAACAATTTTTTTTGTTTATACAAGATATTTTTAATTTTTAATAATGCCACTGAAACGTACTCCTCCAAGTACACCTACAGAAGATCGCAAGGTAAATTCCACCGTTTCTTCTCAACCAAGAGCACTTGTGCAGTCTGGATCCTCACCTGATCTCACCACTGTTGGTCATGACAAGAATGTTACTGTTCGACTAAAGCAAAAGCGCTATGAGTGCGACTGTTTATCTCGTTTGGACGAAATACGTTCTTTATTGTCAACATCTACAACGAAAGCAGATAGCAAGTTTTCGGATTTACAAAAGGCCATTACCGAAATAATGGCTCAGAATGCTGAGATAAAAGAATCGATCAGTTTCATGTCAAAGGAATATGATGACATAAAAACAAAAATCTCCAGCTTGGAGACAGAGCGTGAGAATGAGCGTCGCTACATTCGTCAATTAGAAGAAAAATTTGATAATATGGAACGTCAACTATTCTCTACCAGGATAGAAATAAGAAATGTGCCTCAAAAACTGGACGAAAGTAGGGAAGACCTGTGCGCGCTTGTAGAGAAAACAGCCAATGTAATTGGCCACACCCTGAAACCAATTGAAATTAAGGAGGTATACCGTGTTAAAAACAAAAACAACTCCTCGACAATAAATGTCGACTTTATAAGCACAGTAACTAAAGAACTAATAATAAAAAAGGCGCGTAAATTCAACAACACTAACAAGAACAACAAGCTAAACACTACGCATCTTAAAATTGAAGGATCCCCGAAACCTATATTTTTATCTGAAAAACTCACTCCGAAAGCACAACGACTGTACTACCTAGCGCGCTGTTTTGCTGAAAATAATAATTTCAAGTATTGTTGGACCTCTTTTGGAAAAATCTTAATCAAGAAAGCTGATGGAGACCGATATGTCATGATAAAAACTGAAGCAGACCTAGATAATCTCGCTAAAAATGAATGACTAGTGAGTATATTTCTAATAAACACGACGGGATCCGGCTGCATATTGTACTCTCTTTCATTTTTTTACATTATTTTATATTTTTTTGATTTACTGTTATTCAAGTTTGCAATCTCCATTTTTTCGCATACGTCAACACATTCACACTATTCACACCACTCACACCGGCTAACATTTTTCTTAATCATACATTCAGTAACAATATCACACGAAACACGTACACAGGCCAAAGGAATTAAGTAACCAGACACGCACACTACAAAACTATATCCTACTGTACGTACTGCTCACAATGACAGCCTCGCACACATCCCATTCATAGAGTGAGTGCGCTGACGTCTTTTAAATGATAGTGTAACATAATTTCGCAATGTAGGATAGTTGCTCTCGTGGCGCAACAGGTAAGCATTCAACCTACAGTGACAGAATGATCTGAGTTCGAGCCTCGAGTTTACTAAAATATTATTTTTGAGATTTTGTAATTTAAAATGAATATACTAACTGAATAAAGCGATATTCTGACCAGTTTGAGAATCTACCACAAGTTTCTCGCCTACTTAAAATTATTTCCCAGTTTAGAAGCTAACTACCCGCTTTAAAAATATATTCCTGCCTTTAATTGTGAACTTATGTAGTCAGTCTGCATTAGCAACTACACATTATACTCTTTCTTTTGCACTTGAAGTTTGTGATTGTGATATATTGATTAATTTAGACCATGCATCATTTAACAAGATTTCAAAAAGCTCAGATTATTGTTTTGCATGAGAAAAAAAATATTTCTATTAGTGAAATCGCAAGGCGCCCAATGCTATCGGTGAGTGAAATTATTATTAGAATGTATTAATTTATTATGTCACCGTGATCCCACCCAGTAATTTTATTATGATTGTCTGTTGTATCTCATTTAACGAATTGTGGATATGAATAGTTGAATCTAATAGGAAATGACACCGGAATAGTTGAATTTAGTATAATGAGTGGCTATGCAGTTAACAAATAAATACAATTTTTGTTAACTGCATAGCCACTCATTATATCGATAATTATTTAATCATTTCCATTATTGGTTTACACAGTATTATAGTAATAGTTTTTATCTGTGTTTTGTAATAAAATATTCAAATATAATGAATATGTTTGTAAATGATTAGATAATAATAATAAAATACAATTTTAAAAGATTTCATTTTTTATCTAAAATATTTAAAAATGTAAATTGCATGTATGGTAATTAAACAAAGGATTTCTATTCTAAATAAAGTATAATAATATTGTTTAATACTTTTTAGAAAAAATAAAAAATCATCATTATATTATATTATTTGTTGTTTGTTTTTTTTATTTGTGTCATTATTATATTATATTATTTTTTATTTTTTATAAGTATGATATTATGTATTTCCTAGGTCACTCGCCCTGCCTTTTTATTTCCATTTTATCGTATTATAATTTTTATTATTACTGACCACTAGCCTTATATATCAATTGTATTTAAGTATATAAATATATATTCTCTGCATTGTATTTATATTGTGTAACTTTTATTTCTTAATTTATAATTTGGGAGGTGTATGTTTAGACCTAATATTTTCACTTTTTTTTTTGTAGAGAAAAACCGTTTGACTGTGGGTGCATTGTCACTGAGACAAGCGAAATAAACCGTCGCCTGCCTGGACCGACACCATTGGCTTACACAAATGTTTCGCCTCGGCATCGTGCGTGAAATTGTTGCCACCCATACATCAGATCCATTCGCTTAGACCAGCATAACAGCAGCAGCACACAACGTCATTATGCAAACTGTACGGAACCACCTGCAAGCAGACGGTTTGACATGTTGCAAACCGACGCGTAAAATTTTGTTATATACCGTGCACCGTCAAAATTGCGGAATATCGGCACTTCGATTGACAAAACAATGTCGTCATAATTACTGATGAAAATTGTCTTCGTCGAAAATCACCACCGACTTATCGTAACATACATATTATATACTACCTTTAAATTTCAGACATTTTAACGTTTTTAAATCTATTATTTTCCTAGAAATAATTAATAATGGTTGGTAATAATTATAATACCTACTGTTCCCGATACAGGCGGTAAATGTTTTTATTTTAATTTTAATTTTCAAAAATGTAGGTAATTCATATCTGTATATAACTGAACTAGCGACCCGGCCCTGATTCGCACGGTTTTTACGACTTGTTAAAACATGAAGGTTTCTATAATATATAAGTTAAATATTTATCATGATAGTGAAAACCGCATCAAAATCTGTGGCGTTAGAAGAACAACGCGGCTACACAGACAGACATGAAAAGCGACTTTATTTTATAATAGATACCTAAACGAAATACTTAATACTTTCACAGCATATTTAGCCATAATAAATTAAGTCGGCGGTACTGTGTAGGTAGGAGTGTGTGAGTGATGTTATTGTTACTGGATCAGATTATATTTGTTATCTATGTGACATGTTTATTCACTCCGCCCATTGTTGTATACATATTATATAATGGTATAAAAAGATGTAATAGCATGTTCTAAACATATTGTTGTATTTATAATAAAACATGTCCACTTTTGATGTTCTTTTTTTTAAATAAAGATATTTATTAAAAATTGTTTTATTTATTTAAGCAATTTTAAATAAATAAAACATTTTCTTAACAAAAATTGTTCTAATTGCTTTAGCTTAAAATAATAAATCGCAAAAAGAATCATCACTTCAGAGATTTGAACTCACACCGCAGTACTCAGAAGTATAATGCCTTATTCGTTGGGCTACGAACGCTTAAGTTTTCAACGCGAAATTATGTTATACTATAATTGAGAAGACATTAGCGCACTCACTCGCACATGAACGCGATGTGTGCGTGAGGGCATTGTGTGTTGTACGTAATGAATCGTTTTAACAGTAGCAATACTGTTTTGTAGTGTCACGCACACTACAACACTGGTTACTTATCTCTGTTGCTGTCTGTACCTATCACCTAATTAAATCACCTAACAACACAAACACAATTAATTCGCAACCAAACCTTAATTACTGTCTTTATTTACCTAGCATTTATGTGAATACTTTTTATAACTTAAAGTCCATTAAAAATAAGTACTGTAAACAAACTCTAATTACTTTGATTTGCAAAGAAAATATCTTGTTTATTGAGAACAAAGCTAAATCAATTTTATTGAAAATTAACTGTGACACAGAACTTTATTTTTGTATAAAAATTCAATACAATTAATTCTACAATTATTCAAGACGTTGATAGCCAAGGTATTGAGTGCAAACGGCTAAAAGATCCTGCTGAATATTCGCAACTAATACCTTGTTCTAGCAATAAAACGTTTTCAAGTCTGACTGTTAACATAAGAAGCATAAAAGCCAATCTTGATATATTTCTTATTTTTCTTACACAATTTAACAATATGATTGATGTCCTAGTTTTGACGGAATGTTGGACAAATGAACACCTATTAATACCAAATATAAATAACTATAAGCTGTTTAAATCTTGTGTCTCTCTAAATCAGAATGACGGGATAGTAGTATATGTCCGTGAGGAACTTGAGGCGACTTCGTTTGAACCAGTATGTTTTGAAGGAAACTGTATTGTAGTTAACATCAAGGATGAGATAAGTATTATATGTACTTATCGTCCACCCAGTTTCAAAAACACACTCAACTACCTATATTCGCTAGATAATATATTAAACCAATGCTCTGGAACTAGCAATGTCATTCTAACTGGTGATTTAAACCTGGATATCATGCCTAATAATATAAATGCCAATTCTGCTAAATACCTTAATCTAATGGCCAGTCATGGCCTAAGGCAAGGGGTTGACTGTCCCACGAGATTAAATGCATGTCTTGATCATTTTATGATAAAATCATTTGCTAAGACACAATGTTTTGTTTTTGATGAACTAACGGATCACTCACCGATTTTATTACGTATAGATTATGGTTCTATTTGCAAAAAAAATACGTTCGTTCGTAAGATTGACATCGATCTTGACGGTATAAATGACGACCTGGCAAATGAATCATGGAACGAATTATATTCGACAACAGACGTTAACCAGGCAGCTATAGTATTAACAACAAAACTTGAAAACGTGATAAATGCTAACACTAAAGTAAGAAAAATTTCTAGACGTAACCGTCCACTAAAACCATGGATTACTATAGGAGTTGTAAAATCTATAAGAAAACGAAATAAAATGCATAAAACCTTAAAAACTAATGCTAATAATAAAGAAATTAGAGATAAATACACAGCTTACAGAAATACTTTAAAAAAAATAATAAAAGCACTGAAAAAAAACTACTACACTGACAAACTACAAAAAAGTAAAAATAATCTTAAAGAAACCTGGAATACGATTAAGGAATTATGCAATATGAAGAAGTCCAATGTATCAGCCAAAGAACTACTCAATTTAAAAACGAATGCTACTGAGTCTCTAGACGAAGTAAATGAGTTCTTTACGTCGGTGGGAGCCAATCTTGCTAATAAGACCCTACAAAAATTGGGCACTGATGAGGTAACTCTGTCTCAAAAAGCCAAAACACAGAAGGATCCCATAAACTCCATGGGACTACGCTTTTCAGACCCAGCTGAAGTGATGGAAGTTATCAGTAGCCTTAAGACGCATAGCGCTCCAGGTCAAGACAAAATCACAGCATCTATCCTTAAAACTTTTCGTACTGTCGTTGCTGAGCCAATAGCTTACTTAACCAATTTGAGCTTTGAACACGGAGTTTTCCCTAAAATATTTAAACGTGCTATAGTTTGCCCTATTTTCAAATCAGGGGATAAGTTTTTCGCCACCAACTATAGGCCCATTTCTCTGTTAAGTACCCTCTCTAAGATAATAGAAAAAAATATGAACAAACGACTAATCAACTACCTGGAAAGCAATAAATTCCTAAGCGAAAATCAGCATGGATTTCGTGCCAATCGTTCCACAGATGATGCTGTTTTAGAGCTTACATCTAAAATTACGGCTCATCTTGATAAGAACAGCAAATGTATAGGAGTCTTTCTAGACTTACAGAAGGCGTTCGATACTGTATCTATTCCAATCCTCCTAACACGATTAGAGAACGTTGGTATCAGGGGAAATGCTCTTTTGTGGTTAGAGGATTACCTTGTAGAAAGGCAACAATGCGTTAGAGTTGAAGATTGTTTCAGTAATTTTAGTGGGGGGTCTTATGGCGTGCCACAGGGCAGTACGCTAGCCCCGACATTGTTTCTAACCTACATTAACGATCTCTGTAAATGTCA
This sequence comes from Cosmia trapezina, assembly GCA_905163495.3. NCBI lineage: Eukaryota > Metazoa > Arthropoda > Insecta > Lepidoptera > Noctuidae > Cosmia > Cosmia trapezina. Next base: position 21,933,298 of record LR991031.1, on the reverse strand, counting down.
ATTAAAGGGTGCTGATATTCAAATGTTTGCTGATGACACTGTCATACTGTTTCATAGTGACACTTGGGAGAGTGTTAAACAAATTGCTGAGGAAGGCATGTCTGTAGTCACCTCTTGGCTTGAAGATAGTTTATTAACGCTAAACACTGACAAAACAAAAGTTCTATGCTTCAGCAAAACCAAAGCATCTTCACCAAAAAACTTCCTAGTTCGTATACATTCCTACCCTTGTAACAGATCCTACAATACTCTTTTGCCACGCTGTAACTGCGCCACGTTAGTTAGATCCACAGAAATTAAATACTTAGGAGTAAATATTGACGACAAACTATGTTGGAAGAAGCACATAACTGCAGTTAGCAACCGACTAAGGAAACTCATTTACATTTTTAAAGACTTGAGATTGATACCAGATTTAAAACTTTTGATTCACACCTACAAAGCCTTGGCAGAATGCGTAATAACCTATTGTATCTGTTCCTGGGGTTCGGCAGCCAAGACACATCTTCTTGAACTTGAGAGGGCGCAGCGTGTTGTGCTCAAAGTACTTCTCTCGCTACCGTTTCAACATCCTACAGATTCTGTTTATGATAAGGCCGATGTTCTGTCTGTCAGAAAGTTGTTTGTGTATCAATGTTTACGTAAATATCATAAAAACACAGTACCCTATCTAATACCTTCTGGCAAAAGAAGAGACGAATGCCCAATCCCTAGAGTAAAAAGCAAATTTGCCCAACATCACTATAACAATGTAGCACCTAGATTGTACAATAAACTTAATATAGCTCATAAAACCAAACAATTATCTAACTATCAGTTTAAAAATAAAATAAAATTATGGCTGAAACCATTAAATTACGACGAAATAGAAAATCTATTCCTAATTTTAAAATAAAAATAAAGCAGTAAAACACAAAACCCACTCTCACATTGCCACATACACACACGCACTCCCACACCCACAAACATGCACATACACACACACACACTCACCCACCCACACACACGCACACACACACACACACACACACACATACACACTATTTTTTTAGTTCGCAGATTGTAAACTTTTGGTTATAAACTTAATTAATAGATAAATTATTATAAGTTATGATTGTAACACTTTAGCTCGACATATTTATCTGGAAGGAACTGATTCCCAACATACAGCTCACGCTAGTTTGGGAAACAGGGCTTGCACATGAAATTAACACTTACTGTTGCAATAAAGATTTTTGTATTTGTATTTGTATTTGAATAAGAATTAATACTACGATACGATTGTAACCAACTTTTGTGTCTAACGGCAATCTGATTAAATTTTAGAACACAAAAGCTGCTATTGTGACTTAACTATGATAGTTAGATATATTGCCTCGTGGATTTTTTTGAAGGTAATAATTAGTACTTTAATCATGTAGTACATACTTTTTATGTATCATCAATAGTTTTGTCAGCGCACGCCAAATAATGAATTTCATAGGCAATATTTTGCTACTTTGGGTTACATTATTGCAATTTCCTTAAGGATTTCTATTTTTTTTTTAAATAAATTATTGCCTATGTTACTTCCTGATAATTTAACTTTCTATTGGTGAAAAAATGGTTAAAATCGGTCTAGTAGTTTCGGAGCCTATTCGGTACAAACAAACAAACAAACAAATCTTTCCTCTTTATAATGTTGATATTAATAAGTAGGTTTTTTAAAATCAATCAATTTGCCTAGCCTTTTCCGAACTATGTTGGGGTCGGCTTCTAGTCTAACCGGATGCAGCTGGATACCAGTATTTTATATGGAGCGACTACCTATCTGAGTTCCACAACCCAGTAACTGGGTAATACGATTCCCGTTGGCAAGACTGGTTGTCAGACTTTCTGGCTTCTGACGACCCGTAACGACTGTCATAGATCCACGAGTGATCGTGCGTTCCGAGGCACGGAGGAATCTCGGTATCTAAAGATGGTCGCCCATCCACGGAACAACACCGGCAAACGTAGCTTAACTCGAAGGATCGACCCGTGCGGCTGTTAGGTATTACTTAGCCACGAGCTCCTCGCTTTAGTTTTATTTGACTATGGGGTGTATAAAAAGTTTCACAAACAAAAATGACATCGATCTGTCAAAGTAAAGGATAAAGCGCATCGGCGATCATAAAGTTTCACCCCTGTATCACGCCCTTTAGGATTATTTTTGAGACAAAAAGTAGCCTATGTCCTTCCCCAGGATGCCATCTATATCGATGCCAAATTTTATCGAAATCCGTTCAATGGTTTAGTTAAGTTATTAAATTTGATGAAAAATGAAGGGATTTACATCATTCACAGTTCGATTTACATCACTTCATATTTATTCATACTCGTATAAACAGAAAAAAAATAACCAACGTTATGGTTGAGGCCTTACAAGTCAGCGGGCGGTAGTTCGTAGCGGGGCGCTCGACTAGCTGCAGTGTGAGAAAAATGTCCTAACCCTCACCTAGATAGACAGGCGCAGGCGCCGCCCGTCAGAGCTTCGCCCGTCCTTTACGACACTATTTATTGCCGAGAGACCGTGAGATATGTCGCTTGTATTACACACAGCCGGGGTAATGAGAGGGTTTTTGTTCCTCTTAGCATAATCAGCCTATTATGTTCCCACAGCTGGGACAGAGGCCTTCTCTCTGTGAGAGGGAGTGGCCCGTAATCCAGCACGCTTGCCCAGCAGTGCGGGTTAGTTCTTCTCGATCAATCTGCCTAGCCTTTTCCAGCTTCGCTTCGGTCGGCTTCCAGTCTAACCAGATGCAGCTGAATACCAGTATTTTACATGGAGCGACTGCCTGTCTGACCTCCACAACCCAGTAACTGGTTAATACGATACCCCTTGGTAAGACTGGTTGTCAGACTTTCGGGCTTCTGACGACCCGTTACGACTGTCAATGATCCACGAATGACAGCCGGGACTCGATTTTTAGGTAAACATGAGGTGATAAAAAAAAAAAAAAAAAAACAAATAAAACAAATAATAAATAAAAAAAAAATAAAAAAAAAAATATATATATATATATATATATATATATAAATAGTAATAATAATACAAATAAAATGTATTTGTATTTGTATTTGATTTTTGAAGTGAATCTTTACTTCGATCGAATCTTCCATCGATTTAGAGCAAAAGTTTAATTCCTGCCTATTCCTGCGTAATAAGGGCCTACTTCATGATGTCCGAATAGTCATTACTTAACGAATAAATTCAAAAATGGAACAGAATTTGATGAAATTATCTGCCAAGTGTGTTAATTGTAGGTGGTGAAACCGGAACTAAAACTAATTATTTGAAACGTCAAATCTAGTTAGCGGAAATTCTCCATTAATTTGTTTCACGAAGGTCTGAAACAAATTAATGGAGAATTTCCGCTTTTCTGAAAAGCACAATATCAGACAGCAGCAGGTAGGTAGGCATAGGCAGGTACCTTTCAGGCAGGCAGGTACCTTCATTTTGGACATCGTCATCATTATTTGAAACTAGCTGACCCGACAAACGTTGTCCCGTTAAAATTTAATTAACTAGTTCAAAATTCCCATAGAAAATGCTTTTTCAGTTTTCTCGAATTTTCCCGGTAACTGTTCAAAAATTTTCTTTCACAGAAACCTTGCCCTGACACAGGACCTGACAATTACAAACACAACAAAAAAAGAATTAGCCAAATAGGTGCAACCGTTCTGAAGTGATGCGCATGCGCATACATTCGGCAATTGATTTTTATTTCTACAGATATGTCTAAGTAACTTATCTGCACCAATATATTCCATTGAGATTTCAAAGCCCCTACCTACTCAACGAGGCATTCACCTTAAAAGTTCAACAAAACGCAGAATCTCACTCAAAGGACCACCAGGAAAAGAATCTAAATTATTTATAAGCCTCCAAATATACCAAAACGGGTGAATTGTATCGTTGAATAAGTATTTTTGCTTGCCTTAAATTTTCTCAAGAGCGCGTTTCGCCGTCCCACGCTTCCCGCCAAAAGAGCTTGACAAAAATGTCGTTTTACTGCATGTGTGACGTCAGGTGACCTTGCAAACCGCACGTGTGAGACGACCTACACGATTTTAGGCTTATTAATCGGCTTCCATCTCATGTTGGATAAAAAAAAACTTTCTCTGAATGTGAGGTTATTTTTGCGGGCGTCTTGTCATCTCATCTCGAAATTGTGCAATGCAGTTTTTACACGACTGTGATTTGTTGAGATAAATGAATAAGCTTTTCTTTTATGAGCAATAAAGCTTTATATAGGTACCTACCTAATCTTGTTTTATAGCAGACCCAGGCCATGCTGAAATAGGTACAAGAAGGAAGACCTTTATAACCCAGAACCTACAGGGGGTGACTGTGGTACATTAATCAAAAGATAGACCATCAAGTCCATACAGTCATCAAGACTGGGAGCTTCTGAAAGTTTTGATTTTGACGCAGCCCTACGATAAATATCTACCGTAGCTGTATTTGACGTATTTGTAGGCAGACCAATAATAATCATTATGCTTATCAAATCAATTAAATCACCAATGGCCCTGTTATGGTCAACATCATGATTGAGAAAAAAAGACCCATAAACATAAGTTTTTAATAGCTTGAGGTGCAAAAATATTTTTATTATGGCCACACTAATGTATTTACTTTACCTATACGGCTAGGGTTATGTATTATGTGCTAAATCGACATATAAATAATTTTCCTTTAAAAATGACTCACTATTTTAATTACAGAGAACTGTTTTTATTTTATTTACTTACTCATTTAATTTTAATGGTTATCCTTTAATTCTAAGTATAAATACCGAGGTGTTTACACCTCGTTACATTGGCCTACTGGTATGATTAACCCATTCAACTATGGCCTGGTTTTAACTCACTAATTGTTAATTATAAAGACACATATAAATGTTTTGCGTGTTTGTGTATGTCTGCGCTTTTAACGAGAGGTGTTGTGATAACTTTAAATCTTTAGTACCTACCTAGGTACCTACTTTGTATAAAGTTATGAGGTAGGTAGGCATAAAACAACAATCAACTCAGCCCACTGCTGTAGTCCACTGCTGGACATAGGCCTCTCTCAGGCTGCTCCACAACACCCTGTCCTACGCCTTCCGCATCCAGTCTGTCCCAGCCAACTTTCTAAAGTCGTCGGTCCATCTAGCTGGGGGACGGATGTTCCACACTACGTTTGCCGACTCCAGGCCTCGTCTGCTCCACCGGCCATCGGTCCTTCGACAAACATGACCAGCCCACTGCCACTTCAGCTAGCTTGTCGGTATATAACTCCGGTTCTTTTCTGAATTTATCCTTCAAAGAAAGAGCATAGCCCGCTCCATAGCGCGCTGAGCGACCTTGAATTTGTAGACCAGCCCGACTGTCAGTGTCCACGTTTCGGCATCGTATGTCATAACGGGCAGGACGCTCGTTGGTTAAAGACCTTAGTCTTCAAACTCTGCGAGATAGGATACGAGAAGACTTGACGAAGTTTTCCAAATGCTGCCCAACCCAACTGGATCCTCCTGTCGACTTCCTTCTCAAAGTTGTGCTTACCGAGCTGGATGACTTGCCCTGGGTAGACGTATTCCTCTACAACTTCGAGAAGCGACCCTTCAATGCGGATTGGACTCGGCAAGACGTGTGAGTTGTACTTACATGACTTTCGTCATGTCCAAATTCATGCCGAGGCCAACCCGCCGAGAGGCCCCATTTTAAAACAACAACCGTTTATTTAATACCTTTTATGTCCTTTCTGTTTTCTGTTGACAGTGAAGTCATTATGTTTTTCAGCACGAGATAAGCTTTTGATAAATGAAGTGCCTGTATTATTGTTTTACCTTTTTCCTTATGCCTGATTATAGGTACAACGAGGTAAAAAACACAGATTTTAGCAGCTATCCTGTACATACTACAGGTCTGAAATAAATTTAAAATTAGACCTAACAGTAAGTACCTACCTACTTAGGTTATTTGTTCGTGATAGGAGACTTTCTTATACTACGTAATTATAAGCACGAAAAGTTTTGACTTATCGATTTCGGGACCTAGCCTAGACACTTGAAAGTCTGATTGTCTGTAGTCATGACTTCGTGCGTCAGTCAAGACGATTACAATGACCTTTAGTCAAATTCAACAGTCAACTGCTGACTGATTAAGCTATAGAAACAGTTCTGATCTACCCAAGGAGTTGTTTGAAGTATATATTATAAAATCTATGTGCCTGCAACAATAAACAAAATTAGTGTCAATCTAAGCATTTCATTGTCCCGAAAAGGCACGAAAGCTCTCAATTTGGCAATGCCAATACTTTAATCAGAGTTCCTTCTACGTACAGATCATGTATAACTGTCAACGTGAATACAAAATCATAATAATATGTGATCATGATTCGCAGTCGCAGCCCGCTTCGCCATCACGTCAGATAATCGAATAATTCAAGGAACTGTCATGGCTGCCGTATTTGGCGGGAAAGCAATCCGCTTAAGCCCAAATGGGCATGCGCTGGTGGGATACTCTCTTTGGTTCTTTATTGCATGACATGGTGTTGCATAAGGTACTGCATTTTTACCTAACGCAACGGTGTCTAAATAACTAAGCTTACAAGTTACGTGATTAATAAGTAGGTATGTATGTTTTTATTTGACTTTAATTTGCTCTTACATATACAGTGAAGGTTTTAAAGCATGTTTTAAATAGTTGAGGTCAGCGGCGTGCGTGATGCATAATATCTATGTGCAATTGTGCATAGGTAGGTATGTACTTGTTAAGGTTAATAAGTACCTAGATATTATGTCAGACTTACGGCCTATGAAAGACTGAAAACTTTCGGAGTCGGAAAATAATTGCGCACATGAGCTAAATCTTTATTTTACTAAGCAGCAAGGGGACCTACATAGGTTCCCTTGCTGCTTATTTGATAAGTGGGTAAGTATAACCTAGTAATTCATATAAGGATGGAGTTTTACCTAATAATGCCGTTGATGTTGATGGTTCATTTTGGAACGGAAAATGGGTCACTTTAATTGGGGGAACTCATTTTGTGAGTTTTTTAGAGGCCTCTGTGGCTAAGTAACACCACATAACAGATAAATTTATCTGTCCTGTGGTAATAACAGCCGCACGGGTCGATCGATCATGTTAAGCTATGCTTTCCGCGGTTGGTCAGTGGATGGGTCTTCGTCGTGGATGGATCTTTGATACCAAGACCCCTACGAGCCGGAAGCCGTGTGTACCGGCTGTTATTCGTGGGTCTTTGACAGTCGTTACGGCCACGGGTCGTCAGAAGCCCGAAAATCTGATAACCAGTCTTACTGAGGGGTATCGTATTACCCAGTAACTGGGTTGTGGAGGTCAGATAGGCAGTCGCTCCCTGTAAAATACTGGTATTCAGCTGCATCCAGTGAGACAGGAAGCCGACCCCATCATATGGCTTCCTGTCTTTCCCAACTTGGGAAAAGGCTAGGCAGATGATGAGTTTTAATAACTCAAGTGAACAAATAAAATTACAGCGATAGCGTAACAGGTAGGTACCTAATAACTTTCAACGACAGACAGTCTTCATAAGTTCCGTTACTCAGCTTGCGTGATAGATACCTATTTCTGAATGATGGAAAATGATTGGCCCTAAGCTACGACTCAATTCAGTCAATGCGGATTAACTTTAACTTTAGGATTTTCCACCTAACCCTAAAAAGAACTTGATTCTCAGACACGTAATGCGTGATGGGGAAAGATTGGATGGATCTCTGTGAATATCTTGAGTTGTCTGACTGTGCACTTGCATCATGAAGATGCGTGTTTAATCTTGGGGTCAGCGTCATATAATTTTCGTTTGCAAAGACAACAATTTTGCTAAGCTCCTCAAAGGTAAGTACATACCTAACCACGTTTCCGAAACTATAAAAAAACCTAATTAGTCATACACAGCTAAATAGAAGATCTGCCACGCCAAATTAACGATGGCCTGTAGTAAAAAGTGATTACATTCGTCTTGGTACTACCTACTAGCAACTTGTATCGAAACAATGAGAGAGATCGATGCGCGGGCACTGGGCGGCAACATCACTTTTGTAAGGCGTAGTTACATTGTTGAACATAAATGAAATTAGATTTACAGTATAATAACGTTACTTACAGTACCTAGTTAATTTTCATAGAAAACGGTGGAAATGAAGCGCTTTGAAATCTCAGTATATCTCAGCACGCAGCAGTTCGAGAGCGCGAGAGTGGTTGACTTTCGGGTTCCTGACTACCCGTAACGACTGTCAAATGACAGCCGGGACCAACGGATTTACGTGCTTTACGAGGCACGGAGGGATCTCGATTATGTAATGGATGGTCACTGGTCACCCATCCACGAACCGACCGCGGCAAGTGTAGCTTAACCTTCGATCGACACGTGCGGCTGTTATCATTTACCTGCCTACTCATTTAGCCACGAATAGCACTACTGGACGTATTGTTAGTGGCCTGAAAGCGAAAGAGATGATTAACGTACCTTGTGTAGGTAATACCTACTTATTTCTTCTCTGGATGAGACGAGGATTTTGAGGTAAAATAGGGATAGTTTTATATACCTATAGGTACTCAACGTTTCAATAAACATAAAAAAATAAACTGAATTGAGAACCGAGGAGGTTCTGAATTCGGTTGTAAGTATTTTTTTTGTTCATTTTTTGAAGTTTGTTAAAAATAAATGTGAAGGTGTTTAAACTTGGCCGCTTATCATGTTTCGATTTTATTCGAACTTGGCCTTATTTATAAACATGTTTTGGTTGGATCTTCTGCGAACCCCTACCATAAACAGCCGTCAGTTTAAAAAAAAATCAAAACAATTTTCGGTTGGATGTAAATGGTAACACTCATTATGGAAAACAGAAAAATTCTCAAGTTACCGCGCCGCGCCACCGCCGCCTAAACGAATTTCGCGGGAAAAAATCACATCATGTGACACCACAGAACAAATAATGTTCTGTGTGTGACACAGTCTTTACGTCTTTACAGTCACAAGGTTTTAAGACGTTTCTTTTTGTCGTACGACAATAAATCGGCCAAGCCCACGCTTCCGCAGCCTATTATTTACATAATCAAACGATCATTCCGCATCGGTTGGCAACTTGGACTCGGGAAACAAAACGGTAATGAAAAAAAAAAACAATTGCGTTTTAAAGTTTCGCTGGGTGGCTTTCGATGTGCGTAGGTGGACCTTAAAATTTTACGATTTCTTAGTCGATCGATATAAAAATTAAACTTTTAATGTGTTTTATTTTTTATTAATGTTAAATTAATAATATCTAAGGCTCTTGTGGAGACGGTGCGCTGGTAGGTAGTCTTACTTCGATATCTACCTACTAAGTCACTAAATGATGGGATTAGCTGAATTATATTAACATAATATAATTCAGCTAATCCCATTTCATAATAATCTACATATTATATACAAAAATGAATCTCTATTTCCCTTAGTCATCGAATCACGCGTGAACGGTTAGAACAATTTCGCTAATTCTTTTTTGCTGTGTATAATATTGTCAGGAGAAGGTTCATAATTATGTAGAGAAAAATTGGAAAAGTTGCCGGGAAAATTGGAAAATTCTGAAAAACTTAAATGGATTTTCTATGGGAATCATGAATTATTGAAACTGGGATAGGACAACGTAACTAATAAATTAATAATAGACGCGAAAGTTTGTGAGTATGGATCATGTATCGATGGATGGATGTTTGTTAGGTACTCACGCAAAAACTACTGAACGGATTTTTATGACATTTAGCACACATATAGTTTATAACCTGGATTAACACATAGGATACTTTTTAGCCCGATATTCCTACGGGTTCGATACTTACGCGGGTAAAACCGCGGGGAGCTGCTAGTCTATACATATAACTGACATTATTTGTTCCATAAGAAATAATCGGTATTCGGTAGGTAACATAAACTACATCCTGGTTGCCGTGAAACAACTCGAACTCTGTGTCACCGGAGGACCCCAAAATATTCAGTATCGCTTCCCACCCTAATCACTAACTGATAGGTGTACCTACCCCAGATTCCCTCCATCGCTGAACACTGAATTAAGTGGAAAGATAATGCAATATTTGATAAGGTCTATATTAATACAGGGTGTAAGGGACAGCCCTCCACAAACTGATAAGATGAATTCAGTATGTCATAATAAGATGACCGGTACATGAAATTTTTTCAGGAACGCTAAGGGAATCCAATAAACCTGATTTGTTTGTGTTTTTGTGCACAAATCGGAGCGTCTATTACTGGTTGGGAGGGGTAGGTAATAGGTATGCGGTGAGTTCGATGAACTCTGTAGCTAGACAGAAAGTGAACAGCTGATTTCACGCGTCGTTGGTTAGAGTATTTCAACATCCATTGCTGGTTTTTTTTTTGCTGTTTTTTTTTGCAGTTTTTTTTACATAAATGGAGTGCTGCGAACACACAATACAATTTCACATTGAAATAATGAAAATGTAACTGAAAAAATTTTTGAAAAAATGAAAGTTTCCTGAGAAAATTTCCGGTGGAATATGATTCAAAATGAGGAGCTGAATGAACCCTGTTAGTTTGCGGAGGGCTGTCCCTTACACCCTGTATAATGTTGCTAAGCCTATTGCCAAGTAGGTACATATTTTCCTTTAGCCGGTCTCTACCTGCTAAATACATGATAGGCAAGCAATTTAATAAGTATGTACTTTATTTTGTAACCTTAAAACTCATCTGGTAGGTACCGTGTACAGCTGTAGAGGCATAGACTACCTAGCAAGGTTTTATCAGAGAAATCAATAGACAAGTGCAGTTAGTTACGGAGTTAAAAACAAACACATGAGGTAATAACGATAACAATTAAAATTTATTAATAATTAATAAATAAATCTCAAAATATATCTCATTTATAATAAAATATAGTTAATAATTAATAGTATGGCAAAAAGAGAATTAAATAGTAGGTACCTAATTGGAAATAGTCCGGCATTGTCACACCCACAACAACACTTTATCACGCGAATGTCCGGTCGATGTAGTCGCAGTCGAACTCCGCGAAGAACGAGTCGAACGGAGACAGCGAGTCCTCGGCGAACTCGGAGGGAGTGTCCTGCTCCAGCTCCGTGGAGAACTCGGACAGCTCCGAGCACAGCGGCGAGGGCCAGCGCTCCGGCCGGGCCCCGTCGCCAGGGCCGGACTCCCGCAGCGCCGCCGACAGCGCCGTGATGTACCGCATGGCCAGCCTCAGCGTGGTGATCTTGGTGAGCTTCTCGCAGGGCACCGGCGTCCCAGTGATGGCTGTTGCTGGGACGGCTCGACGAAGAGTCTCAAACGCGCGGTTGATCTCTCGCATGCGACTCCTCTCGCGGGCATTGGCTGTTTTCCTCCTGTACTTGCTGAGCGGCTGCGGCGTGCGGCGCGCGCGCGGCTCGCGGCTGCGCGCGGCGCGCGGTCGCAGCTGGTACTTGTCGTGATCGGGCATGGAGTGTGGAGTGGCGCCGGCGGCCGCCCCACGCGACCATGCCGCCCGCGCAGCGTCGCCGCAAGAAAAATACGCTCACTCCGCCCACTTGCCCCGCTCCGTTCATGTACAGTCGCGCAGAGAGCTTTTAACATTGCATTGTATTGAAATTAAACCTACACAGTTACGATAAACATAAATTATGGAATACATGTGGTGTCAAATGAGACAAGCAATATTTATGCCACGAGATTTTTTTATCCAGTTTTATTACTGCAGAAACAGAAATAAACAAATAAATGCCTTGATACCTCTACGCGTTCCTGAGAAAAAGGGTCTTGACAGACTGACAGACAAACGGACAACGAAGTGATCCTTTGTGTTTTTTAGGGTTCCGTACCTCAAAAGGAAAAAACGGAACCTTATAAAACACTTCTTATATAACGGTCTTTTGCTATACCTACCTATAATAATACATTCAGTACTATGAATTCGATAATAATTGCTTGATGAACTGACTTACTTGAGCGCTCCCCTGTACCTTGGTCTCAATGAATGAACAGCATCGCAGCTTCATAGCTTATTGGGTAATGGGTAGTAATCTGATTGATATCATTTGCATATTCGATTCGGCATTTCCGTTCTGAAGGCTCGGCGTGGACTAATAATTGTTTACCGACCTTGCCGAACGGAGCACTCGATTGTTCCTGCCTACCTAAGTGCCTACCTACGTGGGTTATGATCAAGTCATGTGTAGGCGATCATTGGTGACGCAAAGTCTCATTATGTAATGCTACTACACTGCATAGGTTGCAATTTGGCCCTTTGCACTTTTAGTTAGGCAATGTTATCGGCCGGTTTCTTTTTTTTGCATTAATTACGTACGCCTACCTAACTCTATGAGGTGAAGGAATTTGTAGGCACTCTTAATATTATTTCTGTTATTTACACTTACAAATTATGTGTCGAACCAACCAATTTATGAATATAAATATTATCACTATGTGAGAATAAAAAAAAATCCAAAATTTCACGCCTCTGACTGTACTTTTCCAGAGTTTGAAAATGTACTTACCTACAATGAACTGACAGTTTATGATTATTAATATTTTTATAATAAAGTACTTAAATATTTCCATTTAAGTACTATACCTACGTCTTGATTGCATTGATTAATTGTGACGGGATTAAAGTGACACCACCGTTTTTACACGAGAAAAATAGGAACTATGTACAGTGGGCTGCATCAATTGGGTACCCCAGTTGTATTAAAAGTAACTTTGCTACAAAGTTTGCAATTCAAAGAGAATAATAAAAAAGTGTTTCTAATGCCCGGACGAGATTCGAACCATCGACTCATCGACTCATTGGTTATACAATGATTACCGCTAGCTCTTACCAACTAAGCCAGTTAGGTAGTTAATCTCAACGAATTATCAATCTACTTGGCGTTATAACTATGTCTCTGTCTATGAAATCGGATTGAATGAATAGTTTGTTATTAGAGGGTAGTTATGCATACATTTTACTAATCTATAATGAAGTTACCGCCTGATTAGTCTAGTTTTGCTTCACCTTTCGCATTTGTCTAGGAACCCATTTGTCTCAGTTGGCAAAATAGAAGCATTTTTCCTGATACAAAAAATGTCATATTATGTATCTAGCCTGTCTGAAACCTAGTAAACATGTGAGATAGGCGTTTCGACTTTCTCGGTATTATCAGCATTATTTGGGTCACAGTGATAACAATTTTTATTAATTTTCTCACCACTGGCGGTAGGTGTGTGTGTGAGTCTATAAAATAGATAGCATTGTCACGCGGACTTCAGTTGTAAACTCACCATGCAGAAATGACTAGGTTTCAGACAGGCTAGATACATAATATGACATTTTTTGTATCAGGAAAAATGCTTCTATTATGTAGTCTGAGCCTGTCTGAAACCTAGTAAACATGTGAGATGTGTTTATTATCGCATGGTGGGGAGAAAATCAACTGTGACCCTATTAGTACAGATATAGAATGTATAAAAAAAGAATCAAAATCAATGAAATGAAATTGAATCAGAGATCTATTAATCAATAATTATATAAATCACAATCAAATAGGTTGAAATAATTACCACATGAATTATCAAACCGGTTTAAAAGAAGATACTCCTGAGCAGGTATCCCTTATAGGTTGAGCGAGCGGACGCCTGTAGAATTGTAGAAGAGTGTTCAGGGACGCCCAGTTTCCTCGGGCGAGGATTTCTTCGACAGGACACCCTTCTAACCAATTTAGTGAAGCAACTGCTGAACGCGTGGATCCAGGTGCTTCATGAATGCCAGCTGCACGCAACACCGTGCGCACCCAGCCGCCGATGACGGTGCGGCTCGCTGCACGTAGAGTACCACGTGTTGTGATAAATAGACTACTACTGAAGCAGACAACTCCAGCAATCTTGTTAGCCCTTAGTGGACCACGTCAATGTTTAAACGAGAACCAACTGACAGCTGCCAGCCCGACTGTCTGTGAGTCAACGAGTCGGTTTTGGACCCAAACACTGGCCAGAATATAATATGGTCATCTTGGTCGACCATGTGATTCGCAGTGATCGACAGCAGCATCAGGTCATGAATGCATCTTCCAGACACTAAGAGTAACAGCGTGGCGCACCTTTTGGAAATATCAAACAGACTAGCCACCTGCGGACTATTACCAATAAGCTAATCTACAACTAGCTGAGGGTTCCAAATGGGTGGCTTATTGGTAATAGTCTTTGCACAGGTTTCATTAGCGATACCCTTGAGTGCTTTTCGCACTAATGGATGGCTCTTGGCATTTTGTGGCCTACAGAAGTTAGCTACCACTGATTTGTGCACGAGAGTAGTCGTGTAGCTAAGGCCCAGTGTTTTATGCAAATAAATTAAATACCTCGCGATGTCGTCTGGACCTGGATTTTTGGCATCGGTTTTTACTGATCGACACCAAGCAACCCATTTTAGCCATGATTGCTTCTATGTCCTCAAGGTGGATGGCCTCCAGCTGGACTCGATCAACGATCTGTGTGAGGATGACCAGTCACGTAATAAGTCGTCCCACACCGTATCAGCCATACCTCTAATGCAAGACGGTTCACTTGAGGAGGTGGACGGCCCGTGGTTGAGTCTATCAACACCCTGTGTAGGTTGCGAATAGTGAAGGGTGGGCACAGAGCTCTCTTCTTGAGGTCCGCTCGCCAAAACACGTTCAGCCACCGGGGATACACAACCATGTACTTCCCCCTCGCATGATTGAGTGCAAACAGTACTGGTGTATGAGGCATGGTGGCGGATCCCTCGATGCGTACCGGGGAACTACGTGCGCAGTTAGCGATGCAAAGAGATCCATTACTGGAGTTCCCCATTTGCAAAATATGACTTCACAGGCTTCGGGAAGTAGATGCCACTCGGGAAGCTCTTTGAATGTTGACAAACTGTCTGCCACAGAGTTCAGCGGGCCTGGTATGTAACTTGTTACCAGATGGATTTTGTAAGGTATTAGGTAACTGTAAATAGTCTTGGTGATACTTAACAAAAGGTTCAGAGCGAGTCCCGCCCTGGTTTCGAAGCTAAGCAAAAGCCGTCCGATTGTCGTTCTGCACCAGAACTGTCTTGCCCGCGAACAGTTGAGCTTTGTTCTGTAGGACAACCAAAACAGCTGGGAGTTCTTTCCTGTTGGCCCGAAGCGAGGCTTCTTGACGTAACCACGGGCTCTGCAAGAGAGCTCAGTCTACATAAGCTCCCAACCGAGATCCGACGAGTCCGTCACTATAAAGTGAGAGGGTGGTTGGGGCCAAATTTTGCTCACCTCTCGAAAGTGGTCCATCCACCAGACAAGGTCTACTCGAGCTTGAGGAGTTGGTGCTACCGAGGTTTCCTCGTGGACTGCTCTCTGCATGTGTGCCAGGACACCGCGGAAGTTTATTCTGCCGTATGGAACTAGCCGTAGCGATCCAGACTCTGAAACTTTTTCTCTGGCAAAGCCGAGAGAGATTCGTCCTCGTGCTCCACTCGATACCTAAAAATTTGAGATTCTGAACTGGCCTCGATGACGATTTCTCGTTGTTTATTTTCCAGCCCAGTTCGTGGAGCAGGGCCTTGGCAAGGCGTGCATGTCTCTGGAGCTTGCGCCGGGACTGATTTACCAACAAGAAGTTGTCGAGATGGACGAGAACCCTTAACCCTCGTAGCCGCAGCTGCTGGGCTACCCAATTTGATAGTGTTGCGAAGGTTCTCGGTTCACTTGCTAGGCCAAACGGCAGACACGTCATCTGCCACACTGCATGGGCCTTGAAAGGCGCCTGAATGTCTGGTGCTACAAACCTTAGAAAACGGCGATATGACTCGGAGATCGGCACATGAAATTAGGCTGGCTCAAGTCGATTTTCATCATCCAGTAAGAAAACCTGGTACCCTGAACATGTTGACTAGGCGGAACTTTGTTGAGCTCAGGTACCTGTTGAGTGCCTTCAGATTGAGCACCGGGCCGTTCGAGCCGTCTTGCTTCGGTAAAAATGTGAGGGGAGCGTGTTTGGTCCTCCACGCAGCTAGGAAACGACGAAGCTGACCCCCTCCGAAGGAGTCATTGTCGTCGGCGGGAGCGGCCATCGTCCTGGCGGCGCTGCTGCTGGCGGTTGCGCTGCCCATCCCATCGCTTCCCAGCTGGGGGTGCCTTGGATCTAGTAGCCGGTGCAGGGGCGTGCGGCCTGTTGAATGTGGGAGCTTGAGCCACAAAAATTCTGCGCCATTGGAAGCTGAGTCCGATGTGGCGAAGCCTGCCTACCCTCGGTGGGTAAGTTCGGCCGTCGGAATATCTTCGAACTCCCTCCAAACCGGTTGAGCGTCTCGGTGAATGCTGCTCTGTTGAACAGACAGTCGCGGCTCGGCGGGACACGTTTAAGGGCGGCTTTGTTGTACTTGTCCCGAACGCCGCTGAGCACCGCATCACGACGCTGTTCTAGAATGCTGGCCCTTCTGCCACACACAACCTGAAACAGATCTTTAGAAACTTCTGAAAATAAACTGCCGCTTGCAAAAGCTTCTGAAAGCGTGGCGTGCAAAGAAGCTGGAGCATCCTTCATTGCAAGAATATTCATAATAGCTATTTGCACAGCTTCACTTTGAGCATATTCGTAACAGCGGCAAAAGACTGATCAAGGGATCTCAAAAAATAAGGTTTATGTTCGAACGGGGCTAATTCTTCATTTAAATCTAAATGTGTAAAAGCGGGGGTAGCCAGATATTTTTTCTGAGTCTCAACATAACGTATATTTGTTCATTCAGATCATCGAAATGTTGTAATTTTGTGACTGCGTCAAGACGCGTCTGATCCGCCTTTTTAATAGATTCAGCCAACGTGGTTTCCAAATCTTCTAGCTCAGGCGCCAATGGTGGGGCCGGAGGCATAAGATCGGACAGGGCGTCCGAGTCATTATTCTGCCGACCCTCTTGCGTGGGATTAATAAGCCCAAGCGCCGCTGGAGCGGATAAACCAAGTGGCTGCACATGCAAAAGTAACAATTTAATTGAAGCTAACTCACGGTTAAACTGTTCAAACCTCTTGTCAAGGACATACGGGGGGTTTTCATCCATGCTGCGCGAAGCGGAACGCGGTACGTTTGGCGGTATGTCGGATGATCGCAACGTCTGCGACGGGCCCGGCAACGGTGGTGTCCTCAGCAACGATGGCAAGTCAAGCATGACCTGCGCCGACGTGCTTGAGGCCCCGACACTCACGTTCGCCTGCACCGCGTCGCGCCGCGGCGTTTTGGGCGGCGGCAAAGACTCGTCCGAATCGGAAATATCTTCATCCGGGAAGAAAAACCGCCGAGAACCGTGACTACGTTTAGCCATTTTTGCTGATGTGAACGCGACGAAGTCGAAAAACCAACTGAAGTCCGCCTCGTGGATATCGCTACGCCCCGCAAGGGGCGTGGCGTGCGGCTCCAGGGCTAAGCCCCCCGACCGCGGAAGCTTTACGGTGGTCCGTAAATACGGACCCCTCTTTCTGTGGGCCTAACACGGCCTAGGATGATGGGGCGCCTCGCGCCCCTGTGTGTAGATGCTATATTTGTGTCTGTAGGCACGCCACGACGCTGCTAGTCAGCGCCGCTTTCTTCACCGGACCCCGGCGGTCAGCCCCTACCAGGTGGAACCCCCATCTACATGGGTGAAGCCCAGCAGAAGGCGACCAGCGACAGAGGTACGGACTCGACGTTCCTACAGAAGGGTGAGTGGCCCCCGCCCATCACACTTTCAGAGCTAGCCGAGCCTGCGTGGGTTAGGGGGACCGTGTCATAGGTGTGAGGGTGGCATTGTACTGTGTGTCGCCACCCGGTGTCTATGCAAATACGCGCACGCCCGCGCTGCGTATTCGCGTGTGTACTTTGTGCCTGTATAGATAGAGGTGCATGTCTGGGGTTTGCCACGTGATACGCCTAAATTAAACCTAGCACGCACCACGTGACAGCGTATGTATTTGTGGTGAAAGTGTTGCTGTCACAAGTGAGCCGCGTGTAGCCGGGAGCGGCTCACTCGGAAGGTCAGTCCGGTACGGTGATGGGGTCATCGTCCACAAGCAGGTCGCGGGGCAGGGGCCTAGCGTCCGGGGGGCGCGTGTGCCAGGGCGCGATCTGCTTGACATGTGTCCAGGCAGACGCGTAGGCACGCGCGAACATCCCCTTCGCCAGGCGGCCCACAAACTTGTCCAGGCTCTCAATCCCGAGGTCGCGGTGGAGCACGTCGTTCCTCACGAAGCGGGGCGCGCCGACTATTGTCCGCAGCGCAAGGTTCTGCTGCGCGCGGAGCAACTTTCGGCTAGGCTCGCTCGTGAGGGCGAACCATGATGGGGCGGCATAGGTCAAAATTGGGCGCACGTACAACTTGTACACGCCCAACTTGACACGATGCGGGAGGCGGGACGAGAGCACAGGTCTGAGTAGGTTGCGGGCGACCCTACCCTGCGCGGCGACATTGCGGACGTGTGGCCCCATGGTGAGCCGACGATCGATGGTGACACCCAGGTATTTGACCCGGGGCGACCAATCGATGTCGACTCCTTGCAGCCTGAGGGGTGGTGGTAGACGCGCAGCTCCCGTAATTATCGCCTGCGTCTTACCCACGTTCACCGACAGCCGCCACTTGGCCAGCCAGTCGGGAAGGAGGTCGAAGGCGCGCTGCATTTTGACCGCCGCGTAGTTCGCATTCAGCGAAGTGGTGATATACGCGGCGTCGTCAGCATACAGCGCGAGCGTCGCTTCTGCTGTAGTGGGGATGTCGTCCGTGTATCGTGAGTAACACGCCGGCGACACGCAGCTACCCTGGGGTACGCCCGCCAACACCGGGCGGGCGCTAGAAAGCGCGCCGTCGATCACCACCCTGAAAGAGTCCTGTTCGAGAGAAAGTCAGAAACCACCCTAACAACGCGACGGGGCGCGTCTGAGGTGGCCAGCTTGTAAACAAGGCCGTCATGCCATACGCGGTCGAAGGCCTTCTCCATGTCGAGGAGTACTGCGACCGAGTATTCTTTCTTATTTCTGGCAGCTGCGAGTAGGTGCAGTACCCTCGACAGCTGGAGCGTCGTGCTATGCTCCGCCCGAAACCCGAATTGCTCCGGACGCGGCGCGATATGTGGTTGAAGATGTCGCAGCAGGAGTGCTTCGAACACCTTGGAGATCGTGGACAGCAGAGTTATCGGCCGATAGCTCTCCGGCTTCAGGATGTTTTTTCCCGCCTTGGGCAGCATAATGACGCGCCCCTCCTTCCACGCAGCGGGAAAGACCCCCGTGCGCAGTATCGCCGTGAACAGGCGCGCCAGCGCCGCTACCATACGGTACGGCAGGTGGCGCAGCACTGTGTTGGTGATACCGTCAGCACCAGGGGCCTTACGGGGCTTCGTCTTCAGGATGGCGCGTCTGACTGCGCCAGGCGAGAAAAAGATGGCGTCTTCTTCGGGAGCTATCGGCGGCGCGAAGTAGGCCTCCAGGTGTTTCTCGACTGCTGCGACATGTTCGTTGTCGCTGGTCGGGTTCGGTTGGAACTGACGCTCCAGGTGTTCGGCGAAGACCTCCGCCCGGTCCTCCGCTACATACTTGAGCGCCCCGTCACTGTTGAGTAGAGGGCGCACCGGAGCTGGGGTATTCGAGAGTGCTCTGCATAGTCTGTAAACAGAAGGCCAGCTATCTGTAGCGGCCTCTATTCGTTCCTCCCAGCCCGCGGCGGTCGAGGCCCTAAGGTCGGCCTTAACCTTCTCCGCGAGACGGTTGAGCTGCCTCCTCATTGTCGGGCATCTAGTTTGTTGCCACTGCTTGCGTAGGCGCCTCTTCACGGCGATCATAGCTTTAAGATGGGTCGGCAGGGGCGGCAGTAGCCCTCTCCCCTGCGGCTGCGTTGTTGTCGCCGCTTCCAAGGCGCTTTGAATGCAAGCAGTGACGTCGTTCGCCGTCTGCTCTACGTCCGCGGAGGAAACAATAGGCCGAGTCGGCGTGGTGGTCTCTAACTTCTCTCGAAACGCTGACTGAAGTCCGCGTGACAATGCTATCTATTTTATAGACTCACACACACACCTACCGCCAGTGGTGAGAAAATTAATAAAAATTGTTATCACTGTGACCCAAATAATGCTGATAATACCGAGAAAGTCGAAACGCCTATCTCACATGTTTACTAGGTTTCAGACAGGCTCAGACTACATAATATGTTTAATAAGGTAACTGTAAATTATCAAATCAAATTATTGTAAAATATAAATCTTTGTAGTGTTGTTACATAATATCAATAAAAAATATTATTAAATGATTATTAAAGTATTTTATTTTTCTTGATTTTTAAATTCTTTAGAAATATTACTAAAATAAAATAAAAAAAATAAAAAAAAAACAAAATAAAAAAATAAATAGGTACTTAAAATAGAAAAATACTTTAAAAAAAAAATATATAATGCATGACAAAAAACAATTCGTGCTTAAGATTTGAACTTCCAACATTATGCACGGCAAGCGGTCTTGAAACCTCTGGTCTTTATAGACGTTGAATAACTCTTCGTAAATGTCAACCCTATTATTGCTTGTCGTTATATGCAATATTAGAAGTATTAAAGTTTTATTGAAAAAGACAATAATAAAAACAGACTTAGGTAAAAATAAATACTAACTTATTTATTCACAAAAACAATACATTCATTATTATAAAATGTTTTTGCAAAATACAAAAACCAACTTCGGACTATCGCGGATTCGAACCCACATGTCTTTTGAGGGGTACCCAATTGATGCAGCCGACTGTATATACAGGGTGTCCCGTAAATAATGGATCAAACGTAACGGGTAGGTAGCTTACCTAATTTCCAACAACTAATTTGAATATTTAAAAAAAAACCGTTACAGTAACCAGGATATTAATTTTTTTTCGAATTTTACGATTTTGTCTTCCAGAATTAAGCTTTTTTAATGCTGTCGCTGCAAATGATGACATTTTTAGGTATGATTTTTATTTAACATTTCTGAATAGCTTACTAATGTTATAAGATACCATTTTTTTGAATACCGTTTTATTTGCCTTAGAAAAAAAATCTTGAGTTGAAAAGTTTTTTCTTTACGATGTTAGGACCAAAATTGAAAAAATTCTCCTGTAAAAAAAATGTATGACACCGAAAACCACCATTATTTTAAAAACTTGTACATTTAATAAGGTTTGCAAATTGGTATAAAACTTACGTCTAGTCCTTATCGTTACAAAGATATTGCTATGAATGTGATGAAGAAGACAGAAAATAAATTAAATTGGTACTATTCCATTTTTCCTTTTCGTAATGGCATAAGCTTGAATGCTTGTAATCGAAGCAGGTAGTTAAGCGGATAGCATAATTCCGACCCGATGACGTCATCTGTCCGGAATTTGGGACCGCTACCTGTGGCGGAGTTGCACCTCAGTCAGTGTGAAAGGGATAGATAGCGCCGCTTTTTGGTAAATCGGTTAAATCGGTATGAAGTTGCGCAGGTTCTTTTGTTCTTTCCTGCGCCCTTCACTCGTACAGGCTTCATTGTTGCTTGATTTTATTAGTTTAGTTGTAACTAGTCTCTCTTCGAGTTGCTACGTCAGACAACTTTCGCTCCCGGTCAGTGGCTCGGTGTTTTCTTCTGTAAAATTTGACTTGTGCTGTGTTTTTGGACTTTGCTTTGCCTATCGATTTGGAACTCTTTGCGTATTGGACAAACGACTTGGCGATCCTACGGACTCCGAAAACATTCGTTTGTGTGTGCTTGTACGTGTGTGCAGTAGCGCTGAAACCTTATTCAGCCCAATGCCTCGTTATGAGTACACGCCACGGCAGTACGCCGAAATGCATTTTATCTACGGAGAAGCAAGAGGTAATGCCAGGGCGGCTGCAAGATTGTACCGTGAAAGATACCCGAACCTGGTTCGTTATCCCGATTATCGCGTCTTTATTAGAGTGCATAACGCGCTTCTTGAGGGAAGAATTCTTGGCACCGGAGTTGGTGGTACCCGTGAAGGACGACCGCGACAAGTTAATGACGAAGTCATTCTTCGAGAAATCGAGGAAGATCCGTCAGTCTCCGTTCGCGTCATAGCGCGACGCGTAGGAATTTCTAGATCGACGGTGCATCGAGTGCTACAACGGTGCCGATTGCACCCATATCACGTGCAACGTGTTCAAACGCTGACGTCGCGTGATTACCAGCCAAGAATAGAATTTTGCCAAAGGATGCTTAGAATGATTCGGGCGGACCCGCAGTTTTTTAACAAGATTTTATGGAGTGACGAGTCTTCATGCTGCCGAGATGGATATTTAAATTTGCATAATTTGCACAGTTGGCAGCTGATAAACCCACATTTGATGCGAGAGGACAGGAGCCAACATCAATTTAAAATAAATTTATGGGCGGGAATAATCAATGGGCAAATAATCCCTTTGAACTACCAGCTACTCTAAACGCCGAATATTATCTCCATTTTTTAAGGAATGAGTTGCCAAGGTTATTAGAAAACGTTCCAGAAGACGTACGGCAAGCAATGTGGTTGCAAAATGATGGGTGCCCCGCTCACTATGCGACGGCAGTAAGGGCGCACCTTGATGAAAGTTATCTGGACAGATGGATCGGCCGATTAGGACCAATTTTGTGGCCTCCGCGATCTCCGGATTTAAATCCCCTAGATTTTTTTTACTGGGGATGTTTAAAAGACAGGGTCTACAAGAATCCAATAACGTCGGAAGAAGAATTACGACAGCGCATCCAATCTGCTGCATCAGAAATAAACCAAAGCCGTTTTGTCCGTCGGATAAGAGCTTCCTTTATTAGGAGATGCAGACTTTGCATTCTTGTAGAGGGAAGGCAATTCGAACATTTATTGTAAAAACCAAATAAAACGATTTATTTGAACTAACTGTTTTTTTTAGTACGGCCTCCTAATTCTTTTCATACGCCTCAATAATTCAATGAACATTGCCTCTGAAATACTACAGTTACACATTTTAAAGAAAAAGTTTAAATGTACACACTTTTTTATTTTTTTTATTAACGTTGATTTGGAGCACCTCTCAGATTCATAGCAATTATCTTTGTAACGACAAGGACTAGAATGTACAACTTCATACCAATTTACCAAAAATACAAAAGCGGCGCTATCTATCCCCTTCACGCTGACTGAGGTGCAACTCCGCCACAGGTAGCGGTCCCAAATTCCGGACAGATGACGTCATCGGGTCGGAATATGCTAGCCGCTTAACTACCTGCTTCGATTACAAGCATTCAAGCATAAGCCATTACGAAAATGAAAAAATGGAATAGTACCAATTTAATTTATTTTCTGTCTTCATCACATTCATAGCAATATCTTTGTAACGATAAAGACTAGACGTAAGTTTTATACCAATTTGCAAACCTTATTAAATGTACAAGTTTTTAAAATAATGGTGGTTTTCGGTGTCATACATTTTTTTTACAGGAGAATTTTTTCAATTTTGGTCCTAACATCGTAAAGAAAAAACTTTTCAACTCAATATTTTTTTTCTAAGGCAAATAAAACGGTATTCAAAAAAATGGTATCTTATAACATTAGTAAGCTATTCAGAAATGTTAAATAAAAATCATACCTAAAAATGTCATCATTTGCAGCGACAGCATTAAAAAAGCTTAATTCTGGAAGACAAAATCGTAAAATTCGAAAAAAAATTAATATCCTGGTTACTGTAACGGTTTTTTTTTAAATATTCAAATTAGTTGTTGGAAATTAGGTAAGCTACCTACCCGTTACGTTTGATCCATTATTTACGGGACACCCTGTATACAACATTAGTTTTTGTTTACACTAAACCCGAAAAGGGGTCATTGTACTCATCATTTTGAACATTTTTTTCTATGGGACCAACCTTGAAATCACGAAAAAAATAAATCTGCTGTTCCATACATTTGTGTTCACTTAAATCGACAAAATGTATGGAACAGCTGATTTTTTTTAAAGACCAGTAATTTTTTTTTCAAATTGTGTTTTTCTTCCTTCAAAGTAGCAAAACAAATGTTTTTTAGAAAACAAAGTAAGTACTTACCTACTTAAGTTTGCTCAAGTCTTTTCTTAATAAAAATTAAATACATAGAGACCTACAATAAGTAGGTGCTGCTACGCTGGCTTTTTTTTTTTTTTGACGGTGGGAAATCATCAAATAACTTCTCCCGGTCTGGGTGGAGCGGAAGGGCGTGTCAGACTTTTACTGACTAAAACCCACCCGTGTTCCTTCAGTTGCCTATGCCAGGGCCGCAGTATCTTCTTAAAACTACCCGCGACCCCAGCGGCCTGCTACGCTGGCTGCCTGGTAACATACCCGAGCCATAGCAACAGCCAATTAAAAATTAAACGAAGAAAATTATTAAGGCGGGAAAGCGTTATTGGAATTAACGGCAATACTTAGCACGGCAGTTTTATTTTTACATACCGTTTTCGTGCCAATAATTACTTCATCCATGACTTCAGTTAAGTCTTCGCTAGCAATGGAGCTGCAGTGTAAATTATTGCGATACTTAGACAACAGGCGTTCCTTACATGACATGAAAGAAAACTGCGAGAATTTCCTAGGACAATTAACTGAGAAAACATTGTGTAAGTTCCCGCCATTACGATTTATGTTGGAGTTCGACGTCATGGATTTACTAGATGCATTTCCCGAGCTAGGGGAGGTTTTGTTCAAAGAACCAACAAAATTTCAAAAAATGTGCAACGATATGTTGTTTGCTTGCCTCCAGGCTATCGATATCGAGATAAAGAATAGAATACAATATGCTCAGGTGGCCGTTACATTACGTTTGAAGAGTGTACCTAAACTTAATAAATCTAACCCTCATCATTATAATGGTTTGGTGTCCATTGACGGCTTGCTGTTATCTTTTTCGAAACCAGAGAGCTATGTTTACCATTCCGTTTGGTCGTGTCCAGAAGAATGTGAGCGCAGCGAAGTTATTCTACACTACATACCAAAACACCCACCGAGGTGCTATGGTTGCAAAAGTATTCTCTATGAAAACAGTGGATTGAGACGATGCGGAGAACAAGTTGCTGCTACATTCAAAGTAAAAGATCAGTTACTACCAAAAAGATTCTATACTAAAGATGATTTATTCACAAAATTAAGCCTTGGTATGAGGTATATTTTGCACGTTGTTGTAACAAAAAAAGTTACAGCAGTATGGTCTCTAGAAGAAATAATCCCTAAGCCAGCGCCATTAACTAGCCCCATTCCTAAAGACGTAGAAGAACTGTTCAATGCATGTAAAGGAATACCCTGGAAGTTCGTATACTGTCTGGCTTCAACTATAGGAGTCAATATTTGCCCTTTGAATTGCTTTATGCATCTCAAGATAAACCTGTTATTAAGTCTTACGAGTATCAAGGCAAACGCGCTATCGGGCGCAAGTATCGTCCACGTCCTAGTAGGAGGTTGTGATACCAGATTTGTAGGGGAAATAATGACCGAAGCAGCGAAACTTGCAGACAGATCTGTGATTTTGGGGGTATCTAATTCAGTGGCATCCACTGCTATGATAGGCAGTTCAGGCGGAGTTTGTGTCCTGCCTTTACCCCTCCACATCTACCACCACAAACAAGTTTCAACTGTACTATCAGCTATTGAAACAGGAGATATAAATACTGGTTTAGGATTAACAAAGCTGAAGTCTGCAGTTTGGGCGCAAGGAATCGATTTCAAAAAGATGATACTGTTTAACGTGGCGAGTGTATTTGGGAATATTTGCCGCGGTGAGTATGGCGAATATGACGATGAAATTGTTGACTTTGTTCTCCAACAGGCTGTAGACCCAGTTGGTGTAAGTAAGGAAGAAATAAAAGCCCTTAAAGATATGGCGAAGTATATCGATCTAGTCGCAGGAATCGAGGTTGATTTAGATGATGCAACGGAGAACTTGTTACGAAGTTACTTTTTAGCAGCTCGTAAGGAGAATACAAAGTGTGTTTCAGTTGGCAGTATGAGTGCTTTAGTAGCAATTTGCCTCACTTCAGCCAGGCTCTGCCGTAGGGAAGTTGCTAATATTGACGACGCAGTATTTGCTATTTGGTTACACGTCAGCGGGAGTCCCGAGCCGCGGTTTGCCCCCGAAGAATACTTACAAACACCGGCAAACGTGAGAAAATTACAAAAAATAATAAACAGCTTCAAAGATTGGTTAAAACAATTTACTGGCCTACTTGATTTGTTTTAAGATTTTCCTGCTTTGCCATAGGTAGGTCTAGGATAAATAGGCCATAGCTGTTTTTTTGTTAGGAAATTATTTTATTTGTTTAGTTATGTATAGTTAAAATGTTCTTTTAGGTCATTTCATTTGATTGATTATAAAACTCACATAAAATTACATCGTTTTTTTATTTAACAGACAATAGTTCAGAATGTTTATGAAGAAGTTACACATAAACAGTTATAAGTACTTACATTTATTGTAATTTCTAATATAATATTCAAATATTATTTATTATGCTTTTGACTAGAACACAAAACATTGCTTAGTATTAAATTCTTGATACAATAAATTCTTTTAATTGTAAGCATTCTCAAATGTTAGCGACACTGAAAGTACGAACACAAAACAATAGGTAAATAGGAAGGTAGGTATAGTCAGCCTCGTAATTACTTTACAACTTTTGATAAACAATTTCTAGAAAATTGGAACTTAGTGACATTCAAACAGAGGGTACTTGTGAAAGCAATTACTAAGTGGACTATACTTACTAATATCAATATTTATGTATTTAGCACCAGATACATCATCATCTTACTACTTACATTTTAATCTTATTATAACTTATCAATTTATCATAGTTATCATTTAAGAAAATAAGGCACATTTTTTACGTTAAATAAATCACAATCTCTGATTTTATCTAAACAAAAGATCAAGCATCATTCAAAAAGCTAAAATCCAAGTATGATTTGTTCAGCAGTTCCTTTTGCGAGTTTATTTTCATTGACAAATTAATTTGGCTCTTCCTTAATTTTACACTGTCCTCAATAATAGACTTCAGTGCTTCATCATCTTCTAACTTGTTGGTCACTTTGATGCAATGATTGGATACAGGTTCTCCAATCTTGAAGTCTTTCTTCTCAAACAAGACCACACTGTATGGTACATTTGAAAAACCGTCAGCATCTTTTACCACAAGACTGATAGTTGACCATGTACAGTTTGTAAGTTCGTCTAGCACATTTGTTAGGTCAGCTGCCAATTTATTGGTATTATCAGCTGCATTCAATACAATATCATCAATTTTTGCAAATTCAGTACTTACATCCATAAGTTTCAGCACAAAGGCTTGTTGCCTAACTTCTTTTAATATATTGCTTCCAACTTTGAGGCACTTGTAACACACACTGCCTATGTCTTTACATGATCTTTCCCTTCCACGGTTAGCTGATTCACCTTTTTTGTATGCTAGAAATTCTTTATAAGCATTAGAATACACAGCTTGATAGTTGAATTTAGTAACAAAGTGGTTGATATCGGCTGTGATTACTTCATTGCTCCGTCTAGTTGCAGACTGTAGCCTCACAGTAAGTTGGCTCCATGCTGACTGCAATTTTTTTATTCTTTCCGTTATATCATCAGCATCTTTAAATATTTTGTCAAATCCACCAAGTAAATTGGATCCGTTAGGAGTTTCTTTAAGTGCAGATATGTGTGTTTTGCCAGAATCGGTCAACTTTTTGAGAGTTTCTTGTCTGGCAAGGAGATTACCAAGATTTTTATCAACTGAATTATGTTTCAGTAACAATTGTTTGCCTTCATACTTTAATGACTCAGCTCTAACAAACAATCCATTGATAAGCAAGTCATACAGTTCCATTTGAGATAGGACAAGAAACATGGCATTCTTATATAAATTTTGGCTGTTTTTAAAGTTATATAAAGCGTTAGGGTTTTCCAAACATCTTTGTACAGCCATTGGCACTATCGGCTTTACATTTTCTTTGACAATGTAAGTCTTATTGTACAGGAACAGCATGACATTTTCATTCCAGTATTTAACAATGCATTCATCATCTGAGGGCTCCATATAGTTCATCTGGGTTATTAAAACTTGTTCACTCATAGGAATTCTAGTATCATTGTAAATCTTAGATTTAAGCATAAGAACAGTAGTTGCATCATCTACTTCATAAGCTAGCTGGGACAATGTTGCTACAGAAAAAATCTTGACAATTTTCTTTGCTAAAATCTTTTCTAGGACATCAAAAATCACTATCTTGCTAGCAGCTTCTCTTTGTTCACTCGGTATGTTGAATGTGACTCGAGAGGGGGTGTCTCTGCCTCTCAATTTAGGTTCCCATTCTAAAGCAATTCTCAGCCACTCTTCAATCAGGGCTTTGAACGGTTTAGATATATAATTCTCAGGGAAAACTTCATTGGAATATTCAATGTCACCGTGGAAAGATTCATACACACAAATAATTTCATGAGCCTTCTTCTTGACATGTGGCATCCATTGCACAGGCGCCATGAATGGCAGGAATGGTCTTCTACCACAGATAAGCTCAAACACAACCAAGCCAAATGACCAAAAATCAACTGAGTTACTGTAGGTTTTGCTGTAAATAATTTCTGGAGCTAGATACTGCAATGTGCCAACCAGACTGGCACATACAGAGTTAGAATCTATTTCTTTAGCGTAACCAAGGTCTATTAGTTTGTATATCACCTTTCTTTGTCCTTGAACAGCTACATTAGTTTGAACTGTGTCTAATAAATGCATGACTATGTTTTCAGGCTTGAGGTCTCTGTGTGTAATTTTGTTCTGATGCAGAAAATGCATAGCATTTCGGAGATCACTAAGTATTTGTCTGATTTGTTGTTCTTTGAGGCCTGAACAGGACTCTGGTTTGTTGAGCACCTGCCGAAGGTCACCGCCGCTGCAATATTCCATACAGAGAATTGGTAGGCGCGACGGGTTGGCTCGCTCCAGCCCAGGTATGAACTCTGGGGGCAAGTCTTTTGTACCCACGATATTTGGGTTTCTGCAACTCTGTAACATCTCTACTTCCTTCGTCCATCGCTCTCTATGTTTGTCAGTAAGCTCATTACCCCATTGGCAAGTCTTTATAGCTAGTTTCTCATCAGTTTTTTTGTGTTTCCATAGCACAACAGTTCCAAAACTTCCTTTTCCGAGTTCTCTTTCTTTTATCCAGTCACCGATAAAGATTATGTCGTCCATTACTTACGTATTGAACTAGGCAACAAGGAACAAGGCAATTAAAAAAACAGTTAACAGAACAGGAAAACACCAGCCAAAGAATTAATTAGGCTACATGTAAAAATAACTTCACGTTCAGTTTACACAGAAGTACGAAAATCACGATCAGCACTCAGCAGGAAACTTTGTTTGATAACTAGGTTTTTTATAATGTCAACATTGATGTCAACTGAAAAAATTAACGAGAAATATATTTTTTACATTTATAGTCTAAAACTCGCATCGGGCCCCTGCTTAGAGCATTTAACTATAAATGCTCTAAGGGCCCCTGCCGTATAAACACTGTAAAAGAATAAATAATAACTAATTGGTATTTAAAAGTTTTGTTAATGAAATTTTTGAAAAAGCGTCATCTTAAAAACCTCTTCACTCCATTGCAAGCAAAAAGTTTATGCAATAATGATGCAAGATGATTATTTTTACTTTACTTAATTATTTTTATTAAAAATATTACCAAAAATCAGAATATCAATAAATGAATAGTAGTGAGAAATATTACAAAAAAAGTCAAACTTACGGTATTACGACTTTAGAGGCATGAGGAACAGGGTGTAAAGTTCACTCATCCTCCATAGAAAAGGGAGGATCCTCCGACCAGACGGGTGTTGTGACTGGTGGGTGGGCTACTGCCCGACGGTTGATGTCGGGACGTTGTATATATGCTAATCGCGTGGTAAACTCTAATTGCGCGATGCAGGTTTGCGTGACGTCATGTCATTGATGCGTATATATGTGGCGATGTAGATGCCGCCACATCACTCCCCTCCGGAGACCGGAGGTCGATAGTGGGCTGAGTCGTGTATCTTGCGATGCTTGCCACTTGCCAGTGCCAGTTGTGGTTCCAGTGAGTCGGAACCGGGTGCCGCTAGTTCACGGTGAATCGGAACTGTCTGCGGTGATACCCCAGTGAGTCGGGGTGGCGCTGCGTTATGCTCCAGTGAGTCGGAGTGTACAGCGCTGGGTTGAGGCTGAAGGTGCTGACCAGGAATGCGTGTCCGCTGCATGCTGGTGGTCAGGATACCCGTTGAAGCCCTGGATGCTGGCTGGCTGTGTGACTCGCCGCTCGAAAGCTTGAGGAAGTGATGCTTGATGACGCCACGCTGAAGTAGTTGCACGAAGGCTGCGCTGACGTTCATGCTCGGGGTCACCAGTTTAGAGGCATGAGGAACAGGGTGTAAAGTTCACTCACCCTCCATAGAAAAGGGAGGATCCTCCGACCAGACGGGTGTTGTGTCTGGTGGGCTACTGCCCGACGGTTGATGTCGGGACGTTGTATATATGCTAATCGCGTGGTAAACTCTAATTGCGCGATGCAGGTTTGCGTGACGTCATGTCATTGATGCGTAGTTCATATGTGGCGATGTAGATGCCGCCACACGACGACAACAGCGACGAGACGGCAACGCGAACGTTCGTCTTGTGTTTAATCTATGTCAGAGATATCGACTGTTCGTCACGTCAAAACTTAAATGTCAAATTGGCTGTCAGAACTTCAGAAGTCAGAACGTATGATGTTTATTGTTAATTTTTAAATTTTCTAATAATTTTTAAATTATTACATATAATTTTTGGGCAATAATGGTAGACATAGCTACGTCGTGTCGGACTTGTATGAAGAATAATGTGACTTTGGTAGACTTGTATGAAATAGTTGAAATTGAAGACAATTGTCTCCAATTAGCCGAGGTACTTGTGCAGTGTACTCCAATTGAGGTATGTTATATGAAAATAGAGTAATATTTACTTGAATACTGTTATAATGATGTATGTAAGAACATAATAGTAATAATAGTGCGTATTATTTTCATAGATCTCCAAGGAGGATGGGTTACCACAGCACCTTTGTGATGACTGTGTCAAGATGCTGCAACTTGCATACTCATTCCGTAAGCAGGCGGCGAAGGCACAGGATGAGTTTAAGAAACTCCTAGAAACAAATGTAAAAACAGAACCTCAAGAAGTTGACCTCAAAATGGAGCATGATCATGACTATTTTGCAAATTATGAGGATTTCAGTTTTAACCCAGATTTTTCAAAAACTGAGACTGAAGACATAGAATATACATGTCCTAAATGTAATAAACAGTTCACAAAAGAGAAAAAATACTTGAAACATTTAGTGGCACATGAGAATTTATCACTAGAATGTGACATTTGTAAAAAGTTATACTCTAACCGGGCGTTGTTGAATAAACACAGAGCCAAGCATGAAATGAATATGTGTTTTGTTAGTGATCACAGTTTTACAAATGATACATATTTAGTAGAAAATAACATGGTGGACCACACTGAGGAAATTGAAGTAAAAACTGAAGACGAGACACCACCACTTGAATTACAATGTCCACATTGTAGTCTTACATTTACAAAGCAGAGATCACTCTCAATGCACATGAGAAAACATAGAGATAAAAATAAGAAGAAAGAATTCATTTGTGACACTTGTGGCAAGACGTTTGCCATGAAACATTTGCTGAAGCGGCATGTGGTGATGCATAGCGAAGTGAAACCACACAAATGCGAGAAATGTTCCAAGACATACGCCAGACGTGACCAGCTGATGTCTCACATGTACTCTCACAAAGAACACAAGCCTTATGTTTGTGAATATTGCAAGAAAAGTAAGCTTTTTTAAATTATTCTGTTACTCACTAGATATTACTTGATTTGTATTTGTTTGTTTTTTTTTACAAAGTAATAATGTGTTATATAGTAAGTTAACATTTTAACTTGCAATTCGTAGCTATGCGCTAATCTTCATCTGAAGTTGCACAACTCTGTTAAAATAAAATAATGCAACTTTATTTTTGCAGTATCTGGAAGTTTGGCTTATTAATTGACTTCATTTTCTAATGGGTTGGGGATAATATTCTTTAAGATAAAAAAATATTTGGCATAGGATGCATACCTATCCGGTGTGGATCGAATAATCCTTCCATATCCTAAGGGCACGTCCTACCTACCATTATCAAGCCCCCGTCTACTCCTTGATATGAAAACAACTTTTGATGCTGAAGTCATAAGTGAGGTTCTTAATATGGGCCTAAATATCAAACATTTCTGCTTTATTTCCCCAGGTTTTGCCCAGATGTGCAGTCTAAAGGACCATCTCCGTACCCACACTGGAGAGACCCCATTCCTGTGTTCTGAGTGTGGCAAGGGTTTCTCCAACAATTCCAACCTGAGGCAGCATATGATGAGGCATACCGGAGTCAAACCGTATGCATGTAACTTGTGCCCTAAGACATTCTGTACTAAAGGTAAGACTTTCTAACTAATCTTTTTTTTTTTATTTCATGGCAATTGAGCCGGTGATACATTTAGATGGCAGCGCAGAGAGGCAGGCCATCCATTATGCACTTTGTGGTAGCTCTACAGATGTTAGTCGTTAAAAAAAACGAGGACAAAGGTTAACTGTACAACATAAATAATCTAAATTACAATCATTATATTAAATAAGGTGATAAACAGCACTAAAAAATTCACTAAGTACATATTTACATATTAATTAGTATTTAATATCATTTTATGATATAATTAACGGTTTTTACCCCATGTGTCTCGTGAGCCTAAAGAATATTATCTATCTCCAACTGTAATTAATTGCAAAGATAAGGCACACACACTCAAAATATCACTAAATAATTATACTCCTGGACTCCTAAATCGAGCCGTTGTCATGCATATTTACATGAAATTATAATAAAGGTCTACATTACCACCCATACCATACCATATCACCATACCTTTATTATACCTCAAAAATATCAAATAAAGTTTTTATGTAGTTTTGAAGCTGACATGGGCTTATCACTTTGGTGTCATCATTGATGAAAATTGGAATTCACGACTATCTAAAAAGTTACAGACCTTCATACATAAAAATATGCAGGGTAGCTCGATTCAGGTGTCCGGAATTGGGATTACGACAAAAAAAAATTTTTTCTAAAAAATATTGCACACGTATTTTTTCTTTTTTTACGTAATCAAAAGATTACGGCGATACATTGAGTAAAAATGTCACATGACGTCACTCCTTGCTAGATTTTATACGTAGTTTGTTATAGTTGTGCCGTAGCAAGCTCCCACTCCCCAACTTTAATGCGTTTTATCAAAGTTTTTTTTATTAATAAAAGATACAGTGTCCAATATGGTTTTTTTATCTGACTGACGACTAAATAGAATTTCTTTTTTTTTACATCATCCCTGTTGTACCTACTTAAAACACTTGAATTCCAGGTGAATTATCAAGTCAAAAACAAAACAATTAAATTCCAGGTCAAATGAGGTCGCACGTGTCCACGCATACCGGGGAACACCCTTACAAATGCGAGGAGTGTGGCGCCGCCTTCACCAAGCAGAACTCTTTGAAGAAGCACGCCATGATACACCTCGCTATACGACCGTTTGCCTGCGAGACTTGTAATATGAGGTAACTACGTCATGATAATGACGCTAAAATAAAGTTGTTAAATCAGTGTAACTTTTACGAACATTACCTAACATAAGGTTTAAATCACAGTACGAACGCGCGCGCGCGCCGTCGGTGTCGGTTTCGTCGTCTTTTTGGG
This sequence comes from Cosmia trapezina, assembly GCA_905163495.3. NCBI lineage: Eukaryota > Metazoa > Arthropoda > Insecta > Lepidoptera > Noctuidae > Cosmia > Cosmia trapezina. The sequence goes on along the minus strand of LR991031.1, from coordinate 21,899,466 downwards.
TGATAATTAAACACTTTAGATTTTATTCTGTAACATTTATAATGGCTGGTGGCTCAGAAAAAGGATACCTGCAAGAATTTAGGACAGACCTTTGCCCAGCTATGGGACAGCGTCGGATTATAAAAAAAAACATATGAATGTTTTTTTTATCTTGCTGATTTTATCCTTAAAATAAGTTCCTTCGCTGATTGAGCAAGTTATAATTTATTGGAGCCATAATGGCATGCTATGTACTATCGACAAAACGGACGCCTTTACACCTTAAAGTTGCTTTTTGTATAAATGTCGCAATATGATGGTTGCAGCCGTGATATAGTTATATCACATATATCCTTAGGGATATAGCTATTTACCATAATATAGTTTGAAAGCTGTTCATAACTATCGGAGTGCCCTAATTTTGTTGCTGCGGCCAATTTCGACATGTAGCTCTTTCGGCTCGCACGTAGTCTGTCACGGTTCTAACCTAACCTGACCTATTTGGTCAGAGTGCCCTAATAGTTATATTACTAGACGTGCTCTTATCATAGTTATATTCCCAGTAAGATAGTTATGAACCGCTTTCATATAAATATATTAAGGTATATAGCTACATCCCTAGGAATATAACTCTAACACGGCTTCATATTCTGTGACATACACAGATTCGTTGAAAAACACCTGCCCTTATGGTCCTTTGTTTTACTTTGTCATAAATACAACTGCAGCTTGCAAGCAAAATGGTTTCAAAATTGGAAAGACCTAGCGTTTGTCGATGGTACTAACTGAGTAATTTCACAATTATTTTTCCAGGTTCACCTGCAAAGACCACCTGAAGCGTCACACCAGAATCCACACTGGCGAGAAACCGTACAAGTGCAAGTATTGTGAGCGAGCGTTCTCTCAGAGTAACGACTTAGTGAAGCACACGCGCCAGCACATCGGGCAGAACATATACCAGTGAGTATAGATGCGAACCCGGTTGAACGAAAACAACCGCGCGGTTGAAAACGGTTGTTGTCAATGACAACCGTTGATACCATTGTCGACGTCCGATATTGTTTCAAATTCTGAATCATACTAAAAATGGCTATTTATCCTACTATCCTACTAATATTATAAATGTGAAAGTTTGTATGTTTGGATGTTTGTTACTCAATCACGCAAAACGGCTGAACGGATTTGGATGAAATTTGGTGTACAGATAGTTTATAACCTGGATTAAGACATAGGACTTTCATCCCGGTAGAAGGTTCCCGTGGGATAATTTCCGACATCCACGCGGGCGAAGCCGCGCGCAACGGCTAGTTTAATATAATGATGAGTACTGTAGATAAAAGACCTTATGCCTCAGAAGAAGTGTCTTGAACAAGAATAAAATTCAGAAAAAGGGTCGCAAGTAATACCGAAAGGCTAAAAATGTTTAAGTTTAACATTACTTAATTACATTTACATTATTATTTGGACATTCATTATCTAGTTAAAGTGACACCGGTGACTGAAAAGTTGTGCAGAAATCGGTTGTCATAGTTGGCATGTGATGCGGAGGAATGTGGAAAATGTCGTGAGGAAAGTTTTGAGTGTGAACGTCGATGGCTGTTAAAGTAGGGGAAGACCAAAGAAACGATGGATGGACTGTATATAAAGGGAGTAACTACCGAGATGACGACTAATAGAGAAGTCTGGGAGAAAGGGACATAATTGCGACGACCCCAAATAGATAAGGGCAGGAGAATGATGATGAGGCACTGAATTATACCTATTTAATAAATGTTGAAATGCTCTGAATCTAACACTCAGTCTTCTAAATTCCAGATGCACAATATGCGCCTCCCGATTCCGTCTACTATCAGAACTGAAGCAACATTACCCGGTCCACTTCGCAAACGGCGACGAGGCCAATTACCCACAAATCGGCACCAAAGACTCCACAGAAGCAATCAACAACGAAGGTCCAAAACAACTGCCGATTTTAGAACTTAAACCGCCAGAATTTAACCTTTTGACCTTCAAAAATGATAAAGATCTTCCTCCCCTTATGTTAAAACCGCCGGAGGTTGATAAGGATCTTCAGATGTTGACTTTAAAGCCTCCAGAATGTGTTGAGAGCGATCCCACTCTTTCCTGCGTGGAGTCGAACAGGATCGTGATTACTATCAACAGGTGTGACACGAATGGCGTTGTTAATGGCATTACTATTAAACTGCCGCCTAAAGAGAGCTAGGATTTAGTTAATGAGTTACAGTGGCGTAAATTAATGGATTATGTTCAAAAATTTCCTAATGTACAGGGTCAAATTGAATTAGTTAGCAAAACTCGACAGACGTGTGGATTTCGATATAAAAAGTTCAAATTCAAATGCAAAACTCTTTACTGTATTCATGTGTACATTAACAAACCTATTTTAGCTAAGATAGTGTTTTGTCAATTCCGATGAAGACAAAACACTATTTTAACTTAAATAGGTTTTTAAAGCCTTTTAGTTTTTTTTAGGAATAAGGGGGTTAGTTGTTACAGTTCCAACATGACCCGGTTAGGGTACGGCAACATTATAACAATTTTATTTATTTTTATTTTTTTATTTAGAAACAAAAAAAAAAGAAAAATGATTTAATGACTTTTTTTAGGGTGCAATGACCGCTGGTTGTGTAGTTGCTTCAGTATGATGTCTAGATATCAATAACCATCACGTCTGCAGTTTCGCTAGCTAGGATTACTCTGAGAAACAGCAATTTTTGAAGTTGAAAAGTGGCGAAAAGTATCTCCTAAAACGCCTAAGTAACTCAAATATCTATCGCGAAGGTAATTCAATGTTAGATCACTAAAAGTATTTGGCTTAATTGTACAAAGTATTTATAAAAGGGACTGTATGAAAGTCAAAAAGCTTCGTATCTTGTTAGATATATTCTGTAGGTAATTTTAAGCAAAAAAAAAAAGAACAAATTTTCCTTATTTTTGGTTGGGTCGAAAACGACCTGTGTTGGAAATGGGTCATATAATCTCAAATTGAGGCTGTAAATTAAGATTAGGCTAAAATATTATTTAAAAATTTATAATGTATTGGAAAACTTTTATTCATGCTACGAATCTAATGATTTTATAATGTCAAGCATTCTTCTAAATTACGTAACATGACAACAATGAATGTTGTTGAATTATCAAAATGAAAGGCATTACCAGTGTTACCCCGTGTCCTAATAGACTACTACTAAGCGACTACGCGACCACCGTAAGTTCGCGCGAACGTTGTTCGTACGAACTTGCGATCAAACGCACGGAGCCGAATGGGTGTCCTAATTGACATTCGTACGGTGTATTCGCGCGAATAAAATGTTTGATTATTAAATCGCGCAAACTTAGTTCGTACGATTGCGAGATTAAACATACTGATACCTAACAGGTGGCCTAATTGACATTCGCGCGAACGTCATTGTATTTCGCTATTGGTTTCTCTATCTAGCTCAGCAAGGTAAATTATATTGCCCGATAATAAAAACCAGGGACTGAAAGCGGTTACGATTAGAGGTTAAGATACCTCAAAAATATACCGGTACCGGTTTAAAATAGAGGTTGACCTATACCGATACCTTTATAAATAAAGGGTAGGCTAAACCGCTATTTACACGATTTCGGTACCGAAAAACATCGGGTCGGGTCGAACACGTTACACCTTGTGTATTTTGTTTGTTACAAAATTCTGCTACTGAAAAAAAAAATACCGAAATATGGTTTACATTTCCAACCTCAAAATTCTGCTACTGAAAAAAAAAGCGGTATCGAAATATTTCGGTAACCATTATTTAACGGTGTGACGTTGTACTGAAATTTAAAGGTACCTCAATTTTTGGGCAAGTAATTCAGTCCCTGAAAAACTGCGCGTTTGTAACGTCCTTAACGACGACTTATTAACGCGAATGCGCGTTGTTACCATCCATCCTCGACGATCGCTTTTATTAGGACACAAAATTTTGACATCGAGCGAATAAGTGATCTCATTCGCGCGATGTTCGCTTTAAATAGGACGCAGACGTACTTAATTACCCCGCACATTTTAAAAGAAAAGTCTCTAATCAACATTTTAAAGATAAATAATCTTTTGTTATAGGCAAGCACTGTACAAATGATAGTAATAAATATGTAGAGGTTTGTAGTAAAATGCTGTTTGATTCTGTTAATAATTTACGCTCTCTATTCACATAAGTAGTTCTAAGTTATAGTACTACTGCCAATTAGTGCCTTCACATTTTATAAGGCTTTATGTAAATATAATTAAAATAATCTACTGTCTCTACTGCTTGTCCTATGCTGCACTGGCCATAAACAATTATAGTGTTTCAGGTTTTGTCCTATTCTGTGCAATTTATAAAGACATATGGGTTCCGTTATTATTTTTAAGCCAGTACACAATATTATGAACTTTTTTGACGTTCATATATTTTTGAAGCCTGAATTGTCATTCAATTAATGAACTCGACTGTATCTCTGCCCAATCCTTCGGGGAGACATGATGTTATCATTATGTTATTATAATTCACTTTTGTGATTCACTATAAGCATTAGCCCGCCTAACTGGGTGCTACTCAATATTGTAAGTATTAATTAATTTTAAATAGAGTTTATTGGGGTAATTACGATAATGGGGTAATTCCGATTGCTGTTAATGACTATCAAACGCAGCAGCATTTTATTTAGCGACAGTAAAGCAAAAGACGGCGGCTGATAAAATGGCATCTAATAATTATGTAGCCAATATGGTTAAAATAAGTAAACTCAGAGAATTCGGCCAAAGAAGCAGCTTATTGTTGTCAACGACAGATTGCTGCGAAGCAGAAGGAACAAAAAAAAAATGTTTAAAATGCTGCTTCGTTTGCTAGAAACTATCATCAAACGGAATTACCCCACTATCGTAATTACCCTAGTAAAAGTGTAAGTTTTTTGATCTTCCATTTTTCCCATGTTTTACGGGTTGGTATCAGAATGACTCGATCGCAAATTGACCACGTCGCTCTTAGTCCAAATCTCAAAATGTCTAAATCTCAAAATACCTAAGTCGCAAAATGACTACATCGCTTTTAGTCCACATATCATAATGTCTTAATCTCAAAATACCTAACTCGCAAAATTACTACATCGCAAAAAGTCCGAACAGTTGTGTAGGCACCTATACAGGGTTGATATCAGAATGGTACCTTTTCCCCGCTATGTTGGGGTTGGCTTCCAGTCCAACCGGATGCAGCTGAATACCAGTATTCTACATGGAGCGACTGCCTATCTAACCTCCAGAACCCAGTTACTGGGAGACACGATACCCCTTGGTAAGACTGGTTGTCAGACTTACGGGCTTCTGACGACCCGTAACGACTGTCAAAGATCCACGAATGACAGCCGGGACCAACGGCTTAATATGCTTTCCGAAGCACGGAGGGGTCTTGGTATTTAACGATGGTCACCCATCCACAGACCAACCGCCGCAAGCGTAGCCTAACCTGATCCATTGACCCGTCCGGCTGTTACTTAGCCACAAGCAATTTTTTTTTTTTTAAAGTTATATTATTATAATACATAATTATATTACCGAAAATAGGTGATTTTAACATTTTTGTCTGTTTGTAGGTTTGTCTGTTTATTCAAAATGGACCGATTTGGTTCAAGTTTGGTGTAAAGAGTGAATTTTGGGAAGCACATAGTCTAGGGATAGTAAGAAAAAAAGTCACATTAAGAACCAAAGAAATTAATGTATAGGTGTCTACACAACTGTTCGGACTTTTTGCGATATAGTCATTTTGCGAGTTAGGTATTTTGAGATTTAGACATTATGAGATGTGGACTAAAAGCGATGTAGTCATTTTGCGACTTAGGTATTTTAGATTTAGACATTTTGAGATTTGGACTAACAGCAACGTGGTCAATTTGCGATCCAGTCATTCTGATACCAACCCGTTTTTACCTAGGTACTATTTCACTTGTATATGTACCTACCTAAATATTTTATTTTCAATATTATTTGTTTAATAATAGTGTCTTTGCATTTAGTTATTTAGTGCAAATTATTAATAAATTATTACCCTTAGTTATTGTGGGTAAGCAATGAGCTGTAAAAGAAACTTGAGGAAAATAGTACTGATTATAATTATTATGAAATGAGTAGGTAAACCATTTTAGTGTGATATTTTAAATCGAATATTTTATTTTGGACATATTATTTAACTTTAATAGTTAATGTACTTCAAAAAATATTTTTTTTTATTAGAAGTAGGTACCTATTATTATTAAATTGTAGAAAATGGCCTACATTTGTGGATATTGTAAAGAAAAATAAAAATCGTTATTTAACACTGATAAGTACGGTCTTTTTATAATTTACTTTTTCTTTTGTAACCAATTAATGGTTTCCTAGGATCAAGTTTCCCCGACATTAACGGCCTTACCACCCTCTGATAAGTTCCAGTTAACTTATCTACCAGTAATACTGACACATTTATCTATTTGGTAGTATAGGTAGTGCATATGTTACGAAATTGGCCCTTGGTTCTTCGGTAGCATTGTGGCCTTCTACGTACATTTTCCTGTTGTTGCTGCGTCTCAAAGAATGCTATTGCTTTTGCTACTTACGTATTAAACCTGAAGGCCAATGCTAGTACTTTTAGGGTTCCGTACCTCAAAAGGAAAAACAAAATCCTTAGGTATAGGATCACTTCGTTGTCCGTCTGTCTGTCAGTCAGTCTGTGAAGACCCTTTTTCTCTGGAACGCGTTGAGGTATCCAGCTGAAATTAATATCAAATACATACCTAGGTTTATGGTCCCTTGGAGCTCTAAAAAATCAATCTTCTAAGTCAACGCAATAAAAAATACCCCCATTTATGCGTTACATTTTGAAACTCGCAAGTAAATCAATAGGGTACTTCCCTTTGACCTAGAATAATGAAATTTGGTAAGAAGCAAGGTCTCACAGCACAAGTAAAGGAAAAAGTCAAAAATTATGAAACTGTAACGTGATCACTAGAAAAAACCGGTCAAGTGCGAGTCGGACTCGCGCACGAAGGGTTCCGTACCATATTATATGTTTAACAATCGCAAAGATAACTTTTTACTTATTTTATAATGATACTGTGAATTACAAGGTTATTTTTTGCAGTTGCAGAAAATCACCCATGTTTAAACAAAATACCTTATGGATCGCCGTTTTCAGTATTGTTGTTTTCAGTATTGTTGTATTTATGGTACCTACATGGTATAAAGAAGTTTCAAATTCCTAATTTGTTGAATTGTTGCGCTAGAGCTCGTACAAAAATGGTCTAAAATGTACAACTTTTGCGGCCCTCTATTTCTAAATTTTAGAAGATAAAAAAAATGTGTTTGTACTCTACTCAATGAGTTCTAGACGATGACACCCCACATGCTAGATTTTTTTTTTTTTCAAAATGAAAAGTTTATTGTATGCGGACCGACCCCTTAAATTTTTAACTTTGCTTTATTTTTATTATTTGTTGTTATAGCCGTAATAGACAGCGGAGGCTTAGTAAGTTTGTACTGGACTGTACGTGGTTGTCTGATTTCATGGATTTTAATTTTATTGCGCGGAACCCTAATTATTTTTCTAAAATAAAAATAGCCGTAGCACATTAGCTGCCAGACAATATACACAATAGAAAATTAATTGTTTGAGGTCACCGGTGACCGGCGTGGCAGTTAACCTGTTAGTTACTCCTTAAAACATCAGCTATATGCCGTCAAAATCGGTGAAAATTCGTTTGGCAAGTACCATTTTTTTAATCGGACTGCGCTTTAAAATTCTTCTATACCTACAAACTTTAACATCCCTAAACCTCATTTGAGGCGTAGTTTTGAAAAACTAATAATGACAAACATTATTACTTACCTATGCAAGTATTTGTGCTAAGTTTCAAGTTCATTAACCAAATTAATAAGATTTTTCATATAAACTGTAGGTATCTCTGTTTTCACGAACACAGATAAAGAATTTCAAAAATCGTCTGGTATGTTTCCATAACTTGACTCAAACATTATTTACACCAATTTTAGAGTTAATCAAGCCCACAATAAAATCCTCCGCTATAAAATTAACTTTCCACCCCTTAGGGGTAGATTTTTGGAAAACCCTGATACACGTTAGTCTTCATTTTTGGTCTCAAGTATAAAAACTGAGTTTTGAGTTAATCGGACCGCGTGTTAAAATTCCTGCATACAAACTTTGACACCCCCAATCCCTCTTTAGGGGGTAGTTTAGGAAAACTCAAAATGATAAACTTTATAATTTACTTAGATAAATATTCGTGCTAAGTTTCAAGTCTATTAACTCAAGGGATAGGATTTTTCATACAAACCTTCATCCCCTATTTTACCCCCTTAGGGATGGAATTTCCAAAAATCCATCCTTAGTGGATGTTTACACTATATAAGGTATCTATGTGCAAAATTTCAAGTCTGTAGGTCCATTGGTTTGGGCTGTGCGTTGATATATTAGTCAGTGACTCAGTCAGGACTTTGATTTTTTTATATATATAGATTTACCATGTTATTTTAAGACCACAGACTTCTTATAGGTTTTCCTGTAATCTACAGGTATAGAACTATTTTCTATATTTTTTTCAAAATTTTAGGCTCAGTAGTTTCGGAGATAAGGGGGGGGGGAATGGTCACTTTTCGTCTATTTTCTTAAATAACTTTTAAAAAAATTATTTTAAAATTATAAAAAAAATATATTTGAGACCCTCATAGTAAGCCCTTTTATTTGATATGTCACACGGTACATTTTACAAAACTTTTTTTTTTTAATTTTCTTATTTTCCCCCTAAAAGTGACTCTCATATTCAAAATTCATATATTTACTTTAGCTGTACGTGTTTGGGTTACAGAAATCCATATGTGTACCAAATTTTAACTTAATCGGTCCATTAGATTCGGAGCAAATTGGCTGTGACAGACGGACAGACGGACAGACAGACAGACAGACAGACAGACACACGAGTGATCCTATAAGGGTTCCGTTTTTTTCTTTTGAGGTACGGAACCCTAAAAACAAAAAATTGGGATTACAAACTTAGATTTGCAGTTGGAGAATTGACCGTGACGTATATCAATGTATGGGAGAACATGTTTTTCAACTACAATGTGAAGTTTGTTTTTAGGATAAATTCTTTTCAACTACGGAACCCTTCAAACAAACTATAATAAAAAAAAAAAAAAAATATCTTTGGACATTTCACACAACGCCATTTAGTCCCAAGCTAAGCAACCTAATGCTTGTGTTATGGTAACGAGATGGCTGATAAACTACTTATATACATTTTTTTTTTTGTAAATACATACATATTATAGATAGAAAAACACCCAGACTCGGAACAAATACTTGTAGGCCGTACAAATATTTGTTCCGTGCGGGAATCGAACCCGCGACATGCTGCGCAGCAGTCAATCGCTCAACCATTGCGCCAACCGTGTCGTCAAACAACTATAAACAAGTTTTCTTTCTTCTTTTCTTTTCATTGTGCGTGGTCCGACACGCACTTGGCTGGTTTTTTTTTTAATGGCTATTGTGCCCATGATGTCGACTATTCTGCCAGCGTCACGTTTAGACACCAGCGCAGAGGAAGGCCGTCGACATTGCATTTTGTGGTAGATCTATACAGGGTGAAATTGAATTCATGGGCAATATTTTAAGGGGTCATTGTACTCATCATTATGAACAACTTTTACTAGGGAACAAACCTGAAATGAAATCGCGAAAAAAAATTCAGCTGTTCCCTACATTTTGACGAGTTATATGAGCATAACGTATGGAACAGCTGATTTTTTTTCGCGATTTCAGGTTTGTTCCTATAGTAAAAGTTGTTCATAATGATGAGTACAATGACCCCATAAAATATTACTCATGAATTCAATTCCACCCTGTATAGTGTTAGTTGCTGAAAAGACAAGGGCAAGGGTTAGTACCACATAAATATTCTAAATTACAATAATTTATATACAATACAGCACAAAACATACGATACCTACTTAACAACATAAATAAAATAAAAAAAACACGTTCAAATTCAAGTCGCATTCTGATCTCAGCGACCGTCAACGTCAAAAACGTGTCAAAAATGTAGAAAATTCCGTAAATCATCTCTGTCTACGGAGCAAATAGGTAGAAGGCTTCTTTTGGCACATTGAGACTGAGATTAAAATGCAAACGCTCCTAAAAATACTGGCATAGCCTCTGATATTTGACGAGTAGGTACCTAAGTATTCAAATTGTGCAAAAATTCCGCATGCTAAGACCGAATTTTTTCCATAATGCCTTTTGGTTTTTTAAAAAACCATTAAGCCAATCTATATCTATAAAAATCAATGCCACTTTTCGTTGTAATATTATAACTCAAGAACGGTTGGGCCGATTTAGCTGATTTTGGTTTTGAAATGTTTGACGTAGTCCAGGGAAGGTTTAAACGGTGAGAAAAATTGGAAAAGTTGCCGGGGAAAAATGGAAAATTCTGGAAAACTGAAAGTGGATTTTATATGGGAATATTGAAATTGGGACAGGACAACGTCTGTCGGGTCAGCTAGTTAACATATAAAACAGACTTTAAACCTTACTATAAACTCAACATAAAGCGTAGGCCACACTGGGGAAGAAACTAAGTTCTTTTAGATTCGCACATGTAGCTACCGCGTGTTTGCATACTTTGGTTCACACCGCGAACTATGAACTGAAGTATGAAAAGACGCGGTTGCTACATGAGCGAAGCTAAACGAACTTAGCTTCGTTCCCAGTGTGGCCTGCGTTTACACTTTACCTAATAGCTAAGAACATCGCGCGTAAATAAAAAATGAGCATAGTGTTCCTGAAAGCCATTGTTAGTTGCATTTGTAGTACCTACTGAAGAGGGCTCGAACGGAGGTGCGTCATCCTACGTGACCCAATAAGGAGACGGGAGGCTTAGGACGGCGACACACTTTAGCCATACACTTATTTAACACTTATTTATCGACGAAAAAATGCGATTTCCGTACCACTTGCTCAAAAAAGTGACATTCTATGTATAATTATAAGTACTCTGTGATTCTATGCCACAAAAAGCGAACATAACAATAGTCATTTTTAATCTGTTAAAAACAGGGAAAGAAAATTGTATTGAATTTCATTCATCCTCTAGGGGGAAAACGTGATTTAAATTTGGAATACTTACCGAAATTTATACTGAAGTACATCTGTGTTTACACCATTGAGATATATAATAGTAGTCTATGCCATTGAGTTTGTATATAAAGCATTATACATGTTTTTGAAAAAGGAATACGCATTTATTATGCAGTTATGATTATTAAATAAAATTACGAAAACCGACGAGGCCGTATGAGCTTGATGCCTTTGCTTTTCCGACAAAAAAATATTAGTCTAGGAATTTGCCGCGTTTTTGTTTTCTTCAAATACATAAACGTTAGGTAAGTTTATTTTAATTTATTTTTACTTTTAATGTTCATTATTTTTAATAAATGCTTATCTCATATTATTATTGTGTTAGTTTTTTCGCAAATGGTACGAAAAGTAGATTTTCCTCGGTGATAAAGCTGTCTTAGTCTTGGGTGAACTTAAATCCCTCGCTACACTCAGGACTCGTCTTAACGTTAGTTTTTAACACCCTCGCTACGCTCGGGAGTAAACCTCGAGTCCTTCGTTACGCTCGCGATTTAAATCGTCACCCGCGACAGAAGACACTGCTTTATCCCCTTGGTTAATAATCTACTATTTCATCTTAAAACATAAAATCATCACGCTTGTATTGCCCGTAAGGGTTAGGCAGAGGTGTAGGTACCTAAGTACACCAACATTTCACCTTATGTTTAAGTACCATGTAATAGGGGCGAGAATAGCCTTTGAAAAATCCAGACTCCGGGCTGCCTCTGAGAAATTCTAGATAGAAAAACCCGAAAAAACACTTTGCCCGACCCAGGAATCGAACCCAGGACCGGATGCTCAACAGTACCGCTTGTGACCACTAGACCAACGAACAAGTCGTTGTCGAGTACCGCCGACTTATCGATGAAAAAATGCGATTTTTATTGCATTTACGCATATTCGTAAAAATTGTAAACAATTCTACATAACAACAATATTTGACACTTTGGAAATAGAGTATTTCAGTAATAATTAAGGTAATTGTATCACAATCATTTTACTAAGACTAAGATATTATAGAGATCAATCAAATCAACAGTAAAACATTAACCTGACTGTACCCATTTTTTTTGCAAAAAAAACCGGGTGTGTCCAATTGTTGGTGAAAACCATAAAAGTGATTTAATTAAATTTCACTATGTGGACACGCGTAAAGATTTTGGCGTGTCCAGATGACGAAATAATAAGTGATACTAATTTTGAGTTTCACCAACTGGACACACATGTGTCCAGTTTCTTGTGTCCAGTTGGTGACTATACCGTTTGTGCCAACAGTGCCAACGTAGGTAGGTAGTTAGTTACCCCCTTATTCATAAATAACTAAAACGCTCTAAAACCTATTTTAGTTAAAGAAGTGTTTTGTCTTCTTCTTTAAACCTCAAATCATTCGAAAGAAATTAACAAAACACTTCTATAAAATAGGTTTATAGAGCGTTTATGATTAAGCGGGTTAGTTTTTCGTTCGATTTTATATATATGCGTTCGCATAGCGTCTACGCTGCGTCAACGACTTCGCTGGACAAATACCTAGTGTGAAAATAATCTTAAAGTCAAAGTAACTAGTTAGTATTTCAATAGAAATATTTTAAATTCTCAGTATCTACATCTACAGGTATTTACCATCTGTTCTGACGATATCACGCGATACAATGCCTTGTTTTGTTGTGCCTTTGAGTGGTGCTCCTTTTGTGTAGGATGCCTACCTAAATACCTCGTGTTCAGTTAATAAGATGCTTTAAATACTGGACATACCTACCGGCTTGCGTAGTTAACAGTGTTAGCAATTAACCCCCTTATTCATAAAAAACTAAAACGCTCTATAAACGTATTTTAGTTGTAGAAGTATTTTGTCAATTTCATTCGAATTATTATTTGAGTTTGAAAGAAGAAGACAAAACACTTCTATAACTAAAATAGGTTTATAGAGCGTTTTAGTTTTTTCTGAATAAGTGGGTTAATGTTTAATTATGGCAATAGTAAACTCTTTCTTGATTTAAGAAACAGTTCACTATTTTTCATAAGTACCTTTTTCATTATAGGTATAATAGCTACTATTAAATTTAAAACCCTAAAAATACAAGAGCTTTTGCGACCCCTATCCGAAATCGAGAGCCGAGTTCGGTCCGAATTGGAAATGTTCTAAAAAGATGAAACCAACCCCCCACACATCAATCGATAATAGGTGCCTTCCTACTGCTACTTCGGAAATTCGGACCAACAACCACGTGCTACGTTACGTGCTACGAGTGCTACGACACAGTTGTGTAGCGGGGACAACACCGCGCCCGCTACGCACGCCGTAGCGGTCGCGATGTTGTCCCCGCAAACGTATTTGTATACCTTTTGAAAGTACATTTAATTTTATAAAGTCAATGAAGTAGGTAAATCATCACATCACACTAATATTATAAAGGCGAAAGTTTGTGAGTGTGTGTGTGTATGTTTGTTACTTCTTCACGCTCAAACGGCTGGACCGATTTGGATGAAATTTGGCATGTGGATAGCTTATACCCTGGATTAACAAATAGGCTACTTTATATACCGGTCTACGCGGGTGAAACCGCAGGGCGCAGCTAGTGATGTTATAAAGTTAATGTAAATTTACCAAATATTTAAAATAAAAATAAACAAAGTGAAGAAATTACTCAATAATTTGATATTAGGTCCCAACACAAATCCAGGAAGAGGAAAAACCGTATCGTGTCTCAGAGCAACGACCTTGACCTATCTAATTTTCACTTCTCCGCAACAAATCAGTCGGAAAACGTCTACCGATCTAAACCGTTCCCCAAAGACTTTGATATTCAAAGATTGGCCAACCGTTTGCTACGCTACATTTGCTACGCCTTGCTAGGAATTTTTGCTACGCTTCATTTGCTACGCAGACACATAATACGCATAAGTTTGTGGAACTATAATTTTAATAATTTATCAATAGCTAGCTTTTGCCCGTGTCTTCGCCCGCGTGGATATCGGAAATATCCCACGGAAACGTAATACCGGAAAATCCTTTATTCCTTTTTATATTATAAAGGTAACCTCTGTGTAAAATTTCAGATTTCTAGGTCTGGGCGTTGATGAATCAGTCAGTCAGGATTTCTCTTTTTATTTATACAGGTAGTATTAATACTTACTTACTTTAATTCAAGAACGGCATTTTAAAGACCTTTATCTTTACGAGGAAGTCATGAAATAAAACTTATACGAGCTACGGCTAATATTCAACCAACCAACAAATCCTCTTTACATTACAGTTCAATATAAAAGAGCCATAGAATACGTCCATAACACCTCTAAAATCAATTGTCGATATCTACAATCCGGCCTCGCTGGTCCACGCATAATCTATGCACCGCTCAGTGGGGCAGGGCGCGCGACCCTTATCAGTGCGCAGCGGGAGCTTGACGCCTTCGCACGGTGAGTACAACCTCTTTGCCACCGCTTTTTTTATTTATTTTTTTTAGTTTTTCATGCTAGGCTGTATGTAGAACGTCCTGTTAATACTTGCACGATGTTCTCTATTTGAATTTCGAAAAAAATGCTAGTGTTTTGTCTTTTGTTTCGTTTGACGTTAACTTTTTTTTTTTTGAGTACGTTTTATTGTCCCGGCCAGTGATATTGAGGCTGTAACTTTTGTCCTGTTAACTCTAATATTAGAGTTTTAATTGTTTTTTTTTTGGTAGTTTTAATTTCTCAATTAATGGTAGGGTTTTTGTACGTGTACGTACTTATAGTTTATTTAGATAAGTAGACCTACAGCGTGCGGTGTAACTGTTTATTATGATCACTTTAACTTATTTATTGGTGTTTAAATGTACCTATTTACCTGAATTATTGATAATCATGTTCTTTTGAATAATAATGTCTTAGTGTTTTATAGAACCCACAGACTATAGTACCTAGTAATTTTACTAAGTGTAATTCTAACAATATATTCATTATCTTCATATCAAGTTGGCTTGTGGCTAAGTAACGATAAAGTACCCGCTCGGATCGATCGATCAGGTTAAGCTATGCTTGTCGTGGTTGGTCCGTGGATGGTTGACCATCTTTACATAACAAGACCCCTCAGTGCCTCGGAAAGCACTTTAATCCGTTGCGTTGGTCCGGCTGCCATTAGTGGATCTTTAGCAGTCGTTATGGGTCGTCAGAAGCCCGAAAGTCTGACAATCAGACTCAATTAGTCTTACCAAGTAGTATCGTATTACCCAGTCACTGGGTTGTGGAGGTCAGATTGGTAGTCGCTCCAGTTACCTACTGTCTGTTACAGTCTGCGGGCGCTAATGTCACATTGAGCATCAGAAAGAGGTGACATTCTCTTTCAAAAGCTTAATGCGTCAGTTGTGAGTGACGGAGATATAAACCTATACCTATTATAAAATTGAACTTAATCACATTCTCGAAAACGGCTCCAACGATTTCGATGAAACTTGCATTATAGGGGCTTACGGGGGTGAAAAATCGATCTAGCGATTTCAAATCTGAGAAAATTTAAAAAAAAATAGTTTTCTCTATTTTCACCCGAGCGAGCTCGGTTGACCAGGTACTATATACGAATATAATAAAGCTGACAAGTTTGTTTGAACTCGCTAATCTCTGAAACTGCCAGTTAGATTTAAAAAAAAATCTTTCTACATTTGATAGCCCAATTCTCGAGGAAGGTTATAGGCAATTTAACATCTGCACGCTACGACCCTGAGGAGGGCGATGCGATGCGACGTTGTGGGTCTGGAGAGCAAGAAACACGCAGATAAAGTCGCGGGCAGAAGCTAGAATTTAATAAAGCACAGCCTAGCCCATAAACAAGGTTGTACTCAGAGCACGTCAAGTTACTACAAACTCTCATTCGATTTTGAACTTAACCACATTATAAGGTTTAAAATCATTTGGAGAAATATAAATATGAAAATAATTTCATTGTTCTTATTTTACTCACTAACCCTCACTCTCTTGAGTCGTCTTTAGCACTCACTCTCTTGAGTCGTCTTTTGCACTCACTCTCTTGAGTTGTCTTTTTTGACAGTTTGGTATACTTAATGTGCTGTTGTCTGTACATACGTAAAGTGTAGGTACAGCGTATTACAACGGTATACGTGAAGGAATGATTGATATTGGGAGCCTCCGTTTACGGCTCGCTTTACTACGCCAATAACGATCCCATATTGAAAGGTTTTGCGAGCCGGCAATGTCAATTAAGGTACCGGACTTTAACTTGGAGCTACACTTTTTATGCTGTGAAAAGGGATTTTCTTTATTTATTTGGGATCACCAACAAAGGATACACAGATATCACACTAATAATATATTATAAAGGCGAATGTTTGTTCTGAGTGTGTGTGTGTTTGTATGAAATTTGGTGTGTAGATAGCTTATACCTTGGATTTACTTTATATGCGGAGAAAATGTAGTGTTCCCGTGGGATGAACAATTTTTTGCTTCTAAAATTGTGAATATTTTTCTCACCGATTAAATAATACATGTTTTTGTGTATCTCATAAGCCGCGGGTAACACCGCGGGGCGCAGCTAGTAAATTATTAAACACAAAAATATGAAAGGTTCTTTTTCGCGATCTCCTCTTTAATTTTTTTATTCGGCTAGTTATAGGTACTTCAGAAGAAGAGTACCTCCTCTCCTCTTCTTCTGGAGTACATGGTATGGTTTTTTACAAAACTAAAGTATTTCCAATTTTAAAGGCATTGTTATTCTAATGTTCCAAGTTGTCATGTTGGTTTTTTAATCGGATTTTACAAAAATAACGGTAAAACAAAAACAAGCGGGTTTTACAAAAATGTTGTAGGTACCTACATATTTTCTTGAAAAAACTTCAAATGTCCCATTCTTCTCAGTCAACGTATACCTATAGGATTTACAATACCTAAGTACATTGTAACGTAAAGAACTGAATCTTTTACTACGTTAGATTATTATCTTGATACGAAGGAAGTTATAAGTCCGTAAAATCCTTCGATATAAAGCAGTATAAAGGGTCCCGGTAAAGGGATCTTCAGAAATATCAATTTCCCACGTGCGCCGGTTATTGCACGGTCTACAGTCTATTGATGCTTTGTGATACATTGACTTGAGCAGTCTTTAAAGAAAACTGAATGTTTTTTCTTTGTAATGTAATTAGATTAGAATTTCACCGTGAAAACTTAGGTGGCCTGTTTTCTACCATACTTGTATCCTATTGTAGATCTTTACAAACATTTCAAAGTCTTATCAGTGAGGCAAATTTTTGTTTTATACTTACACTGTTCTCAAGAAGCACTCCTCCTTAATATTTGATCCCCCCTCGATCTCGGGAAAACGCAGAAAATACTCTGCCTGCATTACTGCGCTAAAGGTCTAACGATCTTCTCTCAACGATTTTATATTTTCTTAGGTTCCCACGTATATAATAAAACAAATTGTATTACCACGGTCTATCATCTAGCAACAAAGGCTTGTAATAGTGCTCTAATTGAATAGCTCCATAGCTTAGACTTAAAAGCAACTGACGAATTACTAACTAATGCAAAATACATCATCTTTCTATATCTCGGTAGTACGTTTCCATAGGATAATTTTCGACCTCCAAAAGCTAGTTTTATATATTTCTTAGATATTTAGGGGACTCAACTCAATGCCACTAAAATAGCTGACATTTTTCGTCGTATTCTGTCGGATGACTTTGAACCTCTTTGAACCTATTAGCATTCTTTCACGCGATGAAAATACCTAGGTACTCATGAATATTAACAACTTGTACTAAGAGACCAAAATAACAGACCTGTTCTGATATTTATTGCATTTTTAAAATAAAAGTATTAATATATCAAAGAGTGTAAAATAGTAGATTATGCACCGAGGGGCTAAAGTTGTGTCTTATGTCACGGGCGTCATATTGAATCTCGAGCGCAATGAAGGATTCGGGATTTAACTCCCGAGCGCAGCGAGGTAGTTAAGAGTTTAACTCACGAGCGAAGCGAGGGAGTTAATACAAGAATCCTGAATGCAGCGAGGGATTCAAGCTAGCCCAAGGCAAAGACACCTTTAGCCCAGAGGAGGATACTCTACTTTTTACACCTACTGTGAGAAAATAATAGCCATAGTACGAAAAACAAAGTATTTATTAAATAAACAAACAGTAAGAATAACATATTTAGAACTAGTTAGTTATATGCACTTACATATTAATTGAAGTTAATGGTAACATTTGAGACATTAGTCCAGTTGTGCAAAGATAAAGTTAAGTTTTTATTTGGTACGTTTATAGATGTTGATGTGTAATTTAAAAAAAAAAAAACTTGTGAGGTGTCAAGGGACACCCGGATGGAACGAAGTTCCTTTCGATTAATTAGTGAAGGAATTGTAACAAAATTTTATTTGGATCACTAGCATGTCGTCAGAAATGCAAGTGGTCAAATACGCATTTCGCCAGAAAACGCATGTTGACAGAAACGCATCTTGTCAGATTTGCACCACGTCAAAGACGCAACTCGACAAACACGCAACTTGACAGATGCGCGTCTCGACAGATACGCAACTCGACAGTCAATTAATAAATAGGATTTAAACGCAAAGTAATCTGCTATTTCGTATTTCATCATTAAAAAACGAATATGATTAACTTTTTGACTTTTCTTCTTCTTGAGGAGCTCGTGGCTAAGTAGAGGAGCTCGTGGATAAGTAATAACAGCCGCACGGGTCGATCCATCAGGTTAAGCTCCGCTTGCCGGGGTTGGTCAGTGGATGGGTGACCATTTACATACCGAGACTCCTTCGTGCCTCGGAAAGCACGTTAAGCCGTTGGTCCCGGCTGTCATTCGTGGATCTTTGACAGTCGTTACGGGTCGTCAGAAGCCCGAAAGTCTGACAACCAGTCTTACCAAGGGGTATCGTATTACCCAGTTACTGGGTTGTGGAGGTCAGACAGGCAGTCGCTCCATGTAAAATACTGGTATTCAGCTGCATCCGGTTAGACTGGAAGCCGACCCCAACATAGTTGGGAAAAAGCTAGGCAGATTGATTTTTTTTTACTCAGCGTGATGCCCTCTGTGCCAAGCTACAAATACCTACATCCAATAATACCGACAAAATAGTAGTGTAGTCGGAATTCTATCGCTAAAGCAATTTTTAGCATGGTTTGATAATTTTTAATAAAAAGGTGTAATGTAATGTACATCCCGCATGTAACGACCTGGGCGTGCGGGGGGCTTACTATGAGCTCTTATAGCAAGGCAGAAGTTGAACTGTTCCAGTGTGAGAGAGAAACGGAGCTATATACGACCTATAGCACCATCCTTTTTTCTCAACGGATCCATGATCTTTTTTCACGTCATAGTACGGTCCCTGAGCACTTTTTGTTTTGTCATCTATATAATAATATGACTAAGTTAAGGAAACAATACCTTTAGTAAATAATACTTGTCCACAGTTAATTTTATTTTATTTATCCATTTCCTTGTACTTCCAAGTAATTGATGATGGTGAACAAGATAAAATTTTAATTTTTATGTCGATCTTTCGAGATCGATAAAAAAAATTGAAAGAAACGAGAGATCCATCTGGTAACTATTTTGGCGACAGTACGTTTCGTGCAACGCCACGGCTATTTTACCAAATGTACTCACTGCATTTATATTATGATGATATAATATATTATTTATATTATGATATTGTTTAATAAAAAATACTGATCATTAGTCTCTATTCTTTGACTCTTTTATTTGACTAATTCTTTTGTTTACATCAATCTGCGTGGATGGTTTCAAATATCTGACGAAATGAGTATCTGTCGTGTTGCGTGTCTGCCGAGCTGCGTATCTGTCGAGTTCTGTTTCTGACAAGTTGCGAGTCTATCCTGAGAGATGACGAGATGCGTATTTGACCACATGCATTTCTGACGACATACTAGTGATCCTTTTATTTTTATACTTATCATCATCATCATCATCATCATCATCATCATCATCATCATCATCATCATCATCATCATCATCATCATCATCATCATCATCATCATCATCATCACCATCATCATCACCATGTTCCTTTCGATTAATTAGTGAAGGAATTGTAACAAAATTTTATTTTTATACTTATCATCATCATCATCATCATCATCATCATCATCATCATCATCATCATCATCATCATCATCACCATCATCATCACCATCATCATCACCATCATCATCATCACTATCATCATCATCACCATCATCATCATCACCATCATCATCATCACCATCATCATCATCATCACCATCATCATCATCATCATCATCATCATCGCGACACCACACTGTTCAATGCGAAATAGAAATGAAAATATCTGGCTTGCTTTCTATAAGAGAGAGACAGAGAAACATGCGCACGCCGCACGGCTTACAATAGCTACCTATAGCAAAAAGTGTCGTGACAACTTTTCGTGAGACTTTTTTCCGTGTAGCCCCCTTTCACAACGCGCGATAAGGAACTTCGTTCCAAAATTTAAAAAAATAAATTAAAAAAAAATGAAAAATGGTTCGTAGTTATCTATTATTCTTACAATATTATGTCTTCGAAAACATGGCAACGATATGAAGAAGCAGTCGTTATGATTTTGTAGGAAATCGAGAATATCATCCACGCGTAGTAAGGGTTTCGAGAATAGCTTTCCTCTTTCTGGCACCAAAAGGTGTTTGTTAGTATTATACTGCCAATTTAGCTGAGCATGTGAGATTCCAAATTCAAATCACATTATTGACCAGCGGGTCATAATGAAATCCAGTACAACATTATTGACCGGCTGTGCCCCCGGCCACTAATGACTCACTTTAGGTTAAGGTTGCTTGACATATAATTTGACATTTTCGAGCAGGTGGTGTGAAAAAAAACTTATAGTATCAAACTTAATTTAAAGTTTCTATTCAAAATTTAATTAACGAGGCGCTCAAGCCACTCAACCGAGTATTTTGAGTTTACAGAGACTCTTAGAGGACTGGCATCTTAGATACTCGTATTAATATTATGAAAATCTCCGTATTCGCTAGTAGATATCTCAAAGATAAGTTGTCATACTTTTGCTATTTAATTTAGGAATGTAGGACAACTCTCGTGGATAAGGAAAGGGTTTGCAAAGTTAAAATGTGTTGTTACGAGTATTATCTATGCTAATATAATAAAACGGAAGAGTTCGTTTGTTCGTTTGAACGCGCTAACCTCTGAAATATGTTAGTCCTCCATGTTTTAAAATAAATAAATAAATATGGAACTACTTACCAGTCGGATGAAAAATAATTTTTGCATTTGATAGCCCTGCTCTATTCTTGAGGAAGGTTATAGACTATTTAACATTACGCTACAATACTTAGGAGTCGAGCAAAGAGAAAAAAGTCAGAAAGAAACGCTAAGAAAAAACCGGTCAAGAGTGAGTCGGACTCGCGCACCGAGGGTTCCGTTCTGATTTCTGAAAAACTGTGCTACTTAGAGACATCGTTTTATTTTTCCTGTAATCTTTACATAAACTTCTATCACATAGAATAATTTCAGATTTTCCGCTTTGCAAACTTCGGAGATAAGGGGAGGGAACGGTATTTTTTTTACATTTTACATCAAAAGTCGAAAACTATGCGGCCTAAAAAAAAATAAAAAATAGTTTGAGAATGTGCAAACAGCGTTCTTTCATATGATAGCCCACATGCCCTAGTAGCCCCACTTTAAATTTTTAAGACCCCCTTTCAGTCCCAGTTGCAAAAAAAAAATTATTATTTTTATTTCTTTCTTATTTGCAAAATAGTTGGGTAAACGTCATCTAAAACTATTCTAAATTTCAAGTTGATAGCATTAGTAGTTCTTGAGATATCCAGCTGTGACAGACAGACAGACAGACAGACAGACTGAGTCACACCATAAGGGTTCCTTTTTTACCATTTTGGTACGGAACCCTAAAAACGAAGTTATAGCGCAGGCGGGCGACTCAATGCGACGCAGTGACTCGGGGGCCGAAATGCAGAAGCTAGTCATGAATAAGAACGTTGTCCATTATACCGATATAATGCGCTGCGGGAAGCGCAGTAACGGTTGTTGTAGAGATGACTGGGAGGCTGGGGGAGGCTATGTCCAAGGAGGTCTTTCGGTTAAATGATCCATTACATTATCTTTTCACGCCTAAACCACTGAGCCGATTGTTTTGAAAGCCAGATAGGTAGCCTGAGACCTGGAGAAGGACATGGGCTACTTTTCATTATGGAAAAACATCATTTCTTGGGTATAAAGTTCCTTATACCTCAATAGAAAAGGGAGGATCCTCCGAACAGATGCGTGTTGTGTCTGGTGGGCTACTGCCCGTTGGTTGATGTCAGGATGTTGTATATGCCAGTCGCGCGGTAAACTCTGATTGCGCGATGCAGGATTTGTGTGACGGTTAGGTCTTTGGTGCGTAGTTCGCATGTGGCGTTGTAGATGCCGCCACGTTTGACAACAAATGATGAAATACAAAATACACGTAGACGAAGTCACGGGCAACATCTAGTGATACCTTTTAAGATAGTTACATGAGTTATTCTCATACTTTATTCAACACATTTGAAAAATTGCTCTTCAAAGGTATAAAATGCCCGATAGAGACCTTTACAGTCAGTATTAACCGAATCAATTTGTCCCCGACATTCACAGTAGGTACCGACAATCGATTGGACTCACTTTGGTCATAAGTTTCCTACCTATAATACTCTCTGCCGTTGAACTTACAACTTCATTCAGTCGAAATTAAGTTCCGTCTCCTTTGTTAAATGAAGAAAGTTTAGTATTGAGGAGGGTGACGGTATAAATGAAAGTCCGTGTCACCTTTAACTCTCTGTTTATTCTTCTTACAATACAGTCACAAGAATAACCGCGCGCGTGCGATCCCGTTTAGTGGCGAGCTAGTGTTGCCAGTCTTTTATCCATGTCGCCACACCACCCCCCCACGGTGTAAAATAACCCCATAATAAAAAATAAAAAAATTAATAACAATTTGCGTTTACATACAGAAAAATAATGAAAAAAAAAAGAGGGAAAAGATGCTTTAGACGTCGATGGGCGTCTTGAAGCGGACATGGCGACCTGAACGAGATACATAGTTCTGAGGCGTTTGGCAGGATGGTGATTGAGGAGCAGTAGTGTCAGTACACCCTGTATGTGGGGCCTGTTCAATAAAAGCTGGCTTCACACGGTCAAGACTCACTTGCGCGTCCCTGTTAGGCAATGCAATTGTTATTGTCTTATCGGTTCTAGCGATAACTCTGTGAGGGCCAGTGTATGGAGGCCTAAGGGATGTTTTCGCGGAGTCGTCACGTAGAAAAACGTGAGTGGCGTTGGGTAATTCCTTGAAAACGAACGCATGTCGCTCTGAATGACGTGACGCTGGCACTGGTTTTAATTGGGCCATGTGGCTCCGCAATGCCGTTGCAAAGTTGTGAACGTCTTCTATCTTGCTCATCGTCGTAGGAGTTACAAATTCCCCTGGTAGACGAAGAGGTTCACCATAAACTAGTTCAGCGCATGATGATTGTAGGTCTTCTTTTAAAGCAGCACGCATGCCCAGGAGCACTAAAGGTAGAGCGGTACACCAACTACCACCATGGCACATAAGAGCAGCTTTTAACTGCCGGTGCAGCCTCTCCACCATACCATTGGCACAAGGGTGATAGCTGGTAGTCCGAGTGCGTTGGATAGATGAGGACTTTAAAAGGGACATGAATAGAGCAGACTCGAATTGTCGACCCTGATCCGTGGTAACTATAGAAGGGACCCCAAAGCGAGCTATCCAGCCTATCGTGAACGTTTCGGCCACTTCTTCAGCTGTAATGCCGACCATAGGCCACACTTCTGGCCATCTGGTGAATCGGTCCACCGCAGTAAGGCAATACTGGTAACCTTTACTAGAAGGCAAAGGACCGATTATGTCAATGTGAACATGACGAAAACGATTTGTTGGGGCTGAAAAATTGCCTAGGGGCGTGGATGTGTGTCTGGTCACCTTACTACGCTGACATGGTTCACATTCTCGTGCCCATTGGCGACAATCTTTATTTATTGAAGGCCAAACGAATCGTTCAGCTACCAAGCGTGCGGAAGCTTGCGCGCCAGGGTGGCTGAGGTCATGAAGTTTACTAAAGTAATGGCGACGGAAAGAAGGCGTAACGTAGGGTCGCGGCTTTCCGGTAGACGTGTCACAAATAATGCTGAGGTTGGTGCCTGGGATGTCGATTTTCTCCAGTCTAAGGGAAGAATTGGTCTTAACATTTTGTAGTTCTTTATCTGTAGCCTGCTCCTCTGCCAATGCTGAGTAACTGTCCTCGAGGGAAATTGCTTCTATCCTCGACATAGCATCAGCGACCACATTTTCCTGACCCTTTACGTGTACAACATCAGTTGTGAATTGGGAGATGAAGGAAAGCTGGTTGAGCTGAACTGGAGGAAGTTTCTCGCGGCGTTGAATAAAAGCGTAGATGAGCGGTTTATGGTCCGTGTATATCGTGACATGTTGAACCTCGAGTATGTGACGAAACTTTTGAACGCTTTCATACACTGCGAGCAGTTCACGATAGTACGCGGGCCATTGTGCTTGTTTTTCTGTCAGCTTTTTGCTGAAGAACGCCAAAGGTTGCCATATGTCGTTCACCTTCTGTTGTAGACAAGATCCGACTTGTGATGATGAGGCATCCGTAAAAAGTCCCAAGGTAGCATCACTGACTGGGTGAGCCAGAAGAGTAGTATTTGCCAGACTATCCTTGCACTTTGCAAACGCAAGCTCTAATTCGGGCGTCCAGGGTACTGGTTTGGCACCCTTCAGATTGGAAGAAGTCAGAATATTGATGAGCGGTGCTTGTAGTTCTGCGGCGTTGGGAAGAAATCGGCGGTAAAAATTTACCATGCCGAGAAACCTGCGAAGGCCTTGCACGGATTTCGGCAAGGGAAAACTCTGCAGGGCTTCGATTCTCTCCGCAGGAGGGCGCGTGCCATACTTATTGATTCGATACCCTAAAAAGGTTACTTCATCAGCTCCGAAAACGCACTTGGATGAGTTTACAATGACACCATAGTCGGTCAGCCGTTGGAACAAGGTATGCAGGTGTTCCAGATGTTCCTCTGGAGTGCGTGAGAAGACCAGGACATCATCAACATAAGGATAGCAGAAGTCGAGTCCCCTTACGACCTCGTCAATGAAACGCTGAAACGTTTGTCCAGCATTTCTAAGTCCGAACGTCATGAAGGGGAACTCGAACAGGCCGAATGGCGTGGTGATTGCGGTCTTGCAGATGTCAGCTTCCTGGACTGGCAATTGTTGATAGGCCTTCATGAGATCGATGGTGCTGAATATGGCTGATCCTGCCATATTTTGTGAAAAATCAGCAATGTGTCGAACGGGGTACCGGTCCGGGACTGTCCTAGCGTTTAGGACACGGTAATCCCCACAGGGACGCCAGTCATCTTCTCCTTTGCGAGCCATGTGTAGCGGTGAAGCCCAGGGGCTGTCGGAGGGTCTAGCAGTTCCACAGCTGATCATCTCTTCGAATTCCTTTTTAGCCGCGAGTAGCTTCTGCGGGGCTAAGCGGCGAGGACGGCAGGACACAGGCGGGCCATCGGTGGTCACGATGTGATGAACCGTGGTGTGCTTGACCTGTCGAGGAAATCCAGGAGGACGAGTCAAATTTGGAAATTCCAGGAGAAGTTTTCCAAAAATTGAATCGTCGGTCATGGAAACGGCTTTAACGCTGACCTGGCTAGCTTGAGCTACTGAAGCAGCAGTGGTCAAGCTTGTGTTGCCGTCAATGAGGCGTTTGTGGCGCAAGTCAGGAAGTAAGTTGTAATAACTAAGGAAATCCGAACCTATGATGGGAGTCTCGACGTCAGCTATTGTGAAACTCCATTGGAAATCCCGGCGCAGGCCGAGGTTGAGGCGCAGGGTAATGCTGCCGTAAGTTTTAATTGAACTGCCGTTTGCTGCAGACAGCTGGTACCCTGTCGATGATGTGGCGCGACCTCTGGTTAACTTTTGCGGGTAGCAGCAGAGGTCGCTGCCAGTATCGATGAGAAATCGACGGGAAGAGGCTCTGTCTGTGACAAATAAACGGCGGCACGACGTGTCACGGTCAGTCGCCGCGTTTACTGACCGTGGTTCTCGTTTCCCGTCTCCTTCCAGCTACATGGTTTGGTGCACTTGTTAGCCTTCGTTTTATAGATCCTGTGATACCAACACAAGGAAGAGTGGGATGATGAATTTGATCTGGAGCGTAGCCTACTGTCGTTTCGAGCTCTTGCGCGTGAATGCCTGTCAGTACTAAGCGCTTCGACCACCTTGGTCAGTTGTTCCACTCGAAGGGCGAGTTGAGATAATTCTGATGAAGGGCCCCCTACTGCATGCACTGAAACCGGTACTGCCACTTCGACAATCTTGTCGGCTATGTCAGCAGCCTTCTCAAGTGGCAGGTCCTCTTGGGCTGCGAGGATAGCCTGCACATTGTTTGGTAGGCGGCGCATCCAAAGCTGTCGGATAAGGTCATCACTCTTGAAAACCGAGCCAGCCAGAGAGCGAAGGTGGCGTAAAAACTGGGAGGGCTTCCGGTCTCCTATATCTTCCTCTCCCAGAAGTCTACGAACCTTGTCCTCTCTTGAGGCTGAAAGGCGCTTAATAAGCTCTGTTTTGAGGTGATTGTAACAGTCAGTTTCCGGTGGATTTTCAATAATATCTGCGACTTCTCCAGCAACCCGGGCATCCAGCATGGCCACTATGTGGCTATATTTTGTACGATCTTGTTTGATACCAGCTAATTCAAATTGAGCCTCAGCTTGGCCGAACCATACGGTGGGCTTATCGGCCCAAAACGCTGGTAATTTGGCCGAAACTGACATTGCTCGATTGGCCTGGCTCACTTGCATTGCTCTTAATTGTTCCTGCAGATCTTGTATCTGTTCTGCGGTAGCCATGGTCACAATCAAGAAGAAGAGAGAAAAAAAAATAATGGAAAACCAGAGGGTAAGAACAGAGTTACAAAACTGCACAATAATTGTCAGCGCTCAAATTACAAATATTATTAAAGTATTTTGTTTTTGTTTACATGGATAGAATATATTATTATGTACTAGCTAAGAAATATAACACAATAACACTCTGTAGTTACTAGTGCAATGCAACTTAACAAAATATCCAGTAGGTATGTTTAAACAATAAAAGAAACAATACAATTTTCAAATTCACAGCTTGTCTATAGGGAATGAAACTTAAAATCCTATTTTATTTTTGCATTTGGTGGACAGAGCTCAGTAATCACTATGAATTTTGAATGTAGGTACACCACCTGGGTAAACAAGCTAAATTATTTAGGTATTTTTAGTATTTCCAATTTACAGTACAGGAACTAGGTCATAACTAGTCTAAGTCACCCTAAATGTATAAAAGGTACACACACAATACAAAAGAAATTAGTACAACAATAAATAACTTATAGGTTTGTTCTTATTAGGATTTTTCTTATCTTATCACGTTATCCCTGTTAAGAAATGTTACAATATAGGTACCTACAACACATAGACTTATCTTATAACTAACCATGCTACAAATAATATCATTGATGTCACTAGTCAGAGTCACTACCACAGAAATAGAGTACGACGACGACGGTAGGTACGTTCCGTAGACAGAGAATTCTATTAATTAAGCGATTATGGATTGGCTTTCAAGAATTGAACTAATAATGTAATGTAATAAGTTAATGTAGTACAATTTACATCTAAAAACCTACTTTACTAATAGGTAGGTACAGCTTGAGCTTTGTCGTGAATTTAAATATTTTGTTTGGTTTTGGGTACCGCAGGTACCTAACATGTTCCTATGATTATAGTCTTTCAAAATTATCTCTACTCATCTCTAATCTACCTTAGCGTATCGAAACCATCCTTGGAACTTGCCTGCAGTCGATCGACACAGACTCTAGACTGTTTTTATTAGACGTCGATCGAGCCTTTTTGATTTTGGAAAGGCTCGATCAACGTCTCAATTCGACATCAATTAGCACTTTTCGAACGTCAAAATTACTTTAGCTGAAGAAGAAGTGGCGCAACAAACTCCTCAGCAGCACAGCTGTCTGTTCAATTAAAAAAAAAATGATTTTATACAAAATTAATTATATTTTTTTGCGGTATAATTTACATTACACAACACAAAACATTAAATTACATTATTTGCCTTATGTAGCAGCTAGTACACGCCAATATACCAACAAATTATTTACCAGGACATGGCAATGGTACCAACTAGACAATCTACATCGATCGCATCCAACTCAAACTCAAAGCATTTATTTCCAAGCACTTTTGAACTGTCAACGAGTCAGACAGTTGGTCAGAAAGTTGAATCTAAAGTGAAGAAAGTCAACGTTCATAAACCGTCAGCGTGGCAATCAATGCCTACTTTGTATGAGAAGAGCCCTTTGCTCTGTAGTGGGACAATAATAGGCTGATATTATAATTGTTATTAGATATCGACTGCAATCACAATGCCATAAAGATTTTTTATAAAGCTACGGTGTCCTAGAAGAATGGTGACCGCACGTAAAGACTGTCATGAAAATGACAACAGCGGCAAAGATTTAAATCGTTAGATTCGCCCTACTCCGTCAAAAGATAGTCTCATTTCTATTTCGTTTTGACACCTCTGAAGAACACGCAATAACGCAGTGACCTCACTTGATTATCATGGAAACGCTCTCAGTATGGACACTTTTTCCTGTGACTATGCTCGGAATTTTAATTAGCTACTTAAAATGACACTTCCTATATATGTCATTTCGTTATAAAATGTTTTCATTTATAACGAACTAGCTTTTGCCAGCGGCTACCAGCGGCCAAATATCCCACGGGACCGTACTACCGGGAATTCCTTTCTTATTCCTTGTCTACATTATAAAGGGAACCTCTGTGCAAAATTTCAGCTTTCTAGGTCCACGGGTTTGGGCTGGGCGTTGATGAGTCAGTCAGTCAGTCAGTCAGTCGGTCAAGTCAGGACTTCTCTTTTTAATATAGATTAACATGACAGTAGAAGTGTCATTTTGCAGCAGCTAAATAAAAGTCCGACGAAGAAAGCAATTTAAATGTTTGGGGGGCGGGGTTTGACTTAACATCAAATACATGATCTAGGAACTTTAACCTTAAAACATTGTAAAGGACCCATCCGCAAAGCTTTAAAAACCACGTTGAATACTGTCCTTGTCAAAATGTCCCGACTAACGGTTAGCAATATCGTCTCGTGAGGGCGCGGGTGGAATTCCTCTCATCCCTCTTCAGCCCTCTCGGCCCTCCCGGCGACAAAGCCTATTCAATAAGGACGGTGAACTGCGAAACTATAGACTCGACTGTTTTACGGATCGAGAACTTTTTGGTTTTATTTTTAATTTAGTTTTGCTCGCGGCTTCGTCCGCATGGATGTCGGAAATTATCCCACGGGAACGTACTACCGGAATAAAGAGTATCCTATTGTCCTAGCCCAGGTCATTGTATAACTATGTGCCAAATCCGTTCAGCCGTTTTAGCGTGACAGCGTAACAAACAAACTCACTTTCGCATTTTTGTAATATTAGTTAGGATTTAACCTCTTTGGAGTTTAATTTAGCAGTTTTTAAATTCGTTTCGCGAAAGATTATATTTACGAGTAGCTCTATTGAGCCTTTTCAGAATAGAGTTTTGAGTAAAGTTTCTTTAGTATAAAGTAGCTAAGTTTTACTTTAAATTAAATCCTTTTAATAACCCGTAGCACACGGTTTTTTTCCGGGGGTTGGCGGGGAAAAGGCTTGAGTATATCCAATTATCCATGTATGTTAACTCAACAGAATCCAGTTTAGTTCATTGATTGATTATAGAAAAGCCGAATAAAATTCACAAAAGTTTATTACAAGTTTCTATTAAATATTGAATTCTACTGTTCTGTTCTTTTTAGGGTTTTCCGTACCTCAAAAGGAAAAATTGGAACCCTTTTAGGATCACTTCGTTGTCAGCTGAAATTAATATCAAATACGTAAGTCTGTGGTCCCTTGGAGCTCTAAAAAGATCAAAGATATACAGCCATTTATGCGACATATTTTGATACTCGCAAGTAAATCAGAACCAATAGGTAGGTAGGTACTTCCCGTTGACCTAGAATAATGAAAATTAGCAAAAAAAAATTTTTTTTAGGATTACAAACTTAAACTTGCAGTTAGATAATAGACCGTGACGTATATCAATGTATGGGAGAACATGTTTTTCAACTACTACTTATATTAAGTTTGATATTGGGATGAATTCTTTTCAACTACGGAACACTTCATTGTGCGTGGTCCGACACGCACTTGACCGGTTTATTTTACATCTAATACCTACTTCAAATACTTATTAGTGAGCGATTCCTTTAAGAAATACCGAGCCCCAATCATCACTTACACGAGACCATTAATAATATTGAAGTCTTATCTATAAACTCGTAGCGCGTAGCAATGTAGCTCGTAGCGCGTAGCTCGTAGCTCGTAGCACGTTCGTCGTAGCACCGCCCCTGCGAGCGACAGGGCGAGTGAAATGATTAATTAAACTCGTCGCTCGTTGTCACTGACTAGACGTTGTATATCACAATAGAACTTCACGCTTTGTTAGTTATGGGGTGAATAGAACTCTGTTTGCAAGTGTGCCTGTGTGTGATGCTTGAGAACTAAAGCTGAACGCTCTCTGATTAGCGTAACGTTTTTGAAAAAATGCAACGTTATAAAATACGTTTGAAAGATAGCACGTCGTTGTCAAGATACTAGATAATGGTTCAACTTCTTTAAAAACCGCTGTTTGTCAATTGATGTGCATAATCATAATCAGCCCATACTTATGTCATGTTACCACTGCTGGGACACAGGCCTCCTCTGTGTGAGAGGGTGCGGGCTATAATCCACCACGCGAGCCCAGTACGGGTTGGTGTGCAAGAAGTAAGAAATAAGTTGATGTCTTAGACCATTTAATACGAGTATTATGGTCTACGGTCGAGACTTATGAATGATTATGAATTTAAAAAATATTTAAGAAGCAAATATGCAAATGTATGCTAGTATTCTCGAAATTCATTCTTTAGGTTTAGATCGAAACATTGTATAAAGTAACCGTCATGAGAAGCTATAAATTTTGTAAACAAGTGTTCAGGAGTTCACAACATTTGGACCAACAAAAAAAATGAATTTGTTTAAGATTTAATAAATTATTAAGTAACAAATATTAACATATATTATTTAAGAATAATTATTCGTCAGATTCAGATGTTTCCATTTCTGTGTCAGAATCAGTGACATGTAACTCGTACGCATTCGAAACTCGAATGACGCGTTTATTTCAAAATGGCGTCCCGATAGTTTACAATCCCTGCGACGGACGCGTTCCGGTACCAAGAAACA
The DNA here is from genome assembly GCA_905163495.3 of Cosmia trapezina. Taxonomy (NCBI): domain Eukaryota; kingdom Metazoa; phylum Arthropoda; class Insecta; order Lepidoptera; family Noctuidae; genus Cosmia; species Cosmia trapezina. Next base: position 21,867,896 of record LR991031.1, on the reverse strand, counting down.
CAAACGATAGCGCTTTGCGTCGTTAAAATATGATCCGACTAAATTAAATAGGTTGTTACTTTCATATAACCCGTCTATATTTCATGTCGATTGAATATGGTCAATTTATTATTATCTCGCAGTATAAAATGTTTACTTAGTAAAAGATGTTTGTTTACATAATTTATAGCTTCTCGTGACGGGTACTTTAGATTCTATTCAGTGTACTTATACTTCCTTTTTAAACGATATGTGTGCACAAAGCGATACTCCGATGATTTTGTTCAAACGTGTTACTTGTAGGTATTGTGCCAAATAAACATCTTTTGGGGTTCCACACCCGAAGGGTGCCAAACGAAACACTATCACTAAGCCTCCGCTGTCCGTCCGTCCGTAGACTGTTGAAATTTTCACAGATTGTATGTTTAGCCGTATAAAAATAAAATAAAGTAAAAATTAAAGGGTCCCCATACAAGAAACGTGTTTTTTTAAACTGAAATATTAAAAAAAATAGAATATATGTAGAGTTAAATAGTGTACGGTAGTACGGAACTCTTCATGTGCGAGTTCAATTCGCACTTGGCCGGTTTTCTTTCTTTCGATGAACCTTCCACTCCATGCGTCTCGTCTCGACTTAATGAAGCGTGTAGATTACAGCAGCCATCAATTTATTGTGATCACAAATACGCTGAGTCAGTGACAAGGGGTCGTGGTTTATACGCTAAAATACGAGGAGTATATGACCCACGTTAATGACGTGGAAAGTTGAATGTTTATTTGTAATGCGTATTAATTTTACCTTTTTAAGGATCATTATCTTGTGGATCATGTGTGTGGGTTTTTTTTGTGTGTCATGTGGATCATGTTGTGTCAGGTGTGTGAAAAATCGAAGTGCGTACTATGTTTATTTCTGTTAGTAGGTTTATGCAAACACTTTTCACGCGTTTATAAAATTATTTAAAAAATTAGATAGGCATACTGCATAGTGAGGTGAGTGAGTAACCTGTGTTTTTACATACAATGTGCAGCTGCAATTGCGAAATTAATTTAACACGCGTATACGGTTCCGCGTTATCGTTTTATAAAGAATTTTTATTTCATTAAACGTTATTATTTATTGATTTATTTACAATTTTCTAAAATAGCATCTTGGAGCAACCTGTAGCGCAGAAACGAAATTGGAACAAACGAGAAAAAAGTTAATGCCAATAGAATATCATGTGAGTGAAGACGCGGACAAAGCTAGTTAACACAAAAATTGCGAGAACAGGTACAATTTATACAGGGTGCAGAGAAGTTTTATACTTACCAAAAGTCAATCAATCTGCCTAGCCTTTTTTCCAACTCTGTTGGGGTCGGCTTCCAGTCTAACCGGATTCAGCCGAATACCAGTATTTTACATACAGCTCGTCGCTCAAGTCTAACAACCAGTCTTCCGAAGACTGGTTGTCAAACTTGGGCATCTGACTACACGGAACGACTGTTAAAGATGTACGAATGACAGCCGGGAACGTGCTTTCCGTGGCATGGTCACCCATCTACGAACCGACCGCGGCAAGCGCAGCTTAACCCTCGATCGACCCGTACGGCTGTTATTAATTAATTAGCGATGAGTCCCGAGCGCGATGCGGAATTAATGAATTAATAAAGTATCAAGTTATAATGACTTAAGGGGCCTTCATCGTTTACTTTACCTTTCTCTCACAGACCTGAACAACCAAAATTTAATATTTAGGCAGAGAAAATATCAAAATGTATTCGTAGATAAGTAGGTAGGTAGTTCGTAGTGTTACATTATTAATTTGATTTGTTTCAACACTGTGTTGGCGCGGAATGAACCAAGTGTTGAAAAAAAAACAGAGAATGAGAATTCATATTTGTATATAGTTGAGAAAATAGTAAAGAGTATTCTAGCTAGATTCATTGGCTTCTTAAACGGTGTTCAAACTCTTGATTCGAAAAAATATCTATTTAAGAGAATTCCTTCCTTATGCTCGGATTTCTAGGTCCTCAGATAAAGCTTCGATAGTTTTTTTAAGCGTAGGTAAGTAAATCAAAATAAAGTCGTGGAGCCATTTAAAGTCCCCGTATAAAATTTCGTTCAAAGGGACGGTGGGCAGAATAATTAGCTACATCGTAGAATCGTTCGATAAAGCTCGGGAGAGCTCGGAGCCCGGCCGATCGAGACGCGTTTATCAAGGCACACCCACCGCCCGCTAAATGTATTGAGAATATATTGCTATTATGATGTAAACGTAAGTGAAATAGCACAGGAAATAGTATCTACTTATGTAACAATAAGGCTTTTATGCACTTTCCAAGTTGAGATAGTTAACTAGGATACTCTTTATTATGGTCTCAACATATAGGGTGACTGGTAATTAGTGAACGATACCTAAACACGTATGATTGTGCTCATGATAACAAACAACTTTTACTATGGGACCAAACCTGAAATCGCGAAAAAAAATGAGCTGCCCCATACATTCATGTTCGCTTATCTCGTCAAAATGTAGGGAGCAGCTGATTTTTTTTCGCGATCTCAGGTTTGGTCCCATAGTAAAAGTTGTTTGTTATCATGAGCACAGTCATGTGTTTAGGTATCGGTCACTAATTACCAGTCACCCTATATATTTAACAATTGTAAATATGGATTCTCCGACTTGTAAATAAAACGTAGAAATTTTACTAAGGACGTCACAGTTTCGGTCTTATTGCTAAAACCGATCTTTTAAAGACAACCTTTGGATGGATTAAAGAGAGAAGGCGAGACTTCAGGTAGTCTGTGGTGTACCATTTAATAAAAACATTTACATTTCTGTATAAACATATACAGGGTCAAATTAAATCAGATAGTGAAACTCAGCAGACGTGATGGGTATTTATTTATTTATTTAAGGCTTGTCCTCCCTAAAATACGGCGAAAATAAGTAACTTTGTTTCCATTTTTTACAGTAACTATAGCACCTTTTTGATAGAAAAAAATACACAATAATCTAGAATACATAAGAGGTGATTTCATGTGTCCTCAAATCTATTTTAGTTTGTAGAACTAAAGAAAAAAAAAGGCTAAACCCAGGTCCATTCCTGTCTATTTCTTCGAGTTTTACCATTACTCTTACAGTTTTCATTAAAATTGTTCATAAATTTATACAGTTCTTTACAAAATAATAAGGAATGATTTCATTTGATTACTGTTTTAGTCCAATCCCTAGATTTTTTATAAATCGGTAATTACTTCATATTTTGCAAGCGTTGTGTTATCGCGCTTCTCTTTCTTTTCTATGCAGTCCGACAGTGACCGCGCTTCGATTTCTAAACATGATAAAATAAAAATAAAAAAGATTAGATGATTTTTGGTGGTACGTAACCCTTCGTGTGCGAGTGAGTGCCAGTTTTTACTTACACCTTTTTAATTTCTCTTCAGATGGCGCGCTTCGTGACCATAACCCAGGACATGAGCGAGGCTGTCATACAGCATCTGCGGAACAACTTCTTCGCTGATGAACCTTTGAACAAGGCAGTGTCACTGTGTCAACGAGGCGAGCCTCACGCGGCATTGGAGAGGCTCTGCGCCGTCACCATCGCTGATGGACTGTCGCTCGCGGCTATTGAAGGAGATACGGTCAGTGTCCACGACTATCAAGTGTCAGCGCGCAAGTAAAAATATCTGATCCAGTCTTGGATCGCACGCTACATCATCGCTATTGCTGGTGATCTGTCACAAGTCTAAAGGATGTAGTTACTTACGCTAGGAAACCTCAAAGCAATGCAGTCTTTCTATGTTAACGTAGAGTTTTCAGAGATTAAGTAATAACGAGGCACGGCTCTGACTTATGAGTTGTAGATCGTGAGTACGTAATTTATTTCATCACCTCTGCTCTCAAAACGGTGAAGGAAAACATTGTGAGGAAACCGGCACATCCTAGAACCAAAAATTCGAAGACAAGTGACATCTACCAACCCGCACTGGGCCCGCGTGGTGGATTACGGCCCGCTCCTTCTCACTGAGAGGAGGCCTGTTTCCCAGCAGGGGAACTTTATAGACTGAATATGAAGGAATCTCTGGAAACCTTATGTTCACCAAGTCGAATCGTGCGCAATAAACTACTGATTGACTTCCACCATTCAAATCAAAACCAATCTATTTAAATCTTGACGTTTGGGATCATATCCCTTGCATTGAAAATTAACTTAATTAAATACCATGTGGAAATTATTTACCGCAGAACCAGACTCGCCACCATAGATATAAGAAGGAAGGCCCAGTTATATGTTAAAATGTATCGGAACCCTGTGTCTCCACTTTTTCCCTTTGTCACTTTCATGATTTTAAAGACAAATACGGTAAAATACTTGTACTTAGATATGGAAAGTAATTCCATAATTTACATGGCTTCGGTTTTTACAAGAAACCACTGAACAACACGGCATTCTTATAAATTGTCACGGTCACACTCGAAAGCGCACTAAGTTAGTTCGCGGAGACGGAATTTGTACTATGAACGGCTCATACTGAGCATGTCGCGCGGACGCATTTTCGCCCGCTTGCCACTTCTCCTGTTTTTTATATTTCTATGCTCGCCATTGTCTGAGGTAAGAAAAGCCTAATAGAGTATTTAATATGTTTTCAGGTGCTGGGAGTGGGTTTGAACGGCATCTTATGACCCGGCGACATCGAGCAGTCGATCGAGAAGATCCAGCAGTCCTCGGACGAGAAGTACAACAAGATATTCACCATTCTGTACTCTGTCAGCCAGGAACTGGATTTGTTTGATACGTTTCAAGTAAGTAAAACAAGTTGTTGTACCGAGATGGGTGCCTGTGCTTGGTGATACGTTTTAAGTATTTGACCAGATTGTCCAATACTTACCTACTTAAATGCATAGTTGAATTTTGGTCTATTGCTTGGTTTTCTGTATAAAGTCAAAGTCAAATAATTTATTTCAAATAGGCACTTAAAAGGCACTTTTGAATTTTATAAGCAAAGCCACATTTAAAAAGCAAAGCAGTTTATAAGCAAAGCCACATTTGCCGAGGTTTTTGAACATTCGCATAGTATGATTCACGAATAGATGGGCACGGAGAGGATTACTTGTAGCCAAATCTCCGTAAGTGTGGTTTTCCGTCCGTAGCAGTACTTATAGTCGGCAAGAGATAGCAAGAGATCTATAATTCTATCTCAGGCCTGCAATAAAAATACTAATCATGATTATTAAAATATAACCATTTCAATTTACAAGTTACTGAAATAGTAGTGTTTTTTTTTTGTATTTTCAGGTGGATAAAATTCTAGAATGCAGGATCATTTCCGTGGATCAGAATGCGAGAGGACGGGGACTCGCTAAGGAATTGATGTCTAGAAGTATAGATATCGCCAAAGAGAATGGATTTAAGGTAAATTTTTTGAAAGATATTCATGATATAGCCTACTATCTTGAATATCTTCGAACCATTTTTTGAATCCCCCTACATTGTCCTACTGACCTACATCACTACTTAATGAGCTATAGAAGTCACGCAATAGTCTTATAGGTTTTGTCAACAAGGGGGAACCGCAGTACTATTGGAGTATGGCGTATGATATAATGAATTACTATTGCCCGGTTTGTGAGGAATTCTTAAACGGAGTTTAAACTCTCAATACTTAGTTATTGATTCGACAAAATTATCTATTTAAGCGAATTCCTTCCTGATGCTCAGTTTTGACGTCCTCAGATAAAACCTCGTTAGTAATTCACTCGACTTTTAAACAAAATTCTTCCATTCAGTTCAGTAACACGATATCGAACCAATAATCACTATCGAATGGATAAACTCCGTTTAAAATCTCAGAAACCGGGCATTAAAAATATCGAAAAAGGTACAGTGTAGATGTCTGCGGTGTCCAATACTGCTCGGGGTCGGGGCAGGACAGACTCAATGTATGAAATACCTAAATAGGAATGCTTTTGCTGCAGGGAGCTCTACGGGTCATGGACTTGATTCCATCACAGCGATGAAATATGTGCTTACAAGTAATTTATTTGGGGTTTTGTGTCTGTGCTAGAGTTTAGTTTTAATGAAAACGTTGACACACAAAAATCAGAATACAATTTAAAAAAAACGATTGATTAAGCTACTACAATCTGTCAAATTTCTTTAATAGATTTTCATCTTTATCGCCAAAGCATTAGGTTCAAGGTAGATTGGGAAAATTTGACAGTTTCGGGTGGCTTGATGTGCTGACGTCTGTACATAATTGTACCGAAAAACAAATCTCTTCTAATAAAAATAAATGAAATACTGTCATTGAAGAAGTCCCTGCCTACCCCCGATCTTCATTCCCATTAACAAATTTTGTTTCTCATTTTCATGTCTTTCTATTCCAGTTGTTCAAAGCAGACGCGACAGGCGCCTACTCGCAGCGCATATGCAGCTCGCTAGGCATGGAAGTGATCCGCACAGTTCGTTACGTGGACTACAAGGACTCCTCCGGCACTCCTGTCTTCGATGTACCGCCTCCGCATGACGCCCTCGCCATCATGGTGCGGCAGATACCCTGAACACTAAGCATGGAGCTCAAACTAAGAATAATGTGCACAAAGTTTTTTTTTGCAGTTTGAATTTATCTCTTTTGCGATATTTGTGATTCTGAGTTCAGGGATACTGTATTGCCAATTCTGTTTCGTAAGAGAACAATATCAACTTTGTTTGTGGTTCTTCTGTGGTTGTTGTATCTGAATCTCTTTTGCGCGTATGACACCCTGAGGACACAACACAGTAGTTATATCTTGCAATACATTGCTGTAAGATATAACTACTTATGTTCAAAGTCATATGAAATACGAAATGAAATAGGGGATGTGAAATTTTTATCTAACTTCGTACTTAACTATGGTGTAAGTTTATCGACCGCTTTTAAAATGCTGGTAATAGGTTTATAGGCACATTACACTGCCATTTCTAGCTTTTATAGAACACATTATTTTGATTTCTTTCCAATTGTCGTCCAATTGCAACAGATGATTGTTCTGGCAGCAGCTATTATATCGCGGATTGACAGCATAGTAATTGGATAACGGTGTCAGGTGACTTTAGTTCTCACAAACTGTTCTATTTAGAGGGAGAGATGACGGCCTAATACTGTTTTTAAACCAAACAGGTAACCACTGAAGTACTAGCTAGCCTCGAGTAGCCAGTAGCTACTCGAGGGGCTTATACAGAACGCGCGAAACTTTAGGAGCTCTCGGAAGTTGCAAGCGAATGGGTGTAAAGTATATTAATAGCTGATTATTTTTGTGATGAACAAATCAATGCTGTAGATAGGCATATTGGTACTATAAAACTGGCCAAGTGCGTGTCAGACCACGCACAATGAAGGGTTCCGTAGTTGGTAATCAACCATTACTCGTAACCTTGAAAAACCTACTTAGCTGTGATAGTTTTCTTTTAAACTTCAGTATCTAAACTACTACCGTGAATTTTGTTCACACATCCAAAACTAACCGTTTAGCTTGCAAGGGGACACTTGACTCTATTAAAAATTTGAACTTTAAAGCTTAATATTTTAGAAACGGATACCTAAATCGAAAAATGTTTTCATAAACTCGCAATATTTTTGAAAGACCCATTCAACAACACCCCACACCATGGTGTGGGGTGTTGTTGGATGGGTCTTTCAAAGTAAAGTGTACGTGTACAGGAGATACTCTAAAAATTTTTTTTTGTGACCAGCCGTCGGTTTTCTATTTCATGAAATACAACCATTTTATGAAGTGGTCAAACACTTCATGAAATGATCAATTCTAAGATGCTACGACATCTATACCTGCAGTCTATAGTGCTTGGAAGAGGTAAGGCAGGCTTTGATAGAAGACCCAACATTTATAAGAAGCGGTGTCACATTACTTCCTAGGATATGCTGGCGTTCTAAACTGAATAAACAAATGTATGTACTTAGTTAAGTAAATAAAAGTTTTATGTAATGAAATAACGGCCCAAAAAATCGAAGTATACGTAGATAAAACTAAGGTGTTATATACGCCGTAAAATATTTTAGCACAAATAAAAACTGTTAAACTTACTTGATACTCTTAAAAAAATATAGAAGTATAAAATTTGTTATTATAGATTGTAGATCTCTACTCTACCTATATTACTCTATTGTCTTTAGTGGTATATATTGTTTATAGTGGATGTATACATGTTTATGTGTGTTAGATGTGGCCGGTTTGACCCGAAGTTTAATTAATTAATATAAACATGTCATTTTAACCTCTGGTATATTGTTCCGATTTTTTTAGGATGTAGAAAAAGTGTATATTTTCTGAAGATTTGATGGCTCTAACATCTATTAGTATGCAATTTTAAGATTTTACACGATTTTATCTGAAAACTATAGTTAACTTAGGTATGTACTATATTATAAACACCGAAGATTTTACTAATATACTAGTAATACAACTCATGCTTAAAACCTTAATTTGAACTGAGGAAGTATTATTTTAAGCTTATGTTTAAACTTTATAGTTTAATTAATATAGCTACCTATATTTTTTAAAAAACCTAATACCTTTTATACTCATTATATAATTCTATCAGTATTGAAATACCTATTTTATGTATTTAATATTATTTTTAGTAAAACACTCCTGTACTAGCTGTAGTTACTTACTATTTATACAAACTGTACCTACTAAATATTATGTGTGTGTTTTAAATCACGTAAAGTGTTGAAAAAAGTCGCTGATATATTATTTGTGTTAGTTGACGTAGTTCACTTGTTAAAGTTGTATTCAATATAACGGATTATATTAAAATATTAAAGTATGTTAAGAAGTCTTGCGTTTCAATTTTATTTATTTATTTATTTACTATGGATGACTTACAGATTAAAAAAATAGTATGTGAGACTAATAGTAATTAGACAGTAATAGTAATTAATTAATATTAATTGATTAATACTTACTAGACAGCTAATTAAAAGTCATCGCTTCTAAAAACAGAAAGAAAGAGTGTGAACAACACCACTCACTCAAAAAAAAGAGAAAAATAAAACAGTAGGATTATTATCCTACTGTTTTATTTTCTCTTTTTTCAAGCTTAAACTAAATTCACATTTCATATTCAATACAAGAATAAAAACCTGAACATACAAATTCATAACTAAAATGCTAAGGCTCAGGCACTTTCTGGCCGAGGACACACTTGTTATGAAAAGGATTAAGGATCAAGGATTTTCTACTTGAACGCACAACAAATGAATTTTGCATGTAAGTCGTAGAGGTAAATGGACCACGCAACGGCCCATCGCTTTGACCTTCCGGGAAAATTTGTACAGAATATCGGAGTTATTAATAGAATTAAGTACTTGTTTTAAATCCTTGGCAATGATTTTAACTTTGGTTAAAAGCTTTTTGTACTCCACACTTAGGTGATCGTTAACATACACACGCTGAGATGAGCCTTGAAACCCGATGTCACAAGTGGATAGGTCCTTCTTAGTACGTGCCGCCGCAATTAAATCTTCCTTTACATACGGGTTAAAAAACTCACTATTATAATCAGCTTTTCATTGGAACCAAAAATAGGGATTCTTGAAATATAACTCACCTGAGCTATGGGACAGCTGTAGTTAACTTTACGGCCGATAGCCACGATAATTGAGTACAAATTCTCATCCTTTATACTATAAAGTTTATAGGAACCGCCTTAATTTTAACGTTGTTTAGCCTGGATCTCTGTTCATAAGTTGAGAGTAGATTCCAGATATTATCGATGTGGGTACTTCCAAATATTGTCGATGTGGGAACTTCAAGATATTAGGGATGTGGGAATTTCTAGGTATTATGGATGTGGGAACATCCAGATAATATGGATGTGATTCAGATCAGCTTGATGCAATCCTTTCATCCACGGAGGACAGTACAGTAGGTACAATAAAATTAAAAAGGCAGATTTCTGTAAATCTAATAATAAATCTAATCACAAAAAGTTAAGAGACGTTTAAACGTTTTTGACGTTTAAACATCTCTTGTATTGTGTGGTTAAACAGTCGTAGTCGCTATAATCATTGCTTAAATCTAAGCAACATTTAAAAAACCCCACGTATAACGTAGTTATATTGAAAAGCAAAGACCCAAAAAACTTTCAAACGTCCTTGTGGGAAATGAATGATGAATCGTCCAATCAGTCAATACAGTAGGCAAATTATATGTTTTCAGTCTTAAGAAACGTGTTTCAGTGGTAAACTAACTATGCTATGTACTACAAAGTACAAATATTACAATCATTACTTATCACTTAAAAATATCATCAATCTAACCGCGGTTTTTTTTTAAAGTGGTTCTCGTTTGGTGCAGTGATGTATGTCTCTAAAGTTCGATTCCTGCACGAAAGATGGTTATGGTGTACCAATATTTATTTATTTTTATTTTATTTAACCTTTTAAGTAGGTACACACAAATAAACAGACAAGAAGAAAGGAACAGAAAAATACATACAAAAATGATGTTTATTTCTTAAGAAATCTCTTCCAGCATACCTGCGATAGGCCAGAGGATTAAAAGAGATGTAGACAACGTGTCTCTTACACACGTTTTGAAAAAAGAAAAAAACACACATTTTTGCACCAGAACTCCGCCATTTTGATTGTTTATAATTTGAATATGAGTGACACTTACGCAATAATGATGAATCTAACGACATATCATTCATCAAAATCGGTTCAGCCGTTTAGTAGTTACGAGGGAACATAGGACGGACATACATACATACAGGTTAAACACATAACCCTCCTTTTTTTTTCTCCGCAGTCGGGTAATAAAATAAATGAATTTAAAAAAAATTGCCTCGACGACATACCTACACATAATGTCGGTGGAGTCTGTGTTCGTGGGCTTTTGGATGAGGGTGAGTTTCATTTTAAGGTCACGGTGGCGGTTGTAAGCCCTAAATGGTGCATTTACAGCACTGAGTACATATTTTGTAATTGTTGAATTATTTTAACATTGCTTTGTTTAGCACAGCCCCAAACTTGGAAACCATACGTCCGAATTGGCATAAGATTATAATATGCATGTGAAATATAATATGTTTATGAAAACCAGAGGAGGACTAGCAGTATCGGCCGCCCTAACCCGTTTAGTAGTAGCTACTCCGCCCCTTTCTGCAGATTTTGTAGAGTACAAAAGGTGATCATGAACCAGATTTTTTTTTTACGTATTTCTTAGTTTAGAACTTTTGGGTGTTTACATTATTACTATTTACTTACTGAAGCGCTTTATTTTGTGTAAATTATTTCATCACCACTGCTCTCAAAATGGTAAAGGAAAACAAAGTCCTAGAACTAAACATTTGAAGACACGTGACATCTACCACCTACCCGCACTGGGACCGCGTGGTGGATTACGGCCCGCTGCCTCTCACCGAGAGGAGGCCTGCGTCCCAGCAGTGGAAATATTATAAGCTGATTATACTTAATCCTCCATTATTTACTGAGCTGAGATATTGCGAGCCACAGTCGCAGGTTGGCCGTGCCTAATATCTGGCCGTCCTAGGCTCTGGTCTAGACGGCTTTATTGGAAGGCCTCCTCTGATGGAATCGCACCGTTCATTGCACCATGCAAAAAATTCATAAGGTTGGACAGTTTATTTGCAGTCAAAACACTACCACAATACAATATCTTAAGTACTATCAAGGAAACTTACGTCTGACCAATTTGAAAACAAAATCCCGTGCATACGATGGCCACATCTGTTAGCAAGCGTCACTATAACGGCCCAACGCTACAAGCAAGAATAGTCCTTACGGTGTATAGATGTTAGTTTTTCCGATAGTACCAACAATCACGCAGCTGATAGCAAATCAACGAAGCAAAACTCATGTTTTCAAGAAAGTCTTTTCAGTAACAAAATGTATAAATGTTTTTGTATGAATTTTAAGTTATATTCTAAGTTGAGAAGAACTTGATGATAGTTATAATTAAGTTACCATTCAAGATGTTGAATGCTGTTGACATTTTAAAGGTTAAGTGGTTATGACAACGCACTGGAAAGTTTAAAAGCTGCGGTTTGTATACTAGTACGGTACTCATCATTCATCATCATCATTCTCATCCCAATTTATTTGGGGTCGGCACAACATGTATTTTCCTCGTGGCTAAGTAATAACAGCCGCCAGGGTAGATCTCTCTCCGCCAGGGTCGCGGGTGTTCGATACCGTGGCCCTGGCACAGGCAACTGAAGGAACACGGGTGGGTTTTAGTCAGTAAAAGTCTGACACGCCCAGCACCACCATGCACAAAAAAAAAAATCGGGTCCGTGGATGAGTGCCATCATCATATACCGAGACCCCCCCGTGCCGCCGTTGGTCCCGCCGTTGGTGGTAGATATTTGAGGTTGACAAAAGAGACAGTTGTTCATCATTCAATCAATCCTACTAATCCTAATAATACCTATCAAAACGCGAAAGTTGGTGTGGATGGATGGATGTTTGTTAATCTTTCACGAAAAAACTACTGAACGGCTTTTGATGAAATTTGGCACACATAGTTTATTATCTGAACACAACACATAGAAAACTTTTTATCCTGAAATTCAGGGTTCAAGACTCGCGCGGGAGAAACCGCGGGGCACTGCTACTTACATATATTTCTTCAGGAAGCTTTCAGTTCTTAATTTCTTTTCAGAGCGGCAATTCCCGTATTTTTAACAACGTGTCAAAAATTGTATAGCATACTTCCTACTAACGTTCCTACCTATATTTTTGAAATTGATTGTCGCTGGCATGATCGAATTGCTTGAATTTGAACGTTTTTAGGTACGAGAATTGGCCTTCAGGTTGACTAGGTACCTATACCTATATCAATAGGTAAACACGACGTTTTTACGGAGCTGTAAGCTATACAGGCTATTAAAAACATAATGAAGTAAATAAAATAAAATAAAAAATAAGTTCTAAAAACTTTTTCGTACATGAAAATATATAATTTTGTATTCTTTTTGAAGGTGGTTTTTTAACCGAGTCTGTTTAGCTCCTACAGCAAAACTGCCCAGTGCGTCACCTAGTCTATAAAATAACTGTTTGTATCAACTCTTCGGTTTGCGTCAATTGAAGTCCTAAGTGGTTTGAATTGTACCTAAGTATGATTCAGAACGTCGAGACACTTTTCAAGTTCTAAAACTATATTTTAAATTAAAATAGCTGGCGATGATAAATTAATAATTATAATATTATTAATTTCTCAAGTTTTAGTACCTATTCAAACTAAAATAGCTAAGAATTTAGTTATTTATTTTTATTTATTTATTCGAATCTCCCTTACACTATCATTACAGGTGTATGTACCCAATGCGACAGTGCGGTCATTTGCAAAACTACTTATACTAACTTATTTAAAATTTAATTATAATATAACTAAAAAACTTGTAACATAATACTAACTTTAACACAATACAACACAAAAAACATACCTACTACCTACATTAATCTATATTATAACACAAATAAATAACAGTGTCCTTGTGAATTCACTCAAATGACACGTGAACACATCAATTTTGCAATGAAGTTCATTGATTATATGAATTCCCCGAGTCACTGGTGTTTTGGCGAGTAGGTTGGTTCTAGCTGTCGGCACGGCCAGCAGTGGTGGGCGCCGCTGCCTCCACACATAGCGGTCCAGTACGCAAAAACTTAAGCGCTGCAGCACTCCAGGATTATGCAAGATGCCACGAAGTAATTTCACCAGATAGGCGACAAGTGTAAATTCCCGTCGCACCCTTAATTCATTGTACACGGCCATACCCAGTAGGTACAAATAGAGTGGGGTACAAAAGGATATACCACATGGAGCTTCCTGTACAAGTGGCGCGTAAACTTTTTCTGAACGCGCTCCAACATTACAGAGTATTTGGCCTCATGTGGAGCCCATATGACAGCACTGTGTTCCAGGTGACTCCTGACTAGTGCGTCATACAGGACCCTGACGGCTGCAATGTTGGTGAAGTCTCGTGTCTGTATCAGTACGAATCCCATGTTTCTGAATGTTCGTTTGCAGATCTCATTTATATGATCGCGAAATGACAATTCAGGAGTAACAGAAACCCCTAAATCACGTACTTGTGTGACTCGTTGCAAGTAAGTATTAGGTACTAACGCTTTCAGATAGATAACTATAAAAAAAAATTTGAATATACGAGTATATATTTTGTAAAAACGATCTAGCATCTTGAAAAAAAATTGCAAAAAAGGAGACGAAAAAACTTTTTTGTCTCAAAATGCTTAAAATTTTGAGCGACAAAGTAACTATTTTTTTTGTAACTATAAAAAAGGAAATTTAATCAACTAGAGATGTATGTAAAACTTTATTTAACTTACACTTACTACAATTAGCCACGAGGCCCGTCTCAAAACCATCATTCATTTATTCCTTAATATCAATAAACAACTCCCCTATAAATATGATCAGAACAATACTTATTTGCAGAGCGTCATCTAAGACAAAGCTAATAAAATCAGCCGGCGCCGCTCTGCCGGGCCGGCGTAGGATCTCTGGGAGAATGCCAACCAAGCATTGATTGAAACAAGTGCCGAACGCAAACCGGACGCGGGGCGCGGGCCATGGCGAGGCGACTGCGGCTTTTGTAGTTTTATGGGGTAGTTCAGAGTAAGTAGGGGTTACGTAAACATTGAGCATGTACTTACATTTTATTTAAAGGTACTTATTTACTGACTAGGTTAAGAATAAGAGCATCATTGACCTGGCCCCTGAGTGATATGGTGATATCAGAAGGCCAATTCCCGTAATTAAAAAGTTCAAAATCTAGTCGACGCCTCGTCTTAGCGAAAATCAACGTCAAAAATTTATGAAAGTTTGAGGTATATGCAACATTAGTTTTTTTTACACTAAACCCGAAAAGGGGTCATTGTACTCATCATTTTCAACAATTTTTTCTAAACCCGAAAAGGGGACATTGTACTCATCATTTTGAACTCTATGGGACCAACCTTGAAATCGCGAAAAAAAATCAGCTGTTCAGTACATTTTGACGAGTCTGATGTAGATAAATGTACTGAACAGCTGATTTTTTTTTCGCGATTTCAGGGTTGGTCCATAGAAAAAATTGTTCAAAATGATGAGTACAATGACCTTTTCGGGTTTAGTGTAAACAAAAACTAATGTTGTATATAATTGAGACTGAGATAAATACGTTGCTCCTCTGAATAAACCGATTACAGGCACTTTTGAATTGTCAAGGGGTCGGTCAGTCAGAAAAATGAAGCTAGTTGCCCATTCCAAAGCGTAGTTGAAACTCCACGGACACTTTTTTAAATCAAAATAAGGTTACAAAATATTGGTTTCTATAATCATGTTAAAATTATACATGTGAGAACGATGCAGAACGTTAAAAGGGTCCGTAGAGAAAACAAAAAAAAAACAATTCAAAAATTAAATAACATTAAAATAAGCCGTGGCAGATAAGATATGACCAGATCCTACTGACGGCACCCGTTCACGAACATGACGGTACCTACCCTAGTTTATGATCTAGAGCTAGATTGCTTTGTGTAATAAACAGCCAAATGAATTCTAACTACGACAACATCAACATCGCCTGCCTAGCCTTTTCCCAACTATGTTGCGGCCGGCTTCTAGTCTTACCGAATGCAGCTAAATACCACTGTCTAATAAAACTACCTAAAAATAAACTAATGTATTTTCATTTTTGCCTACTGGTAAAATATGGCTAAACCCGTTATCACCATGTACTTGAAAAATAAAACATCTTTTTATCTTTAACATAATATTGGGTCTCTTATTAGTCCTGGGTTTTCAAGAGGTCCTCAATTTAATGTCTGGTATTGAGATGCCTTATTTATGCTCATTTTCCTGAAAAACAACGAGAAACTGAATGAAAGACTAAAATAAAATAAATTATAATACTTATATTCCCTTTCAAAAAAAATCTAATTAATTATCAGGCCACGACTAATGAAACGCGATACATTTTCTATTGTTTGTGGCACTCTTGAGTGTCAGCGTGACTCAGAAAGTAAAATATTATAAAATACACTGGACTAGAACGTAAGTACTGCCTTCAACCATGCCTTGAAATAATGTCGTTTTATGAATTAAAGTATTCTCTAACTGAAGTATAATTGATTATTATTGATGAATGGTGAATTTGACGTTCTTAGTCATTAATCCTAATATCTGTAAAAAGGTAGGTATGTACTGTAGAGGCTTTGAACCTTATGCGTTTTAGCATGCAACCTCCGTGGAAGTTTAAAAATGAGACAAACTAGAATTTCAAAATACGTGTTGTACAAAATGATTGTTGGAAAAGTAAGTTCCAACTCGGGCTGAGTTTGAACTTTGATAAATAATAATAATAGAGAAGCTAACCAATTTTGCTGACAGGACATAGTCCTTACAAAATGTGCCACTAACACTAGTGTTTAAGTTGTTTATGTAATTTCTAACAAATTGGATTGCAATGATTATTATTTTAATGTACACAGTAATACCTTTCCTCATTATACTTTTCAAAAGCAATGTTGAATGGTGTAGGTAAGTATACAGAGTGAATTTTTCAAGCGGGCGTGGGTGGTCAAATTCGACACTATGAGGAATAGCGAAAAGTACTCAAAGGAGTCTCGGGCTCGATTTTGATGAAAACTAAAATTGCATCATTGAATTTTTGACAAATCAATATTTCTAGCCAGGAATCGAACCCGATGATGACCACAAATAAATTGAGATAAGGGCAGGAGAATGTTGTTGATGTTATTCATCTCTCTTACCATGTTACCAAAGAAAAGAGGTGACCTATTCCCAGTGAGTTATCTTTAGAACGATCAAGATATTCAAAACCTATTTATTTACTTAGAAACAAACAGTATTCAAGTAATCCTAGATATTAATCTGGATAAACAATCTCTCTAATGTAAATATGTTTTCATCTGAAATAGAACCAAGCAGTCGCACACTGATGAAGCGCTAGTCTCGTTCACAAAAGCGGATAGAAGTGAAAGTTATACAGGGTTTAAGTGTAAACAGTGGCAATATTTTAAGGGGTCATTGTAATCATCATTATGAACAATTTTTACTATGGGACTAAACCTGAAATCGCGCAAACAAAAATCAGCTGTTCCCTACATTTTGATGAATTATGCGAACATAAGTGTAATTTTTTTTTTGCGCGATTGCAAGTTTGGTCCCATAGTAAAAGTTGTTCGTAATGATGAGTACAATGACCCCTTAAGAGATTGCCACTGTTTACACTTCACCCTGTATATCAATCTGCCTAGCCTATTCCCAACTATGTTGGGGTCGGCTTCCAGTCTAAGCGGATGCAGCTGAATACCAGTATTTTACATGGAGCCACTATCTATCTGATCTCCACAACCCAGTAACTGGGTAATACGATACCCCTTGGTAAGACTGGTTGTCAGACTTTCGGGCTTCTGACGACCCGTAACGACTGTCAAAGATCCACGAATGACAGCCGGGACCAACGGCTTAACGTGCTTTCTGAGACACGGAGGAGTCTCGGTATGTAAAGACGGTCACCTATCCATGGACCAGCCGTGGCAAGCGTAGCGTTGCGTAGCTAGATTGGTAGAAAAATCACTCAGTATAACACTTGCTGGTACGAAGGTTGCTGAGCTCTGTTACACTGTTCGTCAACGAGACGTCAACGAGAAACGAGATTATTCGAACCGAACGTGACGCCTCGGTGGTGAGCGGTGGACACGCGGCCATAGTAAATGTATGTATCGCTACTTCGGCACCGTCATCTCGTTCTCGTTGACGTCCCGTTGACGTGGCGGTTTACAAACGGCCTTAGTCTTATATTCTGTGCTACAAATATTTATTAACCCCTCAAGTGTCAACTGCACCCCATGTGTGCATAAGAGAAAGTGCTCGAAATGTCGCGTGCACCCCATGTGTGCATAACTACGTCATCGTCACAGCTCTCATTGGCGATGGTATTTTTTACGTTTCTTTTCACTTTCAACACAATTTGGCTGTATCATTCGATTAATCGATTCATACTTGACCAGTTTTAATAACATTTTAATGGAACACTACTAAAATTTAACGAAACGTAATTTTTACAAATTCATCTGTGATTTTCAAAGTGACGCGCCATTTTTATTTTCATTGCGTAAACAAAAAGTTTTTATTCGTTTTTGGAGTGTTGAACATTGTTTCTAAGTGGAATAGATGTGTAAACATTGCCTACACATTATTGTGTTATCGTAATGAAGATTTTTTGGTGAATATGTGTGTGAATTCGATGTATTGTGATAAAGTTTTATGGTTATGTGAGTGAAAATTATAAAAGTGAAAACATATTTCATCACTGCGAGATGAGGTCAGTTTTATTTGTTTATTGAATAGTATAAATAGTTAGGTAAACTCATAACGAAGCTAGGAAGGTATAATATATACCATGATAATGGCTATAAGTTGCCGATTTCTCAGTTTTTCTGAAGGCCTACTCAAAAATCGAAAAGTTTTCTAAACTTGCGCATCACGCGGGGCGCAGGGGGCGGTCCGGGCCATACACTTGAGGGGTTAAGTACTATCTAAGGTCAACAAAGTCAAAGTTCAAGGCATTCGCTCTAAAGATGAAAGTCTTACTCTTTCTTCGTATTAATAACTTAGGGTATTACTTACATTGTTTACCTAATGGCGATGAAGATTTTAGAGTTCCGTAGCGTGTATAAATCATACGCGGTAAAGATCTGATCTAAGTAAAGAAAATATAAAGGATTACTTAGCTGTTGTTCGCGACTTTGTCTGCGCATATTTTGTATTTGATCATTTTTTTATTCAAACGTTTAAAGTGAAAAGTATAGCCTTCTCCAGGTTCCAGGTTACGTCTGTCAAATATCTTAACATTTTATCATGTTTAGATATTGTACGGTCTCATCGCCGTACATTTTTCTGCTTACTCTGTAACCTACTTTAGGCCAACGATGCGCGTCATAATTTAGCATTATAAAATAACATGACTAACGAATTTAAATTAAGTGAACTTATAACTGAGTAGCTATCAACAACTGAGAGAAATGATCGCCTTCTACTCTAGAACTGTTACTTACTCCTAACTTAAATAAACTTAACTACTTAGTGTATCTTGGTGGAACGTGTTTCTCTATACAACTTAACTTCAAACCTTCACGACAAATCTTTGTACGGAGTTAACTACTAGAGTCTGGCCACGCTAACTCTGCAGTGAAATAAATGGGCAACCCCAAAAACTTTTACATTTGGTATCGTGTATGTGGTTGGTTTTTGCATAATAGATTATTTATCTAAGAATGTTTTTATTACTTTTTTCCGTAGTACAGACGGTGATGTCTTATACAGATTTCCAAATTCTACCATTATTTCACTGCAGAGTTAGCGTGGCCAGACTCTACAACCTGTACAGATATAGATCCATCACGTCTGCGGAGTTTCGCTAGATAATTTAGTTTGATCCCGTAGTAGTAACAGTAACTAACTTTTTACGTATAAACCACTGATGATCCCGTAGTAGTAACAGTAACTAACTTTTTACGTATAAACCACTGAAGATCGATCGTTAAGAAAGACAGACGCAACCTAGTAGTGTAGTCACTTAAAATATCAGTTTAAAATTATTATTTTTTTGTGTAAACTTCAGAGACGTGATTGGTATGAATATATCTTTAGAGTTAGAGGTAAGTAAGTATTGTTATGATTGGTATCAATATATCTTTAGAGTTAGAGGTAAGTAAATATTGTTATGATTGGTATCAATATATCTTTAGAGTTAGAGGTAAGTAAATATTGTTATGAAAAACAAAACAAATAGGTCTACGTTTGGATTGGTTTTTAACTATAACTAATTCTAAAAACACAGGACGTTTTCATAAGGCTTTACTTAAGTATAATAAGAAAAAAAATATTCACAGAACCCATTTTCTTCTATAATAAATAAATCAAACAAGCTTGCCCACTTTTATGCGACTGTCAACATTTCAGCACCGCGTAGCTAGCTACGAGGCTACGACGCTACGCGCCTACGCGTCTGTGGCTACGAGCTACGAACGGGTGACATTTAAAAGGACGGGATAGGACATTCAAATGTCCTTTATTTATCAATGGGCTACCATTGATAAAGGACACCACGTAATTTTGTACTTTATGAAGGTACTTTCAACGTGATTACTTGTCGTAATGTAGAGAGCTTTTTCGTATTTGTAATGTCAATAGAGTTGAGTTTTTTTTTAAATGTCATTTTACAGTCTTTTGTGAGAATCTTTTCCGTTTATTATTTTATAGCAATATTAGTTACTTTGTTCATAATGAGTTCAAAGGTATAAATTGCAAATTGAACTATATATAATGTATAGTGTCGAAAGTCTATTTATTTCCACTCTGTTCTACCAGTTCTACTCCCACGTTCTTAGTTTAATAGCACGAGTGGGTAATGTACTACGTAAATAAATAAATAAATATCCTTGGACATTTCACACAACGCCATCTAGTCCCAAGGTAAGCAACGTAATGCTTGTGTTATGGTAACGAGATGGCTGATAAACTACTTATATACATTTTTTTTTGTAAATACATACATATTATAGATAGAAAAACACCCAGACTCGGAACAAATACTTGTAGGTCGTACAAATATTTGTTCCGTGCGGGAATCGAACCCGCGACATGCTGCGCAGCAGTCAATCGCTCAACCACTGCGCCAACCGTGTCGTCAAACGTAGTTTTGGTAACTTCCATATCATATTTCCATCTTTATGAGGAAATGTTTGCACATACTTAAATTAGAC
Source organism: Cosmia trapezina (assembly GCA_905163495.3). Taxonomy (NCBI): domain Eukaryota; kingdom Metazoa; phylum Arthropoda; class Insecta; order Lepidoptera; family Noctuidae; genus Cosmia; species Cosmia trapezina. The sequence goes on along the minus strand of LR991031.1, from coordinate 21,847,108 downwards.
TTTCTTTCATCTATACATCTATACATATGTTTAACAGAAATGGTCGTGTTAGTTACACTATTTATAAGTCAAGAACGGCTGAACTGATTTGGCTGAAAATTGGTGGGAAGGTAGCTTAGAACCAGGAGACGGACATAAGATACTTTAAAAAAACGGATAAAACGTGGTATAACAACGGCTGGACCGATTTAGATGAAAATTTGTGTGTATATTTGAATGGGTTCCTGGATGGTTTGAAAACACAATTGGACCTTTGGACAATTGGTTCTAGGATCGTGCAGACAGGACAACGTCTGTCGGTGTCGCTAGTTTACTATACAAACAAAGTATCAAAGCTCCTTACTAGTGCAAGTAACCGCGTTTTAATAAACCTACTCACAGATTTGAAGATAGAGCCTGGGAATAAATAAGTTAATTCTAAAATTAAACATCCATTCAACATGGCTGAATGTGAACAGATAGAGAAAGCAGACGAGTCCTGACTTTCCCAGTGAATCACCCTGCGTGTGGCTATATAAGGCAGGGGTTTCCCGACGCTCGCCAGTACCATGGCGTCGTTGGCAGGGGGAGGACGCGCCCTCGCTGCTCCCACAAACTTTTTACGTATCACGAAACATGGAAACTTTCCAACTTGACAAGGTATGGAATTCAATTTTAAATCTCGATTTTAGTGTTTCACTGTCGTTAGTCGGTAATGGCTGGAAATTAAGTCCACTGGGATTGAGTGCGGAACTTTTAAATCGATTTCCATTTTCTGAGTTAAAAATAGTTTAGTGTTTAAGCATGTTAGTTTCTTTAACATTATTTTGTGCAGGTACGCTGCATATTTCAAATCACGTATTTAATTAGTTTTCTTTCGCTTTTAAGGGTTTAATTGTTTTATGAATGATGATAAAAACTATCGTAAACTGAGAGTCGGAAAGTTCTTAACTCAAATTAAAGTAATTTCCAAGCATATACCTACAGTGCGTTAATACTTTATTACTTAGTAGAAATTGTAATTGGACTTAGTCTGCCTTTCAATAAAAGTTTTAGGACATCGAGACAAAATAGTAGCTAGTAATTTTCAATGAGGTAGAAAATATAAAGATAGTTGGGTACAGGTGTTGTCTCGCTCCACCCAGGGCGGGAGAAGTCATTTCATGATTTCCCATCCAGAAAAAAAAACAATAGCTTTTTTTTTCTTTTTTCTATTCAGTCTCAGATCAATTGTTGATATTTTCTGACATGGGTCCAATTTGTTACTTAACTCACTAAAAACTGTGAAAAAAAAGTGTACAAAATTAGACTTGTTCCATTTAACTACAGTAAGAAGAAAGTTAACAATACTTTAGATTCAAACTTCAAAAGAATATAATATTAAATGATAAATGAGTACAGCTAGTTCTAAGAACAGGCTGGGCACCTAAGTAATTCTACAATTGCAGGGTGACACGTACGATTTCCGTATGCGGCAAAATAAATAATCAGAGTTGAAGCTATTGTACGTCCTTGACCAGCCCTCGCTTACCAAGTCTAGTGGCGCTCTTAAGCCAAAGTAACTGGCATTTTCTGTAAGGAAATATGCTGCTTACAGCATAATATATCATTGTATTTGATAGTTAATTCCGTGATGTTTCTTATGTAAGTAAAGTTACAGATTAAAATTGCATTGTTCCAACCAGAATTTCACTGAATAGGTACACTATTTAAGACTCAGAGCTATTTCACGGTGTCCGAATAGCCACTACTCATCAAATAAATTCACAAATGGAACAGAATTTGTATGAAATTATCTTCCAAGTAAGTTAATAGGAACTTAATCGTACTTAATAATCACACATAGACGCCTAAAAGAGAGACGTTAAAAAATAAACTTATTTAAAGAATTAAAGTACCTACAGCATGATGGAACCTATACCTTTGCAAAAAATTTGAATAATATTTTATTTCTAAAGATATTTTTCTTTCTTCTGGAAAAGTCTTTATTAGACGTTAGGCTGAAAATAGAAATAAACGAAGTTTGAAATACAAAAAAGAACAATATGAGTGGCCAACATCAATCAATACCTTCTAAATCCTAATTGTATTTTAACTGTACTAAGTACCTATTAGATAATTGGATTGATATCGATATGTTTTTAGGGTTCCGTACCTTAAAATGAAAAAAATAGAACCCTTTTATGATCACTCTTGTGTCTGTCTGTCTGTCCGTCTGTCACAGCCAATTTGCTCCGAATCTAATAGACCGATTAATATGAATTTCTGTTACCCCAATACGGCCGTGTAATGTAAATAAATGAATTTTGAATATGGGGGTCACGAATATGGCGGTAAACAAGAAAATAAAAAATAAAGTTTTGCAAACTGTACCGTGTGATATATATCAAATGAAAGGGCTTACTGTGAGGGTATCAAATATATTTTTTTTTATATAATTTTAAAATAAATTGTTTTAAAGTTATTTAAGAAATAGACGAAAATTGACCACCCCTCCCCCTTATCTACGAAACTACTGAGCCTAAAATTTTGAAAGAATACTGAAAATACTGAGAACACTGAGAACACACTGAATACTGAGATTACAGCAAAACCTATAAGAAATCTTAAAACAACATGGTAAATCTCTCATATTGTGCGTAAAAACTTATACTTGTCGTTGGAATGTAATCCCAACTACGGAACCCTTCATTGTGCGTGGTCCAACACGCACTTGGCTGGTTTTTTATAATTGTGATCATTGCCCTAATCGTCATATCACGGTCATCGATAACGGTGTCCTATTGTATATCTACAATTTGTGTCAAATTCATCTAATGATGTCCTATTTTTAAAACCATAATATATATTTTCATGTACGTAGGTACGTACGTATACATGTGTATATGATAGGTATTTGTATTTTGTAAACGTCTCACTGAGCAGGCTAGCGTATTCCAAAATTTTAAGTCAAAAAGTTTTTTTAAAACCAGCAAACATTTTGCAGATTTTAAAATTAAATTAAATTAAATATCATTTATTTCAGGCAATTATTAAACCCATACCATACAGACACATACTCTTAAATACCATTAGGCATTAACATAATAACACAGTTAAAATATTAAAATACACAAATACAATAACTAATAAAAATATAAAGTCTTTTGCAAGATGAACGACACGTACAAAGCTTTTACAATTTCATTCCTACTCAGGGTTACCCTTTTTGGATTTGATACGTAAGGTTCCCGGTTTAATATTATAAAACTGGTACAATTTTTCTTTGACCTCTAATAGGTGGTTGTTTCAAGTCAGTGTGATAATGTCAGATTTGGTCCAGTGTTGAATACGATACGAGAAAATCGTCGCGTGGACTAAGATTATAATAAAACCTAGTCAGAGTACTTGTCTATGAATATGAATTGAAAATATGGTTTGCGAGTGTTTACTGAAAGACAGATACGTTTTCGTTTTGTAATATGTACGGATTGTCAACATATATCTGCCTAGCCTTCCCCAACTATATTGGGGTCGGCTGCCAGTCTAACTGGATGCAGCTGAATGCCAGTATTTTACATGGAGCGACTGCCTATCTGAACTCCCACAACCCAAGTTAGCGGATAATACGATAGGTACCCCTTTGGTAAAACTGGTCAGACTTTCGGGCTTCTGACGATACGTAACGACTGTCATAGATCCACGAATGACAGCCGGGACCAGCGGCTTAGCGTGCTTTCTGAGGCATGAAAGGGTCTCGCCGATATGTAAAGATAGTCACCCATCCACGGACCAACCCCGGCGAACATAACCTGATGGATCGACTCGTGTGGCTTTTATTACTTAGCCACGAGCTTCTCAGCGTACGGATGGTTAACAATTTCCTTCAAAAAGAGCATAAAAATCAATTGCTGTCCTACGTAGCGTAATCTTGGCAGCAATGCCACGTTGAATGGCAATGTTAATTCCCTTGCCAAAGAAAGGTTTCTGGTCACGCGAAGTGGTGACCAACCGTTTAGCGTAATCTAGAAAACGAGAAAGTTTCAGAAAAAGTAGGAAATACTTACAATGAGTTGATATTACTTAAAAAATGAAATTTTACGTCTGTCATTGAACAAAAAAAAATTGCTGTCTGTTCCGTACATTTTGACTGCGTAGGTTTAGTTTAGTGTAGGTTGGTTTGGTTTGGTTTAGTTTATTACCTCTAATAAAAATATTACTTACTTGCCCGCGGCTTCGCCCGCGTGGATGTCGGAAAATATCCCACGGGAACGTCCTACCGGAAAATCCTTCCTTATTCTTTGTTTACATTATAAAGGGAACCTCTGTGCAAAAATTCAACTTTCAAGGTTCAAGGGTTTGGGCTGGGCGTTGATGAGTCTGTCAGTCAGTCAGGACTTCTCTTTTTATTTATATAGATTAACACTAGCTATAAGGTATTACTATTTTACTAACATTATGGTATCTTTGTTGTCTGAATTAATAAAATTTACATATTTTTAGTTAGTTTACGAAAAATTTCAACCCATCGGGTCCAGAATCCTGCCAGGGTCGCGGGTTGTTCGAAAGAGATACCGTGGCTTTGGCACAGGCAACTGAAGGAACACGGGTGGGTTTTAGTCAAAGTCTGACACGCCCTCCCGCACCGCTCAGAGCGGGAGCAGTCATTTGATGATTTCCCACCCAAAAAAAGTGGGTGATGACATGATTCTTCATGAACTGAACCCATAGTAACAGGTTGGTGCGTCGATGTCCCTGACACCCTGTTTACGTAGGCTAAACTACGACAGGATAATTTAAATCGAATAATTCAAGCTTTTTTTTTGAAACATTAAACTCAAAGAAACTGCAACACTAACTCCAATCGTAATCAATACCTACAGAACAAAAGTTCTAGGCTTAAGTTGGCACGCGGCGAAGTTTTCAATGTTTTATAGTTTTTACCGCCGACACACAATTACGTGATTTTGTAGTAGGTAGGTGTACCTGCCTTTTTAAAAGTAATTTCTGAGGACTTGTAGAGGGCAGAGGACGGCTACAAAGTCATAAGTGTGTGGTTACTTTAAGAGATAGATATGTGCCAATGACCTTGAGTTGTGTGTTCTGTGCTGAGCTCACACAACGCGTCGTACGTCCAGCCTAATAGGACTCGTCCATCAAGGAGCGCTGTCCCAAATTAGACGCATTATTAATTTATTATACATAAAATAAAAAGTATTATGTTAAAAAACTTATAATTAAACATAAATAATTAAATTATCTTTAAAATGGTGAAGGCTTTATAAAAATACGCTTGATAGTTTTTGCGTGATTCTCAGGTTTTTATCCGCATTAGATATATATTTACAAATTAATTACACTAATGTAATAGAAACATAATCTAAAATATTCACATATTAAGTTATTTAAAAAATGCTCTAGTTTAACAATAACATAATCAGCTAATAATGTTCCCACTGCTGGGACACAGGCCTCCTCTCGGTGGGTGAGGGAGTGGTCCGTAATCGACCACGCTGGCCCAGTGCGGTTTGATGTCACATATCCTCGAATTTTTGGTTCTAGAACAAGCCGGTTTCCTCAAAATGTTTTCCTTCACCGTTTTCAGAGCAGTGGTGATGAAATAATTTACACAAAGTAAAGCGCCTGTCTGGGCTCGAATCTATTACAGGACCTACAACTCGTAAGTAACAGTTAAAAGTCGGTTATCATCGCCTTAACAAAATAACAAATACTCAATCGAGTTTCAAATAACATACTACCTAATGCCCGTTTTCTAAGAACTTTTTTCTTAGACACCAATTGTAACATTTGGTAGGTAGTTGCTAGACGCTTTTTGTTCACGAATTGAAGTGTATCTAAGGGCCCTCGCTCACGGCGACTTTTTGTAGCGATGCAGTAGCGATGTCGTCGCGCGTTTGCATCGATACAGTCGCGATGCAGTGCTAGCTGTTTGCCCTCGCCTACACCACGATTCGATTCGAGTAGCGATGCTGTCGCGCGTTTCCGAAACGCGCGACAGCATCGCTACAAAAAGTCGCCGAGGGCGAGGGCCCTAAGGTCAACGATAACGCTTTACTTTGTAAAGATACTCGTAAGCTACGAGCCTCAGTTACTTAGCTCAATCAATCAATCAACTGCCCTGCAACTGCAATATGCCCTGCATGCCCGACTAGAAGGTGTGTTTGCGCATGTTTTTTGACAAATAAATTATCTCTCTCTCTCTCTCTATCTCTCTCTCTCTCTCTCTCTCTCTCTCTCTCTCTCTCTCTCTCTCTCTCTCTAACTCAGGCTATCGCAGTCCACTGCTGGACAATAGGCTTCGCCACAAAACCCTGTTCTCCGCCTTCCGCATCCAGTCTATCCCACCCAGCCACAGTCTTCAGGTCGTCGGTCCATGTAATAGCGGGGGGGCGTCCCCCACTACGCTTGCCGATACGCGGTCTCTCACTACACCACTGCTCCACCGGCCATCGGTCCTTCGACAAACACTACCACTTAGCTATGCTAGTAATAACAATCTGTTAGATATAATAACAGGTCGAAGTGGCGGTGCTTAGGGAAGGCCTATGCCCAACAGTGGACGTCTTTCGGCTGAAATAATGATAGAAATCTTGCGGACATTTATGCGACATACAGGGTGTAATTTTAATCACCGTTATCCTCTTAATTATCATTGTACTCATCATTATGAACAACTTTCACTATGGGACCAAACCTGAAATCGCGAAAAAAAAATCAGCTGTTCAGTACATTTATGTTCGCATAATTCGTCAAAATGTACTGAACAGCTGATTTTTTTTTTCGCGATTTCAGGTTTGGTCCCATAGTAAAAGTTGTTCATAATGATGAGTAAAATGATAATTAAGAGGATAACGGTGATTAAAATTACACCCAGTATTTTGATACTCGCAAGTAAATCAAAACCTATAGGGTACTTCCCGTTGACCTAGAATAATGAAATTTGGCAAGAAGCAAGGTCTCACAGCGCAAGTAAAGGAAAAAGTCCGAAAATTGTTAATTTGTAATTCTATCACATATTTTTTTTTTTTTTGTGATTTTACATTGTTATGTTTGTTTTTGGGATAAATTCTTTTCAACTACGGAAGCCTTCATTGTGCGTGGTCCGACACGCACTTGGCCGATTTTCATCTTTACTACTCGTAGTAAAGCTATTTGAGGCTCATAACAGTCATAACTCATAACTCACGGGTATCTTTACAAAGTAAGTAAAGTGTAGTCCACCTTAGATACATACACTTTAATCCGTGAAAGGGCGTGAATCGTGAAAAACATTACCTACACTATTATCTATAGGTACCTACTAAGTACTTAGGTAAAGTTTAGAAAATATACATTAGTAAACAAGTGTTACACGTGAACCTTTACGAATCGCTGTTTCTAGGACACATGTGTCAAAAAACCTTTTCACATAATGTGCCAAGGTCACAAGACTCAAGAGTTAAGGAAAAGGACGTGTACGGACCCTTAGGACTCACTACTAAGCTGCCGTAGATACTTACTGTAATACAGAGCAGGAATTTGGTGAAATAGATTTTCCTTTCTTGGATTTACAGTCTTCTTCCGTGTTATTGCTAAACAAGATTTGTCCAAAGATATAAATAAATGTCTAGATAGACAGTCAAAGCTGTGAACTCGTCGAAAAAAATAGCGTATAACTGTTCGCCGCAATTTGCACGCACACTAGAAAAGGGGTTGGTATCAGAATGACTGAATCGCAAGTTGACCACGTCGTTCTTAGTCCAAATCTCAAAATGTCTAAATCTCAAAATACCTAAGTCGCAAAATGACTACATCGCAAAAAGTCCGAACAGTTGTGTAGGCACCTATACAGGGTTGATATCAGAATGACTGGATACATCATCATTCATCATCATCATCTGCCTAGCCTTTTCCCAGCTATGTTGGGGTCGGCTTCCAGTCTAACCGAATGCAGCTGACCAATGTACCAGTATTCTACATGGAGCGACTGCCTATCTAACCTTCAGAACCCAGTTACTGCGTAGCACGATACCCCTTGGTATAACTGGTTGTCAGACTTACGGGCTTCTGACGACCCGTAACGACTGTCAAGGATCCACGAATGACAGCCGGGACCAACAGCTTTATATGCTCTCCGAGGCACGCAGGAGTGTTGGTATGTAAAGATGGTCACCCATCCACGGACCAACCGCGGCAAGCGTAGCTTAACCTGATCGATTGACCAGTGCGGCTGTTACTTAGCCCTAAGCTCTTTATTTTTTTTTTAAAGTAAGTGTAATACATAATTACATTACCTAAAATAGGTGATTTTAACATTTTTGTCTGTTTGTAGGTTTGTCTGTTTGTTCAAGCATCAAAATGGACCGATTTGGTTCAAGTTTGGTGTAAAGAGTGAATTATGGGTTTTGGGGTCTAGGGAAAGTGAGAAAAAAAGTCACATTAAGAACCAGAGATTAATGTAGGTATAGGTGCCTACACAACTGTTCGGACTTTTTGCGATGTAGTCATTTTGCGACTTAGGTATTTTGAGATTTAGACATTTTGAGATTTGGACTAAGAGCGATGTGGTCAATTTGCGATCCAGTCATTCTGATACCAACCCTAGAAAAGCACAATGATTGGCGCGAGTGTAAGACGTCAGCTAGCTGTCACGCTCACCAGCCTAACAAAGTTGGCCTGTTTTTAGGGTTCCGTACCAAAATGGTAAAAAAGGAACCCTTATGGTGTGACTCAGTCTGTCTGTGTGTCTGTCTGTCACAGCTGGATATATCTCAAGAACTACTAATGCTATCAACTTGAAATTTGGAACAGTTTTAGATGACGTTTACCCAACTATTTTGCAAATAAGAAAGAAGTAAAAATATTTTTTATTTTTTTATTAACAGGGACTGAAAGGGGGTATTAAAAATTCAAAGTGGGGCTAATAGGGCATGTGGGGTATCATATGAAAGAGCGCTGCTTGCACATTCTTAATGCGAGTCCGACTCGCTCTTGACCGATTTTTATTTTTAGTTCTTTTGCAGCGCGATACTCTTTCCTTTCTAGACATTAAAATTTCATCCTGTATAATCAAAGGATTTGTCTTATTTGTTTTGGTTTAACTTTAAACCATGGAGCCGTTTTTCAATTTCAAACTGGACAAAACAAAACTTAGTGTGGATTTCACCAATTAAACTGAACGCTATGATGTTATCAATTTGCCTGAAGTCCCACGTAACCCCAACTAGTGAAGAGTTTAATGTTCCAACTATCCGAATATGACAAAACACAGCGAATTTCTTGCAATTTCGGTCTAAGTCACTATGTACTATTCAAGGCATGTAAATTAAATACCTTTTCGTATCGTCATGTACTACATTAATGAGGTGAAATATGTGGAAAATTAGCATTTAGTTTTTCATGCCTGTAAGACTTGGCCTAGTATGCACATGGCGTGTGTAACATTGTTGCTTTTACACTTTCTAACTTATACTTGTGTCAATCCATTTCATATTTGTCAATCCATTTCATATTTGCACCCCATTTATTCAGTTTTGAAGATAAAAAAAAATAAAAAATATATTTGTACTCTACTCGAAGAGTTCTATACAATGACAGCCCACCTGCCAGAATAAGATTTTTTTTTCAAAATCAAAAGTTTATTGTAGGGGGACCTGTTATTTTTAACTTTATTTTATTTTTATTATTTGTTATTAGGTTTTGCCCGCGGCTTCGCCCGCGTGAATGTCGGAAAATATCCTACAGGAACGCACTACTGGGATCTCCTACCTTATTCCTTGTCTACATTATATAAGTAACAGGAAGCCCTGTGCAATCTAGGTCCAAGGGTTTGGGCTGGGCGTTGATGAGTCAGGCAGTCAGAAAGGACCTCTCTTTTTATTTATATAGATTAATATAGCGGCAACAGAAATACACAATCTGTGAAAATTTCAACTGTCTACCTATTATGGTTCATGAAATATAGCCCGTTGACAGACAGACGGATGGACAGCGGAGGCTTAGTAATAGGGTTCCGTTTGGCACCCTTCAGGTAAGGAACCCTAAAAATACTAGTTGTCGTGTTGTAGTAGTATGGTACGCGTGGTTTAGGTACTTTTTAGGGCTCCGTACCTCAAAAGGAAAAAACGGAACCCTTATAGGTTTTTCTGTCTATCTGTCTGTCTGTCTGTCGGTCTGTCAAGACCGTTTTTCTCAGAAACGCGTAGAGGTATCAAGTTGAAATTAATATTAAATACATAGGTCTGTAGTCTCTTGAAGTCCTAAAAAACTCAAGCTTCTAAGTCAATGCAACAAAAACATACGGTAATTTATGCGACATATTTTGATACTCGCAAGTAAATCAAAACCTATAGGGTACTTCCCGTTGTTCTAGAATCATGAAATTTGGTAAGAAGCAAGGTCATACAACAAAAATAAAGGAAAAAGTCCGAAAATTGTGAATTTGTAATTCTATCATATAAAAAAAATGTTTAAGTCTCTCAGTCTGTCAATACCCTTTTTCTCAAGGGCGCGTGGAGATATCAAGTTGAAATTAATATTAAATACGTAAGTCTATTGTCCCTTAGAGTTCTAAAAAAATCTAGTGTCTAAGTCAACGCAATAGAAAAATACGGGCATTTTGCGACACATTTTGTTACTCGCAACTGTCACAAGTAAATCAAAACCTACCTATCGGTGCTTCCCGTTGACCTAGAATAATGAAATTTGGCAAGAAGCAAGGTCTCCCAGCACAACTAGAGGAGAAAGTCCGAAAATTGTGAATTTGTAATTTTTTAACATAAAAAAATATTTTTGGGATCCAATGTTAAGTTTGTTTTTGGGATAAATTCTTTTCAACTACGGAACCCTTGATTGTGCGTGGTCCGACACGCACTTGACCGGTTTTTTTTCTTTCAATAACTGCCATCAGTCCTTTCTGGACTATTATCAATTTGAGTACGTGAATACAATTGTGGTTTCAGGTACAATGGTCATTGCCACTACTACCTCTTTAGATACTTCTGACCTCTCCTTAGATTCGCTGATGTCCAGCAATTTAATAGCCAGAGGACTTGAGTAGATGGCTAGATGATCAGCATAACGCTTTTATGTTTTTAATTTCCTCAAGATTTTAGTTAGACAAGTTTAGGCACTTACAAAGGTATGCAAAAATTGTGGTTAGATTAAATTTAGTGTTAACAAGGAAGCCTATCACTTTTTTTATAAAAGTAAAAGTTAGCCTAAAGTATCACATGATTTACAGACTTCAGGCCAATGAAGCGCGAAAAAAGCGAGAAGAAGCGGACAAAATAGGCTAATGTTATCATAATATTTTATTTAGAGTAATTCTCAATATTTATAGATAGCAACATGCTCGGTCGTTAATATTGCCAAACGAGGCGAGTCTTCCTATCATGATTATTATATACCTACGTAAATATATAAAATTAAGGCTCCATTTCCTAAATGTTAAGGTAAATAGTAACACCTTCGTTACTCACAGCATTCACTTGTATAGAACATCGAATATGCAGAAACCGAACAAACACTAAAGACACACAGAACATAACATTTTTATTAGAAAGCGTTTTTGGGTAATAAAAATGTAGGTACTCTTTGCGTGAACATTACCTACACGAAAATGCTTAAGTTTGTACTACTAACGTGTCCAAAGTCTATTAGAACACTCTGCGTAGTGCCCAGAGCGATTACCTGAGCACGTACATTAACATATAAGCTCTGATCATTTATTCTCGGCTCAAATGACGTCTTCTCTCCATAATAACGTTATTTTGTACCAAATTCCACTCAGAAGTATGGCAGAAATTTTACTGATTTGGCCCCAAACCCGTTGCAGGATTATATCGCCGCAAAAAAGCGGAAACGTGAGTAACCCACAAAATAGAAAATGTTCACCAGAGCCGAAAAACTTTTGAGATTTCAGAAGATCTCTTTTATTTATAAACCTAAAAGTGCCATTATTTTTACGAAATTTTGTTCTGATCTCTTATCAAGACGAATACCCAAAATCTACTATAGAAGTTACTTTTGATCTTTATTTCTGTGGGTTTTCTGTATTTCTATATTTAGCGCTTTTTAGGGTTCCGTACCAAAACGGTAAAAAAGGAACCCTTATGGTGTGACTCAGTCTGTCTGTCTGTCTGTCTGTCTGTCACAGCGGGATATCTAAAGAACTACTAATGCTATCAACTTGAAACTTGGATCAGTTTTATATGACGTTTACCCAACTATTTTGCAAATAAGAAAGAAATAAAAATATTTCATTTTTTTTCGCAACGGGACTGAAAGGGGGTCTTAAAAAATCAAAGTGGGGCATGTGGGATATCATATGAAAGAACGCCGTTTGCACATTCTCAAACATTTTTTTCTTTTTTTTACGCCGCATAGTTTTCGACTTTTGAGGAAAATGGTAAAAAAAAATACCCCCCTTATCTCCGAAGTTTGCAAAGAGAAAAATCTGAAATTATTCTATGTGATAGAAGTTTATGTAAAGATTACAGGAAAAATAAAACGATGTCTCTAAATAGCACACTCTTTCAGAAATCGGAACGGAACCCTCGATGCGCGAGTCCGACTCGCTCTTGACCGGTTTTTTTCTGTTACGATAAAACGCTGTAAATGAAATGGATAAATGCATGGGCGACTCCAAATCAAGTGTTTTGAAGAATTGACTAACGGGATCAAAAATTTGCAAAATGTTGAATTGGTGTAATGCAAAATAATGAAAAACATCAATTTGATTTGTTATGTTATTTACAGCAACTATTTAGGTGGTCACTGAAAAAAATAGGATTAATTTAAACGCTTTACAAAATTTTCTGTTGATCATAGAGCCACGGGAATTGGAACACTAGACGCAGATTTTTTTTCTGATTCCGAATCTGCAATATTTTTTTTTTATGATGGGTGCTGAAAAACTCAAAAACTCAAAGCATTTATCAGGCACTTTTGAATTGTCAAAGAGTCGGTCAGTCGCCCATTCCAAAACGTAGATCTCTATGAAGAAGAACGGGCGAGAAACTCCACGGACACTCTTAAATCAAAATATGGTTACAAAATATTGGTTACATCATTCATGTTGAAATTATAGATGTGAGAACGATGAACGTTAAAAGCGTTTATTTGGTCCCTACACACTTTTGACGTGTGTATTTGAGCAAATTGAGCAATTGATTGGCCTAAAATGACAACAATGACACGGCCCATCTGTTCCCCTGTCTTACATAAATAGAATAAAAATAGAAACCTAATAGATTTCAATTGAATAGTTGTATTATTTCGTCTACTGTCCTGCCCACGCGTGCGTTCGATATAAAGAATCCCATTGAGCCGCGTTCCATTGATATCTTTTTCTCCTGAAGCAAGTCCTAGATCATGCCCTGTGTCAGGAACAGCCTACCTATAACTGTTGTTTGTTTTATTCTTTTTCTGCTCCCATCTTAATAACACTAAGTTAACCATACGGACGACAAAATACTTCAATTACAGATTTGTACAAGTCGTGTTGTAATAGGTCGGGGAAAAAGTTTTTTCGTATTAAGTATGTATGAACTTGTAATAAAATCTCTTTGGCTATACTATTTGTATCTGGCTGGTTTTGGTATCATTAAAAGTTTAAATTTTAAAGAACATAATTCCAAATTCAAATTAGGAAAATGTGTGATTTTCATTTGTTTTTCGTACTGTCAAGATTAGTGAATTTAATGAAGAAATTCGATACATTTTAAAATTTTACTACAAAAAAGGTAAAAATGCAACGTAAGCCGCGAAAAAAATTTGCGATGTTTATGGACCTAGTGCAGTGTCTGTGAGAGTAGCACAAATTTGGTTTAAGCTAAGCGTTTTCAATCCGGAAATTTTGATGTCAAAGATGCACGTCGCTCTGGTCGCCCTATTACGGATAAAATGGATGGCATTTTTGAAAAAGTGGAGCAAAATCGGCATATCAGTAGTTACGACGTGCTGAAGAACTGGGAATTGACCACAAAACAGTTTTGACCCATTTGGCAAATGACACATAACTAAATAATAAACTATGAAAAAAAAATGTCTTGAATTTGTATATAGAATACGAAGGAACTTTTTCCCCGACCTAATATATTGATTACTAGTGCTATTGTGCGTGTCTACTTTAAAAACTTCATTTGTGCATCTCAGAAGGCTCTTTTCCCCTATTCTGTTACTTACCATTTAAAACAACCAAGTAAACAGAACACAAACATACGAGCATATATATACGAGTAGGTACGTTTGTTCAAAATTACACTGTAATGGAAAATGGCGAGCAAACCTTAAAGAGCAATAAAGATACATCTGACATACTAGTTTTTAAAATAAATACTTACAAATTGAATTAATTTTTGTAGTAAAATTTTAAAATGTATCGAATTTCTTCATTAAATTCACTAATCTTGACAGTACGAAAAACAAATGAAAATCACACATTTTCCTAATTTGAATTTGGAATTATGTTCTTTGGGGTCGGCTTCCAGTCTAATCGGATGCAGCTGAATACCATTATTTTACATGGAGCGACTGCCTATCTGACCTCCACAACCCAGTCACTGTGTAATACGACCTTGGCTTGACCTTGGTAAAATTGGTTGTCAAACTTTCGGGCTTCTGTCGACCCATAACAACTGTCAAAGATTCACGAATGATAGCCGGGACCAACGGCTTAGCGTGCTTTCCGAGGCACGGATGGGTCTCGGTATGTAAAGATCAAAGGAAAGTCACCCATCCACGGACCAACCGCGACAAGTGTAGCCTATCCTGATCGATCGACCCGTACGGCAGTTATTACTTACCCACAAGCCATACAAATTGTATTAGTCAACCCTAAAAAGGCGCGCCAAACGGAACTTGTAAAGTAATTCATCAGTTACGCCACAATTGTGTAGAATAGCTGAAGTAAGACCTTTCTTAGACAGAACGGGGTCAGGTCAGCCGTTCGCCATGCTTTAGTGCCTGAACTTTGGTTAAAATCACCATTATTGTGTTACATAGACGAACGTACTGCGTACTGTGTTATATTTTATTGTTACAAGTTCTTTATCATAACATTTTATGCCTGGAGTTTTTGTTTCCGTACCTACAATAGGTTGGTGAATTGAGCTTTTTTATATCCATCCTAATGTGGCAATTCGTGGGTTGTGTTCGTGGAAACAGTTTTACTTTGGCTTTTAGGTTATTTTTGTTGGAGGTTTCTTTCTATGGGTATATGAAGACATTGATTTGTGGAGCGGCTGTTATTTAGTTTTATTTTATAGTAGGTACCTACGGGCGACAGAGCTCTGCTCGGGTGAAAATAGAGAAAACGAATTTTCTCAGAAACCCCTAGAGTTATTGTTACTTTCATCGAAATCGTTAGAACTGTTTTCAAGAACGTGATTACAAATACACAGGGTTATTTGTAAAACACCAGCAAACTCTTAAGGGGTCATTGTACTCATCATTATGAACAACTTTTTCTATTGGAACAAACCTGAAATCACGAAAAAAAAATCTGCTGTCCAGTACATTTATCTACATCAAACTCGTCAAAATGTAGAGAGCAGCTGACGGAGGAATCTCGGTATGTAAAGATGGTCACGCATCCACTGACCGACCCCGACTACGAGGCATATCGAGAAATATCTAGTAGTAAAACAAAAACGCATAAACAACGACATATGAATCATACGAAAACGCGTACACAACCACTTCCCCGTACCCCATAATCCACACACTAAACTATTCATTATTTCTAGAAATTCACCACAATCGATACCTGCATGGTAGAACGTGTTGCATAACTCGTTGCAAGGTGGGTTCGGCGCGACACGGTCGATCCTATGCAGTCAATTTTACCCCATATTGTTATGGCTAATTTTATACCTTAATAGCTCACTTGATTGCCCCTTTTTATGGTTTCCTAAGCCAGGTTTATGTGGTTTTGAAATACAGATCGAATATTCGCTGACCTTGGATTAATAGACTGTGGTGCATTAAAGATGCAAGTTGTGTGGAGTGGCCCTGAAACATGTCTGTTTAACAAAACGGTTTGACGTGGACCAACTTTTCATTTTAGGGTTCCGTACCAAAATGTTAAAACGGAACCCTCATGGTCGACTCAGTCTGTCTGTCTGTCCGTCTGTCACAACTGGATATCTCAAGAACTAGTAATTCTATCAACTTCAAATTTGGAACAGTTTTGCCCAACTATTTTGCAAATAAGAAAGATTTTTTTTTTTTTGCCATTATCGAGTACCTTTTACCTACCTTTTAAAAGGAGACCGCAATAATGAGGCTTTTCTATGACAGTTGATATTTAGTATTCACCTTAGAGCATTTGATAAATGCTCTAAGGTATTCACATCAATAGATGGTGCCTGTAAAAACTAATCGAGATCATTCAAAAGACAAGAGTTTTATTCAGTACTAGCTTTTGCCCGCGACTTCGTCCGCGTTTCCGTCGTTTTTCGTAAAAAAGTACCATATGCCATTCCTCACGGTTCAGTGGTTTTGATGTAAGAGACAGATTAACTTTCGTATTTTAGTAGGGAAATATAATATGTCAATCCACAATACTGTTGAAAAATATCGCAATAAGGAACCGCAGACTATTATTATTAATAGCTGTGCCTGCGACTCCGTCAGCGTGTAACTCCTTGTATGTTATTAAGTTAATGTATTGGACTGCTAAGCTATCGGGAGTTACACGTGTTATTGTGAGTCAACCATAAAAGATAGACATATGCTGTTGTGGGATATTTTTTAGATAATTTTATGTAGAATATTTCTATGTAGCTTTAACCATTAAGGCTGCACACGCGCCGTAAGCTTAAAAAATGGAGCAACTTCTCCCGTTTTCCCAACATTTCCCTTCACTGCTCTGCTCCTATTGATTGTAGCGTGATGAAAAGTATACTATAACCTCCCCAGGAGTATGAAGAATAATTGTACCAAGTTTCGTTAAAATCCGTCGAGTAGTTTTTGTTTCTATAAGGAACATACAGACAGACAGACAGACAGACAAAAATTTTACTGATTGCATTTTTGGCATCAGTATCGATCACTAATCATAGAGATCGGATAATCGGATGCATATTAACCTAAAGTTAATATTTCGCTAACAAAGTATGGAAGCGGCTTCTTAGCATTTTTTTTCTTACTATAAATCCCGGGATTCCAGAAAATGTGGGAATGCACAACTAATCGGATACATGGTATGGAAACGACTTCATAAATAACGTGGTTTTATTTTTTTGGAAATACCGGGAAATCGGGATCACATAGGTAAATATTCCGTTTGTTACACGTGATCCCCGCGAGAAATACAAAGCTGCCGAATTAAAATGGTTGTCCCTGGAAGGTACCGTCACTATATCGGTGGGGTTGTTTTCATGGGTTTTGAGAATGTTAAAGCCGATAGTGACGTGAAAATGTAAATCCAAGATGGCGGCTGCGAACATTTTCAAATTTTTCGTCATGGGTGTCGATTTCATGGTTTTCGAGCGTTTTAAAGCCCATAGTGATGTTAAAATGTAAATCCAAGATGGCGGCTGCGAACATTTTCAAATTTTTCGTCATGGGTGTCGTTTTCATGCTTGTCGAGGGTGTTAAAGCCGATAGTGATGTTAAAATGTAAATTCAAGATGACGGCTGCCAACATTTAATTTTTTTTTATCATGGCTGACGTTTTCATGGTTTTCGAGGGTTGTAAGACCGATACTGGCGTTAAAATGTAAATCCAAGATGGCGGCTGCTTTTGTAACTTTTCGTCATGGGTGTCGTTTAATTGGTTTTGGAGGGTGTTAAAGCCGATAGTGACACTAAAATGTAAATCCAAGATGGCGGCTGCGAACATTTTCTAATTTTCGTCATGGGTGTCGTTTTATTGGTTTTCGAGGGTGTTAAAGCCGATACTGACACTAAATTGTAAATCCAAGATGGCGGATGCAAATATTTTTTAATTTTTCGTCATGGGTGTCGTTTTCATGGTTTTTGAGAGTTTTAAAGCCGTTAATGGCGTTAAAATATAAATCCAAGATGGCGGCTGTGAAAATTTTCTAACTTTTCGTCATGGGTGCCATTTTCATGGTTTCCGAGGGTGTTAAAGCTGATAGTGAAATTAAAATGTAAATCCAAGATGGCGGCTGCGAACATTTTCTAATTTTCGTCATGGGTGTCGTTTTATTGGTTTTCGAGGGTGTTAAAGCCGATACTGACACTAAATTGTAAATCCAAGATGGCGGCTGCGAAGATTTCGGTCGGTTTTACAACCCTCTAAAACCATGAAAACGACACCCATGACGAAAAATTTAAAAATGTTCGCAGCCGCCATCTTGGATTTACATTTTAATGTTACTATCGGCTTTAGTACCCCCGAAAACCATGAAAAAAACACCCATGACGCAAAATAAAAAAATATTTGCATCCGCCATCTTGGATTTATAATTTAGTGTTAGTATCGGCTTTAACACCCTCGAAAACCAATAAAACGACACCCATGACGAAAATTAGAAAATGTTCGCAGCCGCCATCTTGGATTTACATTTTAATTTCACTATCAGCTTTAACACCCTCTAAAACTATGAAAACGACACCCATGACGAAAAATTTAAAAATGTTCGCAGCCGCCATCTTGGATTTACATTTTAATGTTACTATCGGCTTTAGTACCCCCGAAAACCATGAAAACAACACCCATGACGAAAAATAAAAAAATATTTGCATCCGCCATCTTGGATTTACAATTTAGTGTCAGTATCGGCTTTAACACCCTCGAAAACCAATAAAACGACACCCATGACGAAAATTAGAAAATGTTCGCAGCCGCCATCTTGGATTTACATTTTAATTTGACTATCAGCTTTAACACCCTCGAAAACCAATAAAACGACACCCATGACGAAAAATTTAAAAATGTTCGCAGCCGCCATCTTGGATTTACATTTTAATGTTACTATCGGCTTTAGTACCCCCGAAAACCATGAAAACAACACCCATGACGAAAAATAAAAAAAATATTTGCATCCGCCATCTTGGATTTACAATTTAGTGTCAGTATCGGCTTTAACACCCTCGAAAACCAATAAAACGACACCCATGACGAAAAAATTTAAAATTTTCGCAGCCGCCATCTTGGATTTTCATTTTAATGTTACTATCAGCTTTAACACCCCCCAAAACCATGAAAACGACACCCATTACGAAAAATTAAAAATATTCGCATCCGCCATCTTGGATTTACATTTTAATGTCACTATCGGCTTTAACACCCTCGAAAACCAATAAAACGACACCCATGACGAAAAAATTGAAAATTTTCGCAGCCGCCATCTTGGATTTACATTTTAATGTTACTATCAGCTTTAACACCCCCGAAAACCATGAAAACGACACCCATGAAGAAAAATTAGAAAATGTTCGCAGCCGCCATCTTAGATTTACATTTTAATGTCACTATCAGCTTCAACACCCCCCAAAACCATGAAAACGACACCCATGACGAAAAATAAAATAGAAAATTAAAATGAAAAATAATTAATGAAAAATAGAAAATTTTCGCAGCCGCCATCTTGGAATCATGATTTCATGAAATTGCTAGATTTGAGATAAATGCTAACTTATGGAGTTGTATTGCTGATTCTAATGATTATAATTCTGTAAAGCCATATTAGCTACGCCGCGAATCATATTTTAATCAACATACAAGCTCACACTGACCTACAAATTGCAAAAAAACGTAAGAAATTTTGAATTTCGCGGGCTACCCTGGCGCTTTCGCCTTAATTTATCAATTCCGGAATCGCGACATTTTGACGACACAAAAGTGCATTCCTTATTAGCCAAAAACCTAAACGTAAGTAAATATACATTCGATTCTATAATCAGAACTATAAATTTGTGAATCCCGGAATCCTGGGATTTTTTTAATACAAAAGTATAATCCATATTAGACAACACCTGAACGCAAGTGCCTAACTAAAACATTCGATTCCAAAATCAGAACTTAAAAATTTTCGTTCCAGAATCCCGGGAATTTTTTTTTTTTAAAGTGCAATCCATATTAACTAACATCTGAACTTAAGTAAATTATACATTCGATTCTATAATCAGAAGTCAAAATTGGCCGATACCGGAATTCTGGGATTTTTTAATCCAAAAGCCCACTCCATACTTAGCCAACACCTCAACTTTAGGTTAATATGCATCCGATTATCCGATCTCTAAATCACCCACTGATAGTTATTTTGAAAATATATATCATGTACAGAATTGACCTCTCTACAGATTTATTATAAGTATAGAGAAACTCTTTGGCCTTTTGTTAAGTTTATAAAACATCTCCCCTCAAGCACCTCAAGCACCGGTGTTGCCCGGAATCGCCGCGTAACGCCACGCAGCGTTTCCTGCTAAGGTTTTTAAACCACCACATATCAAGTGACATACCTAAATGTTTGTGTAAACACATATCGGGCATACTGCGAGCCTAACATAACGCACCTTCGTTTCGAAACCGTTACTAAACGAAATTTACACGAAAATGAGATAATAACGCCATCTTACTTATATCGGCAAAATATACAAAATATACACCATAAAAAGAAACCAATAATTTAACAAATAATTCCAGAAATATCTCATAAGTGTTCATTACTATAGTCATGCAAAAATCGTAAATTTGCTATCCCGTAAAATTTAGTTTTTTGTTTAGTAACAGTTTCAAAATAAAATGAAGGTGCGATAAGTTAAGCAATGACAGTGCATGTCTAGACCTCTAGAGACAGTCCTAGGAATGCTTATTATTAACGGCAACCCGTATGCCCATAGGAATTTGACCTTTTCCACAATATACTAAGTACCCTCGCTTTGCTTAAGACTGACACGTTGCCACCTACGCAGCATCTGTTTCTCAACATTACCACAGATTAACACAGATGGGACACTTAGCAAAATAATTTAAATAAAAACGGCTCTTGATACGACACAATAAAGTGCAATTCAGGTCGCACAACGCTTATTACCCACAGTTATATTCACCTACAAGTTGCCGGAAAGAGATTTCTATCGCGTAACTCTTACACCTTCTGATTCTTTAGGGCTGTCTTCTTTTACGACGCGGCGCGTGAGTTAGCCGACGTTCGCACGGACGGAAAAAAATCGCGGCGGGATTTTATTGCGCACTGGATTTTCAACTCTTGGTGTTGAGCCGAGCTCCGAGAATCCAACCTAACAAAAACAGAGTGCATCCCAGCGCGACGAAATTTTCAACTCCCGGCGCTAAGCAGAGCGTTGAAAATGCAGTGCGCGAAAAAAATCGCCGCGATTTTTTTACGCCCGTGCGAACATCGGCTTAGTATCGAACTAACGTGCAAGGCGGCCGGTGCGCGGCAGCCCACACTGAATTGACCCAGTAAGATGAGCCCGCCGCGTACTTGTTCATACCTAAACTGCGGAGTGTCCCATCTGTATTAATCTGTGACATTACCTTTCTCAAAGGATATTTGTTCCAAGAAGAGAGAATAGAGAATAATTATGTACTTAAACTTAAATGAAGATTTCAATCTAACTGACGGACGGTAAGCTTGGCCCCGTGTTACTTTATCTCATTAGTACATTTATTTATTCCAACGACCCTAATATGTAGTACTTAAAGATTTGGCACGACGCCATCGCGCATAAAATTATTTGTGTTCGTTTCAACCGCGCGGCCATGGCGTTAAAAAAAAAAAAAACTATGCCAACATTTTGTAACAATTTGTAAAAGTTGACTCCCAAAACCACAAATTTGTCAAAGCTATGGTTAAAAACTTAGAAGGGTTTGAACGTGGCCGCGCCATCGAAACGCGGAGAACCGCGCGGCCACGGAGATCTCAGACACTAAGCGTTGCACAGACCTGAAATTTTGGTAACTAACAGATTCAATTTGTAAACAATTTGTAAAAATATAGAAAAAAATCCTAGATTAATATTTTAGGAGCTGTGAGACTAAAACCCCGTGGCCGCGCCATCGAAACGGTGACAAAATCGTTATCACCGATATCTCGCTGAAAAAGCATCGCAGAGGTCTGAAGTTTTTTTGTAAAACCTAGATTTGAATTTGTCAAAACTTGTGAAAATAAAACAAAAAATCCTAGGTTTATATTTCAGGACCCGCGCCATAGAAACGGTGAAAACCACGTTATCACCGATATCTCACTGAAAAAGCATCGCAGAGGTCTGAAATTATTTGTAAAACCTAGATTTGAATTTGTCAAAATTTGTAAAAATATAACAAAAAATCCTAGGTTTATATTTCAGGAGCCGCGCCATTGAAACGGTGAAAAACACGTTATCGCCGATATCTGACTGAAAAAGCATCGCAGAGGTCTGAAGTTTTTTGTAAAACCTAGATTTGAATTTGTCAAAATTTGTAAAAATACAAAAAAAAATCCTAGATTTATATTTCAGGAGCTGTAAGACTAGAACCCCATGGCCGCGCCATTCAAACGGTGAAAAATATGTTATCGCCGATATCTCGCTGAAAAAGCATCGCAGAGGTCTGAAGTTTTTTGTAAAACCTAGATTTGAATTTGTCAAAACTTGTAAAAATACAACAAAAAATCCTAGGTCTATATTTCAGGAGCTGTAAAACTAAAACCCCGTGGCCGCGCCATCGAAAAGGTGACAAAAACGTGATAGCCGATATCTCGCTGAAAAAGCATCGCAGACTTCTAGAGTTTTTTGTAAAACCCAGATTTGAATTTGTCAAAACTTACAAAAATGCAACAAAAAATACTAGGTTTATATTTCAGGAGCTGTAAGACTAGAACCTCATGGCCGCGCCATCGAAACGGTGACAAAAATGTGATAGCCGATATCTCGCTGAAAAAGCATCGCAGAGGTCTGAAGTTTTTTTTAAAACCTAGATTTGAATTTGTCAAAACTTGTAAAAATACTACGAAAAATCCTAGGTTTATATTTCAGGAGCCGCGCCATTGAAACAGAGAAAAACACGTTATCACCGATATCTCACTGAAAAAGCATCGCAGAGGTCTGAAGTTTTTTTGTAAAACCTAGATTTGAATTTGTCAAAACTTGTGAAAATAAAACAAAAAATCCTAGGTTTATATTTCAGGACCCGCGCCATAGAAACGGTGAAAACCACGTTATCACCGATATCTCACTGAAAAAGCATCGCAGAGGTCTGAAATTATTTGTAAAACCTAGATTTGAATTTGTCAAAATTTGTAAAAATATAACAAAAAATCCTAGGTTTATATTTCAGGAGCCGCGCCATTGAAACGGTGAAAAACACGTTATCGCCGATATCTGACTGAAAAAGCATCGCAGAGGTCTGAAGTTTTTTGTAAAACCTAGATTTGAATTTGTCAAAATTTGTAAAAATACAAAAAAAAATCCTAGATTTATATTTCAGGAGCTGTAAGACTAGAACCCCATGGCCGCGCCATTCAAACGGTGAAAAATATGTTATCGCCGATATCTCGCTGAAAAAGCATCGCAGAGGTCTGAAGTTTTTTGTAAAACCTAGATTTGAATTTGTCAAAACTTGTAAAAATACAACAAAAAATCCTAGGTCTATATTTCAGGAGCTGTAAAACTAAAACCCCGTGGCCGCGCCATCGAAAAGGTGACAAAAACGTGATAGCCGATATCTCGCTGAAAAAGCATCGCAGACTTCTAGAGTTTTTTGTAAAACCCAGATTTGAATTTGTCAAAACTTACAAAAATGCAACAAAAAATACTAGGTTTATATTTCAGGAGCTGTAAGACTAGAACCTCATGGCCGCGCCATCGAAACGGTGACAAAAATGTGATAGCCGATATCTCGCTGAAAAAGCATCGCAGAGGTCTGAAGTTTTTTTTAAAACCTAGATTTGAATTTGTCAAAACTTGTAAAAATACTACGAAAAATCCTAGGTTTATATTTCAGGAGCCGCGCCATTGAAACAGAGAAAAACACGTTATCACCGATATCTCACTGAAAAGAAGTTTTTTGTAAAACCTAGATTTGAATTAGTTAATTTTTTTACAAATACAACAAAAATCCTAGGTTTACAAAAAACCGTATTTCACCGTTTCAATGGCGCGGCTCCTGAAATGTAAACCTAAGATTTTTTTTTTGTATTTTTAAAAATTTTGACAAATTCACATCTAGGTTTTACAAAAAAATTCAGACCTTTGCGACACTTTTTCAGTGAGATATCGGCGATAACGTGTTTTTCACCGTTTCAATGGTGCGTCTCCTGAAATATAAACCTAGGATTTTTCGTAGTATTTTTACAAGTTTTTTCAAATTCAAATCTAGGTTTTACAAAAAACTTCAGACGTCTGCGATGCTTTTTCAGCGAGTTATCGGCTATCACGTTTTTGTCACCGTTTCGATGGCGCGGCCACGGGGTTTTAGTCTTACAGCTCCTGAAATATAAACCTAGTATTTTTTCCTGCATTTTTGTAAGTTTTGACAAATTCAAATCTGGGTTTTACAAAAAACTCTAGACGTCTGCGATGCTTTTTCAGCGAGATATCGGCTATTACGTTTTTGTCACCGTTTCGATGGCGCGGCCACGGGGTTTTAGTCTTACAGCTCCTGAACTATAAACCTAGGATTTTTTGTTGTATTTTTACAAGTTTTGACAAATTCAAATCTAGGTTTTACAAAAAACTTCAGACCTCTGCGATGCTTTTTCAGCGAGACATCGGCGATAACATATTTTTCACCGTTTGAATGGCGCGGCCATGGGGTTCTAGTCTTACAACTCCTGAAATATAAACCTAGGATTTTTTGTTGTATTTTTACAAATTTTGACAAATTCAAATCTAGGTTTTACAAAAAACTTCAGACCTTTGCGATGCTTTTTAAGTCAGATATCGGCGATAACGTGTTTTTCACCGTTTCAATGGCGCGGCTCCTGAAATATAAACCTAGGATTTTTTGTTATATTTTTACAAATTTTGACAAATTCAAATCTAGGTTTTAAAAATAATTTCAGACCTCTGCAATGCTTTTTCAGTGAGATATCGGTGATAACGTGTTTTTCACCGTTTCTATGGCGCGGGTCCTGAAATATAAACCTAGGATTTTTTGTTTTATTTTCACAAGTTTTGACAAATTCAAATCTAGGTTTTACAAAAAACTTCAGACCTCTGCGATGCTTTTTCAGCGAGATATCGGTGATAACGTTTTTGTCACCGTTTCGATGGCGCGGCCACGGGGTTTTAGTCTCACAGCTCCTAAAATATTAACCTAGTATTTTTTGTTGCATTTCTGTACGTTTTGACAAATTCAAATCTGGGTTTTACAAAAAACTCTAGACGTCTGCGATGCTTTTTCAGCGAGATATCGGCTATCACGTTTTTGTCACCGTTTCGATGGCGCGGCCACGGGGTTTTAGTCTCACAGCTCCTAAAATATTAACCTAGGATTTTTTTCTATATTTTTACAAATTGTTTACAAATTGAATCTGTTATTTACCAAAATTTCAGGTCTGTGCAACGCTTAGTTTCTGAGATCTCCGTGGCCGCGCGGTTCTCCGCGTTTCGATGGCGCGGCCACGTTCAAACCCTTCTAACTTTTTAACCATAGCTTTGACAAATTTGTGGTTTTGGGAGTCAACTTTTACAAATTGTTACAAAATGTTGGCATAGTTTTTTTTTTTTTTTAACGCTATGGCCGCGCGGTTGAAACGAACCCAATTATTTCGGTTTAGTAGACGCTCTGTTTACGGTAATTTTGTTTCATTCATAAAAACGATGGCCATTTAGTAGGCAGGGATGTGAAACGTCGCACCGCAGATCCGAGTATCCGCTTTGATCGTAGTCAATCAATCGGATCATTTATCGGTTACATCCTGACTGTCCATGTGTGCCTTCACATGCATTTACGTATCGCGTCTATTTGTCGCGTATGCAGTATGCTTAAAGTAATGAGGACTCATTTGTTCGCAGGACCGACTCTCCAACATGAGGTGAACTTCAATCTTCTCAGGCGCGCGACGTAGCACCGATGGACGCTGGAGTAGTTTAAACACATTTATTTTTAAACGAGTTTAGTAGTGTTAGTGGCTGCGACGACTTTGCAACACTTTATTATATATCTCTTATCCGAGTCCTACGATTTTTTCTAATAAGTATGTTCCGGAAGTGCGCGCGGCTAGCGCGGGCTCGACTCGGCGTGGACCTCCGCCCGCAGGCCGGCGCGGGTCCACGACGACCGCGCACGTGCAGCTCTAGCCGGGGCGACAACCGCGCGCACCCTGGCCCTCACACCCCATCCCACTCCCGTCGCGACCACTGCGCTAAAGATGGGCCATTTCGATATAGGCAGGGACCGTAGGAATAATTAAAGTTTTGCGACAAACAGAGTGGCAGAAATTACGGTTTGCTGTCCGACCTATTGATCGGGAAATGTGTCCGTGAATGTCTGTCGCTAATATTGAATGCAGTCTCTACACGAGAGCGTGCTTGGTATGTGCAGGTGAGACCCTGAACGGTCAGCGACTGATCGAGTTCCGGCTGGGCGCCGAGGCCGAGTCGGAGCAGGGCGAGGGGCTGGCGGTGGCGTCGGCCGAGCTGCTGGTGCGCGCGGAGACGTCGCCGCGCGCGCGCCGCCTGCGCTACACGCTGTGGGCCTTCACCGTCAGCGGCAACGACTCGGCCGCCATCAGCGCGCTGGCGGGCGCGGCGCGGCGCGACCCGGCGCGCGGCTGGCAGCGCCTGGACGTGACGCAGGCGGCGCGGCGCTGGGCGGCGGAGGGCGCGCGCGCGCCGCTGCGCCTGCTGCTGGACTGCAGCGGCTGCGGCGGGCGCGTGCGCCTGCGCCTGGGCGGCGGCCAGGCGGCGCGCCCGCTGCTGCGCCTGCGCCTGAAGCCCCCGCGCGCGCGCCGCCGCCGCGCGCTCGACTGCGACGCCGCCGAGCACGGCCGCTGCTGCCGCCAGACCTACTACGTGAGCTTCCGCGCGCTGGGCTGGGACGACTGGATCGTGGCGCCGGAGGGCTACTACGCCAACTACTGCCGCGGCGCGTGCGCGCCCTTCCTCAACTACCACTCGCAGGTGGTGGAGGCGGCGCGGCTGGAGCGCGCCGAGTGCTGCGCGCCCGTGCGCTTCTCCGCGCTGTCGCTCATCTACTTCGGCGCCGACTCCAACATCATCAAGCGCGACCTGCCCGAGATGGTGGTGGAGGAGTGCGACTGCCCGTAGCGCCGCTCGTGTACATAGCCTGCGCCGCTCGACGCCCGCCGCCCCCGCCGCCCCGCCGCCCCCGCTGCGGCTCGCTTTCGCCGCTCTCGAATCCGATTTAATCCGAATCGATTATAAATAATATTCTCGACTTGTGTAATATTTTGTTCCTCGCGTTCGAAAGACTATATCCTAAAATCGAATAAATAAATAAATCTTCGTCTACGTAGGGCTGGGTCGCGCAAGCGCAGCGCGTGCCGCGCGTCACAGAGTGTAGTGTAGGTAGTTATGTTGTAAGAGTTGGCCGCGCGACGCGGCGCCGGACGGAGTACGCGCGGCGCGACCTGCGCGCTCGCGACGCTTTGTGTAGACGCCCTAAATAATTTAATACTACGCCGTTTTCTTTCACCCCGTTTGGTGATCGCTTGTAATTATTGTAAACTGTATTATAATAATTATTATAATTATAATTATAATAAA
The DNA here is from genome assembly GCA_905163495.3 of Cosmia trapezina. Classification (NCBI taxonomy): domain Eukaryota; kingdom Metazoa; phylum Arthropoda; class Insecta; order Lepidoptera; family Noctuidae; genus Cosmia; species Cosmia trapezina. The sequence continues at coordinate 21,819,502 of LR991031.1, read as the reverse complement.
TCAACTTTTTCATAATTATTACCACATTTTTTATTTACCTACATAATTAGTCATAATAATATGAGTTTACAGCATAGTATAGTTGTATGTGTTGTATGTGTAAATGTTACATGCACTTGTCTTTGTGTGCGTAAGCTCGGGAGCACGCTACCTGCAACTACGCATACAGGAGCGCGTATCGAGCGCATGTCTATAGTTACGCATTACATCTACAAGTATGGCTCACCCGATTTCGTGAGATAAAAAATCGTGTAGGTACTTACAGATTGGAAATCACTTTTTAGGGTTCCGTACCAAAATGGTAAAAAGAAAACTTTATGGTGTGACTCAGTCTCTCTGTCTGTCTGTCACAGCTGGATATCTCAACAACTACTAATGCTATCAATGAAACAGTTTGAGATGACGTTTGCCCAACTATGTTGCTATTTTATTATAATAAGTAAGAAAGAAACAAAAATATATACAGGGTGTTCGGCGCATGGACCGACACAATTTTTTGGGGGATTGGGGGGGTCATTTGCTAGGTTTCACCTAAAGACCTCCATGTCCTAAGTGTGACGGTAATTGAGATATGTTTTTTTTTGTTCTTTCTTTGAATTACCCAAAATCTCGCCTTTGAATCGATATATTTTTTTTGTTTATGGTTGCAATAGAACAAAATAAACTTTATAATAGTCTGCAATGTATTTTTATTCTAAATAAATTATTATTTGATGTAATTTATCAGTAGAAAATGACTTATGTGCTTCCAAAGTCTTAAAAATGTTTAAATGTATGAAAAATTACTACTCTAAAATTCATTTTTTTTTTTTAATAAAGCCATTTTGACCTTATTTTTATCTCAAAAAGTTCTTTAGCTTGTACCCTTTCTAAGGGTATGCTACACGCTATGAAAAACAATTCAAATGTAGTCAAAATACTAGTTAGAGAGTCAGTTATGGAGTGTTTTAAGAAAAGATTTATTACGGTAATTATATTTTTTTATTTTATTTCGAATAAGAATACATTGTAGACTATAATAAAAATTATTTTGTTCTTTTACAACCATAAACAAAAAAAATATATCGATTCAAAGGCGAGATTTTGGGTAATTCAAAGAAAGAACAAAAAAAAACATATCTCAATTACCGTCACACTTAGGACATGGAGGTCTTTAGGTGAAACCTAGCAAATGACCCCCCCAATCCCCCAAAAAATTGTGTCGGTCCATGCGCCGAACACCCTGTAGAGTCCACCCTTTCAGTCCCTGTTGCAAAAAAAAACATATGGTTTTTTTGCAACAGGGACTGAACATATAATTTTTTTGGTCTTAAAAATTCGAAGTGGGGTTACTAGGGCATGTATCATAAAAAAAAAGTGTTTGAGAATGTGCAAACAGCGCTCTCTCATATCGTCGCTAATCTAACTAAGTGACGTAACTGATTCGAAGAAAATTTTACAGGGCAAGCAATTTTTTTTTCTCTGGTCTCGATTTTTGCATTATCATGGGGACCGTTGGGTACGCCGATTAGACAGATCGATTCAACTTGGAAAATGTATCAAATTACTATAGTTAGGTCGGCTATCGGCTTAGTCCAAAATGTCAGATACGTCAGTTAGTTAAATTAACGACGATATTGTTGCCCGTTCTCGCGCTGTTTGCACATTCTCAAACATTTTTTTTTTCTTTTTTTTAGGCTGTTCTTGCATTTTCTGAGAACATTTGCCATAGTAATGTACTTAAGTATATTTTTTCTTACAATCAGAAAGTAGAGATTTCAACGAACAAAAAACCCACCAACTTTTTTAAAAAAGCAGATATTTTGACGTGAGAATTTTCGATTGAAAATTAGGGTGTTTTTCGATAATAAGTCACAATAAGGTGAAAAATAATATATTTTAAATAAAAAAAAAATTCAGTGTGTTTGGGACTTTTATAGGTAAGTTTTCACCAAATTTTGTGAAAAAAAAATTTTTTGTAAAACTTAAAAACTAAAAACTTAGTTATTTGAATTTTTCACATTTTTGGGGTTATGTGAAATATTACCTCCAACTTTGCTATTTAATTTTTTTCCATAGGATACAAGTCCTAGTTTTGCCAGAAATCGAGATAAACCGTTTTTTACTCTTAAACCCCCACCCCCCCGCACCCCCCATCCACTTCCCAACCTCAGATCGCCCGTAATTTATTTTTCCTTTCATTTTTGTTATATTCTCTTCCTTTTCCAATGGGTTTCATCCTACTATATTTTTTTTTTTACTTTTTACCATTTTCAAAGGAGAAGCTTTTGAAAATGGTAAAAAGTAAAAAAAACGCACTAGTCTATACAGGCAATGGGCCTAATAATACCTTACACCCACATTATTACAACCAAAAAGGCTCTACATACACATAATACACATACAGGGTGTCCCGTAAATAATGGATCAAACGTAAGGGGTAGGTAGCTTACCTAATTTCCAACAACTAATTTGAATATTAAAAAAAAAAACCGTTACAGTAACCAGGATATTAATTTTTTTTCGAATTTTACGATTTTGTCTTCCAGAATTAAGCTTTTTTAATGCTGTCGCTGCAAATGATGACATTTTTAGGTATGATTTTTATTTAACATTTCTGAATAGCTTACTAATGTTATAAGATACCATTTTTTTGAATACCGTTTTATTTGCCTTAGAAAAAAAATCTTGAGTTGAAAAGTTTTTTCTTTACGATGTTAGGACCAAAATTGAAAAAATTCTCCTGTAAAAAAAATGTATGACACCGAAAACCACCATTATTTTAAAAACTTGTACATTTAATAAGGTTTGCAAATTGGTATAAAACTTACGTCTAGTCTTTATCGTTACAAAGATATTGCTATGAATGTGATGAAGACAGAAAATAAATTAAATTGGTACTATTCCATTTTTTCATTTTCGTAATGGCTTATGCTTGAATGCTTGTAATCGAAGCAGGTAGTTAAGCGGCTAGCATATTCCGACCCGATGACGTCATCTGTCCGGAATTTGGGACCGCTACCTGTGGCGGAGTTGCACCTCAGTCAGCGTGAAGGGGATAGATAGCGCCGCTTTTGTATTTTTGGTAAATTGGTATGAAGTTGTACATTCTAGTCCTTGTCGTTACAAAGATAATTGCTATGAATCTGAGAGGTGCTCCAAATCAACGTTAATAAAAAAAATAAAAAAGTGTGTACATTTAAACTTTTTCTTTAAAATGTGTAACTGTAGCATTTCAGAGGCAATGTTCATTGAATTATTGAGGCGTATGAAAAGAATTAGGAGGCCGTACTAAAAAAAACAGTTAGTTCAAATAAATCGTTTTATTTGGTTTTTACAATAAATGTTCGAATTGCCTTCCCTCTACAAGAATGCAAAGTCTGCATCTCCTAATAAAGGAAGCTCTTATCCGACGGACAAAACGGCTTTGGTTTATTTCTGATGCAGCAGATTGGATGCGCTGTCGTAATTCTTCTTCCGACGTTATTGGATTCTTGTAGACCCTGTCTTTTAAACATCCCCAGTAAAAAAAATCTAGGGGATTTAAATCCGGAGATCGCGGAGGCCACAAAATTGGTCCTAATCGGCCGATCCATCTGTCCGGATAACTTTCATCAAGGTGCGCCCTTACTGCCGTCGCATAGTGAGCGGGGCACCCATCATTTTGCAACCACATTGCTTGCCGTACGTCTTCTGGAACGTTTTCTAATAACCTTGGCAACTCATTCCTTAAAAAATGGAGATAATATTCGGCGTTTAGAGTAGCTGGTAGTTCATAGGGCCCTATTATTTGCCCATTGATTATTCCCGCCCATAAATTTATTTTAAATTGATGTTGGCTCCTGTCCTCTCGCATCAAATGTGGGTTTATCAGCTGCCAACTGTGCAAATTATGCAAATTTAAATATCCATCTCGGCGGCATGAAGACTCGTCACTCCATAAAATCTTGTTAAAAAACTGCGGGTCCGCCCGAATCATTCTAAGCATCCTTTGGCAAAATTCTATTCTTGGCTGGTAATCACGCGACGTCAGCGTTTGAACACGTTGCACGTGATATGGGTGCAATCGGCACCGTTGTAGCACTCGATGCACCGTCGATCTAGAAATTCCTACGCGTCGCGCTATGACGCGAACGGAGACTGACGGATCTTCCTCGATTTCTCGAAGAATGACTTCGTCATTAACTTGTCGCGGTCGTCCTTCACGGGTACCACCAACTCCGGTGCCAAGAATTCTTCCCTCAAGAAGCGCGTTATGCACTCTAATAAAGACGCGATAATCGGGATAACGAACCAGGTTCGGGTATCTTTCACGGTACAATCTTGCAGCCGCCCTGGCATTACCTCTTGCTTCTCCGTAGATAAAATGCATTTCGGCGTACTGCCGTGGCGTGTACTCATAACGAGGCATTGGGCTGAATAAGGTTTCAGCGCTACTGCACACACGTACAAGCACACACAAACGAATGTTTTCGGAGTCCGTAGGATCGCCAAGTCGTTTGTCCAATACGCAAAGAGTTCCAAATCGATAGGCAAAGCAAAGTCCAAAAACACAGCACAAGTCAAATTTTACAGAAGAAAACACCGAGCCACTGACCGGGAGCGAAAGTTGTCTGACGTAGCAACTCGAAGAGAGACTAGTTACAACTAAACTAATAAAATCAAGCAACAATGAAGCCTGTACGAGTGAAGGGCGCAGGAAAGAACAAAAGAACCTGCGCAACTTCATACCGATTTAACCGATTTACCAAAAAGCGGCGCTATCTATCCCTTTCACACTGACTGAGGTGCAACTCCGCCACAGGTAGCGGTCCCAAATTCCGGACAGATGACGTCATCGGGTCGGAATTATGCTATCCGCTTAACTACCTGCTTCGATTACAAGCATTCAAGCATAAGCCATTACGAAAAGGAAAAATGGAATAGTACCAATTTAATTTATTTTCTGTCTTCTTCATCACATTCATAGCAATATCTTTGTAACGATAAGGACTAGACGTAAGTTTTATACCAATTTGCAAACCTTATTAAATGTACAAGTTTTTAAAATAATGGTGGTCTTCGGTGTCATACATTTTTTTTACAGGAGAATTTTTTCAATTTTGGTCCTAACATCGTAAAGAAAAAACTTTTCAACTCAAGATTTTTTTTCTAAGGCAAATAAAACGGTATTCAAAAAAATGGTATCTTATAACATTAGTAAGCTATTCAGAAATGTTAAATAAAAATCATACCTAAAAATGTCATCATTTGCAGCGACAGCATTAAAAAAGCTTAATTCTGGAAGACAAAATCGTAAAATTCGAAAAAAAATTAATATCCTGGTTACTGTAACGGTTTTTTTTTTTAATATTCAAATTAGTTGTTGGAAATTAGGTAAGCTACCTACCTGTTACGTTTGATCCATTATTTACGGGACACCCTGTATATAAACTTCTTCCCATGGGGCAGGCAGAAACTACAGAACAACACCTGCTACGATCCTTACATAGGTAGGTACTCCTTTTGGGCCTACTCCCTAAGTCCGTCCGTTCGTCCGTCTGACATAACGATCCATCAAAACAAGTGTAAAAGTTGAATTTTTCGGACGGGCAAAAACACATCGGGAGTAGCGACAACTGTCAAATCGTGTTGTCATTCATACTTCGTTCGGGACTCGAACCAATCATACGTCCGTAGGTGATATCGAGTAGGAAACGCCCGTAACGAAGGCCGAAACTGCGGGCTTCGTTGTTAGGGAGTAGACCCCCTGGTCAAACACGCACGAAGGTTGCGAGTACTACGCACTTGACCTTTCTGAAGAACATCACCAATAAGGCCTTAACACATGTTAAAAGTCTTCATTCATCTTTTATCTGAAATACCTTGAAAGCATTGTAATTACAGAAGGGAAAAGTTCTAAAAATACACTCCTAAGGGAAATATGTTGCCAACTACCTGATAATAAGGGACTGTACTGCGAACACGTCACGTGGACGTACAGTCGTCAAAAGAGTTAGTTAGTTAGTTACATAGGTACTGTAACATAATATTACCAATATACAACGTGTAACGTTAAATGCGCAAAACCTCTTGTACTCATCAATATGAACAACTTTTACTATGACACCAAACCTGAAATCGCGAAAAAAAAATCAGCTGTTCAGTACATTTTGACGAATTATGCGAACATAAATGTACTGAACAGCTGTTTTTTTTTCGCGATTTCGCGGTTTGTTCTCATAGTAAAAGTTGTTCATAATGATGATTACAATGACCCCTTAAAGAGGTTTTGCGCATTTAACGTTACACGTTGTATAAATGATTCGCCATTTAAACATTGGGTTAGTAAGAATAATCAAGCTAACAAGTTATTCTGAAATCATACTATACGAGTATTTTTGTTAGTAAAAAAACAGGCGTAAAATACTTATTTGGTTAGCTTGCTAAGTACGTACACGTACTTATGTTTGCGAAATAAATAGTCATAATACAAAATAATATCATTGGTTATATCTGTGCTGTGGGACAGCTCTTTCTAAAGCTTTATGTGTCACTAGATTTTGCCCACAGCTTCGCCCGCATGGATGTCAGGAAATATCCCACGAGAACGTACTACAGGGAAACTCTTTCTTATTACTTGTCTACATTACAAAAGGAAAATGTGTGCAAAATTTTAGCTTTCTGGGTTCAATAGGGTTTGGGCTGGGCGTTGATGAGTCAGTAAGTCATGAGTCATGACTTACTGACTCATCAACGCCCAGCCCAAACCTTGTCATGACTTCTCTTTTTATCTTCACAGATAGATAATAACGTCGTAACGGTGGTTTAATAACTCAAGACACTTCAACGCTCTATTTTTTTTAAATTTGACTACTCAGCAGACGCAGGGCTAAAAATAGTTGAATTATGCAGCTTATATCTTATCTCTTTCGCTGACTGTACTTAACTCATAAATAAATGATTTATTACCATGATACCAGGTATTTCGTGCTACTGGATACTAGGCACCTGGTTTTAGTATTTATCATAAGGCATTAAAAATACGGTAGGTATACATATATTATATTACAACACCTAATGGTCTTACTGCTGGCCTCTTCTCAAACACGACTATTATTATGTAGTCGGTTTCATACTTTCATCACAATGTTAAGATCCTTCGCCTCCAATAATTGTTGTCAGAGTCGTACCCCGCTTCCACAGTAAATATATGGACAGTAAGGAAAATTCGTACAAACGGTCGAAACGGCACACTCACACAGACGCGTGCACCGACGAGACCCCAAGCGATAGTCGCGGTGCTCTCAGTATATTTATATATGGCTTAGGAGTCTCGTTGATGCGCTCGTGTATGTGTACGTGTTTCGTACGTGTGTTCGTAGTTTCACTACTGTCCATATTTATACTGTGACGCTGCCTCTGCCCTTCGGGAAATACCATAGAAATATAAGTATAATATGAGAAATACAGACATGGATAATGTAAAACAAAATATAGGTAAAAGAAAGAAAGAAAGAAAGAAAAACTATTCACACGAAAAATGACGCACATACGCGCGCATTTAGTTTTTAACACAAGCCTAAAAATAAAAGAAATGGGGTAGTTATATTTTAGGTAAACATAAAAAGAAAAACAACACTACCTATTTATGCGTCACTAACGCGCGAAACGGCGACATACTTTTACCTCTTCATCTAAAAGGTAAGGTTTCAATTGACTTTCATGTTCTAACAAACTGTCCTTGTATGAAAGGCATTTAAAATAACTAAATATGCTTTGATTTAAATGGTGTTTTTTTTAGAATTTACACTTTGTATAAGTACGTAAACAGGAATAAGAAGTCATCATATTGTTGAGGTATTGCTTTACCAAAGTATTGCACTCGATACCGAGCATATCACCTGCCTGGCCTTTTTCGAAGTATGTTGGGGTCGACGGCCAGTCTAACCGGAAGCAGCTGAATGGCTGAATGCCAGTATTTTACATGGAGCGACTGCCTATCTGACATCCACAATAATTAATGGGTAGTTAATGCGATACCCCTTGGTAAGACTGGTTGTCAGACTTTCGGGCTTCTGACGACCCGTAACGACTGTCAAAGATCCACGAATGACAGCCAACGGCTTAATGTGCTTTCCGAGGCACGGAGGGGTCTCGGTACCACCCATCCACGGACCAACCGCGGCAAGCGTACCTTAACCTGATCGATTGACTCGTGCGGCTATTACCTATTACTTAGCCACGAACCCCTCAGATCATAACTCACACTCTCACGAGCTCATTAGATAATTACTCTGTCATCCTTTATTTTAAATATTCGTAGAATACATAAACTAGGTATGTAGGTACTGTCAATATTTATTTTAATGTCATCTTTAAATTTTTACTTTCTGTGCCAAAATTGGGGCCCCAAGTCTGCTATTTTTTACATTCCAACACGATCCCATTGTCACTGCATTGTCATTTTGCTAAAAGTTCGTAATCTGCTAAATTCATAATTTCATACAATGGAGTGTCAGTGGTTGACCATTGGAAAGTCATAATGACGCCATTATGACGCCATTATATTAGTAGATTACCAAACTTGTCAAAATCAACAATTATGAAATCAATGATAGACCATTCTGACACTATTGTAATAGCAGACTTGAGGCCCAGGAACACATGGAATCGTCATGCGGTGTCTGTGTACATCTGTTTGCCACAGTAAATGTTCGTTAAACTATTACATACAAGTGAAGTAGGTAGATACTTATAAAGCGTAACGGGAAAATGAGAAACCCAATTTCGCCGAAAGGAAAAAGGTCATCGTGTGGGGTGTAAAATAAAAGTTTAGTAAGAATACTACAGTACCTACATTGATAAATATCTTTAGCACTTACGACAGGCTTGCTCAAAGCAATCGAGCATAAAAAAAACATTTAGATTTTTTATTTTAATCAGGATTAGGAGCCTCGGAGACAATGCTTAATGTCTCATGACCTTGTAATGAGGATTTTCATGAAAGTCACGCCACCAGTTCGTCGCCCTAGGGCTTGAATGGCCAACCGACCATTTTTGGGAAAATGATTTAAGATGTAAAAAGTAGACTTATTTGTAGAAACAGTGTTTTTCTACGGATATGTAGCCCGGTACTTAAGAGGAACCGTGGGTGCTCTTTTGTCCATACAAAAAGATACAAACGCTCTCGCCTGTTTTCTTTCTGGTTAATGACCATAAAGCAATGATTTTTTACAGAAATATAAATATCAGTTAATTGTATGCCCCTATGTTTTCCTTTTTGATGATATATTATTTTTATAGGAACTAGAACCCTCCAAAAATGCTCAAAATTGCCTATTCAGACCGCTGTCAACAGACGCCTAGTGTACCAATTTGACAACTATTAACGAAAAAAGAAAAACATAGGGGCATAGTATATATCCTTCTTATTCATTTTATGAAATATCTTTTAAATTGGTCCAATGTTGGAGGAGGAAATAGGCGAGAGCCAAACCTCGAAATGTGACTTTTTACATAGGCTATTTAGTCGGATCTGCAGTTGTCCTTATCGCACGAATTCGAGGGCGGAGCGCTCGCAGAGCGACATCAGCAATACCTTCTTAAAATACCTAACTGGCCACCCGCCTTTCCTCTTAAGAGCGTTGACTCGGTACGGCATTTCATACAAACTTTCAAGTCCTTTTTTATCGAAATGAATGAACCGATTTTAATGAAACTTCTTACGCATAAGCAGGATACATAGGTCTAAAAAGTTAGTAAAGAACATTTTCGAAAAATAGTGTTGCAGCAAAATTAGACGGATTTCAAATATTCCATAGAAGCAGAGATTTCCATTTATCTTTTTTTAAATAAGACATTTAGAAAATGTTCTTTACTAACTTTTTAGACCTATGTATCCTACTTATGCGTATGAAGTTTCATTAAAATCGATTCATTCATTTCGATAAAAAAGGACTTGAAAGTTTGTATGAAATGCCGTACCGAGTCAACGCTCTTAAGAGCCTATACAACCTCAGCTCAAATTCAAATTTCGCCCCCACTTCCCCGCGCCACCTCACTCTTTATTTCGCTCGCACACTACTACTCGCGGTGACGCGGACACACAAGGTCAAAGCGATTTTGTTAGAGTAAACTACACTAATATCGGACGAGTACTAAGTAATAAAATTATCAATAATAATTTAATATTAACTTGTCATTATAGGTACGAACATGAAATTATATATCGCAAAATTAATTTCAATGTACCAAGTACCTACTAACTTCTCATCAAGCTATATTTTCCAGTATAAGCTGACCTCTCATGGTACGGAAAGCCTATACAATGTGAGATCAGCTTATACTGGAAAGTTATAGCTTGATGTGTAGCCGTGTGCAGTATTTTACCTACTGCTACAAAATACTAGTCAAGAGCGAGCTAGCTTAGCGCTGAAGGTTCCGCCCATTGGTTTAGTAGTAAGTTTACGTTTTATAGTTTGCGCCGTGTATTTATGTAGGTAGTAGGTCTATGCAAGTACCTACATATACATACCTACGTATATGTTACATATTTTGCAAATCGATTCATAAATTCCAGTGTGCGTCTATCTGACAGGCCCCAACGAGATTCATCAACAGGTGATAGCTTGTCATAAAGACATTATTTTGTACCTAAAGAAAATAAATAAGATATATTTTGTACCTCGACAGTTTTTGATTAAATTACGTTTTTATGAAGTGTCTTGCTAGCGGGCCCTTTATGGTTATTTTTATTGTTATTATACTTTCAGATCGCACAATAGTGTTAGGAGCTTGATACTATTATGTACCTTACAAATCCAAAATCTCGACTTTCTGTGAGCTACACTTCAGAAGATATTCGTTATTTAAACAAGCGTCCAGCCAGCGGGCCCCTTTTTTAAATACTACTATTTTATATCATACAATAGTGTTAGGAGCTTGATACTATTATGTACCTTACAAATCCAAAATTTCGACTTTCTGTGAGCTATACTTCAGAAGATATTCGTTATTTAAACAAGCGTCCAGCCAGCGGGCCCCTTTTTAAATACAACAATTTTTCATCATACAATAGTAATAGGAGCTTGATACTATTATGTACCTTACATATCCAAAATTTCGACTTTCTGCGAGCTATACTTTAGAAGATATTCGTTAATTAATTGTGATTTTTTATTTGCTTTAGCTCGTCAGTCATTATTATGTTACAGAAAACGAATTTTTATTTTTATTTTTTTTTTATTTTGCCAAGTATGAGACCTAGCTAGATCAATTTTTTGCACCCGTAAACCCCTATATTGCAAGTTTCATCGAAATAGTTAGAGCCGTTTTCGTGAACGTGAGTACAAATATTACTCGTTTAATAGTATAGGGATGTTGTATAAGGTTTTTGATGTTGTTTAAATTTCTAAGTTCTAAATTGACATTTGTTACGCGTTGTCTGAAATTTTAAAATTATTTAAAATTACTGTCGACATGTTTAGACATCTTTTGTTCCTAACAATTTAAACAGATTAAAGATTATAATTACTATTACATTTTCTCTTTTAATTTACATCGTCATCATTAGCGTCGTACTTAACTCTCTTACTCTTTTTCTTAATCCCAGTTTTGGTGTTATAGCCCTATTGGATTATGAACGTAGGTATAATGTTTGAAAAGGGGTTTGCTAGCTAGACGATCGTTTAATTAACGAATATCTTCTGAAGTGCTCGACAAAGTTGAAATTTTGGATTTGTAAGGTACATAATAGTATCAAGCTCCTAACACTATTGTATGATATAAAATAGTAGTATTTAAAAAGGGGCCCGCTGGCTGGACGCTTGTTTAAATAACGAATATCTTCTGAAGTGTAGCTCACAGAAAGTAGAGATTTTGGATTTGTAAGGTACATAATAGTATCAAGCTCCTAACACTATTGTGCGATCTGTAAGTATAATAACAATAAAAATAACCATAAAGGGCCCGCTAGCAAGACACTTCATAAAAACGTCATTTAATCAAAAACTGTCGAGGTACAAAATATATCTTATTTATTTTCTTTAGGTACAAAATAATGTCTTTATGAAAAGCTATCACCCGTTGATGAATCTCGTTGGGGCCTGTCAGATAGACGCACACTAAATTCCACTGCTACAAAAAACTTGTCAAGTGCGAGTCACCATTGCGTTGAGGGTTCTGTAGGTACGCATAAGGTTTGTATTAATATAAGAGTTATAGGTAGGAATGGTAGGATAGGGATGTAGGTAAGTATGTAGGTAGGTAGGTAGGATAGGTAGGTAGGTAGGTAAGTATGTAGGTAGGTAGGTAGTATAGGTAGGTAGGTAGGTAGGTAGGATAGGAATGTAGGCAGGCAAGTAGGTAGGTAGGTAGGTAGGTAGGTGGGTAGGGTAGGTAGATAGGTATGGTAGGTATATACGATAAGTATTTTGAAAGTAATTAAAGATCGTCAAAATTATACAACAATTATTTTAATTCGCTTAAATGTCTAATTGGCATATTTCGAACATGTCTGGGATCGCATAGCTCAGGCAACATGCATGTAATGTAAAAATGTTCTAATTTTGGTTCCATTTCTTCCCAATATTGGTCATCTCTCTCTATAATTTCAACTTTGATGTCTTTGACGCATCCAGACCATACTCCGAAAATACATTTTTGCCTACCGGTGACATGTAATTGTCCCTGCACTTGTATATACCATGGATGTTGGCACCGTCTCCGATATTCAGGAGAAGTCCTGGAGTGAGGCAACATTATAAAAAAAAACAATTACCTACTACATAGATACCTACCTATTTCTTGTATATTGTGTCAAAACAAAAACAAACCTATTTAGGTAACTTTTTATTTTTTATAAAAGTTATCCCCACCTGGATTTATCCTAAATCGTGGACAAACACAAATCTTCACATGCCAACTATTTTACGTGTAAATGGCGTATATTTTGATTTGTCTAAAGTTAGCAACTCAACTAAGTCGCCAACCGGCGCAACTACCCTACTTACTTCAGTACGTTTATCATATGTTTGCCTGTTTCTTTACGCCAACCCCGTCGCTTCTTATTTTTATTACGGTTATTTCCCATTGCGCCAACACTATAAACCTAAGTACTTCAATGTATTTTAATTTTACGTCGTCCTGTTGTGTAATTTGTGTTCTGAGCGCAAGCGACACAGCCCTCGCGTACGACAGCCGAAGCGAGACTGAACGGGGGTGTCGGGCGGAAGGGAATGAACGTCAAGACGCTGATAGTTTAGGTAATTTCTTTTTACAGTGAAAATAATGGTAATTTAAAAAAAGTATATAACATAAGACCTGCTTTATAGTTAGTTCAGTTAGTATGCAAAGTTTCATGATCCAATTTGACGTATTTTTTGAATAACAGCGGTTTTTTGTTCGGTTTGGAGGTAACTTTGGGATTTTTTTGTATCGAGAAAATTTCAAGGAATCGTGTTTTCGTCTAACATAGTACCTAACATTAATCCTCAACTTTACCATATATTTAATTCAAAATTAAAGCTGCTGTATTTTCGACGTAACGGAGGATCATGCTAAGCCATTTGAGGTAGTATAGGCTCTTAACATTAACTTTTTAAAAGTCGATTGCACACCCAGGTGTTCAGATAACAATAAAAATCTATTGCGTCTGCTAATTGGCGTGCAACGAGTTAAAACGTCATTTTCTCAAAAAAAATGCTCGGTTGGCTATTCGAGCACTAATAGGGCGGCGGCGGCGAGTTGGCGCCACTTTGACAAGAGGTCTTCCATTTCGACAAAGAATATAAAATATATGACAAATACAAATAAAATATATTACAAGGAATAAGGAAGGATTTTTGATCCCGTAAGATATTTTCCGATATCCACGCGGGCGAAGCCGCGGGTAAAAGCTAGTACTTATAGTAAATTCTATATGTCCATAAGAGGAATTTATACAGGAGGAGGATTACCGTTGGAATTTTTCCACGAAATAAAACATAGGGTACATGAATGGAAGAAAACCGCGACAGAACATCCCACACTAGTTTTAAGTAAGTAATTCAAAGAATTGGGATTATTTTACCGACTCGTAGGTGTATCGCTATTCGCTACATGACATGTATTATGTATTTGTGTCTTCAAAATTTCCATGGATATACGATGGACTTGCCTGGTTTCCGTGGGCGTATAAAAGGCCAGGAAATATACAACAGTATTCAATCTATCCTTGAATTTGTGGACCAGCCCGACTGTTAGTGTCCACGTTTCAGCACCGTACGTCATAACGGGCAGGACGCACTGTTTGAAAACCTCGGTTTTCAAATATTGTGGGATGGGTGACGAAAAGACTTGACGAAGTTTTCCAAACGCTGCCCAACCCAATTGGATCTTTCAGTCGGCTTCTTTCTCAAGGTCGCTCAGCGTGCTATGGAGCGGGGTATGCTCGGAGTTTCTTTGAAGGATAAAATCAGGAATGAAGTTATCCGGAAAAGAACCGGAGCAACCGGATAGCTTGAAGAATAAGCAAACTGAAGTGGCAGTGGGCTGGCCATGTTTGTCGAAGGACCGATGGCCGGTGGAGCAGACGAGTCTAGCAGTGGACTGCGATAGGCTGAGTTGATTCAATCTATTCTATCATTTAACATAACATAACGACCGTATTTCTCGAAGGTATAGGCAGAGATGTATTTGTACATCCACATTTCTCAAGTTATGTTCAAAAGGGGTCGTTCCCGCTGGGACTGGACGACTGGGAATGTTTTGTTCCACTCGTTAACAGTGTGGTAGACCGCGACATTTTTTTCCCAATCGTTCACCCCTCGTTCAGCGCCTATTTCAAAAGTTAGGTTAAAGAATTAGGTAACGACTTTTGAATGCACAAAATGAACAACGAAAAGATAAATGCTTCTATTCTTGATCAACAATTCCAAATGTAAACATTGAACATTAAACGAAATGGTTATTAATTTGGTGCCTCAAAAATCGTGATTATATCACTTTCAATATCTTTTGTTTCATTTCACTATTCTTTACCCTAACTCTTAAACTAGACGCGGAACGAGGGGTGAACGATTGGGAAAAAATGTCGCGTTCTTCAACACTGTTAACGAGTGGAACAAAACATTCCCAGTCGTTAATACTATTAACGACGGGGTATTAACGAGCGGGAACGACCCTTCAGAAGTTAGGTACCTAATAGCGAAGCCTGTTGCCATTGAACAGGCACAAATCCATCGGGCTGCTACTTCCTAATAGGAAAATTAATCATATTTTGCTCGATCCAAGGATGGAACCCAGGACTCCTCGCTCAGCAATGGAATTGAGCAGACAGAAAATCATCATCATCTGCCTAGCCTTTTCCCAACTATGTTGGGGTCGGCTTCCAGTCTAAACGGATGCAGCTGAATACCAGTAATTTACATGGAGCTCCTATCAGACCTCCACAACCCAGTTATAGTTGGTTTATCTCACGAAAGCGGGCGAGCCATACTTGTATGTGTAAATGTTACACGCACATTGTCTTTGTGTGCGTAAGCTCGGGAGCGCGCTACCTGCAGGTACGCACACAAGAGCGCGTGTCTATACGCATTACATCTACAAGTATGGCTCACCCGCTTTCGTGAGATAAAACAACTGTACTGGGTAATACTATTTTTCATATACATTTAAATGCTTAAATACTACGTATATATATAAAACAAATAACTATTTAAGTAGGTACAAAATTAGTAGGTATAATTTTATTTTTCTTCGTTGTAATTATATTTTGATTGAGTATTAAGTTGTTTATTTATTTATTTATTTTATATATTTATTTATAAGTTTAAAAATTATCTATAAATTATATATTATAAAATAATAAATAAAATAATAAATAATTATGTATGTTGAAACTGTTTGTACTCCCGTCACTTGTCCCTAAAGGTTCATTAGAAAACCAGCGTCAGGCAGCATCTGTCTGGCATTAATGCTGAAATGGACCTTTTTGGCGCAGCCGTGAGGCACACACTATTGTGGTTATAATATTATTTTCGCATTGTTTTATTCTTTTGTATTTTTGTGTTTCACGAACTGTGTCCAAATAAACGTTTTTCTTTCTTTCTTTCTTTCTTTCTTTCTAATACGATTCCCCTTGGTAAGACTGGTTGTCAGATTTTTGGGCTTCTGACGATCCGTAACGACTGTCAAAGATCCATGACCGGGACCAACGGCTAACGTGCTTTCCGAGGCACGGAGGGGTCTCGGTATGTAAAGATCATCCAGACCCATCCATGGACCAACCGCGGCAAGCGTAGCTTAACCTGATTGATCCACCCAAGCGGCTGTTATTACTTAGCCACGAGCCCCATCCAGCCAGAGCCAGAACAGACAGAAAATATTATGTCGAATTGAATATCAATACACCGTAGCAATCCATCGATGAATCTGTCTACGTTTACTAAGGGCTAAGGGTTAGCCCACACTAACGCAATTGCTGAGACTATTTAATTTATTAAACCAATGGTCTAATCTTAAAGGGTTATAGTAACGAATGTCATCACTTGATGTGTTTTAAATATGGAATTAAATGGAATCATAGATATATAAGTATACTAGCGACCCGACAGACGTTGTCCTGTCTGAGCGATCCTAGAACCCGACTGCAGCGCCACCTACCGGGTACAATTGTGTTTTTAAACCATCCAGGAACCCATTGAAATATACACACAAAATTTTATATAAATCGGTCCAGCCGTTTAGGAGGAGTTAGGTGACAAACACACGTACAGAAGAATTATATAAGTTTAGTAAGATTTCTATGCATGGAATGGAATGAGCTGGTTTTCGATAAAGAATTGGGCGCTTGTAATTCCCGAACGACAAGGGAATAGAAAGAAAGAAAAGGAGCATTTAAAACTTGCAAAATTAACATTAAAAAAAAATTGACATATCCATCACCGTTGAAGTAATAACAAAAAACCACCGTATCTCTCTATGTAACTGTTACGAGAATATTCAAAGATAAGTAGAACTTTTTTTTTATAAATCAACTTCATACGGTCGTATAGGGCAGACCGGGTATGGTTGTCTCACGGGTTGGTTGTCACAGCGGTCATAACAGAAAACTTAACGAACGAATACGAACATTGATCGGCGTCGAAGAATTGCATTCGCGATTCTTCGACGCCACCACCTAATTTAACCAACATGACAAGTCAAACATTTATTTTATCACACCAAGTCGCTCCGCATCGCGTCAGTGTGACTGCAGACTTAGATCTAGTTGTGGTTCCCGGGCCCGGCAGACGAAGTGTCCGCACAATGCCAGGCGCCGAGATGTCGCACTCGCACCTCGCCTTCAGCTAGGGCTGCTGCGATTCACTTGAGAGCTTGTTGATTTGTAGGTTAGGTTCATGGTTATACAGACCCTAAGACGTACTTGCACTACAAATCACTGCGACCGTTAAAAGCATTTAACTCTAAACGTGAAATGAAATTAATTGAAATGTTTATTTCTACTTTTACACGTCAAGATTTTTTGGTAAATATTTTAAAAAAAAACCGGTCAACCTTCTCAAGTCGGACTCGCGCACCGAGGGTGCCGTTCCGATTTCTGAAAAAGTGTGCTATTTAGAGACATCGTTTTATTTTTCCTGTAATCTTTACATAAACTTCTATCACAGTCATAGAATAATTTCAGATTTTTCTCAATGCAAACTTCGGGGATAAGGGGAACGGTATTTTTGTTTACATTTTTCATCAAAAGTCGACAACTATGCGGCCTAAAAAAAAAATGTTAGAGAATGATAATCTAGCTGTGACAGACAGACTGGGTCGCACCATTTTGGTACGGAACCCTAACTAGACGGCGCCGGCGTTTAATAGGTACACTGACACTGTTTTATAGGTTTACTGATCCCTGAGAAGAAATGCCGAAACAAACTTAGAGGAGGATTATATGTGAGTCTAACAATGCAGGCCCGGGCATGTCTGGAAGGGCCTTTTGAAGAAAGAGCCATTGCAGCTTTGAGTTGACCTGTCCCCGACCAGACAGATGGCATGCATGCATGTAACAGCTGCGACTTACGAGTTGCAGCTCATAAGCTCTAACCCAGGCTGGCGCTTTACTTTGTGTATATAATTTCATTACCACTGCTCTCAAAACGGTGAAGGAAAACATCGTGAGGAAACCATAACTTCGAAGACATGTGACATCCGCCAACCCGCACTGGGCCCGCGTGGCAGATTGTGCCCCACTCTCTCCCACAGTAAGGAGGCCTGTGTCCTAGCAGTGGAAACTTTAAAGGCTTATTATGGATTACGTATAATATTATCAATGCAGGTACTAAATATAACAAATTAGGAGGTAGGTACGCACGGCTACAGATCAAGCTATTCATTTCCAGTATAAGCTGATCTCGCATTGTATAGGATTTCCTTACAGTGAGAGATTAGTGTAAACTGGAAAAGTATAGCTTCTTGTGTAGCCGTGTGTGCGTAAAATTTCAACAAAATCGGTGACTAGTGCCGTCTGTGGCGTGTGACGCCTTTGCGTCCGGGCCCAAGTAGGCAGCAAGGAGACAAGAATCGGTAGGTTAGTCGGAAAGTTGCCCAATTCCGGTCTCACTGACGGCGCCCGTTCACGAACATGACGCGTGGATCAGCACCATCCAGCTCAACCATTTTGTAGGGAACCGAATGATCCAAGACAGTAGCAGTAGGCAACCCTATCGCGCGTCTGGATGGCGGTGTAGGACTGTGGGCGACTCAGGCGACGCGAGTGCGTGCGATCGATGGGCCTCGCAGACGTCGCGGCGCCCCGCCACGAATCAGCGGACCCGTGTGGTATGTAGCTGTGTGAAAATTCTTGAAGGATTTTAATAGTTTAAGTAATGGAAATGTTTTGTAATAAAAATCCCACACATAGGTACATACGTCTGAAAAATATAACCCTGAACACTTTTTTTTTTGTGGATGGGAAATCATCAAATAACTTCTCCCGCTCTGGGTGGAGCGGAAGGGCGTGTCAGACTTTTACTGACTAAAACCCACCCGTGTTCCTTCAGTTGCCTATGCCAAGGCCACGGTATATACCTATATCTCCTATAACCCTGTCTTTGCTGTCGCGCAGTCTGGTAATCAAAAATTTATTCTGGAAATAGAAAACAACTAAAAAAACAAAGATTTTCCGTTACTTTTAACGTTGTTGTTGTAATTTTATCACATAAAAAAAATGTTTTTGGGATAAATTCTTTTCAACTACGGAACCCTCCATTCTGTGTGATCCGACACGCACTTGGCCGGTTTTTTATTTATATTATTTTAAGTTTGTTAAATTACCTATATTTAGTAAATATTATATTCTGAAATAAAAACATATTGATTTACACAATTATTGTGTTCTCATTTAATTTCAGTTTGCTTAGTGGTCGTGATGGCCGGCGCTGAGCTCAGCGAACCGTGTGCCTCACCACACAATCCTCATATTTGAAAACTTCAAGAAAATCAATTTTGAGAACGCCAAAAAATAGTACTGAAATAGTCATAAATAGTACCATTGGTCAAAAAAATAGTACCATTACGCTTCCGGAGTTATAGCTATCAGTTGGTGAGGATTGTGTGGAGAGGTTCACCACACAAGCCTCACCTCTAGTGCAAGCAAACGGCTGGCAGTATCGACTTGGTTTCAATTCCAAAAAATACTACTGAAATACTACTGACGCTATGCCAAATCTCGAAAATAGTCATTAAGTGATTCCAGAGATATAAAGGTGGCTTGGTGAGGATTGTGTGGGGAGCTTTTATGATTACCTGATTACTGCGGAACGCTTACGTTTTTGAATTTGAACTTAGTGTCAAAAAATAGTCAAGAAATACTACTCTCCAACCATGATAATTTCGACCTGGTTTACTATGTAGAAGTATGTTAAACTTCCACGTAAACTTCTACATACATTTTTCGAGTCGAGTACAGTCGAGCAAAAAGTGATTAAGTACGTATTTTTAGTGGTCACCTTATTTTTTGGTTGTATTAAAAAGGGTATTTTTTGGTTGCATTGTTAGTTATGTAGCTATTTTAAGTAGGTATTTCAAGTATGTGTTTAACGCGAACTGTCTGAACCAAGTCTGAACGCAATAAAATCAAAAACTACCGAACGGATTTTCATACGGTTTTCACCAATTTGACGGAGTGATTTATGAGGAAGGTTTAAGTGTAAGTATAGAAATATGCTTCCTGTGCGAAGCCGGGTTGCGATTGGTTTGAATTTACAGAATATCATAACCTACATTATAATGTTGAATTTTCCTTACAAAACTATTCGGTCGTAACAGATTAATTAAAGTAGAGATAAATAAAAACAAGATATTTTATTATTATGCCATGAATAATGATTTAGCGGAATACCAAATACTCAGTCACGCTATCTGCCGAAGCGCTGAATATTCGGCGTCCGAAAATTTGGCATTTTAACTTTCTCATTGCTACTGCAGTGCGTGGGAGAGTGTCGGGTTTCGGGCAGACGGATTTCTGCCTTTATCCAAAAATGAATATTTACAAAATTACCAAACAAGATTAATTAATGTTGAGTGTAGGTAGGGTTTGTGATCAGAAAAAGACAATCTAAGAAGAAACAAACTAATAAAGTTTAATTTAAAAGTTGAATAAAAACTTACAAACTAACAGCACAGTTAATCACAAAGTTGGTTTCTGATAGTAGTTAACAACAAGACATTTCCGCGACTGGACTATTGCGCGAATGGACTTTTGCGCGCATGGACGTTTGCCCGTAAGTCTCTTGCGCGAAAGGACAGTTGCGCGAAAAAGTTGCGGAAATGAGATCTTCATAACATTACACCTGTATTCTTTCAAGGGGTTGCGCAGGAATGTACAGTACATTAATTATACAGAAAAATACATTTGAGTGCCTACTCATTTGTTAAGTTTTTTTTTTCTAATATCAAAAAAAATATCTTTTTATTTTATTTTTTTTTTCGACATGGGTGTCATTTTCATGATTTTTGAGGTCACTGAAAACGATAGTGGGGTCGAAATGAACATCCAAGATGGCGGCTGCGAAAATTTTCAAATTTTTTGTCATGGTTGTCATTTTCATGGTTATGAGGTCGCTGAAAACGATAAAGAGGTCAAAATGAAAATCGAAGGTGGCGGTTGCGAAAATTTTCAAATTTTTGTCATGGGTGTCATTTTCATGGTTCTTGAGGTCGTTGAAAACGATATTGAGGTCAAAATGAAAATCCAAGATGGCGGCTGCGAAAATTTTCAAGTTTTTCGTCATTGATGTCGCTTCCGTTGTGTTCGACGACGCTAAAGCCGATAATGAAGTCAAAATCAAAATGAATTTTAAAAAGAAAAATTTGTTCGCAGTCGCCATCGTGGATTTTCATTTTGATCTCATTATCGTTTTCAGCGACCTCAAGAGCCATGAAAATGACATACATGACAAAAAATTTGAAAATTTTCGCAACCACCATCTTGGATTTTCATTTTGACCTCATTACCGTTTTCAGCGATCTCAAAAACTATGAAAATAACACCAATGACGAAAATTTTGAAAATTTACGAAGCCGCCATTTTGGATTTTCATTTTAACCTCATTATCATTTTCAGCAACCTCAAAAACCATGGAAATGACACCCATGACGAAAAATTTTAAAATTTTTGCAGCCGCCATCTTGGATTTTCATTTTGACCCCACTATTATTTTCAGTGACTTCAAAAACCATGAAAATGGCACCCATGTCGAAAAAAAAAACTAAAAGAAATAACAATAATAAGATAACTATATTATTAGAATTTTTCTGTACTTTTACTTACTTAAATAAGAAAAAAAAAATGTACTGTACATCCCTGCCCAATCCCTTGAAAGAATACAGGCGTGATGTTATGAAGAACTTGTCCTTTCGCGCAAGTGGATTCGCGCAAGTGTCCCTTCGCGCAAAAATCCCTTCGCGCAAAAGTCCATGCGCGGAAATGTCTTTTCGTGCAAGTGGGTTCGCGCAAGTATCTTTCGCGCAAGAGTCCTGCTATCGAGATTTAATCGTTATGTTTATGATTCCGGGATTTTATAGGAGGTATTATCCACTCTTGTGACTTCTTTGCTCAAAGTTTACGTAATTATACTGTACCTATTCCGACCTCTGTACAAATATGAAAGGTATATTTTGATCAATGGGTGCCGACAAAAACTATAAAAGTCATATTTTTATGAATGGGTGCCGACAATTTTGTTTACATTATTAGTAACAAAATATTTTGAGAATAAAAATCCCACGATGCCGGGATGTTGAGCCACACTGGGTATTTGTTCATTGGTTTTCCCAAAACTGATAATCATTGTTTTGTTTTATTATTCTCAAAATGTTTTGTTACTAATAATGTAAACAAAATTGTCGGCGCCGTAAGTACAGTAAGTAGGTATTTTAGTAATAGGTAAGTAGGCAGATAGTCTTAATATTAGGTACTCATACTACGAAAAAAATATTTGAAATAAAGACTTACACCTACTCCCTTATTCATAAAAAAACTAAAACGCATAATCAACCTATAGTTAAAAAGTGTTTTGTCTTTTGACAAGACAGTTTTTAACTAAAACAGGTTTATAACTAGGCGTTTGAGTTTTTTTTTAATGAATAATACGGTTAGTCTTTTATATTATATCAAATTATCATTTTAAATTAATATATAACAATATAAAAATTGATTTGTAATTTTAGTGTTCGCGACTGTACCAAAACAAAATGTATGTAGAAGTTTACGTGGAAGTTTAACATACTTCTACATAGTAAACCAGGTCGAAATTGTCATGGTTGGAGAGTAGTATTTCTTGACTATTTTTTGACACTAAATTCAAATTCAAAAACGTAAGCGTTCCGCAGTAATTAGGTAATCATAAAAGCTCCCCACACAATCCTCACCAAGACACCTATATATCTCTGGAATCACTTAATGACTATTTTCGAGATTTGGCATAGCGTCAGTACTATTTCAGTAGTATTTTTTGGAATTCAAACGAAGTCGATACTGCCAGCCGTTTGCTTGCACTAGAGGTGAGGCTTGTGTGGTGAACCTCTCCACACAATCCTCACCAACTGATAGCTATAACTCCGGAAGCGTAATGGTACTATTTTTTTGACCAATGGTACTATTTATGACTATTTCAGTACTATTTTTTTGCGTTCTCAAAATTGATTTTCTTGAAGTTTTCAAATATGAGGATTGTGTGGTGAGGCACACGCGAACCAGCTTCTTTAGCAAGATACTATAACGGTTAGATCAACAAAAGGGAAGATTGTCATCGACCATTTGTTATTTATCATTATCCTAAGTCCAAAATCACCAAGACTGCGTTTTTTATGAAAATGTGTGGATGCCAATTTACAAATTGAATGCTTTGATTTGATAATTTGGATAGTAAACTCAAACCCGAAAACATATTTTTCATTGGACAATTTATTATCAAGGTTGATTCATCGATTTAATAATGTTATTCAAACAATGACCGCTGAAATTTTGCACAGAGGTTCTCTTTATAATGTAGACAAGGAATAAGGAAGGAATTCCCGGTAGTACGTTCCAGTGGGATATTTTCCGACATCCACGCGGGCGAAGCCGCTGGCAAAAGCTAGTATTCTATAAAGAAAGAACGCTGTAAATAAATAAAGATTAAAAAAAGGGTTTGTTTTGGTTTTTATCAGATAGTTTTGGAACAGACCATAGTACTTTTGAGTTAAACTATTTTTATATTTTTCTCTTGGAAGCCAGCTACCTACCTACATCTTCGTGTTTATCTCGGCGCGGCGCCCGCCAGTCTGTCTGCCTCGACAGTAAACAGGCAGAGTTTGGACGATATAATGCACCGCACAAACATCCGCGCCTCCCTTCCCTGTGTGGAAACTTGTAGCCGGAAGAGTGACAGCCCTAGCGGAATTAATCGCATTCAGCATTCAATCAATCTGCCTAGCCTTTTCCCAACTATGTTGGGGTCAGCTTCCAGTCTAACCGGATGCAGCTGAATACCAGTATTTTACATGGAGCGACTGCCTGTCTGACCTCCACAACCCAGTAACTGGGTAATACGATACCCCTTGGTAAGACTGGTTGTCAGACTTTCGGGCTTCTGACGACCCGTAACGACTGTCAAAGATCCACGAATGACAGCCGGGACCAACGGCTTAACGTGCTTTCCGAGGCACGGAGGAGTCTCGGTATGTAAAGATGGTCACCCATCCACTGACCAACCCCGGCAATCGTAGCTTAACCCGATGGATCGACCCGTGCGGCTGTAATTACTTAGCCACGAGCTCCTCCTCCTCCAGTATTAAAGCCTATCTATTCTGTATAAAGTCTCACAATGAAAACTTATACCTAGGTGAAGTGAGCTTGAAGTGAGTCAATCCCTAACATCAGGTGGAGTGAGTGCTCACTTCAAACTCACATCACCTTTCAGCTATTGCACCCACAGAATCTTACTTTAGATAAGTACTTACTTGCTATACTTACTTAGATTTTTTTTTATTGCACACTAGATGATCTGAAGGCCAATTTTCGTAGGTACTTAAAAACGTTCAAATTCAAGTCGCAATCTCATGCCAGTAATAATCAAATGTCAAAAAAGTAAACTACTTACTACCTACTTTTTTGCGAAAAATATCGATTCGGTCGAGCCATTTTCGACTTTTTTTTGACTCACAAAGATTTTTCAAGAAGTAAAAATTAAGCAAAACGGTCAACTTGATTTGCAATTTAAAAAAAAATATAAGAGGGGATGTTCTTCGTAGTCTTTAAAAAAAATATAAGAGGTGATGTTCTTCGTAGTCTTTAAAAAAAATATAAGAGGGGATGTTCTTCGTAGTCTTTAAAAAAAATATAAGAGGTGATGTTCTTCGTAGTCTTTAAAAAAAATATAAGAGGGGATGTTCTTCGTAGTCTTTAAAAAAAATATAAGAGGGGATGTTCTTCGTAGTCTTTAAAAAAAATATAAGAGGGGATGTTCTTCGTAGTCTTTAAAAAAAATCTCCAGTCTATCTTCTTTCTAATGATATCCAATAATGCCATAAAAACCAATAATACTAAATAGTATAGATATATGTAGATACCTAGTAAGATAGATATGATAAATATACAGTGTGTCTGTATACGGACTAGCGAAAATTAAGGGTGTGGTACAGACCATCAAACTGAACAACTTTCTCCCGGGGACCAACATCGTAATCGCGAAAAAATTATCAGTCGACAAAACTTCAATACCTCCTCGACCAAATGTATGGGACATTTGGTCGAGGAGGTATTGAAGTTTTGTATGGGATGACTGATTTTTTTTTTTTCACGATTACGATGTTGGTCCCCGGGAGAAAATTGTTCAGTTTGATGGTCTGTACCACACCCTTAATTTTCGCTAGTCCGTATACAGACACACTGTATATAGATTGAAAGGACGAGTAGGTAGGTAGGTACTGAAAGTATTGAAATCATAGGTACACCACGCTAAATTGTGTGCACAAACGGCGCTCTTATTACTATATGTATATATTCCAATTAATTTTATCGCTGGTTCTAATTGGATTTTTTTTCCTCACTCTAGTACTATTTATTTATTCTATGACTCTAGGTACTTTCCTGTAGTTGTAAGATACGGTTTTAATTCAGTGAAATACGGTGAGTTGCACGAAAACAACATTATTTAACGGATACTTCAATTGATGCTGTCACTTTCTTTTTGATGCAAAATGTACGGTATGGCATGAGTTCTCCGTTTTCATGCAACTCTGCATACCCAGTTCTTCAATAAAATAATTCGATT
This sequence comes from Cosmia trapezina, assembly GCA_905163495.3. Taxonomy (NCBI): domain Eukaryota; kingdom Metazoa; phylum Arthropoda; class Insecta; order Lepidoptera; family Noctuidae; genus Cosmia; species Cosmia trapezina. The sequence goes on along the minus strand of LR991031.1, from coordinate 21,793,754 downwards.
TTATAAGCCAGTGTTCTATGAAAAAAAGTAAGTTCAAAAATTAGAAAAAGACAGACAACTTAAAAATCTGGAGTCACACGTAATCTGTTCGACTGAACATGACGTGGGACTCCGGATTTTTAATTTTTTTGTCTGTCTTTTTTACCCGACTACGGCGAAGCAAAAAGGAGGGTTATGATTTTGACCGGTATGTATGTATGTATACAGGGTGGAAACTTTCAGCGGGGCAGTAAGGGGAAGTACCTTATCCGTTGCAGCTTCACGAAAATGGTCTTAGGAGACTATCCATAATTTTTTATGGAATTTTGATACCCATTCACAGATTTTCAATAAAATTTACAGTTAGCAAGAAAATAGCCATTTTACAAAAAAACATTTTTTGATGCCAATCGATCCTGTTTCTAATACTGATCAAAAACTTTTATGCGACCAACCATCGTTGGAGTACTCAAAAAGTCACAAATTGGAAAAAACTTTTCCCGTACATTTTGTATGAAAATTTTACGCAAATGCCTTTTTAGTGACGGTTGAGATCTTTTTGTTGACTGATTATAAAGATAAGTTTAAAAACAATTCAAATTTCGAAAAAAAAAAGTTTACTAAAAAGAAACTTTTTTCATGGTCCTATTTCTTGTCCTTGTCCAGCGCGTAGTCCAGATCTGACGCCTCTAGATATCTTTTTGTGGGGCTACCTGAAAACTGAGGTTTACAAAAAGCAATACGATAGTGTTCAAGAACTTAATAACTCAAAAGACAATAACCACAATTTTGTATGGAATTCATACAAATAAATTGTCAGCAGCCTAGGTCGGTACAGAAACGAATCAATTTATGTAGGTATTCGTCAAAATGGCGGTCACTTCGAGCATTGATATCGTAGGGCAAGAAACAGCAAGATTTTAAATAAGAATAACATCATCAAGTTATGTTAGATAATAAAAAAAGAAAATTAATACGGCTTCTTTTTGATAAATGTGTAAAATTCTACGTGATCATTTGACTTTTTTTTTTATACTTATTTCAGTTACCCACACAAATTCTTTACAAAATGTAAGGGAAAAGTTTTTTGCAATTTGTGACTTATTGAGTACTCCGACGATGGTTGGTCCTATAAAAGTTTTTGATCAGTATTAGAAACAGGATCGATTGGCATCAAAAAATGTTTTTGTGTAAAATGGCTATTTTCTTGCAAACTGTAATTTTTTTTGAAAATCTGTGAATGGGTATCAAAATTCCATAAAAAATTATGGATAGTCTCCTAAGACCATTTTGGCGTAGCTGCAACGGATAAGGTACTTCCCCTTACTGGCCCGCTGAAAGTTTCCACCCTGTATAATTATGTATGTTCATCTGTTCCCTCATAACTTGTAAACTACTTATCATAATCATACATACATACCGGTCAAAATCATAACTCTCCTTTTTACTTCGCCGTAGTCGGGTAATAAAAAATAAACTATTTACTTTTGAAGTGGAAATAGCCCATAGATATAAAAAAGAAGTTTTTGCATTTTTTTTTATTTCTGTGAAATAGCCGGCGCGACGGCGCAGCTGTGTGCACCACAGAACAGATTTTGTAAGTTCTGTGGTGTGCACGGACCGCCAAGCAAGTGTTCCTGAATTCAGTCCTCATTCATCACCCATTCTGATGATTGCATTCCACCACCACAACCAGTTTTACCAAGGGGTATCGTATTACCCAGTAACTGGGTTGTGGAGGTTAGATAGGCAGTCGCTCCATGTAAAATACTGGTATTCAGCTGCATCCGGTTAGACTTGAAGCCGACCCCACCATAGTTGATTGATGTACATATTGTTTATGTATATGGACACACCACACCACCACCACCACACCACACCACCACACCTGACCACACCACACACCACTGACTATACCTACTGTCTCCCCTTCTCCCTTTAATCCGTCCAAAGGTTGTCTGTAAAATATCGCTTTTAGCGATAAGACCGCCCATTGTGTCACCCTGTGTAAAATTTCAACATTTATTATCTGTAATTTTTATGGTGTGCTTAATAAAGAGTACAATACGATTCAACTAAGAATAGGAACGTCAATGACCTCGAGCTGTCAACTGAAACTTGAAATATACGGCTTGCAAAGTTTTGTAGTGTTATCCTTACCTATCCATATTAGTTCTGTTTTGGAATTAGTTTTTGTTAAAATATGTCACTGACTTTGCAGATGTGTACCTAAACGAGGTGCTGTTTTGCTAAATCTTCACAATATGGCGCAAAGTCATTCCTATTCTTAGTTGAATCGCATTGTATTCTATCTATCTACTATCTTGTATCTACCGACTAGGGGTAGGCACAGTTTGTAGATAAGCCAGAGACATGACAATACATGTTCCGCATATCTTTGGCGGTGTGCGGTCGAGTATGTAACATGTATGCATGTATGGCATTCCCGTGAGCCACCGGTGACATACCTACTCCAGTAGGTACCTCTGCCTACTCTAGCCTACGCAAAGTTACCCCTTGAAGCTAATACACGCACAGATAGTATTAAATCTCTTTGCGCACAGACAACAAAAGAGAAGATATAAGTTTGTTGGTATTCAACCTGTTGGCAACAAGTTTTGCAATTATAAATTACTAGCTTTTTCTTGCGGCTTCGCCCGTGCATGTATTGTACATAAAACACTATATCTATTAAAAAACCGCATCAAAATCCGTTGCGCAGTTATAAAGATCAAAGCATACGGACAGCGGGAAGCGACTTTGTTTTATAATAAGTAGTGATAATTTATAACACATCAAAAAACACCACAGAAGCACAGATTACCTATAACAGACAGCAGACCCATACCTAAAAATATCTTTTAATGAAAAAATTTTTAGGGTTCCGTACCCGAACGGTACCAAAAGTACTAACTAAGCCTTCGCTTGCCGTCCGTCTGTCTGTCTGTCAGTGGTCTGTATCTCATGAACCGTAATAGGTAGACAGTTGAAATTTTCACAGCTATGGTGTACTTCTGTTACCGCTTTAACAACAAATAATAAAAATAAAATAAAGTTAAAAATTAAAGGGGTCAAGCATGTTTTTTAAACTGAAGTATTTTTTTAAATTATGTATAAGTTACCTAGTATTATATATTTTACAGCAGTACGGAACCCTTCGCGTGCGAGTCCGACTCGCACTTGGCTGGTTTATTTTTTCTGTTATTTATTAAGTACTTAGTTATGATTATGTAGGTACATACAGTCAGCATCAAAAAAAAATCTGTTGCGTATTTTAGAAGAACAACGCGGAAACACAGAGAGACACGAAAAGCTATAAAATTTATGCCAATATTGTTCCCACTATAGACATGCCTCTTCTCATAGTAGATCCACGCGGCCCCAGTGAAGTTTAAAATACTACTTGCGTCAGCCCTAAAACCATCACTTTCTTATCATCACATAACTCTGCGTACAAGACGCTACTCTACTCTTTGACACAAGTACCGGTAGATGTATACAATATGCTGATGTGACCTTAAAAAGACGTCATAGTACTGGTTCGCCATGTTTTTAGAAAGTTGTGTCCATCTCGCTCGCACGACACCATAAGATCATCTCCCGTCTCGGTCTACACATATGAGAACAGCTTCATTCACTTATTCTAGGCTTAGACGTCGTACGCAAGGTGCGTCTGCGCAAAAAATATTCTAAGAAAAACAAACAAATTACGAGGAAGTGTGCGAAAAATATTAATATTTAAACATGGAAAACGATACTGTAAGTTAAATTTATTCTTTAATTAACTATAAAGAACATACAGCATAGACAATACTTTAATCTACTGATGAGCTTACCTAATTTGACTTAAATATAACTTAGTAAACATTATAAAGCTAGGTACTATAAGCTAGAAAAACTTGGATACGGGATAGGTAGGACCTATCATTTCATTCTGTCCCCCAAGCACCGCCACTTATCGACGGGCTCATATACCTACTTACTTGGCAGATAATCTCACAAACACAAAATCTGTTCCATTTTTGAATTTATTACAGTACTTAGTTGCTACTCGGACACATCGTCAAATGGCGAAATTCAAAATTTCTTACGTTTTTTTGCAATTTGTAGGTCAGTGTGAGCTTGTATGTTGATTAAAATAGGATTCGCGGCCGTAGCTAATATGGCTTTACAGAATTATAATTATTAGAATCAGCAATACAACTCCATAAGTTAGCATTTCATGAAATCGCTAGATTTGAGACAAATGCTAACTTATGGAGTTGTATTGCTGATTCTAGTGATTATAATTCTGTAAAGCCATATTAGCTACGGCCGCGAATCATATCAACATACAAGCTCACACTGACCTACAAGTTGCAAAAAACGTAAGAAATTTTGAATTTCGCGGGCTACCCTGGCACATCGACCTTAATAGTTTGTTTCACAGGATACGATAAGGCTATCCTGTATGTCTAATGAAACCACCACGAAGGGAATTCGAGCTTACCTAATCTAGGTTACCCGTATCAGCCGTACCTACATTTGGGGCTAAAGTTTTCAGGTTTAAATACCTACAGTTATTTGAACTTATTTTCTATTTGTACCTACTATTTGTACCTACAGCTAACAAATACATCCAAATACTCGTAACTAAGGGACAACAGCATTCTGCACTTTCAAGTTTTGTTAGCTCTTGTTTTAGGGCTGGCGCACATTTCTGGCGAGGCGCAGCGCAGCGCATTCGTCACTGCCAAACAAATATCGGCCTTGCTTCAATTGAATTAAAGTTGAAAATAAATAAACTTCCATTAGCTCGAGAGCGCGTCTAGACGGAAAGATCCGAGCGTTACTCTCAACTTTATTTTTAGGCATGCAACGTTAGTAGGTAATAGTTTAAATGTGAAAAATTCTCTGCGCTGCGCTCCGCCAAATGTGCGCCGGCGCTTAGTGGACGAATTTCCTATAATTATCAAAACAAGCAAGTTATATTATAGACCAATCGTCTGATTACCTAATTATACATTTACGATAAATTTTATTTCCAGGTCCTTCCAGAATGTGAGGAAAAGGAAGTTGCAGCGTTAAATAATAATATAGTAGAGACAAACAAGAATTCAAATAATAACATCGTTAAGGGAGATGCAAACATAGACCCTAATAAAAAAACGAAGCCAGAAAAATCATTTACTAATATTTTTTTCCTTGTTTGCATAGTTGGGATATCGTTGGGAATTCTTTTAGAGATTGTTAATGGTGTCAACCGAGGTCAGAAGTCACATCCAGAAAGACCAAAATATTGGGTTTTTTCCAACAAAACAGATGTAAATAACAGAAGTGGTGTTCTAAAACATGTGCATTTAGTGCTAGAAAGGTTAGGATACGAGAAAACTACAAATGAAACTCCATGGAACTTACTATGGTCGTATCCCAACCCTTTTACTCATATGAACCTTCGAAAACTTTCTGCTAATCAAAAGGTGAACCACTTTCCCGGCACAGGATTCATAACTAGTAAAGTCGTGTTGGCGACTTCAAATTCAAAGTACATACCAAAGGCCTTCAGATTACCAAAAGATAAAGAAGAGCTCATAAAGTACGCAGCTGAGAACAAGAATGCGTTGTTTGTGCAAAAGTCTAACGCACATAGAAACGTGTATATAAAGAACGTGAGCGACATAGATATGACCAGCGGGAATTCTTTCGTACAGGAGTACGTACAAAAGCCATTCTTAGTGGATGGATACAAGTTTGATATTGGCGTGTATGTGGTGCTTAAATCAGTGAACCCCCTACGGGTTTATTGGTACAAAGGCGATGTGCTCTTCAGGTAATTGTTTACTTGATTATTGACAAAGAAACTGATGTTTATTTGGCTCAGGCGCAAAACGTCTCTTTCGCATAGTGTCGCTTTCGCAGAATGACTCCTTCTCAAAAGGTCGATGCCTCTTTCGCAGAATATCTCTTTCGCAAAATGTCGCATTAGGAAACTCCAAACTTAGCTTATAATGTTGTAAAACTTGTAAACATTTAATAAGAAATTGGAAAATAACAACATTTTTTTTAAACTTGGCCAATTTTTTTTCTAAGTTATGCGATATTTTGCGAAAGAGATGTTCTGCGAAAGAGGCAGCGACATTTTGCGAAAGCGACATTATGAGAAAGCGACATTATGCGAAAGAGACGTTTTGTGCCTGAGCCGTTTATTTCCCGACACATATGCTTTTATAATATCAAAGTCCTGTCATAATTATAGATGTCGGATTTTAACTATTATCAATGTGATCGATACACTAAGGTCCTTCTGCACTTTTCATTATAGATACTGCATGGAGAAATACTATCCGTTTGATCCAACTAATTTGGACAAGTACGTCGTAGGTGACGACTACTTACCTACTTGGAAAGTACCCTCTCTGAAGCACTCCTACACTACTCTTGGCAACACCATGAAGGAAGCCTTCGACATCTACGTCAGATCTAAGGTAAGAGCACTAGAATCTTCAATGCTACGGACAAGGCTAACTATTTGTTTACAAATTTCTAATTAACTAGGTACCTAATTAAAAATGTCTCTCAATTACCGTTGATAATTGAATAATGATTGTAACCTTTTTCTGAGGAAGACCGGACAGTTATGTGGTGAGTGGTGGCATTGGACTTCTATTGGAGGAGCTCGTGGCTAAGTAATAAGGTTAAGCTACGCTTGCCGGGGTAGGTACGTGGACGGGTGACCATCTTTACATACCGCGACTCCTACGTGCTTCGGAAAGCACGTTAAGCCGTTGGTCCCAGCTGTCATTCGTGGATCTTTGACAGTCGTTACGGGTCGTCAGAAGACCGAAAGTCTGACAACCAGTCTTACCAAGGGGTATCGTATTACCCAGTAATTGAGTTGTAGAGGTCAGATAGGCAGTCGCTCCATATTAAATACTGGTATTCAGCTGCATCCGGTTAGACTAGAAGCCGACCCCAACATAGTTGGGAAAAGGCTAGGCAGATTGATTGGTGACATTGGACTGCTATCGACAGGCTATCTAGTGGTTTACAAACAAAACGTTTTAGCGCCCCACTTGAAGTGTTGAACGTAAAACAATGAGACCAACCTGCCGTCTATTCTGTTAAAATCTCAACGTGAAAACTTAGCTGAAGCACTGTGGCTGAATTGAGCTTGAAGTGAGTGTCATTCCACCTGGCGCTAGGTATTGACAGCTCACATCAAGGAGATGCATGAGGAACGGGGTGTAAAGTTCACTCATGCTCCATAGAAAAGAGAGGATCCTCCGACCAGGCGGGTGTTGCGTGTCTGGTGGGTTGTTGTGTTCATGTTCATCTGTTCTGTGGTCGGGAGTCGGGACGTTGCGTTGTCTAAATGCTAGTCGCGCGGTAAACTTTGATTACGCGATGCAGGATTTTGAGTGACGTCATTGTGACGCGTAGTTCTTATGTGGCGATGTAGATCCACATCATACCCCTCCGGAGACCGGAGGTCGATAGTGGGCTGAGTCGTGTATTTTGCGATGCTTGCCATGGCCAATTGAGGTTCCAGTGCCATATATGAGTCGGAACCGGGTGCCGCATAGTTCACGGTGAGTCGGAACTGTCTGCGGTGATTCCCCAGTGAGTGGCGCTGTGCTCTCCAGTGAGTCGGATGGGGTACAGACAGACCTACATTGCATTGCATTGCAATCTTGCAAAGCAGCACGTGGCCACTACCTGTTACTGTCCTCTCTTGGGTTGCTTGACATGTACCGCGAATCCCCAATATAAGTGTCCGCAATCCAGAAGACCTCAAGCGGCAAAAGTAGTTACAATGGAGTATGGAGAGCGCGTACCTACATATTGAGATGCTATCAGAACAGCATGGCTGGGGTGGGTCAGCTCGCTTCTAATGTGTTGCAAATAATGTCGATCATGTAGAATCGATTGTTTCAACAACTACTTACAGTTGTACTAACCCACACCTAGTAATGCACTAAGTACAGCTACCTATATTGCTTTCGTTGCAGGGCAAAGATCCGACCGACATGTGGAAGGATGTGCAGAAGGCTATTGCAGAAGTATTTTACGCAAAAGAGCAAAACATCATTGACAAGGTGAGTACAACTACTTCTCGTCACGCATAGTATGTATAGACACGGTATAGCACAGTTCTTTATCTCCATAGAAAACGGCTAAAACGAAGAAACACGTCGTATGGCGTTGGGCAGGGTAGTGTCCTTGGTCCGACGTTGTTTCTTATATTATATTAATAGCCTTTGCAATCTAAGTATTGACGAGGGTCGCATTTTCTCATACGTGGATGATACCGCCATAGTCTTTGCTGATAAGACATGGGCAAAAGTTAAAAGCTGAGCCGAAATTGGACTGTCAAAGATTGCAGACTGGCTCAATCGTAACCTCACACTAAATGCCTCCAAGTCCAACTACATAATGCTTTACCATGTAAGACTTTAAGCCCGTAAATTACAATTTTCCATCTTACTGGTGCGTGTTACTTTCGCCTACACAATTGAAGTGAAGTGAAGTGTCCTGCCAACCATTCTTGACAATGAAAACTCGTAGAAAACAGTTCGAGCCATCTGCCACTACGCGCGTCTGGCCAAACGTTACTATTATTACGACGATGTTAGTATTTTAATGGCAACCATGTTTTCAGGTGAAGCAGTACAAATCACCCGACAATTTCTTTGAAATGATGCGGTTTGACTTAATCCTCGATGAAGATTTGAAAGTATACCTGCTAGAAGCTAACATGGGACCTAACTTAAGTTCTAATCATTATCCGCCGAACCAGCTGCTGTATGAACAAGTGCTGTACAATTTGTTTTCGCTGGTTGGTGTGGCACAAGCGGGGGTTACAGCAGTCGATGAGGGGTAAGTAAGACTGAGTACCTACAGTGTAACCTGGTTAACTGGGTCCTTCATTTCATTTCATTTATTTATTCAATAACAATTTTCATTGTGTCTGAATGTTTTACAAATATACCTACGCAAATAATTAAAATAATAACAAGTAAAAATAAAGAAATTCATTTGCTCAATAATACAATCTCATCACTTCTTCTTCTTCTTCCTTCTTTTTCTGGATGTGAGGAAGCTCTACTACTGATTGAAATAAGTACCTCTGTTAGTGTTGGTGTGTGTGAAAATGTTCACCTCTTTAACTTTATATGTGGCAGCAACCTAGTGGTATTGTATAGGAGGCGCGGTCAAGTCTCATCTTTCGTGGCGCATATTGTAGGTACCTACCTATTATTGAATAGGTACAGTCAGCAATAAAAGTCGACTAACACCGGTTTTCTAAATATTATTTGTTGAGCAAAACATTTAATTAAAATCGGAACAGAAGTTAACTCTTAGCTAGTATTCTCTACAGCTCTTAGGCTACTCTATAGCTCTTAGGTAGTATGAAATGCTGAAAACCAATAATATATTGAATAATTTTGTGTCAATTCAGATTACTTATGTGTAATTTATAAAAGTATCAAATAATAATCGTCTAATCGATTTTGTTGCTTACCGTACCCCTAGTTATCTATTATACCTTCTAAAACTGCTTGGCGGCACTCTTCGAATCTTGTGTAGGCACATGTTGTGCTGTGGCGTCGTAAAGTTTTTATTTTACGACTAACGTGGTCAGCGACATGCTACAACAAAGCGTAGGTAACGGCTTTCAATTATAAAGTACTTACAGACAATCTGTGCTTATATTTAAATAGAACTATCCGTTACGTAAAAGAAGCATCCCCATAATAATTTGTGCTGAGCTCACGCAACGCGTCCAGTAGATAATAATAGGACTGGCTACGCCCCACTATTGCTACGGCGTAGTAGATACCTACTGTGCTGATGATGAGCCCTTCTGAACATCTCACACGTCGGCGTACGCCCCACTGCTACGTATTGCTACGGCGTAGTAGGTACCTACTGTGCTGATGATGAGCCCTTCTGAACATCTCACACGTCGGCCTACGACCTACTGCTACGTATTGCTACGGCGTAGTAGGTACCTACTGTGCTGATGATGAGCCCTTCTGAACATCTCACACGTCGGCCTACGCCCCACTGCTACGTATTGCTACGGCGTAGTATGTACCTACTGTGCTGATGATGAGCCCTTCTGAACATCTCACACGTCGGCCTACGCCCCACTGCTACGTATTGCTACGGCGTAGTAGATACCTACTGTGCTGATGATGAGCCCTTCTGAACATCTCACACGTCGGCCTACGCCCCAATGCTACGTATTGCTACGGCGTAGTAGGTACCTACTGTGCTGATGATGAGCCCTTCTGAACATCTCACACGTCGGCCTACGCCCCACTGCTACGTATTGCCACGGCGAAGTAGGTACCTACTGTGTTGATGATGAGCCCTTCTGAACATCTCACACGTCGGCCTACGCCCCACTGCTACGTATTGCTACGGCGTAGTAGGTACCTACTGTGCTGATGATGAGCCCTTCTGAACATCTCACACGTCGGCCTACGCCCCACTGCTACGTATTGCCACGGCGTAGTAGGTACCTACTGTGCTGATGATGAGCCCTTCTGAACATCTCACACGTCGGCCTACGCCCCACTGCTACGTATTGCCACGGCGTAGTAGGTACCTACTGTGCTGATGATGAGCCCTTCTGAACATCTCACACGTCGGCCTACGCCCTACTGCTACGTATTGCCACGGCGTAATAGGTACCTACTGTGCTGATGATGAGCCCTTCTGAACATCTCACACGTCGGCTTACGCCCCACTGCTACGTATTGCTACGGCGTAGCAGGTACCTACTGTGCTGATGATGAGCCCTTCTGAACATCTCACACGTCGGCCTACTGCTAATGTATTGCTACGGCGTAGTAGCTGGTACCTACTGTGCTACGAGTAGGAACAATCACGTGGTACCTACAGTATCCCAAGCCACCTAATCCACATTAGATTGAGCTAAATAATAAAACTAACTTCTTTCAGAGATGCTCAAGCTGCCAAAAACATGGTGTCTTCCCAGAAGAATATAGCTGTCTTTGGCAACCAATGCAAGACAGCTTGCTTAGAAAACTGCGACGCTTCAGATCTGTGCGGCCTGTGCAAGCCGTGCATTAGTGCTCAGCTGGAGAGGAACGTTTTGGCAGCCCACACTGAATCCTTGCATAAGGGAGACTTCAGACGACTCATTCCGCCACCTATAACACCTACTATGGTAACTATGGAATACACTTACCTACCTTATTGTGACTCACTTGAAGTTTGTTCTTAGGGCCTATTTCACGATTTCCGAATAGCCACTACTTACCAAATAAATTCAAAAATGGAACAGAATTTGTATGAGACCATAAGTTAATAGGAACTTAATCGTAGATGGTGAAACACTCTTAGATACATATAATTATTAATTAAATACTAACATATACTTATTTACTGCCTCGTCTCGTTGGTCTAGTAATCGCTAGCGCTACTGCTGAACATGTGGTCCTGGGTTTGATTCCCGGGTCGAGCAGTGTTATTGGGTTTTTCATCCGGAATTTCTCCGTGGCTCACCGCATAATACATGGGAGTTAAATATAACTGGCGAAATGTGTATCCAGGACGAAAAATAGCCAATGTCTTTCTCCAGGTCCCAGGCTACCTATCACTTAATTTTCATAATGATCGGTTCAGTGGTTTAGGTGTGAATAGGTAACAGACAGACAGACCAACATACAAAGTTACATACTTTCGCATTTATAATATTACTTTACATTTTTAGTGGAGTATATTGCTACAATAACATAATTATTGTATTTTTTTTGTTGCAGGACATAACATCGTTATTAAAAGAAGTTAAGGATTTATCAGAAAATAACCAACTTCTACATTTATGGTACCAGGGGAAATGCAACCAAGATATAACATGGTGCACATAACAAAAACAACATAAAATAAAATTTAACTAATTTATTAAAAAAATATACATAAAAACAACCTTCGTAATCTTATTGGACCATTGATTGAAGTAAACCTAATATGTAACTACCTAAGTCTTCATCCTGGTTGGTCCAGGAGACATAGATGTTTTTGGTGCTATCCTCATCACCCTCAACTTTGATAAGTACAGATTCAACAGATATGTTAGCCTCCGAAATTGTGATTGTCCACCCTTCCAACTTCTCTGACAGTAAAGTTTTCAACTTCTCTGCAGTTTTGACAGCTGGACCAGGATCTTCAAAGCGGACTGTACTCGTGAATCTTATTATGTGTCTGTTGATACCTATTTCGTCACACATCTCGTCAATATCAAGAAGAGATAGCCTGTTGTCCCGCACACATAAGATACCATTAACAACCCGTCGCCGTTTGGGATCAGGGGGCTGCGCATTGTACCGCACAGCCTCGGCCTTCAATAACCTTAAGGACACATCAATAGGTATCTTTGTAGGTGTGTTAATAGTACAAGTTTCCCCATTAGCAGGCATGTAACAATTAATCTTGAACTCTTTTTCAATTTTATCTTTCAAGAACTCCATTTTCTGAGCCTCGCCATGCACTAATAACACATTCTTGGGCTCACAGTACTGAATCAATTGCATGATTCCCTTAGCATCTGCATGGGCTGAAAATGACATGTATTCTACAGCCATTTTGACTTCAACAACCTGGCGGTTCTCAAATTCAACCTTTTTAGCACCATTTAGGATTTTATGTCCAACTGTACCTTGGACACAGAAGCCTGGCATGATCACCATATTCTGTTCATACGGTGCCCATTTCTTAAATATGTTCAGGGACAAGCCTGCATGCAACATTCCTGGAGTAGCAAACACAACCATGGCTCCAGGGTTGTCAATGTAAGACTTGTCAAAAGGTTTAATGTGTTTAAAATCAAACATGTTTCTTTGTACAAATGTTTTTCTGATCTTCTGATTAGTCCATGTTATGAACATCTTGTAGTAGTTGTTTGCTTTCTCTGTCAGCCCTAGTGCAAAATAAACTGGATATTTCAAGTTCATCCTTTCCCAGTAAGTTTCCAACAAAATACAAAGTTCTTGAGCTCTTCCCAATGCAAATACAGGTATAAGGACTTTACCACCTTTTTCAACACATTCATGAACTTTTTTGAGGAAGTCTCTCTCACGGCAACGCTTGGAATCTCTGATTGTGGTAGCATAGGTTGATTCTGTTATAAGCAAGTCTGGTCTACATTTATCTATCCAGGCAGCCCCTAAATGCCTGTCAGGAGTCATATTGTAGTCACCAGTATAGACAACAGACTGGGAACCAACTCGGATCCAAAACATAGCAGCTCCTAGCACATGACCTGCGTAATATGCCTTAATCTCTAACTCATTATCTACCATCACAGACTGATGCAGGGTCACTGCCGTTACCTTCTTTATACAATCTTTGATCATTTGTGAAGTGAAGAAGTTGGATTCCCCTTTTCTTTCTACTGCAACTTTTCTCATGTCTTCAAGCAGGATAGGTGCAATAGCTTTAGTGGGATGTGTCATGTAGATAGGTCCTGTGTAACCAACCATCTCGGACATGTATGGCAGGGCTCCGCAGTGGTCGAGATGGAAATGCGAGATGATGACACAGTCTATCTGACTAGTAATAGGTCCTTCAGGTACAATGTACGAGAAGTCAGGAAAGCGCCTCTCGTCGTTGAAGCCCATATGCATGCCACAGTCCAACATAATGTTTTTACCTCCCATCGACAGCAAAATACAGCTGCGACCGACATCTTGGCCTGCGCCTAGCGGAGTTATCTTTATATCAGGCATGATGAAAATATTTATCTCACTGTTTTACATCAACAAGACGTAACTTGTTAGTTGGAATGCTAGGAGTATGAACTCAGCTTAATATGTAGAAGAAATACTTTGTAATTATTTTACGTTCAATACACTTTTCCCTAAGATAGTCGCACTATTTATTTTACAAATTATTACCTAAAAATTATCAAGTTATTCTATAAAAAACCATGTTCTTTGATCATCATACCACAGACACAGAAAGTCATTCACAGATAATAAATAATTTATTATGTCACTCAAAGACTGTATGCACTGACCTCTATTGTATAGAGGTCAGTGACTGTATGTCATTATTATTGTCAAATGGGTCAAACAAATGTCAGTATCATCATCTGCCTAGCCTTTTCCCATCTTTGTTGGGGTCAGCTTCTAGTCTAACCGGATGCAGCTAAATACTAGTACTTTACGTCGATTGACTGCCTATCTGACCTCCACAACCCAGTAGGTAACGGGTAATACGATAACCCTTGGTAAGACTGGTTGTCAGGCTTCTGTCAAGTTCTGTCCGACGACCCGTTTAACGACTGTCAAAGATGACGAGTCCACGAATGACAGCCGGGACCAACGGCTTAAAGTGCTTTCCGAGGAACGGAGGCAAAGAGTAAATAATAATAATAACGGGAGAACTGAGGAGTCTCTGATTGACAAGATGGTCACCCATCCACGGACCAGCCTCGGCAAGCGTAGCTTAACTTCGAACCGTGCGGCGTACCTGCGTGCGGCTTATTACTTAGCCACGAGCTCCTCAAATGTCAGTATCATAGACATAAAAAAATTGAGCCCCTCGGGACGCCTCCTGGCAGACGACTATGTGAAACATCGAAACTATTTTTAACCGACGAAAAAAAAAGAGGAGGTTCTCAAGTCGACTCGTACATTTTTTTTTTAATGTATTCTATGAGCACGTATAACTTTGTACAGAGACGTCAGATTTGAAAGATTCTTGATTTATTCGGAAGAGTATACCTCTTACTTATTCCTAGGTATAAGTTGTTTGCTTGGGTAGTTTTTGAGTTAGCTTCAACGTATTTTTTTACCCCTTTTTTGTGGATGATACTCTAATTTCTTTAGCAGGTGGTAGTATTCGAATATGTTTGGGGTAGTAAAACAACTAAAAACAGAAAAATAAAACTTTTTCACAAAATAACCCAGTTCCAAAAAAAAAACAATACAAAGTGAAAAATATACTTTAATTTCGGAAGTCGGTGCCAAAAAAAGAAATTACAAAATTATAGACCAGGACTTCCGAAATTAAAGTTATATTTCACTTAGCAATGTTTTTTTTTGGAAGTCGGTTGTTATTTTTTGAAAAAAAAAAATGTGTGTATGAGCACTTACGAGCGCGTGGCAACGCCCTGTTAAAGTGGCGATACGTCGGTCGCCACGCCTTCACGTTGCCGATTGACGTGGCGATAACTCGGTGGCGGCGTTCAAGTGTGACCACTCAATATATCGCGATAGTTATCGGAATAATTACCGCGATGTTTAAGGCGATGATGGGCATTGCATTGACGTTTTGACGTTGGTGTGGCCCCGACATTACACATCAAAAAATCTATGGTCTATAAAGTCGTATAGATAATGGATCAATGACATCATACATCTAGACGTTGCCATGATTACAGTGTGAAGTGTGGAAGTGAGACACATATATACGAAATAATTAGGAAAATTGAGACAAAGCATCGTATCTTCTGTCCCTTACGGCGTACCGTATTTTTGCTTTAAAAATGTTGCCAAACAAAGTACTTTGCATGGCAAAATTTAAAAATGGTGCCAAACAAAGTACTTTCACTGTTAATATTGCTGTCTCATGACCAGCCACGCGGTGGCTCGATCTAGATGTATATTATCTAAGTAATGGATGGTTCTTCCAACCATAGAGTATACGGTTTTTATTGTTTGCCGTGCTGTCACCAGTCACTGTCGTTGTCAGTCAAGTGTCAATCGGCTGTGACGCCTGTCAATGCTGTCATTTAAAAAATAAGCTGGCTGATTTTTGTTGTGTATATTCGTTTAGATTAGTATAGCGGCTCGAAAAAGATTGTTTTACTATACTTTTTATTTAGGTAGTTATTGAATTTTATTAAAATATTTTTTCGTGACCCCGTCTATATCCTTACCAATATATCAGGTGTCACAAACTTTGCGTATGTACGTTCTTGTTTTCTTGTTATGATAAGCTTATCACATGACCTTCCACAGCATTGCGCGCCGGCTCGTGGAGTGCAGACGTGCTCTTCGTCTAAATAAAAAAACGAAAAACAATTATAAAAGCAATTGCCGAAATGTCAGGCGAAGGTTCCAGTTTAGTAAATGCAAATAAAAAAGTGGCGTTGATAACCGGCATAACAGGCCAGGTACGTACATGTTTACTGTGTTTATAGTTAATTCACGGCTTTTATTGTTTTCGTAGATATCCGAGTAGGCCACGTTGGTTATAAATGAGTTATTTTATGGTTCATTTCATACTTCATACTGACGGGTTTGAGCATTATTTTTTGTGTTAGAGCTTTTATTGTAAATGGATGTAGTTTTGCAATGAGATTATTAGTGTTAAAGTAAGCTATTACAAGATTTTTTCCTCTATTTTCAACATTTACTGCATGTTTTATAGGCATTTACAGATAATATATTGTTAAGTACCTGGTACTTGTTGAAAGGCCTACATTGTACTCCCATACCTATTAACACTGTTATTTTAAAATATTGTAAAAGCCAATTATTAAAAAAAAATAATCATGAGTTTCTTGCTGGCTATTCTCCATAGGAAACGACCATTTGGAACCATGCCCCTAGCTTCTGACGTTTCATAAGTGCCCATTAAGAATGTGTGTTTGATAGGAGAAATAAAATATTTTGATTTTTGATTTTGAATAACATTAAAATAATACATGACATTAAAAACACTGTTAAATTGTAGAGGTTGGTTTAAATTATTCTTAAGTAAAAATGGATGATGGATGATATGATACTTATTATAGAATATATTTTAAAGTACACAACAAAATAATTAAACTCTGTTCAGCATTCTTAGCAGCTGGAAAAGACCTATAAAAGCTGCAGATTTACAGCTTCCCAGAAGTCATCTGAATAATTGGTAAAAAAAGGCCTTAATAATAGTATAATATAGTTCGTCGGGCTCAACAATTTAATAAAACATGATTTCTTAGTAGCATGTTTCATAATAAATAAAGTAAATAGAAATTAAAGTATTGTTTCATTAAAAAATCTAATCAAATTACAATAAATAATATCACCTCTATGTTCACTCACAAACGATAATATCACCAGAATTTAGTTTTTTTTTTTCATCTAATCAAACGGAAACATGACTGCTTATCATGTTACAAAGGTACATAGTTTTTCAACTGACATCATTTTTTTACTATGTTTAATCATTGAAGTGATGACAACTTGACTTGTTAAGGCCGTCTATTGTAAAGAAAAAAAAAGAAATGTTTATTGAGCACAGACAAAAGTTTATTGAGCACACAATAATTCATAAATAGGTATTAGAAAGAAAATACATTTATTTGCAGTAAAACATAACAAAAAGAAAAGACTCTAGCACAAAATAGTATTTTTTTTTATCCAACCTAGGAGGTTATCGGCTGCTTAGCCGGACTTTCCTTTAGGTGCCCTCAATAAATTAAGGCCTCCAGCCAGGGCATAAAACTTAAAAACTAAGCAACAACTCGCTAAGGGCGGGCACGCCATTTGGGGTACGGACGTCGGCTTAGGCGTCGCTATGGGAGGACAGCAGTGGGATTGGATTAAGACAAAATAGAATACGCAAAATACGCCCACTGTCGTGGAGTTGCGGATACCAGCCCGTAGCCAGCAAATAAAATATACATACATGAATTATAAAATTCTATCGATTCATATTCTAAAAAATCTCAACCATTTATGCAAGGGTGGGTCAGCCAATGCTGTGGCTGACTGTACCTAAGACAAAATACAATACTTTATTTATCTACAGGGTGTCCCGTAATTAATGGATAATCTCTTAAGGGGTCATTGTACTCACCATTATGAACAACTTTTACTATAGGACCAAACCCAAAATCGCCAAAAAAAAAATCAGCTGCTCCCTACATTTTGACGAGTTATGCGAACATAAATGTAGGGAGCAGCTGATTTTTTTTCGCGATTTTGGGTTCGGTCCCATAGTAAAAGTTTTTCATAATGGTGAGTACAATGACCCCTTAAGAGATTATCCATTAATTACGGGACACCCTGTATATACCCCCTTATTCATAAAAAACTTAAACGCTCTACAAACCAATTTTAGTTAAAATAGTGTTTTGTCTTCTTCTTTCAAATTCAAATCATAATTCGAAAGAAATAGACATAACAACACTATTTTAACTAAAGTAGGTTTGTAGCTCATTTATTTTTTTATGAATAAGGGGTATTGTACGTAACTTTATGACGGCAGGGGGGGCCTACTCCCTAAGTCCGCCCGTCTTTCCGTCCGTCTGTTCATCCGTCCGTCTGACATTACGATCCATCAAAACAAGTGTAAAAGTTAAATTTTTCGGACGGGCAAAAACACATCGGAAGTAGAGACAACTCTGTCAAATCATGCTGTCATTCATACTTCGTTCGGGCCCCGAAGCAATCATCCATCCGTAAGTGATACGGAGTAGGAAACGCCCATAACGAAGGCCGAAACTACGGGCTTCGTGCTTAGGGAGTAGGCCCCCTGAAGTGAGCTACCCGCTGCGCAGTACCGCACCCCTCACGCCCGCTGACACATGAATTTGTTACTGCGCAGCGACTCGCTCATGTTCCGAGCCGCCATAAAGTTTGAATTGGGCTGTACTTACATGTAAAAAAAGTAAACACCTTTCGGCTGAAATGACCAAAAGAGTAGGATTATTTGAACAGGTCTGTAGACAAAACCTTGGAACGAAACAGTTGGGTTTGACTGAAAATGAGATTCTACTATAAACCTATTTAGAATACTTTATTTAAGTTTACTATTCTCATTTCTAGTACTTAATCTTTATAAACAGGGTGGTCCAAATAGTGACGTCAAAAACGTTTTCGACGTTTTCTTATTCGAAAATACGAGTAGGTACTTATGTTCCACGATTTTTTGTAGTTTTAGAGTTATTTTTGTTTTTGTAATTATTTACAGTTTTCTGCCGGTGGAGCATCAAAAATTCATATCTTTTTTTGTAGAGGGTATTTTTACATTTTTTTTCGTGACATTGTCGTCTTGAATGTTACGTTCATGTCACAAAAAAAAACTGAAAAATACACACTACAATAAAAATATTTGTCGGGTCAGCTAGTAATGAATATATGCTATGGTCTTCAACCAGTGCGCCTTGCCAACTGCTGGTTGGGTTGGTCACACTCAGTGCTATGGGATAAGGCTTGCGCAACAGGAACCTTGCGCAAGCCTTATCCCATAGCACTGAGCAGGATAAGAACATTACTGATTTTTTGCTGAAAAGGTTCTAGACACACCAACACAGCTACAAAGTTAGAAACTTATCCTCAGGGCCCCAAGTCTGCTATTTTTTACATTCCAACACGATCCCATTGTCACTGCATTGTCATTTTGCTAAAAGTTCGTAATCTGCTAAATTCATAATTTCATACAATGGAGTGTCAGTGGTTGACCATTGGAAAGTCATAATGACGCCATTATATTAGTAGATTACCAAACTTGTCAAAATCAACAATTATGAAATCAATGATAGACCGTTCTGACACTATTGTAATAGCAGACTTGAGGCCCAGGGGCTATTGAAGATAAAATACTCATACATTTTTTAATCATAGTCAGGCACTATATTATATTTGCCATTTTTTCCTCAAGCCCTCAAACAGTGCTTTTTACACTTTCCTCATGTGTTATTTTGAGCATGGATATCATGCTCAAAATAACATAGGATATCACACTTGTTTTATGACTATGTTGATATAATCAATTAGATTTAATCTAGTCAGAAAAATGTTTTTACAATATTGCAAAGAACTTCTATCTCTTTATCAAAAGATACAAGTTACAAATGGAAATACATTAACAACTTAAACATGTTAATTGTATTAACTATGATAATATTAAAAGTACATTAATTGAATTCTATCAAAATTGATGATCAGTATTTTAAATTTTGAACTAGTCAATTCTATTATAGTTTTAAAAGGCATGTGTAACTTTAAGAAAAGCCGGAAAGTGAAAAAAAAGTAGGTGTAAACCTTGTGTAAGCTAAGTATTTTTTGGCAAATCATTCATGTACTCATGCAAGTCGCAAGCGTTTCCTAAGCTTTTTTTTTTTTTTGGTGGGAAATCATCAAATGACTTCTCCCGCTCTGGGCGGAGCGGAAGGGCGTGTCAGACTTTTACTGACTAAAACCCACCCGTGTTCCTTCAGTTGCCTATGCCAGGGCCACGGTATCTCTTTCCAACAACCCGCGACCCCGGCGGCATCGGCCCTATCGGACCCCATCTTTTTGCTGACATCTCTTTGAGGCGCGCGTGGAACACAATGCGCCGTCGACCCGGGCCTAGTCCTTACCGGACGTCGAGCTACCCACTACTCGCCGTCCGCAAGCCCGCGCCTTCGGTGGCCGGGAATCGGCTCTCGATTCCCGCCACCCAGGGCGTCTCCTGCGGCGACTGAGGGCGTGAGGTTGTCTCTCCCTCACGCGTTCCGCCTCCTCCTTCGCGAGCATCACTGCTTCGCAAAAGGAGGTGAAGCGTTTCCTAGGCCGGCCTCGACGACTGCGTCCTTCTACATACTAGGTGACGAACTGACGACCCTGAGTGGCCCCTCTGTCCTCATCCTGATGCTTTCGATTGACGAATATTCCCAGTCGCCCCCACATGGATTGCCACCCGGTGCAACTAGGAATTTTATTCCCGATTGCCACGGTGGCAACCCATGTGGGGGCGACTCGGAATATTCGGCTATCAGCTTACGAATCTATTTATATGCCCAGTTTGGCAATAAAAATGGCTACTATAGGTACCTAAACAAAACGTTTCGTTTTTAGGGTTCCGTACCAAAATGGTAAAAAAGGAACCCTTATGGTGTGACTCAGTTTGTCTGTCACAGCTGGATATCTCAAGAACTACTAATGCTAGGAACAGTTTTAGATGACGTTTACCCAACTATTTTGCAAATAAGAAAGAAATAATTTTTTTTTTTTTTTGCAACAGGGACTGAAAGGTTGTCTTAAAAATTCAAAGTGAAGCTACTAGGGCATGTGGGGTATCATATGAAAGAGCGCTGTTTGAACATTCCCCCCCCCCCCCCCCCTTATCTCCGAAGTTTGCAAAGGGAAAAATCTGAAATTATTCTATCTGATAGAAGTTTATGTAAAGATTACAGGAAAAATAAAACGATGTCTCTAAATAGCACACTTTTTCAGAAATCGCAACGGAACCCTCGGTGCGCGAGTCCGACTCGCTCTTGACCGGTTTTTTTGTTTATAGGAACCGAGCATTAACAGACTCGCAGTTTTAGCGCGTAGCGCAATAGTTTGCATAAACATTCTCAAATGTGGTGTTTAACATTCTGAACATTGGTGTTCCAGGATGCTATTGCATTGTTCAAATTTGTAAATATTCCTGTTAAGAACAACGGCTAAGTTGGTTGGTTGTTATGTAACAATTGAATATTAATCTTATCAATTTAACTATATCCTATTTAGAGGGAAATCCGGTTTTCGTCAAAATTAGTTAATTTAGTGATAATGGAGTAGTTCAGTCACCTCATCGTAACAGTTTGATTGACGGCGATTTTGTTTCGACGCA
This sequence comes from Cosmia trapezina, assembly GCA_905163495.3. NCBI lineage: Eukaryota > Metazoa > Arthropoda > Insecta > Lepidoptera > Noctuidae > Cosmia > Cosmia trapezina. Next base: position 21,772,220 of record LR991031.1, on the reverse strand, counting down.
GTAAGGTTTTCGTAGTTCAACTGTTATACTGGCGTTCTTTTGTTGTATGTGTGCGCGTGAGCGTGTATTTTACTTGCACGGTTTTTTTGTGGCTTCACTTTTGATGTTCGCGGCGGTCCATCTTCCTTTTTTTGTTGATCTGAGAGTTCGACTGATGTGCCCATAGATATAAGAAAGAAGGAGATCTGCCCAGTATGTTAAAATATATCGGAACCCTGTGTCTCCACTTTGTCCCTTTGTCACTTTCATGATTTTAAAGACAAATACGGTAAAAACTTGTACTTACATATGGAAAGTGATTCCATGATTTACTTACATGGCTTCGGTTTTTACAAGAAACCACTGAACAACACGGCATTCTTACAAATTGTCACGGTTACAGTCGAAACCGCACTAGTTCGCGGAGACGAAAATGAACGGCTCATACTGAGCATGTCGTGCGGACACAGATTCGACCGCTTGCCACTTCTCCTGTTTTTAGGGTTCCGTACCAAAATGGTAAAAAAGGAACCCTTATGGTGTGACTCAGTCTGTCTGTCTGTCTGTCACAGCTGAATATCTCAAGAACTACTAATGCTATCAACTTGAAATTTGGAACAATTTTAGATGATGTTTACCCAACAATTTTGCAAGTAAGAAAGAAGTAAAAATATTTATATATTTTTTGTAACAGGGACTGAAAGGGGGTTCAAAATTCAAAGTGGGGCTACTAGGGCATGTGGGGTATCATATGAAAGGGCGCTGTTTGCACATTCTCAAACATTTTTTATTTTTTTTAGGCCCCATGGTTTTCGACTTTTGATGAAAAATGTAAAAAAAAAGACCGTTCCCCCCCTTAACTCCGAAGTTTGCAAAGATAAAAATCTGAAATTATTCTATGTGATAGAAGTTTATGTAAAGATTACAGGAAAAATAAAACGATGTCTCAAAATAGCACACTTTTTCAGAAATCTGGACGGACGGTGCGCGAGTCCGACTCGCTCTTGACCGGTTTTTTATTTATATTTCTATGGTTGTGCCATTGACCGTAACTACTTTACCCATCAGTCCTGCTACAAGCGTGACGTATCTCGTAAAAGAAAACACAGCATAATGCTGTGACACTAATAATACAAATAATAAGGTGCGTGCCTTCAACGGTTGGGTCATGCCGGTTTTGATGTACTCTTTCGGCATACTCAAATGGACTCAGACTGAACTCGATGCCCTGATGATGATGAAACCGACGTGTGGATGCATCGAGATGTGGTCGCGGTGGACAAGGGCCTCACCCCGCTCTCCTTGGCTAAAGAGAACTGGCGCAAGCCTGTAGTGCTTGATACTAACGACCGCATGGAGGTATGGCAGAGTAAGGAGCTCCACGGACGCTTTTTCCGGGCCCTACATGGACCCGATGTAAATTTACTAGCGTCCGTAGCCTGGCTGCGTTCCGGTGACCTCTTTGGGGAAACCGAAGGTTTTGTCTGTGCAATTATGGACGAAGTTATCATGACGAACAATTACCGGAGATTTATTGTGAAAGACGGAACGGTTGACATCTGTCGGGCATGCCACCGACCGGGAGAATCAATTCGACACATTATCTCCGGGTGTTCTCGTCTAGCTAACGAAGAGTACCTACTTGCATAGACACAACCTTGTAGCCAGGATAATCCATCAGCAACTTGCTCTGAAATACAGCCTTGTGGAATCGGAAGTGCCGTACTATAGGTATGTGCCCGACCCAGTTCTCGAAAATAGAAATATCACATTGTACTGGGACCGATCCATCATCACTGACAGGACTATTGTTGCCAATAAGCCTGATATAGTGGTGGTGGATCGAACAGAGCGGCGCGCAATGGTTGACATAACAGTCCCGCATGACGGGAACCTCGTGAAAGCCGAGAAAGATAAACAAATCAAGTATCTTGACTTGGCTCGCGAGGTTGTCGACATGTGGGATGTGGACTCAGCAGTCATTGTGCCGATAGTCGTATCAGCCAATGCCTTAATTGCCAGGAGCCTCGACTAACACCTAAGGAGGCTCTCGTTGGGCAGCTGGATCAAGGGCTTGATTCAGAAAGCGGTGCTTCTGGACACGGCCCGCATTGTTAGGAGGTGCCTCTCTCTGGAGCCCTGACCGCCGGTAGCTTGGACCCTGTTCCCGATACCGGTGGGCTACTATTTTTATATTTTTAAATGTTTTTATTATTCTTTTTATACTAATATTTAAAAATGTAACAAATGTGTGAAAAGTAAAATAAAAGAAATAACCCCACCGCTGTATCTCTACGTTGACGTCGTGGTGGGGCTTGCGCGCTCCGTATTTTAGGTCTGTGCCGGTAGAGTTCACTTTTCCGGAACAGGTCTAGGATGAGGAGCCAGACCAAGAGAGATACAGAAACCCGCAGGGCAGCATGTGGCGAGCTGTTGGGCAGTAGCGACCCCACGGACCCTATCTCCCGGGAGAAGTCTTGTTCCTCACCTCTCGCTTGCCTTTATTGGCCGGCTGGAGTGAACACTGACGGTCAACAAAGCTCCCACCTCCTTTTTGCCTTTATTGGCCGGTTTGAGTGGAGATTCGCAAGAGCAAACGTGCTCGGAGGAAGGAAGTATTCCAGTAAGTGTTGGTAGGGATCTTGACCATCTTCCGGGCTCTGGGATTGTTCTGAGAACCGTGGGATACCTCTCCACTCCTCACAAGCACCTCAGGACATGTTGCCCCCTTGCCGCTACGACACTATGTGCTAGCGACCTTTTCGGGGGCCCATTATTGTGTGTGCAAGTCACCCCCTGCCATTTTATCCGTGTATTACAAAACATTGATCCGGCAGGGGCCATAGTCCTTTCATAGTTCTAGGCAACAAAGTCCACTTTAGCCACTCAAATCCATAGTCCAATCTCTTTATTTCCATGTACTGCAATAGTCCTGCACCAACCGGGGGTTGTCCTTGGGTGCACTTGCATAGTGCGTACAGGGATAATCGTCGGTTGGTGCCTCATTTCATTGAAAGCGTCTAACGGGCCTCTGCGAGTTGGCTTTGGCACCTCGTACGCCTTCTAAAGATCCGGGACTCCAGGGTCCCGAGAATTGTCAAGACACATAATAATAATAATAATAACCCCACCGCAGTATCTCTACGTTGACGTCGTGGTGGGGCTTGCGTGCTCCGAATTCTAGGTCTGTGCCTCTAGAGTTAACTCTGCCGGAACAGGTCTAGGATGAGGAGCCAGACCAAGAGAGATACAGAAACCCGCAGGGCAGCATGTGGCGAGCTGTTGGGCAGTAGCGACCCCACGGACCCTATCTCCCGGGAGAAGCCTTGTTCCTCACCTCTCGCTTACCTTTATTGGCCGGCTGGAGTGAACAATGACGGGAACAGAGCTCCCACCTCATTCTTGCCTTTATTGGCTGGCTTGAGTGGAGATTCGCAAGAGCAAACGTGCTCGGAGGAAGGAAGTATTCCAGTAAGTGTTTGTAGGAATCTTGACCATCTTCCGGGCTCTGGGATTGTTCTGAGAACCGTGGAATACCTCTCCACTCCTCACAAGCACCTCAGGACATGTTGCTCCCTTGCCGCTACGACACTATGTGCTAGCGACGGTTTTCGGGGCCCATTATTGAGTGTGCAAGTCACCCCCTGCCATTTTTTCCGTGTATAATAAAACATTGATCAGGCAGGGGCCATAGTCCTTTCATACTTCTAGGTAACCAGTCCACAGCCACCCAAACTCATAGCCCAATATGTTTTGTTTCAATATTCTGCAATAGTCCTGCACCAACCGGGGGTTGTCCTTGGGTGCACTTGCATAGTGTATACAGGGATAATCGTCGGTTGGTGCCTCCTAATAATTTAAAATTGTCTAAGGGGCCTCTGCGAGTTGGCTTCGGCCCCTCGTACGCCCTCCAAAAGTCCGGGACTCCAGGGCCCGAGATATGTCAAAGACACTTTAAAAATAATAATAATAAAACATTGATCCGGCAGGGGCCATAGTCAGTTCATAGTTTTAGGTAACCAGTCCACAACCACCCAAATCCATAGCCCAATATGTTTTGTATCCATGTTCTGCAATAGTCCTGCACCAACCGGGGGTTGTCCTTGGGTGCACATGCATAGTGCATACAGGGATAATCGTCGGCTGGTGCCGCCTCGTCATTTAAAATTGTCTAAGGGGCCTCTGCGAGTTGGCTTCGGCCCCTCATACGCCTTCCAAAGGTCCGGGACCCCAGAGTCCCGAGATATGTCAAAGACAAAAAAAAAAATAATAATATCCTTATACACTATGTGAGACACAGAACCACAGCGCTGGTTTTCAGTGATAGCAGTGCACCATAAAACGAGATAGGTACCTAAAAGCAAAATAAGAGATCAAACTAATATTATAAAGGCGAATGTTTGTGAGTGTGTGTGTTTGTATTTTTGTTACTTCTTCACGCTCAAACGGCTGGACAGATTTGGATGAAATTTGATATGTAGATAGCTTATACCCTGTATTAACACATAGGCTACTTTTTATCCTGGTCTACGCGGGTGAAACCGCTGGGCGCAGCTAGTAACAAATAAACACACAATATCTATATTTTTTAAATAATAAAAAGAGAAGTCCTGACTGACTGACTGACTGATTGACTTACTCATCAACGACCAGCCTAAACCCTTATCCTGGTCTACGCGGGTGAAACCGCTGGGCGCAGCTAGTAACAAATAAATACACTATCTATATTTTTTAAATAATAAAAAGAGAAGTCCTGACTGACTGACTGACTGATTGACTTACTCATCAACGACCAGCCCAAACCCTTGGACCTAGAAAGCTCAAATTTTGCACAGAGGTTCCCTTTATAATGTAGACAAGGAATAAGGAAGGAATTCCCGGTAGTACGTTCCCGTGGGATATTTTTCGACATCCACGCGGGCGGAGCCGCTGGCAAAAGCTAGTAAGTTCTAAATTGTTACTTTGTGTTACAGGATGGTTCATACCTCGCGGAGTTCCTCATCGACAAAGGTTATGAGGTGCACGGAGTGCTGCGGCGCTCGTCTTCCTTCAACACAGGCCGCATCCAGCACCTCTACGGTCGGCCGGCTTGCCACACCGGCGGGCGGATGCACCTGCACTACGGAGACCTCACTGACACGACGTGTCTCATCGGCATAATCACTAAGGTTAGCTATTACAATCACTAAGTTTAGCTATCATAATCACTAACGTTAGCTATCATAATCACTAAGGTTAACTATCATAATCACTAAGGTTACCTATTATCATCTGCCTAATATGTTGGGGTCGGCTTCCAATCTAACTGCATGCAGCTGAATACCAGTATTTTACATGGAGCCTATCTGACATAAACAACGCTAGTTACTGGGTAACACGAATACCCCTTGCTAAGACTGGTTGTCAGACTTTCGGACTTCTGAATCTGACGACCCGTAATGACTGTCAATGATCCATGAATTACGAATGACGGCCAGGACCTACGGCTTAACGTGCTTACCACGGCACGGAGAGTCTCGATATTTAAAGATGATCACACATCCACGGACCGACCTCGGTAGGTGTAGCTTAACCTGATCGATCGATCGACCCGTGCAACTATTATTGCATTGCGTTCATGCGCCGAGCGTCATCTGCATACTTATTGTGCTTCAGTTTGGATATGCGTTGCGCGGAATCCTTCTTTTTTTTCTAGTCCGTGGTTTGAACCCAATTTCTTTTTTCTCGTACTTTTAAGCATATGTTTGATGTTTACGATTCATATTGAAATCAAATATTTACAAAAACTATTACTAAAACACAAATATTTAGAAAACACTCGGAAAAATTATTGTACAAAAAATAATAAAGTGGAGCATACATAACAGAGCGCAACCTTCGTTAGAGCGAGAGGGAACTGTCTAAATTCGTCGTGGACCACTCGTCTGAACGCTCCAACCGTGAAGTGGCCCTGGCCACTCCTGAGTTGCCAGGGCCACTGCACGGTCTAAATTGCGAGGGAAATTCTTGATTAAAAACTCTTTTTTGTAGATCATTTGTGATTATTATTAGAGTAAGGTAATGTGGGTGCAATTTTTTTTAGTATTTGATTAAGTATTGAACTCTGGGCATTAAAATGGTCTAATTATTAAATACATACGATGCATTTTTATTATGAAACAAACCGTTTATTATGACCTTGTGATTGTGACCTCCGAATTAAGAAAATCACACTTATCACACTAATATTATAAAGGCGAATGTTTGTGCGTGTGTTTGTTACTTCTTCACGCTCAAACGGCTGAACCAATTTGGATGAAATTTGGTATTTAGATAACTTATACCCTGGATTAACACATAGGCTACTTTTTACACCGGTCTACGCGGGTGAAATCGCGGGGCGCAGCTAGTGAAAGAAAATTAGGAAAAATTAATCAGCGCATTTTGAAGACGAGAATGTTGAGCTAACTACAGTATTAAGTGCAATAATAATATTTCATGTTATTTCATTATTTTGTTTTGAAGAATATTGCATGAATGCAGCCTTAATGTGCAAGACAAGTCGAGTCATAGTTGCACCGCACATGGTTCATAATCCCTTGACAGGATATTTTTTGTCAAATTGACCTGCTTTATGAGTGTATGGTAATTCCCCTGATGATAAGTATTCAATTCACCCTCGCATAAGAAGTCCTACTTTTGTTAGAAATCTCCTTCAGAGTCATTTAATATCGTGATTCCCGTTAAATCATTGCGGAGAAAATAATTTTATCATTTAAACATAATGTAATGTTACATACAACTTGTTAGCCAAGGCCGCAACATAACGACGATTGTTACTCACGTCACGGTAATCAATCTGCCTAGCCTTTTCCTAACTATGTGGGGGTCGGCTTCCAGTCTAACCAGATGCAGCTGAATAACAGTATTTTACATGGAGTGACTGCCTATCTGACGTCCACAACCCAGTAACTGGTTAACACGATACCCCTTGGTAATACTGGTTGTCAGACTTTCAGGCTACTGATGACCCGTAACGACTGTCAAAGATCAACGAATGACAGCCGGGACCAACGGCTTAACGTGCTTTCCGAGGCATGGAGGAGTGTTACTCTCGGTAATACCTACCACAGTAATACTACCTAATTATACAACGTATCGTTTTGCATCCTCGTCAAACAGGGTGTGAAACAGAACATCAAACCGAACAACTTTCTCCATGGGACCAACATTGTAATCGCGAAATGGCCCTATTTTTTTATTGCGTTGACTTAGAAGCTTGATTTTTTTTTTAACTTTAAGGGTCCATAGAGTTACGTATTTGATATTAATTGCAACTTGATACCTTTACGCGATTCTGAGTTAGAGTCTTGACAGACTGACATACTTCAAAATATTTTTTTTTTCTGATAAAATTACAAATTAACAATTTTCGGACTTTATCCATTTCTTGTGCTGTAAGACCTTGCTTCTTGCCAAATTTCATGATTCTAGGTAAACGAGAAGTACCCTATAGGTTTTGATTTACTTGCGAGTATCAAAATATATCGCATAAATGGCTGTATTTTTTTATTGCGTTGACTTAGAAGCTTGATTAGAACTCCAGGGGACCATATACTTAACTTACTTACTTGAGAAATAGCGTCTTGACAGACAGACAGACAGACGGACGGACAACGAAGTGATCCTATAAGGGTTCCGTTTTTTCCTTTTGAGGTACGGAACCCTAAAAATTAACACTGCAAAACATACAATGGGCGGCCTTATCGCTTTATGCGATTTCTTCTAGGCAACCTTGGAAAGGAAAGTATTATAGATATCATGCATGTGTCGCAGCCGCCAACTTGTTTAATTAACCGCCTAGCCTTGTAACTAAACGGCGGCGGCTGTTCAAATTAAATGGACGCTACTGTATACTTTACTTTTACTGGCATTGGTAGAGTGTGAAATACGTGTTCTTTCTTGAAGTTTAATGTTCCGGTTGCCAACTTGCTTGTACAATAACTAGAATCCGAACTCGAACTGTTCGAGATCTTGATTCGAAATGATTTTATAGTCGGAACGGTCGGTAGGTTAGGTTGGAACTGTGACCAATCACGCGCGAGCCGAATTGGTCGCAGTTACTATGTCAGGGCACTCCGACCGAATGGGTTAGGTTAGAAATGTGACCTGTGACTATGTAGCGTGCGGACTATAGAAATATAAAAAACAGGAGAAGTGGCAAGGGGGCGAATCTGTGTCCGCGCGACATGCTCAGTATGAGCCGTTCATAGTCAAATGGCCGTCTCCGCGAACTAGTCCGCTTTCGACTATGATCGTGACAATTTATAATGCCGTGTTGTTCAGTGGTTTCTTGTAACCGAAGTAAATCATGGAATCACTTTCAATAATTATGTGTGAGGCCATGCGAACGTAATTTTGTGAGTCATGAGTCGCAGAATTTCGGTTGCAGAAATTTCTAAGTACGTAAGTTGTGAGTCGGCAGACAACTCATTTTGCGTCGCCGTGTGAACGAAACAGGATTTTTGTATGAAACCGAATGTAGCAGAAATTACGCGACTGAAATTACGCGACTCACAACTCAAAAAATTACGCTCGTCTGGCTTCACCCTCTGTACAAGTATTTTACCGTATTTGTCCGTATTTGTTTTTGTTTGTTGTTTAAAATCATGAAAGTGACAAAGGGACAAAGTGGAAACACAGGGTTCCGATACATTTTAACATACTGGGCACATCTCCTTCTTTCTTATATCTATGGTGCGGACCGAACAAGCGAAGCGAGCGGTGCCACGGCAGCGGCCGGCGAGCACTACTTCCAAAAGCTAGATGGTTAACTATTATAAACGGCTAATTAAACCAGTTGGCTGACACATGCACAAATGCCACGATTTGATGACGTCAGTGCCAGAAATGAGGCGTATTTTTATGTAGGTACAGATAACAACACATCAAATTTCTCCAAATGATTTTAAACCTTCAAATGTTGAAGGCTAAGTTCAAAATCGAATGAGAAAATTTTGGAATTATAGTGCCTACCGGTAACATTGAATATGGTAGACTCCTAGTAGTCCTGTTTAATATGCAGATAAGAGGAAGGAAACAGACTATGGGTTATACATATAATATGACCACTTTTTTCAATATTTTTTTCCTGCCTTTTTTCCAAGTTGGTTCCAATTCCAAGGCATTGAATCGTTTCACTCGCTGATGTTCAACGTTTCAGAGTTTTTCTGGTTTGTCCTTTGACTATTTATCCTCGGTTGGTCGCCACCGTAGAGCTTACAAAGAGGTGCAGTGCTCGAGAATAGCGTGGCAAGCCCCAAATATATAAGTAGGTACAACACGTGCGCGATAAGTTGAAACCTGAGCGCGGTTTAAATAATATAACGATTTACAGTGAGTTGCTCGAAACCAACATTAGTTTCACGGAGACTTTAAATTGATGCTGTCACTTTCTTCTTGATACAAAATGTAAGGGATGGCATGAATTTAATGTTTCCGTTAAACTAATGTTGGTTTCGTGCAACTCTACGTGAGCCATTATAATGATGCGCTGTTCCCGACCCCTCCGTGTCTCGGAAAGCACGATCAGCGTTGGTCTCAGCTGTCATTCCTAGATCTTTGACAGTCGTTACGGGTTGTCAGAAGCCGGAAAGTCTGACAACCAATCTTACCAAGAGGTATGGTATTACTCAGTAGGTAACTGGATTGTGGAGGTTAGATAGGCAGTCGCTCCAAGCAAAATACTGGTATTCAGCTGCATCCGGTTAGACTGGAAGCAGACCCGAACATAGTTGGGAAGGCAGACAGGCAAGGTGTTATATATTAAGTTAATGCATGAACGCAGAAATATATGTGATTGGCCATAATGTGAGACTACTGTCATGTTGGCATAAGCCCCGCCCTGTTATACTGAAGTTTTCAATTAAAGCGTCAGTGCGTAAACCACCTCCCTGTGTATTACTTGCTTATTCCTACAAGGCTACGCAGATGATATGATGTTAGGAAAGCTTTTACTCTGGTCTGACACTCTATAACAAGCAGCATCTGGATCCCAACTAGAAATACAATGGCACCGATTTTCGTGTACACCGAACTAAACTAACTATACTAAGTATCACTAAAATTTCTTACTTTTGGCTATGAGAATCTTAAAACTATTCTGCAAAAAATTATCTCTTTTAAAAACAATTTTGACTCAACTAAATTCGAGTTTGACAATTCCGACTCCGCGTGATACAGTTTATAATTAAGTTAAAAATATAATATCCTAACATAACTAAAACTATTAAAAAACTAAAATATGGCGTCGAAAAATTCCTCCGCATCGCTGTGGACTGGTAAATTACCCAAGAGACTGGCGGCATTGCCACGTTGTATGGCAATGATAAGCCTCTGGCCAAGGTAAAAGCAAGCCCTTGGGTCTCGGGAAGTGTCAACGAGCCGTTTGGAGATTTCGTTGAACAAACTATGAGCACTCGCGCCCCACAGCCCAAGGGTTTCAACGCCAAAGGGCTCGAAAGTATAATTACCGATAAGGTTATTATAATTCCGCCGCTTGAGGTTTTCCGCAGTTTTTTTAAATAACCCTGCTGTAACTTACCAAACTCCGTTTCAGATTCGACCAAAAGAGATCTACAACTTAGGAGCCCAGTCGCACGTCAAAGTTTCGTTCGAGCTCAGTGAGTACACGGCTCAAGTGGATGCCCTCGGGACTCTGAGGCTTCTGGAGGCAGTGAGAGCAGCAGGCCTGGAGAAGGAGTCCAAGATATACCAGGCGTCTACCTCAGAACTGTATGGAAAAGTTGTGGAAGTGCCGCAGACTGAAAAGACGCCGTTTTACCCCAGGTCGCCTTATGGTAAGTATTTGTCTAGTTAAATATTTATCGTCGTCTTATCCTAATCTATCAAATACTACCTGACCCGCCAGAAAAAAAAAAGGAAAGCCTCAGTCAAAAAAAATCCTGTCAAAATTTCAAATTCATTTTTTTTCTTTTATTAAACCAATACTAATACTCGTACAGGGGTTAGAGCAAACAAAACAAAAAATAATAATATTCGTTTTAGAGTTTTAGCGAGACTAACGAACAGAAATTGACTTTTATATACAACATGTCCCAGAATTGAAGGCACGAACGCTTAAGTAATGTACTCATCATTATGAACAACTTTTTCTATGGGACCAGACCTGAAATCGCAAAAAAAAAAATCAGCTATTCCGTACATTTTAAATGTATGTAGCTACCTAATATTTGCACGCCACACTTGGCAGAATGTGACGATACCTGTGATTAATCTTAAGACCATTTAATGTACCATGTTCTGACAAATAAATAAATGATTATGATTATTATGATTATTTATCCATATCAAACTCGTCAGAATGTAGGAAGCAGGTAATTTTCTTTATGCCTACTATTAAATGAGCAATATTTGTATTCATGTTCTCGAAAACGGCTCTAACGATTTCGATGAAAGTTGCATTATAGGGGTTTACGGGGGCGAAAAATCGATCTAGCTAGGTCTGATATCTGGGAAAATTCGTTTTCTCTATTTTCACCCGAACAGAGCTCGGTCGACCAGGTACTAAGATGTTAAGAAAGTATGGATTTCATGTAAATGCTCATTATTGATTGCTGTGTAAAGAGTACTTTACTTATCAATACACTAAAAACTAATTAACAATTCAATTAATTTTAATTCAAAAGAACAAGATTGCGCGATAGCGGTTATCATGAAAAGCAATTAAAAAAATAGTAAGTTATCGATGTTGTTTATATTTTGATGTTTCTGATAATGTACAAAGAGTGTAATAAATTATCTTTCCACTTAATAAAATTGATATGTATAATTGTTTTACCGATTAGTATCTGTTGTATTTATCTGAGTAGTATGTGTATAGCGGAATATTAGGTGCGGTAATACTAATACATGTTTTATTTTAGTTTAGTTATTTGGAAACAATTTGATGGTTTTTTTTGGGGTCATCGACGTAGTGTAGTCACTTAAAATATCAGTTTAAAAATTAAAATTTAATTAAATTAAATATGGATTTTTAAAAACAACTAATCCGCTCCACCCAGAGCGGGAAAAGTTATTTGATGATAACCCATCCTCAAAAACAAAAAAAAAAAAAAAAGGGCCGGAGGACCATGTATATTAATTAGTATCTGAAAGGGTAGTTCCAGCTCGTTAATAACCCGTCGTTATTACTATTAACGACTGGGAATTTTTCGTTGCACACGTTAACAGGTTGAAGAACGCGACATTTTTTCCCAATCGGTCACCCCTCGTTCCGCGTCTATAAAACGAGTACCACGTCGACGACGGACTATTAAATCTTATATAAAAATTCGTGTCTTTACTGTTGACCATTGAGGAGTTTCCCTTCTGAAGCCTATCCTGGGGGGCAGCAAACAGGTCACTGTGGACTTCGAACGCATTGTCAGCGAGTTGTAAGCTGCCCTGAAAGTTCAGCCGGATAGCTAATCGGGAAGTGCTCGAAATTTGAGCTACAAGATCCCAACCGGAACGACAAACAAACAAGAAAGTGACTTAATAAAATATGTCGCATAAATTGTCGTATTTTTTATTGCGTTAATATATAAGCTTATTTTTTTTAGGGCACCAAAGGCGCCGTAGACCTACGTATTTGATATTAATTTCAACTTGATACCCCCACTCGTTCCTGCGAAAAAGGGTCTTGACAGACTGACAGACAGACAGACGGGCAACGAAGTGATCCTATAAGGGTTCCGTTTTTTTCTTATGAGTTACCCTACAAATATTATACCCTTTTTCTTCTAGCTTGCGCTAAGCTCTACGGTTACTGGATCGTGGTGAACTACAGAGAAGCGTACGGCATGTTCGCGTGCAACGGCCTCCTCTTCAACCACGAGAGTCCTCGGCGCGGGGAGAACTTCGTCACACGGAAGATCACGCGCGGAGTCGCTAAGATCTGCCTCGGACTGATGGAGTACCTCGAACTGGGTAACCTGGACAGTAAGAGAGATTGGGGACACGCTAAGGATTATATTGAGGTATATCTTTAGGATTTTTTCTTAAGCCGATATCGGATACTTCACTTTGTGTTCATTTTTAGGGTTCCGTACCTACGTAAACTTATAGAGGCATGAGGAACAGGGTGTAAAGTTCAGTCATCCTCAATTGAAAAGGGAGGATCCTCCAACCTGATGGGTGTCGTGTCTGTTGGGCAAGTGCCCAACGGTTGATGTCGGGACGTTGTATATATGCTAGACGCGCGGTAAACTCTGAATGCGCGATGCAGGATTTTTGCGTGACGTCATGTCATTGTGATGCGTAGTTCGTATTTGGCGATGTAGATGCCGCCACAAACTATTAATACTCATTCAAAGTTAAGCCTTTTAAAGTTTCGTCCTGTGGGTTAGTACCCTATTTTTTGTATACGGGCTAAAATTGTCTTTGACTTTTTGCATATTGGTAGATAACGTTAATGGTTGCACATTTGTATATTCCGTTATGTGTTCTATTTATTTGTAATATATGATAACAAGTATTAAGTAATTGTTAGTTCTTCCGATAAATAAAATAAAACAACTGTATAATCGCAGGCAATGTGGCTGATGCTTCAACAAGAGGAACCAGAAGACTTTGTAGTAGCCACAGGCGAGGCTCACAGCGTGCGAGAGTTCGTTGAGCTAGCGTTTTCGTGCGTCGGCCGCAAGGTGGCGTGGCGGGGCGCGGGAGAGAGCGAGACAGGACATGATGCTGAAACAGATCAACTCCTGGTCAAGATTAATCCAAAGTATTTCAGGCCTACTGAAGTGGTGAGTCACATTTATCTTGCGTTTGAAATTCAGTTTCCAAACGTTTATGTGTTTTTGGAATAAATACGCTAATAAAATCCGTTCATAAAGTTCAGTTTGCACTACACATCGAAACATTATATGACCTTTCAACAGAACATAGTTGATATCTGTTTATGTGGAAGTAACATTCAATTGGATTTGCCCAAACAGTATAAGCAACATAGATGTACCGTCGAAACGAAAAAGAAGTATCAAGAAACAAGGATTTGAATATGGAATACATACATGCATAAAATTACGCCTTTTTCTTATGGTGGTAGGCAAAAACTACCATCTGTTACAATAAATACTATTTTTGGTTGCACATTTTAGAGTCACATTTTGTACCCAAAAAAAAATTCTTGTGTAGGAAAAAGTTTAAATAAAAGTGCTCCACAAAATACTCTCAAGTATTTTAGACAAACCGAATTATATGGCAATGTAAACTATCCAATAAAAAATATATAAAAAATACATGCATATCAAAAAAAAAAAAAAAAATAATAATAATAAATGCATGTTGTCTATTACTGACAACTTCACAAATGTTTACCAAAACGCCCCCTCCCCCCCCCCAAAGAACCTTGTAGCACTCTACTATATGAAGCAATACTTTGTAAACATTGGTCGTTTCGTTCCAGGACCTCCTTTTAGGGGATCCGTCGAAAGCCAAAGAGAAGCTGGGTTGGGTGCCGCGGGTATCCTTCGATCAGCTAGTCAAAGAAATGGTGGAAGCCGACCTTAATCTGATGAAAAGAAACCCTGAAGCGTAGGCTATAGGTAAGACAGCAATTTTTTTAATGTATTTAAGCCTAAAGCGCCAGGGAAACTAAAATTAAAATTTTCTTACGAATCACATTTTGTTCAACACACATCCGGACATAGTTGAATTTCGCGGGCTACCTTATCTCATTATGCCCTCACAAAGAAACTACCTAAGGAATGCCTTAGGTACGCCCTAAGGCATTCCTTAGGTAGTTTCTTAGATGGTGACAGTCGTAACGGGTTACGGGTAGTCAAAAGCCTAAAAGTCTGACAACCAGTCTTGTTAAGAATGACCTAGTCACTGGGTTATGGAGGTCAGATAGGCAGTCGTTCCATGTAAAATACTGGTATTCAGCAGTTTCTGGTTTGACTGGAAGCCGACCGCAACATAGTTAGCAAACGGATAGGTAGATGATGTATTTTCTGCCAGTCTACCGTAGGGTGATGCAGAGACAAAACGCAAGCAAAGAGCAAAAAAAAACTACTATTCTATAGTATTATTATTACTATACTATTATTCTATTATATTCGATGTTAATTAATTGACTTCATGCTGTCAATTTAACATGTATTGTAGGGACATAAATACTTTCAAGAGACTCTGTAAGGTGAAGCGAGGTGCCAAGTAAAATAATTTGTATAGAAATTCCTTATTAATTACTAAGGATAAGTACCTATGAAACTATTTCACAGTATCTAAAAGGTAAAACAGTTGCGGTTAAGTGCCATTCAGTGTTAACCTTCGTATTTCTCAATGTTAACAATCTCTCCAATATTTGTGTAATCAACATCAGAGGTAAAAGCTTTTGATTAGGCGCTGTATTAAATTACGGCGCTGTTGTAGTGAAACGCGCGTGCATTACAATGTTCTTTTTTTTGAAAACGAGTTGCATTATGAAATTCAGTACAACATTAAAGCACCCGTTTGGATGCTATTATGGTTACCATGGTTACTATGACACTGGCTGTTTTAATGTTGGCAATAAGCTAACTGTTTCAGAAACTTTTATAAAGAATTTATAGCATGGGTGTAGATAAAAGTGTTTCTGATATCCTATTTACAGAATAAACAATTTCATTTCATTAAATACCCACATTTTGTCAGATATTTTTTTTATTTTTTATTAGGTCAACCAACAATTGTTTACAACTACATACATTTTGGAACTTAATGACTACGGTAACATTTGCACGTGCAACAATTAATTAAAAGTTAACACCACATGCACAAAAAAAAACGAACTAGAAATTATACAATGCTTAATAATGAAATTTAAAAAAATATATAAATTAAATTATGTTTAATGTCAGATATGTTTAATGTCAATCTGCAATCTTCCTAGCCTTTTCCCAACTATGTTGGAGTCTGCTTCGAGTGTAGCCGGATGCAGTTGAATACCAGTATTTTACATGGAGCGACTGCCTATCACACCTCCTCAACCCTTAACTCTGACAACAACTCCTTAAAGTCTGACAACCGGTCTTACCAAGGGGTATCGTATTATTAACCTTACTGGGTAATAATACGATACCCCTTGGTAAGACTGGTTTTCAGACTTTCGGGCTTCTGACGATCCGTAATGACTGTCAAAGATCCACGAATGACAGACGGGACCAACGGCTGAACGTGCTTTCCGAGGCACGGAGGAGTATCTGTATGTAAATATGGTCACCCATCCACGGACCAGCCGCAGCAAGCGTAGCTGATGCATCGACGGATTATGGTTAAGTCTAATATGTGTCCATTTTTTCCATTCACCGGCCAGAAATCCGAACTCCTCCGGACTACTACGGAAAAACCCAATAACCCTTAGCCCGACCTGGGAATCGAATCCCACACGCTAAGCAGTCGCGCAACTTGGTCCTCTAGCTCAACGAGGCAATTAATGAATTAATGGTATGGGTAAGGCTTCCTTGTTCCACCTGCTGAAGATATCTTTCCCATCTGGGCAAGAGTTGCCTTGGGTTAACCTAGAAATCTTTAAACAGACTCCGGATCCAGGTTGGCCGAAGCAAGGATAACCTGTTCAGGTGGAGATTCATAGACGACTACGCCTTTATAAAAGTGGTGCTGTTCCACAAACGATGCGACAATTAATAACGTGTCCTGCGTGTCCTGTCGCCTGCACATTACAGGAACTGATGGGTACTAGTAATGGCGCCAAACACGTAGCAGAATTCTGGGCCGAGTACATTTAGATTACCATCGACACGCTAAGAAGAATGAAATAATAATAGTACATTATGATATAAGTGCGGTAAGTTGAAAATTACAGCCGAGGCGATATTGCTAGCCCGAGCCGTAGGCGAGGGCTACAAGAAAGCAAAGGCTGTAATTATCAAAGCGCACGTATGTCATACGACGTTTTATAACATATTTGCGAGGAAATAAACAAAACTCGGACTTTCTTAAACGAATAAATCTATAAAAACACACTTTCTGAAAATTAATTTACATCTTTGCTTGTTTTCATCTATCGGTCGATTTTTCGGGCAAGAGGCTTAGAGTAGCCTTTTCCGCTGCCTCTAAGACTTCTGGTGGTGTCGAATTAATAAATTCATCAACACTTGACGACATTTTCAAATAAAAACAATAAAGCGAAAAGAAAAAGCGCGCGGAATAATTTTTACTTGTTCACAAATTAGTGATGCGCGCGCATCAGCGCTTTTTTTTTAAGGCAAAGGCACAAAAACAGCCAGTAGGTATTACTAATAAAGTAAACTAATATTTTTTTGTTTTTGTTACAGATAAATTGTAATTTACTGTCAAAATTTATTAAATTAAAGAATTAAATGTCTATTTTTTATATTTTATCTCCCAAAGTTAATTTTATTCATAAAATGTTGACCACTTTTATGACATAAAAACTCTCTGCTAAGATTTAAAAAAGTACCGTTCGTTTTAGACGGAGCATCTTGAAACTCGTGCCTTTTACATTACAATAACGCACAAGTACGTAATGACATACATTACGATATTGAAATTGGTGAAATAAGAGAGCCTTTACGAGCAAATGTGTTATAAAATTTTATTTAAAATCTTTCAGGTACGGTGTGAACACGATGAAAAGGGACATTATTTGAGGTGCGTGTGTGTCTTCGTTCGTGGGGACTTGCAGGCTATCAATAAGCATGAAAACTTCAAATAAACAACATTATAATTATATTTTTAAATATTACAGTTAGTTACACGATACGAAATTACGAATATTTAAACTCTGTCCCTCTGAAGTATCTATATTCCGAATATTGTCAATAGCGCATTTCGTAAAAATATACTAATAAAAATCTATCAATTACTACCTTGGGCGGAGTTCAAACCCACGACCCCACTTTTCATGACCCAGCTTTCGTTGTCGCTTGTGACCAGTAAAGCAATAGTCACTAATTTCAGAGGGACACAGTTTAAAATACGTTATCTGTGAAATATCGCCTTTGTATTGTTTTTCTAATATAAAGGGTACTTACTCTATGTGATAATCTAGGATACATTCTACCTCGAGTACAGTAGGACACAAACAAGAAGTAGCATATATGTATGTACAGTCACAAACAAAGTAATGTTCTTCAAAATATGTTGCTCATTGCACGATAGAATCTGCTTTACCGATTCAGCATTATTCTAAAGCCAATAACGCAAAATGACATTCGGTCATCTTCTTTACATGTCGGACCGAATTAAAAATGTGGCACTGACAGACTCGGACAATTTATTTATTTTTATTTTATTTATATTTCATAAAGTGGCCAGGCCATTCCATAAGGTTTTAGATTGATGTCAACTCGACATTGTTCATTGTTCATTTGGCTTCACTGCAGTAAAAAATCCACTCGTCCGAAACTTCACAATTTTATAGCGTGTTGATGTCTTCGAGTAAAACACTTTCGCTAAATATTACACTGCGCAAGCGGCTAGGTTTTGAATAAAAAATCCTAAAGCTTCAGAAAAATCAATATAGTTACACAATATGATTGACATTTTACCTACACAGAACACTAAATACTAGTACTCAGAGAGTTTACCACAGATAATTTACGAAGTTCACTCCGAGGTTGTTCCGTTTTACGGTCAGACAAAGTGACAGCTGATTTTAATAATTTTTATTAGTATAACTATTGGAAGTTTTTTAAAATTCAGTTTCTCGACTACGCCTTACTACAACTATTTTTTTTTCTCGGCGCCTATTGTTTTGAGCCATTAGTAAAATAAAAGCGATGGGTTTTTTACTGCAGTGGTTCCTGCTATTTTACTATCTTTGTTAAGAAGTAATTGAATATAGTTTTCTATGCAATAGTCTGCTCAGTGCCGTAGCTTCAAAAGGTACTTGCCCCGATTTGGTAAAGGAATTTTAAAACTGACGAAGATATAAGAGACTTGACTGTACATTACATGGGCGTTAATATAACACATAGAGCCTTAGAAAGAGACTGTAATGCAGGTATGACAGAGACAACGCTCTACAATGTCTTCTTATACTTGATGTGCCATATTTGCGACCATATAGTATTATAGTATTTTTATCTCACGATGCGACGCGCGCTTTACTTGTGGTTACCCACGCCTTGAATGTGTGTAAGCCACGGAGCAAATACAAAGAGATGTTGTAATTAGATATCCATATGAAACAACGCGTGACAATTTGCGGGGTGAGGGGGTGTTAGATCCCGCCCACTTCTTTATTTTCCATCTACCGGTCAATAGCCAAACTATTAGATCCCCCCACTTCTTTATTTTCCATCTACCGGTCAATAACCAAACTATTTAACATAACACAAGCATTAGGTTGCTTAGTTTGGGACTAGATGGCGTTGTGTGAAATGTCCAAGGATATTTATTTATTTGCTCGTTGCGTCATTTTACTTTGTAGTTACGTAACTATCTCACACTAGATGCCACTAAGTGCAGGATGCAACAGGGTCGTATTCAGAAAATGTTTACAAAATGATATAAAAACTACAAAAAATAATATTTTGGCCATTAAAGGGTCTTTAGGAATGAATGTTGAACAAATTTCAGTACATATGATTATTAAAATATTTTAGTACTGAGCTCTACGTGCCTAAATATTTTTAGTTCCCATGGGACCAAGTGTCGCCATCTAATGTCGGGTTGAATTATGTTTGGAAAAGAACGTTTACAAAGTTGTGCACAGGACACCACGAACGCCAACAATACACTGACTAAGGCCACGCCTACATGATGACGTCAGGGCCTAGTTGAGAATCACAGTGCACAGTTGCTTAGGCCGTCTCCTCTTCGAATTTGCTCCGTGGTTTAAGCTCAGGAGCTGTCGGTACCGTCCTAGACAATGGCGAAGTTGGAAGTGTGTGTGCGTGTGTTTTATGTGCTGACGCGCGTGTTTGTACGCTTGGTAAACACAAATAAAGCGCGTGTCGCTTCTTGAGATAAAAAATACTATACGAAGGTAAGAAGTTAACATTTACGATCGAACTCAATAACATAACTGTCATCAGTTTTGGCATACTGGAGATAGAAAACCTATCTATGGTTTTAACGTCCAGAACACGAACGAACCAAAGGAACGTAAGGACAGATAAAATTATATTTTCTATCATCAGTAGCGATATGTATTTTACTGACAGTAGGTTATTGGGTTCGGCCGTTAAAGGACAAGGCCGGATACTGTATCTCCTAAATGTTGTAATGTAAGTTTAATATAAATCTATTTATTATCTGTCGTTTGTATGGGCTACAAACTTACGAACATACATCCAGACTTCGGCATTTATTAAGCTTTCGGCATTTTTTTTATTAAGCGAGATGAAAACTAGTAAAGTGTTCCTGTTCTTGTACTTATCGACCCATTCTAGTTTACAGTCTTACATGTAAATAATAAGGCTGGAAAGTATTATATCTAGGGACGTATTGTGAAGTATAATGCCAGGACGAGAGAGGCGAAGCAATTTTAAAAATTTATTTGTTATAGCAACGATACGGTTCAATAAATTAATGGGCTCAATCGAGACTATAATAAAAAAAAGAAGTGGTCTGTATGTGTGTGGTGAATAGGTGTAATACCATAAATAAAAATTATCAACGATGTGAACTGAGTGCGTGGAAGTTAGGGCTCACACTGTCGGTCGCGATGCCTGTATAAAGACGGGAATTAAATACAATGAAATATCTCGAATGCTGGTTAGATACTGCTTGTATTTTGTCCATTAAAAAAAAATATAAACACACACACACACCTGTAATATAATGTACTTACATACCACACAACACCGGGTTCGACACCCCGTGCCTTCACCGTGGTCTTCTACGCGCATATGTGATGCGCCGACAAATGGCACTCATTCATCATAATACGGCTCCAGTTCTTAGGAATAAGGGTTTGACCTTCTTTTTTTTATCTAAGCTTGGTAGAAACAGTAGTTTTTTTTTTCGAGACTTACAATGCCACCCAATACCTTAGTAAAAGTTGATAATTTTCAGAAGTACAGTCAAACGCTCGTGTATGTTAACAATTTGAAATTGAAAACACCTTTATGTCGTCGCAGTAAGGGCGATGTTCGTAGTGCAAGTATTAACACTGACTTGCGGTTAACCGAACATGTATAATCAGATAATCACCCTTAAAATATGCCACCTGAAGTGGCTACGTCCACCAGCCTTACTATTCCATCCTTGCCAGGAAAGGTTGCAGCAATGCGGCCACGTGGCCAAGTCCCACGAGGTAAATTTTCATCAACTATAAGGATACACTATTTTTGTCTTATAAAAATATATATATTATATATATTATTTTTTTTTTATTTTGGAAATCAATAAATCAAAGGACGGCACGATTGAGTCTATAATTGTATAAAATGTGATTTAATTGTTTGTATATTTTATTTACATTAGTCCTTTTAAATACACGAGAGAGATTAAACGAAAGAAAACCCAGCGCACAAAGAAAAAAATCCTTTGTTGAAAATCCAACAGTGCAATAATATTTAGGGATTCGTTTAAGTGTCACATAGGGTTGGGAAAACGGGCATAAGAGTTTTTAAATATTAACTACTTATATACCTACTTACAGTCTAAAGTTATCTCATAAATTAGATACTTATACATACATTTCCGAACTCACTAGCCACATATAAGCCATCAAAGGCTTCTGTGGTTTTTTAAAGAAATAATTTGGAACTCTGCGATACACTTTTTTTGAACACTAATAAAAAAAAAATAGATAATTGTGTCTCGTTATACCATAGTATTTTGGAGAGCCATAATTATGTAACTTCTGTTCGTTAACGTCTAAAACAATCTGCAGTGCTATTAAAATTATTTACCTGAATATGATCTTGTGAAGGCCGCAGGAATCCGCTGGATGCGGGAAGCACAGATACGGTCGAAGTGACAGTGCTTGGGGGAGGCCTATGTGCTTCTGCTAAAGGAGGCATTGAGGCACTCTCCAAACAAACCAAGCGTATCACCGCATACTCGCACTACGACAAAGGCTTTGAAGGCGGTCTGTGACAGAAGTTTAGCGCTCAACGCACTTTCAACGCCACGAATTTTATTATTACTAGGTACCGTCTCTAGATGCTGCCGGCGCGGCTATTCCGTTCTCCGTGATGTGAAGTCCGCGAGGCCTAAGCTGAACTTTGCATTTGTGTGAGTGACCGCCAAAAGAAGCGGAGTTGCGTCGCGCGAGGGACTCACCGCGCCTCAGGCCGATTGCCAAAAAGCAGTATAAACAGGTTTAAACCAAGCAAATGACGCGTCGCGCTCTAGGCCGACGTCACACCTACACTATCTATGTTCACTCACACAAATGCAAAGCTCAGCTTAGGCCTCGCGGACTGTACCAACATGTGAATTATGATTATGAATATTATGATATATACATAATTTTAGGACATACCTACAGTAATTTTAACTTATATAAATGCCATAATAGGCACGATTTGTCGTATTCAAAATTATTGTTTATGTTACTATGGAAGTACCCAGTTGAAATGTTTTAACAAAATACAAATGTTAATGTTATTTTCAATTATTACGTTATTATTGCAAAAAAATATCAATCAATCAATTATTATAATTATGTTGTAATCAAAGAATGTTTATAAAATATTTGTTTACTTCATAATTTATTATTTTAGTGAACATGTTCATAGACTTCCAAGAAATTTTACTCAAAAATTAATTGTCTTTAAAAACATGAATGTTTTACTTTTGTAATAATTTGCTCTCTTTCTTGTTTATCTGTTAGTAAACCTTAGCAATGTTTTAGTTTAGCAACAACCATGAAAATGCCATATGTTTAAACATCTTTATGGTGTTCGTTTCGACCGCGCGGCCATGGCGTTAAAAAAAAAAAAAAACTATACCAACATTTTGTAACAATTTGTAAAAGTTGA
The DNA here is from genome assembly GCA_905163495.3 of Cosmia trapezina. Taxonomy (NCBI): domain Eukaryota; kingdom Metazoa; phylum Arthropoda; class Insecta; order Lepidoptera; family Noctuidae; genus Cosmia; species Cosmia trapezina. The sequence continues at coordinate 21,749,295 of LR991031.1, read as the reverse complement.
CTCCCAAAACCTCAAATTTGTCAAAGCTATGGTTAAAAAGTTAGAAGGGTTTGAACGTGGCCGCGCCATCGAAACGCGGAGAACCGCGCGGCCACGGAGATCTCAGAAACTAAGCGTTGCACAGACCTGAAATTTTGGTAAATAACAGATTCAATTTGTAAACAATTTGTAAAAATATAGAAAAAAATCCTAGGTTAATATTTTAGGAGCTGTGAGACTAAAACCCCGTGGCCGCGCCATCGAAACGGTGACAAAAACGTGATAGCCGATATCTCGCTGAAAAAGCATCGCAGACGTCTAGAGTTTTTTGTAAAACCCAGATTTGAATTTGTCAAAACTTATAAAAATGCAACAAAAAATACTAGGTTAATATTTTAGGAGCTGTGAGACTAAAACCCCGTGGCCGCGCCATCGAAACGGTGACAAAAACGTTATCACCGATATCTCGCTGAAAAAGCATTGCAGAGGTCTGAAGTTTTTTGTAAAACCTAGATTGGAATTTGTCAAAACTTGTAAAAATACACCAAAAAACCCTAGTTTTATATTTCAGGACCCGCGCCATAGAAACGGTGAAAAACACGTTATCGCCGATATCTCACTGAAAAAGCATCGCAGAGGTCTGAAATTATTTGTAAAACCTAGATTTGAATTTGTCAAAATTTGTAAAAATATAACAAAAATCCTAGGTTTATATTTCAGGAGCCGCGCCATTGAAACGGTAAAAAACACGTTATCGCCGATATCTCACTGAAAATGCATCGCAGAGGTCTGAAGTTTTTTGTAAAACTTAGATTTGAATTTGTCAAAATTTGTAAAAATACAACCAAAAATCCTAGGTTTATATTTCAGGAGCTGTAAGACTAGAACCCCATGGCCGCGCCATTCAAACGGTGAAAAATATGTTATCGCCGATATCTCGCTGAAAAAGCATCGCAGAGGTCTGAAGTTTTTTGTAAAACCTAGATTTGAATTTGTCAAAACTTGTAAAAATACAAAAAAAAATCCTAGTTTTATATTTCAGGAGCTGTAAGACTAAAACCCCGTGGCCGCGCCATCGAAACGGTGACAAAAACGTAATACCCGATATCTCGCTGAAAAAGCATCGCAGACGTCTAGAGTTTTTTGTAAAACCCAGATTTGAATTTGTCAAAACTTACAAAAATGCAACAAAAAATCCTAGGTTTATATTTCAAGAGCTGTAAGACTAGAACCTCATGGCCGCGCCATCGAAACGGTGAGAAATACGTTATCACCGATATCTCGCTGAAAAAGCATCGCAGAGGTCTGAAGTTTTTTGTAAAACCTAGATTTGAATTTGTCAAAACTTGTAAAAATACAACAAAAAATCCTAGGTTTATATTTCAGGAGCGGCGCCATTGAAACGGTAAAAAATACGTTATCGCCGATATCTCACTGAAAAAGCATAGCAGAGGTCTGAAGTTTCTTGTAAAACCTAGATTTGAATTTGTCAAAATTTGTAAAAATATAACAAAAAATCCTAGGTTTATATTTCAGGAGTGGCGCCATTGAAACGGTAAAAAACACGTTATCGCCGATATCTCACTGAAAAAGCGAGATATCGGCGGTAACGTGTTTTTCACAGTTTCAATGGCGCGGCTCCTGAAATATAAACCTAGGATATTTTGTTGTATTTTTACAAGTTTTGACAAATTCAAACCTAGGTTTTACATAAAAACTTCAGACCTCTGCGATGCTTTTTCAGCGAGATATCGGTGATAACGTATTTTTCACCGTTTCGATGGCGCGGCCATGACGTTCTAGTCTTACAGCTCCTGAAATATAAACCTAGGATTTTTTGTTGTATTTTTACAAGTTTTGACAAATTCAAATCTAGGTTTTACAAAAAACTTCAGACCTCGGCGATGCTTTTTCAGCGAGATATCGGTGATAACGTATTTCTCACCGTTGCGATGGCGCGGCCATGAGGTTCTAGTCTTACAGCTCTTGAAATATAAACCTAGGATTTTTTGTTGCATTTTTGTAAGTTTTGACAAATTCAAATCTGGGTTTTACAAAAAACTCTAGACGTCTGCGATGCTTTTTCAGCGAGATATCGGGTATTACGTTTTTGTCACCGTTTCGATGGCGCGGCCACGGGGTTTTAGTCTTACAGCTCCTGAAATATAAACCTAGGATTTTTTGTTGTATTTTTACAAGTTTTGACAAATTCAAATCTAGGTTTTACATAAAACTTCCGACCTCTGCGATGCTTTTTCAGCGAGATATCGGCGATAACATATTTTTCACCGTTTGAATGGCGCGGCCATGGGGTTCTAGTCTTACAGCTCCTGAAATATAAACTTAGGATTTTTGGTTGTATTTTTACAAATTTTGACAAATTCAAATCTAGGTTTTACAAAAAACTTCAGACCTTTGCGATGCTTATTTAGTGAGATATCGGCGATAACGTGTTTTTTACCGTTTCAATGGCGCGGCTCCTGAAATATAAACCTAGGATTTTTTGTTATATTTTTACAAATTTTGACAAATTCAAATCTAGGTTTTACAAATAATTTCAGACCTCTGCGATGCATTTTCAGTGAGATATCGGCGATAACGTGTTTTTCACCGTTTCTATGGCGCGGGTCCTGAAATATAAACCTAGGGTTTTTTGTTGTAGTTTTACAAGTTTTGACAAATTCAAACCTAGGTTTTACAAAAAACTTCAGACCTCTGCGATGCTTTTTCAGCGAGATATCGGTGATAACGTATTTTTCACCGTTTCGATGGCGCGGCCATGACGTTCTAGTCTTACAGCTCCTGAAATATAAACCTAGGATTTTTTGTTGTATTTTTACAAGTTTTGACAAATTCAAATCTAGGTTTTACAAAAAACTTCAGACCTCTGCGATGCTTTTTCAGCGAGATATCGGTGATAACGTATTTCTCACCGTTGCGATGGCGCGGCCATGAGGTTCTAGTCTTACAGCTCTTGAAATATAAACCTAGGATTTTTTGTTGCATTTTTGTAAGTTTTGACAAATTCAAATCTGGGTTTTACAAAAAACTCTAGACGTCTGCGATGCTTTTTCAGCGAGATATCGGGTATTACGTTTTTGTCACCGTTTCGATGGCGCGGCCACGGGGTTTTAGTCTTACAGCTCCTGAAATATAAACCTAGGATTTTTTGTTGTATTTTTACAAGTTTTGACAAATTCAAATCTAGGTTTTACATAAAACTTCCGACCTCTGCGATGCTTTTTCAGCGAGATATCGGCGATAACATATTTTTCACCGTTTGAATGGCGCGGCCATGGGGTTCTAGTCTTACAGCTCCTGAAATATAAACTTAGGATTTTTTGTTATATTTTTACAAATTTTGACAAATTCAAATCTAGGTTTTACAAATAATTTCAGACCTCTGCGATGCTTTTTCAGTGAGATATCGGCGATAACGTGTTTTTCACCGTTTCTATGGCGCGGGTCCTGAAATATAAAACTAGGGTTTTTTGGTGTATTTTTACAAGTTTTGACAAATTCCAATCTAGGTTTTACAAAAAACTTCAGACCTCTGCAATGCTTTTTCAGCGAGATATCGGTGATAACGTTTTTGTCACCGTTTCGATGGCGCGGCCACGGGGTTTTAGTCTCACAGCTCCTAAAATATTAACCTAGTATTTTTTGTTGCATTTTTATAAGTTTTGACAAATTCAAATCTGGGTTTTACAAAAAACTCTAGACGTCTGCGATGCTTTTTCAGCGAGATATCGGCTATCACGTTTTTGTCACCGTTTCGATGGCGCGGCCACGGGGTTTTAGTCTCACAGCTCCTAAAATATTAACCTAGGATTTTTTTCTATATTTTTACAAATTGTTTACAAATTGAATCTGTTATTTACCAAAATTTCAGGTCTGTGCAACGCTTAGTTTCTGAGATCTCCGTGGCCGCGCGGTTCTCCGCGTTTCGATGGCGCGGCCACGTTCAAACCCTTCTAACTTTTTAACCATAGCTTTGACAAATTTGAGGTTTTGGGAGTCAACTTTTACAAATTGTTACAAAATGTTGGTATAGTTTTTTTTTTTTTTAACGCCATGGCCGCGCGGTCGAAACGAACACTCTTTATGGCCTGTTTCACTAACTCTAAGTAACAGCAGCCTACTTACGTAACACTGTCAATCAACATGAAACTTGACAATAGGGATTAAGACTACATTTTTTTTGTCCGTCTTGTGGATTATTAAAAGATATTGGACACGTGTTTTTTCTTTTTTTCACATAGTCAAAAGATTACGGCGATACATGTTAAAATGTGGCATGACGTCACTTCTTGCTACGATTTTATACGTAATTTGTTATAGTTGTGACGTAGCAAACCCCCCGACTTTGATGCGTTTTACCTCAGTCATTTATAAAATATGTGTCTAATATTTTCTTAATAACTGACTGACGGACTCAATATAATTTCTTTTATTTTTTACCCAGGCATCAATCATCAGAATTTTCATTGCGTTTTTAAGTTTTTCGAACAGACGAATTTGTTAAACAAGAATTAATACTATTATCAAAATGAAAGGGATTGTGAGTGAGTTACGCGTTTCGTGTGGCGGTTAAATTATACTGCAGATAATTTCATTTAAACACTGCTGCTTTTAATAATTTATCTGGACGATAGTGCCCAATCAGAGGCTGTGAAACCTGCCCTAATTGTTTTAATTTCTCAATAACATTGATCTTGTAATTTATCGGAGTTAAGGTTAACATTTTCTATGAGCTTGTAGAATATGAAGCATTTTTATTTTTAATTCTAATCGAAGCATTTCACGACATTTTTCTATGGAGAATTATTACAATAGCTTATTATTTTGGGCTGTATTACTACATAGTATAAAACAAAGTCGCTTCCCGCTTCTGTCTGTCCTTATGTATGCTTAGATCTTTATAACTACGCAACGGATTTTGATGCGGTTTTTTTTAATAGATAGAGGAAGGTTTATAAGTATAATAAACGCGGGCGAAGCCGCTGGAAAAAGCTAGTTATGTATATAATGGAGCAATATCGAGTGTTCTGGTATGCTAATAAACTTGAACGCTTTATTGTTATATAATCGCGTAATAATGTGTCGTAGGTATCTTTAATCATTTTTGTTGTGATTAGATGACCCTTTTTTTTGTGGTTGGGAAATCATCAAATGACTTCTCCCGCTCTGGGTGGAGGATTAGATCACCCTAAGGTGACTTAAACAAAGTTTTACATTGTTATTTAACGTAAGTATATAATGAAATTTTGAGATTCCATTTTGAACAGACGGAAAAAAAAGGAGAAGGTTCTCAAGTCGACACGCATACATGACCACGCATAACTTTTTACAGAGTAGTCCGATTTGAATGATTCTTGTTTTAGTCGGGAGGGTTTACCTCGAAGTTTTTTTTTTTTGGAAGTCGGTTGTATTTTTTGTAAAAAAGTTTTTATCTAGTTTCTAATCATTCTCCATAGAATAATTTTATATCGCAATTCCTCTAACTAAACTGTCGTAACTATTAGACTGCTTTTTCTGTTACAGTTTTTTTTAGAGAAAATGCGATATGTTCTAGTTTACATGTGATGGTAACATTCCACATGTTCGGTACCTACAAATGTTATCTTTGTTACACTATGAATCTATTTTTGTCAGTATTTTGTTTAAATATGTAAATATAATTTCATTGATAATTTTGTTTTTTTTTTAACCTCAGAAATAAATGTGTCTCTACCAGCGGGCTGTGTTAAATAAATAAGTAATTTAAATAAACAAAAAAACTACAGTGAAAATAGAATTTTAATATAAGTACACAAAAACAATATAAAATGGTAACAGGTACCGGTGGCGAAAGCACCTTACAACAAGATTCCTACCGGCTTCCCTTCGGAAGTTCGCATCAGCAACTCTATACCGCTATTGAAAAATGGCACAGTCAATATTGTCTACTACTGCCAAAAAATATACACTGGCGTGCAATAAAATCGATCCACCCCATTCTCTTCGGTATGAAACGAGAAAATTTAACAAGTTTAATTAACAATAACCTAATATATTGTGTACTAAAACCTTCCTGACTGTATGTAGATTACGTAAGTGAAAAAAATATCAAAACTGATTCATTACTTTTTGAGAAAAACGCGAATTTAAAAACATACAGATCGAATGAAAAACCTCCTTTTTTTCAAGTTGGTTAAAAATTCAAGTCAAATGATCAATAAACGAACAGTAATAAACAAAACTTCACTGACAAAAAAAGTCACGCAGTTTTTTCAAACAAAAGTGATTGATGAGAACATCAGAAGAATCGAGTCGATCTTTTCAAGAATATTGCTTTTATCAAAGTATATGTGTATGTGTAAATAAACTTTACCTTCACACAGTATAAAATAATTAAAATAAATACATTAATATCTTTGAGCTATCGTCTCTCAAATAGAGAGCATGGGGTGGGCCAATTTTTTTGCACGCAAGTGTAGTTACGTTACGGGTATTTAATTCACCATACCATTCAAACAACAAAAACGCCTATTAGCTTTGAATTACAACAACAACAAAAAATGTTCTACAATAACCCGGCGCCAAAACGTCATAATCGGGAACTAAAAATTCATACCAATAGCGGTGCCGTCATGACGTCACTGTAGGCCACGTGGCACCTCTAGATATGGACGAGAGCAAGCCGGTATACAGCGGGTTACGATAGAGACAGATATATAGAAAAAATGAGTCAGCGAGAACAAGATGGATAAATATTGCACATTTTATTTAGTTTTCACCTATTCAACTGTATTGTATTCGATTATTCATATTCCTATAATAATTTTAGAAGGATAGTACTTAATTTAGCTGAGTTTAATTCTCTAACTAAAACATTGACAGTTTTGTTTGTGTAGAGATAACATCTTTTTGGTTCTGATAATTAATTGACGATAGATTGAATTAAATTCAGTAAAGTTTTATTTTAAAGTTACCAAATTAATTTTAACTTTATTGATAAATAAGTTAAGACCGGCTTCTCTCTTACAAAAATTCACACCTCGCCACTGACAGGTACATTTTAATATTGTATAAAATGAAATATTACCCTGAATCACATTGAAAAACTTGTACTTTATAACTCGACCCTCGACTGGACTTAGTATTTGTGCTTTTAGTATTATACTCAATAATTACTAATAGGTATACTATGTAAGTACTACTAAAACTTTAAAAACATAAATCTCTTAGTTTTCAAAATAATTAGATAAGGCACGACGACGCGATGGCCGGCGCCTCGCTTCCTCAAAGCAGGCCAGAGTCCGTTGTCCTTGGAACAGAACACGCACACCCAGCTCGAACCGCCTTCCTTCCACGTAACGCCGGGACAATCTATTATCAATGAAATAGAACGATAAAACAAACAGTTTCTATAAGTTGCCAAAGACCAATAGAGCACGCCATTGCGATCGTAAATCATTTATTCAGATAAAAAGAAGAAAAATTATGTGAATATATTTTTTACTTTGTGAAGTAGGTACAGTCATTTTCTTTTCCTTTTTCTCAGTTTTGAGTAGGTACTACCTAAATGTACTTTCTTTGGTATTGTTCGTCGAGTCGTTGAGCTCCTTAAGTTCTGAGTTGAGCTACCCGATTTCTGACAAATGCTTGCTCTGACTGGACAGGTCCACTTAAATCTGTGTGGTTCTTTGCTCAAAAGACCATTTCGGATACTAATATACATGGTCCTCACATGATCTGACTAAAATTATGTCTGAACTTTAAAAGAGACTTATAACTCCCGAGTCTTTTTTCGTAATTTCTTCTCAGGGATAATCTGATGGGAAATGTCGACTCTATCTAGCTTATTTTTTGTTAAGGTTGATGCGCCAGGGTTTTTTGCAATTTGTAGGTCCGTGTGAGCTTGAATGTTGACTAAAATATGATTCGCGGCCGTAGCTAATATGGATTTACAGAATTATAATCATTAGAATCAGCAATACAACTTCATAAGTTAGCATTTACCTCAAATCTAGCGATTTCATGAAATCATGAGGTTTGAGGTAAATGCTAACTTATGGAGCTGTATTGCTGATTCTAATGATTATAATTCTGTAAAGCCATATTAGCTACGGCCGCGAATCATATTTTAATCAACATACAAGCTCACACTGACCTACAAATTGCAAAAAACGTAAGAAATTTTGAATTTCGCGGGCTACCCTGGCGCTTTCGCCTTAATATGACGTGTAAATGTGATTATAATATCCTATTTACAGAATTAACAATTTCATTTCATTTCAACGCAGCGCAGCGGCTGCATGCGCTCAAAATGGAAATAGACAATAGTAAGTATATTAAACGTTGCCAAAAAGGTTGGAATGGTCGGCGCACCGGCCATTTTTATTTTTTGATGATGACCTCAGACCTACCTTATCCATACGATAAGGTAGGTAGGTTAAGGGCACCGAGACTTATAGGACCTACGATCATAGTGTGTTGTATGTGTATGTGTGTGTGTGTGGTGTGTGTATATGTGTGGTGTGTGTATGTGTGTGTTGTGTTGATGATTTTACTTTCCAGATAGAACGTGCGGAAGAAAAACTGAGGCCTTAAAACTTACAGTGTACCTAGTCAAGGAAACAAATTCTTTCAAACTGACATAGGTTCTTAATGTAATTCAAATAATGCCCAAATTCGAAAAAAATACGTTTGCTTGACTATATAATACGATTAAGAGACACTACGATGTCTACGATATAAATCATTTATGAGCCTCATGATTTGCACGTTTCATCTGGAAAATTATACAGGGTGTAAGTGTAAACACCGTTATCCTTGTAAGGGGTCATTGTACTCATCATTATGAACAACTTTTACTATGGAACCAAACACGAAATCGCGAAAAAAAATGAGCTGTACATTTTGAAGAGTTATGTACGGAGCAGCTGATTTTGACTGACGTTGACTTATGTAAGCCAGTGATGATAGTTGTATGTGTTTTAAATAATTTTTTTTTTCGCGTTTTCTGGTTTATATAAAAGTTGTTCATAATGATGAGTACAATGACCCCTTAAAATGATAACGGTGTAATACTTACACCCTGTTTAGCAATAAGTGTGACTAACTAACCTTAGATCTCGCTAAGGTTAAAGGCGCTTGGTCTATGTTCTAACTGCCTCATTGGTTCGTTTGCACTTTGCACGCTCGGTGAACTCTTCTACGAGCGAGCTGGCTCCGTGTCAAGTTCTGATTGCTGTTCAGCGTCATGGTCCGTTTCTGTTCCGGCTCGTATCGTACTAAGAGCACATACGGATCTGAAATTAAACATTTTTGTCACACAACTTTTAAACCTTTACGGCCTTATTACAAAACGAGGTTTTTCTTCTGTAATGGTATGTGTGTGGTGTGTGTGGGTGTGGTGTGTGAATGTGTGTGGTGTGTGTATGTGTGTGTTGTGTTGTGTGTGTGTTGGTATGGTTTAAACAAACCATCGAGCCAGTTTTTGTAATAAGAACCTAGCTGTGATAGAAATACAGTTCTTTATACAAAACCGACAACTTAGTCCGGTATTAAGTTGTCAGTTTTGTAAAACTGACATCTTAATGTGTCGGAATAAAGTTCGAAATTCAAAAAAGGGTCCATGGTTTAAACCTAGGTTTTAAGATGAACCTTGTTTTGTAATAAGACGGTTATAGTTTATCTTCTTTTTATTTTGCTATGGTAGAGGCTAGAGTAACACGTATTCTGTGTAAATTTCGACTGGCTACTTAGTACGAAACCACTGTGACAGATTGACAGGCAGACCTACGGACAGGCTTAGTTACAGAGTCCCGTTTTCACCCATTTAGCATGGAACCCTAAAAATGCAGTGATTTTCTAGTAAGTGATAAGAAAGTAACCACCTTGTGCGACATTCATAGTTATTTATGCAACTGACGTATAATAAGGGGTATTAAAACAGGAATAGTATCACATGAGTGTTTTAATACCTAATTATGTACAGTTGCATACAAGACTTTATCTACATCCATGTTATGAATCCTCTAAAAGGTTCTGAAACAGTTTTTTGTAATACTAATATCGACTAATAGCAATACTCGTATCGAACATGGCGGCCGGCGTCATAGTGTACGACGTGAATTCGAATAAGTTCTTTTTTTAAATTACGGCGCTGTTGTAGTGAAACGCGCGTCCATTACAATGTTCTTTTTTTGAAAACGAGTTGCATTATGAAATTCAGTACAACATTATAACACCCGTTTGGATGATAATAGGGTTACTATGACACTGGTTGTTTTAATGTTGGCAATAAGCTAACTGTTTCAGAAACTTTTATAGAGGATTTATAGCATGGGTGTAGATAAAAACTTAAAGCGATGACCTTGATGAGCGATGAAGCTTTGAGTACCTATAATAGACCAATCTGACAACCGAATTGGTGATTAGAAAATAACATACCTACTTATTATTTAAAAATGAACTTTTAAGGGTGTATTTACGAGTGGGTGGTCAAATAATTACTTTTTTATACAAAAGTATGTTTAATAAATAAAATGCTCTGCATTCTTAAAATGTTTTTTTATACTTACGTAGATATGCAAGGTACGATTCTGAACTACAAATATTTCTGTAAACAACGTCATTTTGCATCCACGTCAAATTTCAGGGTGTGGTACAGAACATCAAACCGACTATCTTTCTCCATGGACCTACATCGTATTAGCAAAAAAAAAGACTATGCCAGCGGACGGGCCCCGCTTTGTGGCGACGTGTCAAGACTATTTATTTATCAAAAATTATGTCGTATTTTTTCACGTTTTGTTGTTTTTTGTCAACATTTCTAGCATTGTAAAACATAATTAATATTTGTTTTATTGAATTTATATTAGTTCTGCCATTAAAACTTAACCTGAATGTTGCCAGACGACAGACTAAAATTAAATAATTGTAATCGATTAAAAATATCGATATTTTTTTTCCACCGACTAAAATGACCGGAGATAGGCAACAATAGCTTTTCTGCTTTTCTGTAATCTAGCTAACAATCTCATGTAACTGATTAGTATTCTAATCAAATAATTGTTATGGATTGAAAATGACGATACTTTTATGAATCCACATGGACTCGAAACCAACGAATATGTTGTTTATCAAGTGTTATTAATCCTGTAATTATACTTATTTTATTATAAAATATTTTATTTATTTATTTTACAATTTATGTACACAGAAAAATACAAAGAGATTCATAATACTTAAAATTAGGAGTACAAAGGTACTGCTTATTTCTTTAGAAATTTCTTCCAGCAGACCTGCGAAAGGACATACTACTTTATCATTGTACTGACTATAATATAAATAAATCACCCATTCGATTTAGCAAATCGATTACCAAAATAAATAAACCTGGTTACACTGGCACCACGCATAATGTCAAACTGTCATAGATTTCTGTCAATTCAATGGGAATTGCTGGCTGTCAATGGTGTCATAGTGTTTGTTTTGAGTCGATTTCAATTGATTCCTCCGTATTTAGGTACTTATAATTCTATACAAAATATTCCTTGCTCATGGACATCTAAGCATAATTATATTTTGCATGTGGAATATCAATTAACACAAGTACACAACTAATAAAGTAAGTGTTTTCATTGGGATCAAGTTTGTCATGCTTATTGGGAGGCTGTTACCAGAAATGTTTAGAGACAAGCAGTTGGTGATATTAACAGATCACCCTGGAGTGTAGAAATAAGAAAACGGAGGATTTGACCTTAATATTAGGTCAAAACAATAATGTGGTTGGTGCCAGAATCAAATCACGACATGTGAGCAGCAGGACTTACTTTAGTGTACATAATTATTGATAAGTGAGAAATATAGGGCAAGGCCTATAAAGAACATCATTGCTTATTATTGCAGTTTCGTGGAAAAGCGTTCAGTAAGGTACCTACTTATGCTGCGCTCATACCATGACTATGTTTATATGATCTGAGAATTAAGCTGGAGTCGTTTTTTTTTCTAAGAGCGATAAAATGTTTTTACTATTTATTGTTGTTTTATTTTTTAAAGTAAACCTTCCTATAGAGCACTGAAAATGCTGCTGCCAAAGCCTGTATTCATCTTTAGATATCGCTGGTAGATAGAGCATAGCACACTTACAATCTCTAGCGAGAGAAGGAGGTAGTGAGGCTGTTGCTGAGGTACCTCACTACCTTATTCTCATGAGCTTATCCTCATAATAACCGTAAATAAACATTTACTACAGTAACAATTAAGATTGTAAATCACGATCTGTAACCTATTCAAATAGGTTTGACATTTGACAGACTAAGATAGGTACTTATTCATTTTATAACCTCAATATCATCATCTGAAAAAATAAGATTTCTCCTAAACCTGGATAAAAAAATGAAAATCGTTTGCAGAATATGAAAAGAAATTTTATTCCCTACAAAATAAAATGAAAACCACCGTGACACGACAATCTTGTATAGGGGCCCAAATCTCTTAACAAAATGGGCATTCTCTTTTCAACTGTCCCATAGAAAACTTCAGTAGCTACTCGACGCAAATGTATGGGACGGCTGATTATTTTTTCGCGATTACGATGTTGGTGCCATGGAAAAAGTTGTTCGGTTTGATGGTCTATACCACCCTTAAATTTCACGAGGATGCAAAACGACACGTATATTTCCGGGTTTTCATGAACCAAAGTATTTTTTTTATTTCAGTTAATTTATTGAGAAATTGGACCTATCTAAAATTTTAAGTGTAGTTCAGAGTCGTACATCTACCTACAATTCGTAGAAAAAACATTTTAAGAATTGAATGCATTTTATTTAATAAACATACTTACTTTTGTTTTAAAAACTAATTATTTGATTACCCACTCGTAAATGTACGAGCATGGGTGCATTTACGAGTGGATAGGCAAATAATTAGTTTATGAATTATATCTTTTGTTATAAATTATAATATATAAAATCAAAACTCTTACTTAGTATAACCTGCTTGTTTTCTTTATCAGGGAATGCAGAGAGATGCACGTTTGTCTTCACGACCCTCGCCGGGGTCGCCCGCAGCGACGTGTAACTATTGTTATTAATATTGTTTTGCAACCTCGTCCGCTTCGGACTTGGCATATCACTATCGTGAACCAACGACCTCTTCAAACTCTTTGGCGATTCAGAACTAGAAGATGTAACATTATAAATACTCTGCTTGGGTTTACTCTTGTTAGGACTAGATATCGGAGCTTTCATTGTGTCGACGTTTTCCTCTTTGGCCTTCTGCTCTCTTTTACTTCGTCTTCCTTCAATTTCAGTCAAAATTGACGTCTCTTTCTTAAAAGGTTTTCGTTTATGATCGGGTTTTTTAGTGTTTTTACCGTGGTTTTCATTTTTCATAGATCTGGTCCTCCTGGTAGTTGTTTTGGCGGCTGATATAAAATTTATCTTTAGACTATGTTCTTTAGCATTCTTTCTAGCAAATGATTTTGTTTTCGATTTTTTTCCCTTTCTTTCAGGTTTTTCAATTTTCACTTTTACCTTTCTCTTGTGTTTGTTGCTTTTATTACCTGTTTTCTTTCCTGGTGGCTTTTTGAATGATTTAAGCCGTTTCATATTTTCAAGGATAATATCTTGGTCCATTTGGTCCTCTTGCTCTGTCAAGTAACTTGGCTTGAACTTCCGCAAACGCGTCATAACTCTGGTTGGTAAGTTTTCAATTCCTCTCAATCGATTAAGATCTATTTTTGTAAAACGTTCAATTTTGAACCTACGGCTTAAAAACTCATCACTCTCGTCTTCCGAACTATTTTCTGATTCGGATTCACTAAATGAATCTACGACTGTAGGTTTTGGATACGCCATCAGTATATCTCTTATTTCACTATCACTAGGTAGATCGCTGTCCGTGAATGTGAATCGTTTAGACTTTTTAGGAGTAGATTCATCATCTGACGACTCACTGACATTTGTTAACGTAGCATCATTTCCACTTAATACTATATTTTCCTGGCTAGGCAAGTCAATCCCACAGTATGTGTTTTCGTTCTCGTCTTGTTTATTTTTAACGTTACCATCAACGGAACATAGCACGACCTCATCATCTTCATTAGATGCAACTACGAGTACTAAACTGTCGTTGGACTTTTCTCTTTGATCTTTGTTAATATCTTGTGTGGCATTAGGTATTATATTTGGGATATCTTCACTTTTGACCCTTATTGAAGATTGTAATGCTTTTGTAAATTGGCTAACGACTTCATCAAATGTGTTTTTCACATGTTTAATGTTATTATTCGGTACAACCGTTTCCTTTTTTATCTGGATCGGTAGATCTTCGCAAGTAACGTTATCAGCGGTCATGTCTTCAAACGGTTGTTTGTCTTTTTTGTAGCCGTCAAGAATAATTACTTGCTTTGCCATCTCATCCTGAATTACTTCACCTTGAGGTGATTTATTTGTATTTATTTTAGCGAATTTACGATCAGTAACGTCATCGTCGACATTAACTTTCTTGTTAAGTAGTGCAGGTATTGTTTGCGTTGGCGTTATACTTTGTTCATTTGTAACTATGCCAACTACGGAACATTCATCATCTTCATTAGATGCAACTACTAAACTGACGTTAAACTTTTCTCTTTGGTCTTTGCTAATATCTTGTGAGGCGTCAAAATAATTATCGTCAACGTCAACAGATTTAATTTTATAAGTTCTATCTATAGGTATAATATTTGGGATATCTTCACTTTTCATACTTTCAGATTGTAATGTTACTGTAAGTGGACTAATGACTTCATGAAATGTGGTTTTGACATGTTTAATATTATTTGGTACAACCTTCCCAACCTCTTTTATTTGGATCGATAGATCTTCGGAAGCACAGTCCTCAAACGGTTGTTTGTCTTTTTTGTATCCGTCAAGAATAATTACTTGCTTTGTCATCTCATCCTGAATTTGTTCACCTTGAGGTGGTTTATTTGTATTGATTTCAGCGAATTCACAATCAATAACGTCATCGTCGACATTAACTTTCTTTTCAAGTAGTGCAGGTGTTGTTTGCGTTGGCGTTATATTTTGTTCATTTGTAACTTTACCATCTACGGAACATTCATCATCTGCATTAGATGCAACTACTAAACTGACGTTAGACTTTTCTCTTTGGTCTTTGCTAATATCTCGTGAGGCGTCAAAATAATTATCGTCAACGTCAATAGATTTAATTTTATAAGTTCTATCTGTAGATATAATATTTGGGATATCTTCACTTTTGATACTTTCAGATTGTAATGCTACTGTGAGTGGACTAACGACTTCATGAAATGTGGTTTTGACATGTTTAATATTATTTGGTACAACCTTCTCAACCTCTTTTATTTGGATCGATAGATCTTCGGAAGCAAAGTCTTCAAACGGTTGTTTGTCTTTTTTGTATCCGTCAAGAATAATTACTTGTTTTGTCATCTCATCCTGAATTTGTTCACGTTGATTTTTATTGATTTCAGCAAATTCACAATCAGTAACGTCATTGTCTACATTAACTTTATTTTCATATAGTTCAGGTATTATTTGCATAGGCGTTATATCTTCGCAATCTGTAAATCTATCAGGTTTAGCACGTGAACCCTTTGGATCATTATCCGCTTGAAACATTGCTTGCTGCTTATTTTCTTAACTGTGTAAAGCTGGTATGTTCTGTGTTGGCAACTTATCTTCTTGTATTTTTTCACAATCTGTCGTAGCATCACATACGGTTGTCTGACTTTCTGCTTTAATTTAATCTGAAAGATTTAAGTAGGTACCATTTATTTTTTGTTTGTGTGTAGGTACATAAAAACAAAAATGTGAAGTGTAAAATTGTTACACTTCGTTTTATATAAGTACCTACATACTACCACCGAAAACAATATCCTGTAACAGTATACCTGTAATAGGCATACATACCAGTATTTTATTATCTTTTACTTGTTTAATCTCAATGTATGTACTGCTGTTGGTGTTCCTAATAAATAAAATAATAAAAAAAAAACAACGTCCACAACCACAAGAAACGATGAAGGAGAATGGGCGGTTGGTCCCCAGTGCCGTAATGAAGTTACGGTCAGCAACATAAGTCGGTTAACACTGTTACTTTTTGACATCATCTATATTAACACAAAATGATACGATAATCTGCTTTTTAGCATTTCATTTATTAGCTATGAGTTAATTTTCTTTAAAATTTACATGTGTTCCGATTTTAATGAAGTATTTTTCTCAATAATTAAGATTTAGAAAACACAAGCGTTAATTGACTTTTGTTGCTGACTGTACGTCATTTTAAAAATTTCATAATCATGGTAAAGGTCGTAGGAATCCGCTAGATGACCCCTTAAATATACAATTTTTTTTTAGTAGGTATCTTGCAAGAAACAATAGCTTTTCTTTAAATTTTATTACTACAAGATAAAACTAAATGTTTACTACGGCACTTACATGCTTACGGTTTTCCCCACGACTTAATTTCGGGCTGTCCAACTATACGATTCAAATAAGTACTTAGGTGGTTATTTTTAGATACGAAACTCGGTATTCGCGGAATCCCGAAATGTATATACGCGTGAATAGAACAGTGAACAATAATCGCAAGAAATGAATAAGTACCTACATTCTACGTTATACATAAAAAATGTAGGTATGATACTATTGAAAAATTGCAGTGGTAGGTACCAGTTAGGTACCTATATGTTCCGTGGTAGGTACCTAGGCTACCTATACAATAAAATAAATCATAGAATTATGTACCTACGTTCCTTACATAAAGCTAATACTAGCTATAAATGTATATGTAGAAATAGATAGTAGGTAGATACATCCGCGGGTGAGTTATACCTGTGGTTATACTCCAGGAAGAGCTCATAATATTGATTAATTTAGGACCGTTATGACGTCATCCCCGGAATGTCGTCATCCGTGCCTCGGAAAGCACGAGCCGTTGGTCCTGGCAGTCATTCGTGGATCTTTGACAGTCATTACGGGTCGTCAGAAGCCCGAAAGTCTAACAACCAGTCTTACCAAGAGGTATCATCGTGTTACCCAGTTACTGTGTTGTGGAGGTCAGATAGGCAGTCGCTCCATGTAAAATACTGGTATTTAGCTGCATCCGGTTATAATGGAAGCCGACCCCAACATAGTTGGGAAAAGGCTAGGCAGATTTATTACGTCATCCGGTGTCAATGGAATAATAATAACCACACCGCCATATTTTGATTGCACTTCAAAGATAAAAAATAGCGTTATCGACAAAACGTACAGACTAACACTAGTGTAAAAGATACATAAATAAATGTTTTAGTTACGAACACTTTACCTACATAATAAATCAAAAGCAGTTATTCATGGCGAGAACTGCACCTGAAGTCTATCAATCACAGTCAGAATGATTTTGAAGCATTTATAAGTCAATCTGCCTAGCCTTTTCCCAACTATGTTGGGGTCGGCTTTCAGTCTAACCGGATGCAGCTGAATACCAGTATTTTACATGGAGCGACTGCCTGTCTGACCTCCACAACCCAGTAACTGGGTAATACGATACCCTTGGTAAGACTGGTTGTCAGACTTTCGGGCTTCTGACGACAAGTAACGACTGTCAAAGATCCACAAATAACAGCCGGGACCAACGGCTTAACGTGCTTTCCGAGGCCTGACTTAACCTGATGGATCGACCCGTGCGGCTGTAATTACTTAGCCACGAGCTCCTCTTTTTGAAGCATAAGTATTGTAATAAATTCCTTCATATGTTTGAAAAAATTGTCTGCTCAGTTAAATTAAATTAGCTAGCAAAACTCCGCAGACGTGATGTACAGGGTGTCCCGTAAATAATGAATAATCTCTTAAGGGGTCATCGTACTCATCATTATGAACAACTTTTACTATGGGACCAAACCTGGAATCGCGAAAAAAAAATCAGCTGCTCCCTACATTTTGACGAGTTTGATGTAGATAAATGTACTGGTCAGCTGATTTTTTTTCGCGATTTCAGGTTTGGTCCCATAGTAAAAGTTGTTCATAATGATGAGTACAATGACCCCTTAAGAGATTATCCATTATTTACGGGACACCCTGTATATCGATATCTAAACAAGATAAAATAAAAATAAAAAAGATAGGATGTTTTTTTTTTGGGGGTTCAACGACCGCTGGTGAATTATGAATTAGTCAGTATGACTATGAATTGATAAAATCTGTTTTCTTTTGTTTTATCGTGTTTAGATATTGATATCGATATCGTCTGTGAAGTTAACAAAAAAAAAATATTTTAATTTAAACTGATATAATTCAAGTAACGCCAACTGCGGTCGATTGACCCCACAAAAAATCAAATCAAATTAATTAATTTTTTAATTTATCATGTTTAGTTATAGATTCCCACACATCACAGTGTTTTTATGATCTCAGTATACCCCCATCATGTCTACAGAGTTTTCGCAAGCTAAATTTAAATTTGACCTTGTATATTTGTTTAGTTCTTCCTGCTGGTATGAAATAAAGAATACTATTTAACCGAGTAATGAGGCACAATTGATGAATTGATTATTATCTATTGTCTCGTCCGATATCGCGACGTCGCTCGGGACTCTGGTTTTGGCTTGGTGCATTATCCATCATATTATTATGTATGTAGGTAGGTACTTATCTTTTTAATGTCCTCGTCTTCTGTTGGCCACCACATTCCGATAATGAAATTATGCCTATTTCATGAAAACATGACGTTATATAATAAATACCTAACTTATAGAAATACGTAGGTATGTTGATAATTTATTATAATCATTTATTACATATGTAGGTACTGATTGATACATCGACTAACATTATTGCCGCGTAGGTATTCGATTTTGAACAATTGTATACGCCATAGTGTACTACCTACACAATTTCGCAAAAAAATGTATGTTTGTATTTTGCGGGCTATAAATACATAAGCATAACTCAGCTGACTTTACACTTCATTCTTATTAATTCCCTAATTTCACCCATCTACTTCCACGTTTATTACATTACCTACATTAATATAAATAGATATAGGTACGCACCGTTTTATGTTCTGTTAACGATTTCGTTCCTGTATTCTGGTACCTCTTCACTGTATATTATGCATGCAAAACATAACCGTGCAAATAAAGTTGTTTTTATCTCTTCGCACTTGTCACTCGTAAATGATACACACACACGTTCGTTCTTGATCGCGTTCATTGCGAGAATGACGATGTCAGTTGACGTCATGGTCAACGCCAAATGCGCTTAAGCGGGGCATTCCCCTGATTGTGTATCTGTTTTCGTTGTCCTTATTATGTCATGGTCATCAACAAAAACGGCAAATAGTCGCGGTCTCGCTGTGGTGGAATACGTTAGCCTGGGCGACTTTACAGTTCGACGAAAGGGACGCCAATTCGTCGCTAATCTAAGTGACGTAACTGATTCAAATATGAAAGAAATAAAAATATATATTTTTGTTTTGCAACAGGTACTGAAAGGGGGTCTTAAAATTTCAAAGTGGACCTACTAGGGCATGTGGGGTATCATATGAAAGAGCGCTGTTTGCACATTCTCAAACATTTTTTTTTTGGGCCGCACAGTTTTCGACTTTTGATGAAAATTGTAAAAAAAAATACCGTTCCCCCCTCCCTTATCTCCGAAGTTTGCATAGAGAAAAATCTGAAATTATTCTATGTGATAGAAGTTTAAGTAAAGATTACAGGAAAAATAAAACGATGTCTCTAAATAGCACACTTTTCAGAAATCATCAACAAAAATTACATACCGTAGGTACCCTCCCTCGATACGCAAACCTGGCTAAACCTTAGCGAGTAATCGCTTAGTTTATACCTAAGTTTTATGCCCTGGCTGGAGGCTTTAATTTATTGAGGAACCCACAGGAAATTCCGGTTAAGCAACCTCCTAGGTTGTTTCGAGATACCAAAATTAATTATTTAAAAAAAACCGGCCAAGTGCGTGTCGGACCACGCACAATAAAGGTTTCCGTAGTTGAAAAGAATTTATCCCAAAAATAAACATAATCATAATTGACATGACCTTTCATCTTGTACACTAAAACTTCTAGAAATACAGTATTTTAAACGTAAATTGTAATCCGAAAAAAAGTTTTTTATGTGATAAAATTACAAATTAACTATTTTCGGACTTTTTCCTCTAATTGTGCTTTTAGACCTTGCTTCTTGCCAAATTTCATGGTTCTAGGACAACGGGAAGTACCCTATAGGTTTTGATTTACTTGCGAGTATCAAAAAATGTCGCATAAATGACCGTGTTTTTTATTGCGTTGACATATAAAAGCTTGATCGTTTTAGAACTCCAAGGGACCATTAGGCCTACGTATCTGATATTAATTTCAACTTGATACCTTAACGCGTTCCTGACAAAAAGGGTCTCGACTCTTGACAGACAGACAGACAGACGGACAAATAAGTGATTGGGTTCCGTTTTTTTCCTATTGAGGTACGGAACCATAGTAAAAATTACAAAACTGGTTTTTTATTTTTCCACTTAATTCTTGTTAAGTCACCATCTACATCCACGTTTATTACAAACTAGATGACAAAAATCACAATTTACTTAGATAAATATTCGTACCAAGTTTCAAGTTTAATATCTCAAGGAATAAAAATTTTCATACAAACTTCCACCCTCTATTTCACCCATTTACGGGGTGAGTTTCCTAAAATCCTTTCTTAGCTGACGTCACCTACTCATAATCTACCTCTGTGCCAAATTTCATCTTCATAGGTCCAGTAGTTTTTGAGATTTCGTGTTTAATCAGTGAATGAATGAATCAGTGACCTTTCGCTTTTATATCTAAAGATACAGTAGGTAAATAGGTATACGCACCAGTTCATGTTCTGTTAAAGATTTCCTTCTTTGTATTCAAGTTCCTCTTCACTGAATATTTTGCATGCAAAACGATGCAAAAATAAAATAGTTTTTATCTCTTCGCCACACGTGTAGGTACATAATAAACACGTTCGCTCTGAATCACGTTTATTGCTAGAGTGTCTACGAGTGACGACGTCACACGTCGCAAGCCGTGGAGGCCATTTGTTCGATATACCATTCCATACATAAACCTAGCCTATGTTCAGACTCGCCAAGATACGTCGACCCAAGTGTATGTTCCCCTGATTGTGTATACCTGATGTGATTTCGTTGTCCATATTTCGTGTTGGTGTTGGTTTTTTATTGCCGACTGTAACCGTAGTCACAGTCAGCAACAAAAAAACCGGCCAATTGTGCATGTCAGACTACGCACAGTGACGGGTTCCGTAGTTAGTATTGACTTAAATAAAGCGCAGAGGCACAAAAGAACACATAAAAATACTAGAATCGTCTTCGTCTGCCATTATTTGCTTATACAAACTTTGCCCTAAAGCACCATCAAAGCCCCACTTGCATATAACTGTCAACTCTTTGCCATCCAGCGAAGAATCCACTCGTAGGAATTTTGCAAGTCTAGTCACAGTTTTGTCCAAATTTGCTTGGAGCTTTACCTCTTTCCGTGATGTCTATGGTACTATCTTTTGGGAGCAGTCCTTCAAGGCAGTATAGAAGGATACAGTGGTATTCCTTTTTCTTTGGCACAAGATCTTAATGTTAAATACCTACTGCCACTTCGAAAGCTCCAATGAGGTTAAAATACCTAAGGCCTCATTTACGGAGACGCGGGGCGTCGAGCAGCGCGGGGCGGGCTGCGGGCCGTCAAGTTTAAGAAATCTTAAACGATTCTTTGTAAACGCTCTCATAGAACGCCCTATGTTTGAATTTAGTGCGGGCCGCGCCGCACAACGCGACGCGCGACGCCCCGCGTCTCCGTAAATAAGGCCTAAAGCTTTATCAGCGGAATCTAAAGGCACAGTTTTCTTTGGCTTTAACAATTCCTTTGTCTTTGTAGCCTCTTCGGGATGCTCCCGAGACCAGTTTAACGATACCTGCTACATTCTTGTTTTGTGCTTTCAAACCAGTTGCATGAGCAAGGCTGTCAGTACTATGTGGTAAGAGCTCTTCCACACCCCTCTTCTTTTGCGGGTTTAGCTCCACGAATGGTTTTCTCGGAGTCACAACAGTAACTGATGTTGATTGTTGATGTTGTTGTTGTTGTTGACTGTTGTTGTTGAGTCTGTAGGATGATACACCCTCATTTACACCAGTCAGAACTGGATCATGGTTGGTTGCTGCTCTACTGACACTAAAGAAGGTCATCTTTTCCCTCATGACCTCAGGCCATTTTATGCTCTTTTGCAGGCATGTCTCATACTTTTTTATGTACCTACTTATGTACGTCTCGGATTACACGAGATGCATTTGTTCCTCAACGAACACAGAGAATTGTTTCAGTTCCTTTTTTTAATTTTCTGACTAATCAACAGTATTCCCAAAAACTACAAATAACACATTAGGCTATGAAAAAGAACAGAAGGCCAATTCTCGTACTTAAAAAACGTTCAAATTCAAGTTGCAGTGTCATCTCAGCGACAATCAATGTCAAAAACTACATTTTTGACATATTGCGACTGAGATTAGAATGCGAACGTTCTTAAAATTACGAGAATTGCCCCTCTGTTGTTTGCCACAAACATGAAAATGTCCAAATTGGTACTGTATGGCCTCACGTACCCGCCGTGGTCACCGCTCTGCGCCCTGGATGATGAGACCCCTGAGAGATGTCCCGGGACGGGCTGATGGTTTTACAAACGACAAAACAAAGCTTCCATCATAAGTTCATAACACAATAACAAATGGAACGTAATAAATTAGCGCACACAAGTGCCGAGAACTACTGATAAAATTAAGTTCAAACCACAGATTAATACAGATGGGACACTCCGCAAAATCATTTAAATAAAAAACGACTCTTGCTACGACACACTGAAGTGCAATTCAGGTCGCACAACGCTTAATTATCTACAGTTATATTCACCTACAACTTGCCTCTCTTTCTATCGCGTAACTCTTACACCTTCTTACCCCGTTAGGGTTGTCATCTTTTAAAGAATAATTAATTTGTATATTTAATTACCAATTACTCTACTTACTATACCTATTACTCTACTTTTGTGAACAAATGACTTTAATTTGTTTAGTCCAATGTTTATTAATATGTAGGTACTTACCAACATAATTGGGCAAATAAAAAAGTATGTATGTACGAATACCGGAATACTTGTGTCTACATAATCGAAATCTCACTACATAATATTTAGTTTTGGTTAAAGTTAGTCCGTGGTAGGTACCCACCAAAACAAAAAATACTATTTAAATAGGTACTTTCCTACTTAAACTTATCAAAGCCTGAACCTGACCTTGTAAACAGAACTGATAAGTACCTACTATACTATAATAATAATAATTAATATTCTAACTACGTAGCCAAGGGTGATGTAAATAAGAATAACAAATGTAAACATTTAGTAGGTAGGTGTAGGTACTGTGAGGGCTCGAACCTCGAGGCTATCTACGAAAAAGTAAAAGATTCAAGCCAATGGGCTAAGCGCCGTAGGCCTCTTTATTAATTATCCTCAAACTTAAAGTAATTTACTCCCTAGGTCCTACGCGGAGCCCCAGCTAAAATTTAACTGTCAATCCTTAAAGAAAAGCGAGTATCACTTTTCTTTAAGAATAATTATATATTTGAATGATCGGAAATGTCAGCCAGTAATATCTATGCTAAGGCTTAGCCTAATTACTTATAGGTAGACGTGCATTTCTTTCCCTTTCGGTGTCCTATGAAAGCGAAAGAAACGTGAGGTTCGGATCCTTTATGCAGCCAAATGCGATGCAATATAGTTTAGCCTTCATTTTAATCATTTTCATTTCAATGCAATCTGCGACCCGGTGGCGCGCGGCAGTTTTACTGAATTGGCCCAGTGGACTGGGGCCGCCGCGTACACAGCTTCATACATAAACTGTCCCATCTGTATTAATCTGTGCTCAAACGTATTATTTTTATACAACTACCCTCATTTACGTTCGCTATAATTCTCTATTTAGGTACCTATATTACAGACAAGAGAATTGTATTGCAACTAGGGACCATTTGGTCCTGTCCTGCTAGAGCTGGTTAATGCTCATGTCATTAGTATCTAATTATTAAAACTCAACAATAATCACGGTGATTAACAAATGAGTTAGTTCTTGGAATGCAATTTTGTAAAAAAAACGGATATAATCAATATCGTTTTTAAATATATACTAACGATAGTATACACGTCAAAGAAGCGTTTTAACCGACTTTGCTGGTTCACGGCCAACGGAGGACTTCCCATCGAGATAACCTCCGTGTATGACCCGCAATATTCTTTGGTTTCATCTTATCAATATTATTTATATAGTTTTTTGTAGGAATTAGGAGCTAAACGTCGAAATGTGGTTGTCTGTTACAATCGTGGGTTTCTGGCATTCTTTTTCAAAATTAAAAAGAAGTCGTCTGGAATATTTTGTATTATGAGTCATTGAAAGTTAGTAGAAAAGTGAACGCGAACAGAATTTGTGTAAAATCACATCTACAAGGTGTATCAGAAACGTGTGGTCCAATTCAAGAGTTTGGTACAGACCATCAAACTGAACAACTTTTTCCATGGGACCAACATCGTAATCGCGAAAAAATCTCAGCTGTCCCATACAAAGCTGCAATACCTACTCGACCCAAATGTACGACGGCTGATAATTTTTTCTCTGTTACGATATTAGTCCCATGGAGAAAGTTTTCAGTTTGATGGTCCGTACCGCACCCTTAAATTTGACCACACTTTTCTGTACACACTGTATAAATAGACCCATCAAAAACATAACTGTGAAGAAGAGGCTAAGTTCGATACAAAGTAAGGATTATAGACTTCGCCGATAAAAGAATTAGGATCTAAAATGTTACCTATTTAATTTGTATGGAGGTGAAATAAAGTTAGGTCCACCAATGAAACTGAACGCGATCAGCACATCCATAGATAGTGCAATCTACGAAGACGCGCCCCACTACTCCTCCTAACCGTTTAAAGTGGGAGTGATACGTAGGTTCGAATGTCGTTATCGCGAAGGTCGCCATTTCGAAAAAATTTGCGAGCATTACGCCAGTTCGGAAGTCATGGTATATCGAAGTCCAATGTTGAGTTTCTTTTTTTTTTTTTTTTTTCCTAAACCAAATCAAAAGACCATGCTCTCTGTGTCTCGTCTCATTGGGGTCATGAGTTCGATTCCCAGACATATTAACTCAACATCGTATTTCGATACCATGACATTCGAACTGGCTTAATGCTCGCAAAATTTTTCGAAATGGCGACCTTCGTGAGAGCGTCTTTCGATATAGCGGTTTTCGATATAATGAGTTTTCGAACTGGCGTACCACTCGCAAATTTTTTCGAAATGGCGACCTTCGCAAAAACGACATTCGAACCTACGTATCACTCCCGTTTAAAGTATATGTGTGCAACGGTTAGAAGGAGTAATGGGGCGCGTCTTCGTGGATTGCACTATCTATAAACCACGTTCAAGAGCTGTCAGTGTCAATATTGGAATGTTGACACTGACAGCTCTTGAACGCGGTTTAGAAGTGTTCAGTTTCATTGGTGAAAATAGGTCATAAACAAATAGGTAAATAACACTCCATAAAAAAAAGTAAGACTATATTACACAATAAAAAACAACAATCATAAAATAATAATTTAACCTCCGTGTATGTTCCGCAATATTCTTTGGTTCATCTTCTTATTTGAACAGTTTTTTGTCGGAATTAGGAACCAAACATCGAACTGTGGTTGTATGTTAGGCAATCGTGGGTTTCATGCATTCTTTTCCAAATGATATCCTTCTGCCATTTTCAATATAATTTGTAAGAAAAAAAATCATCTGGAATGTTTTGTACTGATAGTCATTGAAAATTAGTAGAAAAGTAAACGCGAACAGAATTTGTGTAAGATCAAACCCACCAAAAACATAAATATGAAAAAGAGGCAAAGTTTTATACAAAGTAAGTAGGTACCTACAGGATTGTAGACTTCGCCGATAAAAGAATTAGGATCTAAATGTTACCCACTTAAGTTGTATGGAGGTAAAAGAAATTTAGATTCGTTGTTACTAAGGGCGAAGTTCACCAATGATACTGGACGCGATAAGCACATCTAAACCGCGTTCAAGAGCTGTCATCGTCAATATTCTACAACAACGATGACACTAACAGCTCTCGTATATGGTTAAGACGTACTGATCGTGTTCAGTTTCATTGGTGAAAATAGGTCATAAATAAATAACACACAATTAAAAAAGTAAGACTATATTACACAATAATAAACAACAATCATAGGATGATAATATTACAAATGCATGAACTATGATTACAACTAGGTATCAAAATTATCAACACGGTACTTATCATCACACATTCTTTCAAGTAACGAAATTGTTAAATATTTCAAATATCCTCATTAATTCCTTTGAAAAAACCTAATATAACTTCAACAGCACATTTCACATACAGATATTACAATATAATAAAGAAAAAAGTCGGAAGGTGTCGTGGAACACCCACCCGGTTGAAACAAAGTTCCTTTCGCTGTATATTATGTTTTCGTACAGAGCCACCTAGTACAAGGTTTTAGAAGCTAAAAACTTATACTAAATGACTCTGTATTAAAAGAAAAACTTAAGACCTTGAAACTGACTTTTTCGCGCATAACTCTTTTTTGTTACGTGACTATTTCTAGTCAACTCCTACCGCAGGCCTTTTTCCTTTCAAAAAGTATTAAGCTGCATATCAACATAATTATGATTATGTTGATATGCATCCATTAATCAAATTTTATGGCAATGATCAATAAAAGATAATTTTAAAACATGTATGCAAAAATGTGATGTCACCTAATATGTTAAACCTAAAATTATTGAATTGTAATGCATACATCTGCATGCATTTTAAAGCTATCATATTCCATTACTATAATGAACATGGAAGCAATAGAGGATTGCCCCTAACAACTGACTGGCAGTTGTTTTATAAAGTCTGGTATACATAAAAATAAGTTCTAGAAATAGCGCTATCAGCACAATTAGTTAACAATAAATGACATGTTTTATTTGAACAACCAAACACGCAGAACTGATGCAGTAATATTAAAGTTTACTCAAGTAATAAAATATCAATGAAAATCTATTGACATGCTATGAGAAAACAATGATTGTTTACTATTTATGCTGCTAGCGCCTATTTTGACGACACGGTTGGCGCAGTGGTTGAGCGATTGACTGCTGCGCAGGATGTCGCGGGTTCGATTCCCGCACGGGACAAATATTTGTACGACCTACAAGTATTTGTTCCGAGTCTGGGTGTTTTTCTATCTATAATATGTATGTATTTAAAAAAAAATGTATATAAGTAGTTTATCAGCCATCTCGTTACCATAACACAAGCATTAGGTTGCTTAGCTTGGGACTAGATGGCGTTGTGTGAAATGTCCAAGGATATTAGTGGTGAAACTTGGCAGTATACTCTCTCATTCTAGCAGTTATTTTCAAATTAAGTTTTTTTTAATGTTTTTAGCAGTGTCCACTCAGCTTAGTTTACAGCCATCTATTGCAAAGCCGAGATGAAAATCAAAGCCGTCTCATTCGTGAATGAAATAATTCACAGCTCAACAACCCAAGGCTACAAAACGAACGCTTATATACACTTGCGTGCAAAAAAATTGGCCCACCCCATGCTCTCTATTTGAGAGACGATAGCTCAAAAATATTAATGTATTTATTTCAATTATTTTATACTGTGTGAAGGTAGGTAAGATAAAGTTTATTTACACATACACATATACTTTGATAAAAGCAATATTCTTGACAAGATCGACTCGATTCTTCTGATGTTCTCATCAATCACTTTTGTTTGAAAAAACTGCGTGACTTTTTTTTGTCAGTGAAGTTGACATAAGCTTAATTTTGTTTATTACTGTTCGTTTATTGATCATTTGACTTGAATTTTTAACCAACTTGAAAAAAAGAAGGTTTTTCATTCGATCTGTATGTTTTTAAATTCGTGTTTTTCTCAAAAAGTAATGAATCAGTTATGATATTTTTTTCACTTACGTAATCTACATACAGTCAGGAAGGTTTTAGTACACAATATATTAGGTTATTGTTAATTAAACTTGTTAAATTTTCTCGTTTCATATCGAAGAGAATGGGGTGGATCGAGTTTATTGCACGCAAGTGTAGATCCACGAAGACACGCCCCACTACTCCTCCTAACCATTTATAGTATATGTGTGCAATAGTTAGGAGGAGTAGTGGGGCGCGTCTTCATGGATTGCACTATCTATACTTATGCGTTTTCGCTCTGCGAGTCAAAAGTTAGCGTCGAGCGGCAAATTCAAAATCAACTTTATTTACACAAAGATAAAGTTGATTATGTGCTTTGGTGGAATTAACATCCATTCAAATGTTCTTGTCGCGATCACATGGTTAAGAGAAGCAAACACTAGGATTATTTTGTACTTTTCACAAGTTATTCACGATTTTTGATGCGTTATCATACAAACCTAAAATTATACATCTAAATCACGTTATTTACATTTTAATTTAGATTTTAAAATCAAAATTGCAACTTCAATCAAAGAGCAGTACCAAACTACGATAATATCGTGAGTGGTACATACCTAGGGGAACGTGTTGTTGGCTATGTCGAGCTTCTGCCGCAGCACTCCTCCGAGGATGAACTCTGTGGACACGACGGTGGCGCCTCGCTTCCTCAAAGCAGGCCAGAGTCCGTTGTCCTTGGAACAGGACACGCAGACCCAGTTCGGACCGCCTTCCTTCCACGTACCTCCAGAACATTCCACTATCACTGAAAGAGAATGATAACACTGCTTTATTGCTAACCAAAAGTGAAACCAAAGTCGCATTATTTGTTTCGCATAATTACGATTCAGGGTGTCTACTCCCTAAGCACGAAGTCCGTAGTTTTGGCCTTTGTTACGGGCGTTTCCTACTCTGTATCACTTGCAGACGTACGATTGGGCGGATGGACAGACGGACATAGGGAGTAGACCGCCTTTTTTATGAATGGGAAATCATCAAATGACTTCTCCCGCTCTGGGCGGCGCAGGAGGGCGTGCCGAACTTATACTGACTAAAACCCACCCGTGTTCCTTCAGTTGCCTATGCCAGGGCCATGGTATCTCTTTCGAACAACCCGCGACCCCGGCGGCATCGGCCCTATCGGACCCCATTATTGCTGATACCTCTTTGAGGTGCGCGTGAAACACAACGCGCCGTCGACCCGGGCCTGGGGCCCTACTCCTTAAGTCCGTCCGACCGTCCGCGTCCGTCAGTCCGTCCATCTGACATAACGATCCATCAAAACACGTGTAAAAGTTAAATATTTCCGACGGCCAAAAACACATCGGGAGTAGGGACAACTGTCAAATCGTTTTGTCATTCATACTTCGTTCGGGCATCGTTCGAACTAAGCATCCATCCGTAGGTGATACGGAGTAGGAAACGCCCGTAACGAAGGCCGAAATTACGGGCTTCGTGCTTAGGGAGTAGACCCCCTGGTCCTTACCGGACGGCGAGCTACCCCACTAGACCTAGACCCCCTGACCTAATAGCGCTAACAAAGGAAATTAAGATGCCTAATCATTATTAAAGTCCGTATTTATAATACATTCAGTGGAATCCAGTCGAGTGCTATCGGAAACGCGCGCGCATCGTTTTCGGTGCGTGCGGATGCTTACGGATAAGAGCGCGTGTAAGCGCATCCGTTTCGCTGCGCTCGTCAATTATCATGTGATAATAATTCAATCATTATTTTAATTAATACGAAGAATAAGATCGCCGCCTTATCTCTATATGACGTCGTGATGGGGCTTGCTCACTCCTTAACTGTGTGTCGATAGAGTTTACTTTGCCGAAACCGTACCCTAATTCCGTAACACACTATCAATCTGAATCGGTTACATTTTGACAGTTTATCAACATTCATTGAGTTATTTGAATCAGCTTCGTATGTTCGAAAAATTTGTCTGCTCGACAATTAACGTACCTAACGTTAATTGTCGAGCAGACAAATTTTTCGAACATACGAAGCTGATTCAAATTCTTATTGATCGTGTGTTACGCAATTAGGGTGTCGTCTAGGTGTAGGTTGAGCGGCCATCATGTGGCGAGCTGTTGGGCAGTAGCGACCCCATGGAGGGTCCGTGAGATGTCTTGTTTCTCACCTCTGATTTTACCGCCTTTATTGGAAGGCTGGAGTGAACTGACGAGAAACAGAGCTCCCAAATCTTTCTTGGCTTTATTGGCTGGCTTGAGTCGAGATTCGCGAGAGCAAACGTGCTTGGAGGAAGTATGGTGGAGGCAAGTAACCCCCTGCCCTTTTATTATCTGTGTATTTTATATAAAATATTCAGGACTTCCATAGTTCTAGATAACTAGTTCACTTTAGCCACCCAAACCCATAATCCAATATCTTTGTTTTCATATCCTTCAATAGTATTACACCAACCGAAGGTTGTCCTTGGGTGCCCTTGCATGGGATGCGGTGATCTCCTTCTGTGAAACCGTCGTTTCTCAGAGGAGGCTTCGGAAAGGGAGAGAGAGAGATCGAGACGACTCTCCTGACCCGCAGAAAGCGGACGACGCCCTCTTCCGTCCCCCGTAAACAGGTCCGGAGGGACGGCGGACTCGGGGACGTCCGCCGGCCCCCATCCAGCTGAACCCGAGGTGGGCGGCGGCGCGTAGTGTTCCGCGCGCGCCTCTATTGGACGTCGCGGGGAGAGTCCTACACCTCACTCAAAACAAAAAAAGAATTACACATATTCATCGTTTGAATCATGGGTTTAGGTCTTCCTAAACTGTAATTCTTTTTTTGTTTTGTTTAGAGTCACGGAAATGTTGGACAGGAGAACGTCTGTCGGGTCAGATATTTCTTAATAAAGTTCGTAGATAATTGGCATGTATTTAAGAATGGGTTTAACTCACGTTTCATTTCCGCTGCGTTCGGCTGCACGCTTTGTGTGGACGACACGTTGTAGCCTTTCAGGAAGTTCCTCTTGCCGTTCAGCGTCTTGTGTAAGCTGAACTGAAACCTTTTCTCTGCCGGCTCATCTTTTACTAGGTACAGCCAAGGATCTGAAATTACACAGACAAGTCCTTGTTTAAAGTTTGTCCTCCGTAAAATGCGCGGTCACTGTCGGACTGCATAGAAAAGAAAAAGAAGCGCGATGACATAACGCTGGTAATTTATTGCAAAACTAGCCGTTCCCCGCGGCTTCGCCCGCGTACATCCACGGAAATTATCCCGTGGAATAATTTACCTACCTGAATCGTTATATCTCAGAAACGGTGACTCTTAGGAAAAAAAGTGTGGAGACAATTATTTTTATCTATTGCGAGATCTACAATTCTAGTCTGATCTATTTCTATGATAAAACTAAAAACCCATATTTGCGAACTTTGACCTTCAATAGATTTTATTGCTAATGTCGGATCGATGGGGACTTTTCACATTTCATTTATAATGGTGTTCCGAACTTTTCAGCTTTATGCGAATTATTGTGAACTTACTCC
Organism: Cosmia trapezina; assembly: GCA_905163495.3. Lineage (NCBI taxonomy): Eukaryota > Metazoa > Arthropoda > Insecta > Lepidoptera > Noctuidae > Cosmia > Cosmia trapezina. Next base: position 21,717,733 of record LR991031.1, on the reverse strand, counting down.
TACTTTTTGGGCTAACTAGACCGGAATTTATCTTTATATTTTATTTTAAAGCAAAATCAGCGACCATGAAGTATTGCATTTTTTCCTCTAACAATAAATAAAGAACTTCATAGGCGGCTTATGTCAAAAGTAAAATAAATGGTTGGAAGAGTATAAGTTAACATTACTGAAAAATATTACTGAGTATTGATTATACGGCCTTCTGGGGGGCTAAAACGGCCACTTTGGCAGAATCATAATAGGATAATATTATTCATAATAATGTATGATGTCTGTAGCTGCTGATGCACTAGAGAGAATGTATGACAAAGTAAAAAATGTGCCTCTTACCGACAATGATATTGGTGTCGGCGCAGGCCTGCACCCAGCCGGGCCCTACGATAGGCCTGCCGAGCCCCACGGCGCACAGCAGCTTGAACGTGCGCTTTATCTGCATCGTCAGCACCACAGAACACTCCATAACGTCTGTTACTATCACCGCTCCTACGCATAATAAAAATATTTGAATTAAGAATACTCATTTTTAACTTTTGAAGCAGCGACCGACAAATTCTGAAAGGCGATTAGCAATTAATTTTTTGTGTTATCAAAATTAAAATGCCTGATGATGACACCATGCCACTGTCAGTATCAAGTTTTGCTGCTGACAATGGTAGTACAGTCGAGTTCATTAAATTAAATTGTGGTCAAGATTTAGATTCATTAAGGACATAATAGTGACGTTATTGGTGGTGTTCTTCAGAAAGGTCAGGTGTGTAGTACTCGCAACCGGGGTATGTGTATCACAGATGTATGAGCGTAAACGATGCAACTCCATACTCCTTGTATATAAGGATCGTAGCAGGTGGCGTTCTGTAGTTTCTGCCTACACCCATGGGAAGAAGACGTGAGTTAAATATGTATGTATGTACTCTTTTTTTATTTTTTTTTTCAAGGGGCCTTGAACTCACTCACATTTGGATGAGTGATAAAAATGCGACTTTAAAACGTAAAGCGTTGACCAATTACTTTATCCAGCATTGTATTTTTTTTTCCTTTTATAAAGTATCACAGTTGGTGATACTTTATGGACATTACAATCTAGACTATTAGCTAATAAGTCATTTAAGTTATCTACTAAGGGCTGATTTTTCATTAGTCAGATAACTTATATCCGAAGATTTTTTTTTTTTTTTTTCTATATAAAAACTGTAAAACCGCCATATTTATTGCATAAATAATATTTATGTGACGATTGAAAAATTAGCCCCTACTAACTATAAAATTGAGAGATCTTCCAATAGCGTTTATTTGGGTATGGTCTATTCACGAATCACGACACACTGAACCAACCCGTTGTTCATTTCCGAAATATCCACATAAAAAATAGCTTTAATTTTTTATTTAAAAACTTACCTAGTTTTTCCAACTTCTGCTTAACTTCTGCACTGGGGAATGCAGTGAGGAGCACATGTTGTGTCTTCATAGCCCTCGCCGGGGTCGCCCGCAGCGACGCGTTGTTTATAGAATCGTTATTAATATTATTATGAGACCTCGTCCTCTTCGAACTCGGCACATCACTGTCGTCAACTAGCGACCTCTTCAAATTCTTTGGCGATTCAGAACTAGAAGACGAAATATTATAAACAGTACTCTGTTCGAGAATACTCTTTTTGAGAATAGATGTCGGAGGTTTAATTTTGTCGTCATGTTTCTCTTTGGCCTTCTTTTGTCGTTTACTTCTTCGGACTTCAATCTCAGGAGATACTGATCTCTCTTTCTCTTTTTTATTGTTTGTACGTTTTCTGTTATTATCAGGTTCTTTTTTAATGTTTTCTGGGGATACGGATTTCTTTTCGGTGTTTTGACTGCCGTTTTCATTTTTCTTAGATCTAGTTCTCCTACTAGTTAAATTGGCGGTTGATGTAGAATCTAGGCTATCGTCTTTAGTAATATTTTTTTCCGATTCAGCACTCTTTTGGGCAGATGACTCGGTTTTTGACTTTGTATCCTTTCTTTTGGGCTTTTCAATTTTCACTTTTATCTTTTCTTTTGGTTCTCTTTTACTATCTGTTTTCTTTCGCGTACTTTCTTTTTTCTCTTCTTTTGTACCTTCCTGTTTTTTGGTATCTTTGTTCGATTTTCCTTTTGCGAATGTTTTAAGCCGTTTTATATTTTCCGATATAATATCTCCATCTATTTGATCCTCTTGCTCTGTCAAGTAGCTTGGTTTTAAGATGGTTGAGTTATGTTTACTAACTTCCCCACCACTCAACAATTTGAAGGTTGGTTTCCGCTGGCGCGTTATTACTCTTTCTGGTAACTTTTCAAATATTTTAGTAAGGTCTATCTTTGGTACAGTTTTAGTTTTCTTCTTACGCTTTAAGAACAGACTGTCGTCGTCCGAACAGTTTTCTGGTTCGGATTCACTGGATGATTCTGTGACTGCAGATCTTGTGTGCGACATCATACTTGTTTTTATTTCTTGGCTGTCCGGTAGATCGCTGTCTGTAAATATGAAATGTTTCACTTTTTTAGGAGTACATTCTACATCAGACGAGTCACTGGGCTCCTTTTTTAACTTTGCTACATAGGCACTGCCTCCTACAACATCCTTATTTTCCCGTACGTCGTGGTTTTTAGTCGGACTTAAGTCTGTCTCAATATTTGCGAACATATCTTTAACTTTATAATCTTCTACGGAACATGGCACAACCTCATCATCTGCGTTGGATGAAACTATTGGCACATCGTCTGACTTTTCTCTTTGAGAGCACAGATCTTCGTAAATATCTTGTGTGGCGTTATAATAATTAACGTCAACGTCAATCGATTTGTTTTTATCAGTTTTACCTTTAGGTGTCAGTTTTGGAATATCTTTACTTTTGACCCTTATTGGAGATTGTAATGGTATTTTGAATGGGCTAATGATTTCATCAAAGGATTTTTTTACATTTTGAATGTTTTTCGGCACAAGCTCTTCTATTACTTGTGTCGGTTGATCTTCCAAAGCAACGTTCTTAGAATTCGTATCTATAATTTGTGTGGGCATGTCTTCCAAAGGTTGTCGGTCTTTTCTGTAGTCATCGAGGCCAATTATTTGCGTAGCTATATCATCCTGAACTAGGTCAACAAATAAACCGCCTACGGGTGGTTTATTTGTTTTTATTTCAATGACGTCATCTTCACAATCAGTGACGTCGTCGTCATCATTAGCTTTCTTCTCAGGTATCTTCTGTGTCGGTAAAAAGTCAATGTCTTCACAGTCAGTTGAACTGTCTGATTGGATTCTGTTAATTCTCTTTGCTGGTCTTGTCTTACTTTTCTTGTCAGATTTTTCTTTCACATTGTCCTTCTTAGTTGGCAGTGCAGGTATTATCTGCGTTGGTATCATATCAATATCTTCACAATCAGTAGAACTATCCGATTTAGCACGTGCTATTCTCTTTGAAGATTTTGGGTCTTCTTTCGCTTCAATCTTTGTTTGCTGCTCATTTACTTTACTGGGTAATTCTGGTATTTTCTGTGTTAGCAACATATCTTCTTCTATTTCTTCACAATCTGTCGTACCATCAGATACGTTTCTTTTAGGAGGAATAGGACTACCTGGTGTTTTTGACTGGTCTATTGCATTTTCTTTAAATGGTAAATCATCTTGCAGTATGTTCTGCGAATGAAAATTTTCTTCTAAGATTTCACCATCAACATCATCAAACAACAACTCTTCTTCAGAAGTGTTTAATTTTTCTTTTGTTTCTGCTTCACCCGAACAATCTGACACTGTCTTATTTGTCACATTGCTTTTATTTTTATTTGCACCATCTGTTGAATGGTTACCATATCCAAATGGCTGTGTTTCAGCATTAAATATGTCTCTGTTGTTCTCCTTATTAGCGGCATATATATCTATCTGCATTTCATGTTGCCCGTCAATCTTGCGTACTTGCGGCAAATGTTCTGTTGAAGGCACTTGTGTATCTAAACTATGTATAGATGGTGAAATACCTCGTTCTGGCGGAATTTGGGTATCAGCAGTGTATATTGAATCTGTACTATCATTTGCAATAGGGTTGGGAGCTTGTGTGTCCGCTTCATGAATATCATCAGTTACATTCTTGTCACATTTCAGAGATATAAATGATTCATTCAAACTAGTATTATGTTTATCAATAAAACTTAACGAAGTTGATAGTTTGGGAGATTTTCGGTTGTTGTATGTTTTAGGAGAGCTCTCTGGTAGTGTCTGTGCTTTGTTATTATTTAGTTTTATAAAAGAACTGCTGGATAATCTTGATCTGGCTTTAGGTTGTGATGGCGTGATAAATGAGTCTTCCTGGAAAACACACATTATTGTTAAGTTGGCTCGTGTACTTCTTGGTTGTAAAGTAAATAATGTGGTTTATGCTACATTATCCGGTGCCCGCGTCAAGGACGACAAAAAAAAATACGTTGTGCGACTCGGATACGTCACAGCATAGCATCCCTTGCGTTAAAAATACAGGCAGTTATAAATTATCAAGAAGCACTGGTTTATGTAACTACAAAGTACATACCCGATCACTGACATCAGGTGACTCCGGTATCACAGTCGTGGGAGCTTTGTGTAGCTTCGTCACATGTTTGTAAGCGACGACTGGCGTCTCCGGGATATCGATAGCCTGCGTCATCGGTAAAGCATCATCTTCCTCTAAAAGTCTAAATACACCAAATATATCTCCAAATTGCACTGTGTCGCCATTCCTTATAGGGTGAGGTATGTAAGGTTGTAATGTTTTCTGAAAAAAATAAATACGAACCGTTTAGTCAGGTTAGACGATTTACGGGCAGATTTTAAGGTTTAACTGAATTAAAAAAAGAAGTACTTACATTTTGTAATTTAGTTTTGTTAGCTGAATCTAAGTCCATGAGCATGAACTCTTTACTATTTAGTACATTTATCACAGCATGTTGCCTAGACACGGACTGGAAAAAAAGAAAAAAAATTGTTCTAATCCCTATTTTTTAACCGACGAAAAAAAAGGAGGTTCTCAAGTCAACTTTTTTTTTATGTATATGTTTTTTGTGTGTGTTTTTTATGTAGGTATTTGAAAGATTCTTCGGGAGGGTATACCTCGAAGTTGGTCCCATATAAAATTTATTAACTTTTCTGTTCTTATTTCTTTTGCAGGTGGTGGTATTCGAATTTGTGTGGGGTAGTACCACAACTAAAAAGTGAAAAATGACTTTAATTTCGGTCTTTGGTTTTGTAATTTCGTGTTTTGCCACCGACTTCCAAAAACTCATTTTTCACTTTGTAGTGTTTTTTTTTTTGGAAGTTGGTTGTTATTTATTGTAGAAAAGTTTTTTCTATATTATTATCGAATCAGTTTCGCAATCTTTTTCACAGAGTACATTGCAGACTGGAAGCCAACCCCAACAAAGTTGGGAAAAGGCTAGGCAGACGTTGACATTGCATTCAGCAACATAACTTCACACCTATTTTCCCCTGTAGGGTTAGGCTTTTAATTTAATTTAATTTTAGGCAGAGGTGTAGTTAAAGTACACCCACACAATCATCTACTATAATATTCGCTGAGAAAGTTTATCTATCGGGAATTTCTGAAAAGCAGCCTGGAGTCTGGATTTGTGCCTAGTTAATGCCAATAGGCTCGCCCCCTACCACTTAAGAGTTAAACATAAATGGTGACCATTTCAGACTCCAATCTACATGGTCTTCACATGATTTGACCAAGATTATGTCTGAACTTTAAAAGAGACTGTGATCTCTGAGTTTGTTTCGGCCTTTCTTCTCAGAGTGGACAATAGGAAACTCCAACCTCATCTAGTTTTTATTAAAAATATGACTGACGTGTATAAGTGTTTGTATAGGGGTCTAAAACGGTCACTTTGGCAGAATCATAATAGGATAATATTATGAATAATATTTGAAATCGTAAAACGGTCACAAACTGACAATTCATAATATATTGTCAGTTTGTGACCATTTTACGATTCATAATATTATCCTATTATGATTCTGCCAAAGTGGCCGTTTTAGACCCCCAGACCTACTTACAGAAATAAATAATTTATTTTATCATTTGTTGGTGTACTATGGGTACTGTACATCTCCACTAATGTTTTGAATGCAAAATTGCAGCTTTTAGATAAGATAACATTATTGATAGAACAACAGATTAGCACATGCATTACAGATAATACAGTATACATGCTTGACTGTTTGAGTGGGTATATAATAAACCAAAAGTTGCTGTCCATGTTTTATTTGTTTGCAAAATAAACCAATTAAAGCTAGATTATTATGTGAACACTTGCAGCCATAGTCATATTAAATCATCATAAGACCTATTTGTTTATATTTTTCTACCTATATCAAATTGTATAGAAATATGTACCTAGTTTAGTTATGTCTCTTATAGGTTCATTATCATCTGTCTAGTCTAGTCATTTCCCAACTATGTTTGTGACGGCTTTCAGTCTAACCGGATGCAACTGAATACCAGTATTTTACATTGAGCGGCTGCCTATCGGACCTCCTCCAACTGCTTAACATGCTTTCTGAGGCATAAATAAATATAAATAAATAAATATAAATAAATATACTTGGACATTTCACACAACGCCATCTACTCCCAAGCTAAGCAACCTAATGCTTGTGTTATGGTAACGAGATGGCTGATAAACTACTTATATACATTTTTTTTTTTGTAAATACATACATATTATAGATAGAAAAACACCCAGACTCGGAACAAATACTTGTAGGTCGTACAAATATTTGTTCCGTGCGGGAATCGAACCCGCGACATGCTGCACAGCAGTCAATCGCTCAACCACTGCGCCAATCGTGTCGTCAAAGAGAGGCATGGAGAGGTCTTGGTATGTAAAGAAGGTCAACCATCCACGGACCAACCGCGGCAACTGTAGCTAACCCTGATCGATCGACACGTGCGGCTGTTATTACTTAGCCACAAATCTCTGAAGTTCGATTTTCACTAAATCAAATCAAATTATTTATTTTTGCAGAAAACACTGTTACAACAATGGTGTTATTAAATCTATGTTTCAAGTGATTCTACAGTACGTAAGGCATGCAAAATGTATACAGTCATGGTTTATCAAAAGGTTGACATTAAAAAAATATATACATATATATGTTACCAGCAATCTGTTTAATACAGGTATTCTATACAATACCTAGGCAATGTATAGAATACCTGGGGCGCCCAGGCAATGTATGAAATATTATAAATATTAATGTCCGTTACATACTTTGCCTAGGTAATGTATACAATTCCCAGGCATTGTATAGAGTACCTGCTGGTCCACCGGCAATGTGTAAAGTAAATAGATTATGGTCTGTATTTTTCAATGTTAGGTGCTTTTTGTCTCCGACCAGCGGTTTTAGTTAGGAAGAGCTTGTGGCTAAGTTATAACAGCCACACGGGTCGATCCATCTGGTTAAGCTACGCTTGCCGGGGTTGGTCTGTGGATTACATACCGAGACTCCTCCTTGCCTCGGAAAGCACTTTCAGCCGTTGGTCCCGGCTGTCATTTTGTCAAAAGGCTAGGCAGATTGAGAATAGGTGCAAAAACTGCCACAGAACCGAGTTAGCCAACCCCGACTCTACGTGGTACTTGTTTGACCTATCTCAAGAGTGTGTTTTAGAGCCGTAGGTGCGTAGAGAGAGCAGCCTCTGCCCGCGGCAATAACGCGAGCATAGGTGCTTGCGCCTTATTACGCAAGGGCGAATAGGCTGCACTTCCTGTAGCGCGACAGAAGATGCGATTCTCAACTTACTAGCGGCAGGCTAGGCACCTACAACAAATACAATACCAATGGCAATGTCTTAACAACAGCTTGTTTTGTTCAGAGTTGATAATAAAGTTCGTCATCTGTTTTTTTTAAGACATATCTGCCTACCCTTTTCCCAACTATGTGGGGGTCAGCTTCCAGTCTAACCGAATGCAGCTAAATACCAGTATTTTACATGGAGCGACTGCCTATCTGACCTCCATAACCCATTAACTGGGTAATACGATACCCCTTGGTAAGACTGGTTGTCAAACCTTCGGGCTGCTGACGACCCGTAACAACTGTCAAAGATCCACGAATGACAGCCGGGACCAACGGCTTAAGATGCTTTCCGAGGCACGGAGGAGTCTCGTTATGTAAAGATGGTCACCCATCCACGGACCAACCGCGGCAAGCGTAGCTTAACCTGTTAGATCGACCCGTGCGGCTGTTATTATTTAGCCACGAGTTCCTCTAGAAGACTAAAGCTAGTATATTGCGAGCACATAGTATATTATACACATTGCCGGCTGCGTATTCGGTACTGTGTAGAATGCCTAGGCAAAGTATAAAATCGATAATATTTACATTACCTAAACGTTTCAGGTATTCTATACATTGCTTAGGTATTGTATAGAATACCGGATTATACAGATTGCCGGTAACATTATATAAAATTAGATACTTAAAGAAAATAAAAAATTAAATTTAAAAAAAAACCGCAATCTGCCTAGCCTTTTCCCAACTATGTTGGAAGCGGATGCAGCTGAATACCAGTATTTTACATGGAGCAACTGCCTATCTGACCTCCACAACCCAGTTACTGGGTAATACGATACCCCTTGGTAAGACTGGTTGTCAGACTTTCGGGCTTCTGACGACAAGTAACGACTGTCAAAGATCCACAAATAACAGCCGGGACCAACGGCTTAACGTGCTTTCCGAGGCACGGAGGAATATCGAGATATGTAAAGATGGTCACCCATCCACTGACCAACCCCGGCAAGCGCAGCTTAACCTGACGGATCGACCCGTGCGGCTGTTATTACTTAGCCACGAGCTCCTCAAAATAAAAAAATAAAATATTTATTTAAATTAATGGAATGTCCTAAATAAAGTTATATTATTACAATTTAATTATTTATTTAATAAAAATAATTAAAATACTTCAATGTCATTCCTATTATTACAATACATTAACTGATTAATTATTTAAAGATACATGCATAATGTTATTCTACGAGTATTACTTGATGTCACTGTGAGATCTTGAGTTTGAGTTTGGAAAAATTATCATTTAAGTAGTTGTTCAAGTTATAGTAACATTTATTAACTAAAAGGCTCTTTAGATTTTTCTTAAATAAGGCAGTATTCATTGCCTTTATTTCTTTAGGTAATTTATTAAAAATTACAGGATCCATGTGAAACACACTTTTGTACATTAAAGTGGTACAGGTTCGGCGCACATGGAGGCGAAATGCGTCACGTTGTTGACTATGGGATATAATGTAATTTATATTACATTTCAAGATATAAATTAATATTGCTCACTGTAATTTTAAATGGAACCGTTTACACTGAGATGTAATATACAATATATTACATATTAAAAAACTATAAATATTATTTTGATTGACCAAGTAATATTTTCATATTATATTTTGCTTCCTGTCCCCCTGCTAACGCGCCTTTTAATGACTGTGTGTATTTGTATTACGAAATAGTTTGTAAAGTACTTACATTTAAATTAAGGATGATACTGCATGTTTGAGGGTCTCTACCAATTTTGTTTGGACCTTTTAACACAGGATGTTTCGCTCCACATATGCCCAGGAAACCAATCTGCAAGTAAAACATAAAGGTAAGTACTAACTTCTGAGTGATAATAAAAGCGTCGCAATGTATGAAGTTGTTTTTAAAAGATTTAAAAGCAATGCCTCCAGTTTTTCTTAAGCTTGAAGTAAGACACATTAATACTTAATTTAACTAATACCTACATAATATGCGACTATATCTCGAAGTAAGCGCGTAGATTCGACGATGCTAACCAATAAAACAGCAAAACCAGTAAGTGCACTATGTACTGACCTGTTCTGGGCATGTCCTATCCGTATGCGTATCGTATAATTCTTGCGTAGGCGTACACTCCAACCTCTGGGTACACTCCATCTTTTACTATTTCATATCAAATAAAAGCATAAAATATTGAAATAAGTAATTAGATCAGCAGGCTACACTTTCGCGCTTTGCTTGAGCCGCTTGTTTATATATTCCCGTATGTATGATATGACAGCCACAGATAACTATATATAAGGATGACAGCATTGATGACAGCTATTCATTGCAGTACTCTTTATATAGTGTATTATCTATGGCAGTACTACCACACTCAACCACAGTCATGTCAAGGCTACCAGTCTTAGAGCATTTAAATGCTCTAAGCTACCAGTCTACCACATTTATTTATTTATTTATAATAGGTACGCCAACAGCATATACATTGTACATTAAAGACTAAAAATTAATAGGTATGGGATTGCTAGAGATAAATAAGTTTGAACTATTTATACAAGTATTAGACTCCCGGACCACTCCTTTAAATGCTGGTGAGCGGGAATGTTGCGGGGTCAATAGTCACAACTAGAGTTTAACTTACTGTCTGATAAAAGTGTTCGTTTCAACCGCGCGGCCATGGCGTTAAAAAAAAAAAACTATGCCAACATTTTGTAACAATTTGTAAAAGTTGACTCGCAAAACCACAAATTTGTCAAAGCTATGGTTAAAAAGTTATAAAAACACGTTATCACCGATATCTCACTGAAAAAGTATCGCAGAGGTCTGAAATTATTTGTAAAACCTAGATTTGAATTTGTCAAAATTTGTAAAAATATAACAAAAATCCTAGGTTTATATTTCAGGAGCCGCGCCATTGAAACGGTGAAAAACACGTCATCGCCGATATCTCACTGAAAAAGCATCGCAGAGGTCTGAAGTTTTTTGTTAAACCTAGATTTGAATTTGTCAAAACTTGTAAAAATACAACAAAAAATCCTAGGTTTATATTTCAGGAGCTGTAAGACTAGAACCCCATGGCCGCGCCATTCAAACGGTGAAAAATATGTTATCGCCGATATCTCGCTAAAAAAGCATCGCAGAAGTCTGAAGTTTTTTGTAAAACCTAGATTTGAATTTGTCAAAACTTGTAAAAATACAACAAAAAATCCTAGGTTTATATTTCAGGAGCTGTAAGACTAGAACCCCATGGCCGAGCCATCAAAACGGCGACAAAAACGTGATAGCCGATATCTCGCTGAAAAAGCATCGCAGACGTCTAGAGTTTTTTGTAAAACCTAGATTTGAATTTGTCAAAACTTACAAAAATGCAAAAAAAAATACTAGGTTAATATTTTAGGAGCTGTGAGACTAAAACCCCGTGGCCGCGCCATCGAAACGGTGACAAAAACGTTATCACCGATATCTCGCTGAAAAAGCTTCGCAGAGGTCTGAAGTTTTTTGTAAAACCTAAATTTGAATTTGTCAAAACTTGTAAAAATACAACAAAAAATCCTAGGTTTATATTTCAGGACCCGTGCCATAGAAACGGTGAAAAACACGTTATCGCCGATATCTCACTGAAAAAGCATCGCAGAAGTCTGAAATTATTTGTAAAACCTAGATTTGAATTTGTCAAAATTTGTAAAAATATAACAAAAAATCCTAGATCTATATTTCAGGAGCCGCGCCATTAAAACAGAGAAAAACACGTTATCGCCGATATCTCACTGAAAAAGCATCGCAAAGGTCTGAAGTTTTTTGTAAAACCTAGATTTGAATTAGATATTTTTTTACAAATACAACAAAAATCCTAGGTTTACAAAAAACCGTATTTCACCGTTTCAATGGCGCGGCTCCTGAAATATAAATCTAGGATTTTTGTTATATTTTTTTTTGTTTGTTTGCAAACGGATCGATCGAAGTGTAGGTAACTATCATAGTGGGTGGATGTCTTTTTGTTTTTATTGTCTGTGTCTAACAGGGATGTCCAAGTCTACAATATTTTGATGTTTATTGAATCGATACAGTATTGACCACTCAAATCTGACTAGCCTTTTCCCAACAATGTTGGTGTCGGCTTCCAGTCTAACCATATGCAACTGAATACCAGTATTTTACATAGAGTGACTGATACAGTATTGAACATTATCGATAACAATCGAGTGAAAATATCGACATAGGTATATCGATGTATTGTCATTTTTCGTATGATTTTTTATGTAACATATTCCAAAACATTCAAAATTTTTATAAAATAATACACATGAAGAAAATAGTAAGCAATTTAATCGAACAAGCCAGTAGTCATCAGGTAGTGACATTAGAAGCACCATCTGTTTGATGTGTATGCCTGTCAAGCAGCTTCTATTGTCGGGTAGGTACTGTCAGATGGCCCGTTCTATTCTATTTTTTTATGGCAAGCAATGTCGACCATTGTGCCAATGTCGAAAGTGAATGGGGAAGAAAACTGACAACTTTTTCCGCGAGTTGCCACTGGTATCGCTTGACTCATAGAAAATGACATTAGCTGTCAAATTACATACAAAACTAGTTTAAAAAAAACTTTGGATGGCATCTGACAAAAAAATGCTGAGTTTGCGCGTAATCTGTTGTAATAACAATGAAAATCATTAATTTCCTACAGACTAACGATTAAAAAAATATGGGAAAGGGCGACTAAAACACGCACTTTTACAGCTTTCGAAAATTTGAGGTTATGTTCCTATCCATCTTGGTATCAGCGGACTTATCCCACAGTTCAAATTACGATCAAATGATTTGATTCTGTAACAGATTTAATTAAAATTCTGATTTAATTTCTAGGTTATGTTCGTATCTCATGAAACATCGAATATTTTATAAAAACTACTGTGTAAGTACGTAAAAGTTCGTAATTAGTACATTAATTAAGGAAGACATGTTGCTATTAAAAAATGGGTTATTTTCTTCAATTCTATTCTATTCTTTAACTTGTTGTGGCAAGCAAAGCCGATGTCGACCATTCTGCCAATGTCAAAAGTGAGATGGAAATCAAGTGTGCATTGAAAAAAATAAAATTAATAATAATAATATAAAAAAAACTACTACGATTTAGCCCGTGCTCGTAAACATGGCACCTGGCTCGAAAACAAAAGTGTTTCTAAACACTATGTTTTGTCACGTTTAAAGCATCATAAAGTAGTATGGTATGAGAAACTACTTAGCGCAAAATAAATGATGATATTTAAAAAACTAAACTAAAACTCCAAAATTTTTTGCACTCAGTTCTTTACACGTAATTCACTCGCGCCAGGTGCCATGTTAACGCGCACGGGCTATATAGTTGGTCTTGTGAGGTTAGTACGGGACTGAAACAAACGAAAAAATAAAATTACTTATTCATATCGACTGTTTCCGCTACAAAGGGCGTAAAGACCATTTTAACAAGAAAATAAAATAAAGACTGAAGATACCTGCTGACCAGCATGGCTATTCACAACGATACGATACGCTTTCGTACCGTATCGAACGCCAATAATATCGACGAAGTACCTCATAGAGTACTCTGTGAAGTACCTTTCAGTATAGTATAAAGTACTCTGTGAAGTACCATAAACGCTATTCACAAATCCGAAACCGTACAATTTTGACAGTTCGTAAACGTCATGAAGATATCAATTCTTCCGGCAGGTGTTTGCTGTCGGAAGTGTTAATAATGACATCAACCAGGCACAATTCAAACTATTTTCTAACACTATTACTCTACCATTTATTTGGCCCACCTACTACTTTCATCCACATTTTTAGACAATATTAATGTTGCTGCAATATTATTGTTAATAATGATTGAAGGTTAGCTTGTAGTAGTTGAGGAGCTCGTGGCTAAGTAATAACAGCCGCACGGGTCGATCCGTCAGGTTAAGCTACGCTTGCCGGGGTTGGTCAGTGGATGGGTGACAATCTTTACATATCGAGATTCCTCCGTGCCTCGGAAAGCACGTTAAGCCGTTGGTCCCGGCTGTTATTCGTGGATCTTTGACAGTCGTTACGGGTCGTCAGAAGCCCGAAAGTCTGACAACCAGTCTTACCAAGGGGTATCGTATTACCCAGTTACTGGGTTGTGGAGGTCAAACAGGCAGTCGCTCCATGTAAAATACTGGTATTCAGCTGCATCCGGTTAGACTGGAAGCCGACCCCAACATAGTTGGGAAAAGGCTAGGCAGATTGAATGATTGAAGGTTAATCACTTTAGCACACTTAAGTTATAACAAATAAACGATGCGCGAGGATCATGCAAGGAGTGTCTAGTAACAGGTAGTATGAAACTTAAACCAACTGAAACCCAATGGACAAGCTAAAAAATAGGAGGAATCGTAACATAGCTAAGGCCTCTAAGATCAGGCTCGTTCGTACACTTGTATTCACCATATTTCTATACGCAGCTGAGACGTGGACGTTACTAGAACTAGAAAAGAAAAGTAGATGCTCTAGAAATGTAGTGTTGGAGAAGAATGCTTAGGGTATCATGGACCGAATTCCGCACAAATATCTCCATACTCCAGCAAGATCTTGGCATCAAACAGCGTCTATCAGCACTAGTATGGTCTCGAATACTGAAGTTCTTTGTGCATGCCTCAATCGCTTTATATTAGGACGACGCCTAAACAGCGTCTAGTGGTGCAGAGCAAACTGGAATAAACACTCTAGAGGTAGCAGCCAATAGACCACAGAGCATGTAACTCAATAGACTACGTGGAATCGGGGTGCCGCGTTTCGGTTTTGAAACCGATTCAACGCATTTATACTGTGAAGTGGGGGTATACTAAGTCGGCATTTCCACGAGCGTAATAAAATCGCGGCGGAATTTTATCGCGCACTATATTTTCATCTCTCGTTGTTGAGCCGAGCGTTGAGAATCCAACCTAACAAAAACAGAGTGCATCCCAGGGCGACGAAAAACACACTGTTGGATTTTCAACTCGCCGGGAGTTGAAAATCCAACAGTGTGTTTTTCATCGCGCTAAGCTAAGCAGAGAGTTGAAAATCCAGTGCGCGATAAAATCCCGCCGCAGTTTTATTACACTCGTGGAAACGCCGATTAACTTCCTACTGAGCAGGGTTTCTAGGTTGAAACGGAATGAACGAAAACAAATGATACTGACACACGACGCAAATGTCATACTTAGTTATTGTTTTTTACGTTTCGTTTCAAAGATTTCGCACAACATTTTACACCACAGACAATATACTGTTACAAGACTGGTACACAATGAGATTAAACCTCTATACGTTGCCATGATTACAGTGTGAAGTGTGGAAGTGAGACACATATATATGAAATTAGTAGGAAAATTGAGACAAAGCATCGTATCTTCTGTCTTATTACCACGTGCCGTATTTTTGCTTGGTAAAGTTTTGAATGTTAGCCAAACAAAGTGCTTTCACTGTAACAAAATTTATCTTGCGTCGATTAATTTAACTTTTTTAGACAATTTTTGTATTGTGCGTATGTATTGACATGGGTTTCAGTCCAAAATATGGAAGATTTCTTACGTTCAACTTCATTTCTCATACCACATAACCTAGAAAAAGTACTATATTGCTGTCTCATGGCCGGCCACGCGGTGACTCGATCTAGATGTCTATCATCTAAGCTGGTACATTTAGATTTGGTTGTCAATCGCCCACTTTAACGTTTCGTTTCACTATTTATCTGATTTGAGGTTAGAAACAATTTTTATTAATTTCTCAAAAATATACATTACCTTGTAATAAGAGTGGTAGCGTTATAATCAGGGACCCAACTTCTACCAGCTTTCATCCCCTTTAACAACCTCTTCCTGCCAAACGATAACATTGCGTTAGCGGATTTTATCTAGACAGCATACATCGATAATTTTGTGAGAACCTATTTACCCATCCCTATGTCTAACACCATTACCCATGGACCTAATATACTATATAAACAGGACTGAGCTCTCCAAAAATCGTATCATACAAAAACTAACCTTAAGTATTGCACTTTAGGTTTATTTTTGATAGGATATCTTAGCTGAGGCAAAACGAGCCGAGAGAGAGAGCCCGACTTGAGTACTTTGTCCCTTTTGCTCAATTGCCAACAGATAAAAATGATAAAGATGGTAGAAAAATTTCACCAACTAAAAGTAGGTAAAATAAGTTACGTATATTTTTTTTTAGCATTTAGATTAGTTTTAAATAATTTTATTTATAGGTTTACAATCTGTATATCATAGTCAATAATTTTATAAATAAGCTCCATGAGTAAAATAATCAAAATAATATAATTTTGATTAATGTTTGGTAGCTATCATATAATTACTCTGGTAACACTGAAATCAATGGTTTCATGGCGGTTTTTTTCAATTTCGATAGCGAAAATGGTGAGAAAGTGTTGCATCAAGAAATGTAAAAGTGAATGTTATGCTGGTTGTGGCATTTAATTTCACAGGTAAGGAACTTGTAAGGAATAACAAAGATTTAAATAAATCTCGATAAAAGACTTAAAATTGTTACTAAATAATAACAATTTTGAGTCTAAGTAGTGTAACCATGCTCTAGACGTTTTGTAGACAGAAGACTTAACGTCTTCTGTCTACAAAAGCTATAAGTACTGTATTTCTGATTAAAACTATTAATATTAGGCGCATAATAAATAGAATTTGTACTTATGTATCGCATGATTGAAATAGCATTATTTTTAAGTTGGTTACAGCTTTCCATCCAAAGAAGAAATTCAACAAATATGGTTGGATGTAATTCCAGAATCATTTTTGTTCCCTTTGCTTCAATTACATAATCACCCAAACCAGCTCTGTAGAGTAAACGAAAAAAGAGCAAAAAAGTACCATGGTCCCAGAACGAGATTCTACATGCCTATTTAATCATAAGCCACGTATACCTACGTGATCAAATTTGATGATTCGCCACAAGACGAGTCTCACCAATATTGTAGTTCTTCCTTCTTGCCTCAAAAACATGGGTAGGTACACGATTCAACACCGACATGAACACAATAATGTTCAGTTTCATAAAGGAGCTTTCGAAAAAGGTCAATTTCTTTATATTATTTAATTACAATATGTTTGTAATACAAACAATAATTTGAAATCACTTAGGGTCAACCGGACGCAAATTATCTCTGTATAAACGAATTTTCCTGTTTGTCATAAAAATGTTTGGTCACCCTATTAGAAGGAGATAAACTGCCTCAATGTGACATATCTCTTTCTGCTCGTGTTTTTGGTATGAGACTCAGAAGAACAACAAGCATAGAAGTAGTGGTTAAATAGCAACTGAACTCAATATATTTGTTTCATTTTGACTTATGGAGCCGCTATGATGTAAAAGAAGGACACGTATACAGAAGACGTTTCGAAATTTTGTAGGTTGTCATTAATTTTATTCTGACTAGTGATGTACCCACTCAATTTCAACGTCGATAGAATTTACAATGACATTCTTTCTTATACTGCCAAGAATAATATAGGTACACACGGCTACACATCAAGCTATACATTTCTAGTTTACACTGACCGCTCATTGTAAGGAAATACAATGCGAGATCAGCTTATACTGGAAATGTATAGCTTGATCTGTAGCCGTGCGTACCTAAAATTTTGAATTAACTAGGCATCCTTATGATCCCAATACTTAATATATTCGTTCAAAATGAAACAATACTTAAAGTATGTACTAAATAGTCTTCCTTGGTTCCCGACAGCTCTTCATGTATTAAATCTGACCCGGCTAAACCAGAATGTATTTAATTGCCATAATAACTGATGAGTTTATTGAAAACAAGTGGGAGACATTCGGTTTTGCAAATGTTTTTAGCAACTTACTTTCTCATATTTTTTTGAATTTTACATCATAGACTACTCAACCAAATCTAGGGAACAAGGGTATTCAAAGTACCTAATAATTTTTATTTTAATACTTTTTAATTATGTAACATATTATTTTAAATCAGTGAAGCGTAATTTAATAGAGATTTGAATTATTTCGTTAAATAAAATGGTTGTTAGTGAAAAAATAAAATTTATTATGAAAATTCAAAATGGTACCAAAGCGACAAAAACTTTTCGCACATAAAAAAATAAATAACGACCAGATAATATTTTAAATAAAAAAATAAAATGCCTAGCAACTTTAATAATCTGTTACGCGAATTCCAGCCCACACCATAATACGGATGAACTTCCTAAGGATTCTGGAGTCGGCTCTGGCGACCAGGAACTCGCCAAAAGCGCAGTCTTCTTGAATCGGGATGGAATCCAATTATTTCTGAATTTGTTATTGTCATCTGTGTCAAGGATTCCTAAAACGAACAGTTCTCAATAAAATTTATGTAAGATTTTTTTATCATCATTTTTATTTAGTTATATAGTTTTATTTGTATGTCTTACCTGACTGATGTGAGATGATTTCACGAGATGTCAATATCAGTGGCGATTCATTAATCTGTACCGATGTACTAGGTCCTGTTTCAACTTCCATTGCTACGGGATCCTACAATTACGTATTTTTTATTAAAAATAAATAAATAAATTTGCACACGATTATATTTCCGACTGGGATAATTAGAAGAATAATATCGCATCAATGATATTTTTAATATAATATCATTGTATCGCATATTCAAGTGAACATATTTCTGAAATTTTATACCTGTCTTCACGTTAGATTGCTGTTGATGGTGAGCGGTTCTTTTAATTTGCAGTACTGCGCTATGTCCTTCTTCGCAGACTTCCATAAGTATTTCCTGTAATGTAATAAATCAAGTTTTAATTTGAACGGGATACTATTTATTGCCAATAAAATACCTTAATTATATCATAATACTGGATGTTTTTTTTTTTTTAAATGCTTGGAGCATATTATGTGGCTGAGTCCAATTTCGTCTACCAATACAATTTATCCATTTTTTTTTTCACATCGTCTAGGAAATCTGTAAAAGAAAAGTATCGACAACATTATTTCCGTCACTATGGCTGATCAAGATAACCCCAAAACAATTTCCGAATATTCGCTAATAACTTCTATTGGAATAAATATTGCGACTGGTTTCAGCTATATAGTGACACAGCAATATTTGTTATGTATTTATATTCGTTTATCAGATCATATGCAACAAGAAATTGAGCAAAAACTTACCGATGGAAGGTCAATATTTATTGTTCATTTTATTTTCGCTATGAATGGGACTGGCAGCCCCCAACCACACAAGAAATTGCTCCACAGCGTCCACACACTCACTGTTTGTAGTTAAACAAAGAATTCATGCAATCTAACAGTAGAAATATTATTAAAACATCGCAAAACCATGGAAGATTACGACAAACACGTAAACAATGAACACGCGAATAAGTCAGGTAGTTCAATGAACGAACTGTCAGACATTGAAACAAAGTACTATCAAATTTGGCCGCGTCATACTATAACTTTTTTAACCAAATGACAATTGATCTTGTGACCATGCCAAGAAAGTAAAACAAAGAGTAAAACATTCATCTCTTTCCCACATCCTTTATCGTACCTTTATCGTACCTAATAATAGAACGGGATAATGGTAGTTACAGAATTCTGTTTTTAGCCTTCCTTCTATGCTTTGTTATTGTTCTGAGGTATGAGAGCTCAGTCCAGTTTGTATATTAGGTCCATGCCATTACCACCTCAGAAGAACAACAAGCATAGAAGTAGTGCTTAAATAGCAACTGAACTCAATATATTTGTTTCATTTTGACTTATGGAGCCGCTATGATGTAAAAGAAGGACACGTATACAGAAGCCGTTTCGAAATTTTGTAGGTTGTCATTAATTTTATTCTGACTAGTGATGTACCCACTCAATTTCAACGTCGATAGAATTTACAATGACATTCTTTCTTATACTGCCAAGAATAATATAGGTACACACGGCTACACATCAAGCTATACATTTCTAGTTTACACTGACCGCTCATTGTAAGGAAATACAATGCGCGATCAGCTTGTACTGGAAATGTATAGCTTGATCTGTAGCCGTGCGTACCTAAAATTTTGAATTAACTAGGCATCCTTATGATCCCAATCTATACTAATATTATAAAGAGGTAAAATTTGTATGTAAGTTTGTAAGTTTGTAAGTTTGTATGTAGGGGGTAATCTCCGGAACCAATGATCCAATTCTAAAAATTTTTTCACTGGTAGAAAGCTACATTATTCCTGAGTGCTATAGGCTATAAATTATATTTATATCATGCATATTAGCCGAGCTATCACAATTTTTGTCTAACAAGTCGGAAACAAATACCTCTTTAAACAGACTTTTTTGCAAGCGCTGCCTAAACGGTTGTTTAAAATTGAGAACAATGTATAGCAGTCTGGTCCGTCTTAAATAATTCTACAAAAAAGTCCGCGACACCATATTTCTATCTTTTATATTTTATCTTTTATACATCTTTTATTGCTTTAAAAAAGTATTTTTTAGACATACTTACGTTTGGATGATTATTTAAACAACAAAACATTAATCCTTATCAAAATAAGTTATTTTATAATCACAAGGACATCATGGAGATAAGATTTGGCCTTTACAGTATGTCAATTGGTCATACAGTTTCGGAGATAATATAAAATTACTAAATCGCAAAATAACTTTAATTCATACCGGTCGCTCATGAGCAAACATGTTTAGTGCGGATCAATTTACCCATAGATGGCGTTGTGCAAATAAGTAATTTTTCTGAATTGCGAGATTTTCCGTGGATTGACGACCCTCTCGATTTATTATTTCAATAATGTCGGTGGAATACAGCGGAAGAGTTTGTTAGTTTGTTTGAACGTGCTATCTCTGGACCTACCCCAGTTGGATTTGAAAAAATCATTTTGCATTTTATAACCCACTTCTTGATCACGCTAGGGCCCTTAGGAGCCGAGCGCGAAGTAATAGCGCGGGCAGGCGATGCGGAAGGATATAGGCTATTTAACATCACGCTAGGGCCCTTAGGAGCCGAACGCGGAGTAATAGCGCGGGCCGGCGATGCGGAAGGATATAGGCTATTTAACATCTTGCTTTGCTAGGGCCCTTAGGAGCCGAGCGCGAAGTAATAGCGCGGGCAGGCGACTATTTATCATCACGGTAGGGCCCTTAGGAGCCGAACGCGAAGTAATAGCGCGGGCAGGCGATGTGGAAGCATATAGGCTATTTATTTTATCATCACGGTAGGGCCCTTAGGAGCCGAACGCGAAGTAATAGCGCGGGCAGGCGATGCGGAAGGATATAGGCTATTTATCATCACGGTAGGGCCCTTAGGAGCCGAACGCGAAGTAATAGTGCTTGCAGGCGATTCGGAAGGATACAGGCTATTTAACATCACGCTAGGGCCCTTAGGAGCCGAACGCGAAGTAATAGTGCGGGCAGGCGATACTGAAGGATATAGGCTATTTAACATCTTGCTTTGCTAGGGCCATTAGGAGCCGAACGCGAAGTAATAGCGCGGGCAGGCGATGCGGAAGGATATAGGCTATTTATCATCACGGTAGGGCCCTTAGGAGCCGAACATGAAGTAATAGCGCTTGCAGGCGATTCGGAAGGATACAGGCTATTTAACATCACGCTAGGGCCCTTAGGAGCCGAGCGCGAAGTAATAGCGCGGGCAGGCGATACGGAAGGATATAGGCTATTTAACATCTTGCTTTGCTAGGGCCCTTAGGAGCCGAACGCGAATTAATAACGCGGGCAGGCGATGCGGAAGGATATAGGCTATTTAACATCTTGCTTTGCTAGGTCCCTTAGGAGCCGAACGCGAAGTAATAGCGCGGGCAGGCGATACGGAAGGATATAGGCTATTTAACATCTTGCTTTGCTAGGGCCCTTAGGAGCCGAACGCGAAGTAATAGCGCGGGCAGGCGATACGGAAGGATATAGGCTATTTATGATCATGGTAGGCCCCTTAGGAACCGAGCGCGAAGTAATAGCGCCGGCAGGCGATGCGGAAGGATATAGTCTATTTAACATCACGCTAGGGCCCTTAGGAGTCGAGCGCGAAGTGATAGCGCGGGCAGGCGATGCGGAAAAATATAGGCTATTTAACATCACGCTAGGGACCTTAAGAGCCGAGCAAAAAGAAAAAATGTCATAAAAGATGTTATTAAGCGTAAACGAAGTAATAGCGCGGGCAGGCGTTGCGATGCGATGCGTCGGGGTTGGTGGGTGGGGGGGACAAGAAATTTCACGCGGACGAAGTCGCGGGCAGAAGCTAGTACTTAATATATTCGTTCAAAATGAAACAATACTTAAAGTATGAACTAAATAGTCTTCCTTGGTTCCCGACAGCTCTTCATGTATTAAATCTGACCCGGCTAAACCAGAATGTATTTAATTGCCATAATAACTGATGAGTTTATTGAAAACAAGTGGGAGACATTCGGTTTTGCAAATGTTTTTAGCAACTTACTTTCTCATATTTTTTTGAATTTTACATCATAGACTACTCAACAAAATCTAGGGAACAAGGGTATTCCTCACGACGGGGGATGCAGTGGCCCGGGGTGGGGTCGTCTTGGCGGTGTCCCTAGACATCGCCAACGCCTTTAATACCCTGCCCTGGAGTTGCATCAGGGAGGCATTGCGGTATCACCGGATGCCGACCTACCTCTGTCGGGTGGTCGAGGCCTATCTGACGGACAGGGCCGTCATCTACCCCGGTCATCAGGGAGAGTGGAACCGGCGAGAGATGTCGTGCGGTGTCCCACAGGGATCGGTCTTGGGGCCGCATCTGTGGGACATCGGTTACGACTGGGTGCTGCGCGCCGACCTCCCTAGCGGCGTCAGCGTAGTATGTTACGCTGACGACACGCTGGTCCTGGCGCAGGGGAGGTCGCACCAGGCGGCGGCTGAACTAGCGACACGCGGGGTTGCGATAGTCGTGGAGAGGATCCGGCAGTTGGGACTCGAGGTGGCCTTGCACAAGTCTGAGGCCATGTGTTTTCATGGTCCTCGGAATGCGCCACCGTCGGGTTCCGAAATAACGGTGGGAGGGGTTCACATCGGAGTCGGGTCGACGATGAAGTACCTGGGACTCGTCCTCGACAGCCGGTGGAACTTCGTGGAGCACTTCCGACGTTTGGCTCCCAGACTGGCACGGGCTGGGGCTGCCTTGAGGCGGCTCCTGCCCAATCTGGGGGGTCCAAACGCCTCCTGCCGGAGGCTCTACGCGGGGGTCGTGCGGTCCATGGCCCTTTACGGAGCACCGGTGTGGGCGCGTTCCCTAAGGCTGGGACCAGCCGGCAGGTTGAACGCGTCCCAGAGGGTCATGGCCATCCGGCTAGTCCGGGGATACCGCACGGTCTCCCGGGAGGCGGCGAGCCTCCTTGCCGGATTGCCGCCGTGGGATCTGGAGGCAAAGGTCCTCGCGCACGTGTGGGAGTGGCGCGAGGAGGCGAAGCGCCGGGGCGTAACTCCGCTGCCGCGAGAAATCACGGTACAGCGGACAGAGCTCCGGCGGGATCTCATGGCGGCTTGGAGAGCGCGACTGTCGCAACCCAGCGCTGGGCACGCCACAATTGCGGCGATAAGTCCCCTCTTTGAGGAGTGGTTAGAGAGGCGCCACGGCGTCCTCACCTTCCGCCTGACGCAGGTCCTCACCGGACATGGTTGTTTCGGGAGGTACCTGTTTCGCATAAGGCGGGAGGAAACGCCCGGGTGTTATCATTGTGTGGATCGCCCGGAGGACACGGTGGAGCATACAGTGGAGGTCTGCCCGGCTTGGGCAGAGCACCGCCGTGTTCTCACGGAGGCGATCGGCGGCGGCGATCTCTCGCGTCCGAGCCTGGTCCAGGCCATGGTGCGGAGCGAGAGTGCATGGGAGGCCGTCACCTCCTTCTGCGAAGCAGTGATGCTCGCGAAGGAGGAGGCGGAACGCGTGAGGGAGAGGCAGCCTCACGCCCTCAGTCGCCGCAGGAGACGCCCTGGGCGGCGGGAATCGCGGGGCGATTTCCGGCCACCGTAGGCGCGGGCCTGCGGACGGTGAGCAGCGGGTAGCTCGCCGTCCGGTAAGGACCAGGCCCGAGTCGACGGCGCGTTGTGTTCCACGCGCGCCTCAAAGAGATGTCAGCAAGTGACGGGGTCCAATAGGGCCGACGCCGCTGGGGTCGCGGATTGTCCGAAGGGGTTACCGCGGCCCTGGCATAGGCAACTGAAGGAACACGGGTGGGTTTTAGTCAGTAAAAGTCTGACACGCCCTTCCGCTCCACCCAGAGCGGGAGAAGTTATTTGATGATTTCCCACCCTCAAAAAAAAAAAAAAAAAAAAAAAAAAAAAAAAAAAAAAAAAAAAAAAAAAAAGGGTATTCAAAGTACCTAATAATTTTTATTTTAATACTTTTTAATTATGTAACATATTATTTTAAATCAGTGAAGCGTAATTTAATAGAGATTTGAATTATTTCATTAAATAAAATGGTTGTTAGTGAAAAAATAAAATTTATTATGAAAATTCAAAATGGTACCAAAGCGACAAAAACTTTTCGCACATAAAAAAATAAATAACGACCAGATAATATTTTAAATAAAAAAATAAAATGCCTAGCAACTATAATAATCTGTTACGCTAACTCCAGCCCACACCATAATACGGATGAACTTCCTAAGGATTCTGGAGTCGGCTCTGGCGACCAGGAACTCGCCAAAAGCGCAGTCTTCTTGAATCGGGATGGAATCCAATTATTTCTGAATTTGTTATTGTCATCTGTGTCAAGGATTCCTAAAACGAACAGTTCTCAATAAAATTTATGTAAGATTTTTTATCATAATTTTTATTTAGTTATATAGTTTTATTTGTATGTCTTACCTGACTGATGTGAGATGATTTCACGAGATGTCAATATCAGTGGCGATTCATTAATCTGTACCGATGTACTAGGTCCTGTTTCAACTTCTTGCTACGGGATCCTACAATTACGTATTTTTTATTAAAAATAAATAAATAAATTTGCACACGATTATATTTCCGACTGGGATAATTAGAAGAATAATATCGCATCAATGATATTTTTAATATAATATCATTGTATCGCATATATCAAGTGAACAAATTTCTGAAATGTTATACCTGTCTTCATGTTAGATTGCTGTTGATGGTGAGCGGTTCTTTTAATTTGCAGTACTGCGCTATGTCCTTCTTCGCAGACTTCCATAAGTATTTCCTGTAATGTAATAAATCAAGTTTTAATTTGAACGGGATACTATTTATTGCCAATAAAATACCTTAATTATATCATAATACTGGATGATTTTTTTTTTTTAAATGCTTGGAGCATATTATGTGGCTGAGTCCAATTTCGTCTACCAATACAATTTATCCATTTTTTTTTTCACATCGTCTAGGAAATCTGTAAAAGAAAAGTATCGACAACATTATTTCCGTCACTATGGCTGATCAAGATAACCCCAAAACAATTTCCGAATATTCGCTAATAACTTCTATTGGAATAAATATTACGACTGGTTTCAGCTATATAGTGACACAGCAATATTTGTTATGTATTTATATTCGTTTATCAGATCATATGCAACAAGAAATTGAGCAAAAACTTACCGATGGAAGGTCAATATTTATTGTTCATTTTATTTTCGCTATGAATGGGACTGGCAGCCCCCAACCACACAAGAAATTGCTCCACAGCGTCCACACACTCACTGTTTGTAGTTAAACAAAGAATTCATGCAATCTAACAGTAGAAATATTATTAAAACATCGCAAAACCATGGAAGATTACGACAAACACGTAAACAATGAACACGCGAATAAGTCAGGTAGTTCAATGAACGAACTGTCAGACATTGAAACAAAGTACTATCAAATTTGGCCGCGTCATACTTATAACTTTTTTCACCAAATGACAATTTATTGATCTTGTGACCATGCCAAGAAAGTAAAACAAAGAGTAAAACATTCATCTCTTTCCCACATCCTTTATCGTACCTTTAACGTACCTAATAATAGAACGGGAATAAAGGTAGTTACAGAATTCTGTTTTTAGCCTTCCTTCTATGCTTTAGTCGTTATTCTGAGATTACCACACCTACCTGACAGTGACACCACAGACTGGTTATAATATAACTGAATATAACATTATATGTTTATTCTGTGATAACATTTTACTAATGGGCAATGGCTGGCTGTCTAAAGTTTATCTGTGGTTTGCTGTCTTGCGTAGCTGTCTTGTGAGCTTGTGAGGTCCTATTGCTTGTGAGACTTGTGTCTACTGCCGCCTTTGTTAATAATATTTATAATTATTAGCAAGTACATAAAGTTAGTGTGCTAGGAAAACATGTTTTCTTGTGCGTGAACCTGCAGGTTATTTCTGCAGTCGTGTTTAATATTATTAGGATAGGTAGTGCGAAACTGTACCTACTATTCAATTTTGTTTCATAATCATCTGTTTTCTTTTCGTGTGTGTTTCATGATGGGGAGTGAAAAAGATCGAATGTCGGATACGGGCGACGGTGAAGATATATCCAGTGATTTCTTTGATGATTTTTCGAAGGAAGATTTTATGGAAGGTTTGAGTGTTATAGACAGCTGGGACGATGAAGATGGAACCGGCAAACGACGTGAAGCACGCCGCATCAACGCAGAAGCCCTCGACAATGTCAAGGACCTTCGCGAGTTGATTGGAGATAGTAAAGAAGACTTAAAAATTAAAAACAGAGAACAAACAGTAAAGTTTGATGATAAGTTCAAGTGGCGGAAACGAGACTCCTCGCAGCAGAAGGCCTCGAGCAGCTCTCATCTGAATGATTTCATAAAACCAGGGAGTAGGCGCGACCCGAGCAAGACCAATGAAGCCATAAAGAAAGACAAGGAAGTTAAAGTGAAAGAATATCTTGCGAAACATTTGGATTCAACAGATGATCTTCGGCCACCTGGCACCGAGCTGGACGACTATTTCGATGGAGACAAATCTAAAGAACGCAAAAAAACACCGAAGCGTGTAGTTGAAGAAAAGGCAGAGCCACCACAGCGGCAAGTGTCTATAAAGGAGCGACATTACAAGGAGTCACCTCATCGTAGCCCTCGTCGCCAAAGTCCTCGCCGTCTGAGCCCTCGACGACATAGTCCTCGTCGAAAATATAGTCCTCGTCGTACTCCACCGCGCCAGTTCAGACCTCGATTCAGCCCTCAGAAGTCATTCAGAAAACGATACAGCCCTCCTCCCAGACGCAGCCCTCGAAGATATACTCCTCCTCCGCGGGCACGTGCACACAGTCCTCGACGGCGGCGGACTTCCAGATCACCGCTGAGGCGGCCCTACGACTCGCGAAGATCACGCTCACCAAGATCTCGCTCCCCACATCATACAGACTCTTTTCTGTACCCAAATGACCCACAAAGTGCACCAAGCTATCCTCTCGAAACTACACCCTATCAGCCAGAGCCGGGGCAGCTTTATACTGCTTCTGTGCAAAATGAATTTCCTGGAAGTGTTCCAGGATATCCATATTCACAAGGCATGGCATATGGTACTGGTTTCCCTGCTCCGTATACCTATGATTTGCAACCAGGTCCCCCGGGCATTATGCCTGAGCCTGTACCAATGCCAAGTATAAACCCAGTGCCAGCGCCTGCTCTGAATGTAGTGCCAGCACCCCCCATGGTACCAGCACCTGCCCTCCCCGTCTTGGATCAGAAAACACCCTATGATGCTTTGGCACAAGTAATAATATTTCAGATCAAAATTGGTTTCTTATTTTAGTTTAAGAATTAAAATTTATTATGAGTCTGAATGTTTCAGTTAGTTGCAGAGGGTAAAATTTCTCAAGAAGATTATCTTAAGCTTGCACCTAACAAAGGTAGGATTTAAAAAGCACTGTGGTTTTTATTTTGCCATACATTCAGTTCATAATAATGACATTTGTGTAAAATTTATTATTACAGGTATGAGCAGTAGTATGGATCCAAAAACTATGCATGGAGGTGGGTATTTTATTGTATCATACTCAATGTTTCTTACCATCACTCAGAAAAAAGTAAAATAATCGAAAATAAAACTTTTTCTTTAATGTTTAAGAAAGTTTGTTCAAGCAAGTTTATTATATAATTATATATTATATTATTATGTATAATTAGCCTACAATGTTCCTTCTGCTGGGACTCCGGCCTCCTCCCTATGAGAAGGAGTGGGCCGTAATACCCCACGCAGCCCAGTGCGGGTGATGTTATCATTACAAAATAATGTCGAGTTTACTTATGTCGCAATTGCTATCAGCATTCATTATTATAATATAAGACTTAAGTTTTATTAAATGCGGGTATTATAAATAATCACGAATTACTGGGATAAAAAAGAAACGTAAAGTAATTTTATTTTTAAAAAAATATCATCAGTGTAATTGGATGAACATGGTGCTGCTTTTGTGTTTACAGTTGTGTCTCGGTGCTGTCAAGCTATCACTAAGTTGGAGAAGTTGTTCCTGCCCAATCACTTGACGATGAACAACCATATCATCGGTGCTGAACCTAAATCGTTGGAGTCCAAGTTTTGTTCACCGCTGAAGAGACAAGCAGTCATCGAGTTCAACTTCACAAAGACCAACGGACCGACATTGGCGCAGCAGAACAAGCAGCTTGTGGAGAGCATCATCTCAACTATTGGATTGGACAAGGTGGTGTCCAGATATAAAAAGAAACTGCCCAAGGACGTGAAGGATGCGGCTTGCCAAACAACAAAGCCGTACTGCGACGTGTGCGAGATACGCGACTCGACCAAGTTCCATGAAGTCGGCACGGCTGTGGATCCAGACCACTTTACTACGACTGTTCATACGCAAGTTGTGGAGCATGATTTAGTTAATTCTAAGTCTGTGTTCAACCCGAGCGGCAGCATCGCGGATGGAGCTCCCATCTCGATAGCTCATCTGACTCCTGCGCAGTTGGTGTCCCAGCTGGCGGCGCGTGCGAAGACGCTGAAACAATCGTCGCCTGTCCCGCCGCCCGTGCATCAGAACCAGTTCGTCAGACGAAACCCCAACTACGACTACGACGGCAGAGGTGGTGGTGGTGGCCAACAGCAGTTTCATAATTACAATAACTATCGTTATTAAATAAAAAAGGGTAATATTAAACTGATTGATTTTTTATAGAAATATGTGGTTAGCATGTACCTATACCTTTTAATTAATAGCTTTTTGCCGTAGTAATAGTTGCGAAAAGATGTTGATATTTCTAAATAAAAGTAATCTTCCATGGGATCTAACTTTCCTTGTATTATTTTTACCGACAGTAATAAATATTGATTTTAGGTATGTACTTATACTAAAAGAAAGTTTAGATTGTAATCCTTATTACCTTAGACTAGATTTTAACCTAATACTTATACAACTAAGGGAAATCCCCTCTTATTAAATGTGCGGAATCCGCTTGAGCCAGGCCAAGGAAATGAAAACAATAATTGTCTACGTGACGGCACTGCCGAAGCTATTCCGTGTCTATATCTGTAGGAATACCCAATAACAAACTCTTTCATTTTAATTTGTAAGAATTCCATGTAGGTACTTAGGTACTTTGGTTTGAAGTGATAATAAATATGCTGTTGGTCTGGTCCAGTGGAATCTGCTATTCTCTTCTGCGACTGTAAAGAAGGTTGGCTGAAACCAGAACTATTTACTTCACGTTACCTTGAACCGTCTTCGAAGAAACACTGCTTTGTTCCTGACAAGTTGGATGTCCTGAGACCAGTGAAAAAAAAGAAGCTGGGAGTGGGAGAATCAAGATAGTAAAAAAGTGGAAGTACCAATTATGCAGTGAAAGTACAATTGTGCATATGCCATGACTTCGATAAGGGCTGGCGCAGACCTGGCGAATCGCAGCGCGGTTTCTACTGCCAAACAAATATCGTAATTACGCAAGTTTGAATAAAGTTGAAAATGAACTTCTGATAGTGCATCAAAAAATAGGCAGAGTAACGCAGTTCAGTTTATTTATTTTCGGCTTTATTTTAAGGGCCGTAGTGTTGAAATTTTTTTGGGAGTGTAAACCGCGCAGCGCTGGGTTTGCCAGGAATGCGCCGGCTTTTAATACGCGGTCATAACTGATACTCAGCAAGTCAGCATGGAAATACGCTGTGGCGGTTACTGACTGTTGTTTTACTGTGTTATTTTGTAAATAATAATTTCAAAGTGCTTATATTATACTTAGTTTTATGGAAATTACTTCTAGATGAAATTTTTTTCAAAAGCAGATGCAATAAGTGCAAGTTGACGTTTCTTCGTCTGGGTGTCGACTGACAGTCATGGTTGCCGTATTTTGTTTGCAAGATAGGCAGTACCTACCCGTCGGTTGTGCCCAGAGTCCCAGACAGACTAACATTGGCAGAATGGTCGACATCGGCTTTGCTTGCCACAATAAGAAATAGAATAGAAATATACAATTTTATAAAATGCTTCGGGATAAACAAATTACCTACTGTAAAAGGTTTTGGCCTACATTTTCCACATTGTGAAAGTACTTTAGGTAACGTATTTTTGCATTCCTAAAAATATCCGTAGTTACCTATCACATTGTACAACAGCATGTAAGATCAAGGAAATTTGATTATTTTTACTGTATATAATTTATAGTGTGTTACTTCCTAGTCTAAGGAATATGTAGCAAATAATTGTTGTGATAAGTAAACAATATTTTATATGGTTTATGGTATGGTGGTGTGTGGTTTATTGTCTTGATCTTGAACTACCAAAATCCGTACTTACGGCCGTATTGTTACCATGGACATGCGATTGACTGTACCTACCTACTGATGGTATAAATGGGAGATCATTAAAAGAATAAGTTTAGTTAGAAATTTTTTGTTTAATTTTGATTATTTTAAAATGTTATTTCTACACTGTACATGGTAAGAATAATAAATAGTACATACTGCATACCTACTCTTGTAATTTTTATTTCCCCAGACACAAAAATAAACAGAATTTATTAGTAGGATTAAATAACAATAACAGTTTATTTTTAACAATGCTGCAGAATGACTCATTAGCGCCCTCCACACGTACAGTTCGGACCGCGCATCTTGGACTGCGTTCCAAACCGCAGTTACAGTTACAGTGTTTCGGTGTAAATTGATTTCACTAATTTCGTCAATAGCGCCCTCCACACGTACAGTTCGGAGCGAGGGATGGAACGGCGCGTGCTGTTTCCCGCGCTCCGAACTGTACATGTGGAGGGCGCTAATCATCACTCGATTTGCAGTATGGATCCCAATTTATTGGATTGGGGGATGTTATAGACCTATGGTCAATTTCAGTTTGGATTTATTGTCTCACGTAAAGGTAACAAAACGCGAGCAATATACATACCTACATCCTACATACATTTTGAGAATCTATACTCCATCGGCTTAGGTAATTAACTAAAGATATACAAATTGTTAAAAACAGCGTTTTTATAAATGACTTCTTGACTTGTTTAAAATTACGTTATAACCACTCCAGCGCGCGGCTCCCCGCGCGACGCCCCCAAACATTTTTTGTCGGCGCGCAACGGGTACGCATGCGCACCTATACAATTGTACACGGCTTCTTGTAAAATATTTCTATGAACTGAAAATAAAATATATTTTCGATTTTTTACGATCGTTTCCTCTTTTAAAAATGTATGTATGTTAGACTTTATCATTTATTCTACTACTCTTGTAGATGTATCCGAGCTGCTTGAGCACATTTTTTTAGTTAGATTTATAATAATAATGTAATATTTTTTAATCTGTGCTATTTGTAAAAAAGATAGGTACAGACGCCAGCTGGTCAAGCTACCCGAAACTCAAATTTTCCCAATCAACTTTGAACCTAAGCGTTACAGATGAAAATCTATTAAAGAAATTTGACAGATTGTAGTAGCTTCATGTGCTGGCGTCTGTACAACGAATTATAATGATGCTAAATTGAAGAGTACAGCTGTGACGTAACATGATAACTGAAGTGACAGGTATTAAGTGTAGTCGGTTAACTAACCACGTCGCGTGGTTTTTTGTTTATCTTTAGTTAATTACCAAAACCGATGGAGTATGTGCCTACACGGTCTTGAAAACTCTATAATGATTGCACATTTGCATATATTTTTATAAACAATCACTAAAATTAGGATGATTATAAAATGACACGACCAACGGCTAGTAGTAGACTGGTGTGTCGTCGTAGATTAATTCTAACTTAGCAGACGTGCTGTGGCGCCATCTACGTCGCCACATACGAACTACGCATTACAATGACATGACGTCACGCAACCTGCATCGCGCAATCAGAGTTCACCGCGCGACTAGCATATACAACGTCCCGACATCAATCGTCGGGCACCCGACACCCGTCTGGTCGGAGGATGAGTAAACTTTACACCCTGTTCCTCATGCCTCTATACTGGTGACCCCGTGTATGAACGTCAGCGCAGCCTTCGTGCAACTCCTTCAGCGTGACGTCATCAGCATCACTTCCTCAAGCTTTCGAGTGGCGAGTCACACAGCCAGCCAGCATCCACGGCTTCAACGGGTATCCTGACCACCAGCATACAGCAGACGCGCATTCCTGGTCATCACCTTCAGCCTCAACCTCAACCCAGCGGTGTACACTCCGACTCACTGGAGCATAACGCAGCGCCACCCCGACTCACTGGGGAATCAGCGCAGACAGTTCCGACTCACCGTGAACTATGCGGCACCCGGTTCCGACTCACTGGAACCTCAACTGGCACTGGCAAGCATCGCAAGATACACGACTCAGCCTACTATCGACCTCTAGTCTCCGGAGAAGAGTGATGTGGCGGCATCTACGTCGCCATATACGAACTACGCATGACCAGACTACAATCACCAGACACGACACCCGTCTGGTCGGAGGATCCCTTTTCAATGGAGGATGAGTGAACTTTACACCCTGTTCCTCATGCCTCGACGTCACAGGTACTTGAGCTCACAAGTTTGTGTGCATGTGTGGGTTACATACCACTACAGAGACCAACGACTCCTAGTCGTATATTGGTCCGACATTTTTTTTAAATATTGTTTCTTTTGAAATGTAAGTCTAAACTCATAGTAAAATCGTAAGTACTTAACGCATACAGTATGCAGCATAATCAAAAATGCAGTTATTTTAGATTGCTTACGAAGTACAGTAATCCGGCCCAATCTTTATGGCCGGACTGAAGTGAGCGCGACCGCCATCTTGGCCGCCATTTTTTCAACTGATAGGTACCTTAATTTTGCAATATGCGCATCGGCTCGCGCCTACGTTTAACCCGGCCAAAAAGATTGGGGACTAGTATATACCATACTAACTCAGTAGAGAGTTTATAGCCAAACTTATCTACTTTTTGAATCATTATCATGTCAGCCGAGTTGGTAAGTAGACTTTAACCCGTCGCACGCCAATTAGCAGACACAATAGATTATATATTGTTATCTGCACACCTGGGTGTCAATCGACGTTTAAAGAGTTACCCTGCAGTGCAGCGTACACACAGCTACATATATCAATCTACGCCTAAGCTAACCTCTCATTTTACGGATCAGCTTATACTGGGAATGTATAGCTTGATATGTACCTAGCAGTGTGTACACATTCGGGGCGCTTATGATTAGTACCCTATTTTTCTTACTACCCCTGGCATTGGCATAAAGCCATTAACCTCGTTCCTGACTCGCGATGTCGATGGTTGGTCGGTATGCTGTATGGACAGGCCGCGCGTGGCATTTTCTCATCCTTAAGGAGTACGAATTTGCCTCGTGAGGCTGGTCTGGACATGGCACTAATTAGGTTAGGCACAAGGCACAATAAAAAAAAAATAGTAAGTAAGATGGTTACAATTTTTTTTTTACTGACTAAACAAGAGTAAGTAACATATTTTCTTCCACGCAACAACAAATTACAATGTTGTTTGGAACTATTGTAACTATTGGGACTTTAATCGTATTCAGTAACTTGACTTTTGAAGGAATAAGTTCCTGACAATAAAAACCTATGCTGTGCCCGACAGGGTCCATAATTGTGTCATTAATTTTAAGCTTACCAACTGTTTTACATTATGGAATGCAATAAAGAATTGAGAATTGAAAAAGGAAATGAAATATAAAAATAATTAGCGAAACTACTTTTATGTTACCAGTTTTAATTGAAACACGTTATATTCGTTAATACCATAATATAAACGATAAGTACTTAATTTAAAAACGAAAATTATTTTGCTTCGAACTGTCAAGTTACTGAATACGATTAAAAGTACGTAAAAGTAAGTAAGTGTAGGTAATTTTTACCCATCCAAAAAGTCATCTAGCCACTTTTCAAGATCCTCTGGAGATTCAATAACTGGATTTTTCTGTGTTTCCGCGGGTGTGTCCACCACTGAAATGATAAATATATAATATTACTTATTATAAATCCTACATTTTGTTTTATTACAATACCCGAACAGTTGAGAAGACGATTCAATCTCATCTTCCCCGGTATCTCTCGACATTAAGTGGGTTGCTGGTGATAGAAGCAAAACCTAGGTTGCCCTTTGTAGAGGTACAGTCAGCGTCAATAATATCGGGACGAACAGACTGTTCAAAACGATCTAAACAACTATGAAAATGAAATACTAACTCAATGACACAAAGAATACTTCAGAATGAAGACCGTTCACGACAACTGTCATTCTGACAAGAACTTTATCCAAATGAGATAAAAGTTTAATTTTAGTAGTTGTTGAGATCATTTTGAACAGTCTGTTCGTCCCGATATTTATGACGCTGACTGTACCTGTAATAAATTAGGCACATATGCGCCGGAGCAAGCAACTGGCGGGTGTGCATGGATTCGCCTCCATGCCCCGTAGAAAATCTACTACAGCTTCTGCTGCTGATAGTTTAGCCATCATAATCGATCTATAATGTTCTCACTGCTGGGACACAGGCCTTCTCTCGGTGAGAGGGAGTGGGCCGTAATCCACCACACGGGCCCCCTGCGGGTTGGTAGATGTCACATATCTTCGAATTTTTGGTTCTAGGACATGCAGGTTTCCTCACGATGTTTTCCTTCACCGTTTTGAGAGCAGCGGCGATGGTAATAATTTACTCAAAGTAAAGCTCCTCTCTGGCGCTTTTTAGTTTAGCCATACTATTTTAAAATGAAGTCTTCGGCGACAAGACCTTGTCACTTTCGCAACAAGTTGCTGGTTGACTGCAGGAATAACCGAGGAAACTGATAAAAAAGCGGCCAAATGTGATTCGAACTCGCACACGAAGGGTTCCGTACCACCGTACACTATTTAACACGACTACAGTCATATTCATTATTAGTTGATAGCGGCCACAGTAGTGGTGTACACTCTACTGGTACACTCTGCGAGAATTTCAAGTGTCTATCTATTAATTATGGTTCAAAGATACAGCCCTGTGACAGACAGACAGCGGATGCTTAGCAATATGGTCCCGTGCCCAAAGGGCACCTTTGGGCACGGAACCCTAAAAACGAAGAAACGAAAGATGAAGTACTTCTTTTTTTATTGCTTTATTGTCTTGCTATATTGTAGCTGGTTTATTTTAATGCCTCGATCTCACCCCACCGCTAAAGTAGGCACCTGCCTATGTAATGTAATGGAATGAATGTGCCCAGAAAATTGATCGAAACTGAAACCTTACCTTTAGGAATCGCAGGCGCAGGATCCACTTCAGGAACCTTGGCGGCAACCACAGGTGTCAATTTATCAACAAGAGGCATCTTTTCAATATGGCTCACAGGTTTTTCTGTTGAACTTGGCGTCTTAACTTTTTCGATAACAGTCTCCTTTGTAAGTTTACTAGTATCTCCAAATACAAAATCGTCGTGTTCAACTTCCTTTAAAATATTTGGTGTATCAATGGGTTTCATTTCGTTAATTACAGCTTCAGGTTTTGGCACATCTTCTAAAACAACATTGACTGGTTCATCTCTGGTCTTCATTTCTGATTTGAATTCTAAATTAATGTCTGTCGCGTTTTCTGTCTCAGAAGTTTTACGCTCATTGTCATACTTTAATTCTATGTCATGGCTGGTATCTTTTTCTCTTTCTACATTTTCTTCTTTTTTACTCTCTCTAAGATTGTTGAGTATTTTATCTTGAGCTTCAGTTTCAGGGGTTGAGTATGATTTATCATTGTAATATTTCTGTTTGAACCTAGTCGCTCTATTATTCATAGTTAGTATATCCGTTTGGCTGAAGTTAGCCTCTTCTATTGAGTTTCTCTCGTAAAAAGGTATGGAACAGAGTGCGACATTGAGCTCTTCCATATTGATCTCAAAGTATTTATCGTATAATGACGGGCCTGTGTTCATGTCCCAGGACTTTTCGTGTTTGAATTGGAAATGTCCACCGATTGAAAGTGGGGCTTGTATAAGTTTCTGAAAAATATCATAAGTCATAACTTCAGCTATCATTACTAATATAGAGTAGCCCCGTGTTGCTCTATGATTACTAATATTAAAGCTGAAGACTTTTGTGTGTAATGTTTGAACGCGCTAATCTCTGGAACTACCCACCGGATTTGAAAAAATATTTTTGCATTTGATAGGCCCATTGTTGTGGAAGGCTACTGTTATGGGTTATTTAAATCACGCCAGGGCCTTTGGTTTAGGAGCCGAGCAAAAAGAAAAAATTCAGCAAGAATGCTTAGCGAAAACGACGGGGTGGGTCGGGGGAACAAGAAATTGTACACGGACGAAGTCACGGGCAGAAGCTAGTCTATGTATAAAAATAAAAATTGCGAGTATTTTTGAGTGGCTGTTTTTTAACCCCCGACGTAAACAGAGGTATGTTATAAGTTTAACGTGTGTATCTGTCTGTGGCATAGTATCTCCCAAACGACTGAACCGATTTCTATTTTATTTGTTTTGTCTGAAAGGAGACTTGATCGAGAGTGTTGAAGATTATCAGCTCTTTTCTAGTTGATGAATGGATGTGAGCATCTTCCACTGGTCTGATCGAGTCGATATTTGGTATTCTGTTACTTCAAAGATATTAGAATAACATACCAGGAACTACTTTGAACTAGTAGCATTACTTGAAATTTGTAGGATACCCAACTCCCTCACCAACTTACAGAAGAGGTATCGTGTTTGGGCTCACTGGAATGGTCTCAATGATGATGATGGTTATAGATAGATTTTAATCAGGGTCTGATGATGGTGTAGCAAAAAGAAATGAGGGTTTTCAGAATGTTCCATATCTCCAGAATTGTTACTTTTTTCTCAATGGTGGCCCTAGTTGGCAGCACTACTCGCCTTAAAGTGCTTTCCGAGGCACAGAAAGCACTGAAAACACGAGAAAGGTTATTGTGTGTCCAACTAAATACATTGTCTGTAAGTCAATCAATCTGCCTAGCCTTTTCCCAACCATGTTGGGGTCGGCTTCCAGTCTAACCGGATGCAGCTGAATACCAGTATTTTACATGGAGCGACTGCCTATTTGACCTCCACAACCCAGTAACTGGGTAATACGATACCCCTTGTTAAGACTGCTTGTGAGACTTTCGGGCTTCTGATGACCCGTAACGACTGTCAAAGATACACGAATGACAGCCGGGACCAACGGCTTAACGTGCTTTCCGAGGCACGGAGGAGTCTAGACATGTAAAGATGGTCACCCATTCACGGACCAACCTCGGCAAGCGTAGCTTAACCTGATGGATCGACCCGTGCGGCTGTTATTACTTAGCCACAAGCTCCTCTCATATATTATACTAGCTTTTTCCCGCGGCTTCGCCCGCACATATAAACTTTCCTCTTGAATCACTCTATCTATTAAAAAAAACCGCATCATAATCCGTTGCGTAGTTTTAAAGATCTAAGCATACATAGGGACAGACAGACAGCAGGAAGTGACTTTGTTTTATACTATGTAGTGATACATTATCTGTAAGTATCTACCCTATATCACAGATTAATACAGATGGGACACTCCGCAGTTTAGGTATGAAGCTACAAGTACGCGGCGGACCCCATCCGCAGGGCTAATTCAGTATGTCAGAAGGTATAAGAGTTACGCGATAGAAAGAGAGGCAACTTGTAGTTGAATATAACTGTAGGTAATAAGTGTTGTGTGACCTGAATTGCACTTTATTGTGTTGTAGCAAGAATCGCTTTTTATTTAAATTATTTTGCGGACTGTCCCATCTGTATTAATCTGTGCCTGTAAGTGAAAAATACAACTGTTTATGTTTGCATTAGAAAATCCAAAATATTTTTTTCTATGACTTGTTTTTCTCTATGCAGGAATATTAATAGTTACCTCATAATCAGCTCCCAAGTTCTCATGTTCTTCAATTTCCTCATAACTGTCAATAGGCATCTCATACTTGGACCAGTTGCTTTGTATTTCTTTCTTTTTATATTTTGTATTTTCTTCTTCAGTTATTTTGAGAATTTCATCTGTCTCCCTTTTTAAATTTTTATAAAACTCTGGTGGTGGACTTTCATACACTGGTTTTTGGGGCACTGTAACTATAGAAATGTATAATTAATTAGGTACTTTATATATTAAAAAACAAAACATTTAAACCATTCACAATTTTGTCAATTTTAAAGTGTCACTAGGTAATAATTAGATAATTGTTAAATAAATAAAGTTAATTAAAATAAAGTATTACCTACATACATATCATTCAATTTTTTTTTATAAAAACAGAAAATAAAAAAAAACATTTAAAAAAATAAAAAATAGTAGCACACCGGTATCGGGAACAGATTTATTGTTATAATATCATTATAATATTGTAACTTGTATCTTCTGAGTTTTGTTTTGATGTTTTTCACACAAAAATAACTTCCACTCAAACATGGGAAGTATGCAAGAGATGTTACAATATTTTGTTGGTTTTAAAATATTATAGGTAAGTACTATGCGTTAAATTACAACATTATTATCTACTAGCTTCTGCCCGCGACTTTGCCCGCACGGATGTCGGACATTATACCACGGGAAGTGCTACCGGGATAAAAAGTGTCCTATGTTCTAACCCAAGACATGGCCTATCCTTATTTATACCTACATATTGACATCTATATCTATTCAGCCGTTAAAGCGTGAAAAGGTAACAGATAATAAATGCAAATAATATTTAGTTTTTTTTTAACTAAAATAGGTTTATAAAGCGTTTTAGTTTTTTATGAATAAACATGGGTAAGTAAATGTCTATCTTAAAAATAATAACAATTATTTTTTTATAAGTAAGTACTTATTTTTAAATGTTTTTATATTTTTTACATTCTAATATTAAAAAAAATGTAATTTATATTACGTATATTAGGTAATGAAATAAAGGAAATAATAACAATTTTTTTTTTATTAATTTTAATATTACCACCATTAATTTGAAATACTATAGCGCCGCATAATACCTACATATTAGCTAAGTTATTTTAAAACTTTAAATTGTAATAACTTTTAAGTTGGTGGACCGATTTTAATTAAACAAATACTAACATAAATATTACCTCAAGATATGGACTCTGACTTGTGACACTGGTGACTGAAAAATTGTGTGGAAATTGGTTCTGATGGTAAATGTTGTCAGGAATGTTTTGAGCATGCATAAAAAGACGAGGAAGACCGAAGAAACAATGGATGGTCTGTGTGAAAGATGATATGGCTAGAAAAAGAGTGACTACCGAGATAACAGCTAATAAAGAAGTATCGAAGACAAAGACATGTTGCGCCAACCAAAAATAAAATGGGATAAGGGCAGAAGAATTATGGTGATACGGACTCTGACAATATTTCAATATTTCCAGTCCCTTAAATATCTTGAAAAGAGGTTACTCAAAACTTTCAGTAATCAAGTTAATTTTAAAATAATGCCCAAGTTTTCCCCTGGGTTGATTTTACAAAAACACTGGAACACATAATTTTTTATTTCTTACCAAAACCTTAAATTTGAATTTTCATATCCCTAACTTAAGAAATGCTAAGTTCATACAATCTTTCATCCTCTATTAAATCACCCTTTACCATTATTTTTGAGACAAAAAATAGCATAATTATGTCCTTCCCTAGGATGCCGGAGGGTAACATACAGACAAACAGAGTTACTTTTGGATTTATAAATTAGTATGGATGAGACTATAAAACATGTTCATTTAATTTTAAAAAATGGCAGTCATGAGGACTGCCAACAGAAGTGAAAACTTAAACGTAAAACTGTCCATAGCATGTCGCGGTGACGCGAACCCGTAAGATTTCCCTTGGATTTCCCCCTACCAAAAATCACTTAAGAGCCTATACTACCTCAAATGGCTTAGCATGATCCTCCGTTACGTCGAAAATACAGCAGCTTTAATTTTGAATTAAATATATGGTAAAGTTGAGGATTAATGTTAGGTACTATGTTAGACGAAAACACGATTCCTTGAAATTTTCTCGATACAAAAAAATCCCAAAGTTACCTCCAAACCGAACAAAAAACCGCTGTTATTCAACAAATACGTCAAATTGGATCATGAAACTTTGCATACTAACTGAACTAACTATAAAGCAGGTCTTATGTTATATACTTTTTTTAAATTACCATTATTTTCACTGTAAAAAGAAATTACCTAAACTATCAGCGTCTTGACGTTCATTCCCTTCCGCCCGACACCCCCGTTCAGTCTCGCTTCGGCTGTCGTACGCGAGGGCTGTGTCGCTTGCGCTCAGAACAAAAATTACACAACAGGACGACGTAAAATTAAAATACATTGAAGTACTTAGGTTTATAGTGTTGGCGCAATGGGAAATAACCGTAATAAAAATAAGAAGCGACGGGGTTGGCGTAAAGAAACAGGCAAACATATGATAAACGTACTGAAGTAAGTAGGGTAGTTGCGCCGGTTGGCGACTTAGTTGAGTTGCTAACTTTAGACAAATCAAAATATACGCCATTTACACGTAAAATAGTTGGCATGTGAAGATTTGTGTTTGTCCACGATTTAGGATAAATCCAGGTGGGGATAACTTTAAAAAAAAAAAAAAAGTTACCTAAATAGGTTTGTTTTTGTTTTGACACAATATACAAGAAATAGGTACCTAGGTATCTATGTAGTAGGTAATTGTTTTTTTTTATAATGTTGCCTCACTCCAGGACTTCTCCTGAATATCGGAGACGGTGCCAACATCCATGGTATATACAAGTGCAGGGACAATTACATGTCACCGGTAGGCAAAAATGTATTTTCGGAGTATGGTCTGGATGCGACAAAGACATCAAAGTTGAAATTATAGAGAGAGATGACCAATATTGGGAAGAAATGGAACCAAAATTAGAACATTTTTACATTACATGCATGTTGCCTGAGCTATGCG
Source organism: Cosmia trapezina (assembly GCA_905163495.3). Taxonomy (NCBI): domain Eukaryota; kingdom Metazoa; phylum Arthropoda; class Insecta; order Lepidoptera; family Noctuidae; genus Cosmia; species Cosmia trapezina. The sequence continues at coordinate 21,676,584 of LR991031.1, read as the reverse complement.
ATCCCAGACATGTTCGAAATATGCCAATTAGAGATTTAAGCGAATTAAAATAATTGTTGTATAATTTTGACGATCTTTAATTACTTTCAAAATACTTATCGTATATACCTACCATACCTATCTACCTACCCTACCCACCTACCTACCTACCTACCTACCTACTTGCCTGCCTACATTCCTATCCTACCTACCTACCTACCTACCTATCCTACCTACCTACCTACCTACATACTTACCTACCTACCTACCTACCTATCCTACCTACCTACCTACATACTTACCTACATCCCTATCCTACCATTCCTACCTATACCTATGCATCTTATATTTATACAAACCTTATGCGTACCTACAGAACCCTCAACGCAATGGTGACTCGCACTTGACAAGTTTTTTGTAGCAGTGGAATTTAGTGTGCGTCTATCTGAAAGGCCCCAACGAGATTCATCAACGGGTGATAGCTTTTCATAAAGACATTATTTTGTACCTAAAGAAAATAAATAAGATATATTTTGTACCTCGACAGTTTTTGATTAAATGACGTTTTCATGAAGTGTCTTGCTAGCGGGCCCTTTATGGTTATTTTTATTGTTATTATACTTACAGATCGCACAATAGTGTTAGGAGCTTGATACTATTATGTACCTTACAAATCCAAAATCTCTACTTTCTGTGAGCTACACTTCAGAAGATATTCGTTATTTAAACAAGCGTCCAGCCAGCGGGCCCCTTTTTTAAATACTACTATTTTATATCATACAATAGTGTTAGGAGCTTGATACTATTATGTACCTTACAAATCCAAAATTTCGACTTTCTGTGAGCTATACTTCAGAAGATATTCGTTATTTAAACAAGCGTCCAGCCAGCGGGCCCCTTTTTAAATACTACTATTTTATATCATACAATAGTGTTAGGAGCTTGATACTATTATGTACCTTACAAATCCAAAATTTCGACTTTCTGTGAGCTATACTTCAGAAGATATTCGTTATTTAAACAAGCGTCCAGCCAGCGGGCCCCTTTTTTAAATACTACTATTTTATATCATACAATAGTGTTAGGAGCTTGATACTATTATGTACCTTACAAATCCAAAATTTCGACTTTCTGTGAGCTATACTTCAGAAGATATTCGTTATTTAAACAAGCGTCCAGCCAGCGGGCCCCTTTTTAAATACTACTATTTTATATCATACAATAGTGTTAGGAGCTTGATACTATTATGTACCTTACAAATCCAAAATTTCGACTTTCTGTGAGCTATACTTCAGAAGATATTCGTTATTTAAACAAGCGTCCAGCCAGCGGGCCCCTTTTTTAAATACAACTATTTTATATCATACAATAGTGTTAGGAGCTTGATACTATTATGTACCTTACAAATCCAAAATTTCAACTTTCTCGAGCACTTCAGAAGATATTCGTTAATTAAACGATCGTCTAGCTAGCAAACCCCTTTTCAAACATTATACCTACGTTCATAATCCAATAGGGCTATAACACCAAAACTGGGATTAAGAACGAGAGTAAGAGAGTTAAGTACGACGCTAATGATGACGATGTAAATTAAAAGAGAAAATGTAATAGTAATTATAATCTTTAATCTGTTTAAATTGTTAGGAACAAAAGATGTCTAAACATGTCGACAGTAATTTTAAAATTTCAGACAACGCGTAACAAATGTCAATTTAGAACTTAGAAATTTAAACAACATCAAAAACCTTATACAACATCCCTATACTATTAAACGAGTAATATTTGTACTCACGTTCACGAAAACGGCTCTAACTATTTCGATGAAACTTGCAATATAGGGGTTTACGGGTGCAAAAAATTGATCTAGCTAGGTCTCATACTTGGCAAAATAAAAAAAAAATAAAAATAAAAATTCGTTTTCTGTAACATAATAATGACTGACGAGCTAAAGCAAATAAAAAATCACAATTAATTAACGAATATCTTCTAAAGTATAGCTCGCAGAAAGTCGAAATTTTGGATATGTAAGGTACATAATAGTATCAAGCTCCTATTACTATTGTATGATGAAAAATTGTTGTATTTAAAAAGGGGCCCGCTGGCTGGACGCTTGTTTAAATAACGAATATCTTCTGAAGTATAGCTCACAGAAAGTCGAAATTTTGGATTTGTAAGGTACATAATAGTATCAAGCTCCTAACACTATTGTATGATATAAAATAGTAGTATTTAAAAAAGGGGCCCGCTGGCTGGACGCTTGTTTAAATAACGAATATCTTCTGAAGTGTAGCTCACAGAAAGTCGAGATTTTGGATTTGTAAGGTACATAATAGTATCAAGCTCCTAACACTATTGTGCGATCTGAAAGTATAATAACAATAAAAATAACCATAAAGGGCCCGCTAGCAAGACACTTCATAAAAACGTCATTTAATCAAAAACTGTCGAGGTACAAAATATATCTTATTTATTTTCTTTAGGTACAAAATAATGTCTTTATGACAAGCTATCACCTGTTGATGAATCTCGTTGGGGCCTGTCAGATAGACGCACACTGGAATTTATGAATCAATTTGCAAAATATGTAACATATACGTAGGTATGTATATGTAGGTACTTGCATAGACCTACTACCTACATAAATACACGGCGCAAACTATAAAACGTAAACTTACTACTAAACCAATGGGCGGAACCTTCAGCGCTAAGCTAGCTCGCTCTTGACTAGTATTTTGTAGCAGTAGGTAAAATACTGCACACGGCTACATATCAAGCTATAACTTTCCAGTATAAGCTGATCTCACATTGTATAGGCTTTCCGTACCATGAGAGGTCAGCTTATACTGGAAAATATAGCTTGATGAGAAGTTAGTAGGTACTTAGTACATTGAAATTAATTTTGCGATATATAATTTCATGTTCGTACCTATAATGACAAGTTAATATTAAATTATTATTGATAATTTTATTACTTAGTACTCGTCCGATATTAGTGTAGTTTACTCTAACAAATCGCTTTGACCTTGTGTGTCCGCGTCACCGCGAGTAGTAGTGTGCGAGCGAAATAAAGAGTGAGGTGGCGCGGGGAAGTGGGGGCGAAATTTGAATTTGAGCTGAGGTTGTATAGGCTCTTAATGCACCTAGAGAAGTTTTCACTTCGAAAACCTGAATTAGCATTTATTTATTTGCAATATACCGCCAACAAATCTGAATTCCAGTAGGGGGATTTTATAAATAGGAATGTTGTGGTATGTTTTGAATGAGAAGTTGTTACCTTTAGTAGTATTCTTAGGCTCTTCCGACTTCTTCTCTGTTTTCTTTTCAGTTCCTGCTTGCTGGTGCCTCTGCCGAGGTTTACGCTGGTCTTTTGGATCCCCTTTTTTCTTATCACTGAAATGTTAATGAACATGATAGCCAAGGCACAAAGATGTTTACGAAAGGGTAGTGAACATACTAACTGGTTTTTTTTCGAATCTTCAGGCATAGCTTTGTTATGTGGGAAACTATTAGAAACGAAACAATTCAATAGCGGGCAATAGCCGGCAGTTCACGGTAGTGGGGATCACGAGTAATATATTTAATAGTGTTCTGTGTGTTGTGATCACAAAATCACGAATCAGGACAGCTCACAGCTGTTGACTGACGTCGGAGTCGGAAGTGTCGGAACGGACGTTTGGACGGAAATTGACAGATGCCAATGCCAATGACGTTGACAACTGACGGAGGCCTGTCAACTGATGCGTTTAGTTATCAAAGCAGTTTAAGTTAGAGGATAACGTTTTTTGCTCAACTGGAAATAGTAATTGAAATTGAAAATATTTATTTCAGACCAAGCACACAGTAAGTCCATATTATGTTAGTAGGTAATAAAAATGTTTTTTTTTGTTTTAGTTTTACACATGGAATTACTATGATTTTACAGCATTCTATTTTGTGTGTATGTGCTGTTCACTTTTCTTTGGTCTTAGTACGGGTTACACATGATATATTTGTATCAGAGGAAAAAGCAAAATGAAGATAAAAACAAACCACACGATATTTCACAGACCAATTAGCTTGTTATACTGTCCTCCGTTACACACACGAATGGGCAAGAGTATACTCACCATTATTTGTGTTGAAAATAACGACTATGCATGTTCCAAGTCGTTTTGTCAGTAACTAATGTTATGAAAATTTTAACCTGGTAACACTAACTAACTGATCTTATTTCCCCGGTCCCCCGCCAAAAATGAGAACTGATAAGAATTGATTTCATTATTTTTATTTTTTATTAATTGGAAACATTGTGTCCTGCTCCTGAATATCCTGTTTTCTCGCCCTTTTCTTGAATTGAAAATTGGTCATGTTCTCGTAAAGTTTAAGTGATTTTCGGATAAGTACTTAATTGCAAAGTGTTAGTTGAATTTTGACTATCGAATCGAATCGAAATCATTCGAATCTTGTGAAGTGAACTGTGATGTCGTGTGTCTGATAATCTTTCATAAATAATAACTTACTATGTAAGTATTGGCAAGTGTTATCTACTTTATTCAGCAGAATAGGGATGATGACTAAAAAATTTTGTTTTGCCCATCATCATATAAAAAATATTGGACACGGATTGTTTCTTTTAAGTCTTATTTTTAAGTATTACGTCATCAGCGATACAATTGAGTTACGAGGTGTAGTCCCAGGTCTGTCTTACCGGTGTCCTCAGACGAAGGGTGCGTCACTCCGTACCGGACTACTTAGGTACCTGTAACACAATAAATATATGGACAGTAAGGAAACTATGTACGTACAAACGGTCGAAGCGGCCACACTCAGACAGACGAGGCACCAAACCAGGCCAGGCGCACTCTGCATTTTAGGTATGAAGCTACAAGTACGCGGCGGGCTCGACTTGTGCCGCTAATTCAGTGTAGGTAGGCTACCGCGCACCGGCCTGCTCGCAGTTCGATACTCAATTACTCACTCATGCGCCGCGTCGTAAAAGAACACAAGCAAGTCACAACCCTAACGAGTCAGAAGGTATTAGGGTTACGCGATAGAAAGAAGGCAACTTCTAGGTGAATACAAACTGTAGGTAATTAACGCTGCGCGACCTGAATTGCACTTTATTGTGTCGTAGCAAGAGTCGCTATTTATTTAAATGATTTTGCGGAGTGAATCTCCTGTACTTGTAGGTATTGTACTATTATGTATACTGTGCCCAAGCGCGTGCTCTCAGTACATTGTGGCTTAGGGATCTCAGATGCGCGCGTATGAGTCTGTGCCGTTTCGTACGTTTGTTCGTAGTTACCCTACTGTCCGTGTCCATATTTATACTGTGCTTGCAAGGACAAAAAGTAGGTATTTTCACTATGCCCCGTCGCCGCCGCCCGCCGCCGGTCTCAAAACAAAGTTGACTCAACTCTGACTGATCGAATAACTCACACCACACTACCGGATGATGTCGGTGATTAACTGATTACAGTGATTACACATAATTCTTTCAAGAAATAATCTTTCAGTCGTAGTTTTAGTGGGTACGTAGTACCTAGACTGTTGGCTGTAGGTAAGTCTTTTGGCATACTGTTTGCTGTCGTGAACTCGTGATCAGTCACGGTCGACAGGTAGTTTGCGGAGGACTTCATGACGGACAGTTGTCATAATACCTACACAGCTTTATGGTGAGTATCTCACCAGGCGTCCGATGCGGTTGCGCAACTAGCCATAATTTTTTTGCCAGTGCGACCATGGTTGCGCCACCACAGGTGTCCTAGTGAGATTGGGCCCTTAGATAAGCATGAAAATCACAAAGCGCGAGAAGACTCTGATTACATCGATGCCGACCAAGATCAACGACGCGACGCAATTTCACACAATCATGTAGTTTTACATCTCGGCAACACCCGTATTAAAATCAGTAAACCTTCAGCAGATAAAGAGGCAATTGTTTCCACATCTGTTATTTTAAACCTTATGCCTTACATGTAAAGTTTAGTTTCGCGTGCATTTGGTAATTAAATAAGGCTTCGCTGGATATCAGTGTTTAGTCACAACGTAGGCGAGCAAAGAATGTCTACTAAGATCAAAACAGGACATTCGATAAAGGACTAACAGTACTTATTCAGATTTTGTTCATAGAAAAAAAAAAAAACAGTTTTTTATGGAACGCTGATCGTACGCATCTCCATACAAAACTGTTTTGTTGTAATAGAAGACGAGAAAATTACCATCAATCGAGCCCAAATCCAGACTGTTTGCTACTGGAAAACCCAATACCACTTTGACCGGCCTTTGGATGGAATTAGGGAACCCAGGGCAGGCTGCGTCCGCCAATAGGTACCTATGACGCAGCTCTATGTGTCCCGGCTACATCAAACCACGAAGGTTGAGGAGATCGTGGAGTATGTTCGAGCGAAGACCAGCTGGACCTTGGGTCGAGAAGTTGGCGTCGCGCCACAACACGAATTTCAAGTCGTTCGTGGTGCGAGTTCCGACTCAATATATTGAGGGAAGAGTTTTGGCCGAAGGGTGTCGTGTATCGGCGATTCCGCGGAAGGCTACGCTAAGCGACACCATGCAGCGCAGTATGACGCCGTCACTTCGAATACAATAGTTCATTAATATTCTTATAAATATGTATGTATGATACCTAGTCTGTAAGGTATTTGTGTTATGGGTGATTGTTAGTGTTACCCGAAATAAATGATTTAATTATTATTATTATAGGGCGCTGCAATCGCTCTGCGCCAGAGTTTCAGATCAACGAAGCAGTCAGTCTGCTAGCCTTCTCTTCATTCTTACTTCGTCAGTTTCGCGTAGGTGAGTTGTGGGCGATTGGTGGGTGCTCTCCCGAATGCATCACTCGCTTCCCGTCACGTTTGTACGCCCCCGGGCCTCAAGCCGGCAGACAACAATGAAAGTGCAGTCGTTTATCGACTAACAAAATTGTATTTACTACTTATATGTTTATGACGGTAACGTAAACTTCGTACAAAAAAGGGCATGTTAGGCAAGTTAAAATTGTCACGGGGCGCCTCTACACAATCGGCGATCATAAACTTTCATCCCCTTTATCACCCCCTTTAGGATTATTTTTGAGACAAAGAGTAGCCTATGTCCTTCGCCAGGATGCCATCTATCTCCATGCCAAATTTTATCGAAGTCCGTTTAATGGTTTAGTTTAGTTTTTCAGGTAATCGTCTGATCGCCAGTTGTGAAGAGCAGGCGTCATGTTTTATAACTTAGAGTAATTAGTTATAATATGTGAGCCTGATTTATATACTTAGCGAGCAAAACTACTCTGACCGTTTTTAAATCAAACCCGGAACCACTCATACAATCAACGTAGCCAGTAGCCACTTGACCAATGAGGTAATCAGGTGATACAAATTTTGAGAACCATAATCTCATTATCTCATTAAATGCTGTGATTTTACAACAAAACACCCCATCCAGGGGCGAATTGTCCTTTATTGCAATGCTCCCCTTGTGGCAGGGCACCTCGGGACTACTGGGGTGATGAGCTGAAGCTTGATCGGTAACTGCACTAAAAAGCAAATAGGTAAACGAATCCCCAAAAATTTCATAAAACCCTGTATTCAATATTTAAATAGTAGGAAGGTAGTTATAACACCGGAACCTAAAAAAGCTAACTGAACATATCGGAATTGTCGGATGGTATCATCTATACCTACTTATTTATAAATAACAATCTCTATAATTTGGTATTACAACAAGAATAAAACCATAGCTGCAATATACCTACACGGCAAGGAAGGACAACACAGGATTTGGGAACAAGGAAGGAACAGAAGGAAGGCCGGGTGCGGGCGGGATATAATATAGGGTGACGCACAGCGCATGCGCCACGCAAGGGGCGGCTGCGCGCAGTCGCCACGCGCCCGTCCTCAAATCAACATGGCGCGCTCCTATAGCGTCCTTCAAGGACACATCTGACAACCCCGCGGCAAAAAAATACGAGCCAGCTGTCACGGGCTGACACAAACCGACCCGAAATAAATTATAAAGTGAATATTGTGTATTATTTAAGTGCAGTGCAACATCATTGTGTGTTTACTAATTCGGAATACCGGCTCCCGAACGCCCCAATTGTTTCCGCAAGGTAGGTATGTAAAAACAATAATAAAGTGTGTGATTAATTTCTTTCATAATGGTCCATTCAGTGGCTGTTTACTTTGTGTGTAATATGTATTATGTGTATTTATTTTGTTGTTAGAGTACGGCCAAGTTGCGGTATACCTGCTGTGTGTGACCGCAGACCTTTCATGACCTACCCCCATATGTTTCGTCGCCTGGGTTTTTATCTCGGCCGTTTATTTTAATCTCTTAGCCCGCGCCCCTCTGGTTTTCTACGAGTTATAGATTCGTCTGATCGATGCAGTGAGATTACATTTCCGAAGTAGGTATGAGGTATGAGCATTGATCAGTAATATATAAGTCAATGGGTATGAGCTGCACGCAATTTGTCTTTTATTTAGGATGAAACATAAAAACTTTGATTTGTTTTTGAAAAAACCAACACAGGTTTTCACAGGAAAGCGAGGCCTAGATTCTATAATAATATCTAGAAAGAAAAATTAAATAGTGTCATAAGTCATAACAATATACCTACTTAGCTAGCTATTTTTATAAAGGAAATGATTGTTGTTACCTAGTGCCCTAATAATGATAGTCTTTGTTTGTACTTACATATTTCGTTATTTTTACAGTTTCGCAATACAATTTCCTTCCTCATCAAAATATTCACCTAGTTACGATTATAATTCGGTTCCGATTATAATAATCGTACCTACTTACTTATTCAGCATTCTGAAAATAATGGTTATTTCAAAGAACCTTATTTAGAACTGATAATGTTCGCTTAGTCATAAGCTGAGGTAGGTAGACCTATCTGTTGCACCAACCGTGAGGTAATTAAATTAATTGATAAATAAATATTGATTTTACCTCCAAATGCTTCCTACTGCAATGTACGGAATCAATACATTCAATGCACGCGATTTCAATATTAATTAACGTTTATAAACAAGTAGGTACTTACCTACATAAACTTCATAATTATCATTAAATTCAGAAATATCTACCATCAATTTCCCAATCAGGGTTGGTAATTCTCTAAGAATTGGTAAACCAACATTCGCCGGATTTACAGTCCCATCTCCCTGATTAGATTACCTTAATATTTTATTACTAAACTAAGTAGCTGACTCGACAGCCGTCAATAATAAAATTGATACAAAAATCCAATACCCATACAAAACACCATTTTCAATTTTCCCGAATTTTCCAATTTTCCGGGCAACGTTTCCAATTTTTTTTTCCTAAAATCCTTTTTCGGACTGTAAAGAACATTTAAAAAAGAAATCTTAACCAAATTGGTCCAGCAGTTCTCAAGTGAAGCGCTTACCAACGAACAGCTTTTCATTTTTTTTATTAAACATAATAGATCATTGTTCTACACTTCACGATAAGTTTAGTGTACTGGCAACAACAAACATATTGTAATTCTAAACTCGAAGTATGACTAATGACTGGTAGCGGGATCTTTACCAAGCTTAGCACTTGGACACGTACGCATAATTACAGGTTAGACCTTAGTATAAAATGTCATAACGTTGCTATTGCAATGTTAGCTCATGAAAACGGCATATCTTCAATGATAGTAGGTACCGTACCAGTTTGAAAACGCCTACTGCTAATTTCGAGTGCGATTGCAAGAATTAAGGACGCCAGCCAATGTGGTTACTGCTCCTTACTCCTGGCACTGTATAAAGGTCATCCCTTCAATGACTCAGAAAAGTTGTTTCCTGCAGAAAAAATCAACCCAATGATCGAAATTTCAGAGGCAGCGCATTCTCAATGCATCGACATTAAAATATTTACCCAGTAATGTTTAAAATCTGCAGATTTATCCAATGTTTGTCACCAAGGTAGACAGGTGTATCTACATCTGGTCCCAAATAAAATTATTCAGGTAGCACTGTTTTACCCAAAAAGACGTCTAAATGTACGAGCAGGTGTCGCGAATCAGTAGAATCAGTTGTTTCGTAAATGTTTTCTTACCTCAGACTCGTCGACCTTAATGCTTTTAAGAATCTTCATCCTTATTACACCAATTTGTTTGAAGCCCGCGTAGTACATCTCTGCTCAGGCATCGTGTATTCGTATGTGTTCACTTCCTTCTTAGCCATTATCATCTTTTACAAAATCTCTACATAATTACTTTGATCTGCCTCAGCAGAATAATATTTGATAAGTTAAGCAACCCTCGCAGTGTAAAAGACGTCTCACTCTTCTTCCACTATAAAGGATCAGTCTTTAAAGAGCTGAGTTCATCCTGCCGTAATGTCGTATGAAGAAGAATCGTATTAGAATAGAACAAAATTGGTTTACACTGCATGCTGCCTTCTCTTCAAATGCAGTAATAGCATATAACCGTTTGTGTTTAAGGCTGCAGTCTTGCAAAAATCACTCGCGGCGCATTATTTGCGCAACTTTGTATTTTTTTTATACAAAAGTAATGAAATAACATGAAATATTATTATAATACGTGAATAACCATAATATAAGTAATAGCTGGTAATTTTTTTTAAGTTCATCTGGGTGGATTATGTTAGGTAAATCAAGCGTTAAATACAGCTCTTTCGAGCCAGCAACGATTCGAGTTATGTTTGTGCACTTGCATTGGGCAATACAAATTTTATTTACAAAATCTGTTCAGCGCATAATTGTTTCCATATTCTTGTCTTCAAAATGCGCTGATTACTTTTTTCTAATTATCTTTCATTTTCTTAATTCAGATGTCACAATGTCATCGAAATTCTCTGTTTTTAGCTCTTAATAAACGGTTTGTTTCATAATAACAATGCATCGTATGCATGTAAAAGTAAGTTAATTTAATGCCAAGAGTTCAATAAAGCAAGTACTAAAAAAAAATTGCACCTAAATCACCTTACTCTAATAATAATAATAATCTCAAAATACCTCCAAAACAGAGTTTATGAACAAGAATTGCGAGGGAAATTTCTTAGTGGGTCGGAGCGTTTTGGAGGTCTTTTGAGATTATTATTATTGTTAGACTAAGGTGATTTAGATGCTATTTTTTTTAGTATTTGCTTTATTGAAGTCATGGCATTAAACCAACCAAATCTTACATGCGTACGATGCTTTGTTATTATGAAACAAACCGTTTATTAAGAGATAAAAACAGAGAATTTCGATTACATTGTGACATCCGAATTAAGAAAATGAAAGATAATTAGAAAAAAGTAATCAGCGCATTTTGAAGACAAGAATGTGGAAACAATTATGCGCTGAACAGATTTTCTAAATAAAATTTGTATTGCCCATAGACTTATAAAAAAAGATGGACTCCGCGCTGCGCATATCGAAAGTGAAGCACAGTAAGTATGCCGGGTCCGTTTGTACAAACACGCCTCGCGCACACATTTATATCATAGTATGCCGACCGGCCGCCATTACGTGATACGAGCGACGGCGTCTTTGCAGGTACTCAAATCACGCACACATAGATCGGTAGGGTGCTTCACTTTCGATATTCGTGGCGCGGAGTCCATCTTTTTTTATAAGTCTATGGTATTGCCCAATGGAAGTGCACAAACATAACTCGAATCGTTGTTGGCGCGAAAGAGCTGTATTTAACGCTTGATTTACCTAACATAATCCACCCAGATGAACTTAAAAAAAATAACCAGCTATTACTTATATTATGGTTATTCACGTTCAATAATAATATTTCATGTTATTTCATTACTTTTGTTTAAAAAAAAACACAAAGTTGCGCAAATAATTCGCCGCGAGTGAATTTTGCAAGACTGCAGCCTTAAATCAAATCAACGCGCAGTTGTTCCCACTTCAGGATCTTGTCACAACATTTAACCAACCACAAATAAAAGGCGATTAAGTCCCATTCAAGTTTCAGATTCGTTGTTATAAAGCTCACTGTGTGGTCTTGCCACTATTGTTCAACAAAACTTAAACATAAACTGGTTTGGTCCTACCACGACGATTTATTTTCAAATTTTGATTGAATTGATATTTTACCCTTTGAGTGTTGACTATTCGAATTGCTTCATTCTTTTCCAAAAAGTTTTTTAAATTCTTCTTTCCTGTAGCCGAAAGCTTTTGCACTTCTATATTAGCTAAAGTGATGTGTGCAGTGTGAGGCAGGGACGATGACATGGTCTATTGAATTAACACGATTACTGTTAATTGACGTTGGCAATGAACTTTATGATCTAAATGTATGATGTACTAGAATTAGCGATAAAGGTATTTACTACCGATAACCATCAAGTAATCGTAATTACTCAGTTACGCTCAAAACATTATTAATTCTCAATCCAGTTGGCTATTTAACTTTATAAGGAAGCTGCTTCTATAGTTTTCACCGCTCAGGACATTTATAGGATTGGAATAATGCCAACCAACACAAGAACTAGGTACTTACATAAGGGCTTCCAGAAGCGCTAACTCTTAGAAGTCAGATTTGCACATATAAGTACGGTACAAAGCTTTTTCTGTCCTGTGCCTGAAATAGAACGAAGTGGTTCCGATATTTTCATGAATATTAACAATATTTGTTGATACTTTATCAAATAAATTGCGTTTATCATTGATGCCTGCCCATGAACTTTGTTTCGCTCGAGTTCTCCCATAAAAATTGTATATTTTATCGCGGCACGGGCCGGTTCGCGAGGTCTTTGAACCGCCCAATTCCCCTCAGATGTTTAAGCCACGGTTATATTTAGAACTGCACATTCACACCAAATCGGGATGCGGCTGTTGTTTTAAATCTAGGAATTATAAATATTTTAAGAGATCAGTGATGTTGTACACATTTCAATCCATGATTATGAAACAAGTCTAAAATACTTTTAACTTTGTAAATTTGGCCTAATCCAGCATATGATTGCTTATATAACAAGCTACATCATGCTGTTTTCTACTTTATAGGGAAACAAAAGGTATTTGACAAGATTCGTTTTTTCTCTTTATCTATATCTATAAAAGGAAAGCGTTACTGACTGACTGACTGATCTATCAACATACAGCTGAAACCACTGAACGGATTGGGCTGAAATTTGGAACACAGGTAGCTATTATGACCTAGGCATCCGCTAAGAAAGGGTTTTTGGAAATTCGACCTTTAAGGGGGTAAAAAGGGGGGATATTGTTTGTATGAAAAATCTTATTCCTTGAGTTAATAAACTTGAAACTTGGCACGAATATTTATCTAATTAAATTATGATTTTTGTGATTTTTGTTTTTCTAAACTACCCCCTAAAGGGGAATGGGGGGGGTCTCAAAGTTTGTATGGACAAATTTTAACGCGCAATCCGATTAACTCAAAACTCAGTATTTATACTTAAAACCAAAAATAAAGAATAATGTGTATCAGGGTTTTTCGAAAATCTACCTCTAACGGGGTGAAAAGGGGTAGTCAATTTCACTGGGGAGGATTTTACTGCGTGGCTTGATTAACTCGAAAATTGGTGTAAATAATCTTTCGAGTCAAGCTATGGAAATATCTCAAACCATTTTTTTTTATTCCACCCCTGTGGGGGTACTACAATTTACATGAAAGGGAATACAATTTACATGAAAAATGTTATTCATTTGGTTTTAATTGACTTGAAACTTGGCACAAATATTTGCCTAAGTTTGTTATTATTAGTTTTTTAAAACTACTCCGGAGGGAGGGTTAGAGGTGGAGGGGCAAAGGAGGGGTGGTGAGGAGTGTGAGGGGGAGGATGATGGACGCAGGGAGAAAGGGCAGGAATTGGTGAGGAGAGGAGGAAGACATGGTAAAGGCTGAGGGGTGGGGAGGAGTTGGTGAGCCGGAGGTGGAGGAGAGGGGGAGAGGGAGGGGATGGGGTGGTGAGAGAGATAGAGCGAAGGGGAAGTGATGAGGGGGGTGTGAGAGTGAGTGAGGGGGGTGTGAGAGTGAGTGAGGGGGGTGTGAGAGTGAGTGAGGGGGGAGGGAGAGGTAGCGGAAGGGGATGTGGTGAAGGAACGAGCTAAACTCTGGAACTACCATTCGGACTTTAAAAAATCTTTTTGCATTAATGATAGCCCAAATCTTATAGAAGGCATATTTAACATCACTCTAGGACCCTTAAGTGCCGAGCAAAAAGAAAAAAAGTCTGAAAGAACGCTAAGTGAAAACGAAGTAATAGCGCGGGTAGGCAATGCGATGCGACGGGGTGGGTCGAGCAAAAAAGAAATTTTACGCGGACGAAGTCGCGGGCAGAAGCTAGTTTATATATATGGTTTTACACCTTTTGAGAAAGGTAATTATAATATCACGTATCACATGTCATCATATCACATCATCGCTGTCTCATTATTCACTAGTCAAGTAGTCACCCCCTTTCTAGTCACTTCATCTTTCACACAATCCATCCATGGTTTCTATCTATTATTTTTTGATTATACGCGGTTTAGGGACATCGACGCGCAAACTCATCCTCACCTTTTTCCAACTATGTTGGGGTCGGCTTCCAGTCTAACCGGATGCAGCTGTATTTTAAAAGGAGCGACCGTCAGACGCCCCAAAGTCTGACAAGCAGTCGGGCATGGAGGGGTCTTGGTATGTAAAGATGGTCACCCATCGACGGACCAACCGCGGCAAGCGTAATTTAACCTGGTCGATGGATCCGTGCGGCTGTTATTACTTAGCCACAAGCTCCAATTCCTTGTAACAGTAGCCCGCGTCTATGCCCCTTACAACCCGTATTATCACATAATGTCAAATTTCGGACTTCAAATTAGCAATAAATATGTACCTTGTCAAACAACAAAGTAGTAAAACAACACGTAGGAGATCATAAAAATTTCAACTTTCTATTTTATTCTTCAACCAGTCACGAATCACAATCCTTTGCATTGGTGCCTTAAAATTGCTGCAGCTGCTCCCCAATTCATTTCGTTGTCGAATTTCTCTGCGTATAAAAATAATCAAGAATATCTATGTCCAAATTAGTTGTATTCTACAGTGCTCCTATTATACAGAACTTGTTACAATTGTACTTTCGTCCACCTAATGTTGGGTCTTGTCTTGATGCTCAGAGCGAGTTTTTTCTTTAATCTTTATTTGCTCTATTGTATCCAATGACCTGTCCGTTCGTGATTCAATTCAGATCTTTTTGCTATCCAACTGGATTTGCGATTTTCTTTCGCGTGCTGTAAGATCGTGAGGGGAATTTAATCGTCTGATGTAATTCGACGTATTCATTAATTACGACTGTTTAAAGACTGGATTAAAAGTCGTAAACATTATTGGCGCATCTTTTCATCTTTTAATGTAGGTACCGCTACCGCCTGAGGTTTCTTATGATCGGGCCGAGTCAGCTTTAAAAGAATAATCAATTTGGTTTATTCGTGTGTAGAGGGTATTTTCTAAGTGCATCAAAATATAGTGTAAATAGATGAGTTTCAGAAACGGGTCAGATGCAAATAAGTATATCTTGAAATGTTATACGAAAGGCATTTCACTAAGAGTTAAAAACAAGTAAATTGCCAAAATTATACAGGTACCTACTACTTGAAATTCGTCTCTAATAAACTTTCAAGTCATAAAGCAGCACATTTGGCATTACATCGTCAAATACTTCAGTTTGATAGACCATAATAAAATTATGAAACCCTACATGAATCTGGATGACGTATTGTTTCTCCCTACATGGCAGGTAATAAGAATCTAGGGACGCGAGTTCACGAGTAGTGTCTCATTTCAACATCGGCTGGCGGATCAATTTACCTACCACATAACCTATCTCTGTCACACATATTTTTGAGAGAGGGATAGAAACAGAATGCAGATTGCTTTTTTAAAGCAAGGAAGTACAATCACTAGTATGATGAAATTTTTAATCTGTGCACGTATGGTAGCCATTTTTATTTCCGTTGAGGAAATGATTAAAAAATTTCGTGAATCAATTTCCTGATGTAACCACTCATCGATGTCATCATTGTTTTTAATAATGAATGTCAGTGACAACAAGGCTTGAATATTTAAAAAGTCCACGAGTATGATGAAAATGCTGTAATTATTACTGGTCATCAAATTATGAGACATTTAATGTATATCCAGAAAAATATGATTTCAATAAGATCATTAAAAAACGAATGCTGTAATCAATTTGTTCCTATTTGTTCATAGCTGTGAATTAAAAACATAGGTGACAATAACAATTTGCACTATCCAGAACTATCCAATTACATTAATTGCTTACGTAGGTCATAATTATTGCTTTATTAGGTATGAGTGTTGGCGCACTAAAGGTACGGCAATGTTATTAATACAGCCGGCGCGGGTTCTATTGTAATGACTGCAGCTGTACGATCGATATGAAATGCAGTAGTTTTGCACTCGCTCCAGATTAGAAATTACTATCGTGCTACAGATTTTGTGTGGCGTTTGGCTTGTGTGTTTATCTTGCCAGTTCCTTTATGACGCCAGTGCCCTCTGTTTGTTGAAGTTATTCAATCTGGTGTTGTGCCAAAATTGAGGTTTTGTGGATTTGTGAAGCATACAAGTAAGCTTTAACTTTTTGGATTCGTGTCGTATCATAATGTTAACGCTTTGAAAGAACTGAGAAGTGATAAATCAAGAGACCTTAAAAATAAATGATACTTGACCTAAGTTCATAAGCCCCTTTAGGGACTTAAACTAACCTCTCCCACAAGACAATATGTCATTGATAATATACATATATGACCATAGCTAGTGTATTCTAATTGGTAATATCTACATATTTCCATCTCCCATAACATAATGCATTGTATTAATTTTTTGCTGTACTTTTGGAAGCCCACCAGAACGGGTTGTTATTGTTCGATTGTAATAAAAGACAGTGAAATACCACCAAAATGATGTAACGCAATGTTGTGTAAGTCCGACTTACCATCGGCATTCTTACACTTCCAAATAAGTAATCGACGCGAAAAGAGAGATCCATGGCAAGTATGTAGTTATGCAAATAAACTTGCTATATAGTATAAACATAATTAAAAATGCAAAAACATGAGCAAGTCTTACTCATAGTGTGCTTAGTACAATTTTATCTTTCCTATTTGTACGTCCTATTTTGCTTAGACGCGCAATGGCTCAAGAATGCCGCTGATGATTTCACTGGATAATCGTAGTAGTTTTGTTTATACTTATCCAAATAAGCGAAGTAACTTCAGGATTCTTGGAATACGTGAGGTTGAACTAATTACGTTACGGACGTGTTGTATCTTAAGGGAACTTGCAGGAAGTTCGGATCTATACGAATATCTATGCACGTGCAACTGGTGGTGCATATCAATTTCACACTTAACCACTAGGGTGTAATGCACAGAATTCAGTGTATTGGTAATAGAAGTTGAGACGTTATGGAAATCGAAATGGTTGCTGCAAGAAATATTAGAGGCTTTTCTTTTAAACTTTAATTCCGAATGTGTTCAATGTTTTATTTCACTTCTCGTCTTAACTGAATTTTCCTACTAAAACGCATAATGCGTTTTCGTCCATTCCATATTAGAGCGGCGTAATGTTTTTCTAACAAGGTCTAAAACTTATTTCAATATAGGTACTTCTGACGTAAAAGCTCTGTAGCCTAGTTTTGTTAATTAAAACAAACAAGTACACACGTAGTTAGTAAAAGACTGTCGAATTGTATAATTCTGTAATTGGCATATCGTACGGTACTAAAAGCGACATCTCCAAGTGTCAGAGGCACGCGTGCGCTTGCACATGATTCACGCACCGCATGCGTAAAGCGTGTTTTTGTACCGGCAGGAAACGACGAACAGCGAGACGGACGTCCGACACACAACTCTCACTCTTACGTACTTGTCTTACAATTTACATTGCCAGTACAAAAATAATAATGTATGCAACTCCGATTAGCTAATTCCATGTTTGAATTTTCTAACTGGGAAATGAAATGATTGATCATTAATTTTGACTTCATTAGTAGGTAATGTTAATTGGTCTGGTAAAGCGTGTAATTATTTACATACAAAACCTACTTCTCTAGACTGAGACTTGAAAATAAAGCGAATAAATATTTTTTGAAATTGGAGCAACCCAGTAAATGCCTTTATAATAAAGATAATGTGCATACGTTTCAATAGCTAGTTAGAAACCCACCCAGACTACTAATGCGCCACAGAACGAATAGATGGCGCTGGCTGTCTGTCTGTATGTGTAAAGTGAGTCTGACCCAGTAAACATAAGCGCATGCGATTTTGTTTGTAAACACGTTGCTCGTGCATCCAACAAGGAGTTTTATTCACCTTTGCGAGCTTGTCCCGGTATAAAGCACAAAATATGCCTGGAGACAGACGGACTGGAAGCGTAGGCCCAGGGACCCAATTCCGGGCTCGAGCTAGATATCACGACCATGGAGATAAATCTCTGTTTCAAATCTCCGCATCAATGTCCGGTTCAAATCTCAATACCATCAAGAAACCGTATTCTGGTAGACCATGGAGAAAGATTTACAACGGAGAAAATAATCTCGTCTAAAACACGTTCCATTTTTATCGATTCACTTTGATTATAATCGATTATGCTACGTTTTTCTTTTTTTAGTATTAATAACGTATGTTTAATTTATTAAATCCAAGTAAACACATTATAAAAGATAATTTTAGTATATTGTGTTTCTGTTTCTATAACTGTGATTTTTTTTATAATTACCTACTAAGGTACTGAAAATAGTAATTGCAAAGTAGCGTGATCCGAAACGCATTTCGCATGATTTGTGTAGTATTATAATATAGAGCTCTGTGATTTGTGTCCTTTTTCTGACGTAGGTACGTTTTAATTTTCAAACTAAATAAAACTATTTTTAATCGCGATAAAGGTGTGGAATAAAATTAGTTGTCATGAACTAAAATTCACACCAACATAACACCTTGACTTCAAGTGCAAAAACAGTACTGTATTTTTTTTTTCTTTTGCTTATATCTCGAAAACGGTGTGTCCTATCGCAAAAATAATGAAAATTTGGCCCCCTTTATAAAACTCATAAACCCCGAAGCCTCTACATGTAGGTACCAAAAAAAAACGAATATAAACCTACGAAGCCTACAAATGTAAATTTTGACAGATGTTCCAACGGAGATTTCATATCTCCATACCTTAGGACCAGCCGTGATATCTCGCTGGTTTGCGATCGAAAAATTTATGAATGGAGATCGTTAGAATAGCATTTTTTCGTTTTCGACGGAGATAAGCAGTTTCTCGACTGATATTTCGACCATGGAGATAATTTCCATGCCACCGGTATTGGCCTCCAGATCTTTGAATCCTCTTAGATAATACGGCAAGCGTCAATCGCTAAGACTTACTGCCAGTTTGTTTCCTATTACTAGATGGATGATGGCTATCTATAATCTTTTCTGGACCTCTCCAAGGCCTTCGACCTCGTATCCTATGACTGCCTATGGAGGAAATTGTCAAGTGTTAAGAACCTCCCAAGCGATATCATTGGGATGCTAAAGTATTGGTATAAGAACCAATACAATTATGTTAGGTGGGCGGGTGTCCTGTCGGATGGATACGGGTTGGAGTGCGGTGTGAGGCAGGGGGGAATCAGCTCATCCAAGCTATTCAACCTGTATGTAGACGAGCTGATCTGTGAGCTCAGCAATACCAATATCGGGTGCTCCATTAACGGGCACTGCGTCAATAACATCAGCTACGCGGATGATATGGTATTGCTGAGCCCATCGATCAGTGCACTTAGGAGGCTTCTTCGCATCTGTGAGGACTATGCGGTGGCTCATGGCCTCAGGTACAATGCGACCAAGAGCGAGTTACTGGTGTTCAAAGCGGGTAACAAATATTATGATACTGTCCCACCAGTCACCTTGGGGGGCACTCAGCTTTCCAGGGTCACGAAGTTCAAGTACCTGGGGCATTGGGTCACCGATAGTCTGTCCGACGATGTGGACATAGAGAGGGAACGCAGAGCATTGGCAGTTCGATGTAACATGCTGGCTCGTAGGTTTGCACGTTGTACTAGGGAGGTGAAAATTACACTCTTTAGAGCGTATTGCCAATCTATGTACACGTGTGCCCTATGGGTCAGCTATACAAAAAGCTCGTACAATGCTCTGCGAGTCCAGTACAATAACGCCTTCAGAGTTATGTTGGGGCTGCCGCGCTTTTGCAGTGCATCGGGGATGTTCGCGGAAAATGGCGTGCCAGATTTTTACGCACTGATGCGAACTCGGATAGCATCCCTGATGCGGCGAGTGCGCGACAGCTCCAACAGCTTGGTGGCTACAGTAGCTGACAGGACAGACAGTCCATTGATGTGGAAATGGATGACCACTCATCGTGCGTCATTCCAATATTTAAAGTAAATTGTTTTAGTGTATTTTTAGTGTGGTTATGTGTTTTCATGTATGTATTTATGTATGTTTTTTGTGTATAAAATTGTATTGTGTGTTGTTTATGGACGTATGGTCTGAAATAAATGTATTATTATTATTATTATTATTATTTTTTTGTCTTTGACATATCTCGGGACCCTGGGGTCCCGGACCTTTGGAAGGCGTACGAGGGGCCGAAGCCAACTCGCAGAGGCCCCTTAGACAATTTTAAATGACGAGGCGGCACCAGCCGACGATTATCCCTGTATGCACTATGCAAGTGCACTCAAGGACAACCCCCGGTTTGTGCAGGACTATTGCAGAACATGGAATCAAAACATATTGGGCTATGGGTTTGGGTGGCTATAATGGATCGGGTACCTTAAACTATGGAAGAACTATGTCCCCTGCCTTACCAATGTTATAATAGTATACACAGTTAAAATGGCAGGGGGTGACTTGCACACTCAATAATGGGCCCCCGGAAACGGTCGCTAGCACAAAGTGTCGTAACGGCAAGGGGGCAACATGTCCTGAGGCGCTTGTGAGGAGTGGAGAGGCATCCCACGGCTATCAGGACAATCCCGGAAGTACGGTCAAGATCCCTACCAGCATCTTACTGAAATACTTCCTTCCTCCGAGCACGTTTGCTCTTGCGAATCTCCACTCAAACCGGCCAATAAAGGCAAGAAAGAGGTGGGAGCTCTGTTCCTCGTCAGTGTTCACTCAAGCCGGCCAATAAAGGCAAGCGAAGGGTGAGGAACAAGACTTCTCCCGGGAGATAGGGTCCGTGGGGTCGCTACTGCCCAACAGCTCGCCACATGCTGCCCTGCGGGTTTCTGTATCTCTCTTGGTCTGGCTCCTCATCCTAGACCTGTTCCGGCAAAGTAAACTCTACCGGCACAGACCTAAAATTCGGAGCGCGCAAGCCCCACCACGACGTCAACGTAGAGATACTGCGGTGGGGTTATTATTATTATTATTATAATATTTTGCCGACCCACAGTGTTTAGAGGGACCATTTTTCGGGCATCAGCTTTTTATTAAAATACAGATATAATTAGTCATTTAAAATATGAGAGTAGAACTCCCGAATGACAAATATACATAATCAGATATATATTTTTTACATAAAAAAGGACATCGTTTTTTTGTGAGTAGGTAATACTCACTATGTCCTAATCTCATGGAGTTTAGATATACAGCCTATTTTAGTTAAGTCCGGATTTATGGATGTTGATTGTTATTTTTTGTCTTAGTTTTGAAAAGAAACATACTTTATGTATATTAGTTTTATTAAATCCTAAAAAAAGTACTTAAGTATGTTAATTTCCATAAAAAAAGTGGTCGCGTTGGATAAAAAAGTGACAACCCTAAAAAAACTTTTTGTGAGTACAGAATAACGAATCTAAATTTTGATATTCATAATATTTTTTTCCTAAAACAGTGAATTACTTAAGAAAAAATAAATAAAAACAAAAATTAAAAAAAATATTTCTGTTGCTGTAAGAAACTTACGCAATTCGTTAAAGCTCTACAAAATGAAGCTTAATAAAAGACCCTTTTAAAGTACCCAACAAATTATTCCTAAAATATTAACCTAGGATTTTTTCTATATTTTTACAAATTGAATCTGTTATTTACCAAAATTTCAGGTCTGTGCAACGCTTAGTTTCTGAGATCTCCGTGGCCGCGCGGTTCTCCGCGTTTTGATGGCGCGGCCACGTTCAAACCCTTTTTACTTTTTAACCACTTTTTAACCATAGCTTTGACAAATTTGTGGTTTTGGGAGTCAACTTTTACAAATTGTTACAAAATGTTGGCATAGTTTTTTTTTTTAACGCCATGGCCGCGCGGTTGAAACGAACACGATTTATTTTAAACTTTATCCGGACGAAAATTTATGAGATTTCGTTCATGTTGAGTGACAAAATTGAAATACGGAAGATCGCACGAGGAATTTACTCACTGAAAAGTTCACACTTTCGATAGGACAGACGTAACAAATACAAGTACATCTAATGAAGTGGATTAATCTCGTATAATTTAATGACCTAGTTATTAGCTATTGTGTTTACGAAAGCACGTTTTGACGTCAATCTATCTTAAGTATGTAAATAAAAAGAGAAGTCCTGACTAGCGTTGCCGGAGAGTAATATTCCGAAGTATTCCCTTCGGAAGTATTCGGAAGTATTCGCAAGTTTTGAGTAGTTTTCGCAAGTATTCCCCGAGCTAAGTACATGTGCGGTCACGCAAGTTTATCTATTAAAGTTTGACTATTGACCGCTAGATGGCGTTAATTAACGCCATCTAGCGGTGAATAGTCAAACTAACATTACGTCGTGTGTGTGTCGTGTGTGCTGTTGTCGTATGAGTATGTTGCGTTCATTCATGACTCCGAGTAATATTCGATTTGAAAACTTCGCAATACTTCCGAATATTTCTTTACATCTACTTAGATAAGTACTTACGTAATAAGTTTTTGTATGCGGTTTAGGTGTGAAAGTGGTAGAGAGGTAAATACATAGGTAGATTACTGAGTTTATAAAATAGTTTAAAGTAAGTATCAAGAAAGAAGTCAAGGTTTGACTTCAAGTGCAAAACACACCGTTTTCGAGATATAAAATACAGTACATTTTTTTTTCTTTTGCTTATATCTCGAAAACGGTGTGTCCTATCGCAAAAATAATGAAAATTTGGCCCCCCTTTATAAAACCCATAAACCCCTAAACCTCTACATGTAGGTACCAAAAAAAAACCATAAAGAACATGTTGAAGCTGCCCCCTCCTAGCGCCCCTCCATGTACAAGAGAATCGACACTAATATCGGCACAAAATAGACATTTTAAACTCAACCATACAAAAATAAAACAATAATTACCGAGTCACTGGTAGATAACTACTTACAGGGAATTATTCCCGCTAGTAGATAACTACTTACGCGGAAATATTCGCGCTAGTACGTAGGCATCGAATAATACTCGTTGATTTTATGAATGAACGGGCTCGAGCTTCATAAATCACGTGTGTAAGTGAACGCCGCCGGCTCGCTGCTGGCACCGCGCGCCGACCAACTTCAGGTACTTATTGGATTATCTTTTAAATGCGACTATTGACCGCTAGATGGGGGCGCAGTTCTCATTGCAAATTACATATATTATGTCCCGCATTGGTTATAGTGCATTCATTAATACCCACGAATCAATCTTCCACCATTCATAAGCTAATCAGCAAACCTTGGTCACTGCAGTAGCAGAAAGCGTCGCATTAACACGACTAATCACGCTAGTTATTGCTACGCTTCTGTGGCACCATCTTGCGGATTCTTGCGATAACAATAGAATAGTCGGCGCACTGCATTTTTGCCCTTGAACCCCCACTTGTCCGGCACTGGATTCGCCATAAAAACGTGTACAGGAGCGCTAATACTTCGTTGACTCATGAATGAATGGCTGCGAAGCTCGGTGGTGTGCCACTTTACTATCAAGCCAATGCCAGGCGAGCGCTGGCGTCGCCGAGCGACTAACGAGAGCAGGTGTTCATTTACAATTCTACCATTGCCCGCTAGATGGCGTTAATTCAAGTAACGGTACGGCGTAATATATTCGGCGAGTCGAGTCTCATCAAGCAACCTACGCAAGTACGCATACATTCGTAACTAGGTACCTACTGGCAATAATTTCATTCTTAATAGGTAATAAAAAGTAGGTTACCTACTACATTCTTACTAGTAGTATTCCTTCAAATCGAAGTATTCCTTTGAATATTTCGCAATTATTCCGAATACTTGCGAAAACTTGCGAAGTTTTGCAACGCTAGTCCTGACTGACTGACTGATTGACTGACTCATCAACGCCCCGCCCAAACCCTTGGACCTAGAAAGCTGAAATTTTGCACAGAGGTTCCATTTATAATGTAGACAAGGAATAAGGAAGGAATTCCCGGTATGCATGTTCCTGTGGGATATTCACGGGAACACATCCACGCGGGCGAAGCCGCTGGTAAAAGCTAGTCGATAATAAACTTAAAAAAGAAGTGCTGACAGAAAGTGAATTACAAAGAAAAATATCGACAACGTTGAAATGTGGAAGATATTGGCACTAGGAATTTTCTCACTGACAAGTTCACACTTCGATGTGGATAGGACAGTGTATTGTATTACGTAAGATGAAGTAACAGACAGAACACATAAGTACACCTAACGAAGTGGGTTCTCTTATAATTTATTGAGCTTGTTATTACTTAGCTATTGTGTTTACCAAAGCACGTTTTGACGTCTCGTTCTATTAGGTAGTTTCCACGCACGGTAGTATTTAAAAACATTCTCTTGTACCGTTGTATGTAGGATTTTTTACATAACGTAGTCGGTTGTCGGTTTCGTGGTGTCTACGAGGTGTTTCAGTGGATACACAGAACAGCCTTAAGAGCTTGGGCAGGCCACAAGCATGAGTGGATAACTAGGGGGACCGCTGTCTTTGAAGGTAGCAGGAAAGAGTTAGATTCGGGAGGTTCAAGACTGGGAAGAATGTCGTGCAATGGAGGTGACCTACAGTCAGCTTTGGCTGGACACGGCCTGAAGAAGAGAGTTTGTTTTCAATCCCACGCTTGTGGAATATATTTACTAATTTCAATCTAGTAGAACATCCTTTATCCAAAATTACAAGTCGAGAATTTGGGTCAAGTGACTGATGAATAATTATTATATCCACATAATATGATGCATGGTTGTCTGTCTGGTTTTCTGATTGCAGACTATTACGTCATATTTGGGTCTCTTGTATAAAATTAATCTTCCATCCAGTCGTCGGATGATCTAATCTTATTCCGTTTTAGGCACAGACGAGTTTTAGGTCTTCTGCTTTTAATTTATATAGAGATTAGCATTTGAGCATAATATCTGGATTTGGGAAAGGCGTAGTGTTAAATAACACTGAATAATTTAAGCTGTTTGTTTCTCATTCCATTTCTCGAAGTCCGATACTCTAGTCTTCTTCTCAGAGTCATCCAAGGCTTACTGGTTCTCATGATTTGTACATTGATTCACTCTGTTTTCTTCTGAAAAAATTATATAAGTATTATTATGAAGTGCAATCATTCACTTTCAGTGCTCGTAGACTTCAAAGTCGTCTACCATACATATATTCCTCCAAGTCCGATACTCTAGTCGAAGATGCTGTTGTGATGCAATATGAGAGACATCGACTTAGTAGTCTGCTATAACACCACTACTTACAAGTTATACTTTGTAGGTACCTAATGCAAGGGCAGAATGGCATTATTTTTGCCACCAGATTCTCTCGAATAGACTGCAGTGGCAAGGGATTCGAAGAGAATCAATTTTTAGGGTTCCGTACCAAAATGGTAAAAAGGAACCCTTATGGTGTGACTCAGTCTGTCTGTCTGTCGGTCTGTCTGTCTGTCTGTCTGTCTGTCTGTCTGTCTGTCTGTCACAGCTGGATATCTCAAGAACTACTAATGCTATCAACTTGAAATTTGGAACGGTTTTAGAAGACGTTTACCCAACTATTTTACAAGTAAGAATGAAATAAAAATATTTATATTTTTTTTGCAACAGGTATTGAAGAGGGTCTTAAAAATTGAAAGTGGGGCTAATGGGGCATTTGGGGTATCATATGAAAGAGCGCTGTTTGCACATTCTCAAACATTTATTTTTATTTTTTTAGGCCGCATAGTTTTCGACTTTTGAAGAAAAATTTAAAAAAAAATACCGTTGCCCCCCCTTACCTCCGAAGTTTGCATAGACAAAAATCTGAAATTATTCTACGTGATAGAAGTTTATGTAAAGATTACAGGAAAAATAAAGTGATGTCTCTAAATAGTACACTTTTTCAGAAATCGGAACGGAACCCTCGGTGCGCGAGTCCGACTCGCTCTTGACCGGTTTTTTTCTTCGAGTCTCTCTCAGCTTGTCCGTGACGTGGCATACATCAATCACGTGTGTTATACATATTATAGTACTTACATATAAACAAAAAGTAGTAGTTCAGCAGTCAATGGTGGACATCCGTGTGTCTGTGGCCCGTATTCAGTGGTCACGTACCCCCCTGCCTTCGTGATCAGTTTGCATTCGACCCGCGAACGAGACGCCCAGTGTTGGCCTGAAGTACGATGTCGATAATTTAGTTTGGGTTGGGAGGTTTGGCGATTCAAAAACCTTTTTGGGAAATGACTGCATCTGTTCTTTGAATACATGCGGATGGAAATGATAAAGAAACTGGCGAAATAAATAAATAGAAATACCTAATTATATCCAGCTATTTTTGCCGAGGTATGTTGACTTTGAACTTTAAATTCCATAAAAAGCTTTTAACTTAGTACCTACTTTTGTCTAATACAGGTTACAAAGTAACAACTTGATTAATAATTCCAGGCATCGTCATACGGGAAAACTTTTACAAAAACATGGATTGATAATTAAGTTTGCGAACGATAACACTGCGTTTATCAGAACCTTATCAGACTAATACAGAGTTGCATCGACATTAACGAACTATCGACATAGAACAGCTCCATTTATACGTATGAGGATATAAAATTAATTGTTATTCCTTAGGCACATCGGGTGGTCTCCTTTCTCCAAAGATTCAACAAATCTTTACTTTTAGAAAGAAATATTGGTGAAATCACTGGAGACATTTTATGGCCGCATGGGTTTATTTATTGTCACCTTGAATGTAGGTGAACATATAAAACATTTGTGGTCCATTCAGAAAATGACGTTGTTAGAAATTACTTACATTGTCATGCTACGAATGTTTATTTGTAAACTGATATTTTAATGGTATAAAAAAGTAGTTTAGCATATAATATTACAATACAATGGACTCGCCACATGCAGAGATCGATGCAACAACATGTTTTAGTAAGTTTTTCCATACCTAACTTAGGAACAATGAATATCGTTAATCAGTTAAAATGAGTCTTCAACTACCGTCAAAGGGTTCTAGTCTAAGTTTTAGTTTTTGAGGACCGAAATTGCCTTACCCGATGAATGATTCATACCACTCGCTAAGCTCCGCCACTCCGCCAGACAACTTCAAAGGAATATTTAAAAAAAATGTTGCAGACGTTACATTTTACATTGAATTCAGTCCCGTCTTCGCTACGAGTCGTAGAAATAGAGTCGAGAGAAAGACATACAGTTATGAAAAAGCATTTTTCGCTGCAATTAATGCTTGCTAAACATGGCAGTAAACACACAACTGCTTGCAGTTGCAACTTGATAGTGATAAAATGATGCGAACGTAGCTATTTGTAATACGTAGCTTCGGAATTTATTACAAATTCCGAACAAAATTGCATTATACTACGTGATTGCAGACCTACCAGACCAACACGGGGTCCAACATCTTCCTCGTATGTCGCCATTTTGTCAGCCATCAATCAAAGCTGTCAGCTGTGTGAAACGCCTTTGTACAAACGCCTGAGATATAAACAGTAGCTTCGCTCGCAGGATGGAAATAGCTATAGAGCGATTGGCTATCCACGCAATCGCAAACGCACGACCGAACGAGATATTTCGAGTTGCTGAGTAATCAGCAAATCGATTCGTATCGATTTAATTTGTTGCTTAGTGGTGTGACCGATGTAAACCTTTCAAAGTCCAAACAAACAACTTAACGTAGTATTAAGCAAAGGTAAATGTAGGCATATTAATTCCTTTTCATATTGCTTATTCTCATCGAGTAGCTTGGCTACTTCTTATTCACAATGCGTTTCTTCGTAGGTACGATCAATATGGTGATTTAAATGGCGGACAATAACGATCTATAATTAAACCTATATTGCTCAGCAATCAGTAATGTGGGTAGGTAATGAAAAGTTTTTGCTAGTAACAAAGGCAGAGAAATTATTTTGACACGTGACACTCCTTGCCCGGAGCGAGGATATTAGAAAGCATCAACCTCTATACGTGTGTTCTCCGTTTGATGGAATACGTGTGAACTGATTCGGATGGGTGGCCTTTGTCATGACCATGACGAATGACGTTATTGTCATCGTCAACCTTTTATCGGAGTAGTTGCGGAAAGGGAGTAGGTAGTTGCGGAAAGTATTTTGACATTGATGATAAGTTAAAAGCGATAAAATTGTACCTACGCAAATACTGTTCTTTGCTCCAATCCAACTAGTAGTAGAAAGTGGTTTTTTTTGTTTGTTTGTTACGCTTTCACGCTAAAAGGGTTGAACGGATTTAAATGGCACATGGCACAATGGGTAGATCATGATGGATAGGATACTTTTTATCACGTTTGTAAGTAGGTAGGTTCCCGTGTGATAATTTCCGACCTCGCGGACGAACAAAAGCTAGTAACCAAATAAAGCTTTCAGACAGCTAAATAAAAAGTTGGTACTTAGCTAAATTATGAAGTTCTAACATTAAATATCTAATTAGTTAAGTATATAATAATAAAATAGCTGGTTGAACTAAAATATAAACTTTAATAACGAGCAGAAAATTACAAAATCGTTCTTCGGCGCCAGACTAAAAGCATCTGGCTGAAACCGTAATTGTAACTTCAAACTAACCAGACGAATGACAATTAAATTAATGCACTTACAACAACAAACATTTCACACAAAACTATTTGCAATTTTCTAAAAACCTGCTTTCATATTTACATCACTGGTCGAGTGTTTAACGCAACTCCAAACTACAGTAAGTGTAAATTGGAGCCTGGGTTGAAACAATGGGTAATCGAGAGCATTGTTCTGTATTGATTCGACGCGCCAAGGTCATTACGACACCCACACGACCGCTGCCATTGGGGTTGGACAACCGTCCGAGTGAGAGATGACAGCGGGTGTTTTAACTTCTTTCTTTTTTTTGGTTGTGGATAAATTAAGCTTATTCTCCTCTACAATGAGTTCACATTGTTATACGTAATTATGAATAAACGTTCCTTTGTTAGTATACTTCGCTATATAATGGTTTTTAGCTTTTAGTTCTCTTTATTTTTACTCTGGAGAACCTGATACTTGAGCACTCATGGAAGTTCAAAAGTTCATTCAACGCTTATAAGAAGGAACTTAAAATATTTTACTAACTTAGACCAACCTCCGAATGTCTCCATCTCATATCATTCCTCGACATGTCCCGCCCCTTTACGATACCGCAGGTGTCAAGTGCGGATATGTCGAAATCAACATTGTTATGATTGTAAGGCAGTACTCATAATGGATGGCCCTCTTGTTACCGCCTAATTTGACAGGTCTATCATTTTGATTATGGTTATTATTTCAATTAAGTGTATGTATGAGTGGGGTAAGTTTTGAAGTTAATTGAAGTCTCAGTGAATTAGAATTATCATGCTTGTGATATTGATTGATTGAATTTGTCGAAATTTCTCAATCTTCAATAGGGCCGACTCCTGTCTCTAATAAATTTCTAATGACCGGTTTCTGAGGTTTTTATCCATTCGATAGTGATTAGGTATTGGTTCTTTATCGTGTTTTTGAACACTTCGCTATGGCACAATTGGTCGCGGGTTGTTTGAAAGAGATACCGTGACCCTGGCATAGGCAACTGAAGGAACACGGGTGGGTCAGTAAAAGTCTGACACGACCTTCCTCTCCACCCAGAGCAGGAGAAGTCATTTGATGATTTCCCATACCCAAAAAAAAAAGGCACAATTTAGTCGAGTCGAGTGAATTAGCTACTATCGAGGGTTTACTTGAGGACCTCAATAACCGAGCATATAAGGAAGGAATTCGGTTAAATAGATAATTCTGTCGAATCAATAGCTATTAACATTTTAATTTTCGTTTTATGAATTCTCCAGAATTCGCCGTTTCTTTCGCCGTTTATGAATTCTCCAGAAACCGGGATCAATCTTGTTTTCTGAATTCAAAATTGTGTAATTTTTTTAATGCTGTTCTGTTTTTCTAAAAATAAAAACATCGAGTACTGTTCGTGTCACAGACGCAACTATTATTATCTCTTTCAGACGGTAACTACTTGCGTGTACCTGGGGTCGTGGGGTTGCCAGGGCGAGGGTGAGACTTTTGATAAGGAGTGACGTCGGAAAGATTAATGACCGTCTGCGTTCCCCCTCTTTTGTGCTTTCTATCAGTTTGTCTTGTATTTCCTTTTCAGAATCAATAATCGGTGCGTTGATTGATTTGAAACAACTTGCCAGTAGGTATATTGAAGATATATTTTAAGAATATATACGCACTAAAGGTCGCTATGACATATCCTATCCTAACTAATATTATAAATGCGAAAGTTAGTTTGTTTGTTATATTTTTACGCCTAAACCACTGAACCGATCATCCTGAAATTTTGCATAGACGTTGTCTGGTGTACAGAAACGGAGGGTACATTTCACACCGAAAAAAAGTACATACATACTGTTTCCGTGGAAAACAAAAACAATAACGTTCTTATGATATTAGATGACTCCACGTGTCGTTCGAATATTGATGGAATTATATTATTACAAGCAAAGTACGCACGGCTACAAACAGATCAAGCTATACATTTCCAGTATAAGCTGGTCTCGCATTTTATAGGATTTCCTTACAAATAGCTCGATGTGTAGCCGTGTGTACAACGCGAATTGATTGTCAAATTCTAAGTTAGTGCGAAAGTGAGTTTCTTTGTTTGTTACGCTATTACGCTAATACAGCTGAACGAATTTGGATAAAATTTGGCACATAGGTAGACCATGACCTGGAATAGGACATAGGATACGTTTTATCCCGATACTCCCACGGGATCGAGACTTATGCGGGTGAAACCGCGGGGCGCAGTTAGTCTGAAATAAACCTCAATATATGACTTACGTGCATGATCAGACCAAAATTATGTCTGGACTATAAAAGAGACTTGACCTGTGAGTTTGTTTCTGTGTTTAGTAGGTGGACAGGAAACGACGACCTCATCTAGTTTTTAAAATGTTATTGTTGTGTGAAAGTGTTTGTATACAGAAATGAACATCATTCATCATCATCATTCACGCTGCTTAACTAGTAGAGCTGGATATTGAAAAACCAAGTTCAAGATACACGGAACGCATGTTCCCATGTGACTGGGTGAACGCCTAATGAATAGTTCGCACTTCGCAGTAATTGTTACCCAGTCCGCAAAGTAAAGGCGATTTGATTAGCATGCTAATGGTCTAAGGACCAAGTTGTTGAAATCATTCCCATATCATTCTCTTCAATGTCCTATTAATCTACCGAGAGCATACTCTGATAGGCAAGACAAGGTTAGTGAAAACGACCATTAAAGTTCCACATAATATTTTTAGACCTTTGGAAAACACTCTTTGTAATTTATAAAAATTCTAGTGTTCTCAAAATTAATTGTCCCTTACCTATCATCCGAACGTATTTCTTATTTTTCTGTACCAGAATATTTATCAAGGTTGTCAAAATGCGTGTTTGCTCAGTAAAAGGGGGCCTGTATATTTGGTATGCAAAGCACCACGTTGTTTGGTAGGCCGTGAATCTTGACGTCATCTAATAGACCCGGATTTCACAGACAATGTGGCTCCTCATAATGTAGAACGAAAGGTGGAAGAGAGTTTATATAGTTTTATAACACATTTGCTCGTAAAGGGTCTCTTATTTCACCAATTTCAGTATCGTAATGTATGTCATTACGTACTTGTGCGTTATCGTAAAGTAAAACGCACGAGTTTCTTTTTAATAAGGTAACACGTACTGTTTATCATGATGCACCGTCTAAAACGAACGGTACTTTTTTAAATCTTAGCAAAGAGGTTTTATGTCAGAAAAGTGGTCAACATTTTATGAATAAAATTAACTTTGGGATAAAATAAAATTAAAGAATTAAATGATAAACATTTAATTCTTAAATTAATTAAATTAAATAATTAATTTTGACAATAAATTACAACCATTTATCTGTAACAAAAACAAAAAAATATTAATTTACTTTAATAATACTGGTTGTTTTTGTGCCTTTGCCTTAAAAAAAAGCGCTGATGCGTGCGCATCGCTAATTTGTGAACAAGTAAAAACTATTTCGCGCGTTTTTTCTTTTCGCTGTATTGTTTTTATTTGAAAATGTCGTCAAGTAATGATGAATTTATTCATTCGACACCGCCAGAAGTCTCAGAGGCAGCAAAAAAGCCTAATCTAAGCTTCTTGCCCGAAAAATCGACCAATAGATACTTACAAGCGTATCAAAATTTCATCTTATGGAAAACAAGCAAAGATGCAAATTCATTTTCAGAAAGTGTGTTTTTAAAGATTTATTCGTTTAAGAAAGTCCGAGTTTTATTTATTTCCTCGCAAATATGTTATAAAACGTCGTATGACATACGTGCGCTTTGATAATTACAGCCTCTGCTTTCTTGTAGCCCTCGCCTACGGCTCGGGCTAGCAATATCGCCTCGGTTGTAATTTTCAACTTGCCGCTCTTATATCATAATGTACTATTATTCATCTTTTGGATTAAATACGCTGTTAGCTTGTTACTTTTACTACTTCAAGGCGTGTTAAATGCATGCTTTAAGTTTAGTCCATCTACTTGTGCTCAATTTTGTCAAATTGCAAATTGCAGTTTGTGTACTCATTTGTATACGTGCGATTAATCCTTCGTTGTTTATCGTTTCTCTCAGCTGGACTCCACAGGCCACAGCTAAAAATATTTCCATAATATCTCATTAATAAATTCTCGTGTTCTCCTCACGTTTCGTTGTGAACATTGCCAATTACAACATGTATAGCTTATAACCGCTGTTTTCCTGTTTGTTTAACTAAATATACATGCGTATATTTAACGCATGCAGGCAATTGTTACGCCTTATCGAACATTCGCTTTACATCATTCTTTGTTTGAGGCATCGGATCAGTGTTTATGTTGGGTACCTACCTACCTACTTTTCTGTCAAGAACTGCCTAAATGTTAGTAGTAGTACTAGTAGTATAATTCTTTATAAAGGAGCTTGTCCGGGCAATTATAGCGCACTTACCAATTTTTTTCGCCAAGTGGTGTTCCTGTTTTTCACTTTAGAGGGTAGGAGGTTTGGGTAGGTATCGATGTGATAAGTTAACCCGTCGCACGCCAATAAGCAGACACAATAGATTTTTTATTGTTACCTGAACACCTGGGTGTCAATCGCCGTTTAAAGAGTTACTGAGATAATTATTTCAGAATAGCTGACCCGACAGACGTTGTCCTGTCCAAACTTCAATAATTCCTACAAAATTTCCATACAAAATGCACTTTCAGTTTTCCCGAATTTTCCCGACAACTTTCTAACTTTACTCTTCACAAAAATCTTCCTCGGCCTTCAAAAATATTTGAAAAAAAAAATATGGCCGAATTGGTCCAGCCGTTCTCGAGTTTTGCGCTTAGCAACACTTTTAGCTATTATTTTTTTAATATATAGATTTGTCTCTGGGATAAGAAAGCATAAGCTATAGCTGTAGGTAAGTACCTGCATAACTCTCCTAATTAGCTACTGAATTTGGAACATAAAACTTTTCTTTTTTGTCTGTTAGTTTTAGTTACATAAAGCACCTTAGCCTTTTCAAATCATCAATAATATCAATATTATTTATGGACTTGGTATTTTTGGGTCTTTAAAAAGGCGATTAAAACTTCAGCGTCTTCATTTTTCTTTAGTTGTTTGTTTACTCTAGAGCCCATTATGCTAGCAAAACAAAAATATGTGTTCACTTTCACTAGCTTGGCATCCCGCTGAGAGGTCGTCGGGTCGCTGTTCATCGGTTTTTTATCTTTTATCTCTTGTACAATTTTTTGTGTGTTATGTATTGTTTCTTTGTAGGTACATGACTTTATTACGTTGCTAGGTGATTTTTTTTTCTGAATCATAGCTTCTAAAATATATGCTGGGCTCGGCTTGTACATGTCGATACCGTCATTATCATCCACAAGACAATCTCACCTAATGTTCTCAGGATCCCCAATCTTCTTGCTCCTGTGCCAGTCTTATCCAAGTTCGATGTATGATTTAGTCAATATATTAATGTGTTTCTTAGTACGTTTTGCTAGAAATTTTAGTTTTTGCGTATAAGAATGTTTGCTATATTCCAAGACAAGACTACACCAATACCATATTGGAACGGAACTCTAAAAACTGACGTCCACAAGTGGGTGCGGTGGTCGAGATTCCAGACGACGCGAGAAGCAAGGTTAGCTGCTTAGACCCAACAAAAAACGGATACCTACATAATTATCTTTATCTAATCGTTACATCGGGTTATACTAACAGATTTTTTCTCGACTTACGATGTGGATGTGAACCATCCGACGTCACACAGATTTAGAGTAACTGAATGTTTTATACTAATTTCGGTATTAAGAACCAATCTCAAATACGGCAAAAATTATCATCTGTTCGCCCGCAAACTGATCATGAAGTTTCGTGCCCGTTCTTCTCCAAAGGACAGGGGGCCTACTCCCTAAGCACGAAGCCCGTAGTTTCGGCCTTCGTTACCGGCGTTTCTTACTCCGTATCACCTACGGATGGATGATTGGTTCGGGGCCCGAACGAAGTATGAATGACAACATGATTTGCCAGTTGTCCCTACTCCCGATGTGTTTTTGCCCGTCTGAAAAATTTAACTTTTACACTTGTTTTGATGGATCGTAATGTCAGACGGAAATATTTAATTCATGTATTCTGCCTGTTATGACATATGGATGCCAAACCTGGAGTTTAACTAATCATAACATACATAAATTAGAAACTTGCCAACACAGTATGGAACGAAGCATGCTTAACATCAAATTAAAAGATAAAATAAAACTTGATACTATAAGGAAGAAAACTAGAATCACAGATGTTACTTACTGTATTAAAAAACTAAAATGGAGGTGGACAGGACATATGATTAGGAGTAGTAAGGATAAATGGTCTAAGGACGTAACAGACTGGTGCCCGAGACAATACAAAAGAAGGAAAGGGAGACAGCGTCGTAGATGGGAAGACGAGATTAAAAAAATTGCGAGCCATACTTGGAAAAGACAAGCGCAGAATCGCATTCGATGGCGAACTCTAGGGGAGGCCTATGCTGTACAGCAAGACAATCTTCACGTACCGGTGTCAAACAATTAAATAAGATTATTGTAACTTTATTGTAAGAAAGATTGTTAAATAAAGGCTATTATTATTATTATTATTATTTTGAAAGTGTCTCTGACATATCTCGGGACCCCGGGGTCCCGGACTTTTGGAAGGCGTACGAGGGGCCGAAGCCAACTTGCAGAGGCCCCTTAGACAATTTTAAATTATGAGGAGGCACCAACCGACGATTATCCCTATATACACTATGCAAGTGCACCCAAGGACAACCCCCGGTTGGTGCAGGACTATTGCAGAACATTGAAACAAAACATATTGGGCTATGGGTTTGGGTGGCTGTGGACTGGTTACCTAGAACTATGAAAGGACTATGGCCCCTGTCTGATCAATGTTTATTATACACGGATAAAAAATGGCAGGGGGTGACTTGCACACTCAATAATGGGCCCCCGAAAACGGTCGCTAGCACATAGTGTCGTAGCGGCAAGGGAGCAACATGTCCTGAGGTGCTTGTGAGGAGTGGAGAGGTATTCCACGGTTCTCAGAACAATCCCAGAGCCCGGAAGATGGTCAAGATCCCTACAAACACTTACTGGAATACTTCCTTCCTCCGAGCACGTTTGCTCTTGCGAATCTCCACTCAAGCCAGCCAATAAAGGCAAGAATGAGGTGGGAGCTCTGTCCCGTCATTGTTCACTCCAGCCGGCCAATAAAGGCAAGCGAGAGGTGAGGAACAAGACTTCTCCCGGGAGATAGGGTCCGTGGGGTCGCTACTGCCCAACAGCTCGCCACATGCTGCCCTGCGGGTTTCTGTATCTCTCTTGGTCTGGCTCCTCATCCTAGACCTGTTCTGGCAGAGTAACTCTACAGGCACAGACCTAGAATTCGGAGCACGCAAGCCCCACCACGACGTCAACGTAGAGATACTGCGGTGGGGTTATTATTATTATTATTAATGTCAGACGGACGGAAGAACGGACGGATGGGAAGACGGACGGACTTAGGGAGTAGGCCCCCAGGTCATAGGAATCTACGCTTTGGAAGGGTGCAACTTGTTATGTAGGTATTAGGAGCATTAATTGCCGTAACCAGCACCCTCTTTTTGGAATGTAATGAGCTGTTATGGAAACAAATGAACATACGCGACACACAGCCATCACTTTTCTTAGATTTTGACGCAAGTACATAGATTGGTAATTTGATATCTACATTTACTTACTCCATTTACAATAAGATTAGACATTTAAACAAACCTTTTTTACAATCCGTTCAACCGATTTTGACTTCTATTCCATAACGCGTAAGGATGGCATTAAAGGCGAAAAAGTGGTTACAATACCAACTGTTTACTGCAGCTGCCATTTGTCATGCCTCCAACGCAATAGAAGTCAAAATCGATTGAACGGACTGTAAAAAGGTTTGTTTAGATGTCTAATCTTATTGTAAATGGAGTATAATGTAATGCAGATACTGTACTTACTTATGCATGTGTGGCATTTACATGACAATAGTGTGTCAAGCTTGTTTCGTGTTACTTCCAAGCCAATGTTTTGATTCGTGTTCTATCGTAAAACATGACTTTGTTATGTCGCCAATGTGTGCGAATTGTTTATGTCTACTCATTATCTACCTAACCTTATATTATAGAACCTTAGAACCTTTTCCCAACTATGTTGGGGTCGGCTTCCAGTCTGGATAGACAAATACAGCAGAATACCAATATTTTACATGCAGCGACTACCTATCTGACGTCCACAATCTAGTAACTGGGTAATACGATACCCCGTGGTAAGACTGGTTGTCAGAGTTACGGGCTTCTGAGTTCTGACTACCCGCAACGACTGTCAAAGATAAGTATGCAAATGGCAGCCGGGATCAACGGTAACGTGCTTCCCGAAGCACGGAGGGGTCTCGGACCTCGGTGTGTAATAAATGGTCTGGTCATGCACCTATCCAATCGACCCGTGCAGCTGTTATTAGTTAGCACTGAGCCCCTGCGCCTTTACGTGCGATCTGTCCTACATAGCTCTACTTCCTGTATTGTTCTTAAGGTACCTATCTAAATAATATTTTCTTTTTGTTTTCAGGTAAGCAGTGTTTGTTCATTAACGTGGACGGGGTAAGCGAAGCATTTATGAAAAACCAGCACTTCCCGCGCGGCTTCGCCCGCGAAAATATCCCACGGGAACGTGCTACCGGGAAGTCCTGACTGACTGACTCATCAACACCCAGCCCAAACACTTGAACCTATAACGCTGATTTTTTGCACAGAGGTTCCCTTTGTAATGTAGAAAAGGAAAAAGGAAGGATTTCCAGGTAGTACGTTCCCGTGGGATATTTTCCGTCATACACGCGGGCGAAGCCGCGGGTAAAAGCTAAGGTCGGACTTTTTAATTAGCTTCTGTAAAATGATACTTCTATTGTCATTTCGTAATAAAATGGGAACATTTTTTAACGAAAATAATAGAATAGAATAGAATAGAATTTTATTTGTATGAATGTGGTTTAAAAAATGACAGATAAGAAGTGTCATTTTGCTGCAGCTATAAAAAAGTCGAAGCATAGTATAAAATTAAAAGGCATTATTGTATTTGTTTCGACGTTGTATTTTAAAGTTTTCGTAATGTCCGGGCTACACCAACGGGAAACGCCGTTGATTATCGCGATGACGGACGTAGGCCGTAGCACACAACACACACACCACAACAACCACAACAACACACACAACACACAACACAACAACCACAACTTATCGCTATAATTTTACAACGGCATTCACATTGCCGGATGACGGCGATAACTCGGTGGCGGCGTTCAAGACTTGAACTTAGTGTGGCTACTCAATTTATCGCGATGATCATCGGAATAATTATCGCGATGTTTATGGCGATGATGGGCATTTACGTTTACGTTGGTGTGGCCCCGACGCGTATATAGAAATGCTAATTCAGTACGTACCCCCCGGGCGGAGACGAATACCTAGAGTTAGCCCATTTCCAGGCGTTACACACGTAAATGCTAGTATTTAGTAGCATTTACGCGAATTAGCATTTACTAGAATTTACGTGTGTTTAACGCCTGGAAATGACTCTATCGTCTCCGCCTGAGGGGACGTACTGAAGTAGCATTTCTATACGGCCCCGACATAAAGGCTCTTACAGACAGAGGCGATATCGCGTCGCGACGCGATATTGTTCTACTGATATAATATCGCAATATCGCGTCGCTGACGCGATATTGCCTGTGTCTGTAAGAGCCTTAATAACTATAAACTTCCTGAATAAGAATGGACTGCTGATTTTTTCTTATTTTTATTTCTTTCAAATCAATGGCAATGTAAATAAGAGTTAGTATTAGTATTACGTAAGCCAATACAACATGGCCTTTAATACAAATGCCTATTTAATCAGTTTCAGCAACTATTCATATCTGTCATCTCTGCGAATAAATTCCAGTCCCACCCGAATATTTGGTCGTAGCCTCTACGATTAATAACCGTAGCAAGTCGAATCGAGTCCTTCGCATATTTCTCACTGTATTATTTGCAATAAATTAGTATCGATTGTCTGTTATTCTAAATACAGTTATTAGTGCAGTTTAGCCGCACCTACCCACCTACAACCCTGTGTAAATAGAATAAATGCATACGAAACATTGCCGAAAGTTGAAGAATGCAACAGATTTTGACTTGTAAGCCAATTAACTCCTATCTATTCTGAATGTAAACTAAACGTGTTGTTGTACATTTTGGCCGCACCCACCCACCTACTTGCCCTGCGAATAAATGCATGTGAAATGATGTCAAAAGGGGAGATACGAGTATTACCGTGAAGGAAACGGCTCCTTAATTAATTAAATTGTTAAAAGGCTTTAAAAGGGTAGGGGCGGGTAATGTGGTACAGGTATCGCCAGTACCACATTACCCGCCCATATATAAGTTTTTAAACTGTCATGGTCACTAACACAAGCGGGATAATATCCCGTTTGTGTTAATAATAAGATAATTTTTTTCTTGAAGTTAGAAAATTATTCTGAGTTTTTTACATAAATACCTAAATAATAAATTATGTCCCAGAATACATCTACCTCGGCCAAATAGTCTCTTTCCAGGCGAGGCACAGAAAGAAGTTGCTCGCCGCACTGAAAACTCCTGGAAGAGCCGTACCGATCGGATCCGAGCCTACCCGAGCTGGTCAATGAAAACCCTTATGAAAGGAGATCTTCCAATTTGCCATAAACGCAAATTAATGGACATGATGTGCATTCTCCCTATCCTTACATACGGCGCTCAAACCTGGTATTTGACAATCCAGTAGAGGATCAAGCTCGAGGTTTGCCAGCGCGCGATGAAGCGCAGTATCCTCGGAGTTCGACTTATCGACCAAATTCGGAAGTCGATACTGCGCTCTAAGACACAAATCGCAGACGTTACCCAAAAAGCAGCCAAGCTCAAATGGGACTGTGCTGGACACGTTTGCCGCATGTCAGATGCATTGTGGGATAAGACCGCCACAACAGGGGGGTACCTGAAAATGTTCAACGCCATCGCGGAAGACCCAGGCGTAGATGGCGGGATGAACTTGACACTTATAGGAGGGATTGGTCCATATTGGCTCAGGATCGAGTTGAGTGGAGAAAGGAAAGGGAGGTCTTTGCCCTCAGTGAGGCAATACAAGCTGATTAATAATAAGAAATAGATTAAAAAAAATCTACCGGTGAATTGTAAAACATAATACTGTTATTAACACTAACTAGTTATTGCGGGTGGTAAAACATAATTTTTCAGTGACCGCTTTGATGAATCTTCTTCTTCCTACCCTTGTCCTAGGGTACGTGGGGTTGGCACAACACGATTATTTTCTTCTTCCATTCTCCCCTGTCAATCGTCACGCTATCATTCACTCTCTTCTGTTTCATATCATTCCTCACACAATCCATCCATCATTTCATTGGCCTTCCTCTACCATACAATACAAGCGTCAACTAAGCTATTACAAACAACAGTTTTACTTAAATGCGAATGCGCACTAAAATATTTAGCACCGTTTAGCATTTGACGCAAACTATTAGGTTTTGGTTATTTAAATTCCCGCTACACAGTTTCCGCTGACAATTAAGTGTAATAAAACATTAATATTTCCAGATTTGAGGCCAATTTGTGTTTTATTATACACTTTATCTAATACTTGGTTCAGCTCGAGCACAGTTCACCAATTAGGTGCCATAGAAGAAGAATACATTAACCAGAAGTGAAGCTTTTTATTTCTGGGCGTAAGTTACGTGCAATACAGTCAGGGTTGATCGTCATTTCTTGCGATACCGTGCACGCTCTATACGCGTGATCATAGAAAATTGTTAATCCTGTTTGGGCTTGGGCGAGTGCGGATACTATTTCGGCAGCATCAGCACATGCTCTAAGGAAAGTACAGTCAGGGAAATGCATCGTTCAGCAGATGGCCACAATTTGTTTTGCCGTGCTAAGTAATAGTCATACTACGGCTAATAAAGAATATCTAAAATATTGTGTTTAAATCCTGAGCAATTTAAGTTGATAGTTTATGTATGAGCTAAACAATCCGTTTCTCTGACTGCACAAGTTTCGCTTCTTTGCAGATTTCTTATTCTATGCCATTACCTAGGCGCCCACAAACTCAAAGTGAATTCCTAGTCGGATTATACCGCTCACTATTATGACTAATAAATATGTGCATTGCCGGTCGTATATCGAACTATCTCAATGATTAAAGGGATTTGTTTGTTTATTTATGACAAATAATTATGAGCCGAGAGATTGATAGGTTTATCAGCGATTGGGAATCTATGATTTAGTCATGTGAAACGAAGGCGCCGGTAATTGGTCGAATCGATTGGAGGGCAACGTTTCGTTATAGATACTATATCCACATAATCATAATATATCTACTTACATAGAAGTATAATGTAGAACTGTAGATGAATATTTAGTGTGGTACTAAGGTCCGCGTTATTACATAAAGTCTTCTCGATGTATAAGGATGATGCGCAGTGGTAGCCCGCGAAATTCATTTTTTTTTGCAATTTGCAGGTCCATGTGAGGTTGTATCTTGAATTCTTGATCAAAGTATGATACGCGGCAATAAAACATAAGTATTTATATAATTTTAACCATACAAATCATCAATACATCTCTTTAAGTTAGATTTCGTGCAGATTCTTTAGATTTCGTTCGATTGACGAATCTGCACGAAATCTAACTTTGACAGATGTATTGATGATTTTTATGGTTAAAATTATGTAAAGGCATATGTTTTATTGCCGCGTACCATTTTTTCATCAAGATACAATCTGACACGGAGCTGCAAAAAGCAAAAAACCCAAAAAAAAATTGAATTTCGCGGGCTACACAGCGCATTCACCTTATGACAGAAAAACTAATAATGATGTTGTTACACCACAGACAATTGAGTGATGGGAGAATGTAAATGTGTGTAACATAGAAAATGGCAACCCAATGTCCCCGTTTTTATTATAAATGACTGCGATTAAGATAATTTGCATAAAAAATAATTAAAGAGCATCATAATCGAAGCAATTAATAAGTTATGTCATTGGTGTCGGGAAAGACGAATGTTTGTTTACTTTCCGGAGCCATTAGGCTGTTTGTGCTTGTTTACTTGAACTTAAAATCTTGGAGAAAAGGCACGTGGAACTGGCTTGAGAGGAAACATGCCTCCGTGACGTAATACGAATAAATCGTGTTTGAAATTAGAATTGCAAAACGAATTCCTTTGCCCTTCTGTGAAAGTTTGTGTCGTCAATTTCTTTGCTAAGCAATATTTCTAGTTGGAGTTGCGTGAGTTGCGTCACTTTTATATTTGAACCGTTTGCAACGATTTCCGTTTAATATAAATTAGTTTTGTCATTCATATTGCTTTATTAGTGCATACGTAATGTAGTTGACAATCGTACGTTTTGTTTGATTGGGGTTAATTATCTTGTTATATTAATGGATCTGCTCGTTTGCATTTCCTGCCAAAATGGTTCTTTGGTCGTCTAATTTTGTGATTGATGCCTTGTTTACATAATCGCTCAATCAATCTGGTTTTCGATAATAAGCATAGAATAAAATTATTTTGTGACATAATTGAATAAAATTATGTTGTCGTCTGAAATGACTACAAACAAGTTTTACTTAGGTCCGTATTACAGAACGCCACTCAATACTCAAGCATTATTTAAAACTAGATTCAAGCCATTTGATTGGTTGAAACTAGTTTTAAACTAGATTTAAACGAAGATCAATGCTTGAGTTTCCTTCTGGAATACGGACCTTAGTGTGTTAATCTGATTCTGCACCCTAATTGCGTAACACTATGAATCACAATCTGAATGATTTGCTTCATTATGTTCGAAAAATTTGTCTGCTCAACAACGTTTGTTGAACTGTCAAAATGACAGCCATTGTTACTGGAAGGGCTTGTTTCACCACCTACGAAAGTTCCTATGAACTTACTTGGAAGATAATTTCATACAAATTCTGCAGTGCGATTCTGTAACCACCTCACCGTGAAAACTTAGGTGAAGTGAGCGTGGAGTGAGCTGTCAATAGTGTCAATTCCTAGCAAAAACAAACTCACTTCACCTAAGTTTTCACGGTGAGATTTTTACAGAATCGACCGGCTGTTCCCTTTTTGAATTTATTCGGTAACTAGTGGCTAACTAGGACATCGTGAAATAGACCCTAAGTGTGTTACGCAACTACCCCGCCGCTTTACAATACTTTTCCCTGACTGCATATTCTCTAAAGTCTAAAGACCACACTTGTCGCTTCGCCGGTACTTTATGTATGTATGAAGCTAAATATGTACAGTAAGTAGGTCTACTGCTAACTTTATATAGATGAACATGAGACTGCACTTAACCCAGTCACCGAGTACAAAGCTTCCGTAACAAAACAATGTGTATAACTGTCTCATTGAGAGGGAAATGCGAAATGTTAATAGTGGTCGAAAGTCGAGCAGAGTGCAAGAAAGTATCGCTTTTAAGGAAAGGTCACTGAAAACGTAAGGTTAACGTACTTTATACCATTCCCCCTCTAAAAAGCTTATTTTATTCACTGAAAACAGTGAATAAAAAGCACTTTTACTCACTGTTTTGATGTTTGAAAATGGAACACACCAATGTATTCGACCACAGATTTAGAGTACCTAGGCTAGATACGGCATGTTATTAGATAGTATGAAAACCGAACGTGTCATCTTTTTTATAACTTCACCCCAGCCATTTAGTGATGTGCTCAACGCTCAAAGTAAACAGAATTGTTTCAATCACTAAGCGTCACTGAGCTAACAGACTTTTTTTTAGTACGAACAGTCGAACATGCAGGGCACGCTTGGTCGTGGCTTGCCGTATCTAGTGTAAGTGTAATCTGTGTATTCGACCTATATTGATGTGTTCTAAATTCAATTTGATTGGTCGACATTTTCGACAAGGAGTTTAGCATTAGAATACAAACTGTTTTGTGTTCTTTGCTGTCCTTAGTAAATTAGCGCTATTTTGAAAAAGTACTGTAAGTTGTACGAACACAAAGTTTATTGTGTGTTTGTTTAGTGTTGTTCTAATCGATTAAAAATGCATTCTAGTGATGAAGATGTGTTAACACCTGAGTTTATGAATGAGAGGGTGGCCGATACAGTGGAAAACTTGCTACCCAAAAAATTACGGCTGGTTTACATCAAAGCCAATTTAACTTTCCTTTTTCTTCATTATATGTCTATTTTCACTTAAATCTTTCTTTTTCTCGTAGTCATGGTATAAAGTATAGTATGCAACTCTTGAATAAAACGGATTTATATCGCGGGCCATGAATCACTCGCGTCGCTCAGGATTCTAACACTTGAATCACTCGCTACGCTCGTGATTCAATCATCATGAATCACTCCCTACGGTCGTGATTCAATCGTTAGAATCCTTCACTAGCTCGTGATTCATCTATGGCCCTCGCTTTAAATCCGTCCTTTATTCACTAATTGCATAATATACTATTAAATCTTTATCTCAAATGGTAAAACACATTCCCTTAAACACAGGTACAGATTGGAAAAACGTTACATGAAATTTAACACAAATTAGCCGTCCTAATTTGTGTAATGCAACATCA
Organism: Cosmia trapezina; assembly: GCA_905163495.3. Taxonomy (NCBI): domain Eukaryota; kingdom Metazoa; phylum Arthropoda; class Insecta; order Lepidoptera; family Noctuidae; genus Cosmia; species Cosmia trapezina. The sequence continues at coordinate 21,632,034 of LR991031.1, read as the reverse complement.
AATGTAACACAACATCTAGGCGAATTTGTTTCGACATTTGTGTTACATTTCATGTTAGGTTTCACCAATCTGTACCCGGACTACCCGGCTATTAGGTAATCATGTCAAATGGTACATCAATATAAACTCCCTTAAGCTGTCATTCGTAGATCTTTGACAGTCGTTACAGGTAGCCAGAAGCCCAAAAGTCTGACAACCAGTCTTACCGAGGGGTATCGTGTTACCTAGTAACTGGGTTGTGGAGGTTAGATAGGCAGTCGCTCCATGTAAAATACTGGTATTCAGCTGCATCCAGTTACTACTGGAAGCCGACCCCAACATAGTTGGGAAAAGGCTAGGCAGATTGATTGATATTCACTTACATACCTAATCGTTCTTTACACGTACCTAGGTAAGTGTTATTAATAGCTGATGGGTTAAATCATCAGTAACCTTGACTTAAAATAGATCAATGTATAACGGTTAATTAACGGTTATTAAACATTGTTCTATGTGTTGGCTCCTACATACATACAATATTAAATTTTCCTCACAGGAAAAAGAAACATTGCATGACAATTATAGACATTTCCGTGTTGGAAACGGAATCATAGTGCACTGAACACGATAGCTTTGATCACACGAAAGGCAAAAAAAAAAGAAAACGTTGTTAGAAAATATTTTTAATAAGTGGCCTGTAACTGCAGACTGCTAAAAAAAAACCGGTCAAGAGCGAGTCGGACTCGCGCACCGAGGATTACGTTCCGATTTCTGAAAAAGTGTGCTATTTAGAGACATCGTTTTATTTTTCCTGTAATCTTTACATAAACTTCTATCACATAGAATAATTTCAGATTTTTTTCTTTGCAAACTTCGGAGATAAGGGGGGGAACGGTATTTTTTTTACATTTTTCATCAAAAGTCGAACACAGTGCGGCCTAAAAAAAAATAAAAATATGTTTGAGAATGTGCAAACAGCGTTCTTTCATATGATATCCCACATGACCTAGTAGCTCCACTTTGAATTTTTAAGACCCCCTTTCACCCCATGTTGCAAAAAAAATACATATATTTTTATTTCTTTCTTATTTGCAAAATAGTTGGGTAAACGTCATCTAAAACTGTTCCAAATTTCAAGTTGATAGCACTAGTAGTTGTTGAGATATCCAGCTGAGACAGACAGACAGACAGACAGACTGAGTCACACCATAAGGGTTCCTTTTTTACCATTTTGGTACGGAACCCTAAAAAGACCGAAAGATACTAGGTTAGTAGATTATTAATCCTAAATAACTAAAAAGCTCTATTTTAATACGTAGAAAAAAAAAATAGGAAAAAAAAATTAGAAAAAAAAACAAAATAGGTTTCCATTCATCTTCCGGCAACGCCAACGGGAACGTTCAATGGTTCCATCGTTTGCCTTCGGAAAAGCCAAAATATAGCGATTTATTCGTGTGACTATCGACCAATAGAATCGATTAAATGAGGGTTTTCATGAAAATACACGCCATCAGTTGGCACCATTTTGACGAGAGGTCTTGAGTTTCGACAGTTAATATAAAATACTATCGGACCCGACAGACGTTGGCCTGTCTGAACGATCCTAGAACCCGACTACAGTCTACAGCGCCACCCACCGGGTCTAATTGTGTTTTCAAAGCATCCAGGAACCCATTGAATGGATGGGCGTTCATTTTTAGAATGGTTTATTTACATGTGTTTATTCATCAACACTTGTGAACCTCTTGTTTTAATAAATTACCATGGTAACCCTGTTAACTACCAAGTGACCACGCAAACCCTGTTACCAACCCTCATATCCTGTGTTCTCGTGTCAGATTAAAGATGTTTATGTAAGCTATTAGATGGAAATAAATCTTCTCTATAGCCACACTAGAAACCAATGACATAATTAGAGCTTTACCGGTCTCCTGAGACAGTTTATATCACTCGACCGGTTTAACATGTTTACTTTGTAATCTAGCGGAAAAATCAGCTGAATACGAATCACTTTCATTTGATTGAACTGTTGATACGCATCAGTTACTAACGTGTGTACATAGGTAGTACTTACACAAGTAAGGAACTGATTTTTTAACCGACCAAAAAAAAGAAGGAGTTTCTCAAGTCCAGGCGTATGTATATTATTATATAAATATATTTTTTTATGTGACTACGCATAACTTTTTACAGAGTAGTCCGATTTGAACTTTTTTTTTTACTTCGAAGTTTGTCTCATGCAAAATTTATTATCATTGCTTGGGTAGTTTTTCAGTTAGCTTCAATAATACGTATTTTTCGCACTTAGTCTATGTGGATGATGTTCTAATTTATTTTGCAGTACTGAAATTGTGTGGCGTACCACAAAGAAAAATAAAAACTTAAAAAAAACAACAAACTTCCAAAAAAAAAAACAAGTTAGGTAGGTATTTACTTTTTTGGAGGTCGGTTGTTTTTTTTTTTTGTAAAAAGGTTTTGATTTATTATTCGATTAATAATTAGTGGAAACTTGAATGTACTTACAAATTGTTATGTATTTTTTTCCGGAGCTTTGACCATTCTTTTATTATGTCACCTCTGTTCATAGTAAAGTTTTCGTAGGAAACCAAAACGTTCACCTTTTTCGTAGGAAACCTAAACGTTCACCGTTTTCGTAGGAAACCAAATACAGAGCGTTTTTTGATACCTTAATGCATTGAGTTATATAACTAGAGAAGCAAACCTCATTAAAATGTGTAAAAAAAGTCTAGCCACTATTTCAACGCGACGACGTAGCTTTGAAACTACTAAACATTTAAAAGTAAACATATATCTTTCTCACTTACACAAGTCGCAAGAACAATACTGTCGCTTAGATTAGACAAAGATCGCAATATAAACATGCAATGGCGGTGAATGGCGGGATGGGGTTGCCTACCCATGCGAAATTTTACCCAAGTTTTTAAACGTTGAAAAAAAACGTAACGTTTAAACGTTAAACGTTAAGTTATTTTTTAAATATGTGAATTATGTATTTCTTATTGGATGTGTATTAAAAGTTTATAACTAATGAAAATAATCAAGACATTTTCATTTTGAACATTTTTTATTTCCTTTAGTACACCATACATATAATTTACATTTATAAATATTAGAATATAAAAACATTTAAGAATATAAAAAATAGTAGCCCACCGGCATCGGGAACAGGGTCCAGGGTACCGGTGGTCAGGGCTGCTGAGAGAGGAACCTCCTAACGATACGCGCCGTGTCCAGAAGTACCGCTTTCTGGAGCAATCTTCCTTAATCCAGCTGCCTAACGAGAGCCTCTTCAGGTGTTGATCGAGGCTCTTGGCTATTATGGCATTGGCCGTCACGACTATCGGCACAACGATTGCTGTATCGACATCCCACATGTCGACAACCTCGCGAGCCAGGTCAAGATACTTAATCTGCTTATCTTTTTCAGCTTTCACGAGGTTCTCGTCATGCGGGACCGCTATTTCAATAATCATTGGGCGACGCTCTAATCGATCTATCACCACTATGTTTGTCTTATTGGCAACAATAGTCCTGTCAGTGATGATAGATCGATACCAATACAACGTGATATTGCCATTTTCGAGAACTGGGTCGGGCATATACCTATAGTACGGTACTTCCAAATCCACAAGACTGTATTTCAGAGTAAGTTGCTGGTGGATAATCCTGGCTACAAGGTTGTGCCTCTGCAAGTAGTCTCCGTTAGCCAGACGAGAACAGCCAGAAATAATTGACGGACTGATTCCCTCGGACGGTGGAATGCCCGACAGATGTCAACCGTGCCGTCCTTCACAATATATTTCCAGTAGTTGTTCGTCATCATAACTTCGTCCATAATCGCAAAGACAAAACCTTCGGTTTCCCCAAAGAGTCAGTTTTCTATAAGTCCTTTTCTTTTTGAAGGTTTTTTAATTATTCCATGAATTGCACTGTTTTATCATTTACATTTAGCTGCATTTCGTCTTCTTCGCTCAACTCAGTTCCTCTAATAACAACGTTTATTTTTTTTATTTCTAGTCTTTTATTTTTTTGTGATATTTTTTTTTTGTTAGTCTTTTAGCCGATACATTTTTCAACCGGTGAATTATTTTCCTCATTTTGTGCTTTCGGGGCGTTTCAGTTAATTCGTCTATCTCTTCGTCGGTTTCCACAGCATCCACATCCATATTTTCTTCTTCTGAAAGCTCCACCTGCTATTAGAATAACGGTTGTCCTGAAAAATATACAATTTACTGTAGGCAAAACAACTCTTTATAAACTAAAAACTAAGTTGAAAAAAACATTCAACAATGTAGTTTGAGTCGATATAAACTAATTTGTTGCTGTGGGAGTTTAATGAGAAGGCATTTTATGTTGACATTACCTATAATTTGATAATATTAATTGCCGCAAAAAATCATTACTTTTACAATAAGCATTAGAATTCCTTGATTGCACAAATAAACACGGCCACATTCGCTTTTTGGTCCTATTTTATCTTGATCACGGAAGTGCTTCGAACAAATGACAGTAGATTTAGTAGGTAGCCAGTCAGTATCTTTTCTCAGCAATCGGATTATTGATTGAGAAGCATCTTTAGGTAGTCTGGAACATTGTTAATCATTATTAAAAAATATTTAAAATCGCTTATTCCATAAATTAAAAACTCCCACAAATGTGGGAAACTAAAACATAGTTTTTAGTTGTAACACTGATCATAATTAAAAAAAAATCTACATTTTATTTATTTTCCTGCGTTTTTACGATGCTATAAACACAGAAACAATAAACTTACGTGTGGAAAGTAATTCCGGTAGTTTTTGTGATCTAGAATCGCATTCTTTCATTACGCATTTACCCATTTTGGCGATATTTTTTGTCGCGTGTCACTCGGTTCACTTCGGCTGCCGTCGTAAAGAGCACTGAACTGACGTTAGTTACGCATACGGCCGTGGCCGTATGTTCAGTGGCAACGCCTTGGCGCGGCAATTGCTAATCTAGTGTAACATATATATCAATGCCTTAATGTCAAATACTGATGTAAATGACAGATTTTCATGACGGCCGTTACTAAAGAAAAAAAAAAAAAGAAAAAACAAAAACAAACAAAATAAACGAAAACAAATTAAATATTCTAAATAATTATTTGAGTAGTTTGTTTTGTTTTGTTTTGTTTTGTGTTTTTTGAGTTTGTTGATTTGATTGTTGACCTATTTTGACTTCAGCAAGGATAATCTTCAGGTTAAGTTCCATGAGACTAACAGTCGAATTAGCGCAGAAAATGCGGATCACATTCATTTAGTCTGAAGTCGAGTGCCAATTGATATGTGACCAGCATATTTGACGATCAATCGACTGCATTCGTGTGAACTCAACCTTACGTAACATACAGGTGGAAGGGACATCGACGCCGACGCGCAAACGGTTACCACGTATTCAGTACATCATTCTGAGCCCCCCTAGAAATTTTTCATCGGTTATTGAAAAAAAAAATCTGCAGTTTCCTACAATAGTGCAATTTTTTTCAATAACCGATGAAAAATTTCTGAGCCCCCCAGGCTCAGAATGATGTACTGAATACGTGGTAACCGTTTGCGCGTCGATGTCCCTTCCACTCTGTATAGACAAGTGAGAGACTTCTGTGCAAAATAGAAAAATATTCAAAATGGTACTTAGTACTCGTAGATGAGTGAAATGTCAAATAAGCAATTTCTATTCAAGTTTAGAAACCAATCTAGTTTGAATTTCTAGAATTTCATAAAACGAGAGAGATTTTACGATCACGAATTAATATATTCGATAGAAAGGTAGACAAATAATACGCAATTGTGATTATTTAATATTTAAGCACCAATTTTTGAAAATTAAGATATCAACATTTCAAACTCTTGTTTGAAATGTTGACATCTTATTAAAAAATAACTAACACAAAATATTGACAGCATAGTTATCGTTAGTTAATTTGTACTAATTATTTTCAATTATTATTATAAAAACTGGGCGCTTATCGTTCGTTAATTAACATAATAAATAATTGGTACAGCACAGAGCCAACCTTGAAACTAAAAAAGTAGCAATCGATCACTTATCTGGACGTTTTATCAATTTCCTTATATTCGATACATTTTTCTGGACGTATGTTTTCGCTGCTACTGCGACATAATATTCTTCTTCATCTTCCTGCCCTTGTCCCATATTACTTGGGGTCGGCGCAACACGTTTTCTTCTTCCATTCTCCCCTGTTCTCCCCCACACTCCCTGTAATTTATCCATATTTTCTTTGGCCTTCCTCTCCCTCTCCATCCATCAACATTTATATTCGGCACTCTTGCTCACATACATAATATTCTTCCTGCACTTAGAAAATGCGAAGTTTAACCGCTACTGCCGACGACAAGAGCGTCGATAATGCTATTAATATTAATAATTTCCTTATAGCAACCTGGAGTGTTAAAAAGTCTATAAAGCATCTAACACAGAATCGACATTTCTGTGATGGTATTGAATTATTGGATACTGATTTCATTGACTTATATTGTGTAAAAAGTTGTTGAAGACTGCCAAAGTGCCAACCCATCATCATTCAGCCCTTATCCCAGTTTACTTGGGGTCGGCGCAACATGTCTTTTTCTTCCATACTTCTCTATTATTCGTCATTTTGGTAGTCACCCCTTTCTAGCCATATCAACTTTCACACAGTCCTTCCATCGTTTATTGTTTTATACTGGCAATTCCAATTTTCTTCAAACTGCTACTGAGTGAAAATAATGGCAAAAGGGTTTCCACAAACACTAACACCGTGTACTCTTTGAAAACAAGCTTTCTGGAGAACTAACGTCCATTTTTTCTCGTATTTTAGTTCTTGTACATAGTTTGCAGTTTATCCTAGATCCATGTTAGAATATTCTTTTTATTATTATTGCATTGTCTAACTTTTCTACATGTGGGCCGTAGGCATGTAGGACGAGTTGATGAATTACTCATATCTTCAGAGTACTTGTCATATCTGCAATATATTCCATAATCTTCATCCATTATAATGTCACTTACATTCTCATTTACATCGATCGCAATACAGAATCGTTTACTCGTTACATTGACCGCTCCATTATAATTTATAATGTAATTCATATCCACACCTCGAGAAAATGGTCTCCTATCGAAGTATCTTTCATACAATAGCTTATTAATAATGGATTTTACTACCACCTACTCATGTCTGAGGGCGGCAAAGTTGTGAATGTTTATATTATAAATACGGCTAGAAAGATAGCTAGAAAGATAAACGGTGAAGGAATGTGAGGAAACCGGCATGCCTGAGAGTTATTTTTCGACTACATACGAAGCCAAGTCAGAGGCCAATGGGCGGCATAAAAACTCTGACACTTAGTCATTAACCACACGAAAAAGAAGAAAGAAGAAGAAAGATATAAATTGTGGGACTATAAAATTGTAGAGCTATTACTTGTTTTTCGTACTTACGATAGAAATCCTCCGAAACATTTGTCTATTTTTGTGACAAACATGGTCAGCTACAATAGCCGCAGGATTTCCTGGATCTGTTTTCTGTTCATATCACGCCATGGTTTAACATGTCTTTTGGACTGAAAGCCAAAAGCTACCTTGTCCTGGAATATAATATAGGTAGTGTAAATGAGTTAGCCCTAAATTCAGACTGCTGTAAGCGTGTATGCAGTTGGTAATTATAAAACCAAATATTTGGATTGACTCACTGGAATATAATAACTTTACAAGATATTAGTCGGTCAGTGCAATGACTTATTGAGGACAGTGAAACTGCGGTGGTCAGATTTATGACGCAGGGAAAAGCTGACCAAACTTTTATGAAACGTCATCGAAGTCGTCGTTTGTATGACAAGACGAGTGGGATAAACACAGGAAGACGACGAATAGTGCCCCAATGGATGAAGTACCTATGTTTTCAGCATATCAATTTGCCAGAATAGCAATCGACGTAGATATAACTCCATCAAATAGATATGGTACAAGACAAATGGTTAATTACAATAATTATACACATGCCTAACGTGTAATTCGCACGGAATTAATCAGCTCGACAAGTACTCATTAAATAGAGTACATTTTACGAGCCTGTGATGTCACTGTCATTAGTTAAAGACGTAATTGTGATCTGAATAGGCGAGGGTTATTGAGTTTGGTTTGAGGTTTGTGGTTGTGAAGGTGGGTTACCAATTACCATACCATTCACAACTTCAAGGAATACACAATAAGGAATTATTGGAAATGGAAGAAAAACACGTGCTTCACCGACCCCAAATAAATTGGTATAAGGGCAGGAGGGAGGTTGATTATGAATTTGCTGAAGCGAATGCCCCTAGTTAAAAGATATTTTATTATTAGCAAACAATAAACGTTTACATTTGACGAGTACGTTTTGAAACAATTAAATTAGGTTGTAAGGGGACGTGTAACATTTCCATGGAATAAATTCGCGCAGATGGTCCAAAAGTTACGGTTTGGTTGAACATTTATGCACATAATATATTTGGTTGTTTTCGCTTTTCTTGCAGGATGTGCAGAAAGGGATATAAAATAGATAAATTATTGAAGCAAACTTGAGGTAAACAAGAGGATAGTCGAAAATCGATTGATAATTCTGCATCAGCGGAATTCCATTTACCATCAATTAAAATAATGAGGGTGTAGACTGTGTGTGTAGAGTGTTCAATATATATGGGTGTATAGAGGAATTAGTGATGAAATACCTACGTTTTTGCGTGCTTTACATCGTGGTACTACCACGCCTTCATAGTTATCCTGATACTTGTTGGCATCCGAAGGCGAAACCGGTATGTTAATAATGGCAAATTGTATTATGCTATTCTAAATCGTAAAATTTATAATATACACACCAGGAGCTATCTCCACGCGGCTTTCGTTTTTTTTATTTTTAGAAAAGACGTTACCATCTCTTTATTTTTATGTCTACTATTTCTAATGATTCCACCCTGTATCAAAATTCATTACCCATCATTAGTTAATTCTTTTCCGTTCTTGATGTGGTCTTGAGTTGGCCTATTTACATTTTTTCTCAACTGAAGTATTTTTTCTGTTTCGGCGAGTCTTTTCTTCTTTTTGAGGTCCTTCTTCTCTTTAGCTACTGCAGTTTGCCAATACTTCCACAGGTTTCTCCTCAACTTGCCAAATCTATACTTGCTTCCAGCTAAAGATCATTGACACATTCATCATTCAGTTGATACGCTCTATTCTTCTCTTTTTTTCTTTTATTAATCTTTCTTTTATTCTCTTGTCAGTAGAAAAAATAAACGAGACGAAAAATGCCCACCTACATATTGACGTAATATTTAATTGCTCAATTATTCGTATCTTCACAACGGAAGCTTTTCTGTTTTATTGTTTACATGATAAAGCTCGGTAGCCCTTCACCGGTGGTATAACGAAGTAATTAAAGTATTTTTTTTTCGGCTATTACCCAATCATGCCGGAAGAGGCACTTGCCGTAGATTGACGCGTGTTGGTATGTGGAATATTTTTATGATTATTTTTGAGTTAACAGATTGATTGAAACAGTGAGATAAGATCAGCGTATAAATTATGACGTGCTATTGCGTTCAGTTTAATTTTTGTTTAATAATTTTATGAGCTTGATTAAATTGTGATCTGATTCTGGACCCTAATGTAAGCCTACCACACAACTGACGACTAAGCAAGACTTTGCCAGTATTTGCAATGATCATGATGGATTTGTCAGATTTAGATAGCATTCCGTCTTGCAGTAGCAATATTAGTAACCTCAAGCGGGACTGCCAGTATCACGCATTGTAATGCGTAACAAGGAACACTCACAGATTCACTTGAATCTTGTATAGGAGAATTGAGTGATCAGCTGTTGACAATTAATTAATATAAATATACACCAGTAGCAGTTCAATTTCGTCCAAAGCTTCCACTTAAGTTGAAAGCCATTATGAATGTAAACTTTTATCTTTAACGGTTGATTGTCAACTCGATTGTTTCCCTCTAATAGCATGTTTTTGTTGTGTTGTCTTCGAGCTAAAAATACTAATGACACCGCTCTAATTTGTCGAACTAATCTGTGTACTATAGAAAGGACGAAAATATCTCTTTAATAACAGCTTTTATGTTTGGTGATTTTAGCTACTGGTTTATTATAATTCTCTGGTAGGTATTCCAGAAACGCATCATTGAATATAAGATAGGTTTTGTAGTATACCTAGTCCTTTAAAATACGGTAGTCCTCGATAAAAGTAATCCATACACCACTGCAACTCTTCACACCCACACTCCTACACACCCACCCACACTATACACTTTGATATGCTTTTAAGTGTTAGCATGTCATCCTGTTTGTATCTGATGCATATTATATGTGTTAGCATGTCATCCTGTTTGTATCTATGTAGCTACTAAATTGTAAATCCATAATTAGCTGTAAGATTAGTATTGTTCAAAAGCTGTGGATTTAGTGAATTAATAAATAAATAAATTCCTTGGCGTCTCCCAAGGCATTCTGGCAAAAGTAAAACTAGCAAGCACCCTGAGTGCTAAGGGGTAACGCGAAGCTTGTCTATTATGCTATACGATCAGTTATTGTGGCAGTTCTCGAAATAGTATAACTACTAACTACTGCTGCCACGTTTTGCAAAACGCAGCAGCCTGCTGAACTTCATTATCCTCCAAGAGAATCAACATTGTCTTCTTCTACGTTACGCCAGTGCCTATGATTTCAAACATAAAACTACATTTTATTTGTGCTAAAACTTCATAAACAGCTTAATACTCACTATGTTTAGCATTTCCTCTCAAGTGCTATAATAAAATGTAAACGTTATTGTAGCAGACGTACTGAACTCCGCAGGTGGTAGTCCCACCCACCACCATTCTCAGACCATTCACATTCATAAGTGGGTTTTTAACTAAAATAAACTCAATAATTTAGTTTATTTTTACTTTTATTATGCATAAGAGCGCAACGATATCGATGAAAGTGGAATATTTATTTTTATATGCGATATGGAACCTTATTATGCACTTTCTTCATCAAATGAGCTTATTGTTGCTATGTGAAAGTTGACGATGATTTTTTAAGGATTTTGTAAAACATCGTTTTTTAAGATTCTTAGTAACAAATTAGATTGTCTGAATGATTCCATTCAGACAATCTAAATTGTTACTAAGGATGACTAGCCTAGCTTTAAAACTGTCTAGTTGCGTCGTTTTAATTCAGAATTAAGGTATCTAATCATTAGACAATGCTTCGTTTAAGCCTTCCCCCACCTCACCTCCCCACCTCACCTCCACCACCCACAACCCCCACCCCCCACTCCACCCACCACCACCCCACCCACCCACCCCACCACCCCCACCCCCACCACCCACCCCCCAATCACCCCACTCTCCCCACTTCACCTTCTTGTGTTAGTTGTGTTATATTACTTAATTTTAATAATTATTGTAAAGTAAAAATACATTTAATTTTAAAAATTCACCAAGATCCGAACCTCAGCTACCCATAACCATATTTCAAAGAGCAAACATCCTATCCTTTCCATATTTATGCCCTACTTCCTATCCACCCATCAATCCTACCATTCGGAGCTTCTCATCGCCCCGGCACCATGCTTTTATGGTGTCTGTTATATCAATCGAGCAGCGAGCATTGGAATCAGTCGTCACGGCCATTATCCCGTCATGGTGTTTTGTTTTCACCATGGGCGGCAGCTGTCTTCGTATTTATAACTTTGTATATTAAAATAGGACTAGGAAGTAACGGAGAGATTGATATTAGTGGCTCGTGAGATTTGGGAAGACGGTTTGGATCTTTGAAGACTGGATTTCTTTCTCTTTGACGGTTTGGATCTTTGGATTAATAAAGATTTGGGCCATAATGAGTCTATAAAAATTCTTTGGTGGATGTTTGAGAATATTGTGTCGTTCAATCGCTTTATTTGTTTAAATATAAAACTCTCTTGCAAGATATTGTATGGCCTGAAGGCTGTACTAGGTGTACCCATGTACCTGGTTAACCTGGTGTACCTTTACCGAAATTGTAAAATCTTTTGGCTTAATATTTATTTTCAGTAAGTACGCGTTAAAGTAAGTATAATTTGGCGTAGTTACTTAGAAGTATGCTGAATTATTGTGATTTCGAAGGTTACAGATTATTTACTCATTCTCGATTCCAAAACATTCAGAAAACACGATGTATACAAGCAACAATTTCTTAAGCCGTGGGTTAGAGAGATTTGTTCATGTATTTTATGTATGTTGTACTGATAATATCAGATTCGAGGCGTGGATGTGCGTAGGCGACACTAACATGTTCCGACAGTTTATAATTTATGACCATATTATTAAAATAATAAATATTATAATGAGCATAATGTGAATGGCCTACGATATTAACTTATGGAGTGTAAAGAAATTCATATCTCTGTAGATAGTTGATGATTTGAGGGCTTACAAAGAAAACACGGATTGATTGTGGGGGGATAAAATGAGTAAAAAGATAGTGAATCACATGGCTGACAAGGAACAATAGAAGACGACCAAGCAACATGGGACCATGAAAGCGCAAAAGAAGAAATAGGTACAATCGCAATGTTTACATATAAAATGACCTGCGGTAGTTGAGTGAGTAACACACTTGCAGTAGGAATCGGTTTCATTTTGACAGTTCAACAACATTCATGGGCGTTATTTACGTTGCTTAGCAAACAAATTTTTCGTACATATTAACAATGGATTAGCCATATGCTTCAAAATTATTTAGATTGTAATTGATAGTGTGTTCCGCAATTAGGGTGCTAGTAAAGATGGATATGAATTTACTTTTTTTCCTCAATTAGACTCAAGAGAATCTTTGAAATATCTTTGATGCTTTTCCCGAATTTAAGTTTAATATTTTTTAGAAGTAATCCAATCAATCCAAGTTCTTCTCAATCTGGAAAAACAAACAGACAGACGCAATGAATTACTGTAACTGTTATTCTTCGTACATACTTAGAAGGCAATTACTTGGCGCCTGTGCATGACCGCAAATTATTACATTAAGCATCATAATGTCTCTATACGTGCTCGCAGACGGTCGTTACTCATTATTGATGTGTTTCAGGCGGATTTGACACAAAACTCACTTTTATGTAACATTCGATTATGTATTACATAAACTGATACTGATAAATTTGACAACTATAAATTACTTTCAAATTGTCCTTATTTGTTGGAGAATGAACACTTTAAATTAAATAGCTGTTAAGGAGTCCAATCTTATTTTTCATTACCAAAGCGATTATGTATTCGATAACAATTTCAGAATTTAATAAATCATAAAAATATTCTTACTTCAATTTATACTACTTTGTCACCAGTTCATCACTTAAAATGAGTAGGCATATTTTTTTCCATTTTGTCACGTTTCACATTATGAAAAATTCTCAGAGCAAAATGCTCTGATACTCGATACTTCTATATATCTCAACAATGGGACTTTTGATGGTGTTCGTGAGTTTACTTCGATGTGCCAATTATGTTTCGGTCGCCATTACAATATGGCGGCTGCGTAGCGAATTTATGTAGCATGTTCAATGGAAGAACATTTTGTAAATGAAAAAAAAAAAAAATGTGGATATTTTTCAATTGAATCATACTTACTTACTTCAGAAGCAACTAAAATTATAAAAGCTTTCACCTATTCGTCATTGCTGTTTTGAAGTCGTCGCAAAACAGTTATTCCTATGTTAACCTTATCGTACCTTACGTGTTATCATCTTACTTAGATCGAAGAAAACAGCTACTTGGGAAAGCAATTTAGAATTTATCGCCAAAGTAAACTTCCTGATCATGGAAATGATCTAGCAAGATCTAGCAAATCGGTCACAGATTCACAATCCGGTACTTCTATACAAACAGAGTGCTGTGAACTTCAATTGGAAAGCATTCCTATAATTTCCTTGAATTTCTTCAACCATCATCATCATCATCTTCCTGTCCTTATCCCTGGAGTCATCGCAACACGTTTTATTCTTCCATTCTCCACTTTTTTTTTTTTTTTTTTCGTGGGGAAATCCTCATGGATACCCTCCGTCTGGGACCAACGGAGGGTTATGTCGGACTTCTACCGATTAAAACTCCACTGTTCCTTCTAGTACCATGAGTCGGGGGCCCGGGAGATACTTGTAAGTACATTCGCCGCACCCCCGACTTCCATTCTCGCCTGCCAACCGTCACGCTAACGAATTTCTTCAACCATTTAGTATCAAATTCACGCTCATGTAACAGCAATCTCTGTGAAGTTTCCCTTTCCCGGTAAGCTTACAACGATTTTCCACCATATCCTTGATTGGAGTTGTGTGTGATGCGAAACGCGTCTCTATTGTGTGCCATATAAGTTGAAAATGGGTTAACAGCGCCACCCATGGGTTTCACGCAGCGCTGCATCCACATTAGTGCAACAACAACGCTTGATGAGACGTCGATGTATAGTAGTGATCCTGGAAACGACTTTTTGAAGAAATAATACGCGTGTTTCTTCAATTTTAGTCAGTGAAGGCTTTGTGGTACTAGCATTAGCTACATTTGTTCTTGTAGAGCATTTCTTTCATTCTTCGTTTTTTTAGGAAATAAGCAGGTACTTAGTTATATAGTTTTATTTTCAGTTTGCTTCAATTCCACTTTGGTCATTCCTTCGTCACAGTAGTGCTATCAAATCAAAGGAAATGGAACCATTGTTAGCTCTTAATAATCTAGAAGAGTTTATTTGATTTCAAATCTAAATTCCAAACTGGAAGTTGCGTCTTCTTGAGAACCTACTCGACCTTTTGTCAAAGTAAATTTTTAACTTATGTCTCTTCCAGTCATAGCTATGAAATATTATTTATATGAAGAATATTATCATTATAACGATGCCGACGGTGTGTCGAAATCACGGCCACACCTTATGAGGTATCTGGGCTATGGACAGTGATGTGTGAAAATTTTATTGATTCCATAATCGATCGTTGGCCTACAATATCTTTAGGTGATCGAAAATCGACGTAGGGCTATGTTTATGTGATGGAAGGTGAGTTTTTGATTAGTATGGTGCTTGAAAGTTTAAACTAGACTGGAAATGTATGTATTTGTACTTAATATATACCGCTGTCAAAAATTATAGTGGTTTAAAGTGGCAACAATACATTTTTTGCTCTGAATCTTTAGCGCTTGTGTCACTTCTCTAATACTGAGTTTTCTGAAAAAAAACCGGACAAGTGCATGTCGGACCACGCACAATAAACGGTTCCGTAGTTGAAAGCAAATTATTCCAAAAAAAAAAAAAATAATAATAGAATTACAAATTGACAATTTTCGGACTTTTTATTTTACTTGTGCCGTGAGACCTTGCTTCTTGCCAAATTTCATGATTCTAGGTCAACAGGAAGTACCTGCCCTATAGGTTTTGATTTACTTGCGAGCAGGTATCAAAATATGTTGCATAAATGGCCGTATTTTTTTATTGCGTTGACTTAGAAGCTTGATTTTTTTAGTACTTCAAGGGATCGTAAGACCTACGTATTTGGTATTAATTTCAACGTGATACCTGTACTGCTGAGAAAAAGGGTCTTGACAGACAGACAGATGGACAACGAAGTGATCCTATAAGGATTCCGTTTTTTCCTTTTGAGATGCGGAACCCTAAAAACAGTTACTGCTTAAGATATCAAGTTAGCTTGCCTGATGTAGAGTGAGATTTTCCCATATAAAAGTAACAAAATGTTCTTTACACTATATACACCCGATCCGTCTGATAGAAATAGTGATTTTATTTCCGAAGCGATTCAGTTAAGTGCATTATCTATACAAGATGCTGATTGAAGCATTCGATTAGGTGTTTGATGTAGATCGAGAGATACCTGAAGAGAAAGTGAATCGATAATCGTGATCGAATCGGTAGTTCGATCTATGTAGATAACGTTTTACGGTTTTACTTTCGAGTGACTAAGGCCGTTTATCCAGCGCCACATCAACGGGACGTCAACGAGATGACGGCCCCGAAGTAGCGATACATAGATTGCTAGGGCCGCGTGTCTACTGCACGTCCGTCAACGGGACGTCATTTTCGGTAAGGATAATATCATTTCTCGTTGACGTCCTGTTGACTGTGGCGGTGGACAAACAGTGTAAGGAATTAGGAAGTCTGGCAAACGTCCAAACATTCGATGTTGAGAATTTGATGGAATTACTTGTGATGTCGTTAATAGGGCTTGAAATAGTAACATTACCTATTAGATTGCAGTTTGATGTCTCGATTCTGGATTAGCCCGTTATAAAACTATTTTGGTTTTGGAACAATTTGGAATACTGTTGTGTGGAAAGAAACAGAAACTAACATTTTTAAAATAACTAACTAGCCATAACAATACAATATATCCAATAAGGATTTAATTATTGCACAATAAGTTACCAACCACTTCTTTACATGTTGCCAGACGCATCGTGACGATTCTATTTAGTAGAATAATTTCTATGAAAACTTCATGGAAACTGTTCTACCAGAATCGCGTCGCGACTGTCTGCAGGAGCCTTAATTCTGATATCACAGGTACTTTTACTGAAAACCAAACATTAATTAATCATTGAAAAGAGAGGAGGCCAAGTAACAGCCAATCATAACAAACATTTAGATGCATGCCTCCGTAACGCGGAAGTAAGGATGCTGTAACTGTTATAAATACGTCAATAATGATTTAGGTAAGTGGTGCATAGAATAGCGGGTCGGTGACGTCATGTACTAACCGGACATACCCTGCACTGCATCGGAAAGCGAACTGGTGGTAGAGTGCGTAATAGTGCGGGCCTAGATTGCAGCGCTTTGTACTAATAGGAAGTTTTGTACAAAGCCTACGATAGTCCTAGCCTTTGTTTTGGATAAAAGAAGTATGTTTTGTGACAGGCACATTATGCATGTCTTTTTGTGGTAGGGTGGACAATTCACCTGTGATGCTTCTGGTATTGGTGACCATAGGTGGTGGTTACTATCATCTGGTGGGCAGCTTGTTTGCTCTTTAGAACCCTTTTCATGGAAAAGGGCGTTGAGGACTTCATAATATTATGCTAAGTTAAGTCAAAGGAACCGCACTGAATGTTGAAATTATGGCCATGTTTACTTAGTTGATAAGTATACAGTTCTACAGATTATGTGCGAAAGTGTTGACTGATTTTGGCCAATGTTCTTTGAATTTGTTAGTCTTCGATTTAGCTTGGTGGTCCTTGACTCCGAAGAGGCCAGCCCCAGTCCAGTCCAGTCTACCAAAACGAAAGTTACAACTACAGATTTCGACTAAGTCGAAGAAATCTATGAAAGCTGAATACAATATCTATAGTTCCATACATAAATCACACTCTAAATACAACAAAACACAAATGATAGCGTGGAAATAGGAACTATATTACATGTCGACAGAAAAGCCCATTCTGTGGTTTCGTTGTGAAACACGGAGTTACCCAGGCTAGACGGAAACAGATCTCATAGCTACTAGCTACCGTACGTAGGTACAATACGTATTGTTATCTGGTCGAGTGTAAGATAAATAGGAACGTCTGGGCGTTTGTCTATCTGAGCCGCGGTTTGGCAACGTTTCGTAAGATGTTCAGGGATGCTCAGGGCCCTTTTTTTTTTTTTTTTTTTTTTTGAGGGTGGGAAATCATCAAATAACTTCTCCCGCTCTGGGTGGAGCGGAAGGGCGTGTCAGACTTTTACTGACTAAAACCCACCCGTGTTCCTTCAGTTGCCTATGCCAGGGCCGCGGTAACCCCTTCGGACAATCCGCGACCCCAGCGGCGTCGGCCCTATTGGACCCCGTCACTTGCTGACATCTCTTTGAGGCGCGCGTGGAACACAACGCGCCGTCGACTCGGGCCTGGTCCTTACCGGACGGCGAGCTACCCGCTGCTCACCGTCCGCAAGCCCGCGCCTACGGTGGCCGGAAATCGCCCCGCGATTCCCGCCCCCCAGGGCGTCTCCTGCGGCGACTGAGGGCGTGAGGCTGCGTCTCCCTCACGCGTTCCGCCTCCTCCTTCGCGAGCATCACTGCTTCGCAGAAGGAGGTGACGGCCTCCCATGCACTCTCGCTCCGCACCATGGCCTGGACAAGGGGGCCTACTCCCTAAGACCGTCCGTTCATCCGTCCGTCCGTTTATCCGTCCGTCTGACTTAACGATACATCAAAACAAGTGTAAAAGTTTAATTTTTCGGACGGATTAAAACACATCGGGAGTAGGGACAACTGTCGTATCGTGTTGCCATTCATACTTCGTTCGGGCCGCGAACCAATAATACGTCCGTAGGTGATACGGAGTAGGACACGCTCGTAACGAAGGCCGAAACTACGGACTTCGTGCTTAGGTAGTAGACCCCCAGGCTCGGACGCGCGAGATCGCCGCCGCCGATCGCCTCCGTGAGAACACGGCGGTGCTCTGCCCAAGCCGGGATGCTCAGGGCCCTGAGGTTGAACTTTTTCAATTAGTGTGTATAGTCTGAATTCTGTCTTTTTGATGGAATTTGTAGAGTAGATTGCAGATTCGTCGTGGAAAATTAAGTTGTATGAATTTTTGCGTTTGGATTTCAAAGTTCCAAATTATGTGTCAAAATGATGTTTCGACCTTTGCTTCCACGGTTTCTATTTTATTTAATTTGTTTTAACACCGTTATGTCTCATTGGTTTCATGAGTATTCTTACCTACCAAACCAATTAATCATGGTGTTAACGAAACAAAACGTAACCTTCCCAAATTAAGGTGTAACATGATCTTGAACTAAATGACTCTGGAAATTCCGTAGCATTTAACAATAATTATGAAATTAAACAAATAATAAATTAATTTATAGGACTAATTAGGTCAACACTAAAAGCATTTGTTGGTCACCACTAAGCGTACTTACATGACCAATAACTGGTTAAGTAATAACTAACTTGTAACATTTTAAGGGGATACATCGATAATTTTGTGTTTTTAAAATTCCTATAAAACCAAATGTATATGGTTATCAGTTGGATTTTCCATAATGTGTTATTTGTCTATATTGTCTGCTGCTGCACTAAAACCGAAACATGATTACTTGAAATTTTTTCGGTAGAAAAAAATTCCAAAGTAGCACTGTATATTTTCTGTTTTATATGATTATACGTAAACAATTCTTTACTATGCAGTAAAATTTGCTTTAAATCAAAGGTCTTTAAATATGTTAAGAACTTACTAAGCTAAAAATTTATTTAAGTATAGCATTTGATTTGATTTAAATCTATATTTAAATGAAGCACGTTTAAATTCCGGTACGCGTGCGAGTCTTCTATCTCGCGCGTCAAACTAGACAGCCATAACGCCATTTCACTTACACGCCGAGCTAAACCACGCTTCGATATATCCTCTTAATGAGCTAAGTATAATATGTAAATAAGAATTTATGGGGTGTAACAGGAAATAAATCTTAGTAGCCATTGATTTGTGAGAAACGCAATCTTTGAGTAAGGGGCGTGGAAGGTTACACTTGGTTCACACAGCGAGTTGGATTAAGTTAGGAGCTGACGGGTAAGTTTAAAATAGCTTTAAAGAAAATGGACTGATGGGTAAAGTCCATTTCATTGAAGGCAAAATTGTTGTGTTGGTGGTGTGGTGGGTGTTTATATCTCCGTCTTAAAATTTTTGTCCCGTTTTACCACCTCACGTTGACAAATAAGAGACTGAGCTCATTAAACTTCTGTTCCATTTTCGAACTTTTCTGGTAGATAGTGCCTTTCCGGACAATAATGACAAGGTCATTTAGTTTGTTATGAACTACCCGTGGAATAAAATTGACATCTGACAGTTTTGTATGGAAAAACTGTCATACATCCAAAATTATTCCTCGATTCTGATTCTGATAGTCTCGATATCTGGCGTTGAAACCATCAGCCCCTAATCCACCGATAATCACACTGTACCGTAGTGAATCATACCTGTTGACCTTACTAATATATTTTCTCCAGTCTGTTAGACTCGTATTATATCATCTCGTGTCTCATAACTTGCACCTGGCACGCAGTAAGTAGATAACGCACAGATCAAGTGTCTTGTCAGAATAGTCGGCTGAACCAATCAATCAGTGAGGCGAGACTGGCCCACATCCGCCAATTTGTATACACATTGTTTTTAAGCAATAACCCTCACACCTGATAATTTCCTTTTTAATGATCTTATACTGACGGAAGTTTCACTCTGAGATAATCAATTTGGTACAGATACCATGTTACGTTTTGATGCAATCGAAAAGGTTAATTTAATCAAGGCATCAGACGTAGATGAGAATGGCGAAGAAAGTAAAAGTGATGCGGAAATTGTTATGGTAATGTATCCGATGTGTAGTGGGAAAAAAGTTCTAAGATATGATGTTAGGATGTAGAACCTGTAAATGTACAGACGGCAGCACATCAAGCTCAAGCATCAAGCCGTGTCAAATTTCTTTAATAGATTTCCATCTTTATCGCTAAAAGCATTAGGTTCAAGGTTGATTGGGAAAATTTGAAAGTTATGGGTGACTTGACCTGCTGGCGTCTGTACGTGCTTATAGCTGGATTAGTCTACAACGACTCACCGTTTAGCTAAATGGATTCTTGCACAAGCTCCTCCCACAAGAATTGAATATGCTGATTCAATTCTACTTTCTGCGCAATGCGGGGAACGTGGACGCTGGAAGCTAGACCACAAAAGATCAAAATATTTGCAAAGCTAGTTTCTACGTTTTTTTTATATGTATTTACGATACCAGACGAAATCAATTTTGATACCTTTGAAGCAGACGATAATGCTGTGACATTGTGAGATCACAATAAAAAATACGTAACAATTGAAAGAAGTTTTACAATGGTTCGATGTTTTGACGTTGAACGAATCAAAATTCTAAAAGCCAAAATTAAATGACTTTGTGAAAGTCAATTCAATAAAAAGTCATAAGAATGGATTGTTGAAGTAATTATGTTGTCCTATCCTTTAGATTAATCATTCCTTTGATTACTTATAACACTTCTACCTTATTATTCATCTTATGTTACATCTATGTTATCATGTACAATCAATGCAAATAAATTTTACTCTAAGATTTGTCTCACGAACATCCACATTTTTCTCGAGTCGTGCTAAGTTTGAGCGGTGTTTAATGGCAACGCTTAGGAAGATTAGGGTCATGGTTAAGTTTACCATCAAATATATTAATATTATTAATTATTCCTTTGATTACTTCTTATAAAACTTCTACCTTATTATGTGTAAGTACATAATATTATATGTTACATCTAATGTCATTAATTCATCATGCACAATCTATGCAAATAAATTTTACTTTACTTTATGATTGAAATGTCATTGAATTTGTCACACGATACATTCAGCATTTTTCTCGAGTAACTAAGCTCTTAACCAAATTATGCCAGTGCTAAGTTTCAGCGGCTTTTAATGACAACTCTTAGGAAGTTTAGGGTCATGGTTAAGTTTCCCATCAAAGATATTAATATTGTAATCCTTTATGATTAGTAATTTCTCTTTCAAATTCAAGTGTGTTTGAAAACAGGTTTTTTTAATGATCATGTTTGATATATTAGAGGAAGATATGTTACGCGCTAACATCGCAATCACTAAACCTGGACTCGGCGCACGACTACATACACCGAAACTCGTACCACATCTGTGATCACAGTGGCAAACCTACAGTTACCGATAGACAAGGAGAGATAGGAGCCAGCGCTGTCGTGCAAGCAAAATCGCATTAGCCGCCGAATGTTTACGATTATGAATGGTATTGCATGTCTCTCGCTCTCACAAACATGGCAAAGAAAACATTAAATATTATTATAATTTTCAACAAATTAACATTTTTGGCTGCACTTACGAGTGAAAAGTAATCCCGTGGAAACCGTTTTTGATTTTTGAACTATATGTGCACATTTTGAAAATACGGGAAGGCATTGTTGTGGCTGCTTATTTAGACGATTACGGTAATTTTACTTAACGTGCTACACATGTACGCCAAGGTCAATTATGTGCGTTAGCACAATTTATGTGGTCCACGTCGAGGAGCGCGAACCATATCTTCCTAATTTATACATCAATGTGATCATGCTTCTAATTTTCACTGAAAAAAAAAAAAAACAAATCCAATCCCCGATGGGGGGCGGGGCGGGGTATGGTATTTTTAAGCAAACTACTTGATTATTATATTGTTTGAAGGCGAATTGAACGTATTTTTACCTTGATCAGTAGGATCAAAAACATCTGTGATTTTGTCTTGATCATTTATCATTATACGTAGCATGTCCTTGATAGGTGTTATCACATCATATGTTGTTTCCCGTTATCATACATTATCTTGATTGAAAGTCTCTCTTCGTCTCTTTACCTCCTTTGTTTGGTATATCTAACTAACGTTATTTAGAAAGGTGACGTCAGCATCTAATGAGAACTGATGTTTTGCTTAACGTTATGTCATCATGTTTATAATAATTATGAAAGGGAAAAATATGATTAGAGAATTTTATTATTCTATTGAATTAAGTTTTCTTAACCAAAACTGAGGCAGGATGAGTAAGTCATTATGATAAATTATGTACCCAATGGAAATAGTAATGAAGGCCATTCAATTTGAGAGTTTAGAGAAAAGTGATATTTAGTGACCAATTCTGGGAATTTTTAAAAAATGCATAAAAATTGGGTTTTCTCGAATCCCATGAATTTTCACGTAAGCTTTATGGGCTGCTTAATTGTTGCAAATGGGTCACACTATCACTTCCTGGAAGGAATACGTAAAATAACAAGTCACCCTGTATGTATACAGCTCTGAGACCATTGGCATGCGTAACAGGTAACAGCACAGGCCTACAACTTCATAAGTGACCGATTTTTTCTCTTTTTGTTACAGGTGAGTACTCCTGACTTCTGCATTCAAACGGCATCCGCAAATAAAAATAGACGGCTCACGATTGAAGACGAGTACGGCACGGTAAGTAATGATAGTTGTTTTCTACAACTATTTTCTCTGACGTGCCGTGACATCGCTACCTACTTCGGTTCAGCGGCTGCGATTTCGATCCGCGCCGGTCGATCGCGGGTGCGTGCGCGCAGTCACCTGCCGCGTGCACCAACCGCAACACGTCGCGAACGCGAGATGCCGCCAATCGCGCTTAAACGATCTATTCTGTTAATTTTTTGAATTGACGATTTTAGGCGCCAAATGTTTTGATTTTTTATTGGTGGACAGTGCTTGCTGTGGTTTTTGTGCGCGAGTTATTTTCCTTTGAGGCCCTTTGGACATGGTTTAAGTTTTTGTTGTTGTATGGTAATGTTGTTTTTGATATTCACGCAATTCAGTTGAACAAACATGACTGCTTTTACGGATTATTTCGCTTGTCTTGTTTATATTTTTATAATATTATCTGCATAATTTTAAAAGTTTTACGCTTTTGGAAAAATAAAATTAGCAAAGAGCGAAGGTGTAACTTCAGTGTGTTTTGTTTCATGCGAACTGCATTGTTTTATAGTAGGTCAATAAACTGTCATTACTTTAATGATGTATTATTATTATTTATTCGTAAAAACAATCAAGATTTGCTTTTTTATGGGAAACATGAAGAAGACTTTTTTTTTGTTTGAAAAAGTAATTTGGTTAGTTCTAACTTTTTTTTTGTCAACACAATCTTGTTCATTATTACTATTAAAACATATTAGATACAGTAACGGTTAGAATTTGCAAGTAGGTACCCTCATTTACATATATGCAAATATTCTTTCGGGAAGACTATTTTCATGATTGTTATGATAAATATTAGTCGTGTGTTCCATCGATTAGTTCCAATTAGTCTCGTCATTGTTTTCCTAAGGCAAACCATTTTTTCATTGTGATTTTTTAATTCCTTATTTGTTTTATTAATGAAATAGGAAATGTTATTAGAACGTGTTCAATTCAATATGTGATTCTGATTATACAGTGAATGATAAATTACGGGTTTATTGTTTTTTGTTTTAAATAAAAACAGCCCGCATTTCAGAACTGCGTTGTAAAGTTACAAAAAAAAAATCCGGAACACTAACTGTAAAAAAAGCTAGTATTATGTGGGTACTTTACTATAAATTAGTTTCAAAAATCGAATGCAACACAACGTCACCTTGATACCGATATCGTTTCGGCGAAAAATACCGAGCATACCATCATTGTAATAGTCGTAGACTCGTAGTACAATTGAAAAGGCCCATTCACCCCAACCTTTTGGCGCAGGCATGCGCTTGCGCCACACTGTGCAGCAACGCATGCAAGCGGGGTAATTTTACACGACTCTTCATTTAAATGGCCCACTATTACTATTTGTCAGTTTGTTTGGCCCTTTTTGTAACGTCTCATTGTGAAATCCGTCTCGAATGTTTTGATATTGAATGGGTAATCTTGAGTACGTCGATTTGAAGTTATCAGTGACATGTGAAGTTATCAGTATTATGAAGCGTGGGATGTAATATTTTGTTTGTTTATTTTCCTTACAAACATGTTCAATTTACCTTTCATACAAATTATATTTACAGCTGAATAAGATTATTTTTTAATGACGTAATCGCCTGAATTCATTATTTCAAAGAAAATCGTGATGAAGTAAAAGTTACAAGTATTGTTTTAATTATGGCTACTGTCTACCTAGAAATAAAAGAGGTTTTATTTCTAATCGTGAGTTAAATGTGACAATACAAGAGAATTTGCTTGTTTTATTTAAAAAAATCCATTGTTCATTAAGTATTATACACCTTGAAATAACTGAAAACTTATTAAGGGGTCATTGTGCCTACTCAGCATTTAGAACAACTTTTACTATGGGAACAACACTAAAATCGCGAAAAATAATACACCTGCTCCATACATTTAAGCGCTGAGCAGACGATGGACAATAGTTTGCCCGGGGACAATTTGGAATCTTAAGGGTCGGAACTAGAAAGTCATGTTATGAGGTTTAGGTTAGGTTTTAGAGAAAACCTAAAGTAGCCACAAAAAAAAAGTCTGGCTAGCTCAAGAGTTTCACCAGTGAGTGAAAAATTTGGATTGAGGATAAACCTTGTAGATGATAGTTAAAAAAAAAATTGAACATCACTAAACTTGACGAAAGCACTGCCGTATTTTGATAACTTTGGCGTAAATAAGAAGTCACCTATATATATAGTTGCCGCTGGGGTCGCGGATTGTCCGAAGGGGTTACCGCGGCCCTGGCATAGGCAACTGAAGGAACATGGGTGGGTTTTAGTCAGTAAAAGTCTGACACGCCCTTCCGCTCCACCCAGAGCGGGAGAAGTTATTTGATGATTTCCAAAAAAAAAAAAAAAAAAAAAAAAAACTTATATACAACGTGTAATGCTAAATGCGCAAAACCTCTTAAGGGGTCATTGTACTCATCATTATGAACAACTTTTACTATGGGGCCAAACCTGAAATCGCGAAAAAAAAATCAGCTGTTCAGTACATTTTGACGAAATTTCCGAACATAAATGTACTGAACAGCTGATTTTTTTTTCGCGATTTCAGGTTTGGTCCCATAGTAAAAGTTGTTCATAATGATGAGTACAATGACCCCTTAAGAGGTTTTGCGCATTTAGCATTACACGTTGTATATAGTTATACCTATAGTTATGGAAATCCTGGGAGGCTATCTGTCCTTAGTGCTTGCTTTATTGCATACATTACCAATACGCTCTATCGTAGTCCGGGGTCAAATTGTCCACCATCTGCTCAGCCTCTTAGAAAAATCTTGAGAGTCTATTTGTCCTACGTGTGCTTTATTGTATTGATTACCAGTACGTACATTCTATAGTCGCGGACAAATTGTCGGCGGTCAAATTGTCAATCATCTGCTCATCGCCTTATGGAAATCCTGAGAGTATATTTGTCCTACTTGTGCTTTATTGCATAGATTTGGTAATACGTTCTATCGATGCGGACAAACTGTCCGCGGTCAAATTGTCCATCACGGGTTCAGCGCCTTATGTTCGCAATGGTTCGCCTAGCTTGACAAACTGTAAGGAACAGCAGAATTTTTTAGCGATTTAAGGGTTGGTCCCCTTTTCAGGTTTTCGGTTAATTACCTACCTATACCTTGTATATTTTTAAATCTTTCTGCTTACAGGGCTGTTCTTTTCGCTGTCCTGAAAATATTATTCCTTATGTTAACAATAAAAAATATTACAGGATGATAAATAAGCCATTAAATTAAATTTATATCTAGCGGTTGTAGTAATCAAAATAATTTGAAGCTGACTTAAAAATGGCGCAACTGTTTCATGAAAACTCAGTGTTGGTATCCAATTTGGACATGCCTGTGGTTATTTTTCGTCATGCGGCAACGTTGTGGATTCCAATGATCGATAACTTAAAAATAATGATCACTGTTTTGACAAAGAGTGTGACAACATCCAATTTCATCCGACGCACAAAATATTACAAAAAATTTAGAATTTTTTGTTAAAAAATACGACTATTTATGAAATCCAATTTGTCGGGTCGTTAATTTGATCGATTTTATTATTATGTCGATGAGTATCAAGATACTAAATTAAGTATCATGTAACGTAACAGTAATTTTCAATTCATCATCTATTAATCTTTTGAGACCCGATATTAATTCCCGGTTACTAGTGCACCTTAAAATATTTAGCGTTACTAAAATAAACGTTGTTGTGTGCCTAGTGCGTTTGAGCTAGACCATTAACATGTTAATTATTGTAAATATAATCAGTATTGGTCGAATTGTCTGCTGCAATGGTAATTAACTTTAAATGACGCAATGTTTATATTAGGCCAGTTTGTTAAGGACAGACTACAATGAATAATTGCAGTTGCTAATTTGTTACAACCCTAGTATAATTTTTTTACTAGTAATTTAAATGTGCGAGTTTTACATTTCGCAAAGAAAGTTCTATCGAAATCTAATAAATTAATCGTTTGACCCGAAATCGAAACCGAGACCTTCGATTAACTAAACACCTACAAGGCGTGCAGAAACATGTATTAGTTTAGTGAAAGTGAACTACAACCAAATTCGTTTAACGTAAGTAGTGTTTGCACGCATTCACACCCACACAATGGTCAGCCACTACGTGCTAACTATAAATAGAGAACCGATATTTGGGCACCACCATAAAAAAGGTGAGAAAATTTTCTTTGGGGCACTTTTTTACGTGAACCAATATTGTTTAATATCCGTTGAATATATTATATTTTGAACTGTTTTAACGCTATTTGAATAAAGCAAGAAAAAACTCGAAACTGTACGATGGTTTTCCAAAGTTATTGATTCTTGGGTTGACATAAATAAAAAACAACCTCAAACAGGTTTTAATTACTGAGGGCTAAAGTGTTACTAATTAAGGTTCGATTGATAAAAGAAATGATAAGGAACAACATGTCAATAACCTGCTAGATAGACATAAAGCAGATGACGTCGATACAATTTTACGTGAAAGCGTGCCTCGTATCAACGTTATTAGATTTTCTAATGCATTGCCCAAATGGCATGAAATTGCTCAGTCGCTTATCAATTCTCACAATACTATGGTACTCTCGTTTTCTTTGGAATGTGTACAAAAAGTGAAAAAAGAGCATCGTCTGGCTGTCCGACCGGTTGTGTTAGCAACGTAACAGCAGGAATAAAAAAAGAAACATTTCATTTCGGAATTGTGCAACATCGATTATGCGTTTTGCGTTTAATAAATGATTGCCTCTTTATTGGGGACCTGTTTTTTGATGTTGATGCATTCAAACGAGTTAAAGTCGAACCTGTGTTTGGCGACACGTAATATATATTATCCTTATAACCTTTTCTTGTCAATATCTGATATTAATATTACTATACATCTTGTTAATAAATTCTCATGAGGAAGCAGTTTCATATTGTTATTGTTATATTTCACTGTATAATGAATTTGTAGGTCAATTCCAAAGTTCAAAAGTCTGCAGACATTGTTATGCAGTTCGAAAGTTACGAGTTTTTCAAGCGTTTGCTTCTGTATGCACGAGATAGCTATCAAATGGTGTATAGTGTATAGTGCCTTCTTCCTGCAATGTTCCGGTCTGCTGTTGCAAAAAATCTCTAGCGAAGGCTTCACTATTGTTTCGTTCCGAGAACAGATTGACACGACAAGGTCCACAGACATCCTTTCGTTTCCAAAGCCTTCGTCGCCTTGCCCTTTCATGGAGAGACCCTGAACGCTGGTCAATTCGATAAATCTTTTGACCTTTTCCCGTTCATATAACTTGTCCCTTTGAATGTATTGTTTATCAATGACAGGCGGTAATTTATACCGCTACTTGTCTTTGTTGAATAAATATGTGTTAAAACTATTGAATAAATTTTAGATTGTAGTCGTAAAATATTTAGAAAAGTTATTTGGACAGCCGAGCCTCAATTGTTTTTCCGGTTCATCGATTATTGACCTCCGGCCGTGCCTCACACAGTGTTCATCTTTACCCTTCTGCTATCGTTGATAAATAATGATGTTATTTTTTTAATTGTACACAAAAAGGTTTTAAATTTGAAAATGTAGTAGAGATTCATTAATATTCATCGCGATGATATAACTAATATATGGCAGCAATGGTTCACAATATATATGCAAGAATCCGGTGAAATTGTTCTTTTAAAATGGCGATTTCACTGGTGTATTTTTATAATTTGCATTTAATTGTCATAGGCGTGGGTAAGCGTGGTGACTATCAAGATACCGACGAAAGTATAATGCTAGCTAGTAATCTTTATATGAAATGAAATGATTTAAGATTTTTTGGAATGCATTTACAAAAATACCAAAAATCACAAAAAATATTCAGATGCTGTATCTGCAGAGCATTTAAGTTGCAAATCTTGCTAATTGCATTTGCATTCTCTCGCTTGGTAGCAAAGTATTCTAATTGACCTATTTCATTATTTACTTTATCAATCTGCATCTAATGAGAAATGATTTCTACATTTTCATACGGTTTTACTTCCATTTTATTTTGTTTGACAAGCATAGCTATAATAGCTATGAACATGCAACCTACCAACACCATTGCGTGTTCGTAAAACTGATCGCCAATTGACACTCAATATAATTTCGATTGATCAACTGCACTACTAAATTTTGCAACGTTTGTTTCGTAAATTTCATTACAGCAAGTAATTATTCGTATCGGTTGACTTATTTGATTGTTATCAGCGTAATGCCCCGTGCCAGTACTGGCTTTGAGTACTAGTATGTGTGATAATACCATGCAAATTATTCCTTGTTGACCAGTGCAGCATGTCGGTAAATGTTGCGGCTAATTTGAGGTACAGCCTTTGTAGACCCGTTTTCCTGAACATTGCTTAGAATATTGTGATTTGTTTAAGGCTTGTCCGTCGCAAAAAGCGCGGTCACTGTCGGACTGCATAGAAAAGAAAGAGAAGCGCGATGACACAACGCTTGCAAAATATGAAGTAATTATCGATTTACAAAAAATCTGTTGATTAAACTAAAAAAGTAATGACAAGAAATCATTCCTTATTAGTTTGTAAAGAACTGTATAAATTTATGAACACTTTTAATGAAAACTGTAGGAGTAATGGTAACAACTCGAAAAAATAGACCGAAACAGACCTGGATTTAGGTTTTTTTTTTCCTTTATTCTACAAACTAAAATAGATTTCAGGACTCATGAAATCACTTCTTATGTATTGTAGATTACTGTGTATTTTTTCCTATCAGAAAGATGCTATAGTTACTGTAAAAAATGGTTACAAAGTTACTTAGTTTCGCCGTATTTTAGGAAGGAGCAGCCTTAATGTCATAAATTTATAACCTGTGTCTTGTTTATAATATTTTTGTTCTATCTTTTTGTTGTCTTTTTTATGATTATGTTATGTTTACTATATGTGTTAATGTAATTGGTCCACAAACCGTATTAGCATAAATATATAACCACTGCAAGTCATTCGGTGTGAATGGTAGTTTAGGTTTCCTTGTACTTAAATTAGAAAATTGTTTTAATGCTGATAACTTTACATTGTACCTGTGTTAATAAGTGTTGGATTAATATCATGTAGGTTGATTATTTAATACTTATCCTAAGTCCATTGACCTCAAAGTAAAGTAAACGTATCGCCTTTTCCAGTGACGTTAACGATAGACATGAAGATCTAGTGTGAGTTGTGCGATGTGATTGTTTTCGAGGAGTTGACAACAAAAATAACAACAATGTGCAGCAAGGACCAGATAAACCATGTGCTGAGTAAGATCAATGTGGTGAGTACACTGACGGATTTTATGGTGGTGGTGATAAAATTAGAACTTGTGTAGGATAGTAACCGTTTTAGGATATATCATCGGTAGGGCTAACTATGAGGATGACGTCAGGAAAGTAACGTAAGGACCAAACTGAAATTCAATTGCCTACAAGACCTACGCGTTGCACATATATTTAATTACTTACCTTATTTTAATGTGAGCACTGTCCTTGGGCGTTTATTATATTAATTTGTTAGGAAAGTTAAACGAATAAAGTTTATTGAATGTAATTGTTACATCAATTATCCACCTGACTGACTTGAATAATCATTATTATATTATATAATATTATAACAATATTTCGCTAATTAAACCAAGCTACAAGCCTTTAGCCTTTAACAGTTATATGAATAAATGATTATATAGATCGGACTAACTTACCTAGTGACGTCCGATCCTTAATTATGTGAAGTGATCTTAGCGGGTATGAGAAGTACAAACTACATGTGTACAATGAGGACGAGATCACGAAGCATAAGTAAGTCCGGATAATCTAACGATAATGTAAATAAAATAGTAATTGGTCACAATTGGCCATTAATTACTTTACTATACGAAGGTTGGCGTCAAGGTTGGACGTGGTATATTGGATCCAATAAACCACGCAGTAACTATTTATATGGAAATTCAAGGAAGGAAAACGCATCACATTGACATTGGCCTATTAATGGCAATGGCTTAAAATTGGTTGTAACGGAGCGTGAATAATTAACGAGCATTTGTACTGCAAGTCTGCAATGCGGCGGGAATAAAGGTGGGACCACACCTGCAGCTTGCTATTGCAATCGATACTTTATCAAAGCGTTCTGTGAACGATATAATTGCTAATGTTTAGATAGCTAACCCCTGGTTTTTGTAAGCCTATTGAAATTAGTATGTTGTCAAAATTCATGCTCGTTTGATAAGCTGTGTTATTTCGATCGACGAATCGTAGCAGTTCATGGACAGCGTTTGGTTATTTTTTGTGGCCTTTTGTTCTGCTAACTATTTTTTGGGCCACCGTGAATATATTTGTATATATACGTGTGGCGCATTAGTAAACATTTTCCCTGTCGTTTCACACTCGATTTGGGTACCAAACTACAAGGAAAACCTTTTATGTAGGGTATATAGACTGACGTCAAATGATTTCACTTGCCTATAGAGACTTCGATCGAACTAATAAAAATGAGCAGGTATAGTAGAAACTTTAGTTACTTATAACCGTGCTATTATTGTCTTGATAGCTTTGTTATATAATATAATTTACCTATGGTTTATTCATCATCATCATTGGCAGCTTTATTCCACCCACTGCTAAGTATATTCCTCCTCCCTTTTGTGCCATGTTTCTGAGTCTGTGCGAGTCTTCCCCGCAATCTTCTGTACCTGGCTATTGGTGTGCTCCTTCTACCGTTTCTAGGCAATCATTCCGTTAGGCCTCTGCTCCACCTGCCATTACCACGTCTAGAATGGGATGATGATTGTTTATTACTGCATATATATGATGGATCACTCGATTCCAATTTTAGTTTCGATAAATAATCGACCAATTTCTGCAAGTCCCCGTGTATCAACACCTTTACCTACTTCATTATCGTATTTGTTCTGCTGTATCTGTAATGTCGTTATTTGCAGCAGTCATGGCATTAAGCATGTTGATCTGCATTCTGTGTCCTCCTAAGGGATTGGCTGTTATGAATATGTATGTATTTGATATACTGTGTGCATATTCATATGTTGTATTTGAGTTAGTTTATGTATGTAATGATGAATGGTTCGTTGGGTACTGAGAACGGCGACCCAACCAAGCGTGTTGAATTGAATTTTGTATCACAATGTAAGGTTGTATCGTTCAAAGATTATTGGCTGCTATACATTATTGCAGCCTCTAAGTATAGTCAAGAGTGTGAATACAGAGTTTATGTTGTACTGTTAAAAACAATTAACATTCTCCTGATTCCTGCCCTTAACATAATCAGGCTATAATATTCCCACTGCTGGGACATAGGCCTCCTCTTGGTGAGAGGGAGCGGTCCTCAACCCACCACGCGGGCTCAGTGGGGGTTCCCCACTGATCGTTACTATTACTCCAGAATAGTACGTGAAGCGGTTGAAATCAGGAAATATAGAAATTTCAACAGAGAGGATGGATACCGACTGCCTACAACTTGGAATCCAGTCATTAGCAAGTGCAAGCAACGCCCGGTCGTCCGACGAGGTCCGCCAGTGTGTAGACGTCCTTAGTGTTGTGTGTAGAAGTACCGACAGTGACATTTATAAAAATTGTGAAGACCAAGTGAGGGTAGATGCACATACCCGCACTTTACGAAGACGTCGCTGAGCTGTCATCAATCCTCCCGTGACCACGATCGCTGCGAGGCGGTCGAAACGTCGGGAAACAAGTAGGTACTTGTTTACCTCGTTAAAAAGAATATCGCGATAAGACCCGTTTTCGATAGTGTTTTATAATTTACACAAAGTAAAGCGCCTGCTTGGGTTTCAACCTACGACCTACAATTCGTAAGTCGCGGCTGTTCCACTAGGCCACCACTGCTCCTACCCTTATCCCAGTTTATTTGAGGTCGGCACAGTATGCCTTCTTCTTCCATACCTACATGTCTATCAGTCGTATCTCAGTATACATCCCTTTCTCTAGATATGTTATTATTATGCTGTTAAAAATAATGTTGTATCAAATTAGCACGATCTCTAACTTCATACCCATAAAATGCATTGTTGTTAATGGTTTACTTTCGAAGTACAACACAGTTATCAGTTTTATGAGCGAAAAAAATATGTATCTAGTTCATGAACACTGTACGTTGGCTGTTTAAAGATCATTATTTTATTTAAATACTTTGGTCTTTATGTACGTATAAATACATAAGGACCAATCGTGCACTTAAGATATTCTTTATTCAAAATATTTTGGTCCTAAGGTACACGTTTCCTACAATCGTGAACTGTATTGACAAGCATAGTTAATTAAACTCTTTAATTAGCCTTCGCCATTCAATCACGATTAGTATTTTGATCGTTGTTTTGTTACACACATAACATTTGAATCGATTAGGTGCCGCACTTACGATCATTACCAAATTATTGATTCTAATACTTCTATCGATTAAACGATTTAATATCAATTCTAATTCAATTTGAATTGTATTGCTGAATGACGAAGGTTATTACTTACATAATTATTAATGGTTTGTATGAATATGTGCAGTATAGCGAAAATGAATTGACATTGGTTCTGGTGGAGGCTTCTAGAGGTAACGGCGCGAACATCCGATGATCCGTAAGTCTGATATGAGTTTGAAAGGTTTCGTGGTTATTTGCCAATGTTAATTTGGTAATGACTTGTTTGTACAGACATTCTTCAATACCCATGGCTTCATCAAATTGGTTTTAAAATGTTGCGAGTTTAATTCTATATGCAAAGTATGTACCTAGTAAAATAAAGGTGATGAAAATGGAAATGTTTTGACCGAAATACACCAGAGAAAGCTACAGGATAAATCAGATTATAGCTAAAGACATATAGGAATGAGAGGCCTCCATAAAGGTTTATTTAGGACGAAGGATAATAATGTAACAGAAGTCTATGATGATAAGACGGATAAGCTGAAGTAAGATGGCGAGACCATCATGTTATATTGTAGATATATTTATCATTTATCACTGCAAATGATTGACCTGATGATCGATAACTCTTATCAATCACTATCAGATTTTCGGAAGCAAAATATTTTTAGAATTTGTTAAGTATCTATGTTTATTTTACTGCGCATGATAGTAATGATATAGTCCACGTGCCTTTTCTCACAATTATGTCTTTTCTCACAGACTAATTAATATCTGTAAACTAA
Organism: Cosmia trapezina; assembly: GCA_905163495.3. Lineage (NCBI taxonomy): Eukaryota > Metazoa > Arthropoda > Insecta > Lepidoptera > Noctuidae > Cosmia > Cosmia trapezina. The sequence goes on along the minus strand of LR991031.1, from coordinate 21,597,847 downwards.
AGTACAAAAGGAATATAATGAAAAGGCACTTTATTAGGATACTTATGTAACTCGAACTGCAGTTAACTAGATTCATATCTATTAAATGGAAATCGAACCGGGAAAACGGACGAACAATGCGGGTAACGGTACCACCATGCAAAGATATAGTCCACAATTATTTATTGCATTTGTAGCTAACTGTACGTTCTAGTAATGAGTCTAATGAGGCTTTGAATAGGTCACCTCCTCTCCCTGTATTTTATGTCTTTCTTCTTCTAAATAATTATGTCGATGACAATCTTAATAGTGCCAGGCCAGTATTTAGATATGGTTTGGCATTACATAGTAAATAATAATTTATTTCATAAACAAGAGGTACAGTCTGTTACAAGTAGGTTGACAACTTAGGATTAGTATACATCTGAGCATTATCAGTAGCGACTTCATTTCTTGTAACGTGTGCATCAGGGCACGCGAGACTTGGTGACAAGGGTCTCATATGCATATCTACTATTATAATCTTATGGAGTTGATACGGCACCCAGTCTTTTCCTTTCGGTAAACTCACCAGTTTTAGGGAGCTTGCACTTCTGACAGTGTTTGTTACTAACATTCTTTCAATGACTCGTGTCTTTACAGTCATGTATGTACTGAAAACATAATTCTTCAAAAGTATAATACTACAAAGCGATTATGGCATCACCATTGCTAGATAACAGTGTGTGTGCTCAGAAGTGGACGTCAAAGATCTCGTTTGTATATGTGCACCAACTGTATGATGTAAAGTGGTAACTGGAGTAGAAAAACAATCACACCACGGAAACCTATGGAATTATTACATAATACATAATCGTGAAGAATGAGGTCGCTAGATATGCGTCCTCATTTCTTTACGTTTTGAAGAAGTAATCGTGCTTATGGTTGCGAAATGAGTTCTTAATATTCATTTATAAGGTACCGACGCGTGACGTTTATTCTTATGTCGAATCGTCTCTGGGCTTATTGTTAGGGTCGTTTTTTTTTGGAAAGCATCAAGCACCTGATGTGGTTTATCCAGATCATCAGTAGATTGACAAATCAGAAATTTGTGTTCTGAAAAGTTAGTTACTATATTTGTAGATTCTATTAATCAATCTGCATGGCTCTCTTCTTCTTTCCTATTAGAGGTTTCTCCATCGCATGCTATCATTAAATTCCTAATGTCACAATAAAGTAGGAGATAAAAACCAACAAAATGTATGTATTTATACGCTTTTTACTCTAATAAGGCGAGTCGAATTTTAAGCGGTACTATCGTAAGGTGCATCTGTTCTGCCTGTTAAGCAGCGATAAGTAACCATTATCGTTCACTTACTTGGGCTTGTATGTACTTGCGACTACAAACGTGACTGTACGTTGCCTTCTGATTGTCCAATTTTATACCCAATTGACAGCGCATTTGTTGAGATTGTAAACAATCAGAGGCAATTTTCTGAAATGTAGTAGTTAGCTTTATCTGATTGCCCGCGAAACCTCCTAGCTAATTATAGCAACTTACTACTTGTTTTGCCTGCACAATGCAGATTAATGTAATTCGAAACTAATTTGAAAACATACTTTTGAAATTAAGGATGTGTTATCTATATTAAAAATGAACGGTTAAATGTTGCTATAATCGCAAACCTCGAGAATGGCTGGACCAATTCGGCAAATTTTTTGAAAAATTTTCTTGAAGTCTGACGAAGGTTCTTATGAAGAGAAAAATTGGAAAATTCGGGAAAACTGAAAGTACGTTTTCTATGGGTTTTTTTTTAAATTTGGTCAGGTTGTCCTTCGACATAGGCCTCCCCTAGTTTCTTCCACTCATCTCTGTCACGAGATTATCTTCTCCATCCTTTTGGTAAGGGTAAGGATGTGTTATCCGAGACCAAACTTGTTTATGACATGACAGCAATCGTTTGTAACTAAAGATAATGAGTACCTAAAGCAATATATTCATAAAGGAAATAATTTAATAGGAAGTAAGAATTCATACCTACAATTGACACTTAATCTCCTTGCAGATACAAAAATAAGTTATCTGACTCACATCGGAAACTTAAAGCTATGCTCGATGTCACCTTACGTATGAATGTATCCTGAGACACAATAATATGTCGCGCGTCCTCATGGATTTTCTCAAAACTCGATAAAAAATGTTAAGAAATTCGTGACACATCTCTTGTTTTACGACATAGGCCTACTTTATAGATTGTGGGAGAACTGGAGCCGGTCCCTTTTCAATCCATAAATCTACGCCCACAAACTAAATTTGAGGTTAAACGCAGTCAAATTGTATTAATATACTCTCTGAAATATAAATTATGTACAGCCAGAGGCTGTTTATAAAATATCGTGGAGATAACATCGATATGGGCGTTCATTGTCAAAATATTGTTCAACTTGGCAATGAGATTATGAAAGATTGGGTTAAATGTTTAGATAGTTAAGATAGTACTGATTAGAGCGAGTGTACATTGTTATGTATAATATGTATGTATTTACAAAAAAAAAATATATAAGTAGTTTATCAGCCATCTCGTTACCATAACACAAGCATTAGGTTGCTTAGCTTGGGACTAGATGGCATTGTGTGAAATGTCCAAGGATATTTATTTATTTATTTATTTATGTGTTACTACAAAATAAGTAGGGACAGAAAATTTACTCCAAGCATTACTTTATAATGAAACCCAGGAACAAGGTCGCACGAGTCATCAAAATTTTCTAATTGCCACGGAGAGAATATTTTTTAATAAAGTTCTATGTACTTTTTAAGTTGTAAGTGGAACTTCTAATTGTGTTTCTTTATTGGTGTCCAGTATTGTTTGTACAATATTTATATCGAGTTGGTATACACTATCTGAAGTATTGTGTAACTATTTCATTAATAATGGCTATATTATTGTGTAATACAGATAGTTACCTTGTCTTTTAGTTTTACCTGTAATGGTTTTCCTGAATGCATTCCATATTGCATTTATGTTCATTCTGCATTATTCACCAACATTGCAACAGAGTTCGTAGCAAGAAAATGTTGATGCATTACTTTTTAGGGTTCTTCCGGACCTCAAAAGGAAAAACGGAACCCTTATAATATCACTTCGTTGCCCTTCTGTCTGTCAGTCTGTCAAGACCCTCTTTCTCAGAAACGCGAGAAGGTATCAAGTTGAAATTAATATCAAATACGTAAGTCTACGGTCCCCTGGAGTTCAAATAATTTTAACTTATAACCCCACGCGTTCCTGAGAAAAAGGGTCTTGACAGACAGACGGACAGACAGACAGACAGACAGACAGACAGACAGACAGACAGACGGACAACGAAGTGATCCTATAAGGCTTCCGTTTTTTCCTATTGATGTACGGAACCCTAAAAATACGGCCATTTAAGCGAAATATTTTGATACTCGCGAATAAATCAAAACCTATCAAAACTACCTTTTGATATAGAATCATGTTTGGCAATAAGCAAGGTCTCACAGCACAAGTAAAGGAAGAAGTTCGAAAATCGTTAATTTTATCTCATTTTTTTTTTTGGATTAATACTTAACTTTGCAGTTGGAGAATTGACCGTGACGTATATCGATGTATGAATATGTTTTTCAACTACAATGTTAAGTTTGTTTTTGGGATAACCATCCTAACTACTGAACCCTTCATTGTGCGTGGTCACCACTTGGCCGGGTTTTTTATCAATGCAATGTGACGACTAGGAATCTTAGGAATCTGAATTGCTATGTAATGCATCCAATGATGGGTTGAATTACAAATACCTGCATTGTGTTCGTGTTGTTCTCCACAAGGTAAGTTTAAGGACTTTAAATAATAATTATAGTGTTTTGTGTTTCGTATGTTAATTACTTAGCATAGTATTTTATAGAATCAAGTTCTTCTAACTAAATTAACAGACATCTGCGCTGCTGGGGAGTTTGTTGCGGTACTTCTTCATCCCAGCTAAAGCACTAAGAGGTGGTGAAGAGCGTTTTTGGGGGACTGTCTCATGTAATTTTGACATTATTAATAATTGACTTTTGATTTAGATTTTACAAATATATTACAATTACAGTCTTCACTTACTGTACGCGATTCTATTCTACATAAGGTGAATAAGGGCGCGTGATTTTAGCTAATGTGTAGGCGTTTATGTTATAAATATATCATGATTAAGGTTGCCTGCTCAAACTGCATTGCATTTAGTTAGATTGTTTCGGAATATCTTGTAGATTTGGCTTTTAAATAATTTATATCACATTTGGAAATTATTTAAATAAATGAATGATTTTGCCAGACCCACAGCAGGTATCTATTTTATAATTATTGCATCATTATTGGTCTCAACAACATGCGCTTTTGCGCAGGTTCTTGAGACCAATTAATCACATGAAAACCGAGCAATAGCTATATTAAGAAAGTTTCATTGTAGTCCACTGCTGAACATACCACCATCCCAACATGAATCTTTTACTCATAGTCACTAGATCAAAATAGAATTAGTCGATTCTGCGGACCATTCAATTCACGCCTCTTACGGTTTGGGAAGTAATTGAGTATTCCAAACTTAGCTGAAACCGCACAACCATAAAGAATGCTACTCTATAAGGCGAATAAGGGCACGTGACCCTACATACGCTTTTATTCTACGTAATGATTGATGTGTCGTGAACAAACAGCTGCTGTTCAGTTCCCAAACAGTCACGAACACACGACCTTTGCGGATTGTCACACCTACCGAAATGTATGGTAATTATATATCTGGTAAAACACATGCAAGAAGTCATTAGAGATCTTTGTCGTTGTTCTGTTTGGTCCTCTGAAGTTCTAAGGAGGTATAAGTATAGTATTAGTAGTCCTTTGTGCTCTGGTCTTGATGAGACTGGGTGAATCTGGGAGCAATTCGGCAGTTTCTTAATGTCATCTTCGGCGATTCCAATTTTCATTACATCACCCATTTTATCTTACATACAGGGTGTAAGGGACAGCCCTCCGCAAACTCACAGGGTGCATTCAGCTCCTCATTTTGAATCATATTCCACCGGAAATTTTCTCAGGAAAATTTTCATTTTTTCAATTTTTTTTTCAGTTACATTTTCATTATTTCAACGTAAAATTGCATTGTGTGTTCGCAACACTCCATTTATGTAAAAAAAACTGCAAAAAAAAAACAGCAAAAAAAAAACCAGCAATGGATGTTGAAATACTCTAACCAACGACGCGTGAAATCAGCTGTTCGCTTTCTGTCTAGCTACAGAGTTCATCGAACTCACCGCATACATATTACCTACCCCTCCCAACCAGTAATAGACGCTCCAATTTGTGCACAAAAACACAAACAAATCAGGTTTATTGGATTCCCTTAACGTTCCTGAAAAAATTTAATGTAACGGTCATCTTAGTATGACATACTGAATTCACCCTATCAGTTTGCGGAGGGCTGTCCCTTACACCCTGTATACTTTAAAAATCGGATGAAGATACACATCCCCGATTCTTAATAGGATCCTATTTGGGGCAGACCGGATTTGTCATGTATTGCATTTGCGGTGACCTGTTTACCACTGATGCTCCCGGAATCTGGTTCAGGAATTCCGGGCTAGTTTCCGTCGGCTCATGTTATCTAAGCGTGAGTTAAAACAATGCTTGATTTGGCCTACTTGCGGAAGAATGATTCTTATCTTTGGCCAATGCAAACTACTGCAAGTTATGCTTCTTTTACAAATAGAGGTGACTTGGCTCTTCCTTTTCATAGACTTGCAATCAAATACTGTTGCATGTAGCTTTCTTTATTTGCATTAGCTGCTGGGTCTTTACTTTTTTTATCTATCTTTTTTCGCATATTCTGTTTTTTTTAAAGATCAACTTTTTTAAATCTCGATTTTTTTACCTGACACTAATAAATCGCGAAGGTCATCCACTTTTCTTACACATTGAAGTATGTTTTATAATAATTAGCGCCTCCAACTCGACTGCGTATAACCTGCAATGATTGATGTGTCGTGTAAAAACAGCGGCTTGCTTCCAAACCGTCACGAGCGACCTTTGCGGTCGTTTGTCGCGCATATACCGAACTATAATTATACTTTCTTGTGCCTATAATTATTATTGTTGTTAGCGTGTTTGGTATTGCTTGCTGATGTAGAATGTTCGGGTTCTGGTCGTGAAGGCATTTGCGTTGGTTTTTGATGGATTACCGTTTGCTTACCGCTTCTTCTCTTGCCTGTTTCAATTTCGTTGTCTGTAGATAGATAGATAGATAAAACATTTTTTTAGTGCACACAAAAGACCTAGCACAACACACAAAAGTACAATTAAATGGTAAAGTACAATTAAGATTAACAAGGTGCCAATAAAAAAAGAGAAGAAAAACACACTGCAAATAAAAGTGAAACAATGACATAGGTACCTACTTAAAATAAAATTAATAACGAAATACACAGTGCGGTGTGCGTCTCAATGTTGCACGAAATGGGAGTCCAGCTCAGCATGTGTCAGAGAAACTAGTCAGAAAGTCTAGTGGTAAACACACTATTTCTATTTTGTTTGTTTAAGATTTTAATTGGTTGTTGTAAATTAAAGAATACTCTGTCTACATTCATGAATTTTGCAAAATGGCTATTGGAAGAGAGCAATATAAGCGCTTTATTCTCAGTTGACGCGTATATTACCCAGACTTGGTCAATCCACGAATTGCGGTTTTTGCGATCTTATCAAAATAACAACTCAGAAAGCTGTTGAAGGAGGTATGATAAGCAATAAAAATGGCTGATTATTAAATCTAACAATTATGCTTAATTCTTGTCTGTAATTGGAACGTCTCAAACCTCCCCCATTTCTGCCTCATCAAACTCTTAGCATTATTTAAGCATCTTTTAAGTAGCTTACGGTTACGCATTTTCTTTATTTCCCAGACCAGTAGCTCTGCAACGAAAAGAAAGTAAGCATGTAATACTTGATTAATGATTCACATAAGTAGAACATTAATTTCCCTTTTGTTGCTCATCCAGTTCCAAGTGTTTACGCTCTGTGACTGCGCTTCAAGCATCAGCATATTATTATATACGCTTGTTTTCCGAAATTGTATAGGTGCCGATTAGGCTCGTCCGTACATTCGTATTCCCCGTATTCGTTCTGTACGCAGCTGAGATCTGAACATTACGAGAACTGGAAAAGAAAAAAGTAGGCGCTCTAGAAATGTGGTGCTGTAGAAAAATGCTTGGGATTTCATGGACAGAATTCCATACAAACGTTTCTATACTCCAGCATCGTCTATTGACACTAGTACAGTCTCGAATACTGAAGTTCTGTGGGCATGTCTCGACTCCATAGAACGTCTAGTGGTGCAGTGCAGAGTAGAGGGTAGGCCACGCTTGGTCACCGATAAAGTGGACCGACCAAATTAATCCTCGGTTGGAGGCCGTGTTAATGTTAATAAATAACAGACTGTTAACTAACAGAAACAGATGGACAGAGACTGTGAGGCGAGTTACTACTACACCTGAGACACAGTTCATCGTGACCACAACCGCTCTGTGAAAAGCGAAGAAGAAGAAGATAGGTGTCGTAGCCAGCTCTTAGATTTGATAATTTCATGAAATGACGATCGCTGGTCACATCATCGTGTGGTCTGCCCAAATCATTGAATACTCAACGTTTGACTATATGAACAGTTAAAAGCACGACTAATTCATGATGATTCATTAGTGATCATATCGTAAAATTGTTAGATTATCCATCGGAGGCGTTGATGTCGTGTTTTTGTTGTGCATCGGTCCTAAAATACTAACTTCAACCAACTTGGATGTAGCATCCCATTTGGTCGGGGTGCCACTAGCGGCGTGAATTACAACTACTTTGCGATATGCCCAATGGTCAGCTGGGAAGGTCGATAAACAGATTGCTTTCGTCACGATATGGAAATTTCTACGATCGGACCACGACAGATACCCTACATTATTGATATGGGGGCCTAAAACGGCCACAGTTAGCAATTCCTCTAAAAGCGATTCATTTCCTGAATTTCCAGCAATTTATTATGATTGTGCTATTTGACATTTGAATAGTATATTGAACGTATTTAGTCACTAGTGGATCACTGTCCGTGTGCCATTTAAACGTTTACATAAAGAGTTGGCTTGCTATGAGAAATACATTATCATATCTAAAATATGCGGTATATTTTTAGTAGTATTATATAGCTTTGGTTCTCGCAGTCGCTAGAGATAGTCTCTCTTCCCAGTTCCACCAAAATTTGGATCTCTGCCTTCCGCATCCAGTGTATCCCAGCCCTTTAAGGTCCTTTGGTTCATCTAGCAGTCAGGCGTCACGTCGACTCGCACGTCACGCTCCAAACTGAGATGTTTTAAAGTTTATTGTACACATCTGTGTACAATAAACTTTCCACGCACGCGTTTCATGTCTAACTACTAACTAGACGTGGAACTTCTTCATTCACTCTTGTTGTGCTGTAGTGTTCGGGTGCGCATACGCAGTCGTGCGTGACGCCGATGCGATGCTAAAATCGAGAGTGACGTACGCACCGCGTTCCACGCTAATGTGGAGGTAGGCTTCTTAGGAATAGTTTCATTGCTTCCGTATGCTTAGCTTATGGTTGGAAATTAAAATAACTATGAAGTAAATGCTTCTTTTGCTATTTTATAAGGGCGTCTTGCAGTGGCTACTCCTGGTACGAAACCAGGGCTTTCGATAGGTAAGATTACTCCTAAAGGGGTTGATCTCGTCAAGTCAAACATCAAAACATCTTAGCAATTGTCTTCTATTGAAAGCTTACTTAAGACTAATATTTATAAATATGTTACGTCAAGTAGGTTAAAGTTTGACATAAAATATAATCGTCTACCTTTGCAATCTCTAAATATCTTCACTATTGTATTGAAATATCTCAATGTAATCAGTATTTCTGATGAATTCGATATTTATTTACTCAGTTCGTCCCACGCCATTCCATTGAATTCCAAAAAGATATTTCCAATCTATTGACAGTCCATACAGAATGCCAACCGGCGATTTGCCCAAAGAATTCGCTCACACATACAGTAACGTATCTCTATCCTTGTCGGCGGTCCATTGTGTTGTCAGCAGCCGAGTATTATCTGGTCAATCGATCTTATCAGCCGCTCAATGATCGACGGATCGATATTACTCACCCGCTATTGTCGTGGAATGTTCTGTGTTTCGTTTGTAGTCGGATCGTAGAGTGTAGAGATATTTAGATTTTGTTTATAGAATATAGGTTATATAATATGTTTTGAAATATTGGATTGTGATTATGGTAAGATAGATGAGAGTTCTGGAGACATTGGTCTTTTGACATTAGTTTTTCGGTACTTACTTAGGACCAACATAAAATCTTTTTCGTCTGGGAAATCTGTCCAATGGTGGACCGCAGTGGGTTTATTATTTGGAAGTTTAGTATTATCTGTTGCGTGCATAGTTTGTTTGATAACTATTTTATTTGGATCCAGCTGGCGAGCATCGAATGGTATTCTGGCATTGACGTTTAAGCTAAGCCTCGTTAAGGATTTTATAATGTCGTTAGAATCAAGCCGGCACTCCTTTTCTGTGAGTCCGTAAATGGCAGTTGGAATAAAGAGTTCTAAAGGTTACATACCTTGTGTTGAATAAGTAATAAAAAAATATTATTAATTCCACAAGGAAGATAAAGACTTTGTTTATTCATTGATTTAATTGTGCCTGATATAAAAAAATTAAAATTATTCAAAGGATATTCAATTAATGTTTATTTGTTTATCTGACCAGTTGCTCAGACTGCACAAACCAGCTTCCGTGACATTGAAAGGTATTTATTGTACAGTACATGGTGCTTTTAAACATATTTGCTCAGTGACCCGTGTGCTAATTAAAGGTCCGGTTAACCTGAGGTTAATGTAACCTTCGTAAATAAAGTTATTGCTGTCGTTAAACGATTTGTTATTTGAGAGTAAGGTCATTAGTATTGTCGGCATCATGATATGTCAGATGGATTATGTGTTTAATTGTGATTATGTATTCATATTTCACATATTACTGACATCATCTGTGGTCTATAATTAATTTGCCATCCATCCATTATTCATCATTACGTGATTACAAACATTTAAGTCAAAAGTCGATGCTCTGCAAACCATTCCATCTTTTTGAGATATTTCCCGTCTCTTTGAGAAATATGACTTTTATTCTCGTTAATCTTCATGGCTTATACTGTCCCCTCAACTTGTAAGCTTGTCACTGTCTCTATTAGAACTGCAGATATTTTCGAGGAAAGTTGGAAACTGCGCATCTTCTGCTTGAGTAGAAAATGTGAAAGTGTCGGTCAAAAATGACATCATGTAAAGTTGCAGGACATAGCATGTCACACATTGTTATGTAGAACGCGTAGCGTAGTGTGGGACGCCCCCCAGCTAGATGGACTGTCAATCTTAAAAAGGTGGCTGGGACAGACTGGATCAGACTGGACTGGACAGTTTGAGAGAGGCCTATGTCCAGCAGTGGACTGCGATAGGCTGAGCTGATTAAGGGGACTACAGGACCTTTTTTTAATCTTTATTTTAAGAGCTTGATCGCTGAGCGATAACGTCGCCCTGTAATAATAGCACTTACAATTAAGTAAGTGCTGTTATTACAGGGCGACTACAGGACCTAAAGCGCGGTCACTGTCGGATTGCATACAAAAGAAAGAGAAGCGCGATGACATAAAGCTGGTAATTTATTGCAAAATGTGAAGCAATTATCTATTTACAGAAAAACCATTGATTTGACTAAACAATTAAAATACTTTAACTTGTATGCTACTTGTATGGCAGCATAGTATGTAGAATAGTATGACAAAAATCAGATTGATTTCATGTATATTATAGTATGGTTTTTATTCGTTCAAAGAAATTTTTAGAGGTATCTTCGTGTTTTTTTTCTATCGTATCGAATTAAGGTATTCAACACACTATCTAACTAGTATAGGTATATTATCAGCATATGCAGTAGATCATATCATTTTAGGCATTATAAAACTAGCGTTTAGTTGCGTTTAGGTCCTGCAGTACTCTTTTTACTGCTTAAAGGTTACAAATAAGATTAATCGTTTCGCTTTTGCATTGTGGAGACTTTGTAAGATAGCCAACCTCAAAACGGCCCTCTTAGCGTATCATGGTTACGTGGCTTCTAACATTAGATATGGTATTGTGTTGTGGGGGAATTCAGTTCTCATAAACAGGGTATTTATAGCCCAAAAACAATGTATCCGTGCTCTTTGTGACGTGCCACCATTGACTTCATGTAAACCTCTTTTTAAAGATTTAAAAATATTAACTGTTCCTGGTATGTACATATTTGAATGCTGTAAATTTGTTAAAATGCACTCCGAACTATTTCAACGCCTCTACAATTCTTGCAATTAAAATTTCATTTCATTTCATTTCATTTCTTAAAAGCTCAGATTTGTGCAATTTGCAAATGTGTTTAATGTAAGCTACGCAATACTTACTTGAGTATAAAAACTTGATATGTGGGAGGAAGGTGGCTTGCTTAATTAATGTACCAGCAAAAGTTTGAACTCTTTCAACCCACGAGAAAGCTCATATGCTGAGGTGAAAAGATTACCTTGTTAGCAAAGTTGGCAGTGAAGCAGACCGCCCAAGGTGCGCCTGACATACCCTCGTGGAGGCTTTTTATAAGCACCTTTCTTGTCTTTAAAACTTTAAAAAACAACCGACTTTAAAAAAAACACTAAAGTGAAAAATAACTTTAATTTCGAAAGTCGGTGTCTTTGGTTTTGTATTTTCGTTTTTGCCATCGACTTCCGAAATTAGTTGTTTTTCACTTTGTAGGGTTTTTTTTTGAAGTCGGTTGTTTTTTTTTTGTATTTTTTTAAAACTTTTTATTGTATTAACTACCTCATATAAATTCGAATACCACTACCTGCAAAATAAATTAGAACATCATCCACATACTCGTGGGAAAAATACATGTTATTGAAGCTGATTCCGGACCCAAGGCACCCCTGGAGGACACCCCTGGGGGTGCCACGGGAACTTGAATTCAGACCCGTGGCTCTCCTGGTCCTCAAACCCATACAAAGGTGTACCAGTGGTATCACGGGTTCTATTTTCTAATTCCCATGAATCCACCAATCGAATAGTGATGGGACAGATGAACAACAGTGACAAAATAATTTCAATAGTCTAATTTTAATATATTTATTTAACGCAATTTCTCCAATGCGTGGCCTAATGTTATTTCTTTGTTCAAAACTTGCAATTGAATGTGCACTATTCAATTGTCCTTATCATGATTTCTGCTTGTTTCCATTTTTAGGCACTGCATTCAAATTGTGAATATTCTGCAATACGTTTAGTAAACGCATCACGGAAACCGTATTTTTATTGATCAATTTATTTAATTTGGAGTGGTAACCTTCTAAAATATTATTTGTCCTATAACGCTCTCCAAAAACGCTAAAAATCTCAGGTGAATGTATGCTGAGCCAAAATCTTTCTATGTAATTGATGAATTTTTCCATATCGACAGTACTTACCTATTTCTAAATTTTTCTATATATACACCTACATTTAAAAGCGCTGCACTAATTGACCTGAGGGTGCCACGGGTACGAATCCAAGTTCCCGTGACACCTCCAGGGGTGTCTTCCAGGGGAGCCTTGGGTCCGGAATGCTAAAACACTACCTATATATATATTTAAGCTTTATTTGTCCATACTTTTACAAAATTAATTAGGTACTAAATTTTTTTTTTTTTTTTACATACCTAAGCAAAGTTAATAAATTTTACATGGGACCAACTTCAAGGTAAACCCTCCCGAATAAGATGAATCTTTCAAATCGGACTACTCTGTAAAAAGTAATGCGAGATCAAATATTAAAAAAAATATATAAGAACGTGTCGACTTGGGAACCTCCTCCTTTTTTTTGGTCGGTTAAAAATATAATGCTGCACCTGCATCAAGTTTTTTGCCAACAGTATCGAGAGGTACCATCTATTATCGCTTCTGCTCAAATCGTCAGTCTATCAAGCGGGTACTCTTGTGACGAAAATAATGTTCAGTTAGTTTAAATGTTTAATTACTTAATATAATTTTAATAAGTAAAATACGACCTATGTAGTTCGTAAATATGTTATTTAATTAAAGGTTTTGCTTCCACCTTGAATATCTTAAGATATCTCGATTCATTTCGAATTTTCACACGATTAACTTAACAACGAGTGGCATCAAAATAATTATTTTACCATGTTTATTTTCGCATAGTTAATTACCTAAGTATAAATTAAAATCCTCGTTTGCTAAATACTTTGGCTGTACGAATATTAAAACTTATTAAATATACAGGGTGTTTGGAAGCTGGGCGCAAAGCCTTATGGGGGTGATAGTTGACACTATTTAGAAAATTTTGAGCCATACATGTCTTAGGCGAAGTATGTTTTTTTTTATTTTTAACTGCAATCGTTTAGTAAAAAATAACTTATGTACCAACAATATACTAAAATAAAATTTTAGAAAACTAAAAATCTGAACTATTGAATTTCGGTAGAACATGGTGGCTGAATTTGTTGCATTTTAACCCTATATGACGTCCTGCAACGAATACGTCGAATTACAAGTAACCCTGTATATTCAAATGAGCATCGAATAATAAATACAGTACAGACATTCATGTAACGATCACGACACGCCGCCGTCGCCGTCGTCATCCAAAAATTTTGACAGCTGTCACAATCATTCTCACTCTGTGCACATTTCGTAAAGGTTTTCCTCCGTTGTGACAGAGCGACATATCGCAACCGTGCCGCGTTGCTCGCTACAGTAAGTAATTAATTTGCACCGTGATTAGTCGGTGCAGTGTGCATTACAAAATGTGTTGGCTGTTGCATAGTTTTGTGGCAATGTGGTTGTGTGCCACCTCCTTTGGATTGCGATGATGCGTGCTTTGCAGATTAGATTCTGAGAGATGTGTTTGTGGTGCTAATTTGTACGGGTTTAGTAAGTTTAAAATAAATTGGTCTTTCGGTACGGCACCCTAATTGTAGCACACTATCAATCGGAATCGGTCATTTTGACAGTTCAATAACATTCATTCTGTTGTCGAGCAGACAAATTTTTCGAACATATGAAGCAATGGATTAGCAATCTGCTTCAAAATGATTCAGATTCTGATTTAGGGTGCTGGTTTCAGTTTTAAAGCCCGACTTAGTAATTCAGAACTCTAGATTCTTAATTATTATTATGCATTCTTCTCAGCTGATTATTTTTCTTGGTTGTTGCATGAGCTATTGTTTTCAAGACCAGTGATTAATTAAGTAAATGGAAACAATACCTATTAGATTACCTATTAGATTAAGAATACCTATTAGATTTAGTAAACAATGCATGTTTTGATTTTGTTTTGGTGAAGTGGAACTGATGAGGAAGACCAGAGGTGGCCATCGGAACTACTCAATAATACGTATTTCACTTGGGTTGCGATTCAATTACTTTAATATGGTTGCTAAGCAATTCGTGCTCATGAAGTGGAGTTGATGGTGACTTCACCATCAGTTCCAGTTCTCCTGGATCCTTACTAGCAGAACTCCTCAACAATTAACGTCCTTAGTATCGGTAAAAACAATATTTTGTAAAAGATGTTGAGCAGTTGACATTATGCTATTGTAACTTAGATAAATTACAAACTGACCCACTAAAAAGTGAAAAAAAAAAAACTTTTTTATATAAAAAAAAAACAACCGACTTCCAAAAAAAATGCTACATAGTGAAAAATAACTTTAATTTCGGATGTCGGTCGATTTTTTTTGGAAGTCTGTTTTTAAATGAGTAGGTAAGTGAACAAAACTAGACTTATTTAGACAGCTTTTGTATAAACTCCAAATCCAGATCTTTATTAAATATAATAACTAAACAGCTTAAATTTCGTGGTGTCTGTAGGTAACAAGAAATCTGCAAAAGTCATTGTCCCACGATTTTGTTTTATAGTTATTCAGGTTATTATGGCCGTAAATCAGACTTTGCACACACTTCTTTTTATTCACATTTAATGAGACATTTTGATACGAATTTTCAGAAACTAAAGGAGCTATAAATGTAGTCTTTCTCATATATTTCGCTTAGTATTCCGAGTAGACTGTATTGTATTGTTCTGATGGTATACACAATATTGTCGGTGATATAAATTTTGCGTAAACAATGCCGGTGGATGCCAGGGCGTCTGTCGCCTGGTTCTACGAATACTTGGCAATAATACAGATTTGCGATATGTTACTTAAACCTAAGTTATTATTACCTTCACACTGGACTGATCCGTTCCTGCCTAGATTTTAAAGAAAGGGTCTCTCTCTTATCTTGTCAATTTCGCGCAAAATCGAATGCCTTTTCTACGACTCATAAAGTCTATACCTAACTATGATTCATTCATATTCACGCAATTGTTTAATTCATACTTTTGCCGTACACACTTCCGTGTTTAGGGCCCTCGCTCACGGCGACTTTTTGTAGCGATGCTGTCAATGTCGCCCGTCCGCATCGATTCAGTCGCGAAGCGGTCGCTAGCTGTGTGCCCTCGCCCACGGGCCCAGATTCAGTCGCGATGCAAACGCGACACTGGTGCGCTTCTGTCGCGATGCAAACGCGATTCAGTAACGGCACAAAAATACCTGCGATCGCTACAGTTGCAAGATGGACTCCGTTGAGGCAACATTCGTCACGTTGTCTTTGGTGCTGCTTTTACGTAAGCAGCCGAAGCGTAGGCAACGAAAGCTCGGTTCTCCACTCACGCGCCACCCTCCCTCTGTTCTCTCCCCGATGTCGTCCGACACGGTCGCGCGTTTGCATCGATACAGTCGCGATACTGTAGCGCGTTGGCATCGCTTCTGTAGCGCGTTGCAAATGCGACTAACGCGCGTTAGTAGCGATGCAGTCGCACATTTCGTAAACGCGCGACAGCATCGCAAAAGCAAAAGCAAAAGAAAAAGTCGCCGTGGGCGAGGGCCCTTATTCATACATATACTTACCGACTTACATAGTAGGTTCATTCAACTCAAATAATCACGAGATGATGTATTACAACATTTTCAACAGTAATGTATATTTATTGCAAAAAACTTCGGCATTGCTCAGAAATACATATTTCACGTAAACGGCTCGAGTGTGGTTGTTTTTGCTAACAGTTTTATGTCTCAATTCTGTATACAATGCATTTCAAATTCGACATTGATGTACGCAAGAGTTATTTTGCCATAAATATGTCGATTCCCTCACTTTTTATGACAATAACGATTGATCCGCTGTAATGTGGTATTTTATGGATTTTCGTGGGTTTTGTATATTTTCAAAAGTCATTGTTATTTATTTACTTATATAGAAATAACGGTGCTTTTTATGCGAAGAAAATTTACAGGAATATTCAATAAGTATGACTTCGATTCGAGGTGGCCCTGGAAAAGGATGCCTGGAGGTATTTGGGGGAGGCCTTTGCTCAGTAGTGGGGCAGTGTAGGCTAACACAAAAAAACATACATTCATATGAAGTTATTTGACACTGTTGACAATGTTAAGTGGTTTATCTGAAGAAAAACTTAAAATACAGGGTTTTTAGGTTTCCGTACCTCAAAAGGAAAGAACGGAACCCTTGTGTAGGATCACTTCGTTATCCGTCTGTCTGTCTATCAGTCTGTCAAGACCCTTTTTATCAGGAATGTCTAAGTCAACGCAATAAAAAATACGGTCATTCATACAACGAATTAAGTATCATTCTTAATTCGTTGCATTCATACGACTTATTTTGATACTCGTAAGTAAATCAAAATCTATAGGGTAGTTACTTCCTGTTAACCTAGAATCATGAAATTTGGCAAGAAAAAAAGTGATACCTTGCGTATCACAGCACAAGTAAAAGAAAAAGTCCGAAAATTGTTAATTTGTGATTTTATCACTTATTTTTTTTTTGGGATTACAATGATAAGTTTGTTTTTGGAATGCCTAAGTAAATTCTTTTCAACTACGGAACCCTTCATTGTGCGTGGTCCGACACGCATTTGTCCGGTTTTTTTTTCTGTTTGCTTTGCTAATCGTGTTTATTTTTCACAGATTAGTTCCCAATTAACCATACAAGCAATTACGGTTCCTACAATTATATAAGTAGACACCTACCTTAAATGCACGTCTTAAAACCTCTCATTGGCGGACAAAAGACCCACTTAATCGCCTGAATAGTTAAAATAATGATTACCTTCGTACATGTCTTCAATCGTGTACATACTTGACACGTGTGTGAAGGCTGTTGCAATTTGTCAAATGATGAGCCCAACTGTCGAGAGGTCATGCTATGTTTGTACAATTAGTTACGTTCAATATTTCTTGTTAGGGAACTTGTAATATTTGGTCCTTGGTGATGGGGAATAGCGGTTATAAGGATTTAAAGCGTGCCCATTCCGATTTTTTGTTTAAAAGAACACTAACAGCATTATTATGGCTTGTGGCTAAGAAGTAACAGCCGAACGGGTCGCTCGATCAGGTTAAGCTACGCTTGCCGCGATTGATCCGTGGAGGGGTGACCATCTTTACATACCAAGACTCCTCCGGGCTTAGTAAAGCACGTTAAGCCGTTAGTCCCGGCTGTCATTCGTGGACTCACAACCAGTCTTACCAAGGGGTATCGTATTACCCAGTAACTGGGTTGTGCAAGTCAGATAGGCATTCACTCCATGTAAAATACTGGTATTCAGCTGCATCATGCACTGGAAGCTGACCACAACATAGTTGGGAAAAGGCTAGACAGATGATGATAACAGCATTATTATACATTCAAAATTGTCTAACAAAATTATATTTAACTTCTCAGCCGAGATAGGCTACATTAGCCACATGGTCATACGCTCGTAATCCATAGCCGCCAGAAACAGAAATGGTGATAAAAAAAAGTAAAAAAAAAGTTTACCGATTTCTCGAAGAAAAAAAAAAAATTGTTGTAACACTGGATCCCGCACTAGGATACCCTGTCTCGCAGGATCCAGTGCTCGTGATCGTAGTGGAAATCGGCATAGGAATATGATGATTTATGGTAATCTGGACCTTCTGGACTACAATGTTGAATTTGCAAAATGTTGAATTCGCAAAATGGAACCAAGTCGCATTGAAGTGCTGAGGTATCTCGGCAGGTCTACTGATTTTGGGACGCCGTATCACCTTATTAATTTCGAAGAGTGCTGTTGAGGAAGCTCATGTCAATAAGTCAAATTCTAATGACGATGATCGCGTCATTTTACACAGGAGGACGTTGTATAAGGTATTATGTGAATGTTTATACATATATTGAATGGTCACGGCACAAACAAAGATACAAATACAACTACTGATTTCGTAACACATAAATGACTATCGTGAATGGAAGAGAACGATCCTACCTATATGTTTCAAGAATATGCTTCTTCATAAAAACTTTATTTCTATTCATACGAAGGTTTGTTACGAGTATTTATCGAGTCATGAAAATTGATTGACGTCCGTACAGTTTTACGATCAGTTATAGATCTTCCTGATATGTGAACTATCTTAGGAAGTTCCTTCCTGTATAAGAACGAAGAAGAAAGTGTATAGAATAGAATAGAAAGCGTTTGTTTCGACCAACAAAGGATCATAGTCTCAAAAAAAAATGCAAAATTTTAAAATAAATAAAAGAAATAAAATTAAGCACACAAAAATTAACTTGAACAACGAAATTACAAATCTCGATTGCTCATTATTATTTACAGTATATGTGAAAGTGAATACAGCAATGGTTCTGGTACTGGTATGAACTTTGTTCTTTTGTTTAGTTTTGGTTATCAGTCTGGAAACTAAAAGAGGTTAATCCCTAAAGTGCTTGGAAGCGATAAGGAACAACCTATTTAGACTAGACATTAAAAAAAAAAATACAATGTTATTGTAAACTGTTCGACGCTTAAGCTTATAAAAATAGATCTTGTGGATGTGGACAACATAGAAAAGAGCCTCGTGTTTGACTGGTAGTAAAATTAGCTAGTTTGTTTATCTTGCTATGATAATATCACCATAGAAATAAATTCTCTTCTACAGTTCCTCGAATTCTAAAACATCCACTCTCTATTGGTAAAGCAGCTGTTAATGTTAATTTAATCCCACCAAACACATTTTCATGTAAAATGTTGCCAAGACGAGACCACATATAGCTCGCACTGACAAAAAGCTATCAGATCTCATGTAGAGCCAAGCTTCTAACTCTACACGCCCCAACTCTCCAAGCCCTAACTTCACAAACTCTACACCTTAGTCAAAATATGAGGCTTGGCCGTTTCGTTACTACAAGAACTATTGTATAACAGAAAAGTAATGAACAGTAAATACATTTTTCACCTTGCGCCCATGTGATGGTAGCGAAACGGCCAAGCCACATATTTTGACTAACGTGTAGAGTTTGTGAAGTTAGGGCTTGGAGAGTTAGGGCGTGTAGAGTTAGAAGCTTGGCTCTACATGAGATCTGATAGCTTTTGTCAGTGCGAGCTATATGTGGTCTCGTCTTGGCAAAATTTTACATGAAAATGTTTTTGGTGGGATTTCATTTCTTTTTGTAAGTTGCTATGATATGTATAGGTAGGAGATTAATAAACACTTATCGAATTATATACAAGTGTATTAATATTATTCGTAAGCATAAGTACTTATTATTTGCGGAAGTCTCATACAAATTTCCATCCCCTAGTTTAAGGGGTTGGGGGGTAAAAGTTCCAAGTTTTAGAATGTTTTTGTTGTTTGTGTACTAATACTAGCTTACATACCAAATTTCAGCTTTCTAGGACTTCAGGAAGTACCCTAAGAATTTTTATGATCATCAGTGAGTCAGTGACGAAATCGGGGTATTTTAGCTATCAATAAAATCTAAAGTATAAGAGCTATGCAATTGAAACTTTATAGGTTTAATAAGTCAACCACTGACATCATATGCCGAAAATTTTGTTTATCTGGTCCAAACCCAAGTTAAGAAGGTTCAAAAATACGACGAAGTGCTTCGAGAAAAGGTAGGTAGTGCCCTTGCGCTTCGCTTGGCTCGTCTTGGCGGGGGCACTCCCGTGCCCCCAGATTTGAACTACTTAGCAACTTAACTATATCTTTTCTTAGTTTATTTAAGTATTTATCATCTACCATTACAGGATAACTCAGTGCGATAAACGCGCCTATCCAAACTAAATCGATACTAACACCTGTAACTAATTATAAACAATGCATTCCTTGTGAATTCACTCAGAAAACAACTGAATAAGTCCGTCTCACTCGCTATGAAATTAAGCGTGCGGATTTTCTTCCTCCTATATAGGTAGGTATATGTAGATAAGAACATCGAATAGGTTTTCAATCCAATCAATCTGCCTGAATGTGCCTAGCCTTTTCCCAACTATGTATGTTGGGGTCGGCTTCTAGTCTAGCCGGATGCAGCTGAATACCAGTATTTTACATGGAGCGACTGCTTATCTGACCTCCACAACTCAGTAACTGGGTAATACGATACCCCTTGGTAAGACTGGTTGTCAGACTTTCGGGCTTCCGACGACCCGTAATGACTGTCAAAGATCCACGAATGACAGCCGTGACCAACCGCTTAACGTGCTTTCCGAGGCACGGAGGAGTCTCGGTATGTAAAGACGTCACACATCCACTGACCAACACCGGCAAGCATAGCTTAACCTGATGGATCGACCCGTGCGGCTGTTACTACTTAGTCACGAGCTTCTCAATAGGTTTTCAATCCATAGATCACAATAACAGACTCCAACTTCATGAATGCAGTTTCAAGCTATAAGCTTACCAGTTATAAAGCTAAGCTAGCCTTAACTTTCGTATTAGCTTTCGCGAGTGCTAAACGTTTATGTCCCGTTTGTTTGTAGGCAAATTGGTCAAGTGTGACCGGTGACGTTGAGTGGTCTTTAAACTTTATTGGCATTGTATTTTTGCGGTCGGGCCATAACCTTCTCGCTGGATGAGCTTTGAAAGTTGAAATGACGATGTTATTGCTTTTGTTCAATGATTTGTGCGTCAGGTTTGTTAGTGCACGTTTTCTCTGTAGTGAATGATTGATTATCAGTATCATCCTTAATAGAAGAAGCTGTCTTCAGATTTTGTCTGATTCAGTAAATAATAATATGTGAAACTTACCGAATTCCTCTGCTTTACCTTGCTTTTTCACTGTAGCTGGGGCTCGCGGGAATCTATGGTTACGGCATCTGTAGAACTTGTTATTGTTAAATTTAGGCTTCTATTGTTAATAGTATAAGATGTTGGAAAATTTTTTTTTTGAGCTTAAGTCATTGTAGAAGCAATTTTTCTTGTTTGGGAAAACAAGAAAAGTTGCTTCTACAGTGACTTAGGTAATACATTATTGGCTGCTGCTGATTCATTACAAAAATACAGTGAACCCTAATTAATTTCTCCCCATACATTGTCAAAAGCACTAACAAACACTTTCGTAACCTCACACGAAAGACAAAACAAAACTCTGTGAGAAACTCTTGAGTGCGATCACAGCATACATTCTCAATTGTACAAGCATTGATGCCATAGTTCAATAGTCATTAGCTAGCCGGTTGAGTCCCGGCTGGTGTAACCACTAGTTGTACACCCGTCAGATTTGGCGGCTACAACAGGTGAAATGTGAAATCGACGCTTTGTGAAGTTTTGTTCTTGAGTCTTGAAGGGGAAAACTTTGCGTTTTTTAATTCCATAATTTCAATATTTTTTTTGTCAAGATTGGATTTAAGTAAATCAGTATATTGATTTTTCTTAACTAAAGTCTTAATTTATATTTTTTCGTTATATTCCCCTGATAGAGAAAGAGCAACAGAGGGTCCTGTAAAAGTTTATTGGCTGGTAAATAGTGATATTTATAAGCGGAAACAAAGGACATAGAATTTTAAGGACTTTGACACCACGATACAGAATTCTGATCGGTCTTATAGATAATATAGAGGTTACGTATGCGACTCCAACCGGCGGCGCCATACAATACGCAATGTCAAGTATAAAAAATTACGCGGACAAAAAGTCCAATCACTTACAGAGATGGACAGCAAAGAAATTACGGACACACGTATCAATGTACTGGTTTAACACTAATTACATAATAAATAATAGAGGTCAGCACTATTTACTAGTGATGTAACCATGTTGTATCTATGCAAGATCCGGCTGCCGGTTCCGATCTGTTCATACGTAACTCGATTGTATACTATAACTCTATTAGATGGGCGTGTTAAACAATACTCACTAACTAACTAACTATACTCAGCAATAGATTTAGAGTATCGATATTGGTTTTATTTAATAGTCGATTTGTCTGGATTTACGAGGTTAACATTATTAAAGAGTTCATCATAGTTGTTGCGTAATTTTTGTTTATATTTTTTTTACGATTCTATTCAAGAAAATTAATGGCTACTTCGTTATTCATCTTAATTAGGAAGACGTATGAGTTTTGGTGCCCTTATTGACCCGATAGTTCCTATATCCGACCCCAATAGGTGGCTATACGATCAAAGTAATTTTAGTCAGCAGTTTATCCAATGCATTCACAAGCATGAATATGTTCTTGCCATGTTATTGGATTGCCAACTGTCCCAGTAGAATTCAACCAAGATAGCTCTTTTACATATGAAACGTAAGTTATAGCTGGCAGTACAGTAATGTTAGCCAAAGGATTCAAAGCCAAATTGGCACATCAAGTTATTCATGGCCTATTTAACTCAGTTTACTCGTATAGTCGTATGTATAATGCATCTTCGTTTTGTACGAAATTATATTTCCTTCGAATTCCTTAATATTCCGTCGTTTGACAAGTAGGTATCTAAGTATACTAAAACAGTCTGTTGTTAGCATCGCGGGTTTCATAAAAATTACAGCTGAAATAAACAATATTTGGATGCTGCAACTGCATATGTTTGGGCAACCATACAACAACGATAAGACGATAATGTAACCAAAGGATTGAGCAGTTTTTTTATAACAGTTGATAGATAGATAGAATATGCTTTATTGTGCACCAAAATTGAACAAAGCTCATTGACATAATTATAACAGTAGTAGCAGCAGTAGCATTATTAACAGTCTCATTTAATTTAACTCCTGTAATAACAATATAGTCTTAGAAAAAATCAAATGTTTATTGTCAGCTATTAATATTTTACATTCGTTCTCTTTCCAACTAGGTTTATTTTCATACAGTTTCAAAACATTTACATACAAATTGATCAATACTGCACTTTTATTATCGTTGTGTTTCGAGTCCGTCTGTGCGATGTGAGTGTGACATGAATTATTCAGACTTTCTGTGGCATCGTTCGCTTCAATAAGGGCATCTCGATATGTTGTAGAATTCACAATATATTGCTTGATAACTTTTTGTTGTACTGCACTATTTGGATCACGGATCTTTGTGTTACTTTTTTAAGTAAGTGTTTATCATTGTAATAGGTTTAAGAGAGAGCTTTGTTTGTTTGTTTGCTCTTATTAATTTATGTAAATTATCAATTAGTCGCATATATTTAGGAAAAACTGCCAGTAGACAAAAGCAAACAAGTGGGTGTATGGATTATGCGAAAGATGACATAGGTAGGTGGCAACAATGGTTGGTAAGAGATTAAGATGAATGAACTCCGAGATGACGCCTGATAGTGATGTAAGATATGGAATAAAAAGACGCACCTACTGTACCGAACCTCGGAGGTCAAACCCAAACAATTTAGGGTAAGAGGCAGTTGGTTGATGGCCATAATATTAACGAATTTAAATAAATATATTAAAGCCACTTTATGAGAGACATTATGCGTAAACAATATAAAAATGCATTAACTGCATTTTATTAACTCGCTCACACTTTGATGGAAGCGAAAGCTTTGATAATCTTACATAATGATACAACTAATAAGGAAACAGCAACTTTGTAATGCCTAGATCATTATACTGATGTAATGTAACTATAATAAAAAATATCGCGAGTAAGTGATCGCTGTAAAACATGAATGTTATAAGACATTTATGATTAATAAAAAGTTAATACCGGTTATAGAGCTTGTGGAACATAGCGTGTATTTAGTGAACAAAGAAGTTATTAAAGTTGTGTTGCTACTGTATAATATCGGTGGATCGTGTACATGTAATGATAATGGAGATGATCGAAAAAATGTTAATGCTGATTATGCTGGTGGGGAATGCACTTCAGAACTTAGAACCTATACGAAATCAGCAGCAATATGTACTGTGTTCTACTCTTTCTCAATTTGATCAATATTTGGAATGTCATTTTAATCATTAGCTAATAAGAAAGTTTCAGGTATTATGTAGGACATAGAATTTTCTCTCCTATATTGCCACTCGTGAGTCATGACGATTTTGTTCAGATATGTATATAATAATACGATCCAGCGTTAGAAACTAAATGCGTTGCTCCTTCTTAGCTTAATCAGGGTTTATTTAGAATTTAGTTTTCTAATTCAAATATCCCTGATTGGTTTGAACTTTGAACCATAGATCAGATCACCCAACGTAATTTGTTTATAGTGACGGTTGCCAAACGTAAACCAAGCGTAGGTAAGTAATGATTGATGTTATACCAATTTACTAATAACGCATCAAATCGGTTTTTGTTCGTAATTACTATATGCTAATGTCGAAGATGTCAAGGATTTGACGAGACCTTAATTTAATCTGTATAACTGAGATCAGTCTTCGAATTATGCGCGCACGCACTTAAAAATAATGAAGCAATTTTCATTCTTGGTTGGCTTTAAACTAAATTTTATGATAATGATTTTTGTAACTTTTAATTCTTTACTTTTTGTATATACACCACGCGTTATGTGACTGTTGGTTTAGTTATGTCTGGCAACATCAAATAAAAAAAAACTTTTTAAATGTTGGCAAGAAAGGAATTTCTAAATTATGAATATTGAAGCCTAAGTACAAGTAAAGAGCTTGTAAGTACATATTTACTATTGGGAGTAAATACTAACACACAAAAATGTCTTGTAAATCTGCCTGGTTCACACAAGTCAGTATTGTATGTCTGTTTGTTATGTGCTTTGTGAAATGTCGCGGGAGTGCTGAGACAACACTCTATGTCAACAGTCAGTGTGTGTTACAGAGTTCAGATGAGTGTAACGTTGATAACAATGATAAGGCGTTTGACTCTGTGGCTGAATACAGGCTGGATCGCATTTTAAATATTTGCTGTCTCTAGAAGGAGATTTGTTGCTTCTCAATCTGCGGTTTGTTATATCCCTACCGACTTATTTTCTTTTTACTAATCCCTGCCTTTCTTATTTACTGCAACTACTTCCTTGACATTAAAGCTCTGTACTTACTTTATATGATTTGCATTATTTTGATAAGTACTTTTGTATTGTGCAATTAAGCTGTGAGTCGCCTGAATTTCTACTCAGAAGAAATCTTTTGAGAGAAATGTGTCAAACGCTTTCAAAAGCAGCAAGTCACGAGAAACTTGGTAAACTTAAAGCTAAAGTAGGTACAATATTATCATACTTCATGTGAAAAAGTTTCAGATAATATTCTCATTGAATACTTACAAAGAAAAAACTAGGATGACTAACAAACTAGCCAAAATACTTATCTAAACTAAAACATCTTTTAGATAAAAAAGAGATTTAAAATAAAAAATGCTCTGTTAAAGATTTTGACGAGAAAAACGAAAGTGAAGACTATTCATTCGTTGTGAAGAATTCGCGTAATTGTGACAATATCCAACTATGAGGATGAGGATGTACCTTAAGTACATAAATGGTCTGGCTTAGCCTCGACAGCGATGTTATAAGTTTTGACGAAGATATTAAACGTTTCGGAATATAAATATATAATGTAGATTGATATTTGAACAGGTTGAAAACTTTGAACAAGATATATTCTAAAAGTGCAATTTTTCAAATTTTTATTGCAATTTCTCCTTACAGTCACGTCTCCCTTTGTTCCCATCTAAAACAACAATATAGCATCATAATAAATTCCTGTAAGCCTATTCACACCAACATTTTGGTCATCACATTCACTTTCACCACATCCTAGTAGCCGCACACCCATCCTACGTGCTTCCCATGCTAACCGTACCCTCTTGACACACTACACTTGACGCTTGAAAGTATATATCTGTTACACTTTTAGAATTTACATTGTTTTTGTGTGGAAACTTAGGAATTACATTGTTTGTACTAGACTTTTGGATTTAGTAAAGACTTTCAACACGCCTTTGTTTTGCTGTGGTGAAAGATTTGTCTTGTGTGGTTATTGCAAGGTCACTGTTGATGGATGGTGTTGTGATCTCCGATATTGGATCTGTCGTTGGGTAATGTTTATCTATTGTTTGACAGAATCCGATTGTTACTAAAAGATAGACTGGCGTTAATTAAAGTGCTTTCCTAATCAAAGCTTACGTGACGTTTTTCTCCTCGTGCTTCAAACTGGTTGTTTATTAGTATCAAACCCAACTAGAAAGACACAAATCTTTTCCTAACTGCAAAAAGCAAATCAAACGGTGTCTTCAATTACCTCGCTATTTATCATCACCTACTTCGAACCGCGAAATTAATCACCTATGCATCTGAAGATTAAACAGTTATCCCACACTTAGACACACGCATTTCTTAGACTTAGAAAAAAGATTTCAATCGTAGATTCGCCCTGCCGATGCGTCGACACTCGACACTTAACTTCACAAAATGTCGCAGAGACTTGACTTTATTGTCATGGAAACGCCAATTTTATAATGTGAGCTCATTCTTCTTGGTATGTACACTTTTTCACGCGATTTAGTAACGTGAGGGCAAATCTAACGATTTAAATCTTTGTCTTTATAAACCGGCTGAACATCAAAACATTACATTCGGTTATCATAGGTTTATGATCAATTCGCAACAGTTCAGCAAATGCCGAACTAAAGTTCAGCGGAACAATAGCTTATTTTGGTGTCGAAACCGACGCTAAACTAAATCATGATGGGTGTGCATAAATTACTAAGTTCAGATAAGATGGCTGTCCGCGGGTAATTAATTAGATTAAAACTTCTGATACAGAAATGCTCGGATTTAAAGTTGAGTGAATTCGTGGCTGATAAATAAATCTGAGTTAGTTTATCTAATGCTAGGTGGCTTGGTCAGAAATATTTTATTCTAATCTAAGTAGGGTTTGCTAATATTTACGGATATTTGCCCGTTATCTGCGTTTCCGATCTCTCGATTTTCCGTCTTAACTATGTAGCCTTGTGATATTCCTTATCAAACCGCATTTGCGTGGCAATATAGGAGAAATTTGCTTGCGCTGCAGCAGGATTAGTTTTCATACAAACTTTATCGTATTGTATGATAACTATTCTGCATTGTTTGATATACCTACGACTCCATGGGAATATATAGTTTGAAATTTTGCTTATTATCCTCAAATAAGCATCAAATGAACTTAGGTACTTTTCTTTAACAACAAAGAAAAGAGGAAACAAAACAGTAATAAAATCCGCAAATAAAATATAAAATTTATGCCTGAAAATTGTAATGTTAACGCCAATTATATTTATTAAGTTATTAGTCAAGCTAGAAAGTTTAAAACAATTACTACCGTTTTAAATCTAACTAACATTAAAAGTACAGTTATGAACACGCTTGCTTGATAGGAGTCATGATTTTATTCTTACGTTATTCGATAAATATTTCAATAATAGAGAAAACTTAAAATAATGACTCAATTAATGTTCCTGCTAACTTAGGAACATGGGATATAACCTGCACCCCTTGATCCACTCAATGAAATTCTCAACATAGTAGCTTTAACTCTACGTATATGCTTTCATGCATTGAACTCATTAGTCATTATCTCGCCTTATTTTACCACCAGCAACTTATCAATGTCTTAACTTAGATCAGTCCGGAATTCCAGATGAATTTGTAGAAAACGGGTCCCAATCCCAAGGACCTAGACAAAGTGACAACGACAATGATGATGGAAAAGTCAAAAATGTGTGGGACTGTTTTAAGTCGTTGTAGAAAAAGTTTTGGAAACGATTGCCACCCTCTCAACTGTCGAGAAATTTAATTGTGTTTCTAACATGACAATTGAAGGTTTATCTAGGCCTACTGGTCCTCAGTGGCGTAACTATACCGTTCGAGGCCCGTGGCAAATTCATCGGATTTTTACTAAATGTGTAATATTAAATGTTGGGAGTTGGGATTCTCCTCTGACCGGGGGCCCCTTCCGGCTGGGGGCCCGTGGCATTTTGCCGACTTGCCACCCTATAGTTACGCCACTGCTGGTCCTGCAACTGAGTAAAAGTGTAGGCGGACTTTCAGCTTTACACCAAACATGCGTGGGATTGGAAACATAATTCACACACTGCATTATATTACCGCTACATTAAACTACAAAGTCTGTCGAATCGATTTTCTCAGAACAAATGTAAACGGATCGTATTTAGTCCGTTGCCACACATTATTCTCTAATCACATTAATATATTGAAATACATAGACACTACAATAAAATTAAATGTCGCAAGTTGTTTCACGGAAAGGACCTTAAAGTGTAGGCTTGCGAGACTGTGCAATTTCTTTAGATTGTGTCTCTTTGTCAATCTGTCTAGTCTTTTCCCAACTATGTTGGGGTCGGCTTCCAGTCTAACCGGATGCAGCTGACTACCAGTATTTTACATGGAGCGACTATCTGACCTATCTGACCTCCACAATCCAGTAACTGTGTAATACAATACCCCTTGGTAAGACTGGTTGTCAGACTCGGGCTTCTGACGACCCGTAACGACTGTTAAAGATCCACGATTGACAGCTGGGACCAAGGGTTTAACGTGCTTTCCAAAGTACGGAAGAGTCTCGGTATGTAAATATGGTCACCCATCAACTGACCAACCCCGGCAACTGCTTAACCTGATGGATCGACCCGTGACGCTGTTAATACTTAGCCACGAGCTTTGTCTCTGTATCTTTCTATGTCTTATTATTTATCAGTTGTGGCTTGAGTTTTAACATAGGTTACATGTTAATTCACTTAAAATTATTGCATTGTCACAACAACTTGTCTTCAACATTACCACATAACATCACGCCTGTATTCCTCGTAGGGTTAGGCAGAGGTATACCAACCTATAGCCAACATTTCACCAGTTATGTAAGTTCAATATTATTCTCGCTTAAATAAGCGAATAGAAATTAATTCATCACAAGCAGTAAGTTTGACTCTCCTGTCAGATTTTATACTTAACCGTGAATGGATAATGAAATAAATTTAAAATTTAAAAAATGTCTTTTACGATTCTGTATTGTTAACAATAAAAAAATTACGTTTCTGTTTCATTAAAATAAAATATGTCTTCATACCTTGTCAAATTAAAAGTCATCGGTACGAAAGATCACTTCTAATAGTATTATTGTATTTGTTTTTATAGCTAAGTCACCTTCTTCAACAATATGCCCGTGACATTTCATCTCTGTTGTACAGTTTGGTCCATTCAAAATTGCATTCAAAACTAAAATAATATTAGCTTTGTTTATTTTCAAACTCTGTCAAATAGTGAATGGGCAATTAAAATTCAAGTTATCGTTATGCAAAATGTTATTGAAACTTTTAAAAGGTTCTTATTAATGTTCATCATCAGCTTATGCAATACTGTTAAGTGCTGTTATGAAGTTTTAAACTGGACTTAAGGCATCCAAATTGACTTAATCATGACGATAAATTAGATGTAACAGTTATTTGAGTTAACGACTTGGGTAAGTGATTGATTGATTGCTAATTAATGGGCTGTTCTTTTTTGCTTGTATTTAACCAAGTGTGAATCTTCTTCATGAAGCGCAAGCAAAAAGGTATGACTAAAAATGTTGTTTGACTGTCGTCTGCGCAGCGCAGTGCCACAAACATCTCTGAGTGATCTTTCATGTTTTGCTCTTTAATACAAATAAACGTTTCCTCAAAAAGTCCTTTGTCAGTTTTGGTAAATAAATATGAATGAAGCAAACGAAGACAGAAACTGGTTTTTCTCAGTTGTTGATGTATTTTTAGTAAAGATCGAGCAACACGAATTGTTTCTATAACAGGTAAATCAAAAGGCAAGTTTTTACCTACGCAATTTTCAACATGAATATTCATACTTAAATCGATTATAATGGCGACGATTTGAACTAGTTTCTACTTTTTAACATAAGAATTCCCATTCACCGTAACCGCCATGTTTCCTATTCCGATCATGTTACGTCAGAGCATCTGTCGGAAGAAAGTCGTTTGAGATAAACGTTTTCGCTTTTCCGTCACTCACTGCTCTGCGTATGGTAATACAGTGGCGAGCAGAAATATTAATCGCTGATATTAATATCACTTTTGCAATAAAAGTATATTGTTAGTAATAATAAGTCTATTTCTAGAAGATATTTCACTAACTTATGACATTTTAGTGTCTATTACTACAATACTAGACTTGTCTGGTCGTAATTCTGAAATGTCTAATATCTCGTGTGCATGTAGATGTGAGTGTTGTTGCGTGTTGCGTCTATCTGTTCCTGGTTGCGAAAAGTGATTTACAGATTACTTCATTGTAACTGCAGCATTCAAGTGAAATAGCGTGTGTTTTTTTTGTCATTTTCATAATCGTCTGTAGAATAATACTAATAGCACCGTAATTAGGATTCCGTATCAAAACGATGAAAATGGCAACTTTGGCCACATACTCGCAGTTCAAATCATCGGCTAATATTATGTAGGTCTAATTGATTTGAATTTTAAGTGGGGCAATGACGTTTGTTCATTTACACAGTAAATTTAAAATATTTAATTCAGTATGGTAAACTTTTCTTGCTCGTCACTGTAGCGAATTCACTCTCGCTGTCAAATCCCCGCTAAACATGAGTGATACCGTTATTACGTGCGCGTAGATGTTGCGTGTGCGCAGCATCACGTTACGATCGGCCTTGACTGACATGATCTTGTACGGTTTGATTTGCATGAGTTTTCATGCTATGAGAAATAGGTGATGCTGCACGAAGATTTGTTTTGGTTGTTTAGTCATTTAGTTTTGGTTGATGGGTTGATTTTTGGGGGCAGTGATAGTATAGTGCTCACATTTGGTTTAGTGGTTTGGTTTAGCATTTCTAGTTTTCAGTCTCGAATTGATTTAAAGATAAACCATGTTTAATTATATTGATTTGGGTTTAATAAAACTAGTTTATGAATTAAAACATGTAGGGATCTAGATATATATTGATAATGATATAAGACTGAAACTTCATCGCAATCAGATCTCTGTCGCCACTTCTACGACAGTTCAGTGGATCAAAACGTGAATATCCAAAAGTCTAACAACCAAGTACAACATAAGTTCTCAACAGAAAATATAGGTATTATTGTCTTCTCCAAAACATCCATAATTTCCCAACAATCATCTGCTGCTGCTGCTTCGGTTGATGTAATTGGCATTTTCGCTGCGTATAATATGCCACTCGAGTACCTATAATATGCAAATTATGCAATTAATAATTATCTAACATGATCTTCTCCTTCTTCCCCAGGGTCTGCCATCGTGGTCGCGCGGGCTGGAGGTGGCCGAAGCAGCCCGCACGCGCCTCGTGCGCTGGGCGTGCGGCGAGCCCCCGGCGGAGCCCGAGCCGCCCCGCAAGAAGATGCCGCATGCGCTGCGCCGACGGTGGCCGCTGTGCCCTTGTTTACAGGTTAGTAAGAAGTTATTTAATTTAAAAAGAAAGAAAAATATTTTATTTGCGACACGTACAAGAAATATAAACAACTAGCTTCTGCCCGCGACTTCGTCCGCGTGAAATTTATTTTTTGCTCGACCCCCCCGTCGCTTCGCATTGCCTACCCGCGCTATTACTTCGTTTTCACTTAGCGTTCTTTCAGACTTTTTTTCTTTTTTCTAGGCACCTAAGGGTCCTAGAGTGATGTTAAATATGCCTTCTATAAGATTTGGGCTATCATTAATGCAAAAAGATTTTTTAAAGTCCGACTGGTAGGGTAGTTCCAGAGTTTAACTCGTTCCTTCACCACATCCCCTTCCGCTACCTCTCCCTCCCCCTCTCACTCACTCTCACACCCCCTTCACCACTTCCCCTTCGCTCTCTCCCTCTCACCACCCCGTCCCCTCCCTCTCCCCCTCTCCTCCACCTCCGGCTCACCAACCCCTCCCCACCCCTCAGCCTTCACCATGTCTTCCTCCTCTCCTCACCAATTCCTGCCCTTTCTCCCTGCGTCCATCATCCACCCCCTCACACTCCTCACCACCCCTCCCTTGCCCCTCCCCCTCGCACCCTCCCTCCGGGGTAGTTTTAAAAAACTAATAATGACAAACTTAGGCAAATATTTGTGCCAAGTTTCAAGTCAATTAAAACCAAATGAATAACATTTTTCATGTAAATTGTATTCCCTGTTTTCACCCCCACAGGGGTGGAATTTAAAAAAATGATTTGATATATTTCCATACCTTGACTCAAAGATTATTTACACCAATTTTCGAGTTAATCAAGCCACGCAGTAAAATGCTCCCCTGTGAAATTGACTACCCCTTTTCACCCCGTTAGAGGTAGATTTTCGAAAAACACTGACACATTATTCTTTATTTTTGGTTTTAAGTATAAATACTGAGTTTTGAGTTAATCGGATTGCGCGTTAAAATTTTTCCATACAAACTTTGAGACCCCCCAATTCCCCTTTAGGGGGTAGTTTAGAAAAACAAAAAATCACAAAAATCATAATTTACTTAGATGAATATTCGTGCCAAGTTTCAAGTTTATTAACTCAAGGAATAAGATTTTTCATACAAACAATATCCCCCCCTTTTTACACCCTTAAAGGTCGAATTTCCAAAAAACCTTTCTTAGCGGATGCCTAGGTCATAATAGCTACCTGTATTCCAAATTTCAGCCCAATCCGTTCAGTGGTTTCAGCTGTGTGTTGATAGATCAGTCAGTCAGTCAGTAACGCTTTCCTTTTATAGATATAGATTAACAAAGGAACTAAGCTGAGTAGCTAATGATGCTGAAGGAAGACTTCATGTTAAAGACGTAGGTAGGTGGGGTCTGAGTGATGGTGGCGACATCGGAGTTTTACCGTGAACATTTGATTAGGCTTATCATGCTGCATTACCTTGAACTAATTTCGTAGCTCCAAAACAACTTGTGATATTCGATTGTTCATTGAACTCAAAACTCTTTGCCAAGTTTTAACTTATCTATGATCATTTGAAAATTTGGCTAACAGTCCAAAATATTTAGTTCCCCCTAATGGTTCAGTATCCAAATTTAGATGATTTCTTGAATTGTTTCCTTTTCCCTTTGCCTTTGTTTGGACCTTAACTGGGTTAATGGTGAAATGAAAGCCTGCTGTAAAAACTCATTCATCCGCAAATGTATTTAAATGTATGGCAGCCACTTAGCCTCAATGCAAGGTATTAAAGGGTTGCAGCTATAATTACTCATTATTGCTAGCTTCCGTTCCTTATTTCAATGCAATGGCATCAACTATAATTTCCCTATACCCTTCAGCGGCGGATATGCAAACAAAAACAAAGTAATCGAGCGAAGTATTGATCAATATCCTTATTAGTCCTTATCTAGTTGATCTATTACCGATATTGTAAGTACTTGGCCGCTAATTGTTCCGGAACGTGTCGGTTGACTTCACTAGCTGGTAACACAACACCTACGGCATATCGAGTTCGGATTAGGGTTCGTTTTGCTTCGTACTTTCACCAGTCGTCTAGGGATTTTGAAATTCATTGCGATAATTTTGCTGGAAAAATGTTTCGTATGCTTAGGGTGGATATCAATTTGTTACTGGCCACATCAGTTTCTTTAGTGATCACATTCATGGCAGTCGTTCGTCGCCTTCCTGAATGACGGAAATGTTGGACCTAGTTCACCTTAATGATGACCATGTTCCAACTTTCAAGTGGAACATTCGTAGCAACAGCTACGTAGTATACTGTATACAGCTTCTCGCAAGGTCTTCTACAAAATCCGATTCTTCTCTGTGCACATTAGCAATTCGAATCACATTATGCTTACTTAATTGGGAGACTATCGAGAATGTATTCTCATTATAACAGTCTTCGTAGAAAACGAAAGCATTTGAGATTTAATAATCTCTGAAGCACCTGACTTGTTTCTATCAGACAGGTTTTCAGTTCATGTCGAACTTGTTTACGTCACGTCTCGTGTCTCAAAGGTCAAAGGTCTTTTGTAAGTCAGTCATAGTCAACAGGTTGGCTATTCATAGTCCACGCCTTCAGTGAAAGTCGAGTCCAAGGACTTCATTTCTCCGATGTTGTTTACACTAATATCATTATCAATGTCTGCACAGACGTACTAAGCTGTTCTGAACTAAAGATTATGTTGGACTTACTGAGGATTTATGAAGACTGGTGCGAAAAAAAACGACTGTTAGTGAAAACTCCTTGGTTGCATAAATACAATCATGATGTACGGTGGTTGGTAAAGTAAAGTAGGTACTGATTATAATATTCCTTAAATGTTATTTGCTGGACGATAATCTTACTTCCTTTGTAGCGCGTCTAGTCTATATATCAATAGTAATTCAGTATGAATATCATACAGTTGATCATAGAATCGATATACTTGAAAGATTTGTAAGACATGAAATTACAATAAGTCCTGAACTTTAAATTCAATACACTTCGGAATCTTTCTTTACCAATCTGAGAAACGGGTCGCAAAAGTCTCTTTAGAAGTTCAAGTTGGCTATAACGACATAATTAACATTTAGAATAGTTTAAAGGCAATCCAAAAGGTAATTGCCACACCCACTGCGGTATTAGTAAGGTGAGTAATGTCGGAAAATGGAAACAGAAGGTTCACTGAATGCAGATTAGTAGAAACTATAACCGTTTGGAAGTTTGCAAAAAATTTCAATTCACTGTCGTTGTATTTCTGAGATATCGGTCATAATTTGAGGATATGTTAGGATTTTAAGTAGGATTAGATACCGTAAACTTCTTTTGGTTTTATTCTCGTTGTATTGGTCCTAATAGTATAAGAGAAAACATCGCCGAAGTTAAAGACTTTCTACAGACCTTTCGATCTTCATTTTATTTCATTGCTTCGATTCACTGTGATGACCTTTTATGCGACTGTGCTTCATTAGTTCATTACAAGTGTAATGTCAGGAGGTCAGGAGTTAGTCTTCTGCATCAATTTCTGTGACGGTTAAAGTAACATGAGCTGCATTTAGAGAAATAAACACATTTACACTTCAATTTGTGTCAGCCTCGTATCATCGAATGTATCGATGTTTAATATCCCCATTAATTTCGAATTGCGAGTAATTAAGATTTGTTTGTCGTTTCTAACTGAGTTGTGGACTCGAGACATAGTTTAGTTGCATTTCTGTCCCACGCTGGGTGAGGAAAGTCTATTTCATGCTTTGAGTTGTTCTAGTGCTTTTCACACTTTTGCTTGCTCTTTCTAATCTGTATTTTCTTAAGTTCACCTTAAGGGGATAAAGGATGAGAATGTGTACTCAATTATCGAGGCTATCGGCCGTAAAGTCCCATAGCTTAGGTGAACTATATTTCAAGAGTCCCTATTTTTGGTTCCAATGAAAAGCTGATTATAATAGTGAGTTTTTTAACCCGTATGTAAAGGAAGATTTAATTGCGGCGGCACGTGCTAAGAAGGACCTATCCACTTGTGACATCGGGTTTCAAGGCTCATCTCAGCGTGTGTATGTTAACGATCACCTAAGTGTGGAGTACAAAAAGCTTTTAACTTTGGTTAAAAGCTAAAAGCTTTGCCAAGGATTTAAAACAAGTACTTAATTCTATTAATAACTCCGATATTCTGTACAAATTTTCCCGGAAGGTCAAAGCGATGGGCCGTTGCGTGGTCCATTTACCTCTACGACTTGCAGGCAAAATTCATTTGTTGTGCGTTCAAGTAGAAAATCCTTGATCCTTAATCCTTTTCATAACAAGTGTGTCCTCGGCCAGAAAGTGCCTGAGCCTTAGCATTTTAAATTTGTATGTTCAGGTTTTTCTTCTTGTATTGAATATGAAATGTGAATTTACTTTAAGCTTGAAAAAAGAGAAAATAAAACAGTAGGATGATAATCCTACTGTTTTATTTTTTCTCTTTTTTTTGAGTGAGTGGTGTTGTTCACACTCTTTCTTTCTGTTTTTAGAAGCGATGACTTTTAATTAGCTGTCAGTCTCACATACTATTTTTTAATCTGTAAGTTATCCATAGTAAATAAATAAATAAATAAAATACAACGCAAGACTTCTTAACATACTTTAATATTTTAATATAATCCGTTATATTGAATACAACTTTAACAAGTGAACTACGTCAACTAACACAGATAATATATCAGCGACTTTTTTCAACACTTTACGTGATTTTAAACACACACATAATATTTAGTAGGTACAGTTTGTATAAATAGTAAGTAACTACAGCTAGTACAGGAGTATCAAATTCATCGTCACTTTATTGTAGGTAATTAATATTTTCAAATCCTTGTTTAGTTGAATTGTAGAAAGATTCAGTAGCTACCTACTGAATTTCTGATGTCTTATGTTTTTTTTTTTTTAAATTTTGCTTAAGTATTAATTTAGTTAGGCAGTTCGTTTACCCATGGTGAAGCGAGTAACGGTGTTATGTGTGGCCCGTCAGACATCTGGTCTACAACCTCATGTGAAACAGGTTTTCTGAGTGTGATGTTATCAGCGAAATAGATGCTGCTGGCCATTCACCTGGTATAGTTGGTAATCGCAGCTTTTACCACCTGCGTGAGTCTATAAATAGGTGGCTTAGGAATACTTGCTGGGGAAGATGAAAAAAATGTATTAAAATATAGCCTCAATCTAGGTTATGCGTATTATGTGTGGTGCTCTTCAGACATTCTTTATTTGTACAGTCAGCAACAAAAGTCGATTAACACTTGCTGTTTTTTAATCATAATTTATTAAGCGAAATATTTCATTGAAATCGGAACAGATGTACTTAAAATTTTAAGAACATTAACTTTTAACAGTTAGTGAAAAGAAAAAAAGTAGTTTATCGATTAATTTTGTTTTAATTTAGATAATGTCAAAAAGTAGCAGTGTTAACCGACTTCTGTTGCTGATCGTACAAGCTTTGTTATTTTGTTTGGACTAAAAGTCAGCAAAACAGGTTTAAAAATGACTCTCTTGTGTCAAGATCAAGAGCGATGGTTGTGTCTCTTTCCTAATCTGATGCCTCTTGAAAGCCAAGAAAGCTAATTTATTACATTTTCTATTCATTGTCGTATAAATTTCGCAAAAGTGAAATTATAATTCCGACATCCGTATTGATACGATTAACACTAGTAATAATGTATTTAAATTTTGTGCAAATTTTATTGTGCCTGGTCAGTTCATAGGTTAGCCATTAGAATTTGTCGCAGAGAAATCTTTGCTTCCATATCGTGGGTTTTCTAATCAAAATTAACATTTCTTATAAAGCGCGGTGTATTAATCAAAACAATATGTTTGTTTATCTCCAATATGCTGTGGTTTTGTATGTTTTTCATAATAATTTATTCAATCTGTCAATTTATTATGCTGATTCCATGTAAAAGCGAATCAAAAACACTTTGTTAGGAGGTTCATTTGAATAATATACCTAGATTTTAATATGGAATTGTTATTTTTCGCAATATTTGTTCATAAAGGAACTGGTCGTGCATTTTTTAACGGGCTCACGACTTGACGATGACGATGAAGTTAATGTCCTTGGCATTAACCTGGGTAAAACATAACGATGGAGGTGGAGGTTTTTTTTTATTATATTTGGAGTTCCGTACGTCCAAAGGAAAACATGGAACCCTTTTAGGATCACTTCGTTGTCCATCTATCAATACCCATCTTCTCAGGAACGCGTGGAGGTATCAAGTTGAAATTAATATCAAATACGCTTAGAGCTCTTAAATTTAAAAAAAGTACTTACGGCCATTTATGTGATATGTTTTGATATATTCTCGCAAATAAACCATTTAGGGTACTTACTTTTCGTTGTCCTAGAATCATGAAATTCGGCAAGAAGCAAAGACTACCGGCACAAGTAATGGCAAAAGTCCGTAAATCGTTAATTTGTAGTTTTTTCACATAAAAAATATTTATTTGTGATTACAAACTTACATTTGCAGATGGAGAATTGACCGTGACGTATATCGACGTATGGGACAATGTTTTTCAACTACAATGTTAAGTTGGTTTTTGAGATAAAGTCAACCCAACTACGGAAATGGAACCCTTCATTGTACCTGGTCCAACACGCACTTGGCCCCTTTTTAGGGTTTCTGTTTACAGTCGAATAGAGGAATGTAATAAAATTGTAGGATGCAAGAACGGATCATTGACCGTTCCAAAGCAAATGATAAAAAATTCATAAGCAAATTGATGAATGAAGCCAGACAGGCTTGATTAGTGATGCTAAAATTATCTTTGTTGTTTACTCGTTCGTTCAATCAAATTACTCACAGAGGCTTATAAAAACAAACATACATGGAGATATATTATCTCGAAACAAATTGCTGTGTGTAAATTGCGATAAAATTATGAAGAACTCATATATTCTGAGAAGGCCATTTCTCTTGCGATTTCCATTAAAATTAAACTAACTTTCACTGTAAGATTGTTGCCAGTATGAAAGGGCTATTGATAGGTAAGGGTCAGCCCTACGCATGCGCTATTGAAAACCAGTTTACATTGGATTGGAAAGCAGGCGAGATGTCGGTCAGTCGGCACATGCATGGCACTTGCTTATATATGATTTCCAAGATGTGAAAATTCTTCGCACACGTGCTTATTCTAAATTATTGCTATGTCGCGAGATTGAATCGCATCTGCAGTGATTGCTTTACAAATTACTTAAAGCAATTGGTTTATGTTACTTGAAGTGATTTTTTCTTCATCTAGAGCTCTGGACTGATCCACTTTGAGAGCTAATTAATAGACTCTGTCTCTCTTTTACATCGTGAGAAAATAACAAAATGAATTTCAGTTTCTGAATTATTTATAACTAGCTTTTGCCCGCGGCTTCGCCCGCGTGGATGTCGGAAAATATCTCATGGGAATGTTCATGTGGAAAACATAGGGCCGTCCGATATAACTGTGCAAACTCAAATCGCTACGATATATCGTTACCGTGTATAGTAGGCATAAAGCTACCAGTCGGCATGATTTTTTCCGACATCTTCAACAGTCGTCGTCATATTTCAGCCAATTTACACAAAACTATAATTAATTACCCTGAATCACTCCGTTCATTGGAGAAAACCGTATGAAAATCCGTTCGGTACTTTTTGACATTATCGCATTCAAACAAACAGACTTACGCGGCGGGGGGACTTTGTTAATTACTTAAAATTTATTATGCCCGTCACGCTCTAATAACAAATAACTTT
Source organism: Cosmia trapezina (assembly GCA_905163495.3). Lineage (NCBI taxonomy): Eukaryota > Metazoa > Arthropoda > Insecta > Lepidoptera > Noctuidae > Cosmia > Cosmia trapezina. Next base: position 21,558,379 of record LR991031.1, on the reverse strand, counting down.
TATCCGAGTGTCCACTCGTTCAAATAATTTCCTCGTAAAAACGCCGAATGAAATAAAGACTAAATGTTGCCTCAAGATTCGAACTATGACTACATTTCCAATCCCTTAAATCTCTTTAAAAGAGGTAGGTACACAAACATTTGTCAACCCCTATTGTACCCCCTCAAAAACGCTATACCATATATTTCTTTATTTCCTACCAAAAGCATAAATTTGAATTTTCTTATCCCTAACTTAAGAAATACTTGGTTTCCCTTACAAACTTTCATCCCCCATATCACCCCCTGTAGTATTATTTTTTGAAAAAATAGTATCCTATGTCCTTCCCCAGAGCCTTGCCAAATTTTGTCGAAATCCATGCAGTTTTGTAAATTTTAAAATCAACCCCTATTTTACTATATTTTACCCCCTTAGGGGATGATTTTTCAAAAACGCTGAACCGCATATTTCTTTATTTCCTATCAAAAACATAAATTTTAATTTTCACATCCCTAACTTAAGAAATACTGAGTTTCCCATACAAACTTTCATCCCCTATATCACCCCCTGTAGGAATATTTTTGAAAAAAAAAGTAGCCTATGTCCGTCCCCAGGATACCATCTATAGCCTTGCCAAATTTTATCGAAATCCGTTCAGTGGTTTAGGCGTGAAAAGGTAACAGACAGACAGACAGACAGACAGACAGACAGACAGACAGAGTTACTTTCGAATTTATAATATTAGTATGGATTTGTCAAGATGTGTGAAACTGTTAGGATTACTGTTGCGGTAAAAGATCTCAGATAATGTTCTAAGACCGACGTGCATGAGTGACTTGCCAAAAATGGTTAGCCAATCAACATTGCCTTTGTAACATTGATAAAAAGTCAAGATAACTTATCATTTCGACCACCTCAATCAAGCACAATTGAGCACAAAAAGCCGCAATTGTACTATCAATGAAACAGTCCATTGATCGATAGGCCATATGTTTTTATTGAGAAGTCGCAAGTTCGACGTCAGGTCAGACATAATCGTGTTAAACGATAAGGGTTCACGTCAAAATATAACAATGCAGCCACTTAACAGTCTTAACATTTCTGATTTGAATATTACTAAACATATTTCTCAATCGTAAGCTGATTATAGAGAGTAGTAAAGGTCGAGGGTGATAGGATTATGGCTTTTTGAAACAAATTTAATTGGATCGTTTGGAGCAAGGTCGTGACTTATTGTATGTGATATTAATGGGTAATGTCTCTCCAGCGAAGGTTGTACGAACTAAGATCCAAGATAAACTTGTACGTTTCCAAATCCTTTACTAACGTTCGAATTATCAATAACGTTCGAATTATCAAGTCCTAATGCAATTCCGTTGTAGTTGGAAGTAAATGCGTTGATAACTATTCTGGTATTTATCACTTGGTCTGCATCCAGTCCTTGTTTACTCGCCTCAGAAACAAACAAATTTTATAAATACTTACTGTCGGTCGTCAACATGGACCCTAATGAAACATCCATTTAGTCGTTAATAGAATTAGAGCGAGACAATGCACTTCGATAAATACGGGAAGCAATTACGGGTACAACATGGAGGTCTTTAGTTTTGATTGAGACACATTGCGAGGCGCCAGGCGGCCATGTCTCGCTCGTTTTGTGGTCCTTCCGTCGATTGACTCTTGCGCAAGTGGGAAAGCGTTTATTATTGACACTGCAGTCAAGTGGTTGGAATTTAATTAATCAATCAACTGTCATTTTGGTGTTGTACTGTTGATGATCCAGAATTGTGTTCCAAAATGAACAAAACTCGATTCTTCAGCTTGAAAAGAAAACAGTCGATCGCGAGGATACAAAATGTAAGTTCAGTTTTTTAAATAAACAGTATTTTTCTGAGAACGGCGTTAATAGTCAAAGATGGTTCACATTCACACCCTTTTGAAGTTAATGTTCTGTCTTAACATAATATTTATTTATGCAAATGCGTTTCTTCGGAAGACCAAATGTGGATACGAATTTTAGGAACGAGTGTGTTTTGTCAACCTTCGGTTTGGTCAGCTTTGTGTTCAACGTTCAAGATTAGGATAATCATCAATATAATAGTCTTCTTCCTAATATTGTCTTGTTACTTTTAGTAAGAATTCGAACTTACGACTAACATTTAACGATATTTCCTCAAAATGCCGTGCTACTTTTGCCTATATAGATGTTTACCTGGCTACACTTGTAACTATTTATTAAAATAATACTTACTGACTTAAGTAGGTGTACTTTAAAAGATAATTTTGTCCTTACACTACATAGAGGGCAATTTGTACCGCGCATACTTTTTCCTATCATTAGTAGTAGTTACCATTTCATTTCATAACATCACGAGAACGTCTTCTTTTAATGATTCTTCTTCCATATCCTTCATAGCACCTATCTCTTTAATTGGCACATTACCACATAATATAGCGTCTTCGTTCACATCTTAACTCTTGTAAATTAATGTTGCTAATAATGATACCCCTGCAAATAAGTCTGCAGTCGACTGGGTGAAGTCATCGACGCAAATATACTCCACTGCTTGTGTTGGAAAGGGTTGTAGGGTTATCGCTTTTGTAATTTTAGATGGCGGTGTTAAAAAGAAAAATGGCGAACGTGACTTTTGTATGAGTCATTATTTGGATGACGTCAGGGTTAAGTTCTTTGCTCTCTGTTCAAAGTCTTATGCTTATACTTCATTGAAGATGGAAGATATTTTGAGGAGAATTCTTGACAGTGGCTATAGTACTCAGTGTGTCACTTGCTATTCTTAAAGCAGGAAGGATTTTCATTGTAGACTTAACATTCATATTATGTACCAGTCGAAAATCAGCCAAAGTATTGTTATTTCTAGATTATCGTCTACTGTTGTATTCTGATATATTGTGATAAATTTATTATATTATAATTATTACAAACTGTACCAGGAAGAAGCAACTAATCTTATTACTAAATCCAATTAACACTTTAATAATATGTAGATTATTACATTCATCAGATGTTAACAAGGCAATGCTATTTAAATTATTAATTAGATATTATAAATCCAGCAGTATATTTCCTAAAACTAATAATAACCATAGTAGAAAACCAGTAATCATAACTGGATGCAGCATAAAGCGTATAATCCTTAATTTTATATCAGCTCATTAGGTCTGGATATTTTCCATTGTTCTCTTTAACAAATATTTTGCTTCTGTGTTCATGACCTCATTTAATGCGTCGTCGTCTTGATAAGTTTTATTTGCCTTTCCATCTGTTTGTACCGAGTCTATAGTACTTTCTACTGTTAATGTTAATTAACCAAGTACTTAAGGGAATACATAATTAATTGGTGTGCTTTACAGTAGTTTACTTTCTGCAGTTTCTGTCTGGGGGATTAGAATCGTGTTTGCCTCTCAATTAGTGTTGTTAATGATGATGACACATATCTATGTGTATATTGACGTGGTTTTTCCCTAAAAACACATTCCGTACTTCAAAAGGAAAAAACGGAACCCTTAAAGAATCACTTCGTTGTCAGTCTATCTGTCTGTCAAGCAAGACCCGTTTTCTCAGGAACGCGTGGAGGTATCAAGTTGAAATTAATATCGAATACGTAGGTCTATGGTCCCTTCAACGCAATAAAAAAATACTGCCATTTATATTGGATTATGTTGGAGAATTGACCGTGACGATATGGAAGAAAATTGAATTGTTGGTATGGTAGAAAATATTTTTCAACTACATTGTTAAGTTTGTTTTTGGTCTAAATTCTTTTCTATTACGGAACCCTTATCTTGTGCGTAGTCCGACACGCACTTGGCCGGTTTTTTTTTCTTACAAGCTGGAAAAAATTTGAGACGTTACGTCTAGCTTGTCTCATCATTTGGTAAAAAAATATATTTTTCATCCCATCTATTCGAAAAGAGCTCATTGGTTCCTCGATAAGTGCGAGCAAAATGGGTCATTCCGGCGCACTTAATAACAGTGACGAAATGACTTTTGAATTTGGAACACATTTAATTAAAAAGTTTGAACGCAATTCGCTCCGATAAAGTCCTGCAGGGCTCGGATACCGGTATATTTTTCGAAACGGTTTCGTCTTAAATACCTAAGAAATTATTTGTTTCGGTTATGTTCGAACAGAACGTTATAAATAACGTTTTTGAAGAAAACAAAATTTAAATCGTTCTCGATTAATAAAACGTTTTTAACCGTTTTTTTTTTTCATTTTTGATGAATGAAATTAATACGTAACGTAAGTACCTTCCGCAACTAGTTTTTGAAACGTTCTCATTTCGTTTTCATTCCGAACAAAATATTGTACAAAAAACTGTTAGAAACGTTTTAAATAACGTTTCCGAGCCCTGCTGGCCGGTAATAAAAAATCACGCCTGCCGACGCAGCATTGGTTAACCAAATTTAAAAAAAAATAAGCGGGAACTTCTTATTTGTTTTTTTTTATGTACTTTTTAGCAAAATAATTACGGACAATTTTAATTTGATTCACACAAATTGAATGAAAGATGAGTTCTACCTGTGAAAGTGAAATATTAACAAAATAAAGTGTAAAATTAAACGCAGAAGCTGTCATAAACAATTTACTACCAAACAAATCGAGAGAAAAATATCTAAACCTATGATTTAATTAGGTAGTTACCTACGTGGAAAAATGAAAAAGAAGCAAAGTCATTTTCTGAAACTGTATTTTTAGCATACCTATTTTCAACATTTAGCGAAGACCAAACAACCTTCTACTTTAAGGAGTATCCTCCATCGAATATCAAGAGACTATGGTATTAACCACGGTTAATACCATAGTCTGAAGTTATTACGAATGCCCAAGTGATAAATAAGTCAACGACATTTTCTGTTCCCAACAAAACAGTTACAATAGACATCCAAAATTGCGAAAACGTACCTAATATTAATATTTTGTAATTTAGTTATACATACAGTAAATATAAATATTCGTCACTATTAAAAGCATCTCTTATTTATTTTTCTCATAGAGGGGGTGAAAAGCAGAGTGTGTCACACGGCACCAAAATTATTTAACCTCGAGCGACGTTCTTTGAATCCCTCGCTACGCTTAGGATTCTACTCTAGAATCCTTTGCTTCGCTCTGGATTCAAACAATCGTTCTCGCCCTTAATACATTATTTTGGTCCCTTATGACACAATCTACTAGTACCTACTAAGATTTCGAGTAGAATTTTTGATGTAATAATTCATTTTGTGTTTTTGAAGATTCACACCTAACGTAAAGTTGTATTTTTGTTATTTTTGCGAAAACTGATGATGACTGATGTTCGTACTACGAAGATCACGAGTTTACGAACTTCATACTACATCTGTTCACTTTAGTTCTTTAAAACATTTCACTTTATCGACATTTATAATTAAAAAGTTCTCAGCGGGTCGAAAACGATCGTTCATCCCAAAAAATTGAAGAACAAAACTGTCGTAATGTTAAACGTCTGGAAGGCGTGGGTAGCCGTAGCCCGAAGTCACGTCCCAGCAATAACGCTTAAAGATGGCGACACTCAAGTAATAGCAGGGCGAGGGTGCGAGTCTGAGATCACCGCTGCATTTCGTTCCCCTCAGTTAGATTGAGCAAATTTTAATGTTGGGGACGATATGTACAGTAAGCAGCAAATAAAATGTGGTTTTCTTGAAAAGTGTTAAGTATTTAAAATAAGCTGTTTTGAGATGACTGTTTTATGCTGGACTTATTTATGTTTTTATGTTCTGAAGGTGGTTTTCCAACGCCCTGGGCTATGGTGAGATTTTTTAAAGTGATGTTACAAATTATCATTATTTATGGCTACACGAAATAAATAATTTTCAGAAATCAACAGTTAATTTATAATGCTTTCTCCACGCAGCCCTATTCATTATGTCAATGGATTCGCGAGACATCGGGCGACAGTTCGTAGAAATGCGTCGGAGTGTAGCAGGCGCCGCCGAAAGGTCACTCTGACTCAGAAGCGCTTTTAGCGTGCTCATGTATGGACGTGCACGATATTATCAGATTGTATGTAGCACAGAGTAGTTAGTAAATGAAATTGCGATATCTGCAGAGAATTTTTGTTTCTTGTAACAGTAGGTATTATCTGTTTTGGATGACCCGAAAGCAAGGCAAAGCGCTCTAAATCCAGCATTGCATTTTATTTAATGGATTGAACAAGAGAGGTCCGGCGATTGTTCTGGTGATATCACAAAAATATATATATTTCAAATTTATTCAAAAATATAATGACTAACGATAAATACAGTTTTCCTTAAATCTATGGCAAGTTCACCCATGACTTGTACCTGAGCTAGGTAATCCTGTGTTTCAGGCGATTGGATGTAACATTAATTGATTAAATAATAATCATACTTATCTTATTGTTACATATGTAAAAAACATTAATTGATTAAATAATCATACTTATCTTATAGTTGCATATGTAAAAAACATTAATTGATTAAATAATCATACTTATCTTATAGTTACATATGTAAAAAACATTAATTGATTAAATAATCATACTTATCTTATAGTTACATATTATGTAAAAAAACATTAATTGATTAAATAATCATACTTATCTTATAGTTACATATGTAAAAAACATTAATTGATTAAATAATCATACTTATCTTATAGTTACATATGTAAAAAACATTAATTGATTAAAAAATCATACTTATCTTATTGTTACATATGTAAAAAACTTTAATTGATTAAATAATCATACTTATCTTATAGTTACATATGTAAAAAACATTAATTGATTAAATACTTATCTTATAGTTACATATTATGTAAAAAACATTAATTGATTAAATAATCATACTTAACTTATAGTTACATATGTAAAAATCATTAATTGATTAAATAATCATACTTATCTTATTGTTACATATACATTGTCTTTGACGATGTTGATGAAGTCATGCGTGGTGCATGACTAGGTATATCAGTAAGAATTTCCACAGTCTTCTAAAAAGGGATACTTATACCCTGTTGTGCATTATGTGCTCTTCCAGTAGCAACCGCAAACCACAATAACTCAGCTGGTCGCTAATGTCGCTATACTGAATGAATGAATGAAATTCACCGATCCCAGCGTGGCAGACTCGATTTCTCGAATGAACCCAAAGATTCACACTAGCCCCTGTTGCTTCAAGTTACATGGTGCAACAGAGACCATTGTATATCAAGGAGTAGACCGGGGGGCGCGGTAATGGTAGGGAAGACATGCACTTAGGATATGGATAAGGATTATACAGCCTGTCCAGTATGCACCGTAAAATAAGCAATGGAATAGTGGAGTGACGGGTAGTATAATTATGGATGGGCTTTTTTTAAGACGACGACGCCGCCATGTTGCTTTAAGTTCAGCTTCCCCGGTGTATCTTTTGGTGTTTAAATTGCGTTTTTGACTATTTTTAATAATAATCTGCCTTCTCGAGTCTTTTCTGCTTCATTCTGATGAGTTGTCAGCAGCAGAATGTCCAGGACGCGGTCGGACCGCTCCTCGTTGTTTATTTCCAGCTCCGACTTCAAATAATGTAATCTTTGTTTTTAATCAAAGTTCGACCTACATCTGTTCATTTCAGGCTGACGCGATTGCAGATATTACAGTTGTACAGTTCAAAGTAATGCACACAATTCAGCAACTTGTTAATTAGTAATTTATCAGCTTGTGTTTGGATTATCTATAGCAACATTGCGTAGTGTTGGTGATTGTCATTTATAAAAGCTAAACGTTTCGTAGTTGACATTGCACCTCCATTTACTTAACAATCTGTGGTATGAATGCAACGTAGGCACCACAATATAAGTAATAGCTGCCAATTGCCATGGAGAAGCCACTCGGAGAAAATACAGAAGGAATTCGGCATTGACCTCTTCTATTAAAAATACATTTCTGTAGAAATCATTACGTTTGGAATGACGTACTTATAATTTTATGCAGATTGTCAATAAAATTGCTCTCAGCGTTATTGGATTTTTTATAGCATTTTTAGTAACGGAGGTCAAGGGATGTAAAAATTGCTTCATTGTCAGGTTTATGAAAATTTTTTGAACAAACGCTGAGTACCATTACCGTATCATTTCAAATTGAAGAGAGTGGTCTACCCAGGAACTGTACACACGTGTTATTAGTAAGAATTTTGAATAATTACAGCCTAATAACCGGTCCAGACATCGAAGAAAGAAAAAAACAAAGAATACACCTAAACGTCGCAAATTATCGAATCATGTGTTTAATAGTAATTACATTCCTATTATCGTAATAGCTTAGTATTCAGGTGATTGTCAGTGTTGCCATACGAGGTTTTTCTGTCCGTCCGTCCGCCCGTCCGTGCGCACTTCCTCGTCGGTCACATTTGTCGACTCTCCCTTTAAGGAAGGAACCAATGTCTTCCTCATTTTATTTTAACTCGACAATTTTAATGTAGATTTTTCTCGTTTCTTACCAAGTATTTGCACGAACAAATTACGTCCTCACGTTGATTTATGTCTTACTGAGAAAATTCTCCCAATGTGAGTGGAATACTTTTGTATAATTAGGTATTGATTGCAGTAATTTTATTTATGGTTTCCTTAAATTGGCCAGAATGCCAGATGTTGAAATGGAAATGACTTATTGTATGTAGAAAGTTCCTTTTCTTGTTTCGTTTTTTTTGTGGCCACGTGCCCGAAATGTGTCTTGGATTGAGTATCATCTGCTTGTGTGTTTATTTTTGGTTGTCAGCAGATGATTAATAAGTTATCTTGTTTTAATATGGTGTCATATTTATGTCTTGTTTTATATTGCGTTGGCGTCATATTTTGATTTGTTATTTACGATATCATTATCCTCAACATAACATGGATATGTTTTCTCTGATCAAGTGTCGTCCCTATAAAGTAGGTTTCCCGTTCCTTTCAAAATTTATTACTAACCATAGTTCACCGTTTACTTTAATAGGCCTTTATCTTCTGTTGTAACATTCTTGGAACAATAATTTAGTACAAGAGACACTTTGATTGCTAATAAATCTTAGCTTCAAGGATAAACGCAAAGGTCTAGACGTCGGTGTTTTTGATCGATACTATCTTTTGGCCCACATAGTTCGTTTGAAAGTATTCAAGTATCAAAATTAACTTGTGTCGGATTTAAAAATAAATCTGAGCTCTCCATCTTTGCATAATTAGCCTATAATGTTCTCACTGCTGGGACACAGTCCTCCTCTCTGTGAGAGGGAGTGGGCCGTAATCCACCACGTGGGCCCAGTGCGGGTTGGTAGATGTCACGTCTTCGAATTTTTGATTCTATGACATGCCGGTTTCCTCACGATGTTTTCCTTCACCGTTTCACTGCTCTCAAGCAGTGGTAATGAAATAATTTACACAAAGTAAAGCGCTTGTCTGGGTTCGAACCTACGACCTACAACTAGTGTGTCGCGGCCGTTACCACTGGGCCACCACTGCTCTTCCTCTGCTCTCTGCCCGAAATCTGAAATAATAATAAAACGAAGTTTTAATCGAATTTTGCTTCCAACTAAGAATATAATTTTGTTCTGCTAATTTGTTATTAAACATAATTGGTTTATTTAGAACTGCTGTGAAGTTAATAGGTTTACGCAGAAGTAATGCTATTGCCTCCATGTGTAATGCGTCTGTCGACGTCATCATAGGTCATTGGACGACTCTTATTGTTAATCCTGTTTACTTATGTGTAATGTAACCACGCGGTATTGCCAAACTTTCATATTTATACTATATCTCTTTGATGATCACTACTGAACTTACATCGTTACTTAAATATATGACATAATTTCTCCATGGTGGTATGCAGCATCATCAAAACAAAACGTATGTTACAATTCTTACATAGTCTACTTCTTTTGCATCCTGACAATGACCATGTCTGTCGGCCAGTCATTCGTCTTTTTCTTTAATATCTTGCATATTATAATTATATGGTCTTCTAGTATCTACTTAATTACTCTACCACATTTGTCTGCATCTTATCCTATGATTTCAATACTATATCTTCTTTGTTCCAGAATGATGAGCCCCCAGAGATCACCTACTGTGTGGTTGGGGGCGAGGGCGGCCTGGCACTGCAGGCCGTCACCCCCACACACCCCATGCCGCCTCAAGATGAATTGGACGCAAAGTTCGCTGAGCTTGTGGTAAGTACATACTTTTTCTCATCATTTACTATTAAGTGTAATGACTTCTCTAATTTAGACGTGATCAGGCTACATTTACTTGTTCCAAATTGGCCGGAAAGGTAGTTCCCTGCAGCATTTAGATGACTCTTTTTTCTCCTGTGACCGACAGGACCTTAAACGACGGAGAGTAATAAGATACTATGTAGATTACATGTCCATGGTGATTTTACTTCAGGATGAAAAATGCCGAGTAGCTCTGTCATAAATTAGTTACATGGAATTAAATGTTAAAATTACCAATTTTTTTATCCAAGTATTGTAGATTTTTTTACCTTTTCTAATTAGCACTGTATGCAGCCTATAATCAATGTACATAATTATGTAGTTTTCCTACGCAATGGTTTTAATATTTACCAAGAAACTCCAGCTCTCATTAGATCTTGAAACTTGAATGCAATAATCATGAGACATGAATCGAATATTAGCAAGTGAATTAAATTGGCTACTGTGAAGTGATTCAGGGACAAAACATAAGTTGCAAAAGAACATATTATCATCATTGGTATAATAAATAGGGTTTCTCCGACAAAAATGTTTATTCAGAAGGCTCAGATCTGTCACCAAATCATTAATAGATTACATCATTAAAATTAATCAAATACATTGTGAGCTTCCGTATATGACTTCCTACTATTGTATTCAAAATCGACAATGAAGCATAAGCATTTTAGAAGAATTTTAATAACATTGCAGTGAATCCCATAACATAATATTATGTAGTTGTCATAGTACTCTCATCTCATCTTAGTTCCCATCATTATACGCTTAATTTCGTCATTGTAATGAGCATAGTTTATATCTTATGTAAGTGGCGACTGTCATTATGTATGTAAGTAGATATAACTTTAAAGATGAAATTAGTTTTCTAAAACTGTGTTGTTTGTAATCTTGGTTCTTCATCATTCTACTCTCAATCTTGCATTTGATTGTGGCTAAACAATCTTGCGTCTGAAATCAGCGCCATACTATTTCATCACAAGTGATGCGTCCTAGAATGTGAAACTGAGTTTTTCAATGATGTACGAACCAATAATGATGTTAACCTTGTTATTACTGCAAATACAGCAACTAATTTATGAAATGAAGGCGATGGCTCAGAACGCATTTTTAAGTATAACATATTATTGATTGATTGACGGACAATGCATGGAAATCTAGAAGCACTTCAAACTTGAAAAATATAACAAATACGTCTCCATTGGACGTTTTCTGTACTTCTATGTGCACTATCTACTCAAACTGTATCAGTAGGGTTTATTACCTTTAGAAACTTTACAGTAAGAACTTTATTGGCTGTCTTTATTTCTCTGATAACGTTTTATAGGTGTTTTGTTGCATTATTGTATACATGCCTATATGGCAAATTCTACAGACGCCGTTGCTCAAGAGCTATCTTATTTTCTTCATAATCATCATCTCTACCGAAAAATGCTAACTGACCAATATCGCCACTATAACCGGCCTTGCGCTTCCCGCAACTAACTAGTGGTTTTTCACGATCTTTACCATTGTCCACTGCGTATTCTTTATAAAGCAAAAACTGCTCATTTGCTGTCATATATTTTTCTTTTCTTTCATCATCTTCTTTTGTTTCTTCTTCCATATAGCTGCACATATTTACCTTTATTTTACTTCGCTGAAAACAAATTCATCAACAGTTTCTGTATAGATTTCAGCCAGCGATCACTTCTTAAGATCGTTAGGCAGATGGTACATAAATAAGTTGGTATTATCACGAGGAGTTACATCTTAAATTGGCACGTTAACATTATCGGTACAGATAGACAGGCAGTGATTGGAAGGTGTTGTTTAGACAGATGAGGCGCGGCCCCGCCTCCAGGCACCTGCAGGCAGGCAGGCCTGCACCCTCGGACTACTTTCACAATACATCGCTTATTTTGTAGGGCTGACGCGCCGAAATTAAAAATACTTATTTGCCAGTACATTAACTGGGCATCGCTTGAAAGAAATAAATTATATGTGATAAATCTATTAAAATTAGGTGTAGTCTTGAAAATATTTGATTTTTCTTTCTTTTTCATTAGCATTAGGTGTTGATAAAATATTTGTGTCGTTAAATCGTCTTTGGTTCATTTCAAAGCAATTTTTACAAAACTAGCAATTAAGAGTTTATGTAATGAATGTTATAGCTACGTTTAAATGTTAAGTATTCTAATAAAGCTTCGTTATATCATGATGTCATAACGTCGGAATTTTAGCCAAACTAATAGAAATGTTAATTTTATCTTTTAACAAGATCTAACAAAGTCTAGAATTATGGATAAGTTTAAATTGGCAACATCCTTGAAGCTAGCTGTTAGAAAGGCTAAAGTTGATAATAATCATATTGCGGATGCTACATGCTGGTCAATGATATTATTTTGAAGTTAAATTGATATTTTAATTAAATGCACAAACTTGAACATTGTATTTAAAATCAAACAACGACAGTATTGGTGGTACCTACTCTATCGTACATAACATTATCTACCTCTTGAAATAGTTAAGATTATTTAGCTTTCTTGACTTATCAAAACACACATTCCTTATATTTTAGAACTTTCGCAGTCCAACTGTTAAGACTACGTGTCCCCAAAAATGTTAAAGGCTATGTAGATAACTACTAATAAAAAAAAAATGAAAATAACCGGACGGATTTTTCCTCAGATATTTTTTTAAATAAGGCTTCGACCACCGCAGGCGTGGCCACCGACCAAAGCCACCGGTGGCTGGTGACAAACTGTTTACATGATTTTTAACACCTTTTGTATGGAATCGCCGCACACGTGTAGCGAGTGGCGTCCACGTGCGACTCAGTGTCCGCGACACGCCACCGGTGGCGGCCACTCGCTACTTTAAAACGCCGACACTCGCCACTCATGCGCTGCCGCTGCGCCCCCTCTCACCTCTTAAAAATTGTAGCGGCCACTGATTACTAGTGGCAGCCACCGACCACCTTCGTTTTCGCGGTACCAAAAGACGTGGCGCGCGACATCCACCGGTGGCTGTGGTCGGTGTCCCGTTTGCGCGGAGCCTAATACTTTATAGCCAACCCTAAATCGGATAACAAGTATCGTATCGAGTGGTGGCGTTTAATTTGATTTACTAGCGGCACGGTGCCACGCAAATTGCCGTCCTCGATACCGCGGTTCGTTCGATCGGCTATCGCACCATCGCATCGCCACTTACCGATCTACGATCGCCGCCGAAGGGTTCAAACTGGGAAAATGAGCTTGAGCTTCGAAAAGTGTTCATTGACTATTATTTTGTCGTACTTTATTTAATAAAGCGCTTTATCTTTAGTCATTTTATGTAATAAGATCCTCAGAGTCGCGGTGTATTGGAACGGGATTAGATACTAGAGCAATGCTTGCAAAGAGTTTATTTACAGTATTTATTTTATCATTTTCCTCGTCATTTCAAGACCCATCTAAATATTCTCCTAAAAAATATGTATTTTTTGCAAGTGTCGATTTTGAAATGTCAATATGCCGTCAATATAAAATTCATTCTGAAACATTTCTCGCCATTTTCGCAACTATCCTCAAAAACACGAAGCTGTTGAAAAATATTTATTTAGTCATTCTGATTTAAGTAACTATATTGATTATGTAGTTTGTTATTGCCCTCAAGCGGTTATCTATTGAACAGACACCTTATATTTGTATTGTTCCGCGTTCCAGTGACTTTGTACCTAAGCAAAGAAAACATAATAGAGCTCTTGGAACTAGTCACTGATGAAATTCTTCTGATTATGGAAAATTGTGCTTACATGTTGTCATTAATTTATATTCATAGCATAGAAAGAAGCATTCCATTTTGAGGTCAAATCACGTAATTTGCAGACCAATGTTCCTATTGATACGAGATCCATAAAAGATAATGGACAAACAAATATTAAAGGCCAAACAAAATTGTAAAGTAATTTCGACGAGGACGATCCTAAATTGATTATTTTCCTTTAGACTTTATTCAGGAATCCATTTATGCGTGTAATTTGATGTTCATCAAATATTCGTAGCGATATTTGGATAATCATGCATTCTTGTTGTCACAATGTGGTGCTCCTTGAACTATGGAAATGAGATGCGAACATATACCTACTCTGTCACTGAATTTTTGTCTGTAAAAGGTTGAATATTACGAAACGAAACAAATCTGGGCAAATAACCCCAAATTGTTTTGCCTTAAACTATTCAAATGAACATATTTTAGTATCGTTTAGGTAGATTTCTAAAGAAGCGGTTAGATAACCATTTTAGGTTCCACGGAATAAAATTCGTAAAATGCTTAGCTTAAAAGATTTGATGGCCTTCGATTTAAATTGGTATGTTTACGGTTTGATCTTTAAAGAAAATTGTGGGGCAAACATTAACTCATTGAGAAGCAAGAATAACAAGTGAGGGCCAACACTTTTGCTTTCTTCCGAAATATTAACGGTGACATTCAAGTTCTCGAATTTCCAAAAGATTAAGATATCAAATTATCAGCTAATAAAATGCAAAAGTTTATAGCTCAACAAAATGTTTAATTAGCTACCTCAGCGTTAATAACGATAAGCGGTTACATTAACCAAATTTCACTTACTTACGCTTACTAACCGGTTAGGGAACCCACAGCAACCAAGATCGTAAAAGATATTATAAACAAACTGACCGTGATTTTTAATTCGTTGTAAATTCTTTCATACCTTTTAACAATTAATAAAATAAATCCCTGCCATATTTCTTGGTTTTATATATTAAGTCGCATCCACGTCATTTGAATATTTATGATGTTTTTCATCTGACCTTTGCTTCCGAGTAACCGGTGATGCAGTTTTAAAAATTGACGTCTGAAGTTTCTAGAAAGATGAACAAATATTATTAAAACTTACAGACATTCTCAATCTGGTTGGATTTTTATAATAACGTTTTACTATGTCCTACTAGCTTTATAATGATTGGTTGAATAATTCTAACAATAGAAGATGAAGAGATTAAACTAAGAAGGTAATAACAAATCAACGAACAAGACAATGATAATTACAGACGTAATGAAAGTGACGCAACACACATGGGTAACTCACGTAGCTTTCACTGGACGATATGACGAGCACATGACAGATTTGTGGCACTTACAAGCTCGCACGGTAATGACGATGCCACACTGTCATTACAGGCTGGTGTTGGATAAGATTACATGGCATGGTGAAGACGCATTTGATTTCCTGTAAAGGTCAATAGCATATTGCATTCTAATTTTGCAAATTCGATTTTTTTTTGTTTCAGTGTCATCGTATCATATCTAAGTAATAGCAAATACTTAACCTATTCAATAGGTTCCTCATCGTCGAGTTAGAAATCTGGCCTGTCATATTACTTGCATTTATTTAATTATACTTACCTAACAGTTTGAAAGTCATTTGTAAGACATGTTATTTCAATTATAGTCTAAGCATTCTTAAATTTCAGGTTCTCACGCTTGTTTTGGTAATGATTCAATCTTTGTTATAACTAGGTATTTGGGTTTGTCCAGTTTGTTTGTTGTGGATTTCTATCGCACCCTTGTTGACTTCTTTCGCGAAAATATTTGCTCATACATTTGCCAAAATATTCGTTTTTACGAAAACATCTTCGTCTTGTATTGCTGAGTCAGGAAATAATTCACTTGGAAGTGATGGTACATAAAAATGACCATTGTAGACTTTCTCCCGACCCCTGGCGTGATCACTGGGCGCCGGCACCATGATTGGCATAAGTACAAACGTGCCAATGAGTTAGTTATTAATGATTTCTCTAACGACTCGCACCTACGTGTTTTCACCTCATCATCAATCATTGTTCAAGTCTCTTTTAGCTGGTTTTCCACGCCCATTGTACTGTAAACTATTGAAGTAACTATATATTTGTTGATATGCAAAATAATATAGGTACTTGCTCATTATTCTAGAGTCAAACTCTATTGATTTCAAATAGTCATAAAATCTTGGATCAACTTTCTTTTCATAATCAATGAGAGTTAGCCGGTGGTTATAATTACAATCTTCAGTGAATACTAATTTCGGTGGGCTTCTAGGGCCACTTTTACTTGTAACGATGGTCTAGAACTGATTAACATCCGGTATGAATTGAAAATATTGTTCTATGAATTTTATTGAGCTGCGGGTGGTTTAAATTTTCGATAAATGTAAGCGATAAGATTGACGATATGTGATGACATGCTTTTTATGGCCTGCTATGTATAAATTAAATATTCAAGCATAAACTTGTGACAAAACACTGGATCGCCTTGGTAGTAGTAATCACAAATAAAACTACGTTTTCTAGACTCAACAGTGGGAGGTGTTCGCTTAGGTCTCAGACTAGATTCCTGAGCGGCTTGAAAGGTCTCACTTATTTACATTTGACTTTGAATGCCGATCACAAAACTAGTTATATAATTTTCTAGTACATTAGCGTGTCGCTATCGTGAATTAATTTCTATTTAACCTTCGTCCAGTCACGAGAAGTCGCGATCGCTTGATCGACTTTATTAAGTTCAGATCATCCATCAATGCTCGCATCATTATTTAATACTGTTGATAGAATGTCATATTTCTGTAATTAAGTTTTAAATGCCGAAAGACCAAATTTTATGTTAATGGTCCTTTGACATTCTGCTTTTTTTCATAAATTAGAGACGGTTTAATATATAATGTTCATATTTTGAAGGTTGTTCATATAGTCGTGCTTAATCATCTAAATCTTATAACCGCGCTGGGTTGTTTGAATTCAATCAGATCATCTGATAATTCTGATATGCAACAAAACTGAGACACGCATCTTGAGACATTTAAAATTTCTCAGAAAAAGTCAGCCATGGACTGTTTGTTGTTGCCTTTTACTCTATTCTTAGGAAGTCTTGAGGAAAAGTTATTATTTCAATTCTATGTACGCCTTCAGATGACATTTGATTACATCCTTTGAAATTGTAGGAAACACTTTTGATGTTGTCTCTGGCTACACATTTTCTCATCAAATCTACGACCATTTGTACCACGTAATTTTGTAATCTTATGAAGTTTATGTGGTCGTAATATGCTGAACGTTCAAGGTTTTAGTTAAGTGTTTACATTCTTCGGCTGTGCATGTTCCTTGTTTTACGACTAACGATTGCTTGTCATTTTGGCTGCTTGTCGATTACACACATTTGATTAGATGGGATAAAGCACAACTATATTATCATTATAGAAAGGTGGGAAAAATGGAAATTCAAAATAATAATATTATGAATTCACAGTATGTGAAGTGAAGTATTCTAACATTAGAATGAAAATATCAAGATATTTTCCAGTTTTAAATGGATAAAGCAATGACAGCGTATACGTACAGAATACAGTATTTATTATTATAATTTCCTGCTAAGGAGTAGGTTGTAAAGGAGTGGCAGTGAGAGCGGATCTCGGTAAACTTTGAGATTAGCTTCATACCGTGTAGGTACCGTCAACCCCATGTATATGATAACAGTTTGACTTTGACAGCGCCATGTTAGGTGGTTTTGGTATTTCAAGTGTTACTATGACGTGAGGTTGACTGTATAGTCGTCAGCATGGTGTATGCACATGCACATAATTATAATATGATTAATGTCGAGTTAATTAAACTTTATAGCAGGTACCAACCTACTTTGAAAGGTGTTTATGAAGATTTTATTGATTGCTTCCGATTGATAGGGAAAGTAATGACTGGAATTCGAACGAATTTTTGTACTTAATTATCAATTAAACGATGATATCGAAATTGGCAAAACGAGGTTATGAATCGAGTAGATTTTGGGTCTCGCATTCTCGTAGGATTTTCTCTCACTTAAATATTTCGGATGGAATCAATTTAAAACTGATGGTGACAGGTGTCTTATTACCACAATATAAAAGCTATAAATCCTGCGTTTAATTTACAGAATATTCCTAAGTATATTCGTCATCATGATTTACAGCACGCATCAAACAGCTTTGCCTACAAGTCCTACAACTAAGAATGCACAGACCTAACCAAAAACAAATCATTTAACCACCTAAAGACCTAGAATATTCAAGTGCATAACAAGTTAACAAGGTAATTACAGTTTTCCATCTGGCGGTAAATGGCTGATGAATGAAACCTCAATGCCGTCATGAAGAGGGGTCATCTTAGTACCTAGTTCTAACCCCTTGTTTTCATTGACCGCGTTCTAAGACATTTAGTTAAGTGACAAATTATTATAAATTACCAAGATGTAATTTGCTCAGGCGGAGACGGTATGCCGTAGAATGTTGTGTTTAGAAGCTTAGATCGTGTTTGAATGGTCGTGTTCCTATTTGAGATGCAACTGTGGGATCTATGAGTAAAGTTGTGTGTATACAGGGTGGAAGGGTCATCGACGCACAAACGGTTACCACGTATTCAGTACATCATTCTGAGCAGCCATATATAGAATTTTTTCATCGGTTATTGAAAAAAAAAACTGCTCTTCCATACATTTTGACCGTGTAGGTATTACTATTGTAGGCAACTGCAGATTTTTGTTTTAATAACCGATGAAAAATTTCTATATAGGGGGCTCAGAATGATGTACTGAATACGTGGTAACCGTTTGTGCGTCGATGTCCCGGATTCCACCCTGTATTTACAACGGTCGTTTTGCATCCTCGTCAAATTTAAGGGTGTGGTATAGACCATCAAAACGAACAACTTTTACCATGGCACCAACATCGTAATCGTGAAAAAATAATCAGCCGTCCCATACATTTGCGTCGAGTACCTACTCGACGCAAATGTATGGGACGGCTGATTATTGAAGTTTTCATTTCAGAAGTATGGGATTCTTGAAATTTTTTTCGCGATTACGATATTGGTCCCATGGGGAAAGTGGTTCGGTTTGATGTTTTATATCACACCCTGAAATTTGACGAGGATGCAAAACGACACGTTGTATATATAAGTAATATAATAATAATTACTAATTCATCTGCGGCAGTAGGTTATTGATACAAAGGCAGCATTTAAGGCCTTAGGGCGTCTATGGATGAAGTGGAAATCTTAGTTATAAACATTGAATAAATCAATCCATTTGCTAAGCTCTGTCATTTTAACAGTATTTCCTTGAGTTTGGATCCAAGATCATGCGTCGGAGTGTGAACTTGTTCCATTAAATTAAGTGAGCTGCTAAAGACGGGAAGAACTTAAAGTAAATTGCTCCATCCAGTGGTATTTGACCACGTCGTTGCAAGGCGGAGTTTCTTTCCGTTCGGTATTTGCGGTCACATCTGATTGAACGACGCGGCCGTTACTGTTTGGTATGTCCGGGGTCTTGCAAACTGTCTCGGAAGTTTTTACTTAGTCGCTATCAACAAATACTGTCTCACTGCGGTCCAGATGGCTTGCCACATACATTTCGACATCTTTCTCTCTCTCTCTGTTTTCCTTTGTACAATTTTTTATGAACTCCAAAGTTTCCTTGGTCCGTCACGTGGCCATCTTATTTCTCTGTGTTTGTTATGCTCTAATACTTGATGTTGGTTTGCAATCTATAGCGCTACAAGGATCTTTTGGCGCTTCAATGAGATTGACGAGAGAGCGTTGTTGGTAAACATTTATGAAAATGTCAGAAATTGTTTTGAAAAAACAAGGTGGCGGCATTAAGTCCGATTTTGGCCGCGCGCCAAAAGATGTTTGTACGGTTGTACTAGACTGTAGGGGTCATGGACAAGCTCTTGACACTACGGAATTTAGAGTAGATACTGAAGTGAAGTAGGTACCTACTCACATAGCCTCCGGTTTCTGAATACATAATCAAGTCTAAGCTGTCAAAACTGTCAAGTCTATTAACCACTGTGATTGGTTGACCAAACTAACAGCTAATCATTTAAGTTGACATGCTGTAGGACAACAAATTAAATTGTAAGCACAAGCTTTCAGACAATTCAAGTTTAGTGTGGGAGGGAGTATGTCAAAATCTCTCTAAGAGGAAGTACTTTTATTTTCTCGAATAAATAGGTAACTAAATCAATCCGCAAATTCCTACGTGCACTAAACTTAGTATTCAGCATCAAGACTCAATACGTGTATCATCGAAATCCGACTTTCAAAGTCTCGGAGAAAAACATCCGCGATCCAAACGTGATAAAATTAATAAGACATTTCGTTTCTTTGATTATAAACAACTCTATTTTCTCTCGATGTGTGAAAGTTATCAGGACTGATAGTTTCATTATCGGGCTTGTAGTGCTTGCTTTCTAGCTCGCCCTATGCCCACTTGCATATTTAGTACCTACTGGTTGAATAGAGATATCTAGAAACTAGATGAGATTTGCATGTAAGTTTGTACCTACTTTGTATCAATTGTGGGTTTTCCTCTACTTATTTTAAATGTCGTGCAATGACACTGTTTGATGGTTACAGGGAAGTATATTTGTAGGATATATTACTTATGTTTTATTTTACAATAGCGACAACTTGACCGTCTACATATTTTAGAATTTTTGGATAATCGCTTTTATCATCCGTTTATCATACTCTTACGGAGGCATCAAAGAGTACCTATAAATTCAATCAAGGTGTGAAGCGAACCACTTCTAGTCTAGTAGGGCTAAGCATCATTAATCAGATATAAATCAAAACTATATTTCTCAAAGATAATAAAGTCCTCCAGACCGAATTTCGGCCATGGCGACCAATCTCAGAGGAGACCAGCCTTCGGCGCGGGAAATATTATAGCGTACAAGTGTGTGCGCAGACACTCGCTCTTCCGTCTCTCTCATAGTCCGATGGGATGGCCATCCAACACGACCGAAGTGAGATCAGGCGCAGGGCCAACGGCTTAACGTGCTTACCGAGACACGTGTGTATCACACCGCCAACTTCCAAAATCCGGGCTGTTACTAAGAAATTCCTAATGGATAAACCCAATAACACTTTTGCCCGACATGGGAATTGAACCCAAGAACCCACGCTCGGCAGTCGCGCTTGCGGCCACGAGACCACCACACGGGGCAGTCAAAGATAACCAAGTAATGACGCCCAGAGCTTAGAAACTCGTCTGGAAGTTTTATTTGCTGTCCTACTTGCTAAGCAATCCATCTTTTGAAATCTTTTCTAATAATAAGTCTAGTTTTTTCTCATTCATAGTTTCTAATAAATACAATATCAAATTTACTAGCATAAACCACACTAAAGAAATATATTATATTCATTTGTGTCTCGACCATACTTATTATTGTGCAATAAAGAAACATTTGATTGTTCCACTGCAACTTAACGACAGACAACATTGCTAATATTTTATTATGAGGCGCCTTGTTTTGACAACTTTATTGAAGAAAGCTTTTGTGTTATGTCAACATTATTATTGTACAGTGTTAAAGTGACTGTTTGATTTTTGAGTCTTCTTCATTGTTCCGTGTTTTATTGCGTTTGTTTATTATTGTATTAATTTGTATCTTTATCAATGTGGGTTACATTTGAACTGCTCTTGTATTTTCCTTAGAGTAGGTATATGTTCGAATTGGCACTGCATCTGCAAATGAGACCTAATTTCAAATTTCAAATTTTTATTTTCTGAAAACAAATAAAGGAGTTGCAGTACACGTTAAAAGTATATTCTCATAAAATAAGCACTATTTATTTCTAAAAACGTGTGGGTGAGCACTGCTCTCCTGGCTAATTTGTTGGGTAATTTAACATATTATTTAGTTCTCATTTTGTGCGTTCTATTGTAAGTATGATGATGACTCCTCTATATTGGTTTGTTTTCCCAAGTCTTCTTTATACCAGTCCATCTCTTCACCTCGAATACACCAGTACACCAATGCACGACTGTATGACATACCTACCTTTAATTCTCTATCCAGCATTATGTACCAAAATAATTTGAACTATGTCACCTCGCTTAATTAACCGAGGTTATAATAAAACATTCATCATTGACCCTGCGATATGATGACTTTATATTATGCAAGACAATAGAGGTTAGAGGCACATGTTCTCTTCAAAGACATGATTATGTTCCACTAACTGGCTGTTGCTCGTAGTTTCACTCGCAGCTTTAGAAACTTCTTTATTCACTTGGATATGAGTAGATATCCTTCCATACTTCTTTTCTTCTATCATTCCTTCTTCATCTTAATGTTCTTTTATTTTCTTTTTCTTCTTATCTTCTTTGTGTTGATCCAGTCTACCTGTCTGCCAAATTGTGGAGTCATTGTGTAATTTGGTAACAAATATCTTCAGAAACTTTTAGATCTATCTATAACTATGCAAATAAATAAAATTGAAGTGTCTGTTTGTAATGTCAAAATAACAGCTTTTTACTAAACGCATATGAAAGTATAGGTAATATACGGTAAGTACTTACAAAAAAAAAAAAATGTTGTCTGTTGCGGCTGATCTCCGAAACGGTTGGATTGATTTTGACGGGACTTTCTCTGGCAGGTAGCTGGCTTGCGGATATAAGCAGTAACATAGGCTACCTTTAATTTAGAAAAATGGAGCCATGCAAAAAATTAAAACCCATGATATTGTGAACAAAATCCGATTCAAACAGGGAAGCAATGACATCCACGCGGGCGAAGCCGCGGGTAAAAGCTAATTTATTAATATTATCATCATCTACTGACTTCATCCTGGTTCAAGATAAAGTAAAAAATCTTTAACAATATACAGTTTACCCATGGGAAGAGCCTTTCTTGAACTTGTCCGTAATAATCTTCTTATCAGTACCTGACGATGGAAACCATCATTACACTAATTACAAGGACAAGGTTATCTTCAAGTTATTTATAACTGTAGTAAAGTACTTAACAGTTTTAATTAGTGTAGACACTTAAGGCAGTACACACATGTTTGTAGATCTTTACATTGTTGTATCAATTTCTTCTTCCCTAAGTTTTGTTTCAAAGCATCAAAAAAGTTCCCATTTGAAAAGTGAAAATTTATAGATGCATGTGAATTTGATCTAATCTAATCTTACTAGCCTTGTCCCACTTCAGGGCAAAGGCCTCTCTCTCCCTTTTCCACACAATTCTGTCTTTTGCTAGTGTCGGTTAGTTCTTTCGTGGTAGGAGTCTAACTCGTCCCCCCATCTTCGTCTCGGCCTGTCGCGATGTCATCGTGCGTTTAGTCACTAAACGATTGGGTCCCACTAAACTTAGTGGGATCCAATAGGTGGTTCGTTGAATTTGATCGTCAATTGTTTTTGTGGTCCTTTTCCCTATTTTCGAAACTCGAAGTCTTCTCTCGTATCATTACGAACTACATGTTGTACATAGACTTATAAAAAAAGATGGACACCGCGCTGCGCATATCGAAAGTGAAGCACAGTAAGTGTCGGTTTGTACAGACGCCAGCACATCAAGGTACTACAATCTGTCAAATTTCTTTAATAGATTTTCAACTTTATCGCTAAAGCATTAGGTTCAAGGTTGATTGGGAAATTTTGACAGTTTCGGGTAGCTTGACCTGCTGGCGTCTGTACAAACACGCCTCGCGCACACATTTACATCATAGTATGCCGACCGGCCGCCATTACGTGACACGAGCGACGGCGTCTTTGCAGGTACTCAAATCACGCACACATAGATCGGTAGGGTGCTTCACTTTCGATATGCGTGGCCATGTCCATGTCCATCTTTTTCTATAAGTCTATGATGTTGTATTAACGTTGAGTTGCACGAAACCAACATTAGTCCCCATAGCCCATTAGTCTCTTCCTCTCTCCTAATTTTGCTGTGCCCGACACGGTCCATATTGATGTTTTACTATTATTACACCATCTATTTATTTACTTAATGAATGCAATAAACAATTGAGTATTGAGTATTGAGTTAGTTTAACGGAGACTTTAAATTCATGCAATCCCTTACATTTTGTATCAAAAAGAAAGTGACAGCATCAATCTAAAGTTTCCGTTAAACTAATGTTGGTTTCGTGCAACTCACTGTATGAGAAGAAAGCTCATGCTGTGATGATAATAATAGCCAGGTAGCAAGGTGGTAGCGAGGCTGACTGCCGGTGGGTCATCATCTGCCTAGCATATTACCAACGGTGTTGGGGTGGGCTTCCAGTCTAACCGGATGCAGCTGGATACCAGTATTTTACATAGAGCGACTGCCTATCTGATTTCCACAACCCAGTTCCTGGGTAATACGATACCCCTTGGTAGACTGGTTGTCAGGCTTTCAGGCTTCTGACGACCCGTAACGTCTGTCAAAGATCCACGAATGACAGCCGGGACCAACGGCTTAGCATGCTTTCCGAGGCACGGAAGGGTCTTGGTATGTAAAGATCACCGCGGCAAGCGTAGCTGAAACTGGGGGCCTACTCCCTAAGCATGAAGTCCGTAGTTTCAGCCTTCGTTACGTGTGTTTCCTACTCCGTATCACCTACGGATGGATGATTGGTTCGGCGCCCGAACGAAGTATGAATGACAACATGATTTGCCAGTTGTCCCTACCACCAATGTGTTTTTGCCCGTCCGAAAAATTTAACTTTTACACTTGTTTTGATGGATCGTAATGTCAGACGGACGGATGAACTGACGGACGGAAAGACGGACGGTCTTAGGGAGTAGGCCCCCTGATCGATCGACCCGTGCGGCTGTTACGAGTATTACTTAGCCACAAGCCCCTCTCTTTAATGCTCTCTTGTACTGCGGTCTATTTTTGTAATAATTGTTACTTCCGATCTTCACATCAACTGTCACTTCCAATACCAATTTGACATTGCTTTTCCTTATTCGTACTTAATCACGTCTTTCGAACGTCATCCTGGAAATCCCTTCATTCCAATGTTTAATCGTTCCACTTTCTAAATAGCAATAACCAAATGAATTATATTATAACCTATTTATATTGCACTATTACCATAATATTGGAACACATTTTGTCAGTAGGGCTCGATGCACAAGTTAGGCAAAGTTTTACTGAATTTCTAAAATTCAAATTCAAATCTTTAATGCTAAACACAGTACATAATATAGTTATATTTCAGATGTTAGTGAATGTGCAGTTCACTGTGGCCTACCAATTTAGGCATGCAAAATTTTCTAGCTATCTACATACCAAATTTCATGCAAATCGATCCAGCCGTTTGAGCGTGAAGAAGTAACAAACACACACACATCCTCCCAAACTTTCGCCTCTATAATAATAGTGTGAAGTGTGATTAAATCAGTTTAAGTAATTTAACGATAATCTATATTCCTGAACTTTCCTTTTTTAATAGTGTTGCCACGTATAATAAATAGTACATTTTGATACAAGTGGAGAACGTATATTATTGCATTCGAGGCGGAATTAACACCCGAGCCGTAGGCGAGATTGTTTTTGAGCCGAGAACTGCAATAACAAATGTCCACGAGTATCAAACGACGTTTTTCAATACACTTTTGAAGAAATAAAATAAAATAACGGAAAATATTTTTGTCATGAATTATTAGGAAACTATGATTTAAATTTTCTTTTTTTTTTCGCGCTTTGCTTTCGCCAGGTTGAAAGAGAAGCAAAGGTATAAAGCCGATAAACAGCCTAATATGAAAAATTTAAAATTTAAATATTTTCGAGTTTAGAACACAAATAAATGTTAATTTGTTCATAAACGTTTTTTTTATTGTAATAATCATAGTTTTTGGTGATATTCTATTTATAAACATTATTTAAATATTCAAAAAAATATTAACGCCGTAAAGACGCATAGGTACCTCTTTGCCGAGATTAAAAAAAAAACATTCACCTACGAATAGAGAGTTGTGAATAGAGGCATTGAACCAATTTGGACTAAATATTGGCAATTTTTATTCCCCCACACGTGCGGGACAATGAAAAATCGTACGCGTGTGAAATACATTGCATTGTGAACCTAATCGTAGTGCGATATGAACCAGTTTTCGAGGAAGTTTATTGAAAAATAATAATATTTACAGAGGCTCAGGTCTGAGCTGTGTTGAAAGATAATAAGGATTGTTTTGACTCTCACTCCTTGTTTTTATGAGCCATGTTCTTGGATATTGTTATTATTAAGTTTATTATGATTTTGATACAACATAATGTCCGTTTAATCTTCTTAAGTTTATGCTTATTTGGAATCATGTAATTGAACTTGACTGACATTTTTATGAGATGAGCATCCAATATGTCATCATTCTCCTGCCCTTATCCCAACCTATTTGGGGTCGGCGCAACATGTCCCTTTTTTCCATACTTCTCTATTAGTCATCATACCTCTTTCTAGCCATGTCATCTTTCACACAGTCCATCCATCGTTTCTTTGGTCTTACCCTACTCTTATAACCATCGACATTCATACTCAAAACTTTCCTCGCGACATTTTCCTCATTCCTCCGCATCACATTAGGTTTAAGAATAACTTTATTTCTCATAAGAATTGCATACATAATTCACTTACTGAGAAACAAGTGTCTAAAAGTAAGATTATTAATTAGAGCGCACAGATGTACATATATAAAATAACAAAAACAAAATAGCAAAGAAAAAAATAATAAAAAATGTGGGTAAACAGATAATTACTTAACTCAAACTCGATCGTCAACCAAACACAACATGGATGTAAGAATTAGATTTTTACTAGATGCGGCATTGATGGCGTTATTAGCATGTTTGTTATTAGAAGATTATTTTATTTTTAGTTTATTGTTTTAGTTATATCACACATACCATGACAACCGATTTCCGCACAACTTTTCAGTCACCGGTGCCACTTTCAAACTTCCTCTTATAAGTACTCATTTCTTATTCTATCCATTCGTGTAACACCACAAATATCTCTTAGCATTCTCATCTCAGCTGCATGTAATTGCTTTTCATTCATCCCTTTTGAGCATTCAATATATTAAAGTAATAGTTGGGTTCTGATACTGTTCCACAAGTTCACAACTACTTATTTCGGCATAATCTCATCCAATTGCTTAATTTAATGTGTAAAAATTCGAGATTTTTATTTGAAAGATATCACATAAAATTGTATCGATGTAGTCACTATATAAACCATCACTACTAATGGCTAGACGTCCTCTTTCCACTCTCCTTTCGTAAAGATACCTTCCTCATACATTTAGTTGGCTAGCCTGAAGTGTAGGACTTTGCTAAGTGGGCACTCGTGGAATCCGAGCCTTGCAAACGACGAAGACGGTAGTCTGTCGTGAAGCCTTACAAATGTAGATATCCATAGCTATATTTCTGTTAAGTTTGGTGAACGTGAGGGTTTTGTGTCCCAAACTTTGCGAGGAATGCGAGGTTGTGATAATTGGCATTTTTTGGAGCTTTGTGCTTTGAACTTTGTCAAGTACAGTGTACATAGTCAATGCTTATAGGAAAGCTTATTTGCAGGTAGCCTCTCCCTTTCAAAAGGTTTGTTTACTATAAAAGTGGGAAGTCTGAAAATTCCACAAGATTTTTTAAAATTGTCTTATAATTAGGAAAATACGCAAAATACGCATTGACGTGGAGTCGCGGATACCAGCCGGTATTACCTATTACCTAGAAATGTATTAAGGCAAGAAAGATGTGTCCAGAATTTCACAGAATTTGATGCAATGTTGAAAGTAGTTATGAAGGTGCACTTCATCGTCATAATATTAATTTAGGTATAAGTACTGACTGATTTTCTATACATTAATTAGGTATTACTACGTCGTAAAATAAAGGTCGTTGACCCACAAGATCTCTAATGATACTTACCTCCTCTAATTATGGCAATTGCTTTAAACGCTCGCGTCTTATGCGGAGTATGCGAGCTGCACTCCCGCGCAGCTAAGCCGTTTGAAAAATACCGGGCAATCAACATAAATGGTGTCCTAAAATTTAGATTATTGTGGTTATTAGTTGGCTATCAGTGGAGCATTTAGGGAAATAGGTTCTGTTGTGGTTTTTCAATAGGGCAGTGATTTTAAGCTCATAAAGTGTTGTCCTTAGACGTTTTATGAGGTAAGTTAAGTGATGGTGAAAAATTATGTTTGAATATTAATTTAAAATGATGATCTCATATTTGTGAAGAATCAAATATTGAAATACTTAATCTGATAAACCCACTGAAATTCATAAAACTTTTTCGGGTGTTATTGTAGGTGTAAATTAATGCACACTATTATAATGCCGTGCTTTCCTATAATTTAGATACATGTGAGATTTGTATTATGACAAAGACGCTGGGTTAATGATGTGTGTGTTTAGTTGGTAAGCATTTATAAATAAAATAAAATTAAAAAAATATGAGCCTAACGATCATAGTCCTCGGTCTTTTAAACAGGCAGTCAGTGACCGATTAACAAATTACATAATCAAAAATACTAAACGTATCTACGTAATGTCCTAAAGACATCATTTAGCTGTCATCTTTCGTATTGATCCCCTGAGGCCTCCAATTATATCACATTGGTTACCTACTGTTGCGAAACAGATGAAAGTGAACCTATTGTTCTTAATCAGGGATGGTGAACATTTTCAATCATGCGTGCTAAAAAAAATGTTCACTGCACTGTGGTCTGAGTAAACTAATGCAAAAAAAAATAAAAAAAAAAACAAATTAAATTACTATAATAAAGGTTTTTAACACAAATTGAAAGAAAAAGAAAAATTGTATTAAAGATCTACACTGCAGGTAATAAAAAAAAAGGTAATATTAAAATGTAATGAAAAACTTCAACGTTCAGAGGGTTCTCATACAAAAAAATGTTCAAATTCAAGTTACAATCTCATCTCAGCGACAATTGTATTATACTTATTAAAAATGTAACGAGGGTTTTTTGACAGATTGAGACAAACGTTCAGATATAACGTTATTTTTCCGTTACCAAAATATTGTGTCGAGTGCCAAAGGTTTGCGATCCCTGTTCTGATACAGTAGATTATTTCCGATGATACGTGTTCTGTCTATGATTAAAATGCAAGTGATTTGATGGCCTGCAGCGGAGGTTTAGATTAATTGTAACTCGCTTGAAAGTATGATTTGATTGGATGCCATTGTCTCCTTTTATTTGATTCGGTCATTATAAATAGGTTATGTAATTTTGATTAGGATTTCACACTTAGATTACTCACTTTTTATACAATGCGGCTTTTGTAAAGCCGCATTGTATAAAAAATTAAGTGCAATTATAAAGATTCATACAAAGAGATAGTAAAATATTTGATTAGTTTAGGTATTAGAGGGTTTTGTTTTTAGATATATAAAGTTAAGTTAATAGGTACGTTTCTTGACACCTGCAAATTCATACTAACGAATATGTGTTTTGTGAATTTGATCCATAAAACTAGAAAATGTCCATCTGACAGGTGTCAGGAACGCATTCTCTCGGCGGCCGAGCGGCCGGACTGTACCCTGATGATTAAAGTCTGCTTATCCATATTTTTTTACGATTTAGGGCCCTCGCCCTCGGCGACTTTTTGTAGCGATGCTGTCACGCGTTTCGTAAACGCGCGACAGCATTGCTACTCGAATCGAATCGTTGTGTAGGCGAGGGCAAACAGCTAGCACCGCATCGCGACTGTATCGATGCAAACGCGTGACGACATCGCTACTGCATCGCTACAAAAAGTCACCGTGGCTTGGGCGAGGGCCCTTTATAAATAAGCTCCTCTATACATTGGTTACGTTATTTTGATTATGATTTCACACTTAGATTTTACTTACTTTTTATCCTATGCGGCTTCATAAATGTAATTATTATAGTTACTGTAGAGATAGGCAATAAAATAGATTAGATGCGGAAAGGGGTTTATTCATAAACGTTGATTTTAAAGTTAAATATACTTACCCTTATGATTAACGTCTGCTTAACCACCTATTGTTTGACGTTGAAAGGTCTCATAACTTTAACGTTTACAAATAAATTCTTTAATGTTTTATTCTGTTTAATTCCTTTGTTTTCCAAAGTTCTTCCTCTTGCACACGTCTACCATGACGACGTTTTGTTGAAGAAAGAATAGGCAAAATATAGATATTTTTACAATCTGCCATTTTGTCTATTCTTCCGTCGACAAAACCCGTTTCTATGGCGGTCATGCTAAGCGTGCAGGGCAGGGCCCTATTTTTAACCGACGAAAATGTATGAAACAAACTTGTCAAATTGTCGTTTGTCACTGTCACTTAATGTCTGTCGGTTTATTAAATAAGCCCGGTTAATTAAATTAGCCCGATTAATTAAATCTGCTGTCAATTGTCATGATAACTGTTGTGATTGGTTGGCCACTGTAAACATAACCGATTATATAGGTTGACATCACTGACATTATAATTGAATAGGCGAGTTTTGACAATGATTAATAAGGTAAACGGAACGGCGCCTGCGTCATGTGACATTTATGTCATCAAGTGCCTCATTGATGTTTAATTAATATTTAATTTAAGTATGATACTCAAGAATATTCCCTCGTATAACATAATATTACTTAATAATGATTAATGCAGATATAATTCACCACTAAAGTAACTTATTGACCTTATCGGATTGTATCTACAAAATTACAAATCTACGGCTACCCAAACATCAGTTCAAATTTTAACGATAGTTTGCTGTGACAGTTACATTAACCTAATCTTAATCAGTGATTCGTTACTTAATCTACTAAATGCAAATAAAAGCACGCATACATAATAGTATGTAAATTAGATGTCCATAAAAAGGTGTTTATTAGTTTCTCTCACAATTTTGTAATCTCATGTTATTTTATTTTTCATTAGACAAAATAATGTTGATAATTTACAGCGTCTAGACTGCATACTTAATGCAATTCAATCTTTAATTAAAAGAAATTCCAAAGCTTAGATTAATGCATTTATATATTTCTTTAGCTCTCTTGCGTTGCATTCAGCAGCTACTGCATCTGATTATGATAAGATTGACCTGGAGCTTTTACTTCATTTATCTTGACTGGCGTCAGATTTCTTGATGGTGGTGTTAGCGAAAGTCTAGATAGTAATATTTTCTCTGGCTATTCTCTAATGGCTGTCAAGTGTCATCAACTGTGACGTAGATTAATATGATAAAGTGGATACTTGATGCGCAATAAAGGATAAGGTTACAGCTAATTTAATAAATTGAACGTCTTACAACTAACTGGACAACTCTTAGATTTTACTCTGAGTGTCTAGTTTTTACTCTGTCTAGTTTTTAGGGTTTTTAGGGTTCCGTATGTAACTCATGAAAAGGAAAAGACGGAACCCTTATAGGATCATTTCGTTGTCCGTCTGTTGGCCTGTCTGTCTGTCATTCTGTCAAGACCCTTTTTCTCAGGAACGCGTGGAGGTATCAAGTTGAAATTAATATCAAATACGTAGTTAGGTCAAATTGGAGTTCTAAAAAAAAAAACAGCTTAGTTCTATGTTAAAACCATAAAAAAATACGGCCATTTATGCGACATATTATGATACTCGCAAGTAAATCAAAACCTATATAGGGTACCTCCCGTTGACCTAGAATCATGTTTTACAAGAAGCAAGGTCTCTCACAACACAAGTAAAGGAAAAAGTCCGAAAATTGTTAATTTGTAATTTTATCACATACAATTTTTTTTTTGGGATTATGTACAATGTTAAGTTTGTTTTTGGCATAAATTATTTTCAACTATGGAACCCTTTAGATTTACTTACCTAATAAGTATTCGGTATTGGAAAACGTATCCGAGAAATGGGGAAGCTACTGTAAACATTACCTAACCGACATCGCCTTAATGAACGGCCATACGGGCACAGATTCCAACTGAAGTTTTTAATAACAGGTCACGATTCACTAAACCTACATTTCACAGCTTCGCATCCGCATCACTCACCATTTCCACGATTATATCGATCATAAATCGTTCCTCGCTTGATCGATTGCCTTTCTTTGCGGAAGTCCGGCACGGGCTGACGCGATTCGATTCGATTCTCGATGCGATTTCATGCGATTCGTTAGCAATGACCATACTCGCTGCGCGTTTGTCTCCTTGTCAATTATCTACGGTCCAATTTCTGTACGTGGAATGAAGAAAGGAGGAATAGAATGATAAGCGTTTATTTCCTATGCAAAGTAAATGAGGAAACAATGTGGTATTCGGATAAGATGTAAATAAGGCTAGTTTACACAGTGCGAGCTAGATTAACTTCAACATTCTTTGTTTTCGTGCGAGCTAGCGTGCGAGTCGGCCTACTGAGTAGCTGCAGTGCAGCTACTCGCACTCTGTGAATGTATCATACAAGTTACTCGCCCTTGCGAGTTGGACAGTAGCTCGCATCCCAGTTCGAGTGATGGGGTACTATAATGATCCTGTATAATCTTTCCAACCAATTATTTTACTAGCATCCATAAAGTACATATTGCATTTTTTCGCCTATGGTTGTTAATAAATAAAGGCGAATAATGATAAACAGCCAAGGCAAGCCGAGCTACTGACATGCGAGTACACAGTGCGAGTAGCTGTCTAGTTAGCAGCTCGCACTGTGTAAACTAACCATAAGGCTATTAGATTTAAGGATTATCGGATTTCGGATTGCGCGTGTTGTGTTATGACATGTTACCAGAATCCGTTCAATGTTATTGTATCGCTTCTAGTTTCTACACTACTGACTGATATTGGATAAGTTTTAATGTTTTACCTGTTCGACGCAGAAATTCTTTCAGAAACAGTAACTGAGAATTCTCCAATAAACATGTTCTCTGAATATTATAGGTATATATACATTGACTTATATATTACTGCGTAATCAATGTATATATACCTATACTTAGGTGTAATGAATTTCTAGAAAGTTATACTCATAAACACGATCAATATTCAGAGCCTATCAAATGTCGAGTAATATAAAGCACTCTTCCTTCTTGCTATATTCCAAGTAGGTCACACGGCACACCAAGTCCGATTCAATATCTATAAAAGGTGACATTTGAAATTCTAATCGCGTGCTGCCCATACTTTACAGCCTATCTATGGAAGTAATACATAAACTGCATTACTGGACCAAATATCGCTTCGATTACTCCGAATACCTGACTAAATACAGTGTTGGAGTGTCCAAAATTTATCATTCCGGTCTCTTTTTTCGCGTTCAGATGAAGTTTTTCCTTTTGCATCAGAGATATTCGTAAAATTTTATCACTTGGAATGGAGGGTTAGGTTCGTTTTAAATTCGTTGGAAAGATGACTTGAATTTTTTACTGCCTAATGAAGTATTCCTTAAAATGTTGGCCCTACCTGTTTAGACTGTTTTGTACCTATTTAAATCGACGACAATTTGGAGTCTTTTAACAGTTAAAAGAATTAGCTAAAGATACAAGTAGAATAGAAATTGCTACACCAACAAGTGCCCTGCACTCTGGTTTCTTTGACTAATGCGGTGCCAGTTATTTTGCTATACTCCTTGTAATACTTAAAACATTGATGCTATCTGAAACCTCACTGGGAATCCCACTGGAACCTGAAACCTTCGAGGTTTACGTCGGTCCCCTACCTGAGTTTTTTTTATCTCTTATAATGACGTCACTTCTCACCTCACTTTTCTCAATCTACAGGAGGAGCTAGACCTAACAGCTGTAAACAAAGCGGCCATGATGGCTCTCCCCGCGGCCAAGAAGTGGCAGATATACTGCAGCCGACGGCCCCCGCCTGGCCAGCCACCACCGCTTGCCACCGCGCCGCAGCTTGAGGAGTACATCAAGGCTTTAAACGAGATCGCTGATGTAAGTATTAGGATTATTATGTAGCCTCTCTTTTTTGTGTTTGGCTAAATGGGCAGTCCATCCTTTGTTATCCCGTGAAGGATAATCAAGTATGAAGTGGCAAATGTGAAATAATATTTTACTACAGCAACTTCGTGAACGAAAATGAAGACAAACAATAAACTTAGTCAGGTAACTCAAAACCCGGGGCTCATATTTTCTGCCTCCATTCAAAACTTACCTTTTGTTATTGCAGTTTATAATCCTTTATGTGGTTACTTTTACAGATAGCAAACTTTTTAATTTTCTGGTATGAATAGTGGGAACTTTTTATCCCGGAAAGTTCAAAACTTTCGGGATACCACGCCCAAACCTATTTGCCAGATTACAGCAACTTGCTTGCCAGTTTAGCCTTACTAATAAACATGTTCTCCTATTGTTTATTTCCAGGCCTTCGCCTCATCAGAAGGTGTTCCCCCAGCAGAAGCATGCGCCCTAGTCGACGGTCTCAAAACAGCCCTACGGACGCGAGCCCACAGTTTTGTCCTCCGTTTCATTAAGCAAGGAGGCTTAGGTTCCTTACTCGATGCCTTGCAGAAGGCACCAAGAGACGATGCTGTAACCAGGCATAACCTTATAGCGGCTATCAAGGCGCTAATGAATAACTCGGTAAGTAAAGATTAAATGTAGTTTAGTACAAAGCTGGGTTAGTGGTTTTGGAAGTAGACGAAGTAGTTACATGATTTTGTTAAGGGACAATGTAAGAATTGGTTCATAATAGGATTGTATCCAAATATTGGATCTGATCTATCCGAAATGTTGGTACATTATATTCTAGTTATGCTATTTATTTTTCTAAGACTTCAATTCTCTTCGAACATTGAGTACCGTGGTCCAATGAACCAAAAGGGTCTTGTCGAAGACACTGTTCAACGATTTCAAAAAGCCTAATCTGTTTGGTCTGGATTCAAATCTCATGTCAGCTACCTGATTGGTTGTTGTTATTTTGGTGGTCA
This sequence comes from Cosmia trapezina, assembly GCA_905163495.3. Taxonomy (NCBI): domain Eukaryota; kingdom Metazoa; phylum Arthropoda; class Insecta; order Lepidoptera; family Noctuidae; genus Cosmia; species Cosmia trapezina. The sequence goes on along the minus strand of LR991031.1, from coordinate 21,523,513 downwards.
ATCTTGTGACTGAATGATAAAAATAATCACAATCAGCTGCTATTAAATGTCAGATTTCTTGACTATGATCAGATGCTTAAGAAACTGGTGACCGCAGTTCTATGATTTTGAATACTAGACGTCGGGTTCATCGCAGCAGTAAAAAGTTAAAGAAGATAGCCTATTGACTTCATTCCTAACTCTTTCTATCCCTAATTCCCTACAATCTCTCTTTCTTACCTGCTTTATAAATATTGTTGGTTGCTTGCAGACCGGGCGCGCGCATGTGCTGGCCCACCCCACGAGCATCGATCTGATCGCACAGTCCTTAGACACTGAGAATGTTAAGACCAAGGTCGCTGCACTTGAGATACTGGGCGCTGTCTGTCTTGTACCAGGAGGACATAAGAAGGTAGGACCATTCAATCTGGAAGTAATATGTAAGGGGCTGGTGGATGTATTTTGTTGCTTTATAGGAGATTTCTACGGTTAAAGCTCCTTGGACACAGAAAATATCGAGGAATCACAGTTGCAGCTGTTGAAATCCTAGTAGGTATGCCTGGTGAGAAGAAAATTTGTGTAGGAAGAATTTTGGAGAGAACGGATTTTGGAATGTAGGTGCAACATTTTGGTTGGTCAAGGGGTTTCGTATGGAGAAGGTAAAGAACAAAGTTGCTGCACGAAAATTATCAGAAACCCCTTGACCATCCAAAATGTTGCACCTATATTCCAAAATTCGTATTGCCTATCATAGTACAGGAAGATAAATAAGTAGTAATGTTATCTACTTTTCAATGTCAAAAGTAAAACTTGTGGCCCATTAAAATCCTAGTTACTATTTATCTACTAAATTGTTTCACTATTTAACAATCAAAAAGCATTTTTTTTACACTACCTATCTAAAACATCCTTTCCAAACAGGTACTAGAAGCAATGGTCCACTACCAAAAGTACGCCGGGGAACGAGCCCGCTTCCAAAGCATAATGAACGAGCTCGATCGAAGCACGGGCGCTTATCGTGACGACCTGGGTTTGAAGACAGCCATCATGTCCTTTGTGAATGCGGTGCTGAACTATGGGCCTGGCGAGGAGAGCCTGGAGTTCAGGCTGCATCTTAGATATGAGTTGCTGATGTTGGGGATACAGCCAGGTAAGTTTTTGAAAGTAGTGGTGTATGTTGACTAAGGTCCCCCAACCACAAAAAAGGTAAGGGTGAGGGTGAAGGGGGGGGTGGGTAAGGGGTGAGGTAGGTTTCACAGTCTCCGGATAGGCACACTAGAAATGTTTTGAAATTATGTAACTTTAACAGTAAAAATCTTTAATTATGAATGGAGTGTGTGTGTATAGCCTATCTAGAACATTATCAGTAGGTACAGACGCCAGCACATCAAGCTACTACAATCAGGCAAATTTCTTTAATAGATTTTCATCTTTATCGCTAAAGCATTAGGTTCAAGGCTGATTGGGAAAATTTGACAGTTTCGGGTGGCTTGACCAAAACAAGGAAAGTAAGGTTTTGATAAACACTCATAATATTAAGGTTCTGATAAAAAACATGGATACTGCTTTTCAAATGAAACTTCTAAAATAGGATATATTTCAAACATATTTATTTATTTCACTTGCTACATAACCAAACTTTTATCTCATTACAGTAATCGAAAAACTCCGCAAATACGAAAACGAGACCCTGGACCGTCACATCGAGTTCTTCGAGATGGTTCGCAACGAGGATGAGAGGGAACTGGCCAGGAGGTTCGACAAGGAGCACGTGGACACCAAGAGTGCGTCCTCCATGTTCGAGCTACTGAGGAGGAAGCTCAGCCACACTGCTGCCTACCCTCATCTGCTGTCTATGTTGGAGCATCTACTGTTACTGCCATGTAAGTGGTCTTATAGTGATGTTTTTCCAGGTTGTAACGGCTAGAGCCGCGCAGGTATTCTGCGCAGGCCGTTAACAATTAGGTAGTAGAGAGATGAATTAAAACTAGCAGGATAGTTTCATATATACAGGGTGTTTCTTATATGGTGCCAGCCAGTGCGAGCTGATAGCAGAGTACAACATACAATATAAAATAATTTAAAAAAAAACAACGAACGTATTTATTACGCATGTTTGTTACTGTAGAAGTTAATTGTAATGTATCTCGTTGGTAATCCTTAAATAAATAAATAAATAAATAAACGAAGAAGAGTACCATCGACACGAAAAGTAAATGTTTCAAATAAGGTTTATAATATAACAAAAACATAGGACCAACAACAACAACAACAACATAGATACCTAAATTATTGCAACAGTTCGAAAATAAAGCTTTGTATGAGTAACATATTTTTTCTACATTCCAGTGGAATACAACCCTCAGTCTCAACACTGGCTACTGCTAGACCGCGTGGTACAACAGCTGATCCTGCAACAGCCCGCGTCCGGCAGTCGCGCCAACTCCGAGCAGGGCAGCGAGCGAGGCAGTACCTCTGATACTACTAAGGTAACAAGAAGACCATTACCTCAGTCGGCCTATTTTTTCCCAGGGCTTTTTATTATTTCCCAGGGCAAAAAAAATAATTACATTTATTTGGCAACAGTAAGTACGTACTATCGGAGAAACGAACATCTATACACACAAGGACTATTAGGACTAAAAGACTATTCTAAAGGACTATTCTTGCGTGCAGCGCTCGGCTGCTACAGTAACGCTTGCTAACAGATGTGGTCATCCTGTGCACGGGATTTTGTTTTCAAATTGGTCAGATTTAAGTTTCCTCGATAGTATATGAAACACGAAAATACAAATGGAAAAAAAAGTGAAATGTTTTAACAAACACAGTGTGTGCCTCATGGCTGTGCTAAAAAGGTCATTTCAGCATTAGCCAGACAGATGCTGTCTGACGCTGCTTGTTCTCAAATGAGCCTTAAGGGATAAATGTGGGAGTGAGAGACTTTAGGCACAGGTTATCCACCACGCGGGCCCAATGCGGGTTAGTGGATGTCACATGTCTTCAAATTTTTGGTTCTAAGACATTCCGATTTACTCACGATATCTTTCTTAACCATTTTGATGGCAGTGGTGATGAAATAAATTTCAAAAAGTTAGCCTACCTGGGTTCTATTCGTAGTCAAAGCGTTTATCACTGGTTCATTACTGCTCTAGGTAACTATTGAAGACTAAACAATAACATTTAGCTCTGGGGGTCTACTCAGAAGCGGTAAATCCGAAGTTGTTCGGACCTTTCGTACTACACCTTTTTCTTTTTCGTTTAGTTGGTTCGCATTCGACCCGACCAAACGTCAAAATGAAGTTCGTTGAACAAACGTCAATGTTCGGTTCTATCCGAACGGACCGAATGAAATAGAATGAAGTGTGGAAACGTCCGAGCATTCGGCCGGTACTTTGGATTTATCACTTCGGAGTAAACCAGAGTACATCAGCTGTTTCCTAAAGACTTTGTGTGTAGAACATCCATTTATTGAAATCCTCGAAATGATTTCAAAACTCTACTATTACCTCCCAATGATTACTACAAAGAAGTACCTCCTAATGATTACTGCAAAGAAGTACCTCCTAATGATTACTGCAAGGAACGTCCTTTTATAGCAAAACTTTGTTTACGCAATTAGTCAGCATATCTCCTGTCTCCCGTTTTGTCAGCAACCGTGACGTTATTTGTCAGTGCTGACCTTTATGGGCGTGTAATAGCTCAGCTCAAATTCATATTTCGCCCCCACTTCTTCGCACCGTGTATCGCTCTATCCCGCTCGCACCATCAAACTGATTCAGTTAGGTTGGTCCTCAATCAGTTCTCAACTGGCAAGTAAAACTAAACTTCAATTTGTAACGTAAATGATCTCAGACAAATACCATTTTTTTTGCAGATTTACGATCCAGACGTGGCCCCTCTCGAGATAAACGTGGGTGAGATAGTGCACTTGCTGGCCAAGGAAGAGGAGCTGGTCGCCGCCAGGAGTAAGGCAGACAACCTGGAGAGAGAGAACATTGACCTCGCCACTGAACTAGCTAAGAAGGTACGGGAGAAGCTTTGTGTAAGATGTTGTTGGAGATTTGTTATCATAACAAAAATTGTTTGTGTAAGGGTGAAAATCTGCTAAACGCCAACCCTTCATTTCTTGGTCCTTTGCTGGGAAGAAATAAACAAAAGAAGTTAATAGTTTGAGCTTGAAATGGTCTTTATATCGGTAATTATTCATTTATTAGTCTACCTACAATCATTACAAAAAATAAGAAAAAAAAAAAAACAAGAGACAACAGAAAGACTGGACCACGTCTGGCGGGTCAGCCCAGTGGTTACTGAAATTAAAACTCAATCATTGGTTTACAATTTTTATTCAGTGTCCTATTTATTGTGTGCAACTATGATAACATTTCTTCAACAATGTCTATGGTAGCCTAATGGTAGCGGAAAACATACTCCTAATAATATAATATTGGTTTTCATTACAGAAATAAATACATTTCTCATATTGGTGATGACTTTGTTCCATTTTACGATGACGCTTTATAGCTCTTATGCCAGTTAAGAATCAAATTGCAATCTCTTGCACGTCATCGTGAAATGGACAGCGATTAATGTCATATGTCATAAAGCTATATTGACAAAATACAACACTTTTTATGACAAGATACTCAATGTGCGGGGTGGTAATGCCTATAAAAATAATGGTATGTGCTGCTGGCTCTGGAAAGCTGAAAAAAAATGATACAAATAATTTTAAGTAAAATAAAAGATTTCTACAAAAAAAGTCGGGAGGTGTAGAGGGACACTCGGTTGGAACGAAGTTCCCTTCGCTATATATTATGTAGCTATTAATACAGAGCCATCTAGTGTAACTTTTTAGAATCTAAAACTTATACTAGATGGCTCTGCATTAAAAGCAAAAACTTATGAAACTTGAGACCTTGAAACTGACTTTTCTACCAGTTACTAGTTAGTAGTTACTCCTACCGCAAGCCACGTTAAAGAACTTCGTTCCAAAAGTATAACCTAAAGGAAATGGGGCACTTACAATAACTTTTTTAAAGCAATATAAATTTTTACATAATAAAAATTTAGTATCGATAAACAATTATTGACATCACGTTACTTATGAGGATTAACAGTGACATCAAATACGATGACTAAAACCTGTTCCTTGTTCAATGTCTGTCAAGAGCGTGGCAACACATCAGCTTACCAGAACCTCGCGCTTCACCAACCACCAATAATACCTACCTCCCATCAACCACACGCATGTACTGACGTAACTAACCCACTAACAGGAGAAGCAAGTGGACGAGCAGAGTCAAGAGCGCGAGGAGTTGGAGGGAGTGGTCTCTCGGCTGAAGGAGCGGCTGGAGAGGGAGACTGCGGCGCACATGGAGTGCACCGAGAGGGCGCGCGCGGCTGCGGCCCGGGCGCACCAGGTGGAGCAGCAGGTATGGTAGACTCGTAGAAGGTGGAAACCAGGCTAGCTCTCTGGTTAGGGCTGCAATCCTGATCTGCACGCGTGACATGAGCATGACGACGTTTTGGCAACGTAAGAATAGACAAAACTACACATTGCCATGCTTCGACGCGTAGAATGCGTACAAATATTTCTACTATCTGCCATTTTGTCTATTGTTCGGTCGACAAAAACCGTTTCTATGGCGGTTATGCTAAGCGTGCTGACAGTGTTTAGCGATATTTTCACACATATATGTGAAATAGCTTTTGCCCGCGGCTTCGCCCGCGTGGATGTCGGAAAATATCCCATGGGAACGTTCATGTGGAAAATATAGGGCCGTCCGATATAACTGTGCAAACTCAAATCGCTACGATATAGTTATCGTTGCCGTGTACAGTAGGCATAAACTTACCAGTCGGCATGATTTTTTCCGACATCTTCAACAGTCGTCGTCATATTTCAGCCAATTTACACAAAACCATAATGAACACTGAATCACTCCGTTCATTGGAGAAAACCGTATGAAAATCCGTTCGGTACTTGTTGACATTATCGCATTCAAACAGACAGACTTACGCGGCGGGGGGACTTTGTTAATTACTTAAAATTTATTATGCCAGTCACGCTCTAATAACAAATAACTTTTGTTCGAATGTCCACTCGTTCAAATAATTTCCTCGTAAAAACGTCAAATGAAATAAAGACTAAATGTTACCTCAAGATTCGAACTATGACTACATTTCCAATCCCTTAAATCTCTTAAAAATAAGTAGGTACACAAACATTTGTCAACCCCTATTGTACCCCTTAGGGGACGATTTTTCAAAAACGCTGTACCATATATTTCTTTATTTCCTACCAAAAGCATAAATTTGAATTTTCATACCCCTAACTTAAGAAATGCTGGGTTTCCCATACAAACATTCATCCCATATATCACCCCTTGTAGGATTATTTTTTAAGACAAAAAGTAGCCATGTCCTTTCCCAGGATGCTATCTATAGCCTTGCCAAATTTTATCGAAATCCGTGCAGTTTTGTAAATTTTAAAATAAACCCCTATTTTACCCACTTAAGGGATGATTTTTAAAAAACGCTGAACCGCATATTTCTTAATTTCCTACCAACAGCATAAATTTGTTATACCTAACTTAAGTAATACTGGGTTTCCCTTACAAACTTTCATCCCCTATATCAACCCCTGTAGTATTATTTTTGAAAAAAATAGTATCCTATGTCCTTTTCCAGGATGCTATATAAAGCCTTGCCAAATTATGTCGAAATCCGTGCAGTTTTGTCAATTTTAAAATCAACCCCTATTTCACCCCTTAGGGGATGATTTCAAAAACGCTGAATCGCATATTTCATTGTTTCCTATCAAAAGCATACATTTTAATTTTCACATCCCTAACTTAAGAAATACTGAGTTTCCCATACAAACTTTCATCCCCTATATCACCCCCTGTAGGATTATTTTTAAGACAAAAAGTAGCCTATGTGCTTCCCCAGGATGCTATATAAAGCCTTGCCAAATTTTATCGAAATACGTGCAGTTTTGTAAATTTTAAAATCAACCCCTATTTTACCCCCTTAGGGGATGATTTTTCAAAAACCCTGAACCGCATATTTCTTTATTTCCTATCAAAAACATACGTTTTAATTTTCACATCCCTAACTTAAGAAATACTGAGTTCCCATACAAACTTTCATCCCCTATATCACCCCCTGTAGGATTATTTTTAAGACAAAAAGTAGCCTTTGTCCTTCCCCAGGATGTAAAGCCTTGCCAAATTTTATCGAAATCCGTGCAGTTTTGTAAATTTTATAATCAACCCCTATTTTACCCCCTTAGGGGATGATTTTTCAAAAACCCTGAACCGCATATTTCTTTATTTCCTATCAAAAACATACGTTTTAATTTTCACATCCCTAACTTAAGAAATACTGAGTTTCCCATACAAACTTTCATCCCCTATATCACCCCCCGTAGGATTATTTTTGAAAAAAAAAGTAGCCTATGTCCGTCCCCAGGATACCATCTATAGCCTTGCCAAATTTTATCGAAATCCGTTCAGTGGTTTAGGCGTGAAAAGGTAACAGACAGACAGACAGACAGAGTTACTTTCGAATTTATAATATTAGTATGGATGAAACCATTATATTCTATCCTGGTTTTAAGTCGTTTTGAATTCGATTTCTACAGGTTGTATCAGAAAGGTGACCATAAAACTGAACAACTTTCTCTACGGGACCAACATCGTAGTCGAGAAAAATAATCAGCTGTCCCCTACAAAGCTGACCCAAATGTGTGGAAAAGCTGATAATTTTTTCTCGAAAAAAAATCAGCTGCCCCATACATTCATGTTCGCATAACTCGTCAAAATGTAGGGAGCAGCTGATTTTTTTTTCGCGATTTCAGGTTTGGTCCCATAGTAAAAGTTGTTTGTTATCATGAGCACAATCATGTGGTTAGGTATCGGTTACTAATTACCAGTCACTCTGTATAGTGTCATTTGGTACGCACGGCTACAGATCAAGCTATACTTTCCAGTATAAGCTGATCTCGCATTGTATGGGATTTCCTTACAGTGAGAGGTCAGTGTAAACTGCAAATGTAGCCGTGTGTACCAGCACATACACAACACATTTTACTAATACTCTGCGATTTACGCATCGATAAAATGGTTTAGGTATCCATTTTTGCCTTCTAACATCAAGGGCTAGAAGTGAATCATAACTTTAGCTTGCTAACGCCAATTTAATTATTATTAGAAAATACTCGTACCTATACAATATAATGCTAAGGGCTTATTTCACGATGTCCGAATAGCCGCTAAATTCAAAAATGGAACAGAATTTGTATGAAATTATCTGCCAAGTAAGTTTAGGAACTTAATCATAGGTGGTGAAACAGGCCCTAATAATAAATTTGCAATTGTATTGTAAATTTTTAACTTACAGTTGAACCAGGAAAGAGCAGAAAGAGTGAGGTTTGAAAAACTAGTCAGTGAAGGAAGCATACCTGATGATGCGAAGGTACGTTTGAGCATACAATGCAAGGTCAGATTAAATCAGTTGCGAAACTTTACAGACATGACGGGCTATCGATATAAAATCATGTTAAAACATAGAAAAGTACTTAGATATTATTTTCATATAATATCATCATCATCATAGTCATAGTTCCTGATGAGTTAAACTGTTAAATAATAGTACATTTTGATACAAGTGGAGAACGTTTGTTATTGCGTTCGAGGCGGAATTAACACCCGAGCCGTAGGCGAAGTTGTTTTTGAGCCGAGAACTGCAATAACAAATGTCCACGTGTATAAACATAAAAAAAAAACATAAACATTATAAACATTATTTAAATATTCAAAAAATACTAACGCCGCGCGCCGTAATGACGCATATCTCTTTGCCGAGTTTAAAAAAAAACATTCACCTCCGAATAACCGAGAGGCATTAAACCAATTTGGGCTAAGTATAAGTTATCTGTGGCAATTTTTAATCGCACGCGTGTGAAATAATTTGAATTGTGAACCTAATCGTAGTGCGATAAGAACCAGTTTTCGTGGAAGTGTATTGAAACATCTATTTTTTCGTTTTATCATGATCTGATGTTGATACCCGTCATATCTAAGAAGATTCATCAGATTCCTATAATTTCTAATAACAGTTAATATACTCAACTCTGACCACTTACAGGTGAGCAACCTCAAGAGCGCAGTCATAGAGACGAGTTCAGTCCCACCCCCTCCCCCGCCCCCGCTGTTCTCCCCACCGCTCCCCCCTGCGCCCCCCTGCCCCGCGCCACCCCCAGCCCCCCTGGCTCCCCTCGCCCCCATGGCCACGGCTCCCCCCCGCGCTAAGAAGAACGTGCCAACGCCCGGCAATCCTCTGAAGAGCTTCAACTGGAGTAAACTACCTGATACCAAGCTGCATGGAACTATATGGCAGGAGTTGGACGATACGAAGCTGTACAATGCTATGGATCTGCATACGATTGATAAGATGTTCTGCGCTTACCAGAAGAATGGAGTTCAGGTTAGTTTGAAAAATATTTTTTTTAATAAGTAGATAATTTTTTTTTTTGCTATTCTTGACAATTTTCAAAGATCCAGTTTACTTTTTAACTAAACAGGGTGTAAGTGTAAACAGTGGCAATCTTCGGCGGGCGAACGGCGGGGTCATTGTACTCATCATTGTGAACAACTTTTAAATGGGACCAAACCTGAAATCGCGAGAAAAAAATTAGCTGTTCCCTACATTTTGACGAATTATGCGAACATAAAGTACTGTGGGGCTAAAACGGCCACTTTGGCAGAATCATAATAAATAATATGTATTTTTGAATCATATTAAAAATCGTAAAACGGTCACAAACTGACAATTCATAATTTATCTGCGTACAATTCATAGCACGCAATTCATCTGTTTGACAGTTTTGTATGGACATTCGTAAAATGGCACACAAATTATGAATTGCTTTATTGAAGTTTAATGTCAAATATGTCAATCATAATAAATTTCTGGGAATTCAGGAAATTAATTGCTTGTAGAGGAATTGCTTAATGTGGCCGTTTTAGCACCCCTGAACAGCTGATTATTTTTTCGCGATTTTAGGTTTGGTCCCATAGTAAAAGTTGTTCATAATGATGAGTACAATGACCCCTTAAGAGGTTTTGCGCATTTAACGTTACACGTTGTATAATGAACCCTCTAGAACCCCCTGTTCCCCTAGAACTTTCACAGTGCTAAAACTTGAATATTGTCCATTTATAGAACGAAGGCTCAGTAGAAGACCTAAGACAGCTAGGCTCAAAGCCCCGCACTAAGATCCTGACAGTGATCGACGGACGCCGCGCACAGAACTGCACCATTCTGCTGTCCAAACTCAAGATGACTGACGAAGAGATCTGCCGGTTAGTATTCTTTACTATACAGCAATCTATGTTCAAAATTATCTTTGAATTGAAATCGTTTCAATAATAAAAAAGTATTGTGAAACACGAAATAATGTGACTGAATGTATGTGACTAGAATTGATTCTGTTTGACGGATACTTTTGTCAAAGGTATAATAAAAAAAAACCGGTCAAGAGCGAGTCGGCTCGCTCGGGTTCCGTTCCGATTTCTGAAAAAGTGTGCTAGTTAGAGTCATCGTTTATTTTTTTCTGTAATCTATACATAAACTTCTATCACATAGTATAATTTCAGATTTTTTTATAAGCAAACTTCGGTGATAACTGTGATAAGCGTGGGGACCGGTATTTTTTTTTATATTTTTCGTCAAAAGTCGAAAACTATACGGCCTAAAAATAAACAAAAAAATGCTTGAGAATGTACAAACAGTGCTCTTTAATATGATACCCCACATGCCTTAGTAGCCCCACATCGATTTTTCAAGACCCCCTTTCAGTCCTATTGCAAAAAAAAACATATTTTTTTTTTACTTCTTTCTTATTTGCAAAATAGTTGGGCAAACGTCATCTAAAACTGTTCCAAATTTCAAGTTGATAGCTTTAGTAGTTCTTGAGATATCCAGCTGTGACAGACAGACAGACAAACTGAGTCACACCTTATGTGTTCCTTTTTACCATTTTGGTACGGAACCCTAAAAAGATTTAATTCAAATAATGAAAAAAGTCTACTGGCCCTCTGCGACATACCTTTGGTATTGGTACGGTGACTGAGCGGCGATGAAGCAAGCTTGGTGGTGTCATTGCTCTGCTACATATCACAGCAGTCGTCACACTGTCACAGAATACATAATAGTACAAGTACGGAAGATTCCCTCCGCAAAATAATTTAAATAAATAGCGACTCTTGCTACGGCACAATAAAGTGCAATTCAGGTCGCACAGCGTCAATTATTTATTTATTTATTTATTTAATGGTTCAAGCACAGTTGTACAGAGGTGGACTTAGGTAATGCCATAAGCAACCAACAAACCAACAACCAACCAATCAATTATCTACAGTTATATTCACCTAGAAGTTGCCTCTCTTTCTATCGCGTAGCTCTTATACCTTCTGTCTCGTTAGGGTTTATTATTTAAAGTCACTCTGTCTTGTTTCACAATATCAAAAGCAGCAATTATTTGCTGTTTTAATTGTTTTAAACTGTGTGCTTCTTCGGTGTATACAGTCTCTTTATTTCAGACCACAAAAAGAATCGTATTTGGTGGGAATGTTCTCGTATTAAATGTGGGTTGTTTATTGACCACCAGTGCTCATTGTGGATATTGAACATCCCGACCCGGGTGAAAATGGACTCATCGGTCCAGAGAATGTTTGTGGTTGGATGTTCAATAAGCCAGCGACACAATGCCATTCGGGATTCAGGGTCAGTCAGGCCCGTATGCTCGTGTGCCCCTGTGCTCGTCGGTAATGGTACGGGTGCAATCCTTCCGCTTGTAAAACGCTCCATACATATAGTAGTGGCTGACTCCGAAATGTCTGGTAGCCACCATGGTACTCCGTCGCGGGTGTCGCTGTCGTTCAAACTAGTCCAATATGTTTTCTTCGAGAACAGATGAATACCGTGGGCGGTCCCGAGCTTGCACATGCGGTGGGCTGTGAAACTGGCCGTGATCAATCACTCGTCGTGTTGCTGCTAAAATGACTTGCAGTCCTGGCACTTGCGGGATGATCACACCTCGATTGCGTAACATGTAAATTGTCAACACTTATTGCGTATAGGCGCACCATTTGTAGGTACTCGATATTCGAGTATTGATAGTTCCTATCACTCATGGTGAAGTAGGTAGGTACTTATTCACTCCTTGCACTTTAGCGATTGCGAACTATGTTTGCGGACGCGCATTTCTACTTCCGGAGCTCGGTCGCAACTGAGACACTGGACCTTCACCTATTTTTTAAGTAAAATAGGCGAGGCGTTGCACGTTTTTGTTGGATGACAGTCCAAGTGGTGTAAGTAAACATTATTAACAGGATGTTTCATAATTTCAATGCATTATTTATTTTTCTTTGTTAGCTAGTATCTTAATTTATGGTAACAATTTTTTAATCGCGCCTAGAGGTATTTTATATCGGATACATTGAGAGGACCAGCTTTGTAAGACGACTAAAATTACACAGTGTATAGATAGTGCAATCCACGAAGACGCGCCCCACTACTCCTAATCTTTTATAGTATATGTGTGCAACCGTTAGGAGGAGTAGTGGGGCGCGTGGATTGCGCTATCTATATTTGTGGTCCCATAAAACAGTAAGACCTTCTACCGATTAGTTTACGGTATCGGATTTTAAGCCAATTAACCCTACGACTTGAAATGACACAAGTGCTCAAGACAGTTTTATGAAATCGTAGATGGAGATGGAGGATGTTTAGGAGCATCTTCTATTTTGGTAGCCGAATCCCTTTTAATGTAACATTTCTGATTATTTCCCTTATGTATTCCAGAGCAATTCTCCGCATGGACAGTGGTGAACAACTTCCCATAGACATGGTGGAACAGCTGGTGAAGTTCACTCCCAGCGCCGAGGAGGCCGCTTTGCTGGAGGAGCACCAGGACGAGCTCGACAGCATGGCGCGCGCTGACCGGTTCCTGTATGAGATATCCAAGTGAGTCACATTACATGTTTATATTAGGTCTTTACCTATGAAATTGCCGTTTTACATAGGAAAAACATGCAATCCAATCAAACAATTATTTTTTAATGCCTCTGCAATAGAAATCCTGGGGACGGGAATCGATGAATTCTTTAAAGGCGTTTTTATCTTCTTGGTGGATTTGAAATTTTTCCCAGGGGCTCATTGTTGAGATCAAAATTTCCAGAACGGAAGCGATCAAACCAAAAACGCACCGTGCGTTCACTTGTGCGGTACCTTGTCCATACGCGTCGTTAATATTGCGTGCCGTCTGGGCTGCGTTGGTGCGACAGACGGAATTCGTATTCGAAAATAACGCGCTATTTCGATTTTTCCATGATTACAGAAACATCGATCCCACCAAAAACATTTTCATGTTAAATGTTGCCAAAACGAGACCTTATGGCTCACACTGTCAAAAAGTTATCAGAGAGTTTAGGTTGTTAGTTCAACCATTTTGAAGGATCGTTGTGTCTACGTCGATCAGTCAATAATCAATTAATCAATATTGATCGCACCAAATATCGATCGATAATTGACAGGTTATCGATGGCTGATCGATAACCGTAATCCGGCAGCCAGACACAACACGATCGATCTGAACGGACGATCTTTTTTGATGTCATCTTGTTAGTTCTAGTTGCATCTTACCACAATAGCTGACCTGCGGCAAAAAACAACCGGTCTGTCGCTAAAATACTCGGCCTGAAGCTAAAATACCCGGCCTGAGGCTAAAATACCCGGCCTGACGCTCAAATAGCCTTTTGCTATTTTACAAGATACAAGATATATTTATTTTGTAAAACATGAGTAAAATTATACAGGTCTTATAATTAACGTGAGGTAGCTCCATGTTTTGCCATTTGTGGCGTACAAAATTAGTCATACTAGACAAACAAATACAAAAAAGAACAAAGAAAGAGATTACAATGTCAATTTTAATTAAATTATAATTAAAATGTCAAAATTTAATCTTTAATTACAATGTCAAAAAAATGTCAAAATTTAAATTTAATTTGAAAATATCATTTATGAATTCATCTACGCTGTAATAGCACTTTTCTAGTATTATCCCCCGAAGGGACTTTTTAAATTCGTTTATAGACATACCTACATTTAATAGAATCAGGTATTTTATTATAAATATTTGGAGCAATACCAAAGAAACTCTTTTTTAATAAAGCAGTTTTGCATTTGATTGGGCACAACTAATTTTACCTTGCTTATTATTTTGTTGATGTTAATCATACGTACCTATCTTCTCCAGGATCCCGCACTACTCGCAGCGCGTGCGCCTACTGCTGTTCAAGAAGAAGTTCACCGGCGCGGCCGCCGAGGCCACTGCGCGCGCGTCCGTCGTGCTGCGAGCTGCGCGGGACATGACCAGGTCGCGCCGGCTGAGGGCGCTGCTGGAAGTGGTGCTCGCGTTAGGGAACTATATGAACAGGTAAAACATCGTTTAGTAATCCGAAAGACGTCCATTGCTACACATGGGCCAAGTATGGGTCCTGCCCTTCTCGCATCCAGCACATCGCCACATCGACCTGTCCTGCCTTTCTCGCATTCAACACATCGCCACATCGACCGGTCCTGCACTTCTCGCATTCAACACATCGCCACATCGACCGGTCCTGCCCTTCTCGCATCCAGCATATTATCGCCACATCGACCGGTCCTGCCCTTCTCGCATCCAGCATATTATCGCCACATCGACCGGTCCTGCCCTTCTCGCATCCAGCACATTATCGCCACATCGACCGGTCCTGCCCTTCTCGCATCCAGCATATTATCGCCACATCGACCGGTCCTGCCCTTCTCGCATCCAGCATATTATCGCCACATCGACCGGTCCTGCCCTTCTCGCATCCAGCACATTATCGCCACATCGACCGGTCCTGCCCTTCTCGCATCCAGCACATTATCGCCACATCGACCGGTCCTGCCCTTCTCGCATCCAGCACATTATCGCCACATCGACCGGTCCTGCCCTTCTCGCATCCAGCACATTATCGCCACATCGACCGGTCCTGCCCTTCTCGCATTCAACACATCGCCACATCGACCTGTCCTGCCCTTCTCGCATCCAGCACATTATTGCCACATCGACCGGTCCTGCACTTCTCGCATTCAACACATCGCCACATTGACCGGTCCTGCCCTTCTCGCATCCAGCACATTATCGCCACATCGACCGGTCCTGCCCTTCTCGCATCCAGCACATTATCGCCACATCGACCGGTCCTGCCCTTCTCGCATCCAGCACATTATCGGCACATCGACCGGTCCTGCCCTTCTTGCATCCAGCAGATTTTCACGACCTCCACCAGGTCATCAGTTCATCTTTTGGGAGACCTACCCACGCTGCGCTTTCAGTCTGACGGCTGCTTGCTTTTGCGAGAGGCGTTGTTAGATATTTGCGCTACATTTCGCCAGTTATGTAACTAATTTAATTACTAATTTCTTATTACAGGGGAGCCCGCGGTAACGCGTCTGGCTTCCGCCTGACGTCACTGAACAAGCTGGCCGACACTAAGTCGTCAGTATCACGCAACACCACGCTCTTGCATTACCTAGTCGAAATGCTTGAGACACAGGTAAATATTACTTAAATGTAGTTTATGTATAGAAGTACTTACATTAAAAAAAAAAAACAAAAAAAGTAAAAAAAAAACTAATAAAGAAAAAAATAATAATAAAGAATTGATAAAGTGCAGAATCTAGTTTATCATTATACAGGGTTATGGCTAAAACACCAGCAACCTTTTAAGGGGTCATTGTACTCATTATTATGAACAACTTTTACTATGAGACCAAAGCTGAAATCGCAAAAAAAAATCAGATGTTCAGTACATTTAGCTACACCAAACTCGTCAAAATGTAGGGAGCTACTGATTTTTTTTCGAGATTTCAGGTTTGGTCACATAGTAAAAGTTGTTCATAATGATGAAAAAGTTCTTTTAATTCAACACTATCGTGCCAGCTGCCTAGCCAAAAAAAAAGGCATCGTGTATAATGTTTTTTTTTTAAAAAACTACCTACACATTTCTATCACTTTCCAGTTCAAAGACATCTTACTCCTCGAAGAAGACCTCCCTCACGTGCGCGCCGCAGCCAAGGTCTGTGTGGAACAGCTGGAAAAGGACGTGGGCTCCCTGCGCTTGGGGCTCCGGGAAGTGGCGCGCGAGCTGGAGTACCATGCCGCGCTCGGGAACCGCTCGCACAACGACATGTTCCTGCCGGTCATGAGGGACTTCCACGCGCATGCTGTTTGTTCCTTTACGCAGCTAGAGGATCTTTTCCAGGTGGGATTTAATCAGATAATCCAGGGGACATTTTTATGGGAAGCCATCATTATTTCAGTATAGAGAGAGAGATGAAGTAAGACAAGATCTATCTCTTTCTTGTACTGGGAAAAAATGATGGCTATATTTGACGCTTAATACGGCCCTAGTCCGTTTTAAAGACGCGGGTCTCCTATAAAAAGCTATGTCCGGTAGTGATGTTTGAGGTGTTTGAGTGAACTTATTGATAGCATGAATCAAACTTGAACAAAAACGGTACTTTTACGGTGTAGTCCGCGAGGTTTAAGCTGAGCTTTGCATTTGTGTGAGTGCAAATAGATAGTGTAGGTGTGACGTCCGGCATTGAGCGCGATTCGTCCTTGCTTGGTTTAAAACCGGTTTATACTGCTCCATGTCGCATTGTTGTAAAACGATAGGACGATTGAAGATTTTGTCTTACGTAAAAAGATAAGACAAATATTTTGGTCATGGGCTCTCGTACCATTTTGGTGATCACTCACAGAAATGCAAAGCTCAGCTTATGCCACGCGGACTGACGAAAAGACGTTGATCAGTAGGAGTTATGTAGGTATGCAGTTAAGGTCAGCCCAATTCACGTGCGCTCGATGCGCAGTACCCAGTGGCGTGCACTCCATACATGCAAATAAGCTCTGCATACCCTGTAGTCCCATACATACATGCCCCTCTAAATGATAAATAACTATTTAAATTTAAAAAAAAACATGGTAGGTATTAAATGAAAAATGAAAAATTAAAAAATCCGTCATTTGAATTCCCGTGTTTATAATGCGATTCCGCGCCATCTATTACTTTTTTTATGGAACTAACTATGTAGTTGGAGCGGCGAACACGCGCCACCGATTCACCGCGCAAGCAGCGCTCCCGTGTGAGCAAAAGCACTACTACGTCTTGCTTATTTTTCATACTACGCACCTCGTGAATCCTCGTGTAGTACACAGCAAAAGTGTGACTGTGTGCGTGAAAATGTGTGCGCGTGTTGGAGTTTTAGAAGCAGAGCTTACATTGCAAACCGTCCAAATTGAGAAGCCGTAAAAGCACCGCTTATTTGTTGATTGTAAAGAATCAACTTTTTTTAGTCGGATTAAACAATTTATTTGTTCGTATTAGTAGTTCGTAATTGCTATGTTTTTCGCCATATTTATTGTTTCGATTGATTTAATATCATTGTTCGGTTGTATTTCTGGGCGGAATGATTGATTGTCTAAGTAAAGTTTATTGTAAAAACGAAAAATTATACCCGTGAGACCTGTGCTGGCCAAGTGTGTTCAAATAAATTAAAATCTGCCGCTTTTCGACGTCATCTTTTGAGGAAGAAGTTAAATTGATTGCAAAGGGGTCCGTGTGTACCCGGGGTTTGGTTTAACACAAAAAAAGGTAATGCTACTTACTCGTTATTTACATAAAAAGTATTATGATAATTGTTACTGGCTAACAGCTAAAGGTTGTGTACACACAAACATATTGTATTTTTTACCTTGCATTTTATTTACAAATCAACATAAAAATTATATATTTGGACCTACACATAACGGATGTTCAGATTTAAATAATTTAGATATTTTTGGTGGTCGCAAAGAAACGCCATGCAAAGCCAATGGCGCCGTGTGGTAATTGAGTCTCTATACTTACTTTACTCTTTGGGTAAGAGTCGGGTATGTAGGTAACTAGGTACTGGGTAGGGTATCTAGTCGGTGGGACTCCGACCGAAAGAAGCCGAAACTGGTACTTAAGTTTTTTATTTTATTTTAACCGTGCATACCCTGTCTGAAATCTCTGTGCACGCCACTGGCAGTACCCCACCCCTCCCACCCCGCTGACACATGAATTTGTTACTGTGCGACTTGCTCATGTTCCGAGCCGCCATAAAGTTTGAATATTAGTCAACTTTTTTGCAGGAAATTATACTTTGTCAAAAGCCAGCTATTTTTGCAATCAACACGCTAAATAGTACCTTGAGGAGCGATGCGGTTCTCCCACACACAGAAAAACGAAATGGCTGACTTTGACATCTGTCAACTCTGGTTTTGCTAGATCAAGAACAGTTTTATTAGATAAAAATATTGCATTCACATAAAAGGTACAGTATCAGTACGTAAAATCAGTTAGATTCTTTTTTCGGAAGTGGAGCATTTTAACCACCCTAGGACCAAAATAGTGGTCCTATTTTGGTCCTAGGGTGGTTAAAATGCTATGGTTACGGTATTCCTAAATAATAGTTTTTCACTTTAATTCGTGCAAGCTAACGTTCCTCTTCCTAATTTTCCAGGACATGAAGAGCCGCCTGGAAGCCTGCGCACACGCCTTCGGCGAGGAAGCGTCGGCGTCACCGGAGCAACTGTTTGGTGCGCTCGACTCGTTCCTCACGCAGCTGGGAGACGCGAGGGCAGAGTGTGACGCGGCGCGCAGGAGGAGGGACGAGGAGGAGCGGCGCACGCGGCATGAGCAGGAGGTGAGGGTGTGGTGGTGGGAGAGAGCACAGTGTGGAAGGTCAATCTTATATCTGAGATAGTTCCTGACGCGGGACTAACAAAATCATGCCCGCTATCCCTCGTAACAAAAAATAGAAACAAAACAGTAACTGAAATTACTGTGTTTTTTATTACGAAGAGGGCAGCCCGATCGGAGGGTGGACGGCGACGGTGATCTCTCGCGTCCAAACCTGGTCCAGGCCATGGTACGGAGCGAGAGTGCATGGGAGGCCGTCACATGCTTGCGAAGGAGGAGGCGGAACGCGTGAGGGAGAGACAACCTCATGCCCTCAGTCGCCACTGGAGACGCCCTGGGCGGCGGGAGTCGAGACCAGATTCCCGGCCACCGTAGGCGCGGACCTGCGGACGGCGAGTAGCGGGTAGCTCGCCGTTCGGTAAGGACCAGCAGTGCGATTCTGTAACCATCTCACCGTGAAAACTTAGGTGAAGTGAGCGTGGAGTGAGCTGTCAATAGTGTCAATTCCTGGCAAAAACAAACTCACTTCACCTTAGTTTTCACGGTGAGATTTTTACAGAATCGACCGGCGGGCCCGGGTCGACGGCGCGTTGTCTTCCACGCGTGCCTCAAAGAGATGTCAGCAATGATGAATCCAATAGAGCCGATGCCGCCGGGGTCGCAGGTTGTTCGAAAGAGATACCGTGGCCCTGGCACAGGCAACTGAAGGAACACGGGTGGGTTTTAGTCAGTAAATGTCTGACACGCCCTTCCGCTCCACCTAGGTAGAGCGGGAGAAGTCATTTGATGATTTCCCATCCACGAAAAAAAAAATACATACTCTCGAAAAACATAACACGTAAAAAGGCATACCTCTATGGTATCAGGAACAGGGTGTAAAGTTCACTCATCCTCCATAGAAAAGGGGGGATCCTCCGACCAGGCGGGTGTTGTGTCTGGTGAGCAACTGCCCGACGGTTGATATCGGGATGTTGTATACACAATATGCCAGTCGCGCGGTAAACTCTGCTTGCGCGATGCAGAATTTGTGTGACGTCAGGTCTTTCATGCGTAGTTCACACGTGGTGTTGTAGATGCTGCCACAGCGGTATTCCCCGAAGAGGTACGTAAAAGAGTGGTTAGAACAAAAAAAAAGACGCTCCGTACGCTTTGATGCCGACGATGTGGACGCGCACCTTAATAGAGAGTTTAGAGCGAGCGCGCACTGCGGTGCGTTTCCGTTAGTACTGCCGCACTGGGCGGGGCCTACAGTAACAAAACGCATGACCGCAGTGCGCGCACTTCAAAGACATTCCGTACTTCACAGATTATGCGGTAGAAAAACGCACCGCAATGCGCGCTCGCCCTTAGAGTTATGAATTTTCGACCTATAAACAAACCGTTTTACACAAATTCTGCGACTTATTTTTATTCGGCATGAACTAGGTAGAATAGCCATAACTAACTTGTATCGTGTATTCTGTCCACAGCTCAAAAAACGCACAATGGAGCGAAAACAAGCGTCCAGTCTCCTAAGCTCCGTCGGCAAATCACTCGGCAAGTCGAACGGGAACGGTGACTGCAACGGTCACTCCGACAGCTCTCGCGACGGAACACTCACCAACGGACAGAAAGGAGAGTTCGATGACCTCATCTCCGCGCTCAGAACAGGAGATGTCTTCGGTGATGACGTCGCCAAGTTCAAACGATCCCGGAAAGCTTCCAAAGTTAGCCATAAAGGCCGAGACTCTCCCCCAAGGGGCGTCTGTAGAGAGGACTCCAGAGAACGTCAGAAGAATTGAACGAAACGACACTCTAGTAAAGGTTATTGAATGTTTGTAGCGTCCAGCGATCCTTTGTTGTTCAATGTCGATGCGATAGTATGCTTTATTTATTAGGAAAATTTTTAAAGCATTCTCTTGATGGGTAAATAAAATAATATTAACTATGGTACTGTAACATAGTTCGATATATAATTTTGGCTTTAAAACGTTTACCTGGCTTCTGTCACATTGACTAGAATACCCGTAGTTCTGACGCTGGACAGTCGGAAGCAAACGATTAGCTTAATCGAAACGTGATATTTACCGAGTAGGGGATCCTATTGGTCCGTTATAAGTACGGAGTCACAAATATGAGATTACAAACGAAGTATGAACGGTGTGACATGTGACGTGTCATAGAACACGTCATTAGTTTTATGTGACAACGAAAGGACCGCTGCCATTTTTTTTGGATTAAGTTTTGGAAATTTCTCACAAACATGGTGCCTAATTTTGGATGTTTTTAATAAGGTCGTGGCCTGATGGAGTCATGGTCTCATTTTAACTGTAATCTCATTACTTTTATGACGACTTGGAAACTAGTTTTAATTTCCAGGAGTTTTGTATTTCACAAAATAATTTGTTTGCTGAAGAATATTCTCTTTAGTTTAGTGCAATAATACCAGTAAAAGAGCTCGAATGATCGTGTAGCAGTCTACAAGAGCCTCATGCCTACGTAAAGATCGTGTAGCAGTCCAAAAGAGCCTCAGGCCTACCTAAAGGCCACGACCTCCGAGAATTTTCGAAAAGCTTTTGCTGGTTATCGACTGAAGTAGTCAAAGACTGTGCATGTTATTCCATAGACGATTTATTTTAGTCTTTATTACTTATCTATAAGCGTTGTGTGATTTGAGTAACAATCGAGTTAGAGTGTACTGAGTTTTTTACTGGAGTTCGGTTGTAGTGAAGATATCGTTGTATTTATCGATTTTAGTCTGATTTCATAATAATATTCAGGTTTGACTTAAATGTGCAAATAGTTTTTTATCGTGTAGTTGTCTAAATGTTTAAATATTTAGCTAGAAAAATGTGAGATGCAATCCATATTATAATATATTTATTATAAACTGACAAGTCACTTTTGGATAGTCCACTTTAATGTCGACTGTCCAATTGATTAAATTTTATTTTATAATACAGGGTGTCCCGTAAATAATGGATAATCTCTTAAGGGGTCATCGTACTCATCATTATGAACAACTTTTACTATGGGACCAAACCTGGAATCGCGAAAAAAAAATCAGCTGCTCCCTACATTTTGACGAGTTTGATGTAGATAAATGTACTGGTCAGCTGATTTTTTTTCACGATTTCAGGTTTGGTCCCATAGTAAAAGTTGTTCATAATGATGAGTACAATGACCCCTTAAGAGATAATCCATTATTTACGGGACACCCTGTATATAGTTAGCGGACTTTTATATATTTAGAACTATATAAATAAGAGAAGTCCTGACTTACTGACTGACTCATCAACGCCCAGCCCAAACCCTTGAACCTAGAAAGCTGAAATTTTGCACAGAGGTTCCCTTTATAATGTAGACAAGGAACAAAGAAAGATTTCCCGGTAGTAGGTACGTTCCCGTGGGATATTTCCCGATATCCCCGCGGGTGAAGCCGCGGCTAGTAGTTAATTAAGATGTGATTACAGGAAGCTCAACTAAAACTAAATTGATAAATATAACGATGGCTTACAGTATGGATGTTGATAATTTTTTACATATCTCAATGTACCTATAGACAAATCAGACACATTATTTCTTGAGTGTCAGTAGAATGGGAATTGACTAAAACACTATATTATATACCGTTACTGAAGTTTACTAGGTATAGGAATTGATACATACCTAGACTATAAAACAATTTTGGAATTTTGTATCAACTAAAAGTAGTAGAAGCTTTTTGATAAATTTTTACATTTTTTATAAATTATCACCATCAATTTAATTTATTCCCAAATGATTATTGAATTGAAAAATATAATTTTATTTCATTGTAAATATTATTTTTAATTTTTGCCAAATTCGTTACCGTCACATTAAAACGGAGTCTATAATTTATTTAAAAAAATCTTAATGTATGTAATAAAGTTTGTCACTTGTAAATTTTATTATTTTGTTCAGTATTGCTTAAGCTCATAGTATATTAATATAATGATTATATATTAGACACTATTTAAATTAAACCCTTGAACAATAAGCGGTGATTTTATTTCATCATAGGTGGCCCTAAATCGGTACTTGCCTGTGGTCCCCCAGTTTAGTCCCCCTTGGGGTACCACGAACAAATATTTTTGCCCGTGGAACCCCCGGGGGGGACTAACGGGTACCATGGGCAAATTATTTGGCCCGTGGTACCCCCCACCTACCCCGCTAATCGCCAGATAAATAAAATGAAAATACAATTTATTTGTATTTCTTTATTTCTCAATCAACAGTACGTTTTTAGGGTTCCGTAGTCAACAAGAACCCTCAGTTTCGCTATGTCTGTCTGTCCGTCCGCAGCTTACCTCACAGACTCTTAGGGCCGCCATACACGGACTGCTCGAGCAGTTAGTCATTGATCAACATACACGGACCGCTCTTGCAGTCATAGTCAACGGCTTCTCGCTTCTTCAGCATTTCGGGCAGGACCGCCCGAAACAGTTGCAACAGCTCGAGCGGTTCGTGTATGTGTGTACATAGAAAACTGTAGTTCACTATACAGTCGCAATTGAAGCAGTCCGTCCGTGTATAGCGGCCCTTAGTACTAGAAAGCTATAATTTGGCATGGCATGTACAATATTCATCACGCCGACAAAATGGTAAAATAAAATCATGAGAAAAAAATTTAGGGTAGGTACCTACCTTCTGTACACGTAAAGTGGGGATGTTTTTTTTTCTCGTCTACCTTAAGGTGTGATATTAAGCTTTAAATTGCTAATTTTTGTTAGAGTCAAGTTCCGGGTCAGCTAAACGGTTTGTTTTGGATGGGTGAAAGGAAAACTATCACAGCAAAGTAGGCTTTTCAAGTTAACGAGTAATAGTCAAAAATATTCATGAAACAACAATTATTATTATTATTGCTTATTAGTCCTCAATGTCAAACTGAAATGTTTGAGATGGGGGTACCATGGGCAATATAAATATGTTTAATAAAGAAAATTGATATTCATGGGGTTCCACGGGCAAACATATTTGCTTGTGGTACCCCAAGGGGAACTAGAGTGGGGGACCATGGGCAAGTACCGCCCTAAATACATAGGTAACAGGTGAAGATTATAAGGAAATAATACACGAGGCTGTATTATTAATTTCCTTATAATCTTCAACTGTCTAGGGTTTGCCAACGTGACTGCCGAGTGTGAGGTCCTGGTTTCGATTCCCAGATCATGCAGTGCTATTGGGTTTTCAGCAGCAGCCTGGAGTTGTGTCCGGTTGATGGTAATAGGCTCGCCCCCTGTTACAATGGGACTATTACTTTATACCGGATGACTTTTTTTACCGTCTCGAAAAAAAATGAGTATATCAGGTGAACTGAGTAGAAGCCTATGGCATACCTAACTTAAAAAAAAAAAAAAAACAAAAATTCAAATCATATGCAGGCTGCATATGATTTGAATTTCGATAAGAATAAGAATAAGAATAAGAATAATTTATTTGTTAAACATAGGTAATACATAAAAAGATCTTAAAAAATTAATTAGTGCGCTATGTCGATATTTTTAAACGATTTATTATTTTTTTCAAAATTTCTGTTTTTATGGTACAAACATGAAAAGTTTACATCGAATTTGTAGTATTTATTAGTAGTTAGATATTTTTTCTGTCTAAGCTATTAAAAAAAAAAACTAGGTATGCCATAGGCTTCTACTCTGTTTGGAACTCGTGATAACAAATTCAACATTAGTTCCATTATTTTCAGATTCTTTTATAACTCGTGCGCGTAAACATGGCACCTGGAGTGTATGTCATTAGTGCGACAGGTCGTTTGTGCGACAGGTCGTTAGTTCGACAAGCAATGTACGTTTAACAAATATGACTTATACAGTGTTTTTTTTTTTATTTCCCATAACTCTAGGGTATTAATGAGACTATCATTATGAACAACTTTTATAACTCGTGCGCGTAAACATGGCACCTGGAGTGTATGTCATTAGTGCGACAGGTCGTTTGTGCGACAGGTCGTTAGTTCGACAAGCAATGTACGTTTAACAAATATGACTTATACATAGTGTTTTTTTTTTATTTCCCATAACTCTAGGGTATTAATGAGACTATCATTATGAACAACTTTTATAACTCGTGCGCGTAAACATGGCACCTGGAGTGTATGTCATTAGTGCGACAGGTCGTTTGTGCGACAGGTCGTTAGTTCGACAAGCAATGTACGTTTAACAAATATGACTTATACATAGTGTTTTTTTTTTATTTCCCATAACTCTAGAGTATTAATGAGACTATCATTATAAACAACTTTTATAACTCGTGCGCGTAAACATGGCACCTGGAGTGTATGTCATTAGTGCGACAGGTCGTTAGTTCCACAAGCAATGTACGTTTAACAAATATGACTTATACATAGTGTTTTTTTTTATTTCCCATAACTCTAGGGTATTAATGAGACTATCATTATGAACAACTTTTATAACTCGTGCGCGTAAACATGGCACCTGGAGTGTATGTCATTAGTGCGACAGGGCCCGTATTATGACGTTTTAAAGCCATCATTGTTCCAGTGTGAGAGATAGACGGAGCTATATACGACCGATAGCACCGTCCTTTTTTCTCAACGGAATCATGATGGCATTAACACGTCATAATACGGCCCCAGGTCGTTAGTTCGACAAGCAATGTACGTTAAACAAATATGACTTATACATAGTGTTTTTTTTTTATTTCTACTGTAGGGTATTAATGAGACTATCATTATGAACAAATTTTACTATGGGACCGAACCCAAAATCGCGAAAAAAAAATCAGCTGCGCCATACATTTTGACGAGATAGATAAGCGAACATAAATGTAGGGGGCAGCTGTTTTGTTTTTTAGTCTCAGTACGTTTTCATAATAGTTAGGGAGGCGAGGTAGCTAAATGGCGTAATTCATCGGCGCCGTCGAGACCTATCAAAATCGAAAGATAAATAATTTCGAATAGAAAAGCTCGTATGGTAAAAACCATTTTAGCGGTGGGTTTGGCGTGTACGGTTTTTTAAAAATGTTAAAAAAAACAGTTACTTAGGCATTCTCGAGCGCGTCAGATATTCATACTACGTATGCCCCAAGTGCCTCTGATAACAACGGTATACTAATCAGCCGGTTTGCGTGGTGGGGGTAGGCATATAAAGTAAAAAAAAATTTACTCGAGCGCGTCAGATTTTCGGAAGGGGTGTTAAGTAGGCCCCAAGGAAGCTCCCTTTAAAAAAACTGACGATTTCGGCGTGACGATAAGTTACGATAAATTTTTGAAAATGCAAAATAAAAAGTTTTTTTGAAATACTCGAGCGCGTCAGATTTTCATAGGGGAGGTTTATCTCGGTATCCTGAAAGCAATGATATTCATTGTCTGAAAGCATATTTTCTTAATCTGACAAAAATGTTGGTGGGTTCTCTTAATCTGACCGAAAAAGGTTTTTTGGTTTCTTTTTGGAACGAAGTTCCTTATCGCGCGTTGTGAAAGGGGGCTAGACGGAAAAAAATCTCACGAAAAGTTGTCACGACACTTTTTGCTATAGGTAGCTATTGTAAGCCGTGCGGCGTGCGCATGTTTCTCTGTCTGTCTCTCTCTCTCTCTCTCTTATAGAAAGCAAGCCAAGCGGGGAATTTAAGAATGACAATAAAGCGATAGATACAACCAACGTAAATGTAGATGAAATGTAGTACGAATTGTATTATTTATTGTATAAAAAAATGAAATGATATAAAAATTGTATTATAATTGTATTGTTATGTATGGCCTTTACATTTTTGCTCAATACAATTCAATATAATAAAAGTCACATAATTTAATCATCGTTATTTCATATCAATTTTGTTTAACACCCTCAGTTTTCGAGATATACTCAAAAAACCGGGAGTTTGAGTTTTTATGATGCTTCAAGTCAAAAAGTTTTAACTTTGGACAAAAATGTAAAGAGACCTTTTTTGTGTAAAATAAAATTACCTTTTTTGTTTATTTAAACTTTTTTTTGTAAAATGTATCGTTCGCGACTTATACAGGGTGTAAGGGACAGCCCTCCGCAGATTGATAGGGTGAATTCAGTACATCATACTAAGATGACCGGTACATGAAATTATTTCAGGAACGTTATGGGAATCCAATAAACCTGATTTGTTTTATTACCTCGCACGCAATGTATTGCTTCCGTGGCAAAACGCACGTAGCGAACGGTAGCGCAGTGAGTGTTCGGCTGCCCCACCCGCCACGGGGTCAATTCTCGCGCCACTTGGCTTAAACTAGCGACAGCGTAGTGCACAAGTTAGTTGAGTAGGTAGATACTTACGCGCAGGTACAGTAAAAGCGACAATAATTTAGCCTTCATTTAATTATTTTTATAACTGAAAGATGTTTAAAGTGGTGTATGGTACCTACTTATTGGTCAGTTTGTCAAGTACGGGTAGGGTTCAATGAAAAATAAAATAAGTAGGTTTTATGAAATAAGGAATAATGTTTTTATTTTGTATTTACGATGATGGCTGTATTCCCTCAAAAACCTTTATCTTTTCTGGCTTGCCTACGTAAAACGTTGTATCGTCTGCGAGGCATTTTTAAACAAATTAATACAAAAGTATTTTCCGCTCAACCAACAACAGTCTAAAACTTAACGAAAATTACAAACAGATGAAACAAACAGTCAATAAAAATAAAAAAATACTAAGTACTTGCAAACATGCATTCAGGCTTCTCATTAGCTGCCCTTTCACACAGCGGGAATTCCGCTTTGGTAAAGCGAGTAAAGATAACAAAATAATAAGCACTAGAGTTAATTTTGTGCCAAACAATAGCTACAACTAACGTTGAAGTGATTTTCGTTTTTTTACCCGACTGCGGCAAGTTAAAAAAGGAGCGTTATGTGTTTTTACCATAAGTACAATGCTTATTACATAGAAAAATAATGTAAATCAATCAGTCTTATTTCAATAGGTATCAAAAATTAATCCTACCTTAGAATCGCTCCGGTCGTATGAGATACGGCTCGAAATGACCTCCACCGAGACCTTCACACACATTGGCACGGCGCAGGGTCTCCCCGTGCAAGCGGGTCAGCAAGTTGGGATCTTCGTTGCAGCTGTAGCGCAGCTGCTGGAATGTGTCTGTGATTCAATCTCGCATTTCTTCCTCACTCGCACATGCACTAACAAACACTTTTTCCTTTACGTAGCCCCACAAAAAGAAGTCTAAAAGTGTGAGACGCGGGCTCCATGATTCCGGCGCAATAGTCGAGCTGCAGTGCGTGTGCCTAGGCGTGGATTTTGACGGACCAGGTCTAAAACTCTTTCTACAGTTGCACCGCGAAGTGGTCTTCCGGCGCCTTCTTGATTGGGAACTATGGGCTGGTTATCTAGCACTCGTTGATAGACATTGGTAATTATCCGGGAGTCTGATGGATGCCGACGGTCAGGATACCTATCGATGTAATTTCTGAGCGCTTCCCTGGCATTTCCCCGAGCTTCCCCGTAGCACATTATCATTTCGCCATATTCACGAGCTTAGTGCTCGTGTAGCCATTTCTCACAGACAAAAACACAAATGGGTAAGTACGTAAACTTCACGACGCGACTGCGCGAACAACAGCGAGCGATACTGCGCAGGACACAGTCGCAGGACAACTAAACTGTACTAATGACTACACGAAAAATCACACACAAAAACAGTGTTGTCAACTACTCAAAAAATTTTGCATGTTTCTTGCAAAAATGTTGTACAAAAATACCACTATTTTTAAGCTTGACTAAATGTTAGAGCTGTTATTTTTTTTGGAGAAATGAAACGATTAATTTGTCAATTTAATTCAAAGTTTATGTTAAGCAAATTAATAGTAGTGATAGCCCAGCGTGATAGAAGACTGGGCTTCCATTGCAGAGGGCTTACGTTCGATTCGCGACTCGACTACCAGTCGGTAGCTGCCGTAAAGCCATGAAAAGGCCCTTGGGTGGCTTGGAAACTGGATCCAGTGATCGCTTGAAAAGTAGAATTAATTAAGTAATTAGGTATGTACCTACCACGAATACTCAAGGGCACATTATGTGCGTTTTTCCTTTAGAAATTAAGTGCACTAAAAGATTTGCATTTAACATTAGAGGAGTTCTTATGTGAACCAAGTTTGATCTAACATTTTCGTTCACAAATTGAGGTTTATTAAGTTGGCAATACTGTTGCGACTCGGTAAATCGGAGCGTCTCGCTTGTCTCTATTGTATTGTATGCAAGTAGTATGCGGTGAGTTTGATGAACTCTGAAGCTATGCAGAAAGTGAACAGCTGATTTCGCGCGTAGTACGTTAGAGTATTTCGACATACATTGCTGTTTTTTGGATTTTAGCTGTTTTATTTACATAAATGGAGTGCTGCAAACAGAGAATGTAATTTTACATTGAAATAAAGGAATATTAGCCAAAAAAACGTTAAAAAAAATGAAACTTTTCCTGAGAAAATTTCCGGTGGAATATGATTCACAATAAGGAGCTGAATGCACCCTGTTAATTTGTGGAGGGCTGTCCCTTACACCCTGTATATGCCGTTTTTCGGAAGACGAAATGGCTCCTCCACACTTCGGGTCATGCGGAAACCGGCAGATTTTGTATTTTTAGTAAGTTTTAGATTATATTCTTCAAAATAAAAAAATAAAAAATCGCGCTCGAGAATGCCGGTTTAACGTTTTTTTTTACAAGTTCGCGACCTTATAACTCGGCGCGCAGATTAGTTAAATTTAGTCTTAAAACACTAAAATCAACCCCCAATATCTTAATCTGACGCGCTCGAGTATTTCAGACTATCGATTTTTTTTACTAATCTGATCGTCTATCCTAGGCGCGCGTCACTACATATAGAGCTAAATACTTTACAAGGTTGTTCTATTAGGTCTAAGGTATATCTCATATCTTAAACTGCCACGCTCGAGTATTACCGAAATTCCCTTATTCGCCTCCCTAACTATAAGGAGAGTTGTAGAGTCATAGAACATCGATATAATATATCACGCCCGGTACGGATATTATACAATGATCAGAAATGGAAGGTGTCTAGTTAGATTATTATGTGGGCCGATCCCGGCGGCACTGCAATGCCGGGCCGACCCGCGACGGGAGTGGAGCGAGCCCCGAACATCCCGTCAGCTTACAAAAATCAGTTTAATATACTGGTCCCTCAGTGAGGGAACTTTCAGATATTAAGCTGAAAAGTAGAGATGAGACGTATATACTGGTAGAGGTATATATACCAAGTATGTGCTTTCCAGTACATAGACCGGGTACGGACCGAAATACTGGGTAAATACCTTGAAGGTATGACGTCAGACGCATAGTACGATACGAACCGCTACCACAAGGTAGCGCCCAGTTTTATCGGTCGGTAGTTCGGTACGCCGAAGCAACCCGAAGCTACCCGACAGCTTACGAAGGGACCCGAAACGTCATTCGTGCTTTATGAACATTCGCTTGATTTAATTTAGTTAGACAAAATGGGTACTTATTTTTACGTGCATAAGGAACATAATAGCATAATTACATTTTTTGTCACGACGTGAAAGAGTTCCTTAGTTTGTTTATGTTAGGGAATATTATTACGTGTTTGAATGTTTACGTTGTCTAGTGGTACTTAGGTCGACAATGTTTTGATTTTTTGCGTCAGTTGTGATTGCGATTTCGTTACACATATTTAATGGTAAAGTAGGAAGGAAAGATTTCATATCTCATAATGCAAAATTACGTATAGGTACTTGAAACGTCGTACCTACATTATATTGGAGGCATACCATACTTATCGCATACGTTTACTCATCGAAATCCTACCACACCCAAATACTTAGAAGTATTTTGATACCTGGTATTTGTACCAGGTATTTAGTGATACCCATACCTTAAAGGCCGGGTATGGAGAATGGCAGGTATATCTCATCTCTACTGAAAAGAACAGATACTACACTTTGATCTTAGCCAAAAGGCCGAGAAGCGATACCGAAAATCTGAAATCGGGGAACCTAACTCAGCCACGGAGATTCTTAACACCGCGATTTAGGAATCGGCTGTGAATGTAAAGCGCCATCTATTGGTATTTCAGGGAATCATTTCGAGTGCCATCGGGTGTCGCCATTGGCATAATTTATGTGACGTCGCGTCACCGTCAATCCCCCAATGGCAGACTGGTTTTGCCCGCTAACGTATGGGTCGGTGTTTATATATGCAAAACAAACACCTCTAATCCAATACGTGAGAATCGTGTGAATCGTGTCGGATTGGACAGGTCGGTTGAATTGCAA
The DNA here is from genome assembly GCA_905163495.3 of Cosmia trapezina. NCBI lineage: Eukaryota > Metazoa > Arthropoda > Insecta > Lepidoptera > Noctuidae > Cosmia > Cosmia trapezina. The sequence goes on along the minus strand of LR991031.1, from coordinate 21,492,452 downwards.
TTGCACGGCAGTCCGTAGTTAAAACCGAAATCGGAAAAACCGGGTACACCGGTATTTTTTTTCAAGGAAAACAGAAAATATAAGATGGAAAAGAAATACATTCTCTTCGCTTTTACAAGTATACTTTTAGTAGTCATGTATATGACTAGAAATATTTAATTTAAGGTACCTACGCATACTATGACGTGACAAAAGATCATGGATCCATCATGGTTCCGTTGTGAAAAAAGGATGGTGCTATAAGTCGTATATAGCTATCACTCACACTGGAACCGTGATGGATCCAAGATCTTTTTACACGTCATAGTACGACATAGTAGAGGAGCTCGTGGCTAAGTAATAACAACGAGCGACTTCAAAACTTTTGCATAAGATTTATATTTGGCCTGCGCAAATATGATCACATTTCTGAATTTCGTACAAAGCTCAAGTGGCTTCCCATACGTCTTCGCCGGAATTCTCATATCTTGTTTCAGCTCTACAGTATTCTGTTCAATCCTAAAACCCCTTCTTATCTTAAAGAGCGTTTCAAGTTCCTTCATGACACACATAATAGATATCTGAGGTCATCGGAAAACTTGAGGCTAGAGATGCCGCTACATTCCACCAGTTTTTATGACAGATCATTCACTGTTCAAGCAGTACGATTGTGGAATGACTTACCCGTGTCGATAAGGTGTGCACAATCTTTGTCAACTTTTAAAATTTTGGTAAAAAAACATTTCCTCTCTCTTTAAATATCGTCATTACGTGTATAGTTCCTTGCTCTTTTTCAAGTAGTATATATAAGTATATATATATATAAGTATCTGTATTTATGTATGTATATATGGTACACCACAGACTACCTACAGTATTCTCTCCTTTCTCCCCATAATCCATCCGAAGGTTGTCTGTAAAAGATCGCTCTTAGCTATAAGACCGCCCATTGTGTCACCCTATGTAAAATTTCAACATTTATATCTGTAATTTTTATGGTGTGCATAATAAAGAGTATTCTATCTATTCTATCTATCTATCTAACAACCGCAAGAGTCGATCCATCAGGTTAAGCTACGCTTGCCGGAGTTGGTCCGTGGATGGGTGACCATCTTTACATACCGTGACTCCTCCGTGCCTCGGAAAGCACGTTAAGCCGTTGGTCCCGGCTGTCATTCATGGATCTTTGACAGTCGTTACGGGTCGTCAGAAGCCCAAAAGTCTGACAACCAGTCTAACCAAGGGGTATCGTATTATGCAGTTACTTGGTTGTGGAGGTCAGATAGGCAGTCGCTCCATGTAAAATACTGGTATTCAGCTGCATCCTGTTAGACTGGAAGCCTCCAACATAGTTGGGAAAAGGCTAGGCAGAATGAAAAATGAGTACGGCCTTTGGACTACCGGGCTTTACCTAATTTAAAAAAAAAAAACACTTCAAATAGGTTCTTAATAATTATTCTCATTAAAAAAAAAAACTTAAATTGAAAATTCCACAATGCTGAAGGTTGACTGGTAAAGAATGTCTTGTGGCAATAAGTCATATGTACCACTAGGTACTGACACTACTGTACAAGGAGTTTAAATAAATAAACAAAATTAGATAATAGCTAGATGATGCGATTAAAACATTAGAGGAATTGAGGATTATTAGAGGAATTGAGTATATACTTTTGTCTCTAGTTCCCAAATACTGGCGCGCGCCGACATCCCATTCAGCAATTCAGCAGAATGGATCGCAATTAGGGATCGCTAACAAAGGACAAGCAGTTTTACAGCCTATTTAGCACCACTCAGCAAACTTAGCTATTGTAAACGCTGTTAACAATTTATGGGCCCTGACATTTCGAAGCCGATTTTATTAGAATTTGTAGATATGTACCTAAAGCAATGTCTCCTGCGCGTGTTTTTTCGAAAAATTACACAGAAACATAGAAACAAAGAGGCGTGGCGATATACATTTGCATATGCAAATACGATGTTTGTGTTTTCCGAGCTGAGGCCTTAGTGCGAGTTTTTATACTTACTCGATCACGTTAACGTAAACGTCAGTTTATACTGAAAATGAATAAGCGCCGCCTGGTGACTATAATGGGAAACACAATTATTCCATACGAATTGACATAAGGTAACGTTAACGTAAACGCGATCGAGTAAGTATAAAAACTCGCACTAAGCCCTCCGCATGGAAAACGTTCCCCGCACGGGGGAAGAGGGGAACGGTTTGTTTCATTTTCAACAGCCGCGTACACCGCGCACATTTGTTGTCAAACTGATAGCACATTTTCCTCGTCGGAACTCATTACAGCATCTAGGTACACAAAATGTGTATATAAGTAACTAAAAAATTTGAATACGCAGGAGACAGTTTGTGTATGAAAATAAATATTTTGTGTTATGTTTCATAAAAAGACGCGCAGGAGACAAGGCTTTAGCGGGGAGAAAAAGTCCACAGGCGTGACTATTTTTAATTAAACGTTATTTTCACTTGTTTTATTTTGTAAGGTAGGTATTTGTATTTTGTGTTTCACGAACTATGTCCAAATAAACATAATTAATTGGGAAGACTAGCGGGGTAATTGTGTGACACACTGGCAATGGCAATGACTTTCATTTTCACAGTTCAAGAACATTCATTGCGCGAGACGTATTTTTCAAACTAAGAAGCAATGGATTAGGAATTACCTTTGATTAAAATATACTTTTGTCTAGAAATAGTATCGCACTGCTAAAGAATCAAACAGGACAACTTTTTTATGCTGGTGTGACGTCCTACACTCGCGCCAGTAATAGTGATTTTCTAGTGTGCGTGCAAATTAGTTAGACGGTATTTTTTTCGACCAATTTACAGGCACAGCTTGACTGTCTATCTAGACATATTTACCTATATCTTTGGGAATTTCTTTCAAAATGTTAAAATGTTATTGAAATGTAAAGTATTTGGGTTGCCGGTTACAAACAGATGTACTTACTGGCTTAGGCTTAGACTATGTACTGTACATAACAAATAGTACATAGAGTCTGTCAAGCGAGTCGTGTCCCATGAAAGAGGCGGCAAATTCAAAAATCTTACATGTGTCAACACTGATATAGTTCGCTGAAAACATGTTTGATACTTGAATTTTTGTAGATAAAAAATTTCTTTGGGATAAATTAAAAAAGTGCATTTCAATGTAGGTATTTATTAGTCATAATTAGAACTAAAACCAGAATTTCTGTCAGTATCATCACGCTCACAAATGTTGAAGGGTTCCAACTTCCAACAATTGTTTCCAACTCCGTTTCGGTTATCCTGTCCCTTACTTTAATTTTGTTTTCTACATTAATGGTGTGATATATGCATTTTTCCCCTAAATATATTTCTTATCCATTCTTCTTTAAACCAATAAGTAATAAAAATTTGATAATTGAGCTAAAAGTATCAAAATGCTGTAGCTTACTAGAACAGAAGTTGTGACAATCGGTTTGACAGATAATAGTATTGCCATTATAAGAAATCAGCTAAATGGTCGTGGACACGACTCGCTTGACAGACTAGTCTGTCATCATATTTTATCTATCATGTAAATAAGCTCTTATTTACGTCACGATTTATTGATAGCCGTTGACAGCTCAGAATATTGTTTTTAAAAATAGAATGACCAGGTGTTGCGTAAAAATATGATAATACCAACATTATAACATCACGTGGCGGTAAATTCAATAGAACTGCAATGAGTAAAAATAACTGAATAACGTAATTAGCGATGACAGCCAAGTTATTTAGGACAGACGATATTACCTTGAACAATGAACATGCCTAAGTTAGGTTATCCTACCTACTTAAGTTTGATTTGTTCTCAAGTTTTCGTTTTATTTTTGAACTTTTATGTTTTCGTCAAATCAACTTAAATGAATAAAATGAATGGCTAAATGTGTTGCTAAGCGCAAAACTGGAGAACAGCTGGACCAATTCCCAATTTTTTTTTCAAATATTCGTTGAAGTCCGAGGAAGGTTCTTATTTGGTTCTTATGAAGAGAACAATAAAATTGAAATAGTAGATTATTAACCAAGGGGATAAAGCAGTGTCTTCTGTCGCGGGTGACGATTTAAATCGCAAGCGTAACGAAGGACTGGACGTTTACTCCCGAGCGTAGCGAGGGTGTTAAAAACTTAAATCACGAGCGAAGCGAGGGATTTAAGACGAGTCGTGAGTGTAGCGAGGGATTTAAGTTCACCCAAGACTAAGACAGCTTTATCACCGAGGAAAATACTCTACTTATCGTACCATTTGCGAAAAAAATAACACAATAATAATATGAGATACCTAAGCATTTATTAAAAATAATGACAATTAAAAGTAAAACTTTAGTTAAGACTGTGGTCGCATATTTTCGCGCTCGGATTTTAAACATCTGACGCTCGACGCCGCGTAGCGATTGCGCGTGTGTGCGTTTTTCCTCATGTACGGCACACAGTTGCGATGCTGCGACGACTAAACGATCTTGATCGTAGCTATGGCGTACCTATATTTTTTTGAAGTAAAAGCTAGAGGTTTACGGAGAAAATAAAAAGACTGTCCACAATACATTATTAGTGTATTTTAATTAAATTTATACAAATATGGATGAAGAAAATAATATTATGTAGGTACTTAAAAAAAATAAACTCATTTTACTTATTTGCTTAAGTATTTGTATACTTATAAGTAATTGAAGTTTTATAAAAGTATTTGTATTTGACGACACGGTTGGCGCAGTGGCTGAGCAATTGACTGCTGCGCAGCATGTTGTGGGTTCGATTCCCGCACGGAACAAATATTTGTACGACCTACAAGTACTTATTTGTTTCCGAGTCTGGGTGTTTTTCTATCTATAATATGTATGTATTTACAAAAAAAAATGTATATAAGAAGTTTATCAGCCATCTCGTTACCATAACACAAGCATTAGGTTGCTTAGCTTGGGACTAGATGGCGTTGTGTGAAATGTCCAAGGATATTTATTTATTATTTATTTTATTCATTTGTCTAAGGGGATTGATTGACTTTTCCTTGGATCTATAATTTCTGGGAGAACACAATCAGAATAAAATTTTGTTAACAGCGGAGCCATCTTTTGTCCAAAATCATCGTTTTTTTGTGTAAAACAGTTCAATTTAAGCCCTATTTTAATGTAGATAAAGACGCCACGCGCTAGCTATAATTATTTATTTTTCTTGCGGCATAGGTTTACCAACCGCATCAAGTGCATAAAACAGTTGAATTTGAACCAACACTAATACATAAATACATAAAGCCGCCTCATGCGCAAATGTTTGGTTTACTGTTTTCAAATTTCAAATAGGTAGGTCACCCCGCTGCCACAGAATAAATAATAGTACTGCTGCGTTCGTGTGGGGTTGGTTTTATAATGTTTATTAGCCTAGGCAGGTATTGTACGTGCCCAGTCGACCTAATGACTATACAGTCGACCACACGTCGCACGTCAGTGGTAAGTGATAAGGATTTGTATAGGTATCGTTTTCATAGTTTTCGATTTCGACTATAGCCAATAGTGAAGTCAAAATTAAAATCCAAGATGGCGGCTGCGAAAATTTTAAAATTTTTCGTCATGGATGTCGTTTTCATAGTTCTCGAGGATGAAGCTGATAGTGAAGTCAATCATCCTAGAAGGGATGATTGACTGCACTATGCGGCCCAAGAGAGCAATGCAATGGTGGCCCAATGGTAACGATCCCGACATACGAGTAGGTCATGGTTTCGAACTCAGGCAGGCACTTTGTGTAAATAATTTCATCACCACTACTCTCAAATCAGTGAAGGAAAATATCGTGAGGAAACCGCCTAGAACCAAGAATTCAAAGACATGTGACATCTACCAAGCCGCACTGGGTCCTCGTGGTGTATTACGGCCCACTCCCTCTCACCGAGAGGAGCCCTGTGTCCCAGCAGTGGGAACATTATAGGCTGATTATGATTGAGACCCATTATGTTGTGAGCGAGCACGTTTCAGTGCCAGAGGTCATCACTGATGTGAGACGAGAAGATATATTACGCTCAACACCGCCGCGCGCGGCCCTTGTCCGTCCGCGCGTGGCAGCCGCGCTCAAATGCCGCTCTATATTTGGACACACCTTTATATAGTGCCTTTATCTATGCCTCACTCGTTTCGTATCGTTTAGTGCGGTCGCGATTTGAGTGTATTTCCCATAGTTTTATTGATGTTTTCCTCGACCCCTGTTTTCTTTCTGCGGACTTCTGATCTTGCTTCTTGTACGAACCTTGCTACCACACCGGACACGGTACGGAGAACCCCGCATAAACGTTGGACTTGAACTTGTTATTTTGTATATTACGACCAGCCTACTGATTTCATATTGGCACCATGGATCGTTGTGTAAATTGTGGCAAAGTGAGTGTGTGAGTGGGAGTTTACGTGGTCGTCGAGCTGAAGAACTTCAAAAATCAGCTGTTAAGTACCTATATGTAGATCGTTATGTAACCTCACTTTTATTACATCTCTTTTAACTCGGAACTTGACCGCGAAAATCCGCAAAATGTTCAGTGATGGTTTGATAATATAGTAGCTATAAATTGACACCAATTTCATTTTTTTACAACCCAGGCCCAGGCCCAAGTTTATATGACATGGTTTCCGTCTCCTTTGTCACGGATCCACAATAGAGATTGTGGCAGTAGAGATTTCAAATAAAAATCTGATATAAATTTTTTCTCCATATTCATCCTCCAAAATTCTTGTAGCCATCTTGGATTTACATTTTGACTACACTATCGACGTTAGCACCCAGAAGAACCATGAAAACGATACCCATGATGAAAAATTTGAAAATGTTCGCAGCCGCCATCTTGGATTTACATTTTAACGTCACTATCGGCTTTAGCATCCTCGAGAACAATGGGAACGATCCCCATGACGAAAAATTTTAAAATTTTCGCAGCCACCATCTTGGATTTACATTTTGACCAAATTATATTGTATTATTGATATTGTAATTACAATATCAATATTACAAGTAATACAACATAATTCAAGAATTGTAACATAATTCTCCTAAAGTAAGTGTGCCTACCACGTTAGCTTCTTAAAATATTACTTAAATGAAAGGATCAAAAATATTTAGTCGCACTACAATTGACTATATATCACGCGAGGCGCATGCGCGGCGGCGGGAGGTCAACCGACGTAGGTCCTGCGTCGAAGAGCGCCAGAGCGCGACTGACTTAGGCCGTTCGATGCACCCGATTTTATACTCACTTTAAAAAATTATTTTCGTAAATGATTGAAGACAGATATGTTTTATTTTTTACACATATATAGTACAATCTTTCTTCTTACGTATAAAATGATTTGTGTTGCCAAATGACTTTTAGATTCTGAGAAATGACGTGTTTTTTTGTAGTCGATTTCTCGATTTTTGATTATCTTAGACGTGATTAAAATACAAGTTAATGAATTAAAAATCAAACTTTTCTCAATGCAATTTAAATTTCAGGATATGCCTCTTCGAATGAATACCACTTTACCTTCTTAATTAGTAGTAATAATTGGTGTAAGATTACTTCAAAGTTGAGCCTTCGCGCGTCATCTGGAAATCGCGCCTTCGAAATCGACTGTTTTCGTAGTCAATAATTCAATTTGAACAAGTTTTTTTTAATAGACTTTAAATAAAAATATATGATAATTACGATGATTGAAGTCAAAAGAAGCTAAAAAAATAAATTATGTGACCAAAATCACTTCAAAATCTCCCAAGTTCTCGATTTACGTATGAAAAATGCAACAACGCTCTTAACATTCGAAACATTGGTCCAATTATTGATAGAGAGAGTTACATTTTTGTTTGGTACATTTATTGTTGATGAGTTGATTTGAGTATTTAGAACATTAACTTATTTATAAAAATAAATTAAAATAAACTTAACGTTTATGTATTTGCCGGAAAGTTTTGAGTATGAATACGGATGGCTATAAGATTAGGGGAAAACCAAAGAAACGATTAATGGACAGTGTGAAAGATGATATGGCGAGAAAGCGAGTGACTACCGAGATGACGACTAATAGAGAAGTAGGTATGGAAGAAAAAGACGTGTTGCTGACCCCAAATCAATTGGATTATGGGCGGAAGAATGATGATCATAGAAATATAAAAAAACAGTCTATATTACATGGAGCGACTGCCTATCTGGGGGCCACATTATAAAACGGCCACATTAAGCAATTCCTCTAACAGCGATTCATTTCCTGAATTCCCAGCAATTTATAATGATTGTGCATAGACTTATAAAAAAAGATGGACTCCGCGCCACGCATATCGAAAGTGAAGCACAGTAAGTATGCCGGACCGTTTGTACAAACACGCCTCGCGCACACATTTACATCATAGTATGCCGACCGGCCGCCATTACGTGACACGAGCGACGCCGTCTTTGCATGTACTCAAATCATGCACACATAGATCGGTACGGTGCTTCACTTTCGATATTCGTGGCGCGGAGTCCATCTTTTTTTATAAGTCTATGTGATTGTGCTATTTGACATTAAACTTCAATAAAGCAATTCATAATTTGTGGACCATTTTACGAATCTCCATACAAAACTGTCAAACAGATGAATTGCGTGCTATGAATGGTACCTACGCAGATAAATGATGAATTGTCAGTTTGTGACCGTTTTACGATTTCAAATACGATTCAAAAATACCTAATATCCTATTATGATTCTGCAAAAGTGGCCGTTTTGGCCCCCCTGACCTCCACAATTCAGTTACAGGGTCACACGATAACCCTTGGTAAGAGTGGTTGTCAGACAGACTTTCGGGGTTCTGACGACCCGTAAACAAAAAACTAAGTCATGTAGAATAAAAAATAAATTAATAAAATATTGTCTAAAGCATTGTTCAAAGAAATCTCTTCGACAAAAACAAATCAAATGATAATAAAAGAAAGTCACGGTTCACAACACATTTCTCTTATATTTTGATTACTAGGTACATGAACGTCTAACTAAACTTAGGTATGATAGACAGACTGTTTCATGAACATTTCAGTAGGTATGAATATGTAAAAGGGTTAGTAATATATCATGTATGAGGTACATACTCGTAGCTTGGAAAGCATTCGAAACCTGATTCAGATCAAAGGGAGGGTCCCTTTGTTTATATGTCAACGAAATATAGTATGAAAATCTTAGATAAAGGAACAATTTTATTATTGATTCGGTTTCTGGATAGCACTATGATTTTTTTGATAAATAGGGAAATATGCTTGTATATTTTAATATTTTTCTTCGATAGTTTCTTAGATCGTCTTATTGCAAGGCAAGCAATTGAAAGTACTGCACTTACCTACTTAAAAAAAAACCGGCCAAGTGCGTGTCGGACCACACACAATGAAGGGTTCCGTTGTTGAAAAGAATTTATCCCAAAACCAAATTGAACATTGTTACCGAAAAAAAAAAATTTTTATGTGATAAAACTACAAATTAATAATTTTTGGATTTTTCCTTTACTTGTGCTGTGAGACCTTGCTTCTTGCCAAATTTCATAATTGTAGGTCAACGGGAAGTACCCTGTAGGTTTTGATTTATTTGCGAGTATCAAAATATGTCGTACTAGCTCCTGCCCGCGACTTCGTCCGCGTTAAATTTCTTGTACCCCCCACCCACCAACCCCGACGTATCGCATCGCAATGCCTGCCCGTGCTATTACTTTGCGCTCGGCTCCTAAGGGCCCTAGCGTGATGTTAAATAGACTATATCGTTCCGCATCGCCTGCATGCGCTATTACTTCGCGCTCGGCTCCTAAGGGCCCTAGCGTGATGTTAAATATACTATATCCTTCCCCATCGCCTGCCCGCGCTATTACTTCGCGCTCAGCTCCTAAGGGCCCTAGCGTGATGTTAAATATCCTATATCCTTCCGCATCGCCTGCCCACGCTATTACTTCGCGCTCGGCTCCTAAGGGCCCTAGCGTGATGTTAAATATACTATATCCTTCCCCATCGCCTGCCCGCGCTATTACTTCGCGCTCGGCTCCTAAGGGCCCTAGCGTGATGTTAAATAGCCTATATCCTTCCGCATCGCCTGCCCGCGCTATTACTTCGCGCTCGGCTCCTAAGGGCCCTAGCGTGATGTTAAATAGCCTATAGCCCTCCTCAAGAACAGGGTTATAAAATGCAAAAAGATTTTTTCAAATCCGACTGGGGTAGTTCCAGAGATAGCGCGTTCAAACAAACTAACAAAAAAAAACCGGTCAAGAGGCACCGCACCGCGCACCGTTCCGATTTCTGAAAAAGTGTGCTATTTAGAGACATCGTTTTTTTTTCCTGTTATCTTTACATAAACTTGCATCACATAGAATAATTTCAGATTTTTCTCTTTGCAAACAAACGGTATTTTTTTACATTTTTCATCAAAAGTCGAACACTGTGCGGCCTAAAAAAAATAAAAATATTTTTGAGAATGCGCAAACAGCGCTCTTTCATATGACCTAGTAGCCCAACTTTGAATTTTTAAGACCCCCTTTCAGCCCATGTTGCAAAAAAAATACATATCGTTTTATTTCTTTCTTATTTGCAAAATAGTTGGGTAAATATTACCTAAAACTGTTCCAAATTTCAAGTTGATAGCATTAGTAGTTCTTGAGATATCCAGCTGTGACAGACAGACAGACAGACAGACAGACAGACAGACTGAGTCACACCATAAGGGTTCCTTTTTTACCATTTTGGTACGGAACCCTAAAAACAAACTCTTCCGCTATATTCCACCGACATTTTGCACAACGCCATCTATGGGTAAATTGATAAAACGTCCGCTCTAAACATGTTTGCTCAAGAGGAACCGGTATGAATTAAAGTTATTTTGCGTTTTAGTAATTTTATATTATCTCCGAAACTGTATGACCAATTGCCATACTGTAAAGGCCAAATCTTATCTCCATGATGTCCTTGTGATCATAAAATATCTTATTTTGATAAGGATTAATGTTTTGTTGTTTAAATAATCATCCAAACGTAAGTATGTCTAAAAAATACTTTTTTAAAACAATAAAAGATGTATAAAAGATAAAATATAAAAGATAGAAATATGGTGTCACGGACTTTTTTGTAGAATTATTTAAGACGGACCAGACTGCCATACATTATTATCAATTATAAACAACCGTTTAGGCAACGCATGCAAAAAAGTCTGTTTAAAGAGGTATTTCTTTCCGACTTGTTAGACAAAACTTGTGATAGCTCGGCTAATATGCATGATATAAATATAATTTATAGCCTATAGCACTCAGGAATAATGTAGCTTTCTACGAGTGAAAAAAATTTTAGAATTGGATCATTAGTTCCGGAGTTTACCCCCCACATACAAACTTACAAACTTACAAACTTACATACAAATTTTACCTCTATATAATATTAGTATAGATAAATGGCCGTATTTTATAACGCAATGACTTAGAATCTTGATTTTTTTAGAGCTGCAAGGGACTATAGACTTACGTATTTGATATTTATTTCAACATGATACCTCCTCACGTTTCTTAGAAAAAGGGTCTTACAGGCTGACCGACTTAAAAATATTTTTTTGTGTGAAAAAATTATAAATTAACAATTTTCGGACTTTTTCCTTTATTTGTGCTGTAAGAACTTGTATCTTGCCAAATTTCATGATTCTAGAATAACGGGAAGTACCCTATAGGTTTTGATTTACTTGCGAGTATCAAAATATGGCGCATAAATGGCCGTATTCTTTTATTGCGTTGACTTAGAAACTTGATTTTTTTAGAGCTCCAAGGGACCATAGACTTACGTATTTGATATTAATTTCAACTTGATACCTCCACGCGTTCCTGAGAAAAAGGGTCTTGACAGACTGACAGACAGACAGACAGACAGACAGACGGACAATGAAGTGATCCTATAAGGGTTCCGTTTTTTCCTTTTGAGGTACGGAACCCTAAAAAAAAATAGCCAACCGACACGGGCACCTTAAACGCCCTCCATTATGGCGCGCTTGTGTGACGATGGTTAAATTTTGTCAAAATGTGATCCAAAAACCATTAGATACTATTTTTAACTATTGGTTGAGTTAACTACGGATCAAGAAACCGACCCTAAGAGAACACTTAAAAATATTTTATCGCTATTTTTCCGCGACCTGTCGCAATGCAGACAACTCAAGTACCAACGCAAGTATCTACATAATAAATACCTGTCAAAATAAAATATGTAGCTCTAAGTCAAATTAAGTAGTAAGTATAATATTGGTAGTTTTACCCTAAAAAAGGGAGAAATCCCTAAAAGTGGAAACACTGGTTGATATTGGCGATGCAAAATCCGGAAGCTCCGTACGGTGCGGACGTACCGGTACCGATTTAGGGGGCCTACTCCCTAAGTCCGTCCGTCATTCCGTCCGTCCGTTCATCCGTCCGTCTGACATTAAGATCCATCAAAACAAGTGTAAAAGTTAAATTTTTCGGACAAGCAAAAACACATCGGGAGTAGGGACAACTGGCAAATCATGTTGTCATTCATACTTCGTACGGGCGCGGAACCAATCATTCATCCGTAGGTGATACGGAGCAAGAAACGCCCGTAACGAAGGCCGAAACTACGGGCATCTGCTTAGGGAGTAGGCCCCCTGACCCGGCAAACGCGCAACTTATGGCTATAAAGAAACTTGGCCACCTCGGAATATTTTGTTGATGGAATAAGCTTTGCTAGCTTTCTTTCTTCAACATAAACAATATCACTTCTGTATTCTCTAAACGGTAACTTTTAAATAAATAAAAAAGCAAAAACAAAAGTTAGCGTTCGTTATTGAAATTGATACTTAACTAATCTTTTCCTAGAAATAAAGAAAAACCAGTCCACTTCAAACCTACTTTGAACGTAGCTGGTGTTTTGTGGATAATATTTGGTTTCCCTAATCTCTTATTTTCCCGGAACAAGATAATTATTTTAGGAGGCCGAATTATATTAATGAAGTGCCAAATTAATGTATCAAGAACAGAAATTCACTCAATTTATTCCAGTGATTAAACATGAACATATTTTATTCTGTGGCAATGGTCAACATCTGAGCGGCAATTCTCGTATTTTAACAACGTTCGCAATCTCATCTCAGTCTCAATCTGTCAACGCGCTACCTAAATACCTGCCTAGCGTTTACCTACATTTTTGATATTTGATTGTCGCTGGCATAAGATTGCAACTTGAATTTGAACGTTTTTAGGTACGAGAATAGGCCTTCTGTTTCTAACATTAATTTAAAACAACTTTATTAGGGCGAGTGCGCATTGCGGTGCGTTTTTCTACCGCATAATCTGTGAAGTATGGAATGTCATTGAAGTGCACGCACTGCGGTCATGCGTTTTGTTACCGTAGGCCCCGCCCAGTGCGGCAGAACTACCGGAAACGCACCGCAATGCGCGCTCGCCCTTAGATTACCAGGAATTTATTACACTAATTACTAGGTACCTACTAGAAAAAAGTAATTTCCCCATAGTATTGTAGTATTTTGCCATTTTTTAACTTTTTTTTAAACTTCTTACCACAGACTTATACGTCTATGCTTCTTAAATAAATCATTTCACTTTTTATTGCTGAATCACGATGTAAAAAAAGACGTGCGCATTGAAAGCGTCGCGAGTAAAAGAAAACTAAATAAACAACTAAAAAGTAAGCTGTGACAGCTACAGGTGACCAGTATTGACGTCCCACCTGACGCCCGCGCCGCCCGTTCACGAACATGACGCATGGATAGAGTAAATCAACCCGCAGTAATAATATTTCTTTACACACATATCATCAATCACAGTACCATATGATAAGATAAGAATAAATGAAAAAAAAAATGATGAAATGATGAATGAATGAATGAATGATATGAATACCTATGGTATGATATGTATGATAAATGATAAGTCATGTTTAGATCTTATAATCAAAGGTTTAGTTAGATCTTTGATTATATAATGTCATATAATCAAAGGTTTAGATATACGACATAATATTACACGGATACAGGATCCAAACTTCGCTCCGTTAGAGAATTTAATTATTCCGGGGCAGATTGGCACAGGACGTCCACGGATGGGGTACGTTTGTATCCGTAGTTCCTATTATGACGGTTTAACGAACGCCAAAGAGAATACACGAGATTCGTCGAACTCTCGCCAAACGGTAGGTTATGTAAACGTTTGCTAACAAAACCGAGTACGTATACCAAAGAGTTAATCGAATCCGCCATAGACCTCAAAATGGTAAAGTGGTGTTTAAAGGCAGTTAGTTTTCTCACGTGAGTGTCACAAAATGGGGCTAAGGGCTAAATAGAAGCAGCACCACCCTGCACCTATGCTATTAAAGCTCCTACGAACAGGCGCGACACGCGACATGAATCGCATGCGACACAAAGGCACTGCGTGTCGCGCGACGAGGGTTGCCTTTGTGTCGTGCGTGATTCGCGTTGCGAGTCGCACTTTTTTGAAGGAGCCAGCAACAAACTGTGATCCACGCCTTATCTGCAATACACGGTCATCACGTATGACAATAATTTATGACTATTGTAGTGATCGTCAAGGCCTTGAATTTAATAATAGGTAGGCTACATTTATGGTGATTTAGGAAACAAGAAATTTCTCCTATTGATATTTCGCTTCATACAGACGCGGATATTTAGACAGTGCGAACATTGGACGTCAATGTAGGTACTAACTAAGGTTATAGGTAGAGGTATTTCTGAGAAACAGGGTGTAAAGTTCACTTCCATAGAAAAGGGAGCATCCTCCGACCAGATGGGTGTCGTGTCTGGTGGACAACTGCCCGACGGTTGATGTCGGGACGTTGTATACTTATGCTAGTCGTGCGGTAAACTCTGATTGCGCGATGCAGGTTGCGTGACGTCATGTCATTATGATGCGTAGTTCGTATGTGGCGATGTAGATGCCGCCACAAGTTCAAATTGATTTAAAAAAAAAATCAATTTGATATTTGAACAATACAAATTTTGTAGTGTACTTATGGTTACTGATATGCCACATTTAGCTGTTTTTTTTTTAAACACCAAGTTACTGAATTAATAAGATTCCTATTTATTGTCTGGTTGACACAACGCATGTACACAACATACACGACATAGATGATAAACTTCAAGATTAAGCACGATTCCTTTACTGCTCCGTAGTTCATTTCTCCACACTTGCGCCAACCCACAGTAATTTCAGTACGCATACCACCAAATCCCTCTAACTTTAATCATAGAGTTCTGAGAGGCCATAATTTTCACATGGCATTGTTTTCAAAACTTATGCCGTTGTAATTCAGTCAGATGCAAACATACGAGATTTTCGAGCTCTTTAAATGAAGTCAGGTTGATACCTACCTGACTTCATTTAAAGAACTCGAAAATCTACACTTACGGTATTATGAGCTCTATGCTAAAGAATAAACTTGCTGACCTACTTTACTTGGTGAATCAAAGTAGGTCAATCTACTTAATTATTAGGATGCAGAACTTTTAAAGCCCTTAAGTAAACGGTTATTAAAATCAAGTAGGTACGTGTGGTTGCATCTACATCGCCACATACGAACTACGGATCCTCCCTTTTCAATGGAGGATGAGTGAACGTGAGTATGGAGGCATGAGGAACAGGGTGTAAACCCTGTTCCTCATGCCTCCATACTCCATTACTTACAGCTTAGGAGTAGTGGTGGCCCAGTGGTAACGGCCGCGACTTACGAGTTGTAGGTCGTAGGTACGATCCCAGATGTGGGCTTTTCTTTGTGTGAATTATTTCATCACCGCTGCTCTCAGTACGGTGAAGGAAAACATGGTGAGTTAACCAGCGTGTCCTAGAACCAAAAATTCGAAGACATGGTGACATCAACCAACCCGCACTGGGCCCGCGTGGTGGATTACAGCCCACTCCCTCTCACCGAGACGAGGCCTGTGTCCCAGCAGTGGGAAAAGTATAGTTAGTTACAGATATTTTTAAGTTACAATTTTTGGACGAATGCCCAAAAAAACTCGTGCCCCTTTTGGAATGACGGGTTCAACTGCTTCGATTGAATACAGGATAAATTCTGAAGAGAAGATATATATATATATTTTTTTTAATTACCTATCCAACTTAAGTTATCCACTGGCAAATATTATACAAGTGTTAATTTTGTCATATTTTTCTGCTTATAAGATAAAAAATACAAATATAATAATAATAAAATATAAATATAATAGCAGAGCATGGTTTCGATCCACGGACCTCTGGGTTATGGGCCCAGCACGCTTCCACTGCGCCACTCTGCTGGCGTGAGAGACGGCGAAATATAACTTCACTATCTGAGGTTGATGTTAGATTACAAAATATTGTGCAATCGTACGTGTTCGTGTCGTGTACATGTTGTGTTTGTGTTTGTCTACGCTAGGTGGCAAGGTTAAAATAACAACTTATACCTAATTAATTAATCAAATAAAAGTGTAATATCCTGTATTTATATGAGAGCAGTAGTGGCCCGGTGGTAGCGTACCTGAATTACAAGTTGTAGGTCGTGGGCCAGGCAGGAACTTGCTATAAATAATTTCATCACCACTACTCTCAAAACGTTGAAGGAAAACATCGTGAGGAAACCGGCATGTCCTAGAACCAAAAATTCGAAGACATGTGACATCTACCAACACGCACTGGGGCCGCGTGGTGGAACACGGCCCACTCCCTCTCACCGAGAGGAGGCCTGTGTCCCAGCAGTGGGAACATTATAGGGTGAAAATTAAGTAACTACATTTAAATGTATGGTGTTACTTCTTTGCCTATAGATAGAAAATAATTACTTTCTAATTTATCTAGATAGCTTTGTAGTAATTAGGATTCCGTACCAAAATGGTAAAAAAGGAACCCTTATGGTGTGACTCAGTCTGTCTGTCTGTCTGTCACAGCTGGATATCTCAAGAACTACTAATGCTATCAACTTGAAATTTGGAACAGTTTTAGATGATGTTTACCCAACTATTTTACAAATAAGAAAAAAGTAAAAATATTTATATTTTATGTAACAGGGACTGAAAGGGGGTCTTAAAAATTCAAAGTGGGGCTACTAGGGCATGTGGGGTATCATTTGAAAGAACGCTGTTTGCACATTCTCAAACATTTTTTTATTTTTTTTAGGTTCCATAGTTTTCGTGTTTTGATGAAAAATGTAAAAAAATACCGTTCCCCCCCTCATCTCCGAAGTTTGCAAACATAAAAATCTGAAATTATTCTATCTGATAGAAGTTTATGTAAAGATTACAGGAAAAATAAAACGATGTCTCTAAATATGCCATACAGACCTATGAAGGTGTTCGGCCGCAAGGAAAAAGGCGTATTATTGGGTGGAATAAGCATGTTCGCGCTGCTCACATAGAGGCGAGGTTTAAGTATCAGTCATGGTTATCTTACATTAAACCCAATTCCGGCAGAATTTGGGAGGAGATGCGAGAGTCAAAAGGTTTTTAAAGGCAAACTTAAATGGTGCCAAAATCATCAACATCAAATAAAAATGGACATAATAATTATCATCTCAAAGATCGTCCAAAAACTTTAGTCGGTTTTGGAAGTCGATATCCCGGCTTGATCTTAAACCAGCTTTGCCAGTGACAGTGGCGGGCTGTAGTACACCAGAGAAAATAGCAAACACTTTCCTGAACCACTTTCGCGTTTCCTCGCCGCTGGGGCCTTCAAACTCAATGGTCGCTGCTTAAACCTGTCGCAATACCCCTCTTATTCGTTTTACAGCCAAGCAAGTATCTTCTGCAATCCAGAAAATGGCCAGAGGCAAGTCTCCAGGGCATGACAGTCTCAGCATCGAGCATTTGAAACATGCGGGTGTACACTGTCCCAGAGTGTTATCCATGTTTTATTCTTTGTGTTTGAGTCACTCGTATCTTCCTCCTGACTTAATGCACATATTAGTTGTTCCAATCATAAAGAATAGGACTGGTGACGTCTCCGATGTAAATAATTACAGACCTATATCACTTGCCACGGTACTGGCTAAGGTATTGGACAGTCTAATAGATAAAACTCTCAACAAATGGTTGGAATTAAACGACGCACAGTTCGGGTTCAGGCCTGGACTTTCCACTGAAAGCGCAATACTGAGTCTTAAACAGACTGTCCAATATTATACTGACAGAAGCACGCCTGTGTACGCGTGTTTCCTCGACAAGGTCGAAAGCTTTCGACCTCGTCTCCTATGACATATTATGGAAGAAGCTCGGGGAAGCATGCGTGCCAGCTGAAATTATACGTGTTTTCCAGTACTGGTATAGTAATCAAGTGAACTATGTAAAATGGAATAATTCACTCTCTGCTGCGTATGGGTTGGATTGTGGGGTGAGACAGGGGGGGCTGACCTCGCCCAAGCTTGTCAACCTTTACATCAATGAGCTGATCGCTGGACTCAGCAGTAAACGGATTGGATGTTGGATTGACAACGTTTGCGTCAATAACCTTAGTTACGCAGATGATATGGTGCTGCTGGGTCCAGCTGCCGGCTCCATAAGAGAGCTTCTGGAGTGCTGTGAAAGGTACGCTGCTAGCCACGGTCTAGTTTATAATTGTAAGAAGAGCGTTTTCATGATCTTTAAGGCCTCCGGTAGGAAGCAGTCATACGAGCCAATTATCAACCTCAGTGGCCAGCCCCTGCAAAGCGTGAAACAAACTAAATACCTCGGGCATTATGTAACTGAGGACCTTAAAGATCATGAAGATATCGAACGCGAGCGCAGAGCTCTTGCTGTGAGAAGCAATATGCTGGTTCGCAGGTTTGCTTGTTGTAGTAAGTATGTTAAAATTACGTTGTTTAAGGCTTACTGCCAGACTTTCTACACAAGCAGCCTGTGGGCCAGCTACACGCGGAAAACAATGAATGCCCTGAGGGTACAGTACAATAACAGCTTCAAGTCCTAATGGCATTCTGAAGATGTTAGTGGACAAGTTTAACTCGCCGATAATGAATCACTTCATGCAGGTGTTGGTAAGGCAGGAGTGATTCATTACACCCGGTGAAATGTTTTTTCTGTGAGCCCAGTTATAATAACACAATAACATAGCGTTTTAAGTATCTTTTGTACTAACTAACACTAATGGATCATTGTTGTCTATGTAAATAAATAAATTTAATTTAATTTAATTTAATTTAAATAGCACACTTTTCACACACACGCACACTTTCAGAAATCGGAACAGAACCCTCGGTGCGCGAGTCCGACTCGCTCTTAACCGGTTTTTTTATTTTACTAACCATATTTTTCATGAAATCGGAATGAAAAATGATGCTGCAATATGATTATATTTATGACCTACATTCACGAGTCCCCTACGTTTAGGGACTTAAAACGTTTCTACAATGCTAGAATAAAACCTACGTGTCGACCGTAAATATAGTCTAAGCTAAGACTAAGACTTTAAACGATCTTTCTTACCTTTGAAGCAAAACGACTTACGACGAAGCTTAGCTTTTTTCTCCCGAAACGATAAATTGTCTGACACAAATCTGGGCGAAATTATCGAAGGAATTTTTAAAAACTATGGAAATACCTATTCGTTCCCTAATGCTGTTCTAAGGTGCGGTCAGGGTAATTAATTGTTTATCAAATTGACATTCTACGTCAATTTACCATGTTATACTTAGCCATTTCATGCACCCGTCAAACAATGTCAATTTTCAGATTTGAATACTATTTAATATTAATTATTATTACTTATAATTAAAGTTGGGATTTTAATAAATATAGTAAAAAAATATACAGGTAAGTACTCCTATCTACTTAAAAAATAATATAATTAAGGCGAAGCAGTATGATCAGTTTTATCAACAAATACACCATAATAAGGCATTTTGCCATAGGCGCAAAATGCCTTATTATGGTGTATTTCTCTCGTAAAAAGTCTGAACTTTTTCACACTTTTTAGTTTAAAGTATTTTTTTTTAAGTTTTAATGGAAGTTTGATAAACCTTTTAGTGTCAGCTTATTGCCTACTTTTGTTTCTGTAAGACCTCCCCATCTGTATGTCTCCCCATCTGGTAAATATTGCAAAATAAATGAACCCACAGCACGTACTCAGTACAAAAAAAAAATTACCGCCATTACAAAACAGTAGGGGCAAAATATATATACAACAGGGCTATTGGTAAAACACCAACAACCTCTTAAGGGGTCATTGTACTCATCATTATGAACAACTTTTACTATGGGACCAAACCTGAATTCGCGAAAAAAAAATCAGCTATTCAGTACATTTATCTACATCAAACTCGTCAAAATGTAGGGAGCAGCTGATTTTTTTTTCGCGATTTCAGGATTGGTCCCATAGTAAAAGTTGTTCATAATGATGAGTACAATGTACCCCTTAAGAGGTTGCTGGTGTTTTACCAATAACCCTTTATATTATGGTGGATTTGTGGCGATAAAATTGATCATGTCACACTGTATATACAGGGTGACATTGAACACATGCGACAAAATTTAAGGGGGTGTTCTACGCATCAATATGAACAACTTTTACTATGGGACCAAACCTGAAATCGCGAAAAAAAATCAGCTGTTCAGTACATTTCGACGAGTTTGATGTAGATAAATGTACTGAACAGCTGATTTTTTTTCGCGATTTCAGGTTTGGTCCCATAGTAAAAGTTGTTCATATGATAGAACACCCCCTTAAATTTTGTCGCATGTGTTCAATGTCACCCTGTATATATAATTTATTTAAATATAATAAATGAATAATAAATTATAGTAAATTAATAATAAATTCCAGAATATATTTGATAAACAATTAATTTTCCTGACTTTACTTAGATACTTAGTGCTTGAACATAACTTCAGTCGAGAGCTGTACCTAACTTAGCTTATCTTTTTTAGGGATTATTGGCCTCAGAAGCTCTGTACGCAAGTCGGTGGTGAGAATAAAATTTTACAACCCCGAACTATTCTCTGAGGAAGTGAAGACGGTCGGTGAATAAGGATTTTATCGTAGGTAATTTAAGCAATACGGAGAAACCCTGAGTACTAGGCATTGTATCATTTTTCCTTGAGGAAAGGAGATAAATATTATATAATCTTTATTATATTCCTGATTTTTTAGCGCTTTGTTTTGCGCGCCCTAGGCAAAGGTTAGCAATATATTATATTATGGGCTAGTAAAGTAAGGGCAACGTATACAAAAGGGCTGTTGCTGTTGTGGCTGGGACAGACTGCATGCGGAAGGCGGAGGACAGGGTGTTGTGCTTGTGGCGCGGACTGGGAGAGGCCTATGTCCAGCGGTGGACTGCGATAGGCTGAGTTGATTGTTGATTGATACAAAAGGGCAATAAGACCGGCCCTATTATATGGATCTGAGTGTTGGCAGATGGACGGAAGACGGACGAACAGATTAACACCACAGAGATGAATTTGCTTTAGAGAAAACCGCATGTGCTGGTACGGACATCGGGTGTGTTCCTCTGTGGACGGACCACAGTTTAGTACTCAGATGCTATAGTTCGAAATAATACCTACCTGAAGTCTACTTTCATCGGAATATATATACAGGGTGTAAGGGACAGCCCTCCGCAAACTGATAGGGTGAATTCAGTATGTCATACTAAGATGACTGGTACATGAAATTTTTTCAGGAACGTTAAGGGACTCCAATAAACCTGATTTGTTTGTGTTTTTGTGCACAAATCGGAGCGTCTATTACTGGTTGGGAGGGGTAGGTAATAGGTATGCGGTGAGTTCGATGAACTCTGTAGCTGGACAGAAAGTGAACAGCTGATTTCACGCGTCGTTGGTTAGAGTATTTCAACATCCATTGCTGGTTTTTTTTTTTCTGTTTTTTTTTTGCAGTTTTTTTACAGAAATGGAGTGCTGCGAACACACAATGCAATTTTACATTGAAATAATGAAAATGTAACTGAAAAATTTAAAAAAAAAATGAAAATTTTCCTAAGAAAATTTCCGGCGGAATATGATTCAGAATGAGGAGCTGAATGCACCCTGTTAGTTTGCGGAGGGCTGTCCCTTACACCCTGTATATTTTTAGTACCTCAAGAGGTATCTTTTTAATTAACAATTTATTTTTTTATTTTTATTTTTTTATTTAACAATTTATGTAGGTACACACAAATAAACATACAAACATAAAGGAACAGAAAAATACATACAAAGGTGATGCTTATTTCAAAAGAAATCTCTTCCAGCATACCTGAGGTCCGGCCGCCAGGTAGTGCTCTCTGGCCGCGCCACCTCAAATTTCGCAATCGTAAAGCCCCATTTACTGACATTAATATAGATTATACAGGGAACAAAATAAATGAGATAGCAACTACAAAATTCTTAGGCATGTCAATTGATTATAATTTGAACTGGAAAACACATGTTGGCAAAAACGGTAGACACTTCTGCTGTACTTGCAGCATACCATGGCTACGTGGGATATTTCAAAGCGCGGGAAATGCTATTGACCAATCGGCACGCTCCACGCTTTTTCCTGTACCGCTATTGGTCGGTAGCTGCCGCCATGTTAGCGCGCGCCGCTTGACAGCCGCCATACTTGCGAGTGAGACGTAACTAGCAGCTGCAGTGTATTATGAACCTTAAAGTAGTGATCTAAGGTTGATTGTAAGTTTTAAGTATTCTCGTTAATCTTCGGGGCCATACTTTCTTTTCTGTGCGAACGAAGATTCATGACGCGCCTTATTACTTGGGTACTACTGTATCATATTCTGGGGTCATTCCACCAATAAGGACATTGCATTCAAGTCACAAAAGCGGTGTATTAGGGGTATGTTTAATATCAACCAGACTGATAGCTGCAGACCATATTTTATCAAAAATAATATATTAACATTGCCGTGTGTCTACATTTATGAGATTGCTAGCTTCGCAAGAAATAACAAACATCTTTTTGTTAAGTACAGAAAGTAAGCGGCATAGTGATAAGATTTGTTGTAAATCTAACAAGACGGCCTTATATGCCAGAAGCATTTTCAGTATGGCACCGCGTATATACAATCACTTACCAAAGTCTATACTAGAAACTCCATCCATCGATGAATTTAAAAATAAATTAAAAAGATTCTTGCTATTTAAATGGTATTATAGTATTCGATTATTTAACAGAGGATGTAAGGACATATTGTTCTCAGAAATATTGTTGTTGATGTGACATGTGATTAATGCACTATTTAATTCTATTATTATTACTTTGACATTTATTTACAAACATTTTAATCTTTATTATTCTAGTGACATTAATATTTGCTAATGTTTAATTATTTATTATTTCTTAAGTTTATTTTATGTTTAGAGATTTATTATTTGCCACTGTGAAATTACCAAAATAGTGTTATTGTCTAATTATAAATTATTGTTGCAAGTAATTGTATTTAACAATGCTGTGTTGTGCTGATACAGTTTAATTAAAGCTTGAGATTTGCGCCTCAAGGCGTAATATGGTTGCTATGCTCTACTTTTAACAACTTTATGTAATTACCCATATTAGCAAATAAATGATTTTGATTTGATTTGAATTAAATAGAGTATAATGAACTATTAATAAATCGATATCCCGAAAAAAACTACCTAAAGAGTACCTTGCATACGACAAAAATATGGTCCAATAAACCCCTTTAGTTAAGGAGTTATTGGTCGTAGGGTGTGGTCCGGCTGGAAGGTATACTCTACAGCAAGTCAATTTTGGAATGTTTAATATTAACTATCCATAAATCAATTTATATAATAGTACCTTTTCTCTACTCTTCGTTGATACTTTTTTCTCTCAAGAAACTATTCATTTTGATTAATTAATCTTTAAAGTATGTGGCGCAGCTAGGGAGGATTAAATAAACAAAGAGGAGCAAATATAACGAAATATGCTTTATTTCTTTATGCCAACGAAAACTGCATAATAAGTACTTTATAAAAAGACCTGGACTTCATCTATAAACTTTTAGTTTCATTACCAACAATGATTTTGAAAAAGGTGCACTTTTTGGTTTTTGTTTACTTATCTAACTAAGAATAAGTAGTTAATTTGACGAAGTATGTGAAAATTTTGGTTTAATATAAACAATAAGTATACGAAAAACAAATATATATTTTCATAATCAAATATAAACAATAAACAATTGTCAATACAATAGGTTTTATAAATTGCGGAACTTAGTATAAATTTAAACGCCTTCCAATATTTTGTAAGCAATTTGTATTAGAAGTTAATAGAAGAAGCGTTACAACGTTAGCAGAATGTGCAGGCGTTATTAAAATATTTTACGTACGGGGGTAGTTTGTTATTATTTTATTATCATAGCTTGAATATATTTTTACTTCAGTAGTTTGCTCCTACTATTTTGTATCGGCCATTATAACAGCGAAAATGAGTGAAAACATTTTAATAATATTTTTAAAATATTTTAATAATATTTTAATAATATTTTAACAATATTTTAATATTTATTAGACATGAATGTGATGAGGCGAGATGATGAAAGAGTCATGAGTATAGAAGATGGAAAAAGAGGCCGTAGACGACCACCAATGACTTGGCTACGAACAATCAAAAATGACATGATAGCGAATAGCACAAAAATAGAGACAGCCCACAACCGTACAATGTGGCGCAAAGTACTAGGAGGGCTGACCCCAAATAAATTGGGGTCGGGAGAAAGAAGAAAGGTGGTCTATTATAGTAATAGTTAAATATAGTTCTATGTAGAACATGAGTGTAATCTAACCCGTCATTTCGAAAAGGGCATGAGTCAAATACTTCTTTAAAAAAGTCATTGGTGCTGAAGAAATTGAATATCGAGGGTTGATAAATAAGAAACATACATGATTTTTGGGATATTTATTTATTCAAAAAGAAACCATTTTGATACAGATATTTTAAGTTAAAATTTTTTGACGAATGCCCAAAAAACTCGTGCCCTTTTTGGAATGACGGGTTTAACTGCTTCGATTGAATACAGGATAAATTCTGAAGAGAAGATGTAGTATAATTAAATTTTTTTTAAGACTGTTACATTTTTTTAAATTACCTAGTTTTTCCACTGGAAAATATATACCTACAAATGTCAATTTTGTCATATTTTTCTGTTCAAAAGAAAAAAAATACAAAAAGAGATTTATAGCAGAGCATGGTTTCGATCCACGGACCTCTGGGTTATGGGCCCAGCACGCTTCCACTGCGCCACTCTGCTGGCGTGAGAGACGGCGAAATATAACTTCACTATCTGAGGTTGATGTTAGATTACAAAATATTGTGCAATCGTACGTGTTCGTGTCGTGTACATGTTGTGTTTGTGTTTGTCTACCGTAGGCTCAGACCAAGAAAAAAAGATAGCGCGCCGCGAACTTTGAAACTGAAGCCACTTTTTTTTTCTATGTGTGCATCGAAGGGTTGTCATTTGTTAAATTTTTTCCCTATAATTTTTTCCTTTTTATGTGATTTGCTGTTGTTTTTGCAACTTTTCACTACACAGGAAGGCATAATTCTATTTTTTTAATTTAAGTTTACTTGACGACAACTCGTGACGTACTAAGAGCGATGAGCATGGTTTTAGTGTAGGTGTGTGCGTGAGCGTGTATGTTTACTTGCAGGAGCACGGTTTTATGTCTTCACTTTTGATGTTCGCGGCGCGCCGTCTATCTTTTTTTCTTGGTCTGAGACCGTAGGTGGCAAGGTTAATTCAGAATTAAAATGGAATGTACATAAATAACAACTTATACATAATTAATTAATGAAATAAAAGTACAATGTCGTGTATTTATATGAGAGCCAGGTATTACCTAGGTCATGCGTCCGAACACAGGCAGGCGCTTAACTTTGTATAAATAATTTCATCACCACTGTTCTCAAAACGGTGAAGGAAAACATCGTGAGGAAACCGGCATGTCCTAGAACCAAAAGGTCGAAGACATGTGACATCTACCAACCCGCACTGGGCCCGCGTGGTGGATTACAGCCCACTAGCTCTCGAAGAGAGGAGTCCCAGCAGCGGTCTGATTAAGCTATGCTTACCTATGCTTTGTAATGTATTTTCACATTCAAAAATAGATCAATCTTACGATACTGGAGCAATACATCTGGCTATGGGGTTATTAAGATGTGCTTAATTTCACCCCTTCATCTAATAAGCAGAGTGGCGCAGTGGAAGCGTGCTGGGCCCATAACCCAGAGGTCCGTGGATCGAAACCATGCTCTGCTATAAATCTCTTTTTGTATTTTTTTCCTACTGTTTAAGCAATAAGAACTAGTGCAGGATTCCAAGTCGGTAAGTAAATTAATACGTAATTTCTGTATTTTTCCTCAACCAGTATGGTTCGATAATTCTAGTTGGAAATGTTTCGATGTTGTTTTGGTTGACGAATAATTCTTATAAGATTCCTTCAAATCATTGAAAAATTATTATCTAAGCGAATAGTTTGCCCATTGAATAAAACATTACAAGAAGTACCTAGAAATGTATTAGTTTGTAACCAACCATGTAGCGGTAGTTTAAAAATAATAGTTGTCTACATTATCGCATTAGGTGTTAAACCTGTAAAGATAATTGTATGGTGGGAAATAAATAAATAAATATATAAATAAATAAATTACAATCTACTTCAAAACTAGGACAGTTTGAACATAAAAAAACATAGATTATCATTGTTCATCATTTGCGTTCCTCTAAAGTCATTCCTTTTATGAGCAAGGTGTAATATTGTATCAGTCGTAGATCATCCTGATAGGAAGTTATATTTCGCCCCATTCTCACGCCAGCAGAGTGGTGGAGTGGAAGCGTGCTGGGCCCATAACCCAGAGGTCCGTGGATCGAAACCATGCTCTGCTAGATCCCATTTTTAATTGTTTTACTATTGTTTATAACAACTAATAACTAATACATGGCAATTGAAATATAAAGTGAAAGTCATTGATATATAAAATACATCAATGGCTAAAGTAATTTATTTGCTTTAAATGCGTTCCTCTAAAATCATTCCTCTAGTTTTTGTAAATAAATGTTTTGTAACTAGCTTTTACCCGCGGCTTCGCCCGCGTAGATGTCGGAAAATATCCCATGGGAACGTTCATGTGGAAAACATAGGGCCGTACGATATAACCATGCAAACTCAAATCGCTACGATATATAGTTGCCGTGTATGGTGGGCTTAAAGCTTAGTCAAATCAGCATGATTTTTTCCGACATCATCAACAATCATCGTCATATTTCAGCCAATTTACAAAAAACCATACTGAAACCATTGATGAAAACCGTATCCATTCGTCGTAAAAACGTCGAATAAAATAAAGTATCAAGAAGTCAAGGTATGAACTATGACTACATTTCCAATCCCCTATCTCTTAAAAAGACGTAGGTACACAAACATTTTAATATTATTAGTGAATTTTAAAATCATCCCATATTGTACCCTTACGCGATAATTATTCAAAAACGCTGTACCACATATTTCTCTATTTTCTAACAAAAGCATAAACTTGAATTCTTGGCTGTCATTCGTGGATCCTTGACAGTCGTTACGGGTCGTCAGAAGCCCGAAAGTCTGACAACCAGTCTTATCAACGGGTATCGTTGTGGAGGTCATATAGGCAGTCGCTCCATTTGAAATACTGGTATTCAGATGCATCCGGTTAGAATTAGAACCCGACCCCAATAGAATTGGGAAAAGGCTAGGCAGATTGATTGAGTAGTACTACAAACTCTGCATGTGAAAATTTCAAGTGTCTACCTATTACGGTTCAAACGCCTTGTGACAGACGGACGGCCGAACAGCGAAGCCTTATTAATATTGTCCCATGTGCACCCTTTGGGAAGGTAGGTTTTAACCTACAGGAGACGTAGTCTGTAGAATTTATTTCAAATACCATTATGTGACTAAGTACGAGCAAAATGTAAAGCAATTTGATTTTCAAAGTAATACAACCGCCTGAGTAAATAATAAGCATGACTGCTAATTGCAATCACCAATCGAGCGATGAGTGATTACGGGGTCCTAACAGACACTTGATTGTAGCCTCTAGATGAAGGTAATTACAACTAACTGTGTTGCTAACGGTACACAATACTGCGAAGGTTTATTTCTCATGAATTGGCTCTAGTAGGTACCGGTAAAAATCGGTAGTGGAATTGGTCGAAGTTTCCAAGCTATTTTATCGCGAGCATAGCAATTATGCGCAGATTACAAAGATGACCTTTATAATTATTTTTGTTACGTTTTAGTTTTAATTGCAGTTTGTTAAATTAAATTAAAGATACTGTGAAACTTAGTTTGCGATGTACAAGAACGTATAGCTTGTATGTCACCGTATGAACTTCGTTACTTTATAATCTAACTCGCGATATTGTAAACTGTCGATAAATTGTGACTGTACCGTACTACTTACAATCTAACGTTCTTATTAATTTTCGATAGTTTATAATCTATGCATGTCAATTGCCAAGGCTTAAACCGACAAGCGAACCGGCCAAATAAAGTGACGTAAATACGAAATCCTTTTCCGAAAATAGGCCGCCAATACTTTGAACAATGAAAGCACTCAACCGCAAACCATCAGGACTCTAATTAAACTTTATTGTGAGTTTGTGAATGGTTTCCTCAATTCGACTCTTATTTCTAATGACATTCGTTGCGTAACAGATAAATCTTTTCCAAGTTTCTTAGCAGAAGTTAGAAATCCTCAATGTGTTTACTTATAACATACAGGGTGTCCCAGAAGTCGATGTCAAGCCGGAATCTGGTGATAGGTCAAGAAGTCAAAGACCAAAGAGCCGCCTCAAAGAGATGTCAGCAGGTATGGGGTCCGATAGGGCCAATGCCGCCGGGGTTGCGGGTTGTTCGAAAGAGATACCGTGGCCCTGGCATAGGCAACTGAAGGAAGACGGGTAGGTATGAGTCAGTAACAGTCTGACACCACGCCCTGCGGCTCCACCCAGAGCGGGTGAAATTTTCGTTTAATTTGATGATTTCCCATCCAAAAAAAAGGTCAAGAAGTCAAACTAGCAAAGATTTTTTTTTATATTTTTCTGTTATCTATTAAGATAACAGAAAAATATAAAATAAAACTTTGCTAGTATGACATTGGCAGGAATAATGCTTAGCCAAAGCATGTGCTAAACACCGTTCATGAGGGCCTAGCACACCTCCGCCGCGAAACATCGAGTAGCGGAACATTATTATGCGAGTTAGTTGAATTGAACTACTGCGATTTCGCGGCTATGGCTTCGCGGCGGAGGTGTACTGAGGTCCTATAGTTCAGCAGATACCATTATACGGTAAAACATGGTACTACATGTACAACATAATTAGCAGTGGCTACAACTTCTAACTTGCGTTGTCAAAATGAACGAGAGCGGTTGTAATACGAGTGCGTAAAGGGAACAGGGATCAGGGATCACAATTAGGTAAGTCATTAAAGTAGAATCCCTCGCTATGTTCATCTATTTTCTTTCCCAGAATTAATTTAGATTATGCAGCGGTCCCACAGCCCGCTTTCTCATAGGTCTGATCGCGCCAGACCATAGCAGCCTGACAGGCCGTGGGAACAGTCGCATCTGATGAGGACTGCGGTAGCCTGTCGTCTCCCGTCCGATCAAATTTATGGGATGATCCGTAGGAATGCTCGGCACCAGGCCACGGCGGGCCGTGGGACCGCGGCATTAAGATGTGAACCTACACGTTCCTAGAAGGACTTTAAAATCGTAAGTTTAATATTTAATGAACATGTGTATAACCTGTCGGGGTACTTTATGACCCGAGGGTCTTTGGTAACTATTTTGCCCAACCCGTATGCAACACTGCAGGCCATATAGGCTCTTGATAATTAACAATGGAGGGTAGAACATGGGGTTGCAATGTTGGGTTCTAGTTTGCCTACGGTTTTTAAGGACAGAAACTATGTAGGTACGGTCAGCAACATAAGTCGGTTTTTAACACTGCTACTTTTTGACATCATCTAAATTAACACAAAATGATACGATAACCTGCTTTTTAGCATTTCATAGAAGTAACAGATAAGAGTTAATTTTCTCTAAAATTTACATCTGTTCCTATTTGAATGCAGTATTTTTCTCAATAATTAAGATTTAGAAAACACAAATGTTAATCGAATTTTGTTGCTGACTGTACCTACTTTATTGCATAATATGTATGTTCATGGGTAATGGACCTCTAAAGGGACATGTCAAGAAAATTTTGAGTATGAATTTCAAATAACTGAAAAAGTAATAGATTACCAAAGAAGCGATGAATGAGTATTGTGTGAAAGATGATATATGACTAGAAATGGGTGAATTCTGACATGATGGCTGATCGAAATGTATGGAAGAAGAATACATCCTGCGTCGAATGATGACCTCGAAAGGTGCATCTCCACTGACCGAAATATAGGCAGGGTACAATTATATCGGGCTACAAACTTTACAGTAGATTATAACATTGGAAATGTTTTTTCGATTCGTATGAGCCATATTTTTAAGAAAAGTGCGACTTGCCGATATTTACGTAATATCTAAGTCAATATTGTTAATTGAGGTGTCAAAATGTTTGTATTTGATGTCGTTGTTTAAACTTCGTTAAAGAATTCTTCAGAAGACGGGCATTAGTGGGCTATTAAATGTGCTATTTAAGGTGGATGTAATCATTGGAACCACAGATCCGATTCCGAAAAATCTTTTACTAATGGGTAGCTACAGTATTATATATTATCCGAGTGTCATAGGATAGAACATTTTATATTAAAACAAAAAATTTCACGCGGACGATGTCGTGGGCAGAAGTTAATTAATAAGAAATATACTAAGCAATTCTGCGCTCCCTTGCTAGAGAATAATTTCTTAATTAGTGAAGCGTTGTTTATTTTTCCTAGCAAAGTTAATTAAGAAAATGAAATAAACATGTTGATATTCAATATTCTGTGCACCACAAGCAATTAGGACTTTGGAATCCAGAAACACAAACATAACCTTTTAATCCGTTGCACAAAATAATACCAAAATGAACGGACTGCGAATAAAGTATTTCGTGAAATGCCAGCTTCATTAGTAGGTAAAACCTACCTTCGTGTAATGAGAGAAATAATGACCCATGCCCTGGACTGGGTAACCTACTATTTTAATGGCAGTTAAGATGCGTAGAATATAGGATGTTTTCGGAAGAGCTTAATGTTTCAGTTGTTAAAATAACGAAATGCTAAAAGCAGATTATCGTATAATTTTGTGTTAATTTAGATGATGTCAAAAAGTAGCAGTGTTAACCGACTTATGTTGCTGACCGTACATGCAAAACAAAGATTTAATCTTTGGCTGCAAACGATTTAATCAGATTTTATTACGACTGTGGTGTGAATGTCTAAATTATCACTAAAATGTATAAAATAAGAATAAATAATTAAAAACACAACTGCCCAGACAGATAAATAAAATTGTCATTGCCGTCGGGGGACCTCTTAGATTATGAAGTGTTACAGCAATAACAATTTTGATTTTGTTTATCTGTTTAGTCCGGGGATACAACTTGTTTTTTACTTTGTTCGTTTTTTGGTAGGGCAGTTTATTATTCATTTTTTTATCGGTGTAAATTTATTTGTATGCCAATAATAATTATGGTAAATAGGTAATTTATTTATTTAAATGTAATATAAACAAAACTTATAAATAACAAAATTATATCCTAACTAAAACTATTAAAAAACTAAAATAATAAGGCGTCGTCGTCGTCGTTTTTAACCTGAAGCAATTGCTCATCTGACTTCCCCAACCCAGTTACTGGGTAACACGATACCCATTGGTAAGATTGGTTGTTAGCAAAGAGATTTAATATTTAAATGTCTTTAGTAGTTATAGACTTTCAGGCCTTTGACTGCCCTTTCCCTACGACCAGCAAGATGGCAGTCCTTAATGCATGAACTCTTAGACGAGGAGTTCTTCATAAGAGGCTTTTAATAGCATATAATACTTGCTTAGTCCATATTACTAACTATAGGATATAACCACAGAACAGATCTGTTCTGTAGATATAACGTACAGATAGCACACGGCTTCACTGTGGAAAGCACGCAAGCAGAGAGTGAATTTTGAAACCGCAAATATTATACCTACCTAGACTAACTAAACGTCGCGCAAACCACCCTGAATACACTATGTATTCAGGGTGGTTTGCGCGACGTTTAGTTATAATGTTAGAGATTTGGTATGACATTTTAATCTAAAGTTGGTTGTTCGATATTCTTTTATTTGCTGCAACTGACGAGACGAAACGCAAATAGCTTGCGATAAAGGTTAGCGTTGCGTCACTTAGTTTTTCATTTTGACATTGGCTATATTTAATTATTTTTAGCAGTTATTGAAATGACATTTATTTATTATTTCGTTTATTATTCTTCCTCATATCAATGTAAGTATTTTGTTTTATTTTTTTTTGTATTTTATAAGTTATATAACTTAAAAAATACAAAAAAAAAAAAAAAATTATAATAAGTATAATCGTGTTTAATATTCGACACAATGTAAAAATTGTTATGAATAAATAAATAAATAAATTAGCGTCCACTGGTCCGCACCGGTTGCAACGCACGCACGGCACGCAACGGATTTCGGATTTGTTTTGTATGAATTCATATAGCACTGCGTCCACCACCGGTACCGCCCGCATTTTCATTTCTTCATACAAACAAACCAAAATCCGTTGCGTGCCGTGCGCTCGTTGCGGCCGGCGCGGACCCGTGGACGCTCAGCTAAAGGCACCGGTCGTTGCGCGACACGGTATGCCTTTGCGTCGCATGCGATTCGCGTTGTGTGTCGCCCCTGTTTGTGCCTTTATTTGTATGAATTTTAGTCTGTGTTCGCTACAGTTTCCTAGATGAGCAGTGGCCGCTACCCAATTTACCGGCGAATGACGTCACGAAAATAAGATGGTGTGTTTGCCTAACGAGCGTTTTTTGACACCATAAACCCCGTTGCTATAATATTGATGACAGTTACCACGGTCGCCATTGTGTGGCGGCCACTGCTCTTCTACGAAACCGTAGCTTTAGTAATAACTGGCCAAGTACGTGTCGGACTACGCACAATGAAGGGTTCCGTAGTTGGGATGAAATTATACCCAAGAACAAACTTAACATTATAGTTGAAAAACATGTTCTCCCATACATTACAAAAGTAAATGTAAGTTTGTACTCACAACATTGAGAGATTTACCATGTTATTTTAAGACCACAAACTTCTTATAGGTTTTCCTGTAATCTACAGGTATAGAACTATTTTCTGTATTTTTTTCAAAATTTTAGACTCAGTAGTTTTGGAGATAAGGGGACGAATGGTCAATCTTCGTCAATTTCCTTAAGTACCTAACTTTAAAACGGTTTATTTTAAAATTATAAAAAAAACATATATTTTAGACCCTCATTATTTCTCTCCTTATTTTGGCCCCCCTTTCATTTGACGTATCTTACGGTACAGTTTGCAATTTTTTTTTTCAATTTTCTTATTTGCCCCCTAAAAGTGACTAATATTCAAAGTTTATTTATTTACTATAGTCGTACGTGTTTAGGTCACAGAAATCCATATATGTACCAAATTTCAACTTAATCGGTCCATTAGATTCGGAGCAAATTGGCAGTGACAGACGGACAGACAGATACACGAGTGATCCTACTAAAGGTTCCGTTTTTTCCTTTTGAGGTACGGATCACGTCATTTTTGGTAGAGCAACGCAATCCATTACAGAACATAAAAGGGTAATTGCGTAAGTCATACGGATTGTATCCTCATCAATGTGTAAGTCGTTTAGGCAGTGAAAAGTGATAGCAGTAAAAAAAAAAACCGGTCAAGAGCGAGTCAGACTCGCGCACCGAGGGTTCCGTTCCGATTTCTGAAAAAGTAAAGAGAAAAGTATTTAGAGACATCGTTTTATTTTTCCTGCAATATTTACATAAACTTCTATCACATAGAATAATTTCAGTTTTTTATCTTTGCAAACTTCGGTTATAAGGGGGGGGAACGGTATTTTTTTTTACATTTTTCATCAAAAGTCGAAAACTATGCGGCCTAAAAAAAAATAAAAAATAGTTTGAGAATATGCAAGCAGCGCTCTTGCATATGATATCCCACATGCCTAGTAGCCTCACTTTGAATTTTTAAGACCCCCTTTCAGTCCCTGTTACAAAAAAAACATAAATATTTTTATTTCTTTCTTATTTGCAAAATAGTTGGGTAAAAGTCATCTAAAAGTGTTCCAAATTTCAAGTTCAAGTTGATAGCATTAGTAGTTCTTGAGATATTCAGCTGTGACAGACAGACAGACTGAGTCACACCATAAGGGTTCCTTTTTTACCATTTTGGTACGGAACCCTAAAAAGAAAAGAATTTTAGACAGACGTTGTCCTGTCCAAACAATAACTAATATAAAAATCCCATAGAACTTTCAGTTTCACTTTCAGTTTTCCAGAATTTTCCAAATTTCCCACCAACTTTTCACTTTTTAAGGAATATTTGAAAAAAAATATATAAGCCCAATTGTTCCAGCCGTTCTAGAGTTTTGCGCTTAGCAACTAATATAACCATTAATTTTTATTTATATAGGTAATCATTCCACTTTGCCCCACCGAGCCGCCCCACTGGTGGGCCAAAGTGGAATGCCAAAAGAGAGATTTTGCATTGGAATCTGCCTCACTAATTCGTGTATACTTACTTACCTACTTACATTTTTGTCGAAAAAAATAAAAATTCTCCGCAGACAAGCTTCTCCTACGCGGCGCCGCTGCGCGCCGCTGCAAACGGGGGTAGGGCGGAGGGTCCTCGAGAGTGCGATATAATGCACGATCTAGCAATGCAGCATTTTAGAAATATCACTGTGTTTTACTGTGTACCACTGTTTCATTGTTAGACATGTGACCTCTAAAATCTTGCTGGCTGGCACCTTAGAATAAAAGTACAAAAATAATTGTTCTGAAATTTTTATTTCCTATTTGTTTCTGGTAGGAAACGGGTTGAAAATCACATTTATTAGTTATAGTGGGGCAAAGTGGAATGATTCGAATATAGAATAGGTACGTAATCACTTCCAACTAGAGGTAAGAACCTTTTCCTAGAGGTAAAGAACCTCTAGGAAAAGCAAAACTGCCAAATAGCCAGAAAGTATTCCTAAGCTATTCCTATATCTACTGGTGTGAGGAAGACAATGTATTAGCAATAAATTGTTCTATGTGACTTTATCACTGGCCGGAGTAATTGATTACCTGGCTCAGGAGACTCTTTATCTTTATATAAAGGTATAGATAGACCTAAGTTAGAAGTAGCGAAGGGCAAACGTTTTCAAGGTTACCTGTTCGAACATTTATTTCTGATCGGAAAATTAAACTATGTTGGATCCCGGATCTAAAATAACTTTTGTTAGAAAAAAAACCGCGTCAAGAGCCAGTCGGATTTCTTAAAAAGTGTGCTATTTAGAGACATCGTTTTATTTTTCCTGTAATCTTTACATAAACTTCTGTCACATAGAATAATATTTCAGATTTTTCTCTTTGCAAACTTCGGAGATAACGGTATTTTTTTTTTAAATTTTCATCAAAGTCAAAAACTATGCGGCCTAAAAAAAATAAAAAATGTTTGAGAATGTCCAAACGGCGCTTTTTCATATCATACCCCACATGCCCTAGTAGCCCCACTTTGAATTTTTAAGACCCCCTTTTAGTCCCTGTTGCAAAAAAAATATAAATATTTTTATTTCTTTCTTATTTGCAAAATAGTTGGGTGGGTTGGGTTTTTATTGTTTTGCATAACGTTAACACGGTCAGACATGCAGTACTATGAAATGTTAACACCTTTGCAAACATACCATGTTTCTGGCAAATAAATAAATATTCTATTCTATTCTTAACGTCATCTAAGAGCGAGCGCGCACTGTGGTGCGTTTCCAGTAGTTCTGCCGCACTGGGCGGGGCCTACAGTAACAAAACGCATGACCGCAGTGCGCGCACTTCAAAGACATTCCATACTGCACAGATTATGCGGTAGAAAAACGCACCACAATGCGCGCTCGCCCTAAAAGTGTTCCTTTCAAGTTGATAGCATTAGTAGTTCTTGAGATATCCAGCTGTGATAGACAGACAGACTGAGTAGCACCACAAGGGTT
The DNA here is from genome assembly GCA_905163495.3 of Cosmia trapezina. Classification (NCBI taxonomy): domain Eukaryota; kingdom Metazoa; phylum Arthropoda; class Insecta; order Lepidoptera; family Noctuidae; genus Cosmia; species Cosmia trapezina. The sequence continues at coordinate 21,456,323 of LR991031.1, read as the reverse complement.
CCTTTTTTACCATTTTGGTACGGAACCCTAAAAAGCGGCCAAGTTTGATTTCGCACATTTAGGGTTCCGTACTAAATCTGATTTATCAATATTATTATATTGGTATTTGTCAGTAAAATATACGTACCTAATAATAAACATTATCACATAATTTTAAGTTCATAGGTTAATGGGAAGTTAAAAAATTCTTCGGAACTAAATTTTGTAAAAAAGCTTTCTTTGGCGACTTCTCATTCCTTTGTTTCCCAATATTTTTTAAAACAAAAAATACAGTAAGTATAATTTATCTACTCAACGACTTCTAAACATATGTTTTGACAATTTGTATGGCTTTGGATCAACAACATGCTTAACTGTGAAAATTTGAAACCGCCGCGAAACAGTGAAACCGCATGATATTTCGCTGATGTTCCGCTGAAGTTCCGCTAAGTACTCAAGTAGCGGAACATCATGCGAGTCAGTTGAAATAAACTACTGCGGTTTCCCTGCTGTGGTTTCACGTCACAAGTGTGCTCAGGGCCTAAATCTTGCGATCACTAATTTAGTCAAATGGCTAGTTCCTAACGTTTTCAGGCTGTAAACTGTGATAATGTCTAATATGTCTCCAGACAGAAACTTTAAGTATCTGTGATATAGAGAAAACTAATTTTGATGGATGGTGTCTGAAGACAACACAACTAAGTAATCTAAAAACTCCTTAATAGGATACTTAAGTTTTTGTCTTTAATGGAAGTCGATGACTAAGACTTAGTTTCACCATACCATAAGTTACTTCTATCTTCTGTTAAAATGTTAAGAGATAGAAGGATAAGGTATAAGACAAAATGCTATACTTAACTCTTTCGATTGATACCCAGGTGTGCAGATAACAATAAAAGTGTCTGCTAAATTGGCATGCGACGTTTTAAATCAATTTTTAGCTTAGTAAGTTCTTAACATCCTATTTAAATACCTAACCTACGATTTATATCAGATTTTACTGCACAATAAGGAACTGTTTATGTATAATGTATACATATAATAAAACAGTAACGAAAGAAAAACTGTACATTGAGAATTTTCGAGAAAAAATAGGTGGCTTTTGTTAGAAAAACGTAACTGATGACAAAAAGTGACTTTAAAGAATTTTTGTCTGTTTGTCTGTTTGTCTGTGTGTATGGTACGGCTTCACGCCAAAACTACTAGATAGATTGAATTGAAATTCAGCAAAAATGTTCTTTGTAAACCAAGGAAGGCTTTAGGCTACATAATATCACGCCGTATGTTATGGGAGGTAAGCAATATTGATTTTAAAAGGTTTTTGTTCGTAATTGAATGCAGAAAATGACATGTTATTTAGTTAATCAAAATTTAACTCTGGGAACATAATAATCACGCTATTTTTATAAAGGAGCGGGGCAGTAATATTATAAATTGCAAGGGAACAGCTATTCAACAATATGCCAACGGGGAATTCAGCGGTAAGGTCAGGCGACCGTTTACCGCACTACATGGTGCGAGTTCAAATCCCATAATATTGTTTTTAAAAATCGTAATATCTTTTTTTTTAGTTTTTGTAATATAATATAATACGAGTACCTAATTATAACAACTTTTAAATCAATCTGGGTTTCACTTTGTATTTATTGTACGCAGAGTTTAACCACTGTATCCGATAGATGGCGTTCAGCCAGTGGCGTGCACAGAGATTTCAGACTGGGTACGCACGGCTAAAATGAAAAAAAAAAATCAATCTAACAAGTTTTTTTTTTTCCCGACCGTTTGTTTTACCCGACCCCACCTACCTTACCTTACTCTTACCCTGACTCTTACCGCACGGCGCGGCGCCATTGGCTTCGCATGATATTTGTTTGCGACCACTACGAATACTTTAAATCTACTTAAATTATTTTAATCAGAATATCCGACAAAGGTCCAAACATTATTTTATCTTGATTTGTAAAAAAAAAGCAAGGGATACAATACAATGTGTTTGTATGTGGGTACACAACATGTTAGCCATAAATACATTATCATAAAACTTTTTTAAGAAAATAACAAGAAAGCTAAATCAAACCCGGGTACACACCTTCCATTTACAATCAATTTAACTTTTTACTCAAAAGATAACGTCGAAAAAGCGCAAGATTTTGATATACAAAAACACACTTCGGCGGGTTCGGCGGCACAGGATCACAGGTATAACCACAGATTACTTTAATTTTTTACAGTAAGTACATAATATTAATGTAATTACTTATACAGTCAATCAAGTGATTGACAAGAAAAACAATCAAAACAATGTGTCAAAAAAACAAACATTCAAACATTGCAAGTTGAATAAAAGCTTGTAAAAACTGTACAATTACAAACTAAAACGAACGAATTTTGGTCAATCCGACCAAAAAAAGTCGGCCCTCTGTAATCAACAACTAAGCGGTGCTTTTACGGCTTCTCAATTTGGACGGGTTGCAATGTAAGCTCTGCTTCCAGAACTCAAACACGCGCACACATTTTCACGCACACAGTGACACTTTTGCTGTGTACTACACGAGATGCGTTGTATGAAAAATAAGCACTGCATGTTACTGCTTTTGCCACGGGAGCGCTGCCTGCGCGGTGTTCGCCGCTCGCTCCAGCCAATTAGTTCCAATAAAAAATAATAGATGGCACGTAAATCGCATTTTAAACGGTGAGATGGTGACTACGGTTAGATTTTTAGAATAATTACCATGTTTTTTCTTGAGTTATAGTTGTAGTTTATTAGTTATTTATCATTTAAAGGGGCATGTATGGTATGGGACTACAGGGTATGCAGAGCTTATTTGCATGTATGGAGTGCACGCCACTGCGTTCAGCAAATGTCGTCTTTTTCTGAATGGTTTTTCGCAGAAGAGTCTTTCGGTCGCAGAAGAGTCTTTCGCAGAAGAGTCTTTCGCAGAAGAGTCTTTCGCAGAAGAGTCTCTTTCGGTCTTAGAATAAAATAAAATATTTTACAATAATCTTAGTGAAAATTGAAAATAGTTTCGGTTTCCGATAGATCATGCATTGCTATTCTGGTCTCTGGACAGGTCCGGGCCCAGGGGTCTCGAGCGCCGCCGTGGTCGCGGGTTGTTCGAAAGAGATACCACAGGAGATGCCGTGGCCCTGGCACAGGCAACTGAAGGAACACGGGGGTGGGTTTTAGTCAGTAAAAGTCTGACACGCCCTTCCGCTCCACCCAGAGCGGGAGAAGTCATTTGATGATTTCCCATCCACAAAAAAAAAGTCTCAGGGGTCTAGGAATATTTGGTTCTGAATTTCTCTCTAAAGGTCGAGACGAGATTGTTTGAAGCAAACCGACTTCAAAAAGTAAGAAGTTTTCAATTCGTCTGTTTTTGGTACATAAACGGCACATAGGAAGGGAACTCTTATCATTTCGTCCTATCCGTCTGTCCGTTCGTATGTCACACCTTTACTATGGTGAAGATCTGACACTTGAACTCATCAATAATGTACAGTAGGTAAACGTACTGTGATTTAGTTATTGTACAAAATCAAAGAATTACTGGTTCGGTAGTTACTATCCGTGGTAAACTAATTATGGACTTCGATATAAGAAGGTAAATACCTACTTAACCCATGGAACTCCAGTAGTACATTGTTGTGAACGGGTAACCGAACGGAAGATGAAACACAGTACGTTAAGTATTGTGCAGAACTGTTGGAGCAGAACACTATGCAGTGGTCATTGCGTGCAGATGAATCGGCAGATAGGGAGTTTTGGAATAAATGATAGATACGAATCTGTATGCACCTCAGTATATTTACTATACGTAGTTTGAATACAATTTTACTTTACTTTAACAACAGGAATAGATTGATTTAGATTTAATTTAGAAGAGCAAAATCTAACATACCGTGATCGGTCTAAAGAGGAAGTGACAGAGACAAAACAGAACATACAAGTCCATAGATTATAACATAGACAATACTATCCTACGCTATGGTTTCTTACTCAATGTTAGGAATACAAGACGACACATTCACAAATCCCCTTACCCCAACACTTCCCCCCCCAAAAATTGACTCAGCTGACTGCAGCAAAATGTTATATCTGGTCTTGTACATACCGAAAGATACATCAGACAACCTACCAATTCTCTATATTGAAAAACATCATTATGTGACTCTTCAGAGCTTGGCTTATTTAATTTATGATTTACAATCATTGGTGTAGAAACACTTTTACACTCCAACATATTAAATCTCTGAAGAAGTCGTTTAACATATTCTGATTGGTCTAATATTAAAATATCCTGATTTCTAGTTACTCGCATACCCAAACAACTTTTAAGTGGGCCAAGATACTTAACAGAAAAATTTATCTGTAACAAATTACGCAACAACTTTGTATCACATGTACTAAATGTATAAAAATCATCTACATACAGTGCAATTATAGTTAGATTTTTGTCATGTTTCTTCACAAATACACATGGCTCACATTTACTTTGAATATATCCATTTTTAGATAGTACTTGGTGCACCTTCAAGTTCCACATGCGACTAGCCTGTTTAAGGCCATAAATACTTTTTCTTAAAAGGCAGACTTTATTGTCATTTGATATAAAACCTTGGGGCTGCTCCATATAAATAGTCTCATTCAGATCACCATGCAAAAAAGCTGTAGTTACATCTATGTGTTCTATTGACATATTATATTGAACAGCAAGTGAGAATAAAATACGCATGGTTGAATGTCGTACTACAGGGGAGAATGTATCTGAGTAATCTACCCCTTTTTCTTGACTAAAGCCGCGAGCAACTAAGCGAGCTTTATGTTTATCAAAATCTCCAGATGTGTCATACTTCACCTTATATATCCATCTACATTTGACAACATTGACATTTTCAGGTCTTTCAACCAGTTCCCATACATTATTTTGTAACAATGAATCATATTCAGCTTTCATAGCCTTCAGCCATTCATTACTATCAGTAGAGGACATAGCCTCATCATATGACTGTGGTTCATCAAAAAAAGAGCCAGCAAACATACCAATTTCATAATCATTATACCTTATAGGTGGTTTACCACGTGTACTGCGGAGGGGGCGGCTGCTGACAGTAACAGGCTCTTCTTCTGTACTAGTCGCGCCTTCCTCTCGAGCTGCTCCTTCAGAAGACACTGGCTGCTCCTCCAGCGCCTCCCTTACTGGCTCGAACTCAACATCCTCCACATTGCTGGTCTCACAGTCATCTATTGACTCTGCATCTGTGAATTCAAAAGAAGAGTCATGAGTATGACATGGTTCATACAATTCAATTTTATTATTGTTGATAGCATCATGACTAGTACCATTAATTGTAATAACATCAGAATTCAATTCATTAAAATACTCAGTACAACATATAATGTCATTATTAATAAAATTAATTAAATTATTATTATTATTTAAATTATTTTTAAAATCTTTATAAAATTTATTTTCTATAAAATTCACATTCCTCGATAATAATACTTTCATGGGATAAGATGGCTCTATAAGTCTATAACCCTTTGTAGTCTCAGAATAACCTACAAAAATGCACAACTTTGACTTTGCGTTTAGCTTACTTGTACGAGTCGGCTCCGGAATCAGAGAATAGGCTATGCATCCGAAAACACGTAAATGATCTAGGCTCACGCTATGTCCAGACCAAACTACCTCAGGCAACTGTCCTGCTAAAGCTGATGTGGGGCTACGATTTTTCAAATAAATGGCAGTCATTACTGCTTCTCCCCAAAAGCGGTTGCACAGACCTGCCTGCAACAACATGCACCTAGCCTTCTCCATTATTACTCTATTAACACGTTCCGCAACGCCATTTTGTGGAGCACAATACGGTACAGTCAACTGGTGGACAATTCCTGCTTTTCAAGGAAACTATTAAATTGCTTACTACAATACTCACCACCATTGTCAGAACGCAAACATTTTACTCTTAGACCAGTCTGCTTCTCTACTAGACTACAAAAATTAACAAAACAGGAAAATACCTCAGATTTCTTCTTCATTAAATATCCAAAGGTTTTCCTCGAATAGTCATCAGTCAGGGTTAGAAGATACCTGGCATTTCCAAAGCTAGTGTCACCAATGGGGCCCATGACATCAGAATGAATGAGTTCGAGTGGCTTACTCGCACGCCTTGCTTGACTCGCGGGATACGCCTTGGCCACTGGCTTCCCCTCAAGGCAAGCAGTGCAATGCTTAAGATTTTTCTGAAAAGAAATATTAGCACCACATCCTATTAAACTATTCATCCCTTTCATACCTAGATGCCCCAGCCTTCTATGCCACAAATCAGCATTTGCAACATCTGACACAGCATACCTTGCACTCTGTGTTCCCTGCACTTTATGTAGGGTAGCCATTGAGCGCTCCTGTACACAGATATCTTTCACCCTATAAACTCCTTTATTTAAATAAGCTGACAGTATAGGTCTACCTTCAAAAATGCATTTCTCATATAGAAAACAGCCATCCTTATTGAAGATCACAGTCAAACCTCTCTCACACATTTTACTTACCGATAACAGATTTTCAGATAACTGCGGAATATACATCCTTTAATATTTTATGAGATCCATTTATATTAACATGGATATCTCCAACACCAGAACTTTCTAACTTAGCTTCTTTATCAGCACATTTTATCACGGTCTTGTTATTCTTAAAGTCCTTTAACCATTTGTCACTATTACACATATGAGACGTTGATCCACTATCAATGATGAAGTCCGTTGCTAGAAATGAAGACGCTTCCGATGACAAACTCTCTGAAGGTTGCAGTGGCCAAAAATGTTGATGCTGTCATGGTTGAATCTTCCTTTACGCTGTCAGGTTTCTTCTGTTTCATTTGACGCTTTAGCTTATAACAGCGAGCCTTTATGTGTCCAGATTTCTTGCAAAAGCGACAAGTGACTTTGTTTTTATTTTTAAAACTGTTTGCTGCATAAGCACTATTTTCATTATTTTCTGCATTAACCCTGCGATATTCTTCCTGTAGCAGGCGTGCACGTACTAGTTCCGATGATAATCCATTAGTGATGGACGCAGTTTCCAAAGCAGACACTAAGGTGTCAAATTCTTGAGGTAATCCGCTCAACAGAATTTCACCAATTTCATCATCATCGATGATCTTTCCAATATCAGCAAGCTGCTGAACCAAAGTGAAAATTGCATCTATATATGCAGTCATATTAGGATAAGTTTTATAGTCAATTTTATGTAATTGACGGAGTAGGCTGACACGTCTGAACAGACCTTTATCTTCAAACACATTACTCAATTTCTCCCATGCAAGTCTCACGGTAGTAATTCCATAAAGTAACTGATAAAGCGCTGGTTTAATACTCAATGACAACCTTGCCAACGCCTTTTGGGCGTTTATGGGGTCATTATCATCGCCAGTTACACAGTTCCATAACCCCTCTAAAATCAATGCATTTTTCATTGAAAATTTCCATGTTTGATAGTTACATGCACCTTCTAATTTTTCAATATTTAGACCACTCACAGTATAGCTGGGAGACGAAGCAATGTACGGCGACATGGTAACGAACGGTGCATTTAGACACGATGTTACGTTCGTTGACGTGGCGGTGCTCGGCGTCGCAACTGTTGATGCAGATGTACTGACAACGGTGACGCTCGTTGTATTGACGCCGCCGGAGACACGGTCTTCATCACGATTCGTCATTTCCACGCAACGTGGTCTTGAAGGTTGTGTTAGAGGTTATGTCGAAACTCGGCGCAGGAAACCAACGACACTTAGTATCCAAGCAAATAATAATGTGCACAAAATCCAAACCCTCTACCGATTATCTTTCCTCTGGGACAAGAACCTATTGTGCAGAACTGTTGGAGCAGAACACTATGCAGTGGTCATTGCGTGCAGATGAATCGGCAGATAGGGAGTTTTGGAATAAATGATAGATACGAATCTGTATGCACCTCAGTATATTTACTATACGTAGTTTGAATACAATTTTACTTTACTTTAACAACAGGAATAGATTGATTTAGATTTAATTTAGAAGAGCAAAATCTAACATACCGTGATCGGTCTAAAGAGGAAGTGACAGAGACAAAACAGAACATACAAGTCCATACATTATAACATAGACAATACTATCCTACGCTATGGTTTCTTACTCAATGTTAGGAATACAAGACGACGAAATACTGGTATTCAGCTGCATCCGGTTAGACTGGAAGCCGACCCCAACATAGTTGGGAAAAGGCTAGGCAGATTGATTGATTGTTAGGAATACAAGACGACACATTCACAAATCATAACATTAAGTACCTAGCAGTGGTCAACTGATCATGGACTGCTAAGAAACCCTACTGTCACGGAACTCCTCAATGACGAGCAGTATTTATACCTACCTACATATTGTGACATGGGTTATCGCGCGGTATGTGAAAAAAAGTTGCTGAGTATCAATTTAGAGAAGTAGGTACTTACGCGAATTAGTGTGATGTAGGTAGGTGTAATACGCGCCACGAAAGATGAGACTTGACGAACGGTGGCGGCGTACCGCGCCTCTCTCGCTGCGCGATGAGGCGACGACGCCCGATCCCTTCCCGTCTCTACCTCATACCGCTAAAGAGACCTATAAGTCGTCTACTGCGCAAGTCAAACCAGGTGGTGTGTCAAGTCTCTTAGTGGCACGTATTGTACCATAATGCAAAATAATTATTAGTATTTATAGACCGTTAAAGTTTCGGTAATTCGCACGGACGTAAAAATATCGCGGCGGGATTTTATCGCGTATTGGATTTTCAACTCTCGGTGTTGAGCCAAGCTTCGAGAATCCAACCCAATAACAACAGGGTGAATCCTAGCGCGTCGAAAAAACATTGTTGGATTTTCAACTCTTGATTAATGCGCAAGTTCCTTGATATTTATTTATTTTCAAAAATCAAAGTGACACTTCGTCGCTTTGTCATTACAAACCGCAGTGACTGCATTCGAAAGGGCTGTGGTAGAGAACCCCAGGAATGAAGAATCTTCCGATCTTGCCTGATGGGAAGCACTACGTCCCACCAGGCAACATCGGAAGATTCTTTATTTTCATTGGAGGGGTTATAATAGGTTACCTACACCTTATCTAAGCGATACATTATTGATTTCCGACATGCACGTGAACGAAGTCGCGGGCACAGCTAGTCGTATAAATAAAATAGACGGTGAGCAACTTTGGATTTTTTTCTATGGAAAAATTTCAAGTAATCATGTTTCGGTTATAGTATAGCAGTAGACAATAACGTCAAATCCATACTTAATATTATAAATTCGAAAGTAACTCTGTCTGTCTGTCTGTCTGTCTGTCTCGTCTGTCTGTTACCTTTTCACGCCTAAACCACTGAACGGATTTCGATAAAATTTGGCAAGGCTATAGATGGTATCCTGGGGACGGACATAGGCTACTTTTTTTTTCAAAAATAATCTTACAGGGGGTGATATAGGGGATGAAAGTTTGTATGGGAAAATCAGTATGTCTTAAGTTAGGGATGTGAAAATTAAAATGTATGCTTTTGATAGGAAATTAAGAAATATGCGGTTCAGCGTTTTTGAAAAATCATCCCCTAAGGGGGTAAAATATAGTAAAATAGGGGTTGATTTTAAAATTTACAAAACTGCACGGATTTCGACAAAATTTGGCAAGGCTGTATATAGCATCTTGGGGAATGACATAGCATACTATTTTTTTCAAAAATATTACTACAGGGGGTGATATAGGGGATGAAAGTTTGTATGGGAAACTCAGTATTTCTTCAGTTAGGGATGTGAAAATTAAAATGTATGCTTTTGGTAGGAAATAAAAAAATATGCGGTTCAGCGTTTTTGAAAAATCATCCCCTAAGGGGTTAAAATAGGGGTTGATTTTAAAATTTACAAAACTGCACGGATTTCGATAAAATTTGGCAAGGCTTTATATAGCATCTTGGGGAAGGACATGGCCTACTTTTTGTCTTAAAAAATAATCCTACAGGGGGTGATATAGGGGATGAAAGTTTGTATGAGAAAATCAGTATGTCTTAAGTTAGGGATGTGAAAATTAAAATGTATGCTTTTGATAGGAAATAAAGAAATATGCGGTTCAGCGTTTTTGAAAAATCATCCACTAAGGGGGTAAAATAGAGGTTGATTTTAAAATTTACAAAACTGCACGGATTTCAACAAAATTTGGCAAGGCTTTATATAGCATCCTGGGAAAGGAAATAGGATACTTTCAAAAACAATACTACAGGGGGTGATGTAGGGGATGAAAGTTTGTAAGGGAAACCCAGTATTTCTAAAGTTAGGGATAACAAATTCATGCTATTGGTAGGAAATTAAGAAATATGCGGTTCAGCGTTTTTGAAAAATCATACCCTAAGGGGGTAAAATAGGGGTTGATTTTAAAATTTACAAAACTGCACGGACGTCGATAAAATTTGGCAAGGCTTTATATAGCATCCTGGGGAAGGACATGAACTACTTTTTGTCTTAAAAATAATCCTACAGGGGGTGATATAGGGGATGAAAGTTTGTATGGAAACTCAGTATTTCTTAAGTTAGGGATGTGAAAATTAAAATGTATGCTTTTGATAGGAAACAAAGAAATATGCGGTTCAGCGTTTTTGAAAAATCATCCCCTAAGGGGGTAAAATAGGGGTTGATTTTAAAATTTACAAAACTGCATGGATTTCGACAAAATTTGGCAAGGCTTTATATAGCATCTTGGGAAAGGACACAGGAAACTTTCAAAAACAATACTACAAGGAGTGATATAAGGGATGAAAGATGGGAAACCCAGCATTTCTTAAGGTAGGGATATGAAAATTCAAATTTATGCTTTTGGTAGGAAATAAAGAAATATGTGGTACAGCGTTTTTGAGGGGGTACAATAGGGGTTGACAAATGTTTGTGTAACTACCTCTTTTTAAGAGATTTAAGGGATTGGAAATGTAGTCATAGTTCGAATCTTGAGGTAACATTTAGTCTTTATTTCATTCGAAGTTTTTACGAGGAAATTATTTGAACGAGTGGACACTCGGACAAAAGTTATTTGTTATTAGAGCGTGACTGGCATAATAAATTTTAAGTAATTAACAAAGTCCCCCCGCCGCGTAAGTGTGTCTGTTTGAATGCGATAATGTCAAAAAGTACCGAACGGATTTTCATACGGTTTTCTCCAATGAACGGAGTGATTCGGTGTAATTCATTATGGTTTTGTGTAAATTGGCTGAAATATGACGACGACTGTTGAAGATGTCGGAAAAAATCATGCCGACTGGTAGCTTTATGCCTACTATACACGGTAACGATATATCGTAGCGATTTGAGTTTGCACAGTTATATCGGACGGCCCTATGTTTTCCACATGTACGTTCCCATGGGATATTTTCCGACTTCCACGCGGGCGAAGCCGCGGGCAAAAGCTAGTACCTATTATATATATGGAAAATCAAATTGACTTAACAGTATATGAATTTGGTTAAAAACACAAAATTATTGATCTATTATCCCTAGAAGTGTTTCAGCAAATAATTCAGACTAAAACAAAAACAAACGCATAGAAACATAACATTGTGGTAATTTGCTGAAATTAAATCAAAGAAACACAGACGCAATAGTGTAATCATTTAATCATGTACCTAATGAGTTGACAAAGACATTCGCATCTGTCTAACTAAAGGACCTCAGTGACGTCTAATGCAATAGTTTTGTCGCAGTCTGTTGGTAGTCTAGCTTTACTGACTTACCTTTGTGTCTTCCTTGTATTTGTTAGCAAATACGAGCTTTTGTGCAACGCTGATATTATCAGAGCATGTCCTTTGTCTACTAATGTGATTGCCGAGAAATAGAAGCTGTGCTCGGAACGATAGCTTGCTTGTATTTAGATATGATACAAGAGATTATTATTATTAGATATGATGAGATTACGGTATGAAATTTAAAACATGTTCCAAATCGAAATGGGAGGTTGTACTCATCATTATGAACAACGATCGATTTGAAACATGTTTTATATTTCAGCCCATATATCTTGGTGCTCAATATGTCGGTAATTACATACCATTACACAATCGTACGGGGGTCCATAGAATTTCCGAATTCCCTAAGGACCCCATTTAGGGACAATCGTAATGGTACATTTCGCCAGTTATGTTGTTACGTCGTTAGTTTCATGTTAGGTGGCGGTGGCGAGCCTATGACTATTGTCTGAGCATAAATCCAGACTTCGAGATGCTATAAGAATTTCCTAATGGAATCCAATGATACTATAGGTTCATTTCTCTTTTCATTCGCTAAAAAGCCTTCAAAGTCTCCTGCCCTTGAAGACTAAAATCTCTTTGGCACAAACGCTTATTCAGCCTATTATAGATTATGCCGACGCATGCTACCTGGATGCTACGGAGGAGCAATTAAATAAGCTTGAGCGCTTGCAAAACTTGTGTATTCGCTTTGTTTTTGGTCTTCGAAAGTATCACCATGTTTCTCACCTTCGCAAGGAACTCAATCCGCCTTCGCAGGAGCACTCGGATTTTATGTCTCCTCTTCAACATCACAACCCGTCTTATCCTTCCAACCTGCGCGAGCGTTTTTCTTACGCTCGCCCTAGCGACGTACCGTGTAGATCACACCATAGATCCCTCCTTAAATCTCATCCTCATAAAACTAGCTACTATTCTTATTCCTTCTCTGTCCATGCTGTAAGATTGTGGAACTCGCTACCGCCTAGCATTCGCGATTTAAAAACTGTGTCGCTGTTCAAATGTCGAGTAAAAGAGCATTATATTTCCTCTCAAATGTGAGTATTTATATATAGTATATGTATGTTTATATATTTTAGCTTTATGTATTTATTTCAGTATATGTTAATTTTGTATTCCGTTATATGTGTCCGTATCCGTTATATTTAATATTTTAGTTTAAGACTTCGACTAATCATATTTTTCTCTTCTTGTTCTCACACAGTCACACACTATTGTCTACATTTCTCTTCATTTCTCCTTTCGCAGGTCTGCTGGAAGAAATTTCTGTAGAAATAAGCAGTACCTTTGCACTCCCTAATTATAAGTATCATGTATATCTGTCTATTTTTCTGTGTGTACATAAATTGTAAAATAAATAAATATACTCTGCCCAACCCGGAGATCGAACTAACTCCACGCGCTCTGCAGTCGCACTTGTAACTAATACCCCGTGTACTACAGTTACAGTAGCTATAACTGGCCACGGGTCATTTAATAAACACCTCTTTGTCTTAGGAGTCACAGTCCACTGTGCAGGGCCTACATGGAGGGCGACGAGACTGTTGGGGTTAAATGGGAAAGCCAAAGGAAAGACCGTTCCAAGGATTACAATAATATGTTTATTATCCTTTACTTTATAATATTGGAAGGTGTGATTTTCTAATATTACGTGAGACGCGTGGTCTCGTGCAAGGCTAATAGAAGAGTCTGAAGAGTACTGACGCTATGAGAAAGTAAGGATTTCAGGCTCAAAATTGAAGCCAAAACAAAAACTATGTAAATCATGGAATCACTTTCCATTTATGTAAGTACAAGTATTTTACCGTAATTATTTGTCTTTAAAATCATGAAAGTGACAAAGGGACAAAGTGGAGACACAGGGTTCCGATACATTTTAACATACTGGGGGCTTACTATGAGCTCTTATAGCAGGTTGAAGGCAGGTTGGAAGTTGAACGTTTCCAATGAGAGAGAGACGGACCTATACACGACCTATAGCACCGTCACTCTCTGCCCTGCTATAAGAGCTCATAGTAAGCCCCCAGGACATCTCCTTGTTTCTTAATATATCTATGGTACTTACATACCAAGCTCTAGCTAGACCAACAAGGCATCTCAATATTTGGTTAGGTAACATTATCGCTGCTCCTTTATTACTTTTTCCCTAATAACATATTCATGGAAGAACGCAGATAGCGATCTTAGAAAGTTGATGTTTACAAAAATGAATGTTTTTACGACGCAGGTTAGGTACGATAAAATCTGGATTTAGGTTGATGTAAAGTGTTATTATGTTGTAACTATGAAGTAGGTACCTAACATAAGTAACACGTATAGACACGTTAAAAACGACGAAACGAATATAGAATCCGAATCATATACATGTAAGTTTATACTTAACACCAACGCGCAAATGTGAATTTGAACAATTTTTGAAACAAAAATATAACATTCGTAAAGCATTTTGTATCACGATCACCCATAGATATTATGAATCCTCAAACGAGCAATGGCGAATGCGGTACAACCATGAGCTCTACAAAACCACATTCTCTATTCGTAGGAACGTCGAGTCCGTATCTCTGCCGCTGGTCGCCTCCTGCTGGGCTTCCCTCATGTATATGAGAGTATCACCTGGTTGGGGTGGACTGCCAGAATACGGTGAAGAAAGCGGCATTGTGCATCAACGCCGTGACGTGCTTACGGACACAGAATCAGAAACCATCCCATGGACGTGTGTAAATGCCGCACGCCCAATTATCTGCACGCCAGTGGCGAACAAAATGAGGGACCCGTACATACGGGCCACCGTACAGCGTCCACGGAGGGGGGGCTATGCCCCGTGACCGTTCGGCAGCGACATCTCCATAAATTGTGAACCGTCGAGCAGTTGCCCACCAGACAACACCCGTCTGGTCGGAGGATCCTCTCTTTTTATTGAGGATGAGTGAACCTTACACCCTGTTCCTAATACCTCTATACATCCCAAAAATTAGTTTCTAGATGAATAGACCTAGAGATTCTTTGTTTGATTTGCAATGCATAAGCAAACAGTAAGGAGAACTTCTAGCATTGTAACCAGTAATTGGATCAGCCATACTTGAGCAAGCAAAGGCTCTGTGATTTCGGCAAGGAATAGATAATAGGCAAACCCACTTGGCTTGTACCCAGAGGCATCTAAGAGTATAGCTTGTGAGAAGGCGTGAATATTAATTAATTTATCTAGCGAACCAAGATTACCGCCAATGATAATATACTTATAGGAAACTGCCTAGTTATATAAGTTTTTAAACTTTCATGGTCACTAACATTATTATTAACACAAACGGGATATTTACCATGTTTACTTACCTATTTATATTTGTACGCCGATGAGGCAAAACATGACAGATACAATTTTATTTAACATCTTGCATGCCATGTGTGTATACTCATGTTTTGAACACATACAAAATCTTTATCTTTACTGTTATTATATTTGAGTTCCCGATATTTCGGCACTGTTGCAAGCACCATGATCACGGATAAACTGAAGTTATTGCGGGTAGGTGTTTTATGAGCAGACAAATCGGTCTACCCTCTTTCTTGTTCGTTTTTTGCACTCAGTACCACTACCACTGTCACTCGCAAGATCGCAAATCGATTCTGTTACACGAAACTCACTGTGTTCGTTTGCGAACTTTTTAAAACAAATATAATAACAGTAAACATGGGGAAAATATCCCCTTTGTGTTAATAATAACTGCCTCGTTGTTCGATGCCCAGGTCGGGAAAAGTATTATTATTGGGTTCTTCAATCAGGATTTTGTCAGTAGCAGTCCGGAGTCTGGATTTGTGCCGGTTGCTGGCAATAGGCTGCCAGTTTCACAATAATGAATATGTGTTTTGGCAAATTTGATCCTTAATACAACTAGAATTTGTCCAACTGACAGGCTTGACTTGTAGCCAAGTTCCGATCAACGCCTGAGTGCCATTTCATACTAATGAATATGTGTTTTGGCAAATTTGATCCTTATTACAACTAGAAATTGTCCAACTGATAGGCTTGACTTGTAGCCAAGTTCCGATCAACGCCTGAGTGCCATTTCATACTAATGAATATGTGTTTTGGCAAATTTGATCCTTATTAGAACTAGAAATTGTCCAACTGACAGGCTTGACTTGTAGCCAAGTTCCGATCAACGCCTGAGTGCCAGATTTTCTACAAGAGTTTAAACCTTATTCTTTTCAGAATCCTAGCCTCGAATAAATCAATTTAGTGCAATCTCGTTGGCTCACAAACTCAGAATCCACTTGATATCATCTAATGGTCCACTCTTCATCATTGGATTCCGTTCGGGCAAAAACTCCGCAAGATCTTTTATTCATACCTACAGCAGGGCTATCTAGTCTTCGTAGGAAGACGAATGTTGACAATGAGAGTTATACTTATGTGTTTGGTTTTGTGGATGTTATTATTGTAATACCTACGTATATTGAGATGTCATACTTAGTTCTTCTAAGATAGGTTAACGATACGCATATTTCTAAACTTCGTATTATGTTGCGCCGAAAACAAGTACTACCTACTACTACTGACGATGTTCATCGTGCTTGATAATAATTACACAGGGTACGTATAACTTCACACGCACACAGTGTCCGATTTCGACCTACTGAATTATCTTGGTATATCTATAGGTATCTATATCTTAATATATATAATTCTTCTGTAAGTGTGTTTGTCACCTAACTCCTAAACGGGTGGACCGATTTGGATAAAATGTGTGTATATTTCAATGGGTTCCTGGATGGGTTGAAAACACAATTGGACCCAGTAGGTGGCGCTGCAGTCAGGTTGTAGGATCGTTCAGACAGGACAACGTCTGACGGCCGCTATTACTAATTATAAAGCTGTAGAGTTTGTTTGTTTGAACGTGCTAATATCTGAAAAATGTTTCTGCTAAAGGCTATTTAATATCACGCTACGACAAAAAGAGAAAATGTCAGAAAGAACGCTAAGCGAAAACGAATTAATAGCGCGGGCGGGCGCCGCGATGCGACGGGTGGGTCGGGGGAACAATGAGATGTACGAGTACTTCACCTTTCAGGGGGCTTCCACTGGCGTATAGTATCGAAAGAACCATCACTGAATTTGCTGTCAATCATAAAACAGTTGTATTACAATGGATTCCTTCTCATGTTGGACTGTAGGGTAATGAGATGGTTGATCGTTTGACAAATGAAGCCGCGTCTGTTGGGGAATTTTATGCTTGTCCTCCATGGCATACTGAGCTTTTACCCCTAGTTAGAGACAGATGTATTCAATCTTGGTCAGAATATTTTGATAAAAGGTCTTTAATGAAGGGCATTTGGTACAGGACCATTCAACCATCTCTTCCACGTATGCTTTGGTTCAGCGAGGGCAGGATGAACAGGCAAGAAGTTGTGATGGTTTTGAGACTTCGATCCGGGCACGTTCGACTCAATAGTTTTGGTTATATGATGCGCAAAGTTAATTCACCCAATTGTACTGTCTGTGGAGTCATAGAAGATGTGCATCACATTTTGACGGAATGTGATCGTATTAGAGTCCGAAGACGTCAAGATTTTGACAGTAGTTTTAATGTAGGCTTCTATAATAGCGTACTGGCCTCACCGTTGTCAGATGAGGCCAGAACACTTTATCATATTATTATTACGGTTACAAGGTTGCGGGTAGACTAGTTTATTATATTTATACTGTAAGTTTATAATAATTATTGTATTCAATAATCGGGGTGACATATTCTTTATAGAAAAAACCCCGTAAATAAATAAAGATTAAAAAAAATAAACACGCGGATGCAGGCAGAAGCTAGTACAGATATAATTCAGGTTGAAATCCGAAACTGTGTGTACCCTGTGTGAGCGAAGTTTTTGAAGGAACTATGATCTCGGTGTAGGAAAAATTATGAAGTTGATAAGTTCGTAACAATATGAAGGTGTTCGTTTAGTAAGCTACGCTTAATAAGCTACGTTAAGCTACGCTTGCCGGGGTTGGTCAGTGGATGGGTGACCACCTTGAGACTCCTCGGTGCCTCGAAAAGCACGTTAAACCGTTGGTATCGGCTGTAATTCGTGGATCTTTGACAGTCGTTACGGGTCATCAGAAGCCCGAAAGTCTGACAACCAGTCTTACCAAGGGGTATCGTATTACCCAGTTACTGGGTTGTGGAGGTCAGATAGGCAGTCACTCCATGTAAAATACTAGTATTCAGCTGCATCTGGTTAGACTGGAAGCCGACCCCAACATAGCTGAGAAAAAACTAGGCAGATTGATCAAGGTGTTAAGTTTTAAAATATATTGACTTGTATGGAATTGAACCCAAGATTTATTAGTTGTTGGGCTCAAAGTGCAGGGAAAAACAAAACAAAGTTTATCAGAATGACAATAATTTATTAAAACATTCAATCAAGACTTCAAGAGTTCTATAACCTCTTTTCACAGCTAAAATATTAATACAATACAATTCATCGTTATTGAATCCTCATTTATTTGAATAGGCTATCAGTTTTCGCTTTATGGTACTGATTGTGTGTTTTTATAATTTATTTCTAACGTGACGATATTATCGTGGACGTCCACGGTATCAAGATAATATACGGAAGTAAAATTTATGGAAATACTAGCTTTTTCCCGCGTTTTCGCGCGCGTGGAAGTTTTAAGTCTATTAACTTAAGGAATAAGATTTTTTATACAAATTTTGGACCCCCCTTTCACCCCTTTAGGGCATGAATTTTGAAAAATCATTTCTTAGTGCACCCCTAGACCTCATAAGGAACCTACGTGCCAAATTGGGAATCTCTAGACCAAGCGGTTTGGTCTGTGCGTTGATACATCATCAGTCAATCACTTTTGCCTTTTTTAAGGAAATATATGAAGACGCTTTTAAATTTTTCCCCACGATAACGTTTTAAGGCTCTTACAGACAGAGGCGATATCGCGTCGCGACGCGATATTTTTCTACGGATATAATATGGAAATATCGCGTCGCGACCGCGATATCGCCTCTGTCTGTAAGAGCCTTTAATGTGCACATGTTTCCGTACATTTTTTAACGTGCACGTGGACGTCCATATTACTATCGTCACGTTGGAAATTATAAAAGAGCACATTGGCATTTTCAGTTACTTATAATAGTTATTTATGCAACTGATAATAAGGGGTATTAAAACATGAATGTGGGTTTATCACACGAGGCGAAGCCGAGTGTGATAATAATATCACATGAGTGTTTTAATACCTAATTATGTACTTACAGTTGCATACAAGACTTCATTGTAAGTTTTCATTGTATTTTTTTCTATCGTCTACGTACAGGAAACAAATGAATGCGTATGATAGAAAATGAATAAGTAATATTTTTTAATGAGCGACTTAGATGCGTACGAATTGTAACTTTTTAAATAATTAGTAAAAAATTGTTTTCAATTCGATTGATTGATATTTTATTTATTTATATATTTTTTCGTAATCACCTAAACGGTTGTGATATTTTCGATGTTATAATAACATGGTAAAATTAACTAATGTATTTACATTTTTTTTTTTGCATTTTACAAATTTTTCAAGTATATTTTTCATCACAAAATTAAACTCGGCTGTTCCTTAGTAATACTAATCAATTAAAATTATTGTCCACAATAATTTAAAAACAAATTATTCGCTATTATCTGGACATATTTAACATAGTGACAACACAGAACTACTTATCTGAAAAAAAAAACTTAACGGATACCTACTACTTAATAAATACGACACTAAATTATAAGAACGAATTAATATTACGGAGCCAATATGGTCATATTTTTTGTAATATCGGCACATAAGTAGTGCAAGCAATGAGTCTTATTACACCAAATTGATTTAGGTATTATTAATGTATGCTTATTTTTAAACAATGTGCTTCTTAAAAATAATAAATACAGAACACGAAAAACAAAACATTTACATAATTTTTATAACGTAAATAACTACACAGTTAAAACATGATTTTTTACAACACACGTAATATAATATTAAAGATGTAGTTATTCCCCGAAGGGATGCTAAGGTGCACCTATAGTACACCCACATTTCGCCCGTTATTTAAAGTTGTATTGTATGTATGTGTCAGTTGTATTCTGAACAACTTGTACAAAATTATAAAAACCTACTTTAGAATTTATTCAATTCTTCTTCACAAGTTTTTAGTTTTACGCTTCTTACAGCTGCTTTACATTTTCAAATTCGGTAAACTAGGTAAAAAACATTAATCATATATGAGCAAACCTAAATTTTTACAAAAAAAAAAGTTATTTCATTCTAATTAGCAACATACCAAACGTAGTGGTTTTGATTAATTTTTTCACTCATAAAAAGACAATTATTTCTTAACAACTAATTTGTACGTATTAATTTAAATAATTTACGCAAACCACTTATATTAATTAATAAATCAAATTCAAATCGGTAACGAAGCCGTTACGTTACCACGAATTTTCGGTTCCATTGTTGTAAAATTAATTACTAATTATTATGATGTTCAAGTTGGTTCAAATGTAACGGAACGTAAATTTTGTTTTATTCGACGCTGTTTATTTGAAAAGGGAACTTATTTTTCCCTCTTTTGTTTTGTGAAAGATATTATAATTTTCTTTTTTTATAAGATTATCGGAATTTCCTTTCTTTTTAACAAAATATGTTTATTAATTATAGTCCGGTCAAAATAGACATTTCAACTAACAAAAATTACAGAGCTAAATTTTGGTGGAGACCTTGGGTACACCATTACAAATAAAGTGTAAAAAGTCCCCATCGATCCCAAGTGTGCTAAAAAGTTATTCGGGTTTAAATTTCGAGGTTTTTTGGATTTTTCTCGTAAATAACTTACTTATATCAAAAAAATAGGTTAGACAAAATTTAAGATCTTAAAATTGTCTTCAAAAATTTTCTTTACACTTTTTTTATAAGAATCACCATTTCTGAGATATCGCGATTCTAAAAGTTGAAGGAGTCACGTTGTACATGATATGCACACATTTAAACACTATGTAGTTATATGGATTCTGATGTCATTACGAAGACTTTGTCATGTAGATGTTTAATAGACAATCTACATACAGAATGCCGCACTGCTTTTAAAGTACCTACATTATAACCGTATGCGGATAATAAGACTGCCCCTTACATCCGGAACTCTGAAAGCAGAGCCGGAACTTTAGATCTGGGATGGAATATTTATGGGGCCTTTTCAAAATGGTATAAAAATAGTGAAATAAATGTATAACAATTACTTATAATAATGAAAAAAATATTAAACTATGAGTCAAGTACAAAAATATGATGTCACCAAATAATAATAATTATTAATCAAGATTGAAATTAATTTAGAATTTAATTGACACTCTTAAATCATACACATAATTATATAATTATTAAATTACAAATCTAACCTTTTATATTTTTTTTTCGTCCTTTTATTAAATACAATAAAAATCTAAGACATACCATTTAAAATTTATGAGCAACACATTTTTATAAAAGTTATATCCGAACTAGAACAATTCGAATGATTTAAATTCATTTTCACCCGTTCCAGCACCGCCTTATTTAAAAAAAATTAAAACGCAACGACACCTGTGCACCTTTAAATAAAACTTAGACTTTATAAAAATACAATAATAATAATACAAAACTTAGGCCATCGATACAAAACAAAAAAAACACTTGCTTAGCTGACTCCAATCTCAGCAAATTGTAACTTATGGCGCCTACAAAGTACACAAATGTCGTTTAAAATTGTGTACTATCTACACGTTTTAATATCTGGCACGACTCGCAGTAAATTACCCTATAATTTATTAATCCTACGCAGGCAAATTTTACGTAAAATTACCATTATTACGAATACCCTAACATAAGACTTGGTACACACTAGGCAATTTTAGTCGCCTATTTGTTGCCGGCGACAAAACGTCGATAATGATACTATATTGTGGCTTTTAATTTTAAATTGTGTACCACTGAGCTCTACAACACATCGTGAGCAATTTAAAAGTTCTGATGGAAAATTGCCGACGTCATCAACGAAATAAATTGTCAAATTGCGACAATGACTGACTTAAAAATGTTTTCTAATGACGCAACATACGTGTGTACGACATTACATAAACTTAAGGGCTAATTTTTAAAGAAATTGAGACAAAAAGCAACTAAAATTACCTTAACTTTATTCATTTATTTTAACCTAGAACAATGATTAAGTTTACCTTAATCTACGTTCTTCGTTCCCAAAAATAAAATTTCTTATTTTTACCTTGGCACTCGTATCTTATATCACAGATCTTTGACTAATACCGTCATTCTTATGATAGTACGTACATTTTTGCAGGTCAGCACCGCTCTACCCTCAATTTTGAAAATACTTCATTTAGAACATTTTTGAATTTTTAGTCTGTTGAAATAGGTTTGACAATGAGGAAGGCAACTGTCAAAATGGCGCTGTCGTAGCTAGTTCCCAACATAAGGTAATAAAATAATAATACAAGGCGTAAGGTGTTTTTTTATTTTTGCGAAAATGACGCGTTGTTGTGTTCCTAAATACTCCGAAACTGGAGTCCACCATTTCTCAAGAGACCCTTATATTAGAAATGGTGGATTAAAGCTATTCATAAAGGTTTTTAAAAAAAAACAGAGTTCGAAACATTTTGAAGAAAGTGATTACGAGGAAATATTTAAGGTTTTAAATTCCGACACTTTCCATGCCAAATATTTGATTAAAAATATTGAAATAACCGAAAATAACGAAATAGTGAAATAAAACCAAACTCATGAATGAACGAAATGTCAAATTTATTATAGGCCTTAGGGACTTAGCTATGATCACTCCATCTACAATTATCTTCCCCACCGACCTTCCCCATTGTTAGGAGCGGTCATAAAAAGACTCGTTTTGAAATAAAAAAAAGATTAGATAAACGTTAGCCTTTTTGTTTAAATCTGTACCTCATTATTTTGTGCAGATACTGCCCCTAAACTGTTCAGAAACAATAAGCGGGGTTTTCAGCAGTCTCAAACCGCGTCACGGTACTTATAAAATCAGTAAGTACTACATCTCCCTGTTAGTATACCGCTATTTCCTAATAATTTGACATTGATCCCACAAGACTGAAGCGTCTTTACAACTACAAGTTGTCAAGGCCTACTTCTTCCTTAGTCTCACATAGATAACTCTTAAAGTGGTCATGTCCTTGCTTCGCCTCTTGATCAAATAGTTTGTTAATTGTATCCTTGAAAAAACCTTTTGGTTGGATAAAACTTTCCAATTTCGTTTCTATCGAGAGCTTCCTTTTTTTATTATCATTTGAAAGGCGAGGAAAGTCTAAAGAGTAACTTTGTCGTATTATCTTTTGTTTTTCGGCGTCTTGTTGCTCGGTTTCTGTTTTGTAAGCGTCTTTACTGGTTTTGTCCGTCAAATGGTCTTCGAACGCTTCATTGCCGAATACATTGCTAGCACTTGGTTCTACAATTGCATGTTCAGGGACTTTGGTGAATAGTAGGCGTTCAGAGTCCATAAAAGTTAAGACTGGAGATCTTTCGTTAATCACTTTGCAGGATTCACCGAACAAGTCCAGTTTTTTAATATTCCCAACATTATTACTACTATCTTCATCGTATAATGTGTCACCAGATCTTTCGGCGTCGGAGTTTTTATTCTCTGGTATAGTGCAGAGATCGGGATCCCTCGTGAAAGTTCGGTGATATTCATTGGTCGTCATCTCTGAGATATCGTCATTAAGGATGACTTTCTTACCTTTAGAAGTTTTGGTACTAGACAGATTGGTTTCTGATGAATTGAAGCGGGTCGTATTGTTGAGGCTGGATAATTTGTTTGCTGGTGACGTCAGAGTATTGTTGTAGGCTCGTTCAGTCTGAGAATTATTTTTTCCCTTGGTATGGATTCCAAATATTCTTTTGATGGAGTTTCTGAACTGTAACAATATTTATGATCGAATTAGATAGAATTTTTATAAAAATAGATGTATTCCGGTCTGTCGTTGACTTACTTGTGTATTCATTCCTACGTAAATTAGAGGGTCGTAGCAGATGGAACTCTTGGCGACCAGTGCTGGTATGACACCAGCTCCAGGGGACACCTGCATGACAAAACAAAAAGTTAGAGAAGCAGAGTTTCATTCGTCCATTTTCCGAGTAAATCCTATCAAGGTTACAACATTTGTACCACATGTAGATAGTATTATAAAAAGAGGGTTACGCGCATTGGGATTTGTGATTCGTAACAGCAAACTATTCCAAAAATCTGAAACGAAAATATTGCTATACTGCACTTTGGTTCGCAGTGTTCTGGAATACTGTAGCACTGCCTGGCGGCCTCATTACGCTGTTCATTGCCTTAGGATAGAGCGAGTGCAAAAAAGATTTTTAAACTACCTCGGATTCTCAGTAGGGAAAAAAATCAAAAGGAAACCATATAGCTATAAGCTGGGCCTTTTCAAAGTGACGTCTCTTGAGAAACGGAGAGATATCCTGGACCTAAGGTTTGTCTACAAGCTACTCAGGAATAAAACTGACTGTCCGAAACTCCTAAGCAAATTCTATTTTCGAGTCCCACGTAGACAACCACGAAAGCCGATCACTCCTCTAGTCCCACCCTTCCGTCGAACTAAGTCGGGTACTAGTTCCCCAATTCCACGGCTGTGTAAATTAGTTAATGAATACAGTGATCTCAATGATATCTACACAGAAACACTAGAAACATTCATCCGCAATACTAACATAAACAAATAAGTTAGGTTGCATCAATTTAGTTATAGTTTAAGCCTAATTTCAGCCTTCAGCTGGAAATACTTAATAATATTCTTCTATGCATTTACCGATCCCCATCTAACACAAACACAGACTGTTTTATAGATTCTCTCAGTACACACCTCAATACATTAAACTCTCATCGAAGTATCATTATAGCGGGGGATATTAACATCAATCTTAAAACTAGAGACACTGAGCCGCCTCATGAATATAGAAATAGGATAAACTACCTAAATATGTTATCACTATATGGCATACTACCAGGACATACTCTTCCTACACGCGAATCGAACTGTTTAGACCACTTTATGATGAAAATAGACAAAAAGAATATTACACACTTCCATCACCGACCACTTCACTACTTTTCTATCTATATCCAAACTAAAAACCAGACAAACTGTTAATAAAAGTACCTCAACTATTGATTTCGAACAGGCCCTTAAATATCTTAGAGAAAATAAAATTGCAGAGTTGCTGTTCTGTAACGACCCGGACCAATTGACTGACCTACTATTGCACAAATTAAATGAATCTATTAATCACAACACTGAGATCAAAATAATTCCCAATAGCAAGCGTATTGTTAAGCCGTGGATAACTGCCGGTTTATTAAGATGCATTAAGAATCGCAATAAAATGCAAAAAAAAAACCGGAAATGATCCATTTAATGACATCTTAAAAATAACCTACCGCCGATATCGCAACTATTGTAATAACTTACTTAAAAAATTAAAAAGAAAATTTGAAAGGGAGCTACTTGCTAATTCCGTCATAAACAATAAGTTATTATGGAAAAATATTAAAACTTTAACTTACACTAATAATTCTAAGAGTCAAAACACAGAACTACTACACATGAGACCTAATTCATCTGAGTCTGTAAATTTCATTAACGATTATTTTGCAAATATAGGTAAAGAGCTAGCCCAAAAAATTCAACCTTCAGCACATAGTCTAAACTCTTTTCGATCGGAAACATTATCGACACAAGTGAACTCGTTTGTTCTTTTAGACACTGATCCTGAAGAAGTGAGCCGGATCTTGATGAGCCTGAAATCTGACAGCGCTCCTGGCTGGGACAACGTATCCACCAGATTTTTGAAACATATTAGCCAGGAAATTGTTCCCATCATAACCCACTTGGTTAATCTTTGTTTTACAAAGGGCGTATTCCCTGTGCCCCTTAAGCAATCAATAATCATTCCCGTTCACAAGGGCGGGGACAGAGACGATGTCAACAATTACAGACCAATATCCATTTTGCCAGCTTTATCAAAAATTATTGAAAAACTAATAAATAACAGGCTCTCGAAATTTCTACAAAAATTTAATACCTTAAGTAGCTCACAATTTGGGTTCAGACAAGGAGTATCAACTGAGGATGCAGTTACTGCTCTCAGCTCACTGGTGGCTGATAATCTGGATAGTGGTAGAAAATGTTTGACTATCTTTCTGGACTTAAAAAAGGCGTTTGACACCGTCTCTGTTCCCATCCTCATAAAAAAATTGGAAGCGTCAGGTGTGAGAGGAATTCCGCTCAAAATGTTTAAGGACTACCTATCAAACAGGAAGCAAAGGGTTAGGGTGGGAGAACACTTTAGTTGTGACGCAAATGTCACATTCGGAGTCCCTCAGGGAAGTGTGCTGGGCCCTACGTTGTTCCTGCTTTACATCAACGACCTCTGCAACCTTAAAATCAATAACGCTAAAGTGTTTTCCTATGCCGACGATACTGCTGTAGTATTTTCTGGGAATTCTTGGCACGATGTTGCCAGAAGTGCTGAAGCCGGTATGACCCAAATAGCTGAATGGCTCAAAAATAACCTGCTCACACTTAACACAGCTAAAACGAATTACATATGCTTCAGTATATCAAACAGAACTCAACCAAATACAGATTTTAACATAAGAGTACATTTATGTGCGATGATGCAAATAACTGTCAATGTCCAACTCTAGTCAAAGTGTCACAAACTAAATATCTTGGTGTTATTGTTGACCAGAGACTATCGTGGTACCCCCATCTTGAACACGTCACTAACAGAATCAGAAAACTGAGCTGGATTTTCAAAACGCTGCGGTATATTGTACCAAAAAAAGCACCTACAAGCACAAATACCCCTAGAAACCTACTCAACGAAATATACGTAGCTTTGGTACAGTCCATGTTAATGTACTGCATCCCCATTTGGGGCGGTGCAGCGAAGTCTAAATTCATAAATCTTGAGCGGGCACAACGAGCTTTAATTAAACTTATGTACTTTAAAAAACTTAGATATCCAACACAAAGTCTTTACCAAATAAGCGATATACTCTCGGTGCGAAAACTATATATTATTAAAACGGTTCTAAATAAACACAAAACTCTTACTTTTGACCTCAACTTAACCTTGAAAAGAAGAAAATATTTAATAGCGGAAGTTCCTCAAACTAAAACCAAGTTTGCCCGTATTCAATACAAAAAACGCTCAGCTCAGCTATACAATAGACTTAACAAAGAGATTTACGTATACGATAAGAAACAAAATGAATGTAAAAAAATTGTAACTAATTGGATAAAACCACTAACCTATGACGAAACGGAGACGCTGCTGGAATAAAATATATAACCCTACACATCAGTCTGATGCCTGCACCATCCATAACCTCACGCATACACTCTGATTCATTCTCATTTTTCACTAACACACCTCACTCACACTTACATTCACATTCACACACTCACATTCACATTCACACACTCTCACTCTCACTCACACACTCGCATGCCTGCGTACGGGCTGCGTATTTTTTTGTGTTTTAGGCTTTTATTTATTTTAGATTTAATTTTAATTTTCTTTATATTACTATAGAAAACATGTAAATTAAACTAATTGATTTGGGAGAGCGGAGTCTCCTAATACAGGCTTATTTGCTTAAAAGGAGGCTCCAATCACTAGTTGTTAAGATATTACTTGTAAAACAAATAAACCATTTTCATTTTCATTTTCATTTTTTCAATTTCAAGCTGGCACTTCGTTTATATAGATATATCTCCAATATTGTACAATAAATTGCTGTCCTTTGTAAACTAAAATAATCGCATGTTGTGTTTACCTGTAATTGGGTGTGCAGTAGAACTAAGATCTGTTGTTATATTTTTTGTGTATGTATAGCTGTAACATCTGTTGGTAAACCATGAATAAATAAATAAATAAATAAAAGGTTATACCTCTGTTAAACACTCCATAAGATTCATTTATAAACGGCATTATTATGAAAGGTTTAATTAATTCAAATTTTATTCATAAGGTTATTATTAAATTCTGGTCAATCAGCCTTTGTTATAATATTTCTAAACTAGGTCAAGTATTGCAATACAATGTTCCTTTGTAAATGTTTTTCCTTTAGCTTTGAGCAGACGATAGTACTTACTTTAGAATTTAATAAATACCATTTTTATGAACTGTGCGCGATACGGAAATAGCTAGGCCAGTTTGCTCTACTTTTAGACCTCGGGTACGGTTTTCGAGTCCTTTTTGTTTCGAAAGTATATCTTGTGTACTTACAAAGTTATTGCAATTTTAAAAGTGTGATACTTATTTTTGCAGGCCAGTGTATATCAAGATGAGAGAATTTCTTGTTAAAACCTAATACCTATCCTACCAAGGACAGAATTTTGAGCGTAGTTTCTACCACTGCGCGATACATCGAATAACTGTTTAATTTTTTATCTTTTTATACGTAAATCTTGTTACATCGTCATCTGCCTTCGCAGTTAGTTTATCTATGTACAATCAGAATTCTTTACACAAATCAATACAAGAAAATCATATCAATCATACAAAGTAATATCAAATATGTATGTACGTATATCAACCACTTGAAATCAAACGATATTTTAATATTCACAAAGTTGTCATTCTCTACTTTATTAAAGAGAAAGATAGGTACAATCCTCAATTTAAGCTAATGGTATCCATATTCACAATTCTCGATTACTCACATTATCAAAGGCGTGTGAAAATAGAGATATAGGTACCTATAGTGTGTTTCGAGAACGGTTACCGATACTTTGAGCGAATGTTAGGCTAATTTTTATCGAAAAATGCACTTTTTATACTCCTAACCCAACACCCCGCGAATGATAGCCATCTTATTTTTTTAATCGGCTGAAATAGAGTATGCTTGAGTGCAAAGACCTCCAGACGTGCAAATGACCTTAAGTATACCAAAGGTAAAAGTCGAGGCTATTGAATAACAATTTTTTTTTATTTTGTATTATAATTTAAATGTTAAAATTATTTAATAGCAACAACGCAACGTTTACCTTTGCAATAAAGCAATTTGCACGTCGCGTCGGTATGTCTCTTGGATTTGAAGGTATGCATTTTATTGAAATTATTATCCTATTTCAGCCGATTCAGCTTTTCGCGGGAGGGTTCTTGGGTTAGGAGTATATTTTATATAAAATCTTTTTAACAAAAAAAAAATCCGACTTCCAAAAATCACTACAAAGTGAAAAATAACTTTGATTTCGGAAGTCAGTGTCTTTCGTTTTTTATTTACTTTCTTTTTTTTAGCCACCGACTTCCGAAATCAAAGTTATTTTTCACTTTGTAGTGATTTTTGGAAGTCAGATTTTTTTTTGTTAAAAAGATTTTATTTCTCGCTTTTTAGTGGGTCTGTTTATAATTTGTACAAGTTACAATAGTCTAATGTCAATTGCTCATCACATGTTACAAAATATAGCTTTTCCCGATGCTGGGACGTTAATTGTTGAGGAGTTCTGCTGGCAAGAACCAGGAGAACTCCTCAACAACCACTCACCACACGCATTGTGTGACGAGCGGATAGCAACCATATTAAAGTAATCGAATCGCAACCCGTGAAATATTTATCATTGAGTAGTTCCGGTAGCCATCTGTGGTCTTCATCATCAGTTCTACTTCACCAAGTGGTGCTTTCCGAGAGCAAATGCATGAGCTACTATAAAAAATACCCAAATCGCTATAGGTGTGCCTATAATATTTGAAGAGTTCCTTCGATTTCTTCAGGATCCCATCATCAGAACTGGATTTTGACAAAAATGGGACCATTTGGAAAGTATACCCTTTCCAACAAAAAAATATTTTTTCAAATCGGTTGGCAAGCGCCGGAGTTATGCGCGAACAAACATAATAGTACATTATGATATAAGTGCGGTAAGTTGAAAATTACAGCCGAGGCGATATTGCTAGCCCGAGCCGTAGGCGAGGGCTACAAGAAAGCAGAGGCTGTAATTATCAAAGCGCACGTATGTCATACGACGTTTTATAACATATTTGCGAGGAAATAAATAAAACTCGGACTTTCTTAAACGAATAAATCTTTAAAAACACACTTTCTGAAAATGAATTTGCATCTTTGCTTGTTTTCCATACTATGAAATTTTGATCCGGTTGTAAGTATCTATCGGTCGATTTTTCGGGCAAGAGGCTTAGAGTAGCCTTTTTCGCTGCCTCTGAGACTTCTGGCGGTGTCGAATGAATAAATTCATCATTACTTGACGACATTTTCAAATAAAAACAATACAGCGAAAAGGAAAAGCGCGCGGAATAATTTTCACAAATTAGCGATGCGCACGCATCAGCGCTTTTTTTTTAAAGAAAACAGCCAGTATTATTAAAGTAAATTAATATTTTTTTGTTTTTGTTACAGATAAAAGGTTGTAATTTATTGCCAAAATTAATTAAATCAAAGAATTAAATGTTTAACATTTAATTCTTTAATTTTATTTTATCCCAAAGTTAATTTTATTCATAAAATGTTGACCACTTTTCTGACATAAAAACTCTTTGCTTTGCTTTCTTTGCTTTTTTTTTCTTAAGATTTAAAAAAGTACCGTTGGTTTTAGACGGAGCATGATAAACCGTACGTGTTACCTTATTAGAAAGAAACTCGTGCCTTTTACTTTACGATTACGCACAAGTACGTAATAACATACATTACGATATTGAAATTGGTGAAATAAGAGGCCCTTTACGAGCAAATGTGTTATAAAAAAAAAATGCAAACATCCGAATTGAGAACCTCCTCCTTTTTTAGAAGTCGGTTAAAAAGTGCATTTGTCCATGAAAATGAGTATACAGGGTGTAAGAGTAAACAGTGGCAATCTTTTGACGGGTCATAGTAAAAGTTGTTCATAATGATGAGTAAAATGACCCCTTAAAATATTGCCACTGTTTATACTTACACCCTGTATAATAAATTATGCTCTTTTAATATGAGTAACCGCTCTCCGCACAGTTTCGAAACTTTATTGATAAAGTTCTTGAATAAAGTAGCATTATAAATTCAATACGGATTCCTCTAGTGTGTAATTAATGAGTTTCTGTATTGTAAGTTTTAATTGTATTTGTATTGTTTCTTTGTTTGTATCAGGTAGGAGATAGATAATTGTTTGTTTGTTTACTTCTGTGTGTATAGTTTCTCCCTAGATAGTTAAGTTTAGTCTTTTCTATTTCGACTGTTGTTTTTTTTTGTTTGATTAGAATATTATTATCTGTCACACTTTGTCAAAAGGATTCTTTATTATTACGTAATGGGGAGGAAAACTAACTTTTTATCACGCTAGGTGGCACATGATCGACTGTACTTTTTTCATTGATTTGACGCGAAGACAATTCTCTGTCTACGATTTGACGTAACGAACGATTGTCAAATTGTATGGATTTGTTTGTAAAACAATGTACAGTCGTTCAGAGCGCCATCTACAAACAGCTTTTCGTGTGGCTCCCCATTGAGACAAAAATATAATTAAATTACTAACATCCACCGATATTATAAGAGCATAAAGAAATTACGAAATAATGTAACATTAGACACCTATCTTTTTCGCCTTATCAACGTTGCACTTCAAAATCTGTTTCTATACGAGGCTTAAAGTGCAAGCCACACTGGGAACGAAGCGAAGTTCACTCACGTAGCTACCGCGTGTTTGCATACTTGGGTTCACATTGCGAACTATGAACCAATTAATCTACTAGCCTTTTCCCAACTATGTTGGGGTCGGCTTCCAGTCTAACCGGATGCAGCTGAATACCAGTATTTTACATGGAGCGACTGCCTATCTGAAGGCCTATTCTCGTAACTAAAAACGTTCAAATTCAAGTCGCAATCTCATGCATGAAAGTTTCAACTTTCAAAAATGTAGGTAAACACCATACAATTTTTGACAGACTAAGACTGAGATGAGATTGCGAACGTTGTAAAAAATACGGGAATTGTCGCTCAGACCTCCACAACCCAGTAACTGGGTAATACGATACCCCTTGGTAAGACTGGTTGTCAGACTTTGGGGCTTCTGACTACTCGTAACGACTGTCAAAGATCCACGAATGACAGCCGGGAGCAATGGCTTACCGTGCTCTCCGAGGCACGGATGAGTCTTGGAATGTAAAGATGGTCACCTATCTACGGACCAAGCCCAGCAAGCGTAGCTTAGCTTGATGGATCGAACCGTGCGGCTGTTATTACTTAGCCACGAGCTCACGAACTATGAACCGAAGTATGAAAAGACGCCGCACTCGGCAGCTACATGAGCGAAGCTAAACGAACTTCGCTCTGTTCCCAGTGTGTCCTGCGCTTTACACTAAAATATGTACCAAAGGACCAAAAACTCCAAGATCTCTTACCAAAAGAATTACCTGAAAATATGGAACAAATGTGAAGGGTTCAAAGAGTTAGGACCAAATAACGTTCAATCAAAGGTCCTTCGGTTGGGATCCGGATGTATGCATCACTATAGGTAGGTACAGGTACCTTTGAGATTTCTATTACCTACTTAGGTACTTGTAAAAGGTTTTTCTTTATTCTGTTGCTAACAATGCGAGTTATGTGAAGGCATTTATGGGTATGCATAAAGAATTCTTATATCGAGAAGCGGGTGCGGAATTCCGGGATTGCCTACATATGTCACTGTTTTATTTTTGTGAATTTTATGGTTTGGGACTGGTCCAAAGTGACAACCAGGGTCCTAATTCACTATGACCACTTAACAATTCCTTACTTCGAAACCACGTTAATTCCTTGAGCTAATCACGACATCTGCTTATTATTAACACAAGTTTTGTTTATACTGGGTGATTTTTAATGACCAGCCAAATTTTCACAGGGTGTTCTACCCATGAATATGAACAACTTTCACTATGGGACCAACTTTGAAATCACGAAAAAAAAAGCAGCGGTTTCCTACAAAAGTTCAATACCTACTCGATCAAAATGTATGAAACAGCTGATATTTTTTTTGCGATTTCAAAGTTCGTCCCGTAGTGAAAGTTGTTCATATTCATGGGTAGAACACCCTGTGAAAATTTGGCTGGTCATTAAAAAATCAGCCTGTATACGTATTTCAAAATGTATGCTGTGTCGCCTGTAATAAATGGTTTATGCATGGTTATTGGTTATTAACCAATATCCTCTTAAAGGTTAACTGTACTCATCATTATGAACAACTTTTACTATGGGACCAAACATGAAATCGCGAGAAAAAAATCTGCTGTTCAGTACATTTAACAAATTCGTCAAAATGTAGGGAGTAGCTGATTTTTTTTCGCGATTTCAGGTTTGGTCCCTTAATAAAAGTTGTTCATAATGATGAGTACAGTGACCCCTTAAGAAGATATTGGTCAATAATCAGTAACCATGTACCCTATATACATATAATTACTAGCTGCGCCCCACGTTTTCACCCGCGTAGACCAGGATAAAAAGTAGCCTATGTTAATCCAGGGTATAAGCTGTCTACACACCAAATTTCATCAAAATAGGTCCAGCCGTTTGAGCGTGAAGAAGTAACAAACATACACACACACACACTCACAAACTTTCGCCTTCATAATATTAGTGTGATAAACTGATAACCTATTCTCTATGATACAATGAACGAAACCGCATAAAATAAAAAAACATAACCCTTCCTTGGCAGTCGGGTAAAAAAGGAGTTTCTACAAGACATGATATTTACATGGTTTGCCCGTAGTAAGATATAAGCAGGGTATACAGAATTGGGTCCCTGAAGGCGGACCAGTGACCGAGCCGAGCGCGACAGCGATATCGCAACTAAAATAGAAAAATAACAATGCTTAATCAAAAAACTCGGTCTCGATAACTCATTTCTTAGTCGATGAAAAGAATTGTAATGCTGAAAACGATCATACAATTGTGAATATTTTAATGGTCTTACTCAGAAAGAGTTGGAAGACAAGATCAAAGCAATTCGATTAATTAATTTCGAATTGTTTTAAATTAAAACTAATTGAATAAGGTATTACACCATTTTTGAAAAGTGTCTCAATTAGATTCTATAGTGCTAATAAGTCACTAAAAAAACACAAAATTTTTATTCAATCGATAAATGCCATAAAAATGCATTTAAATTTTACATTTTTAAATTTCGCCCGAAAACGCTGGACGCAGTGGACGCCATATTGCTCTGTGGTCATGACGTCAGTTGGCAGTGTAAACAAACACTTTATATACGCTGATCAGTTGACATTGACACTTTTAATTTATACGACCGTAATGACGTAATAACATGGCGGCTACTTTCATGGTGTTAGAAAACAGATTAAAAAAACTGAAAACTTTGAACTGAATATTAAAATTTATATTATTATTTTATGAACTAAAACTAACATTTTCCGACTACTTTTTGCCAAAGCTATCTAAATGATATAAATAAGTAGGTATACACCTCTACTCCACCCTTGGACACAAGGCGTGAATGTTATGTACTCCTTTCATTGTAGTCTGTTCATATAAATACTGGCAGTCTAGAAATACACACAGTTCTTATTGTAATGAATAAAAAATTTAAATTAGTGTAATTCAAAAGCAAATTCTTTTGCCATTGTATTGAATTTGAATATTTTTCTGCCCTAATTTTACAGGAAAAAGAAAACTGAAAATCACAAATCCCGGTTTAACGGCAATATAAGTCATTATCTTGATACTTTCAGAGTTTATGGACCGAAAACTTTAGATTAAAAAAAAAATTCAATGCTTAAAGCCTTTAATTTTTTAAAATCTGAAATTCTTCGTAATTCCAATTGATGTACTAATCATTGAAATGTCCTAAATATTTAAACGCTCTGACATACTTTCGTATCAATTTGTAACAGAAAAAGATAAAAGTATTCTTAGTGTTATGTCTTTTCTCGTTTGCGATCTTGTTAAACAAATTATAACTAGGCAGAAATATCTTCCCAAGAGTAGATTTAAGTAATGTGTGCAAAGTTATTGTACCTACTTATTTATTTTCTGTTTGAAGAAAATTGAAACTTTTTCGGATTTTTTTTGTTTCAATGTGGATTTTAAAGAAGTTATAATGTTTTTGCTTGTTCTTTCATTTGCGCACCTTCAAATCAGAACTTAGGCCGAATTTCACCGATGAAACTGAACACGTTTAGCTCATCTAAACCGCGTTCCAGAGCTGTCAGTGTTATCATCTCTGGAATATTGGACACTGACAGCGCTTGAACTTGGTTTAGATTTGTGATGATCGCGTTCAGTTTTATAAGTGAAATTCACCATTAGTATTAAACGTTTCTCATGATGTTAGCGGACAGGCTCGACTGTGCATACATTAGACGCTGATGCAGTGACTAACGATGTAAATGTTGATAGCGAGGGGTTTTTTTGTTTTGTTTTGTATGTATTATAATTTCAATGTAGGTATTGTCTGTTGTGTGTGTAATAAAAAAAAAAACTAAATCTATATTTTATTAATTCGGACATCAAAGATCCATAATATTAGTGTGCCGATTAGGGCCTATTTCACCAATAACCACTACTCACCGAATGAATTAAAAAATGGAACAGAATTTGTACGAAATTATCTGCCAAGTAAGTTAATAAGAATATAATCGTAGGTGGTAATATAGGCCCTAAGCGTTAGTAAAGTATTAAACATTGTGTATCAGTCATGTAACTTGATTAATTCATGTAAAATTAATAATAGTCGACCTCGTTTAATTGCTTTAACACTTTTGATAAAAACTCTCACTTAATTGTAACTTCACTATGACAAGGTTGAAAGTATCTAAACTACTATAAATACCCTGACCTGACACTGAATCAAACGTCAAATGACGCACAATGGGAACGAATACGCACGCACACACACACCCCCACTCACACCACACAAACATCACATTTACACAAACATTTACATAACATCACATTTAACAACAAACAACTGAGGGGCAATTCTCGTATTTTTAACAACGTTCGCAATGTCATCTCAGTCTCAATCTGTCAAAAATTGTATAGCGTTTACCTACATTTTTGACATTTGATTGACGCTGGCATGAGATTGGGAACGTTTTTAGGTACGAGAATTGGCCATCTGAAATCACTTCTCTAGTCTCCACTCTGGAATCCGTACCCCGAGCCCCAAGATACAGACTAACTGTCTAGTTTGGGGCTCACTGGCAAATAATATTATGTAACCTAGCTATAAGTATTATTTTAAGCTACTCATGTCGTCTCAACTTATTTTTAACATGTAAACCTGCTTACTGTATTACCTGGACAATAAACTATTTCTATTTCTATCTGTCACATAGACAAATAAACCTTGTCGTGACAGGGACCTATTCTGTTGGTTTTTAGGGTTCCGTATCGCAAAAGGAAAAAACGGAACCCTTATAAGATCACTTCGTTGTCCGTCTGTCTATGTGTCTGTCAGTCAAAGGTTTTCATAGAATTGTGTTTTAGTGCTTGAGTAAACAACAAGCTAAGAAAACAGTCAAAAATATTCTAAAACAGGAGTATATTATATCCTGCTAAATAATCAAAACACGTTTTCAACTAAGTCGTTTGTTACTATTGCGATCAAAGCTTATTTAACGTATATAACTATCCGTTTGATTTAAATATATATAGGTACACACAGCAGCAGGTCACGTTACCACAAACTGACAAATTTTCTCATTCAATTTTGTATTTAAACTTAACTTTTTAAGGTTCAAAATCATTTGGAGAAATTTGTCAATTTAGTATTACCTGATGTGCTGTTGTCTGTACTACATTCAGGACTGGATTAAAGTCTATTAGCTTGCATTAGTTTAGCGCATTGCAGGTTGATTTATATTGCACTGAATACTTACTCAAATGTAAATTAATTCAAATATTATACTAATAAACATACAAGAACGCTCATTAAAATTGAAAATTGAGGTCGAAAACTATTACCTAACTATTAAGCATAATATTCAGTGGAATATTTGCATGAATTCCTAAGCAGACAACTAGAAACCTCTTCGTAAAGCGTCAGCAAAACTTTACTAAAGTTAGCAATAATCATGACAGGACTATAATTCACAGTACCACTTAATATGTATACAGGGTGACTTTGAAAACA